>JASWHV010000020.1:46771568-48036195 GCA_030760725.1 Neostapfia colusana
TGTGATTCCTGACTCAGCGTGTCGGCAACCACATTCTCCTTGCCGGGGTGGTAATGAATCTCAATCTCATAATCTTTGATTAGTTCTAATCACCTCCTTTGCCTCATATTCAGCTCCTTCTGGGTGAAGATATACTTCAAACTCTTGTGGTCAGTGTAGAGATGCACCAAATTCACCAGGAGATAGTGCCTCCACATTTTTAGCGCCAAAACCACAGCAGCGAGCTCAAGGTCATGAGTCGGATAGTGCTGCTCATGGTTCCAAAGTTGGCGTGAGCCATATGCGACCACACGTCCTTCCTGCATCAACACGCAATCGAGCCCGATACCAGACGCATCACAATACACGTCGAAGGACTTGGTCGTATCCGGTTGAGCTAAGACCAGGGCTGTTGAGAGATGATTCACCAATGCTTGGAATGCTCCTTCACACGCCGTGTTCCAAACATATTTTGTTCCGTTCTTCAATAATTCTGTCATCGGCTTATCAAGCTTGGAGAAGCTTGGAATGAATCTCCGATAATATCCTGCTAAACCGAGGAAGCTTCTGACTTCATGGACAGAAGTAGGGGCTTTCCATTTCAGCACTTGTTCAATTTTGCTCAGATCAACCGCAATGCCTTCCGCTGAGATGATATGTCCCAAAAAATGGCACTTGGCTGATCCAAAACTCATATTTGCTGAACTTGGCATAGAGCTTATGGTCCCGCAATTGTTGAAGAACGATTCTCAAGTGTTCGGCGTGTTCTGCTTCTGTCTTGGAGTAAACCAAGATATCTCAGGTCTGTGACAGTTGTCTGGCTGGGAGACAACGACGCCTACCGTTTCCAGGACATGCAAAGTATTGTGCGCAGCACAAGATCGAGCTGGTGCACGGTGACCTTTGCGGACCTGTGACGCCCAAGACACCCAGCGGCAAGAAATATTTTCTTCTGCTCGTCGATGACCTGAGCCGCTATATGTGGCTCGTTCTGCTCGAGTCCAAGGATCAGGCTTCTGTAGCAATTGTAGACTTCAAGGGTGTGGCTGAAGCTGAAGCAGGGAGGAAGCTGGGTACGCTACGTACCGATCGTGGTGGAGAATTCATGGCGCACACATTCGCTGAATAATGCGCTGAGCACGGGATCAACAGTCATCTGACTGCACCGTACACGCCTCAACAAAATGGCATGGTGGAACGGCGTAATCAGACCGTGATGTGGATGGCCAGAAGCATGATGAAGGCCATGGCGATGCTGGGCTGGTTTTGGGGGGAGCCAGTCACCACTGCTGTCTTCATCCTGAACCGAGCACCGACACAAAGCGTTGAAGGGAAGACGCCGTATGAGGTGTGGCATGGGACCCAGCCTCCAGTACATTTTCTCCGAACGTTTGGCTGCGTCGAGCAAGTCCGTCGGTAAGCACCTGTCCAAACTTGATGACAGGAGCACACCCATGGTATTTGTTGGTTATGAACCAGGATACCGTCTCTACAATCCAGCGACACGTCGTGTACACATTTCTCGTGATGTCGTGTTCGAGGAGGAGCATGGCTGGAATTGGGGCGCGGAGAAGGGAGCTGGATCGGACAATGATGCAGACCTGTTCCACATCTAGTTCATCACACTTCAGACCAGTAGTGGCATGCAAGGGCCGGTGGAGTTGTCTTTGATGCCAGATGTGATGCCACGAACCCCGACTAGTGCGGCAATGCCCACGTGCGGGTCTGAGCCTCGCATATCACTGGCTGCACCAGCTCCTGGGATCGAGTTTACATCACCACCAGTGGGTGAATTCGACCTCGATCATGATCACGATGATGCTCCTCTCAGGTTTCGTGCAGTGGAGAATATTCTTGGACTGTCAACACCTCTTGGATTGGCCAAGCAGGAGGCGGTCCAGGAATTATTGGTGGCACTCGAGGATGAACCTGCAACAGTGGAGGAGGCGTTGCAGACCAAGGAGTGGCGTGCAGCAATGCTTGAAGAGATGGCATCCATTGAACACAATAAGACCTTGTCTCTTACGGACCTACCTGCTGGTCAGCGCGCCATCAGGCTGAAATGGGTGTTCAAGCTCAAGCGCAACGAGCACAGTGACATCACCAAGTATAAAGACCGCCGCATCGCCAAGGGGTACGTGCAACGCCAAGGAATTGACTATTAAGAGGTCTTTGCACCTGTGGCAAGGATGGAGTCTGTGCGGATGCTCTTGGCTGTTGCTGCTCACCGGGCATGGGTCATGAACCACATGGACGTCAAATCAGCGTTCCTCAATGGCGAGCTGGCAGAAGAAGAGTACGTATCACAGCCCCCTGATTTCATTGCTGATGAAAAAAAAGGGAAAAGTGTTGAAGATGCACAAGGCTCTTTACGGTCTTCGACAAGTGCCTCGTGCTTGGAATGCCAAGCTCGACATTAGCCTGCATCAGCTTGGCTTCTCCAGAAGTGAGTGCGAGCACGGACTGTACGCACGTGGCGTTGAGAAGTCTCGCCTCGTGGTGGGAATATACATCGATGATCTCATCATCACGGGGGAGTCTGAAGCTGAGATCACCATGTTCAAGAAGGAGATGAAGTCCCTTTTCTGCATGAGCGATCTAGGGTCTCTCTCATACTACCTCGGCATTGAAGTCAAGCAAGGACGACACGGCAATAAGCTATCGCAGGCCGCTGATGCCAAGAAAGTGCTTGAGAAGGCGGGTACGGGGACCTAAATCCATGTGCGACACCAATGGAGATGAGACTCAAGTTGTCCAAGCAAAGTTCATCACCAGGGGTGAACTCGACACAATACCGCAGCTTGGTTGGTAGACTACGGAGGATCCAAAGCAGGAGCACATGACAGCAATCCATATATGTTTGTCTTGGGACATTCACTACAGGAAACCGATGTTTTTTCATGGGCCAAAGTAAATTTCATCGGCCCTCACAAAAATAATGTTACTTTTGTGAGCCTCCATCTGGCCCATGAAATTAAGATGTATTTTGTTGGGTATCTTAGCTGGCTCACGACAATAAAAGTAATTTTGTGGGTCTTTTGTTGGCTCACGACAACAAAACTAATTTTGAGGGTTCACGAGTTGGCTCACAAAAATAGATGGAACCTAGCTGTGCAAACCGATCCCCTCTGTGTAATTTTGTGGGTTTAAGGACCCGGCTCACGACAATAATGAGAACTACTTTCATGGGTCTCATATGCACACAAAAATAAGGGCAATTTCATGGGCTTCAGTGCATGGCTCACGACAATAATGAGAGCTACTTTTGTGAGTCCCAGTTGCATACGAAAATAAGTGCAATTTCGTGGCCTTTAGTGCACGGCTCACGACAATAACTATCTTTACTTTCGTGGGTGAACCCGGCACACGAAAATAAATGTAATTTCATGGGTTTCGATGCGGGGCTCACGGCAATAATCTTACTTACATGGGTTTTGAGGTGGCTCATGAAAATATTTGGAATAAATCAAGGGCGACCTATCCCCTCGGTGTTTCCCTGGCGCCGCTCCTCTCGCCCCGACACAGCTCGGCCACCGCCGCACCTCTGCCGCTTCTCCGCCGCGCCTCTTCTCTCTGCCCTTCTTCCGCTGTCTCCGCCCCTTCTTTCTCCGTGCCTCCGCTCCTCGGCCACTGTTTCACCGTGCCGCCGCTTGCTCCCCACGCTCGTCTGCCGGTGAAACAGGGAAAACGGCTGGGGCGCCGGCGCAGCGTTGTCAAGCACCCATCGTCATCTACAACGAGGTCCCCTAAGCTCATGCCCACTTCCTTTTTTAGGTCTGTTGATTTGTTCATCGCATGGATCGAATGGCTGTATCCCACAGTATGGATTTTACACGTCTCATACAATCCTTGCTCCACAATTTAGCAAGAGTAATCTCTAATTAAAATACAAATCGTATCTTTGTGTGCCGGTTAAGCAGCACCCAAATCGAGCACAACCCGCCACAGCCCGCGGCGAGCCCACGCCGCTGCTGCTGAGCCCACGCTAATTTATTTCGTTCATATACATGGAATGTATGGATTTATCAGTTTTAGAATGACTCATGGAGGTAACCAGACCAGCGGGCGATGGTCAGATGAGAGTAGAGGCATTGCTAAGTTTTCTGAGTCATGAAATGCACTCGCCGTCAGGTTGTCCCAACCGATGTGCAAAGTTGTCTGAGTTCGTGTTTTCCTTTTCTCTTGATATGCATCATGCATCATACACTTCATCTTTTATGCCGTGTTTATACGCTTTGTGCACAACTGGAGACACACATACAAGAACGTAGAAGATGCAGAAATGAACTGCGGTTTGATGATTGCATGCATTTTCGAAAACACAAACAGAGACTTATAAAGTGACTTGTGTAGTCAGCTGTCTTAGGTTGAACTTTGAAAGGTTTTAATACTTTTCAGCAACTCCACATGACAACAACTTGTGACGTTCCCTTTCAATATTTGGATTCACTAGGTAGTGTAACATTTTTATGTATTAATGGAAACGAAAGACATATTGTTTAGTTCACTATTGGAATGACTCCGCTGCTCATTATTTTTTGTTGACTATTGTAGTGTGTCAAAATAATCATCTGGTCTACTGTACAATTATTTAGTTCAGTTGCTCATTTGTCTCTTGTTGTTTAGTTCTACAATTCAGATGTACATAATCTTTTGATGGAGTCCCAGCTATATCCTATCCTATTATATTAGTTTTAGTACAGTATGCTCAATTCTCTTTAAATTATTCTCTGCAGCATGTTCTAAGTTTCCACCCCGACCGCCCCACCTCAGGCCTGGTGCTGCTCGCCTCTACCACCGCCTCTTCGGACGTCCCGACCGCTGCCTTGCCGCCTCCGCACCGTGCAGGTAACCAGACATTGTCCTTTTAACGGTTTCTTTTATTATGTAAGTGGCGAGGTTTAGTTTTTATCATGTATTAGCACTTGGTTTATCATGTATTATCTTGTATTAGCACTATTTGGATCTATAAGCTTTGAAATAATTATGTGGCTTGGGCTAGGTTTCTACCCCGACCACACAAACTCTAGTCCGGTGACACTCGCCTCTGGCACCGCCTCTTCGAACGCCCCGACCGCCACCTCCACGCCGTTGAGGTAACCATACATTGCCCTTTTTACGTTTTATTTTATTTTATTATGTAAGTGGCGAGGATTAGGTTGTTATGTATTAGCACTTGGTTTAGCAACACTATTTGAGTTTAGCAATTGGTTTTAAGCATGCTGTTGTAAAATAATGGTTTCATTAAAACCTAGTTTTCATGAGATTATTTAACCTTTTGATGATGTATTACCATATAGATTTCTTGGTTCTACGTTTTTGTATTGTATAGTCTAGAACATGGGTGATGATAGACGATGGATGTATGATGGTTGGCGAAAGAATGTTTAGCTTTCGGATGAATGGGCTATCAATACTAAGGCATTTATCAGTCAGGCTTTCTCTTTATCGATGAACTGTTTTGTGAAATACCCGTGCAACAAGTGTCACAACTTTTTATGCAAGGAGAAGTTTGACATGGAACGAGGCCTTTGTCGATTTGGTTTTATGCTAGGTTATGAAACATGGTATGAGCATGACGAGTTATGCTATAGTAATGTTGATGTTGACGACATAGACTGTGATAACGAGGATAGAATGAAAGACATGGTTGAAGCACTAGATCAGGATTGTGGTGCAGGTACATCTGAAGAAATTACTGGACCCAAAATTGAAGAGTTCTATAGAATTCTCTCAGCATCACATGAACAGTTGCATGAGCACACTCCGTCTGTCCTTTAGACCGTTACTCATCTCATGTCTATAAAACCAAAATACAATTTATCGAACAAGTGTTACGATGATCTCATGGATTTGATATTAGACATTCTTCCGATGAATCATAAGTTGCTGATAGACATGTACCAGTCAAAGAAATTATTGGCAGGCCTTGGTATGAAGTACGTAAAGATTGATTGTTGTCCTAAAAACTGTATCCTTTTCTGGAAGAAGAATGCAAATCTGACACAATGCTCAGTTTGTAAAGAATCAAGATACATTGAGCCACAAATGAGGAAGGTGAATTAGTGAAGAAAAAAGTGGTAGTAAAATGTGAGGGCTCGTCGTCCCGGTTCACGGGGACGGGGCACCTCGCCCGGGAATCGCATTGGGTGGTGCCGTGCGATGCGGCACCCAATAGCACACATAACAAAGCACCATATTACATAATTCAAGCGAAAGCTTACAAAGTGTTAATTTTACAAATACTTCTCAAAATAATCTACAGCGGAAGACTATTACAACTCACGTCTCATACCTATGCTAAGCAACAGAGAAGATGTCCAGCCCGCAGACCCTTCTCACTAGCAACACTATCACGGTAGCAGCGGCAGGGGTTGTAATGAGTTCACCACTCGGAGAGCTCCGAGTTTCATCAGACACCCGTACTTAGCAGCGTACAGTTATTACCTGCAAAACAACTTATGCAGTATCTGTGAGCATGAAGCTCAGCAAGACTGACCTGTCACCCTAGTCATGAAACTCTACATGATGAAAATAGAGGGCTGATTATAGAAGTTTCCATAAACGATGAATTTGAGCTAAAGGATAGTCCTTACTTCAAGTTTTAAGTAACTTTTATAGCCCTCGCGCAATTTACATCGAGACTCCACAATCAAACAAGAAACGCTTCATCTCGATGTCACTTGCCCAAGGTGAAAGTAACTTTAGTGAGCTACCCTACACTCATACATACCTTGCGCCATTACCAACGAGACTCCACAATCAAATAAGAAACGCTTTTCCTCGACGCTACTAGCCCAAGGTGGAAATTAAATTTAGTGAAAGTATTGATCATTCCTCATCTCCATTATGAGGATTACTCACAAAGCATATTAAACGTTTCCCAGCTTATTACTACGTCACGACTCAGTGTACAAGTATGCTCACTACCGCGAGCGATGGTGATTGCAATCAAAAAACACCCAGCTGACACGACACGTACGCCCGTACTCGACGTTGCACATAGCAACCATCACCGACGTCGTACGTGGCAACCTTTCACACGACACCCAAATGTCGAACCGGTCCCACCGACTGGGATTAAGTCTCTCTACGGCAAACCCTCGTAGAGCCGAATTCTCTATCCTTTCAGCATCGGCATCAGACGGTGAGGTATGCCTCGACACCCACGTTAACATGTTATATCGGTTTCCTGGGTCTCATATTGCCAGTATGCATCCGGTACACATCTCAAACTTGTCTCACAGGGCCGCACACGAGAACGGGCCTTAATCGACTCAGACATAGACTAGGTTCACAGGACCACGTCCTTGAGCCTTCCATCCACTGCCCGGTCTCCAATCCCCACTATGAGGATCAATTCCCAACTCGTCCGATTGATCCCCCTCAACCCCTGTTCACGAGTAGGAAACTGCCCACTCGAGTTATGCCTCTTTTAATCTTTGTTAACTTGAGATCAGTAGTAATAATCAATTGATAACCTACACTACATTATACTCCAGGGTTTTCCGGGTTATGCATTTGGAGTTTCATACCATCTAGACTTAATGCAATAAACTAAATGCTAGACAATATAAAGTGAATACAAATAAAAGCTTGTAAGTTTTGATGTAAACTGGGGCTTGCTTTTGTTTTGCAGGGGACTAATATATATAACTCAGTTAGTGAAGACCACTTGGTGCTTGATCAACTGCTTTCCTCCTTTTTTGATCTCTACTCCGATAACTTCAACTCCACGTAGATACTACACGTAATGAATATGCATATATGTTTAATTGTAAGACTTTGCTATAAGTTATAATGAGATTTTTTAGAAACTGGAACTCTGTTTAAGAATTTAAAATGACACTGGTACTAGTGGCTTGGGTGTGGGTTAAAGTATTAGGATTGAGTGCTAAGTGTTTTCCTCCTCTTCTATGTTGATCATCTCAAAAGGTTAAAGAGAACAGGGGTGATCCAAAGCTCCAATGGAGCTGAGGATTTTCATGTGAGTTCCTTGTCACAAGAAAGTCCTCTGGACCAAAATTTGGAATTTTTCAGTGAATAGATCACTCAGAATAATTCCCTAAGCACTTAGGGAAAAAGGAATTAATTCTGAATAAACTTGCATGTTCATGCCAAATTTAGAGAACTACAATTTCAATTATAGTTCATAGGACTTGCATGAATTTTCCTAAGATTTTTGGAGCTAAGAATTTCCCAGAGATGAATTTCCAAGTTTTGGGAATTCTCTGAAAATGTTTCTGTATTCAATTGAATACAGCAACTTTGAACCTGAATTGCCCTACCCAAATCAACTTCAAATGAGCGGAACCTTTTACAGGAGTTCACTAATATCCTAAAGAATGTTCTAGCAAAATTTGATGACTTTTAGATAAACCCAACTTCCCCTAAAATTCTTTTGCTGAAAAGATTTTAAAGAATTTTCCAGAATTATTGAATACTTTTCATACCAATTGGGTTGTATATTTGGATAGTAATCTATTTGAGGAATTCAACAAAATTGGTTTCACAATTTTTGGACATTCCTACACCAAGTTGTGGCTCTTCAAAGGTTGAACTGAAAACTGCAATCCAAAATGTTTAAATGCCTGCCAGTGGGTCCCACCCGGCAGACCTTCTTCTTCCTCATGCCAAACAGAGGCTGCGGTGGCGCCCTCCGGCGAGCGTCTCCAGAATAGCTTTCCCAGCCATCCCCCGACATCAGACTCGCCGCCCCACCCTAACTCGTGTCGCTGAACTCGTTTAGGGTGTCGCCGGCGGCCGTAGATCGTCGGAACAGGGTGCCCGACGGTGACAGCGGCCGTTAGGGTTCCGGCGTGGTCGGGAATGTTCTACACCACATCAAAACGTTTGGGAAATGATCGGAGAGCACCGTGAGAGCTCGAGGGTGTAGAAAATGGCCGCCAAACCTCGTGAAAAGGTCGGCAACATCGAGCTCCACGGTGACCAAGCTGTTTTTCCATGGCAGCCCGAAAAACAGAGAGAACTCGGTAATTTCCGGATCATTTAGCTCGATTCTTGGTCGAGGGGGGCCGCTAGGAAGTGTATAAGCTGTGTGCAAGCTAGCCCGAGCCGGGGTGAACTGTGCAATCCAAATTTCGGGGTAGACCGAAACCTACCCCCATGTACTAGCTTTCGGGAATAGGGGAAATTCTCCACGCTCGATCGATCAATTGCTATAAGGGTTGCAGCTACACGATCTGGAGGTTAAGGTGCACCTTTTTCGTGTAGAGAACGGACGGTGAAAGCGGCCGTGGTGTGCTGTCCACAGAGACCAACTTCTGTTTCCCGCCGGTGGGCAGCGGTTCTTGGCGGCGATCGTCGAATTGTGACCAACCGAGGCACCAACGTTCGTGAGGAGGAAGAAAAGAGTTTGCTCAGCTGTGAGGAGAACCGATCAGTTTGAGGAGAGGTGAGCTGCCGCCCAGCTGCCAGCGCGAGAGGGAGGAGCAGGAGCTGTCGTCCGGTGTTTCTCGCTGGTGCACGGTGGGAACCGAGGTTGCTTCGTGTGGAGGAGAAAAAACAGAGACCAATTACTAGGATATTTCTCCATTTAACCACCTCTATGACATGTGGGACCCACTGTCCCTTCTTATCCCCTCTCATTTTTCTCACAAAACTTGGCAAGTGACCAATTCAAATATTTGGAGTTTAAAACCTGAGCTGCATTTTGATAGTTGGACAAATCTCCTCCAAATTCAAATATATATTTGAATTCTTTGCACGTTTGAATCCTTTTTGGAAAAATGGGTAGCAAACCTTTTCAACAATTACTGAAACTTTGCCTACCCACTAATTTGGACCTGAGGAATCCAAATATGCAATTTTATTCTTGTGTTAGCTGCTGCAAAAAGAGTTTGAACACAACAGTTTTGAATCACCATTATGTCCTCCCCTCATTTGAAATTTGAGTTGGACATTTAGTTCAACTCTGATTTTTAACCCTTTCCATTGCACCTGAGCTCTTCAATTCTGTGGTTTTACTCCACATGAGGTCCAAATATGCAGTAACCCTAAGTTAATTTTTAGAAGAACCCCTCATGTGTTATCATATGTGTAAAAAGTTTGAACCAGCCCCCTTTTTCATACACATTTTTGGGACCTTTACATTCCTCCCTCCTTAAAAGGAATTTCGTCCCGAGATTACAATAGAAAGATGAAGTGGAAAGTAATTACAACATCTATGACAAAAGTTCCGGATAGTTCTTGTGGATGTAATCTTCACTCTCCCAAGTTGCCTCTTCTGGGGTATGATTACTCCACAGGACTTTGTAAAATTTCAAAGTCCGATTTCGAGTGATCCGGGTCTTCTCGTCGATAATCTTGATGGGCCGCTCGGCGTAGGTGAGATCCGGTTGTAATATCTCCATGTCTCTCGAAAGAATCTCTGTCGGCTTCTTCAAACACTTTCTCAAGTGTGAGCCATGGAAGATGTCGTGGATGCCCGATAAGGATGGCGGCAGCTTCAGACGATAGGCCACCGGTCCACACCGTTCAGTAATGATGAACGGACTCACAAAGCGAGGAGCTATCTTTCCCTTGACCCCAAATCGATGAACTCCCTTCATTTGGGATACTCGGAGATAGACGTGATCTCCGACTTCAAAACACAAGGGTCGTCGGCGCTGGTCCACATAGCTCTTCTGGCGAGATTGAGCGGCTTTGAGGTTTTCTTGAATAAGCTGGACCCGCTCTTCGGCATCTTTTACAAGATCAATGCCGAAAATCACCCTCTCGCTGGATTCACACCAATTGAGTAGTTTGCGGCACTTCCTGCCATAAAGTGCTTCGTATGGGGCCATTTTAATACTGGATTGGTAACCATTGTTGTATGAGAACTCCGCTAAGGGCAAGTGGTTATCCCAATTCTTTCCATGATCTATGGCACATGCTCTCAGCATATATTCTAAAATTTGATTCACCCTCTCTGTTTGACCGTCGGTTTGAGGATGGTATGTTGAGCTTCTGATTAACTTTGTTCCCATAGATTCATGTAGTTGCTCCCAGAAACGAGCAACAAATATTGAACCTCGATCTGATATGATGGTTTTGTGGACTCCGTGTAAGCACACAATCCTTGAGAGATACAACTCTGCATATTGCTTAGTCTGGAATCCCGTATTCACTGGGATGAAGTGGCTGATTTTGTTAAGCGATCAACAATCACCCAAATGGAGTCATGCTTTCTGAACGTGAGAGGTAGTCTGACAATAAAGTCCATGCTGATGTCCTCCCACTTCCATGCTGGAATGATTAATGGTTGCAGCATCCCCGCTTTCTTTATATGGTCAGCTTTGACTCGCCGACATGTATCACACTCAGATACATATTTGGCAATTTCTCGCTTCATCCGAGTCCACCAAAATTTTGTCTTCAGGTATTGATACATCTTATTGCTTCCTGGATGTATCGAGTACTTGGACATATGAGCTTCATCCAAGATCTTCTTTCTCAGCTTCAGGTTCCGGGGTACCACGATACGGCTGTTAAACCATAACCCGCCTTGATCATCTTCCCGGAAACATTTCATTTTATCCTCTTTAATCCTTTCTCGGATATTCCGCATCCCTCTATCTCTCTTCTGGGCTTGTACAATCTCTTCTGTAATGGTAGGCACAAGGGCAAGATTATACAACGCCCCATACGGAATCACCCGCAAGCTTGGTTCTTCATCCTCATCCGGAACAATTGACAAGTTATTCACGTGGGATTTATGACTGAGTGCATCAGCCACCACGTTAGCTTTGCCCGGATGGTAATGGATCTCGAGCTCATAATCTTTGATTAGTTCCAACCATCTCCGCTGCCTCATATTGATATCCTTCTGAGTGAATATATACTTGAGTCTCTTATGGTCCGTGTAGAGGTGCACTAAATTCCCGAGTAAGTAGTGCCTCCACATCTTCAACGCAAGCACAACCGCAGAGAGTTCCAGGTCATGAGTGGGGTAGTGCTGCTCGTGGTTGCAGAGTTGACGAGACCCATATGCGATCACGCGTCTCTCTTGCATTAAGACACAGCCAAGTCCAATGCATGAGGCATCACAATAAACATCAAATGGCTTTGTTGTATCCGGTTGGGCTAACACCGGTGCCGTTGTGAGATGTTTCTTTAGAGTTTGAAATGCCTCTTCACAGGCCTCTGTCCACACATACTTGCTGTTCTTCTTCAATAACTCTGTCATTGGTTTAGCCACCTTCGAGAAGCTGGGAATAAACCTCCGGTAATAACCCGTTAGTCCTAGAAAACTGCGGATTTGATGAACCGATGTTGGAGGCTCCCACTTCAAGACTTGCTCAATTTTGGTTGGATCCATGGCCACACCCTCCGCTGAAATAATGTGGCCTAAAAATGTTATCTTGCTGATCCAAAATTCACACTTGCTGAATTTGGCATACAGCTTATGTTCCCGTAAGCGTTGGAGCACAATATGGAGATGTTTAGTGTGCTCCTCCTCCGATTTGGAGTATACGAGAATGTCATCGATGAAAACCACGATGAACTGATCCAACTCTGGCATGAATACAGAATTCATGAGATACATGAAGTGTGTGGGAGCATTTGTTAGCCCGAAAGACATGACTATATACTCATAGAGCCCATATCTAGTCGAGAAAGCCGTCTTCGGTATATCCTCCGCTCTGATTCTTATCTGATGATAACCGGACCGTAAGTCCATCTTGGAGAATACTTTGGCACCCACCAACTGATCAAATAATATATCAATCCGCAGCAATGGATATTTATTTTTGATCGTCACTGCATTCAGCGGCCGATAATCCACACATAACCGAAGTGACTCATCCTTTTTCTTCACAAAGAGGGCTGAACAGCCCCATGGCGATGAGCTTGGTCGGATGAACCCTTTATCCATTAAGTCCTTTAGCTGTTCTTTCAGTTCAGCTAATTACTTCAGAGACATTTTGTACAGCCTCCGAGATATTGGTGTGGTTCCCGGTGCTAACTCGATCTTGAATACCACATCCCTCTCAGGTGGCATCCCTGGAAGATCGTCGGGAAACACATCGGGGTACTCACGGACCACCAGAATATCCTCCAGTTCCCTGGTCACACTGTGGTACACCACTGGATTTTTGGAATCCACAGCTTCAAGTATGAGTGTTTGGAGACCGTAGATTGGAGAGTCCAAACTAACAATCCGTGGACCAATGTCAAGAACAGCCCCGTGGTAGTTCATCCACGCCATTCCTAGAATCACATCGATCTTCGGCCCCTCTAACACAATGAGGGTCGTGGGGTACAATTTTCCACCTAAGCACAAGGGTGCTTTGATCACCACTTCATTAGCGGCTATATTCCCACCGGGTGAGCGGATAAGGTAGTGATCTTTTGGTGTAGAGGTGGGGAGCTCAGCTTTGCACACAAATAATCTGCTGATGAAATTGTGTGTAGCTCCAGAGTCAAATAAAATTAATACGGGCAGTCCACTGAGGGTGAACATCCCTGCTAGCACAGGTGCCCCATCCGGCACATCCTCTAGTGTTGTATGATAAGTGCACCCGGATTTTGGTGCTGTTCCTTGAAGCTGAGCACGGGGTTGATTTATACCCTGCCCCGGTGTAGTTCTCTGTGGTGTATCCCTTCTGGGCACTTTCTGCTGACGTAACTCAAATAACCGCACGTGAAGCATGGTTTCTCAGCCGGTTCCAGGTTGCTCGGAGTACGGACACTAGTTGTATTCTGCTGCGGCAAGAACACTTGAGGAACAGAATAATGTGGCTGCATATACCGTTGTTACAGCTGTCCGAACTTAGAGTATTGGGATGAACAACCCGAATATTGCTGGAGTCGTCGCGCCGGCTGCGTTGTTTGACAGTTCAAAGTACTGTCTACCACCCTGTATTTATGAGGAGCACTACGGCTGCTCTCCGGTGGTATACGGTTCTTTCT
Organism: Neostapfia colusana; assembly: GCA_030760725.1. Lineage (NCBI taxonomy): Eukaryota > Viridiplantae > Streptophyta > Magnoliopsida > Poales > Poaceae > Neostapfia > Neostapfia colusana. The sequence continues at coordinate 46,785,462 of JASWHV010000020.1, forward strand.
TTTCTCAGCCTGAACTTCCCGCTGAGCATCTTCAACCATGATGGCAGCATTCATCAATTCGTTGAAGTTCTTTCGATAAGCTAAGACGAGTCTTTCCTTTAACTTGGGGTTGAGGCTGCGGAAGAACCATTCGCACTTTTGTGCCTCAGGGTTCACATGTTCAGGCGCATACTGTGCCAGTTTGTTGAACACTCGCGAATGCTCGTATGCACCCTCCCTCCTTGTTTTAAGGCCAGAAACCCCTCAAGTTTCCGCTGAGTTATTCCGGAAGGAACATGATACATGAGAAACGCCTTCCGGAGTTCCATCCATGTGAAATGATGTCCAGCTGGTAAGGAGGCGAGTTGATTTGCCAACCATGCACTGGCGGACACGTGAAGTTGTTGCGCTGTGTATAAAACCTTCTGATGTTTGGTGCATTGGAGTAACCTGAACTTAGACTCAATGGTACGGATCCAGCTATCCGCCACCAGAGGATCCTCAGCTTCAACAAAAACCGGTGGTTGAGTTTCCAGGAACTCAACATAGGAGTTCAGTTGAGGTTGGTGCAAGTCTTCATCTTGACATCCCCCTTGACGGGATGTATTCGTCACCAGGGTGCGGAGCAAGTTGGTTCACTCATCGCTTGCAACCATCATGACAGCCAGAATGTCCTCCATTGTGACCGTAGGTGAAGGTCCTGGTGGCGGCTGCGGTTGCGGACCTCGCTGCCCCCGCTGTGGAGGGTTATCACCACCACTGGAACCACCCACTTCACCCATGGAACGAGTTCGCACCATTATCAGTTCAACACTCTCACTTGATTTATTCCATGAACAAAGTAGTGAAACACTGATAATGAAATCTTAACATGTAAGCAAAATGATTTAAGCGCAAACTGATGTACTGACAGCAAGGATTTAAAAGCAGATTCATCGGTCCTTAAATAAACCAGATTTTGATCCAGTTAAAGGCACTTTCATAACTCAAGCTGAATATAAAAATTAAAGTTAACTTCAATATATTTCCAACGAGTATTCAAATGCCTCCATATCATTTCTGGACCAAAAGTTATGGTTGCTCAAAGTTGGCAGAACTTCTGGATAAAATATGCCAACATCTCCTTTGTATGTGGCTGACTTTATCGCAGTTGTATATACAGATACAATATGAATCTGAACCAACTTTGAACTACAACAATGTTGCATATCTCATAACCTTTCTAACGGTGTATCACAGGCTCCTTAGGGATTTCTCTACAGGAAGTTATGGCTTAAAAACAGAAAGGTCCAGAGAGGTTTTTGCTACTGTCCTGGTTCGGAACAGTTTGCCTTCAACTGAACTTTTCACAAACTTAACTTGTGATTTTGCTCTGGAGGTCTACAAGGAAGTTGTATAGAACTTGAAAATCTTTCCAGAACTGTATCATACACTTTAATTGGTTAAAGCTACTCAAAGTTATGCTCTGTTAAAGTTCAGCAAGAATTTCTGCCAGGAACAGAGCACTCTGTTTTTGAACTCTTTGACACCTAGACATTCTCTTATTTGAATCTTAGTTCAACATAAGAGTTCAGTAACTAATATTTGTTTCAAACTTCCATTTTTAGTTGAAAGTTAGCTCATGAATCATTTCTTCATAGGGAAGAGGATTATTAAGTGTAGTACGGTGTCGATGGACCGTAAAAAGCATGTCGGTACTACGTAGCCTCACCAAAGAAAATCCTAAACCGGCTTATACCGGCATATCCGTTTTATCAGTGTCACTAAGACGGTCGCTCGCACAAGTGTACTACACGGGATACATACGTGGTTAGTACCTGCAGAAAAAACACTCAATAGTGGTGCACTCAAAGGTTGTTTTCATCTCAGGCAGTTCCATATCATACTAAAAACATACGCCCCGTATCATTTCCATACAGGCCATCCTTGAGTCAAGTCGCGTCTCAAGGTACATGGTCACGTTTTCACACCACACGATGGGGAACCCGAGTATATCACGAACGGGTCGTCACGGTTGGGAATGTTATCAACCCAATGGATACCACCTACTGCCCTGCAGGGCACGCCGATGGCAAGCGCTGCGTATGTCCTCCTGGTCTATTTCCAGACGAACACACTATCGCGTTACTGACCACACGATGCGGTCCCCACTTACTTGCCTAATGCACGCTAGGGATCAGCATTTCATATGAACTCAGGAACATGAAGAGTCCAAGAGTTTCATATTGACATCTCACGCCAAGCTGTGAGACCTATCCCTGAACCACTTTCCTCGTCATGGGAGCTAACCGAAATTGAACCGCTTTCGGTGGCGTTCCTTACCATTCTTACCTGAACGTAGGTGCGTCGTTACATAATTAAAATTCAGAATTATAACACATATGTTAGTCATGCCACTTTAAGTAACTATACTACTATAGTCCTTATGTGGGCTTAATATCGTTTCCTCATCGTACCCTAAGTTTTGTCGTAATACGATCCTTACTCCGTGCGCTATTACCAATGCGGCTCTGATACCACGCAGTGAGGGCCCGTCGTCCCGGTTCACCGGGACGGGGCACCTCGCCTGGGAATTGCATTGGGTGGTGCCATGCGATGCGGCATCCAACAGCACACATAACAAAGCATCATATTACATAATTCAAGCGGAAGCTTACAAAGTATTAATTTTACAAATACTTCTCAAAATAATCTACAGCGGAAGACTATTACAACTCACGTCTCATACCTATGCTAAGCAACAGTGAAGGTGTCCAGCCCGCGGACCCTTCTCACTAGCAACACTATCACGGTAGCAGCGGCAGGGGTTGTAATGAGTTCACCACTCGGAGAGCTCCGAGTCTCATCAGACACCCGTACTTAGTAGCGTACAGTTATTACCTGCAAAACAACTTATGCAGTATCTGTGAGCACGAAGCTCAGCAAGACTGACCCGTCACACTAGTTATGAAACTCTACATGATGAAAATGGAGGGCTGATTATAGAAGTTTGCACAAACGATGAATTTGATCTAAAGGATAGTCCTTATTTCAAGTTTTAAGTAACTTTTATAGCCCTTGCGCAATTTACATCGAGACTCCACAATCAAACAAGAAACGCTTCATCTCGATGTCACTTGCCTGAGGTGAAAGTAACTTTAGTAAGCTACCCTAGACTCATACAGACCTTGCGCCATTACCGTCGAGACTCCACAATCAAACAAGAAACGCTTTGCCTCGACGCTACTAGCCCAAGGTGGAAATTAAATTCAGTGAAAGTGTTGATCATTCCTCATCTCCATTTTGAGGATTACTCACAAAGCATATTAAACGTTTCCCAGCTTATTACTACGTCACGACTCAGTGTACAAGTATGCTCACTACCGCGAGCGACGGTGATTGCAATCAAAAAACACCTGGCTGACACGACACGTACGCCCGTACTCGACGTTGCACACAGCAACCATCACTGACGTCGTACGTGGCAACCTTCCACACGACACCCAATGTCGAAACGGTCCCATCGACTGGGATTAAGTCTCTCTACGGAAAACCCTTGTAGAGCCGACTTCTCTATCCTTTCAGCGTCGGCATCAGACGGTGAGGTATGCCTCGACACCCAGGTTAACATGTTACATCGGTTTCCTGGGTCCCATTTTGCCAATATGCATCTGGTACACATCTCAAACTTGTCTCACAGGGCCGCACACGAAAAAGGGCCTTAATCGACTCAGACATAGACTAGGTTCACAGGACCACGTCCTTGAGCCTTCCATCCACTGCCCGGTCTCCAATTGCCACTATGAGGATCAATTCCCAACTCTTCCGATTGATCCCCCTTAACCCCTGTTCACGAGTAGGAAACTGCCCACTCGAGTTATGCCTCTTTAATTCCACTTTTGTTAACTTGAGATCAGCAGTAATAATCAATTGATAACCTAAACTGCATTATACTCTTGGGTTTTCTGGGTTATGCATTTGGAGTTTCATACCATCTAGACTTAATGCAATAAACTAAATGCTAGACAATATAAAGTGAATACAAATAAAAGCTTGTAAGTTTTGATGCAAACCGGGGCTTGCCTTTGTTTTGCAAGGGACTAATATATATAACTCAGTTAGTGAAGACCACTTGGTGCTTGATCAACTGCTTTCCTCCTTCCTTGATCTCTACTCCGATGACTTCAACTCCTCCACGTAGATACTACACGTAATGAATATGCATATATGTTTAATTGTAAGACTTTGCTATAAGTTATAATGACAAGTTTTTAGAAACTAGAACTCTGTTTAAGAATTTAAAGTAACACTGGTAATAGTGGCTTGGGTGTGGGTTAAAGTATTAGGATTGAGTGCTAAGTGTTTTCCTCCTCTTCTATGTTGATCATCCCAAAAGGTTAAACAGAACAGGGGTTATCCATAGCTCCAATGGAGCTGAGAATTTTCATGTGAGTTCCTTGTCACAAGAAAGTCCTCTGGACCAAAATTTGGAATTTTTCAGTGAATAGATCACTCAGAATAATTCCCTAAGCACTTAGGCAAAAAGGAATTAATTCTGAATAAACTTGCATGTTCATGCCAAATTTAGTGAACTATAATTTCAATTATAGTTCATAGGACTTGCATGAATTTTCCTAAGATTTGTGGAGCTAAGAATTTCCCAGAAATGAATTTCCAAGTTTTGGGAATTCTCTGAAAATGTTTCTGTATTCAATTGAATACAGCAACTTTGAACCTGAATTGCCCTACCCAAATCTACTCCAAATGATCTGAAACTTTTACAGGAGTTCACTAATATCATAAAGAATGTTCTGGCAAAATTTGATGATTTTTTGATGAACCCAACTCCCCCTAAAATTCTTTTGCTGAAAAGAATTTAAAGAATTTTCCAGAATTAATGAATACGTTTCATACCAATTGGGTTGTATATTTGGATAGTACTCTATTTGAGGAATTCAACAAAATTGGTTTCACAATTTTTGGACATTCCTACACCAAGTTTTGGCTCTTCAAAAGTTGAACTGAAAACTGCAATCCAAAATGTTTAAATGCCTGCCAGTGGGTCCCACCCGGCAGACCTTCTTCTTCCTCGCGCCAAATAGAGGCTGCGGCGGCGCCCTCCGGCGAGCGTCGCCGGAATAGCTTTCCCGGCCATCCCCCGACATCATACTTGCCGCCCCACCATAACTCGTGTCGCTGAACTCGTCTAGGGTGTCGCCGGCGGCCGTAGATCGTCGGAACAGGGTGCCCGATGGTGACAGCGGCCGTTAGGGTTCCGGCGTGGTCGGAAATGTGCTACACCGCATCAAAACGGTCGGGAAATGATCCGAGAGCACCGTGAGAGCTCAAGGGTGTCGAAAATGGCTGTCAAACCTCGTGAAAAGGTCGGCAACATCGAGCTCCACGGTGACCGAGCTGTTTCTCCATGGCGGCCCGAAAAACAGAGAGAACTCGGTCATTTCCGGATCATTTAGCTCGATTCTTGGTCAAGGAGGGCCGCTAGGAAGTGTAGAAGCTGTATGCAAGCTAGCCCGATCTGGGGTGGACTGTGCAACCCAAATTTCGGGGTAGACCGAAACCTACCCTCATGTACTAGCTTTCGGGAATAGGGGAAATTCTCCACTTTCGATTGATCAATTGCTATAAGGGTTGCAGATACACGATCCGGAGGTTAAGGCGCACCTTTTTCGTGTAGAGAACGGATTTTGAAAGCGGCCGTGGTGTGCTGTCCACGGAGACCAACTTCTGTTTCCCGCCGGTGGGCAGCGGTTCTCGGCGGCGATCGTCGAATTGTGACCAACCGAGGCGCCAACGTTGCGAAGTAGCGGGGTGGATTGCTAGAGCACGTGTTGGTTCTCACTTTTTGTGTTGGTGGCTCGAGCAAAGGCTGAGCAGACGCCGGTGTGCGGTGGATGTTGGAGGAGCGGCGCCGGTTAGAAACCAGAGCGCCGTGCAGCGCTGTTCGTGAGGAGGAAGCAAAGAGTTTGCTCAGCTGTGAGGAGAACCGATCAGTTTGAGGACGAGGTGAGCTGATGCCCAGCTGCCAGCGCGAGAGGGAGGAGCAGGAGCTGTCGTCCGGTGCTTCTTGGTGGCGCACAGTGGGAACCGAGGTTGCTTCGTGTGGAGGAGGGAAAACAGAGACCAATTACTAGGATATTTCTCCATTTAACCACCTCTATGACATGTGGGACCCACTGTCCCTTCTTATCCCCTCTCATTTTTCTCACAAAGCTTGGCAAGTGACCAATTCAAATGTTTGGAGTTTAAAACCTGAGCTGCATTTGGATAGTTGGACAAATCTCCTCCAAATTCAAATGTATATTTGAATTCTTTGCACATTTGAATCCTTTTTGGAAAAATGGGTAGCAAACCTTTTCAAAAATTACTAAAACTTTGCCTGCCCACTAATTTGGACCTAAGGAATCCAAATATGCAATTTGATTCTTGTGTTAGCTGCTGCAAACAAGAGTTTGAACACAACAGTTTTGAATCACCATTATGTCCTCCCCTCATTTGAAATTTGAGTTGGACATTTAGTTCAACTCTGATTTTTAACCCTTTCCATTGCACCTGAGCTCTTCAATTCTGTGGTTTTACTCCACATGAGGTCCAAATATGCAGTAACCCTAAGTTAGTTTTTAGAAGAACCCCTCATGTGTTATCATATGTGTAAAAAGTTTACACCAGCCCCCTTTTTCATACACATGACACCAATCTTAGTCCAAACTCAAGTTTTCTTTGTATTCACATTTTTGGGACCTTTACATGAAACAACTTCATTACATGTCTCCTGCACCTAGGCTGAAGCGGTTGTTTCTATCTAAATCAACTGCGAGACGCTTGAGGGGGCATAAGGAAGGTGTGCGCGAAACAAAAGGAGTAATGACACACCCATCTGATGCTCAGGCATGGAAGGTGTTGGACCCTTTTGATGAGTATTTTGCAAAAGATGCTAGAAATGTTCGTATTGGTTTGGCCACCGACAGTTTCACACCATTCAACACATCTTCTGCCTCGTACTCATGTTGGTCGGTTTTGCTATACCATACAACCTTCCACCAGCTATGTGTATAAAATATGAATACATATTCTTGTCTCTAATCATTCCCGGTCGTAAACATCCAGGAAAACATTTAGGGGTTTTTCTTCAACCATTGATTGAGGAGTTAAAAGAATTGTGGACCGGAGTAGAAGCGTATGACAGCTACAAAAAATAGAAATTCAACTTGCGAGCAGCATACTTGTGGCCAATTCATGATTTTCCTGCATACGGGGTTTTTTCAGGATGGAGTACACACAACACACTTTGTTGTCCAATTTGTGGGTCCAACTCTCATTGTTTCAGGCTTACTCATGGGGGTAAAGTGTGTTTTTTTATTGCCACCGACAATTTTTACCAGCAAATCATCCATTTCAAAGGCATGCTAATACATTTCGAAAGGATACTATTGTAACAATGGGTCCGCCAAAACTTTTGGCTAGTGCTGAGATTGCCGCATGGCTTAGTCAACTTGTCCCTACAGATGATGGGTTTGTTGGCTTTGGTCACGAGCGTAACTTGACTCATATATGTGGCTTATGGGATCTTACTTATGCTAAGTCATTGTTACTTCTACACAACATTGATATGATGCATGAGGAATGCAATGTAGCAGAAAGCATTATTAGCATATGTTTAATTTTAGAAATACAAAAGATAATTTGAAGGCTCAAAAAGATTTAGCAGAGATTTGTAATCGTCCGACACTAGAAGTCAGACAAGACGGTAGTGGAAAACAGAGATTGTCACGTGCTCCATTTTGCCTTAAGTTAGTGAAAGGAAAAAAGTTCTGAAGTGGTTTCGACAACTGGAGTTTCCGGACGGTTACTGTGCTGGGTTGAGGCGCACGGTAAATCTGGAAAATTAGGTATTAAATAATCTTAGAAGTCACAATTATCATACAATGATGGAAAGACTTCTTCCAGTAATATCCTGTGGATATGTGCATCAGGATGTGTGGAAAGTCCTTGCGAAACTTAGTTTTTTAGACAATTATGTGCTAAAGAAATTATTGTTCAAATGATGGAAAAAATTGGAGAAAGAAATACCTTCACTCATTTGCAAAATGGAAAAGGTATTCCCATGAGGATTTATGAATGTAATGCAACATCTACTTGTGCATTTGCCTTACGAAGCTAAAGTTTATGGTCCTCTGTAACTTTGATGAACGGTACAATTGAAAGGACACTAAAGAAACTTAGAGCAATGGTTCTGAACAAAGCAAGAGTAGAAGGGTGTATTGCAGAAGTATTTGCTCTCAAAGAGGTAGCATGTTTTTCAAGTATATTCATTGCAGAGGAACATAATGTCTATGCTTCCACAATACGGTACCACATCGATGAAGAAACTCCTGCGGGAAATCTAAGTATTTTTTCGTGGATGGGAAAAATAGTTAGTGGCAGCAGTAGGCATGTGATTTCAGAAGAAGAATGGTATTCATGTATGTTATACATGTATACAAACATCGAAGAGATGGCTCAATATATGTTGTGTAAGTGTTTTTTTCTAATTTCCGCGAAGTAACACCTCATGTTTTTCTCATTTTTTACATGAGAGATTTTCTAATGTACTAATATTTTGCATTATGTAGCGAGTTCGATAAACAATTTTGAAAGTATACGCGTCAACCAAGAAGCAAACAATTAGATAAAATGCGTTGTTATGGCCTTCATGGGGTCCTAACTTCGTCAATTGATTTTAGAAGCATGTAACATTCTCTATTGCATCTTACTTTTATCATTGTCAAGTTAATCTGATTAGTAGAAATAATATATTATTTTATTCATAGTGCATGGTCGATGCTAACGTTCATGAGGACCTACTAGAACATTCTCAAGGAACCATAACACCAAGCAGTTTCGGTCGTTACGATCTAAATGAGTTCCGATTTCGTTTGGCCAAATTTGAAGCAAAACATCCTCTTGCAGCCACGACAAATAGTGGAGTTGTAACTAGAGCATGTGATGCACAGGGCATGAAACTAACTATTATGGATTATTCAAAACATTGTGGAGTTTAAATTTGGTGGTTCCAAAGATCTTAGAGTTACTTTTTTCCATTGCGACTGGTTTGATAATAATAAGGGAACACGACAGGATGAATTTGGTATAGTAGAGGTAAAACATAAAAATTGGCTTCGTGGATGTGATAATTATGTTCTTGCTCATCAGCGGAGGGTTTGAGGCACTTCCGCAGCTGAGAAATGTGGAAGACATTGTGAATCCCTGCGAGCGACGCCGGTAAATCCAAGCGATAGGCCACGGGTCCACATCTTTCAATGACGGTGAACGGACCGATGAACCATGGTGCAAGTTTACCCTTCACTCCGAAACGGTGAACTCCCTTCATTGGAGACACACGGACATAAACATGGTCCCCGATGTCGAAGTGGAGAGGGCGGCGTCTTTTATCCGCATAGCTCTTCTGACGAGATTGAGCAGCCTTGAGATTGGCTTGTATTACTCGCACTCGTTCTTCAGCCTCATTCACAAGTTCGATGCCGTAGATAACTCGTTCGCCGGACTCGCACCAGTTAAGGGGTGTGCGACATTTCCGGCCGTAGAGAGGTTCATACGACGCCATCTTAATGCTAGCTTGATAGCCATTGCTGTAAGAAAACTCCACCAACGGAAAATTATCGTCCCAATTCTTGCCGTGGTGGATGGCACAAGCACGTAGCATGTCTTCAAGCACTTGATTCACCCGTTCAGTTTGACCATCCGTCTACGGGTGATACGCGGGGCATAGGATCAGTTTGGTCCCCAATGATGCGTGCAGCTGTTCCCAAAACCGAGAGACAAACAGCGCACCGCGATCTGAAATGATGGGGCGGGGGACACCGTGCAAGCACAAGATCTTTGCAATGTACAGCTCTGCATATTGCTTGGCCATGTACTTTGTATGTACGGGAATGAAATGAGCCGACTTGGTTAGTCGATCGACTATCACCCAAATCGAGTCATGCCTGTGAGATGTGAGAGGTAAACCGACTATGAAGTCCATGCTGATATCCTCCCACTTCCACACCGGAATGTTCAATGGTTGCAGCTGTCCGACTTTACGCATATGATCGGCTTTCACACGCCGACACGTATCACATTCAGATACGTACTTTGCGATTTCTCTTTTCATCCGTGTCCATCAAAACCTGGTTTTCAGATCCTGGTACATCTTGTTGCTGCCCGGATGAATAGAATACTTGGAAAAATGAGCTTCATCCAAGATTTTCTTCCGAAGTTTCATGTCACGGGGTACCACTATACGGTCTTTAAACCATAGAGTGTCGTGTTCATCTCTTCGGAAGCATTTCATTTCGCCATTCTCCATCCTTCTCCGAATGTGCGACATTCCCATGTCTTTCTTCTGAGCTTCCATAATCTCCTCTCTTATGGTCAGGATGAGAGCAAGATTATATAACGCCCCATATGGGATCAAGTACAGACTTGGCTCCTCCTCTTCAGGTGAGGTGATGGACAGACTGTTGACATGGGATTTGCGGCTTAAGGCATCGGCAACCACGTTTGCCTTTCCGGGATGGGTAGTGAATCTCGATCTCATAGTCTTTGATCAGTTCTAGCCATCTCCGTTGCCGCATATTCAACTCCTTTTGAGTGAATATATATTTCAGACTCTTGTGGTCGGTGTTGAGGTGCACTAATTCCCAAGCAAATAGTGCCTCCACATTTTTAATGCCAACACCACAGCAGCGAGCTCAAGATCATGAGTCGGATAGTGCTGCTCATGGTTACGAAGTTGACGTGAGCCAAAGGCGACCACTCTTCCTCCTTGCATCAATACACAGCCAAGCACGATGCCAGACACACCACAGTATACGTCAAAGGGCTTGGTTGTATCCGGTTGGGCTAACACCGGGGCTGTTGTAAGATGCTTCACTAATGCTTGGAAAGATTCCTCACAAGCTGAGCTCCAAACATATTTGACCCCCTTCTTCAACAGTTCAGTCATCGGCTTAGCAAGCTTGGAGAAGTTGGGTATGAATCTCCGATAATATCCTGCTAACCCGAGGAAACTTCTGACTTCGTGGACTGATGTGGGGGACTTCCATTCCAGCACTTATTTGATCTTGCTTGGATCAACTGCAATGCCTTCTGCAGAAATAATGTGACCAAGGAATGGCACTTGGCTAATCCAAAACTCGCACTTGCTAAACTTGGCATAAAGCTTATGGTCTCGTAATCGTTGAAGTACGATATGCAAGTGTTTGGCGTGTTCTTCTTCAGACTTGGAGTAAACCAAGATGTCGTCTATGAAGACCACCACAAACTTGTCCAACTCTGGCATGAACACTGAGTTCATGAGATACATGAAGTGTGCCGGGGCGTTGGTGAGACCAAAGGACATGACGAGGTATTCATACAACCCATATCTCATCGAGAAGGCCGTCTTCAGAATATCTTCCGCTCAGATCTTAATTTGATGATATCCGGAGCGAAGATCCATCTTCGAAAATACACTTGCACCCACAAGTTGATCGAAGAGAATATCGATGCGGGGCAGTGGATACTTATTCTTGATTGTGACGGTGTTGAGAGGTCGGTAGTTCACACACAACCTCAAGGTTTCAACCTTCTTCTTCACAAACAGCGCCGAGCATCCCCATGGCGAGGAACTTGGTCAAATGAAACCCTTCTTCATTAGATCGTTGAGCTGCTCCTTCAGTTCAGCCAGCTCACTCGGAGCCATCTTGTATGGTCTCCGTGATATCGGCGTCGTTTCCGGTACACGTTCGATCTTGAACTCGACATCCCTTTCAGGTGGCATGGCCGGGAGATCATCCAGAAAGACATCCGGATATTCACGGACCACACGAATATCCTCAAGTTTTGTGGCTTCCGTGTTGTATGTGGCTGGAGCTTCTTGAACCGAACGGTCAAGAATAAGAACATGTGGTCCATGAAGTGGAGAGTTTAAACGAACCACACGTGGAATGATGTCAAGAACAGCACCATGGCGATGTAGCCATGACATTCCTAAAATGACATCAAGTTTTTGACTCTCTAACATGATCAGAGAAGTCGGATATAGATTCCCACCCAACTGTAATGGTGCTGTATAGACAATTCTATCAGCTGTTATTTTTCCCACCCGGAGAACATATCAAATATGAATTATTTGTGGGAATGATAGGCAGTTGATATTTAATAATATAAGACTGACTTATGAAATTATGGGTGGCACCGGAGTCAAAAAGTATGACTACGGGATGATCTAAGTAAGAAAATGTACCCGCGAGGACGGGTTCGCCTTCCGGCACGTCTTCGATAGCTAAGTGATGGATGCTGCTGGGTTTTGGTGCTGGTTTCTTGGGATGGTTGCGGGGCTGATTAGCACCCTGATATGGTGCTGCACCCCTGCCCTGTCGCGGCTCGGGGCAGTCCCTCGAAATGTGCCCGACACGGCCACACGTGTAGCACGTGTAAGGTGTAGGGGTCCCGCCAACTTGAGGACGGTATCCCGGTGCACGCTGTTGAAACTGAGGCGCATGCGGGACCATCCTTTGCTGCTGCTGTTTCTGTGGTGGATACGTCGGTCGAAAGCCCGGCGCATTATATTGCTGACCGCGAAACTGAGGCGGTCGCGCCGGTGGCTGCCATCTCTGACCGGATGGTGAGCGATACACCACATGGTATTTTTGTGGCGTTCCACCACTGCTGCTCGTCAGCGCACTGCATTTCCTCTTGTCAGAACTGCGCTCGCGCTGAGCATTCTCCTGTAGAATCGCGGCATTAACTAGGTCGTTGAATGTGCCGCGATTGCTCCGGGCGAGATGGATCTTCATCTTGGAATTCAGGCCCCGGAAGAACGCATTGCGCTTGTTGTCTTCCGTCCCCACAAATTCTGGCGCATACTACGCCAGCCGGTTGAATAACCTGGAGTACTCATGAGCACTCCTCTCGCCTTGCCGTAATGCCAGGAACTCCTAGAGCTTCATTTCCATCACACCGGGAGGTATGTGATAGGAGCTGAATGCCTCCCGGAACTCCGTCCATGTGACGGCATGGCCAGCCAGTAAGGAGGCGGTGTAGTTCGCCCAACAGGTGCCGGCTTCTCCTTGAAGCTGTTGCGCTGCATTCAGCGCCTTCTGATGTTCAGTGCACCGTAGCAGCCCAAACTTCGCCTCCAGAGTGCGGATAAAGCTGTCTGCCTCCAAAGGTTCCTCTCCGTGAAGACCGGTGGATGGGTCGCCATGAATTCTGAATACGAACTGTGTTGGGGCTGGCGTTGCCCATTGTCTTGGCGTCCTCCCTGATGGGACGCATTTTGCTGGACTAGCATCCGCAGCGACTCAGTTTGCTCGTCGCGCGAGCCGAGCACTGCGGCGAGAACCTCCGCCAGGTTTCTTGGAAGTTCTGGCGGTGGAGGAGGTGGTTGCTGCTATGTCGTGGTTTGCTCAGGTGGTGGAGACTCATCACCATGAACCTGACTCGGACCTCCCTCCTACTGCGTTGAACATGTCCGCACCATTCTGCATTCATACCATTCAAGCGATCAGTACATGTTGGTTTATTTCATCCATTCTATACACCAGTAATGCGAGAATGGAATAAATAATGCGCATAACAATCACACATATGGATAAAGTATAAACTTTATGCAACATATACATCCCTGGACCGTGTCACACGATCGAGTTCCAAAGTATTGAACTTTATGGGTTAAAAGTTCATTTCGACCATCGGGGTCACCACGGGATATTAAGTGTGTTAGCATGCGTAATTCCTCGCTATTGTACTGGACCCAAACATGTACTCGCTCGAAATGATACGTGGAATACAAAAACTTTTCAACTCCAACTCGCTGTTTTACAGCAGCCACTGGACATGGAACGGTGAAACTAAGTGTGTTGGTGGAAACACTTCAACATGGTGCTCACTGTCCAGCTCCTGGTCCAGCTGACCAGTCTGGATAATCCACAGTGTTCACCTCTATAGAGGCAAAATCTGGATTAGTGTTCAACAACAAAGTTGTAGCATATTTCCTGTACTTTCCAACGGTGTCTTGCTTGACCCTTGGAAATTTTTCTACAGGAAGTTGTGGTCGAAATACAGAAAATTCCAGAGAGCATTTTTGGTCTGCCCTGTTTCTTGGCAGTACCTACTCATCTGAGATTTCCACCCGTTGGGAGGGAGATTTTGTTCTGGAGCTCCACAGAAAAGTTGTAGAAGACTTCTAAACCTTTCCATAATGGTATCCCACACCTCCATTGGTTCAACCAATCTTAAGTTATGCCCTGTTCATGTTCAGCAAAAATTCCTGCCAAAAACAGGGGAGATTATTCCTAAGCTTTTGAGATTGAATCTATACTCCCAATTGACTCTTAGTTCAATATAGGAGTTCACTAACACCTAAATGAATTCCTAAACCTCATTGTGACTCTTTTCTTTGAAAATAAACTTTTATGCAGTCGGTACTACGTTTCCTCACCAAAGAAAAATCCTAAACCGGTATTCCGGCTTATACGTGTCAAATGATGGAACTAAAAACGTCACTCACAAACGGTTACTACACGTCATGCACTAACGTGGTTAGTGTACCTGCAGAAGAGCACACAATAATTGTGCACACAAGGGTTTTAACATTGCAGGCAGTTCCATATCGTAGTAAAAACATACGGTCCGTATCATTGCCATACGGATCGTCCTTGAGTCACGCCACGTCTCAAGGTACATGGTCGTGTTTTCACACCACACGACAGGGAACCCGAGTAGAGCGCGAGCGGGTCGTCACGGTTGGGAATTTTATCAACCCAACGGATACCACCTACTGCCTCATGACCGTTGAGGCACGCCGATGGCGAGCGCTGCGTATGGCCCTTTGAACATTGAACATTCAAGAGTTGCATACTATCGTGTTGCTTACCACACGATGGGGTATTCTCACTTTTGCCTAAAGCATGCTGGAGATCAGCATTTTCATATGCTCTCAGAACCATGAAGAGGTTAAGAGACTCATATTAACTACCGTGCCAAGCAACGGTATAACCTTCCATACTATTACTCGTATGGCGAGTTACCGCAATTGATCCTCCTACGGTGGCGTACCTTACCTCTTACCTGACATAGGAGCATCGTTACAAAATGTATAACACATAAGTTAGCCTTTCCACCTTAGTAACTACTACTATCATAGACCTTATATGGGCTCACTCGACTACTTCTAAATTTTCAAAATAGGCTCTTTTCGAGCGTGCTATTCCCAATGCGGCTCTGATACCATGTCTGTGGGGACCACCCCGTGGTTGACCCACTCCAGGATCGCATAGGGTGGTGCCGTGCGATGCGGCACCCAACAGCACACACGAAAAGAATAAAGAACAACATACAAACTTTTATTTGATATAAAACAGCGGAAGTCTTTTGACAAAACATATTCATACAGCGGAAGTAATATACATATATGGCCTCTCATCCTAGCTATGCAAAAGTGCAGCCGTCCAGCCCGGGGACGCTACACGCTAGCAGCAAGGAACCGGAGAATCACGGCGGCGTGCAGGGCTCCAGCTCGGCCGTGTACCCCGACGGGGGCATCGCCTCGTCCTCGGAACCTTCCTCATAACTCTCACCTGCACACAGCTCAAAATATTGCAACCGTGAGCATGATGGCTCAGCAAGTCTTAACCATCAACCCTAGGCATGGAACTCTACGTGCAAGGATGTGTAAGGTAGGAAAGGACTTTGCAATAAAGACACGCCGATAAGTTGATCCTTACTTTCAGTTTTATAGCAGCAGATTCATGTGCCTTAGGCACCCCTCACATCGGAAGTCCACAATCAAACAAGAAACACTTTCCTCTGATGTGGTGATGCCCAAAGTGGAATATAAACTTAATTTGCTCTATAACTACAGCATACAAGGTTTCAAGATATTTAATAGTTCAATACAGCATTTTCAGTTGGCTTATTTCATTTCTTACTACGTCACAGCGCAGTGAACAAGCGGGTACTCAAATAACCGTGAGGGACGGTGATTGCAATCAAGACACACCCGGATAACACGTCACACACACCCACTTTCAGAAGCGTGATTCCACACGCCTTCCTACTCTTTTGTATGCAACAACCTTTCAAAGGCAACCCAAATACCGAACCGGTCCATCCGTAACGGGCAGGAGGTCCCCGCGTGGAGCGTGACTGTGCCCACCGGCAGATTTACACCTTGCTACCCTCAACCCACTCCTATTTACGGTTGGGTAAGCCTCGGCACCCAGGTTAACCAATTACATCGGTTTCCTAGTTCCCATATGCCAGTATGCATCCGGTACTGTTCAATACTTGTCCAGCAGGGCCGCACACGGACGGTCCTCAACCAACACCAACAGGGCTACACACGTGAGACCTCTGCTCACTGCATCCCCCCCCCCTGCTGGGTCTCATTTTCACAACTCAAGCCATTTTCTACCTCTTTTCATTCCGTGTGATAAGTATTATCTCGCGAGTAGTTTCCAACCACTCGACTTCTACCAAAATCCTAAACATTAGCATGGCATTCTCTACTCATCGAGTTTGTAAACTACCCAACCCTTTATAGGATGTAAAAGGCTATGCAAGTGGGGTTTCAATCACCCTAACTCTAATGCATACATTCACCCTAGACATAAGTGATACAATTAAAAGCTTTATAAAAGGTACTTAAGTGCAAACCGGGGCTTGTCTGGTTGCGAGTTAAACGGGAAGTCAGCTTCTGGTGGCAGGACGTCCAAAGGCTCCGGTGCGTCCTCAACTTCGGTCACTATTATGAAATGTAACAAAATATATGTGTAAGCATTAAGGATTTATAAGAATTGAACTTCTATTCATAGCTACTGCTATTTAGAATCCTTAATTGGCTTTGGGATTTTTACAGTGGATACTAGACTCTTCAAGGATGATTTTAGCCGAATTTGGAGACATGTCATTGCACAATGTAGTCTTTAAAATTCCTACAAGTACAATGCTTCTCTGAATTTTGAGCTCAAATCAGGAGCTTTGACATAGCTAATAGTGGAAGATCTGATTAGGGTAGGTCTCCATGGTTCTAACAAAATTTTTTTCACCATTTTTGGAGCTACCAACAGAGAGACATGAATTTTTGAAGTTGAACAGAAGTTCTGAAAAGTTTCTGTTTAAATTTGAATTTTCCAATAAAGGCTGAACTTGGGAAGGCAGTTTAGCCTAGCAAATGAACTCTAATGAAGCCAAAAATTTTTACTGGAGATCAGTAACTATGAAAAGGATCTGCTGCCCAATTTTGGGAATATTTCATAAAGAATTGCTCCTGTAATAAATCCCCAAAGGATTTAATAAAAACAATTCTACAGAAATTCTTGGGCATTTTCATAGCCTAAAATTGATTTTTCTGTGAAGTACTCTTCTTGAGGATTCCAACAAAATTGGTCTCACCCTTTTTGGAGTTTTCTACACAGAGTTATGAGCTTGGAAAGATCAGCTAATTCCTGAAATTATTTCCCTAACAGAAACTTCAAATAATTGGGCTGGGCCCACTGTTTTAAATTGGACCAGTGAGATTTTGGCAACACCGGGGCTACGGTGTTTAACCCGCGCAGCCACAATAGATCCCGAGCCACAAACCGATCCGGCGCCTAACCAGTTCCACTGACAGGTGGGGCAGGCCCTTACCTTCTTCTACCTCGTGCCCGGCCGGCCTCCTCGCCGGAGGAGCGACTGTGCCTCGCCGGAACGGCTGCCCCATGCCTTAGACGGCTCAATCCTCACCGCCTGTTCCTAAAACCCAACGAGGAACACTTTGGTGAGCTCGGTGGTGGCGCTAACTGGCCGGGAATACCTCCCCGACGGTGGCAGTAACTCGGGCGACTCCGGCGACATGGTATTCACCCGGCGAGCCCGGAAACCGACCGCGGTTGGGTCCTACAGCACCGCCGTGACATGGGGAACTCGGAACACTACCCTGATCCCTCGGAAAATGGCTGGAAACATAAGCTCACCTGTGCGACTTAAGTGGTTCTTCCCCGTCGTGAGAGAAAACACGGAGAACCCTTCGGACTCTGCATGGTTTTGCTTGCCGTTTGCTCGAGAAGGGTCGTCATGGCTTGGAGAACCTATGCCTAGACTCTTGTGAACCCTAACCCAATATGGCCGTGGAATTTCCCGTTTCTTTCACCTCGGTTCTAGGAAACCGCCGGTGACAAATTCAAATTCCGGCCAACCTAGGCTACGACCTAGCTCCAAACTGGGAGGACAACAAGAAGGGTCGACAGCACACTTAGAACACCGGTTGGTTGAGCGTGAATGAGTCTGAGGTGGCCGGTTGATGGTGCGGCGTCGTGGCGGCAAGTTTGAACGTGGAACGATGAACTTATGCTCAGTTCTCGGGATCAGCTCGAAGGAACGGTATGGGCTGTCGTCAGAGAGGAACTAGAGAGCCTTGCGCACCTTCCTATGACCTCAACCGGGCGTGACAACGCTGGAGTTGCATCGGTGACGGGCGGGCGGCGTGGAGCAACCGAGCGGCGGTCGAGGTTACGCGAGCTGAGCAGAGGATCGGATGTGTGAGTGAGGCGACGTTCACGTGGGCACCAGGGCGGTGAAATATCCCTCTCGGTGTGCTGATCTCCTGAGCAGGAGGTGGCGCGGTGGAATTCAGCGGGAGTGGGTCGCAGCCGGCGCTGGCGGTCGCACGCTGTTCGACAGAAGGAAACAAAGGCGGTTGCTTTGTTGTGAGACTGACCACTGGGCCCCACTTCCCCCTTTGTTTGGTCAAATTTTCTCTGACATTTTCCATCCAGCAACTCAAAATTAAAAGCCTTACTTCACCCCAAAGTTTAGGTTTGAATTTGCTTAATTCAAATGGTTTGAATTCTGGTGTAGAATTTGAATTGGGTTTGATCATTTGAATTTGAAAGGAGTTTGAATTCTCCATTTTGTATTGCCCCAAAAGCATAGCAAACCAGCTCCAAAGTTTCCAATTTTTGACATGGCTGCTCATTCAAAGACCGAGAACACATTTGTGAAAACCAATTTTCAAATTGAGCGAATTGGAATTTGAAACTGAATTTGAAATTCAGATTAGAGGGCTTTTCCTTTTAATCCCAAACAAATATAGAAACTCCTCCAAATGAGCTGAAATTTGGAAGGGTACATATTTGGTGTATGAAGATCCAAGCTGTGCATTTAGATCTCCAGGTTTGGAAGTTTTTGGGAAGTCCAAACCCTCACTTTGAACTTTTCAAAGTTTTAATTTCCCTCATTTTTCATAAGTGTACATGAGCTGAATTTTTTCGCTACCACTTTTTGGGGATTTTACACTAAACAATTAGTCATAACCTAAACAATTAAATAAACATATAAAAACATCTAAACCTAACATTAACAATTAAGCATAATTAAATCTAAAACATATCTAATCAATTATAAATTCATGTAAACAATTGTTGATCTAAATAATTCATCTACTAAACAATGCAACTAAACAATTAATCATCTACACAATTATGCACTAAACAATTGCTAAATAAAAAATCAAGCAATGGAGGCCGGCGTGGGGGGTGCTGCGGCTGGCCATGGAGGAGGGAGGCATACCTATGGGCGAGCTGCGGCTGGCCGATGGAGGTGGCGGGGCACGGCGCAGAACCGGGCGGAGGTGGACGGAGGCGCAGCCGGCACAGAGGCAGGCAGGGCGGCGCGGCGGCGGGCGAGCCGGCGCAGCAGCGGCCTAGGTGGGCGGTGCAGCTGGGCTGGCGCTCGGGCGCCGAGGCGGGCGGCGCGGCTGTGCGGGTGCTCGGGCACCGAGGCGGGTGGCGCGGTGGGGCCGGAGGTGGCGGGGTGCGGCGGCGGTCGAGCCGGCGCAGCGGTTGATGAGGCGGGAGGCGGCCGGGCGAGGCGGCAGTGGCGCGGGTCGGGCGAGCGGCTGCGGAGCGGGAGAGAGAGGAGTGTGTGAGTGGGCCGCGCGAGCGTCCCGCGGGATTTAGGGTTATAACCCTAATTTACGACGGCCATCTAACTTACGACAGCCTAGTATTGGGCTGTCGTAAATTGTCGTTAAATTCTGTCGGTTGCTCTACTTACGGCGGCCCAGGTTTTGGCCGCCGTAAGTTCCACATTAAATACCGACGGTCACTTAATTTACGACAGCCGCGAGCCCATGGCCGTCGTAAGTAATCTAATTTACGACGGCCGACCCTCGTAAATAATACCGGCTGTCGTAAAATGTCAATTTTCCTGTAGTGTATGTCTGCGATCGGCCTCAGTAAAAAACCTAGTTCTTCATGATCTAAGTAAGCACATCGATATAAAATTTCATTACATTCGTGAATGTGTTGAAAGCTGTGCAGTTCAGCCGAGGTTCACAAGCACTCAAGAGCAGCTCGCGGACATACTGACTAAGTCACTCGGGAAGTCCAAATTCCAGGAGATGATCGGCGTCATGAAGACAAAGTGAACAATACCTGATTTAGGGGGAAACTGTTGAATAATTCAGGATCGTTTGGTATTATGTTTTTTACGTTTGAGTTTGCTACTGTCACGTGTTAGCAGCATGACTGCCTGACCGGAGTGATTAGTTGAGAGCCTGATTTTCAGGCGCGTCAGATGCAAGATGCGAGACGCACGGCACGAACGAGTTAATGAACTGCCGTGAGGCTTGGTCTTGCATCGCCAGCATGGCATGCATACAAGTTTAGCTGCCGGTGAGACCGGGTCATTAGCATGATGTGCATGCAGAAGGAGCCGTGATGCTTGGTCGTGCGTGCAGCATGCAGAAACGGACTGGACGCCATGTTCTGTTTCATTCTTAATATAAATTGCATAACAGCCTGGTTAAGCGGCAGCTAGACCGCACCAGCAAAACACACAGCCTCTATCTCTCGTGAGTGTACGTTCACTGTCCTGCTCATCAGAGTGTCCTCGCCTGAGTGTTCTCGTCTCAGGTGAACGTCGGTTTGCCAGAACAGTAACTCCAGCACAGCATGATGCAGCAACTCGAATCCAGTCCATATATGTTTGTCTTGGGACATTCACTACAGGAAACCTACGTTTTTTCATGGGCCAAAGTAAATTTTGTCGGCCCTCATAAAAATAATGTTACTTTCATGAGCCTCCATCTAGCCCATGAAATTAAGATGTATTTTTATGGGTCTCTTAGCTGGCTCACGATAATAAAAGTAATTTCGTGGGTCTTTTTGTTGGCTCACCACAATAAAATTAATTTTGAGAGTTCAGGAGCTGGCTCACAAAAATAGATGGAACCTAGCTGTGCAAACCGATCCCCTCTGTGTATTTTTGTGGATTTCAGAACCCGGCTCACGATAATAATGAGCGCTACTTTCATGGGTCTCATATGCACACGAAAATAAGGGCAATTTCGTGGGCTTCAGTGCATGGCTCACGACAATAATGAGAGCTACTTTTGTGAGTCCTAGTTGCACACGAAAATAAGTGCAATTTCGTGGGCTTCAGTGCACGGCTCACGACAATAACTATCTTTACTTTCGTGGGTGAACCCGGCACACTAAAATAAATGTAATTTCATGGGTTTCGATGCGGGGCTCATGACAATAATCTTACTTACATGGGTTTTGAGGTGGCTCACGAAAATATTTGGAATAAATCAAGGGCGACCTATCCCCTTGGTGTTTTCCCCGGCGCCGCTCCTCTCGCCCCGACACAGCTCGGCCATCGCCGCACCTCTGCCGCTGCTCCGCCGCGCCTCTTCTTCTGCTCTCTCCGGCCCTTCTTTCTCCTCGCCTCCGCTCCTGGCCTCTGTTTCGCCGTGCCGCCGCTTGCTCCCCGCGCTCGTCTGCCGGTGAATCAGGGGCCACCGGCTGGGGCGCCGGTGCAGCGTCGTCAAGCACCCATCGTCATCTACAACGAGGTCCTGTAAGCTCATGCCCACTTCCTTTTTTAGGTCTGTTGATTTGTTTATCGCATGGATCGAATGGCTGCATCCCACAGTATGGATTTTACACATCTCATACAATCCTTGCTCCACAGTTTAGCAAGAGTAATCTCTAATTAAAATACAAATCGTATCTTTGTGCGCCGGTTAAGCATCACCCAAATCGAGCACAACCTGCCACAGCCTGCGGTCGAGCTGCCTTCTGTGCACAATTCCTGCGGTGCCGCTGCCACGCTGCTGCCACTGCCGAGCCCGCGCCGCTGCTGCTGAGCCCGCGCTGCTTTATTTCGTTCATCTACATGGAATGTATGAATTTATCAGTTTTAGAATGACTCATGGAGGTAACCAGACCAGAGAGGAATGGTCAGATGAGAGTAGAGTCATTGCTCAGTTTTCTGAGTCATGAAATGTACGCAGCTAGGAGAAACTGCACTCGCCGTCAGGTTGTCCCAACCGATGTGCAAGATTGTCTGAGTTGGTGTTTTCCTTTTCTTTTGAAATGCATCATGCATCATACACTTCTTTGTTTTTGCCGTGTTTATATGCTTTGTGCACAACTGGAGACACACATACAAGAACGTAGAAGATGCAGAAATGAACTGCGGTTTGATGATTGCATGCACTTTCGAAAACACAAACAGAGACTTATAAAGTGACTTGTGTAGTCAGCTGTCTTAGGTTGAACTTTGAAAGGTTTTGATACTTTTTAGCAACTCCACATGACAACAACTTGTGACTTTCCCTTTCAATATTTGGATTCACTCCGTAGTGTAACATTTTTATGTATTAATGGAAAAGAAAGACATATTGTTTAGTTCACTATTGGAATGACTCCCCTGCTCATTATTTTTTATTGACTATTGTAGTGTGTCAAAATAATCATCTGGTCTACTGTACAATTATTTAGTTCAGTTGCTCATTTGTCTCTTGTTGTTTAGTTCTATAATTCAGATGTACATAATCTTTTGATGGAGTCCCGGCTATATCCTATCATATTATATTAGTTTTAGTACAGTATGCTTAATTCTCTCTAAATTGCTCTCTGCAGCATGTTCTGAGTTTCCACCCTGACCGCCCGGCCCCACCTCAGGCCCGACGCAGCTCGCCTCTGCCACCGCCTTTTCGGACGTCCCGACCGCTGCCTTGCCGCCTCTGCACCGTGCAGGTAACCAGACATTGTCGTTTTCACAATTTCTTTTATTATGTAAGTGGCGAGGATTAGGTTTTATCATGTATTAGCACTTGGTTTATCATGTATTATCTTGTATTAGCACTATTTGGATCTATAAGCTTTGAAATAATTATTTGGCTTGGGCTAGGTTTCCTCCCCGACCACACAAACTCTAGTCTGGTGACGCTCGCCTCTGGCACCGCCTCTTCGAACGCCCCGACCGCCGCCTCCACACCGTTGAGGTAACCATACATTGCCCTTTTCATGTTTTATTTTATTTTATTATGTAAGTGGCGAGGATTAGGTTGTCATGTATTAGCACTTGGTTTAGCAATACTATTTGAGTTTAGCAATTGGTTTTAAGCATGCTGTTGTAAAATAATGGTTTCATTAAAACCTAGTTTTCATGAGCTTATTTAACATTTTGATGATGTATTACCATATAGATTTCTTAGTTCTACATTTTTGTATTGTATAGTCTAGAACATGGGTGATGATACACGATGGATGTATGATGGTTAGCGGAAGAATGTTGCACTTTCGGATGAATGGGCTATCAATACTAAGACATTTATCAGTCGGGCTTTCTCTTTATCGATCTACCGTTTTGTGAAATACCCGTGCAACAAGTGTCACAACTTTTTATGCAAGGAGAAATTTGACATGGAACAAGATCTCTGTCGATTTGGTTTTATGCCAGGTTATGAAACATGGTATGAGCACGACGAGTTATACTATAGTAATGTTGATGTTGATGACATAGATGGTGATAAGGAGGATAGAATGAAAGACATGGTTGAAGCACTAGATCATGATTGTGATGTAGGTACATCTGAAGAAATTCCTAGAGCAAAAATTGAAGAGTTCCATATAATTCTCTCAGCATCACATGAACAGTTGCATGAGCACACTAAAGTGTCTGTCCTTTTGACCGTTACTCATCTCATGTCTATAAAATCAAAATACAATTTATCGAACAAGTGTTACGATGATCTCATAGATTTGATATTAGACATTCTTCCGATGAATCATAAGTTGCCGATAGACATGTACCAGTCAAATAAATTATTGGCAGGACTTGGTACGAAGTACGTAAAGATTGATTGTTGTCCTAACAACTATATGCATTTCTGGAAGAAGAATGCAAATCTGACACAATGCTCAGTTTGTAAAGAATCACGATACATTGAGCCACAAATGAGGAAGGTGAATTAGTGAAGACAAAAGTGGTAGTGAAACAACTTCATTACATGTCTCTTGCACCTAGGCTGAAACGGTTGTTTCTATCTAAATTAACTGTGAGACGCATGCGGTGGTATAAGGAAGGTGTGCGCGAAACAAAGAGAGTAATGACACACCCATCTGATGCTCAGGCATGGAAGGCGTTGGTCTCTTTTGATGAGTATTTTGCAAAAGATTCTAGAAATGTTCGTATTGGTTTGGCCACCGACAGTTTCACACCATTCAACACATCTTATGCCTCATACTCATGTTGGTCGGTTTTTTTTGCTATACCATACAATCTTCCACCAGCTATGTATATGAAATATGAATACATATTCTTTTCTCTAATCATTCCTAGTTGTAAGCATCCAGGAAAACATTTAGTGGTTTTTCTTCAACCATTGATTGAGGAGTTAAAAGAATTGTGGACCGGAGTAGAAGCGTATGACAGCTAAAAAAACAGAAATTTAACTTGCGAGCAGCATACTTGTGGTCAAGTCATGATTTTCCTGCATACGGGTTTTTTTAGAATGGAGTACACACGACACACTTTGTTGTCCAATTTGTGGGTCAGACTCTTATTGTTTCAAACTTACTCATGGGGTAAAGTGTGTTTTTTATTGCCACCGACGATTTCAACCAGCAAATCATCCATTTCAAAGGCATGGTAATACATTTCGAAAGGATACTATTGTAACAATGTGTCCGCCAAAACTTTTGGCTAGTGCTGAGATTGCCGCATGGCTCAGTCAACTTGTCCCTACAGATGATGGGTTTGTTGGCTTTGGTCACGAGCGTAACTTGACTCCTATATGTGGCTTATGGGATCTTACTTATGCTAAGTCATTGTTACTTCTACACAATATTGATATGATACATGAGGAACACAATGTAGCGGAAAGCATCATTAGCATATGTTTTAATTTCATAAATACAAAAGATAATTTGAAGGCTCGAAAAGATTTAGCAGAGATATGTAATCGTCCGACTCTAGAAGTCAGACAGGATGATAGTGGAAAACAGAGATTGCAACGTGTTCCATTTTGCCTTAAAGTTAGTGAAAGAAAAAAAGTTCTGAAGTGGTTGCAACAACTGAAGTTTCTGGACGGTTACAGTGCTGGGTTGAGGCGCACGACAAATCTTGAAAATTGGGTATTAAATAATCTTAAAAGTCACAATTATCATATAATGATGGAAAGACTTCTTCCAGTAATATCATGTGGATATGTGAATTAGGATGTGTGGAGAGTGCTTACGGAACTTAGTTTCTTTATAGACAATTATGTGCTAAAGAAATTATTGTTCAAATGATGGAAAAATTTGAGAAAAAAATACCTTCACTTATTTGCAAAATGGAAAAGGTATCCCTGCGAGGATTTATGAATGTAATGCAACATCTACTTGTGTATTTGCCTTACAAAGCTAAAGTTTGTGGTACTGTGCAATTTCGATGGATGTACCACATCGAAAGGACACTAAAGAAACTTAGAGCAATAGTTTAGAACAAAGCAAGAGAAGAAATTGCAGAAGTATTTGCTCTAAAGGAGGTAGCATATTTTTCAAGTATATTTATTGCAGAGGAACATAATGTCTATGCTCCCACAATACGGTACCACATAGATGAAGAAACTCCTGCGGGAAATCTAAGTATTTTTTATGAAGGGAAAAAAAGTTGGTGGCTGCAGTAGGCATGTGGTTTCAGAAGAAGAATGGTATTCATGTATGTTATACATGTATACAAACATTGAAGAGATGGCTCAATATATGTTGTGTAAGTGTTTTTTTTCTGATTTCCGTGAAGTACACTTCATGTTTTTCTCATTTTTTACATGAGAGATGTTCTAATTTACTAATATTTTGTATTATGTAGCGAGTTTGATAAACAATTTTGAAAGTATACGCGTCAACAAAGAAGCAAACAATGAGATAAAATGCGTTTTTATGGCCTTCATGGGGGTCCTAACTTCATCAATTGGTTTTGGAAGCATGTAACATTCTCTATTACATCTTACTTTTATCATTGCCAAGTTAATGTGACTAGTAGAAATAATATTTTATTTCATTCATAGTGCATGGTCGATGCTAACGTTCATGAGGACCTACTAGAACATTCTCAAGGAACCATAACAGCAAGGAGTTTCGGTCGTTACGATGTAATGAGTTCCGATTTCGTTCGGCCGAATTTGAAGCAAAACATCCTCTTGCAGCCACGACAAATAGTGGAGTTGTAACTAGTGCATGTGATGCACAGGGGCATGAAACTAACTAGTATGGGATTATTCAAAACATTGTGGAGTTTAAATTGTGTGGTTCTAAAGATCTTAGAGTTACTTTTTTCTATTACGTCTGGTTTGATAATAACAAGGGAACATGACAGGATGAATTTGGTATAGTAGAGATAAACATGAAAATAGACTTCGTGGATGTGGTAATTATGTTCTTGCTCATCAAGTTGAGTTGGTTTACTATCTACTGTATCCTTGTCCAAAGTTAAGTGCTTGGCGGGTCGTGTATAAAGTTTATCCACGAGAACGGTTATATGCCCCTGGTGATGCTAGTTATCAAGAAGAACAAGATGAAGTATACCAAAAGGATGATATTCCACCATCTTTTAATATAGATGATGGTTTATGTCTTGATACATTAGTTAGAGATGTTGAAGACAATGAATGCGAAGACGTAGCAGTGGTTAGAAGAAAGAGACCTAGCACTAAAAAAGTTAAGGTGGGACAGAAGAAGAAAGTTGGTCGACCTTTTACCGAAGGAACATCAGATCATGATGAATTTTAATCATGTAATTAATTTATATTACATTTGAATTTATTTTCATTACTTTTGTTTGTATCATTATGTATTTATTTCTGACCAAGTTTTTTTTCATCAGGATGCCACGTAGTGTTAAGAATATAGCTAAGGGGCTTTTTGGCTCCTCAAGCAAGAGTGGGAGTCGGTCTGCTAGCTCTTCACGTAGTCAAGACTCTTATTTTTTAAGACAGTGCCTGAAATAATAGTAGACGAGAGGCATTTAAAAAAATGCATGGAACAAGCTAATAAACAGGTTCATGCATTTATAATTTTATTATATTTACCCACATAGCATATTGCGAAACCTAATTTCTCTAATTTCAGATGGAGCAGGAGATCAAGGAGGAGGGTCAGGAGGTGTGTCGAGAAGATCAAGGGGGGGGGGACTTTCTGCGCGGTAGAAACAAAAACAAGGGGTAAGAGCCTATATTGATGACGAAGACGAGGAGGATGATGGGGATAACACCGATATGGGAGAGTTGCCCTAATCATTCAGGTATCATTCTTCAAACACTCTCCAGCTGGTTGTGCCTCCACAACAGATATTATAGATCACTCCTGTCGGTGACTATTTTTTGACAAATATTATATGTTGTTAAATTGACTTGCAGCAATGGAATGACTTGGATTGCGATGGACGACAACATCGTAGGCAACCTATTGCAGTGTTGGGTGCTATATGTCGTCATCATTTATCCAGGTCTTGTGAACATTAAAGGTGAATAGAAACCTGCAATAAATTGGGAGCATTATAGGATTGCTCCACATATTGTGCATGAAAATGTGGCAGGGGTTGTCTGGCATGATTTTTGGGTATGTTATCACTGCACTGCACTATTATTATATCTATTATAATTTTTGTAATATAAACTCTATGTTTTTTATAGGAACGATATTGCTTGCCCGATGATCATGACGTTGCTCTCGAGTCTAGAGCGCACAAAGTCTTCCACAAAGCTGAACGTAAAGTTGTGAATGATATGTGTCCAATGCTCGGATCACAGCTATGTACTTGTACTACAAGGAGAAGTTTGGACAAATGATGAATAAGAAAATGGGAGATTCAAAAATTTACATAGAGGACGATCAATACCATCAAGAAATGATTCCTTGGATGGTTAAGTGTGATGATGCTTATTATTCATTATGTACTTATTGGGCATCGAGTGAATATCAAGAGAAATCTAACTCCAAGAGAATCAACTGTGAGTCTGGTGGTGAAGTTCTCCATCGTTACGGTGGAGATGGTCATATTCGTCTCTCGAAACAGATGCTAAGTTTAATACATTTACAACTTATTCTTGTTATATTAGCTTTTGCATAACTATATTTGTAACATGTCTATATAGGTTGTTCAAAGTGTTGAGGAACCCTCTTTCATTGATGCTTATATAAGAGGGCGTATAGGCACACATGATAGTCAATTGTGCACTCCAACGGCCACTCATAATTTGGTATGTCATATAAGTAAAAGTAATTATTAAAAAATACAATTGTTGTATATTAGCTTTATAATTAGTTTTTGTGTAGGAGAAATATGGTAAAAAGATGGTTCAACATCATGGAGATGATTACAACTGGAGAAAGGAAGACGTCGACGTAGTATCTTTGTATGAATCTGGTGGAGGAAAACGTCACGGGAGGTGAAATTACTCCTCTTATATTAATGTATTCACATACTTCAATTTTTCCAAGTGTCACCTTATAATTATGACATATCACTATTGCAGGTATTTGATGTTCAATGGTTTCATGAACACCGATCTGATTCTCTCGAAGTCACGGTCAATACAGAGCGGACAGAGTTCTCGGCGTACTCATACATGAAATGAGTCCAGGTTGAAACAAATGGAGTAGGAGCAGCCTGCATTGAGAGACCACCTGAGGCTGCAAGAATACCGCATGAAACGATAGGAGAGTTCATAAAAGCACAAAATGACTACTTCTGGCAACGTGCCAAAAGCGATGCAGGTATATTAATATAAGAGTTTAAATAATTATGTTAAAAAAGAGATGCATGTATGTTTACAGTAGAATTATGCTAAACATTTCTAAAAAGATTTTAGGGATACTTTTCTCAACTTGGATTGCCTGCAACATTGCCATCGTTACCGCAGCCTCTACAGCTACTTATGCCTTCACCGCTACCGGTGCCTCCACAACCTCTTCCCGTTGGAACACAGGTATATATCATCGTTATGTTCTCTTTCACTTATATAAATTGTTAGTATACTTATAACATGCATCATTGATTATCATTAAGGATCATCCTCAAGGGCACAAAACTTCCAGAAGCCTCTTGTTACATAATTTGCAAGCATCTTCTTCAGGAGGACGGGGGTGGAGGGGACGACTTTATCGATTAGTTCTTCGCTCTCGGTAGCAATTAGGTAAGTTAATCATAACTATAAAGAAAAATCCTCCAGAGTTTCATGTTTTTATTTGCATCATATATTATGTATCTTATTTTCAAATGCAACTCGTGTATAATAAGTAATAGAAAGAATAAATATCATGTTGATTTTCATTTGAATCTTATTAGTCATGTATTTCACTTTGGCTTGATACAGGAAAACGGCGAGCAAAAGAGTGTCGGAGCAATTTGTTGGTTTGTTGGAAAAGCTCAATGTGGCCATGTGAGCATACATGCTTTGACAAAAATGTTGTATGGACCATGTGATATCTATGTGTTCATTTATGTTATATTGTGTGTGGACAAGTAAATACGTTTGGACTATGTAATGGATGTCATAATGTTTAATTGAGTTTATTGCATTTGTTATGAAGGGTGATCTGAGTGTTTGAGTGATAATTTATTATTTTATGTGCTCAGAACTGAACAATATGCATGAATTGGGACTGTAATCTCATGCATTTTCGTAGGACACAAGTTGGCCCACAAAATTATTGCCATATTATTTTCGTGGGCTAGATGTGGGCCCACAAAAATAACCTGGCATTATTTTCATTGGCCAACATGTGGCCCATGAAAATAACCGGGCAATAATTTCGTGGGCCAACTTGTGGCCCACAAAAATAGCCTGGCAGTATTTTCGTGGGCCACATTTTGGCCCACGAGAATATATATTTTCATGGGTCATTTTTGGCCCATGAAAATATGTCGTTTTCCTGTAGTGATTTTTTTTATCGGAGGATTCTCCACGTTCATTCCTTACCAGAACAGAGATCAAGTTATAAAAACAAGGCAGTAGCCTAGAACTCTATATTCACTGGCCTTCTAGCGAATCCTAGATTTCCAGGATCCTCCACACCCCCACTGGGGTCTAGTCATCGTTTTACATCAAAAGACATACACCTCATAAGTCCTTAATGTTTGAACCAGAATCTAAGACGCAAACTGAGTTTAAATGACAAAGTAAATCAATCAGGGACCCTCTCAACCATCCCGTGGTGTCGCCGTGACTGTCTTTCCAACGTCCCCTTGCTGATCTGTTTGTAGAGTGTGTGTGGCATACCAAGTCTTTCTGGGATTTCCATCCATTTTAAAGGCTCATGGAACATCCTTTCTGCCTCAGCCCTGATCACAACCTGCATATCTGGAGAATAAAGAACTGCCCAATAATTCATTAGTGAACATGATAAGAAGATAATCTCTGATGGATGCCTCATAATATTAGTATCAAAACATGCCCTATTCCTTGTTTTCCACATAGCCCAACATATCGCAGCTAGACCTAAGGTATGAACACTTTTACCACCTGGCAGACTTATTCTTATCCATTCCCAATACTGATTAAAATTCCTGGGTCTTTGAGGGGAATCAAAGATTCTGGCATCAATGCCCAAACGCTTTTCGCGATTTGGCATAAAAAGAACAGGTGTTCTACAGTCTCAAGTTTATCACAGAAATAGCATGAAACATCCCCTTTCCTGTTTCTCTTGGCCATAAATTCTTTTTTCACTATGGCCCTATTAACAGCGATCCAAAGGAAAATCTTAATCTTGGGAGGTATTTTATAATGCCATATATCCCTATGACTTAACCTAGATTCAGCCTCAGTAAGTTTTTGATAGAAAGGCTTCACATTAAACACTCCATTCTTAGACCATAACCATACTACTTTATCATCTATTAGAAAGTACTAAACTATTTAATTTTGCAGCAAGTCTATACCACATTTCATGTAAAATCACACGGAATGAAGAGGAAAATTGTATACTCCAGTTATCAGCCGAACACTGAGCCACAGTCAAGTCTTTGTTCACACAGAATTCATACAGAAGAGAATAAGTCAGACACAATGACTTATTTTCAAGTCAAATATCTGTCCAAAATCTATTTTTCCTCCCATTCCCTAAAATAAATTTTCTATGACTTATGTAAATATCTCTAACCTTAAGAAGGTCTATCCAAACAAGAGAATCAATTCTCTCATGTCTAATTCCTCCATTGGGGTTGCCTTTAACATATTTGGCATTTACAATCTCCTGTCACATTCCATTTTCTGTTTCAAGTTTCCACCACCATTTTACTAGGAGGCTGATGTTCATATTTCTTAAATTTTTAACACCCAGACCTCCTTTCATTTTATCCTTACATACTTTTTCCCACTTAACTTGATGATATATCCTTTTTCACTACCACCCTGCCAAAGAAATCTTTTCCTGCTCAAGTTGATTTGTTCTATAACTGTCTTGGGTAATAACAACATAGATATATGATAGACTGCGGTATTGTTTAGACTAGCATTTAAAAGAATAACCCTACCAGCCATTGATAAAAGATTAGACTTCCAAATATCTATTTTCTTAGATATTTTCATTTCCAAGTTATTCCAATCGGCCACACACAACCTATTAGCTGATACAGGCACCCCTAAATATTTAATGGGAAAGGAAGCAATCTGACAACTAAAGATTTGAGCATATTACAGGGCAGTATTATTATCCCCACCTCATACGAAAATTTCACTCTTTTCAAAATTAATTTTGAGGCCAGACATCTGCTCATATATTGCAAGGAGCAACTTCAGATTATATGCACTATAAAAATCATTTTTTATACACTTGATCGTATCATCAACATATTGTAATATAGCAACACCATTAGGAATCAAATTATCTGCTAAACCCGTAATCGTCCAAGATTGTTGATCTTTGTGTACCATACGGGTCAGACAATCAGCTGCAAAGTTGAACGGTAGGGGAGATAAAGGATCTCCTTGGTGAACACCCATGAAGATTTGAAAATGGGGGCCAACCTTATCATTCAATTTAACACTGAGAGTACCATTCTCTAATATTTATATAATCCAAAAACACCATTTTTGCAGAATCCCCTCATATCTAAACATTTTATCAAAAATTCCCAGTCAACTTTGTCATAAGCTTTTTCAAAATCTAGTTTGATTATTATTCCAACCTCATCCTTTTTCAATCTAGTTGTGTGTAGAACCTCATGCAATGATAAGGTACCGTTCATAATATTTCTTCTATGTATAAAGGTTGACTGAACTTTATGAATTAGATTATCAGCTAAAGGTTCTAGTCTAGAGGTCAGCACTTTTGTAAATTATTTATAAAGACAATTCAGCAAGCATATGGGTTTATATTGTCGAATTCTCTCTACATTTTTAATTTTTGGGATTAAGGTTATGTAACCAAAATTAATACGATAAATCTTAAGATATCCGTTATGAAAATCTTGGAAGATCTCAAGAATATCTCCCTTAATGATGTCCCAAGCTGATTGATAAAATTCCATAGGAATTAAATCAGGTCCAGGTACCTTATTTTTCTCCATTTGAAATAAGGCAGCTCTGATTTCTTACTCTTTAAATTCATTAGTAATCATATTATTTTATTCATCCGTGACCTTATCATTTAAATCCCATAACTCATTGTCTAGTTCAAAAGACTTAGGTTTATCTTCCTTGAACAGATTTTTATAAGACGAGGTTGCATATTAAAGATGGTTTTCATCCCCATATATCCAATTTACTTCATGATTAAATGAAAAAATAGTACTCTTTCTTTTTCTTCCATTGGTTACCTTATGAAAAAAATTGTATTTAAATCACCTTTAAGTAGCCAATTTTGTCGACTTCTAT
Organism: Neostapfia colusana; assembly: GCA_030760725.1. Lineage (NCBI taxonomy): Eukaryota > Viridiplantae > Streptophyta > Magnoliopsida > Poales > Poaceae > Neostapfia > Neostapfia colusana. The sequence continues at coordinate 46,818,601 of JASWHV010000020.1, forward strand.
TAAGCCAATATAGTTCTTCCTTCTCCAAAAGGTTAAAGAGCTCTTTTTTCATATTAATGCATTCCCTAATTTCTTTTAAATACAAACAAACTTTTTCCTCTTTCATTTCTAACTCCGCTAATCTACTTTCAATCTGTACTCTTCTTTTCTTTTCGCTTCTAGCCATATTGAAATTCCAACCTTTTAAAAATTTCTTCACTTTTTTAAGTTTAAAGAGAATTTTACTTAGAGCATCACTATCTCTAGTTGGCTCATCCTAGATTCTTTTAAAATTTTCTAAGAACTTGGGATTCTTCAACCAAGATAATTCAAAGTGGAAAGAATTTTTTTCCTATCACGACTACGTGCATGGTGCACTATCAAAGGGTTATGATCAGAAAAGCATCTATTATTCTTAAAGACCATAATCCTAAGAAACAAATCTTCTAACTCTTTGGACAATGTCAGGGGCCTCTAAAGTAGGGTTCACTTGGTTATTAGACCAGCTATATTTTCCTCCCGATATCTTAATTACTCTAAGCTCAAAATGGTTTATAATCGTATTGAACAGATCAGAAAATCTATTCTTAACAAATTTCTTATTCTTCTCATCACAATTTCTAGTAATATTGAAATCACCTCCAATTATAAAAGGTAAATCACATTTATAACAAAAGGCAGATAATTCGGCAAAAAATTCTTCTAAACCTTCATCCCTAGGGGGGACCATATACATTAATTAAGGCCCATCTTTTATTAAGATTTTTGTCCCATAGACAAACTTGACTCATATACACTCCATATTTCCAAGAATCAATTATAAACCTTTCCCTATTCATGGCATAAATAACTCCCCCTGCCATACCTCTAGAAGGTATGATATGTCATTCAAAATTATCATTATAATCAATCTTTATCAAAAGGTCATCTTCCAGCTTTTGTATCTTGACCTCTTGAAGACAAATAAAGTCTAATTGATGTTCCTTAATAATGTCTCTAATGTAGCAAGGTTTTCCTTTTCCTCTAATTCCTCTACAGTTCTAGAAAATACCTTCCATCTTTTTTTCCTAAGTTTACTTCTGGGTTTAGGTCTAACCTGAAACCCCTTATTTCTATACATAGATGGAGCACTCCTTTTACTTCTTCTAGGAGTCACTCTCATAATATCATCATTTTTTATTATCACTTCCCTAACATTATTCCTCCCTTCAAGCATGTTGCAGGTATTTGTATCTATAGATTTTGTATCATTCCAATCTCAAAGCAAGGATGTAGTCTTTTTTTCCTCCTCATCTGTATCCATATCCCTTTTATTCTTGTTGATTCTACTTTTAGTGGCTAAATCCATCCTAGCCTTTTCTAAATCTTTCATCATACTAACTGTATCAAAATCCCTATCAGTTATTCTAATTCCCATACCCGAAAGCAAGCATTGTAATCTTCTCAAAATTAAGCTCAGTAAAAGATATTGGTTTATGATACTTACCTTTTGTGCCATCAACACCATGAACTTGCAACTTCCCAATCAACTCTTCATTTTGCTTCTGAATACGAGCACTTTGTCTATGAACCACCATCCTCTGGTCTTTATTCACTTTAAGAATATCTCCTATTTTTCCAGTCTCATTTAATAGGACATCTGAGCGTGCATGTGTTATCCTTAGAGTACAATCACATTTCATCAAAGATGGAGGATTAGATTTAATTATATCAATGGGATGTGAGATATCAATAGTTTCATCACCTAGAAGATCATCTTCCTCTTCAATCCAGTTGTCTATAGAGTTTTTGTTTACACTCATCTCATTCATGATTTGTATCTTTTTCCCAGAGTTTTCCTCTGTCTGCATATCCTCTTCAGACACCATATCTCCCTGCCCTTTATCACCAGATTGAAATTTCTGCTTTTGTGGATTCTGTTTCCCCCACCTTGGTTATGAGCTAACCCTTTTGCTGCTACCTGATCAGTCTTAGCCCTTATTGGAGATGACTGAGAAGCATCATTCTCATATATTTGCAAACTAGTTTTCTGTTCTCCTTTTTTTATAAGGGATTTCCACCTGTCTTTCAAAACAAAAGTCACATAAGTATGGGTATATGGCTCCTTCTACTGAAGCAGGCACTTTCCTTAAATCCTTGCAAACAATTTTCATTCTAACAAAATCATTAGTTTACACCCCATCTTCATCTATGTCAATTGTAAGGCCCACCAAAGAACCCACATATGCCAAAGTCTTTTTGTTCCTTTTATCATAGGGAATTCCCCTGACCCAGAACCATGCTTCTTGAAGCTGTCCTTTTGCATCAACTGTAGGTTTCCAAGTTTCAATAGTGATCTGAGCATCATTGTTAAGCAAGAGCTTGAAATTTTTCGATTTGTTTATCATTTAGGCCGCGGGAAACTTCATAGTAAATCTATTATCATCAATCTTTTTTGCAGACCACTCCCAGGATTTGTTCACAGCATTGGACCTGAACTGTTCTTCTATTTGAACTGCAGTAGCCACCCCCTAATAACAGTGATAACAGCAGTGCTTTCCACTTCCTTAGTTTTAATCTCAAAGGTAATATCAGGAATGCTGAAGAAAGCCTGACCTTCCACCTGAGTAGCACAAAGAGGAGCAATATAATCTCTAAAGAGTTTAGTATAGCAATGAACAGCCTCATGCCCAAATTTTGCACATCTTGTACAATGTTTTGCACTGGGACAAGCATTGATTTTGTCATCCTTGCTACCATAATTATAGCACTTAATCTCATTATCAGCCACTATCTTATCCTCATCTTTTATATCTTTGTTAGACCTAGCAACTCCAGTAATATGTTCACAGATATCCTTTGGTTGCAGAACTTCTTCCCCCATAGCCACTTTAAAATCCTTAGCTCTATTGAGACTATAACTTCCTCCCGCAGAAGAACCAGGCATCACCTTGGATTGTTTGCTGTCAATATTCCCTTCACCTGAGTTGTTCTTCTTCCATGGGTTCCATCCCGACCGCCGATGCCATGCATGCATTATTGTTCCAAGACCTCTGATAATTGTTACCAAAGGAATCAAAACGACCCCTATGTGGCGGACCGGAATCCGCTCATCCAGGATCTCAGGGGGTGGTGCCGCACGATGCGACACCCGACAGCACAAATCAAGAACAACATTGTATTACATAGAAAACCAACTGAATTTTACAAATTAGTACAAGACTTCAGTTACAAACTAAATATGGAAATTACAACAGCATAAGCTAAGTTTATACAACTCACGCCCCTCTACCTAGCAAAAGTTGGTTGCCCAGCCCTAGGGCAACTCACACTAGCTGCACTCCTCAGCTCAGCACGGCGTGTACGGCTCCCACTCAGCCGTGGTCGCCGACGGAGGGTAGCCCTCACCGGTGGACTCGTAACCTGAGTCCATGGGGTAGTCATCACCTAAAAAACACTTACAGCAGCAACAGTAAGCACGATGGCTCAACAAGACTTAACCGACTCACCTAGCCATGAAACTCTACATGCAGTTTACAACGAACATGGGATGGTAAATTGCAGCAAACGGACACGCCTACAAGTTCATCCTTATTTCATATTTTAGCCACAAGTTAACAGTTCATGAATGTGAAATTTAGTAAGCAATATTTGGTGGCACACATGTAGCAATAAAATTATACATATCAGCAGAATTGAATCATAACATTCCATAATTTATATACGTTATGACGCAGTGAATAACGCGGTACTCATCACCACGAAGGACGGTGAATCGACTCGATAAACACCTGCAGGGATACCTGTAGAGCACGTCACATACGCCCATACTCGGACCTGCACACAGCATGCTCACTCGATGTCGTACGGGACAACCTTTCACTAAACAGCCCAAACATTGAACCGGTCGCAACCAAACGGACAGGAGGTTCCCTACACGGAGCATCTCTCTATGTCCGTTAGCGGATTTCCACCTTGTTGCCCTCAACCTACACCTATAAATCAGTGCGTTATGCCTCGACGCCCGGAGGTATAGGTCACATCGGTTTATCGGGGCCCATATATCCGATATGCCTTCGGTACGTTCAATACTTGTTCTGCGGGGCCGCACATGGATCAGTCCTCAATCGACATGGACAGAGCTGTGCCCACAAGACTTCCTCTTGCTGCGCTCTAGCCCCTGCCTAGTCTCATTTTCTTACTAAAGTGATCTCACATCACTCGAACCAATCCCGTGTCTCCCGACTCCTATACTCACGAGTAGATTCCAACTACTCGACTTGTACCGAAGTTCTATGAACACTAAGCACAGCGTATACTACTCGAGTACTTAAACGCTACCCTCAATCTTGTGGAAATAATCTGGCTATGCATTTGGGTTTCATCTATCCTACACCTAATGCACATACATACTACATAGTAAGTATACATAAAGCAAAACTTTGTAAAATTGGTTAATGCAAACCGGGGATTGCCTTGTTGCTGCTGGTCAGTGGTTAGGGCTTCGTCCGTAAGGAGAAAGTCAAGCACTTCCGGAGCTTCCTTGCCTTCAGCGACTACACGTAAGCAATATGCTGTATGTCAATTTACATGCAATGTGTTAAATTGAATATGTAAAGACCATAACCATAGCTAGACCTTCCCTTTGGATCTGAAATTTTTATGGTGGCTTGGTAGGGTATTAACCAGAGACTTGACCAAGTTTCATTTGAAACAAAGTTCATTTGGGCTCTGAACAAATAAAAACCTATTTGGTCATTAGTAGAGCCTCTAAGGAATTCCAGGGATTTTCATGGCCCCAACCATTACTTTCTGGAAACTAGAGTTTGATATGGTTCTAATGGAATTGGTTTCATTTCATTTGAAGAATCCTAGAAGGAGTTATGCCCTAAACAAGATTTGAGAAAATCTGAAAAATGTTTCTGTACATTTTTCTATTTTCTCAGGGCAGTTCACTTAATCATACCATTAGGGGGGCTAAATAAAATTGGATAGATCTGAAATTTTTACTGTGAATTCAGGATTTTCATATGAAAATCCTAGCCAAATTTCAGAATTTTTCATAAAGTAATTCTCCAGATAAAATTCCCAACAATTTAAACTTTAGGGAATTAATTCTGGAAAAGAATAAGTTTCATAAGCTGAAACTTGTTTTTCTCGATTGAACTCTAAGAGATGAATCCAACAAAATTTGGTTCACTGAATTTTGAGCTTCCTAGCAAAAGTTATAGCTAGTTGAAGTTTGAACCAAATTCTGAAATTCAAATAAAAGTTTAAACCGGCTGGTGGGGTCTCAGGCTACGTGTCAGCACCACAGCCAAACCACACGGGGGTCCGCAGTCTCCCGCGTAGTCACACGAAATCCCGGCGCCACAATAGATCCAGCACTTTTTTAACAGAGGCTGACACGTGGGGCCCGCAGAGCTTCGTCTACCTCGCGCTCCCGCGGCTCACCGCCGCCACCTTCGCCGGAGAGCTCGCCGCCGGGCGCTCTGCTGCCCGACCTTCGATGAAACTCGCCACCTGTGCACATTTCCGCCTGAGGAACACGTTGGTGCACTCACCGGAGCTCGGCGATGGCCGGAACAGTGCTCGCGACGGTGACAGTGGCCAGGAGCTCATCGGCGACGTCAAATTCAGTGTTCTCTACACCTTTTTCGACGCGGTTTGCTCTGGGAGCTCCATGGACACTTGCTGATCACGGGTATGAGCACTGATCCTCGTGAAATTGGCCGCAACTAAGACCTCACCGGCGAGGTACCGTGTTTTCTGCCGCCGGGCCAAAATTCAGGCAGAACTAGGGTCCTAGTGCATGGAACTGGTTGCTACTTGATCGAGGAGGTGCGCTAGGTGTTCTAGAGCATGTGTGAGCTGTAGATTAACCGGCGATTGCCTCTGTGCAACGAATTTCACCGTCGACCGGACTCTAACCCTAACACGCTCTGAGGAAGAAAACTAGAAATTCTTGCTCCACACCGCATGAAATGGATCACAATTTCCTCCTACAGCTTCAGCACAAGTAAGCACACCTGTTCTTCTCTGTTGACGGTGCGTGAAACAGCCGGGATCGGCCGGTCACCGGAGATCAGAGGAAGTGGCGACGACTTCTTGTGTGGAAACTGGAGAATAGCTCGGAACGTGCTCGTTTTCGCTCGGGAAAAGAAAGAAGGGTGGAGCAGCTCGTTGTGCTGGCCTTTGAGCCGAAATTTTTCATCGTGAGGTGGAATTCCCGAGCGAGCTGGCGGCCTCTGCGAGCCGGCGTCGGTCGCCCGCGCTACGTCGCCTGGTTTGAGTCGGTTTCACTTTAAGTCCAGTCACTGATCAGTGGGTCCCTCTCCCCTCTAATTCCTTTTCTGTTTTTCATTTTTGTTTCTGAAAAGATCTCAGCTACTCACGATTGAATGAGAGACTTAGCCACCAAGTCATGGTTTGAATTTGATTTCCTCAATTTGAGATTAGTTTGGCTAAATTTGCTGCCCGTTTGAATTTGAAATTCAAATTCAGTTTGAAATAATCCAAATTTAGCTCCCGACAAGATGAATTCCAATGAGGATGAAAATTGGTGGACTAACTCAGAAAAATGTGCTGAGTTTGAATATGAAGTCAACTTTTGAATTCAAGTGATGGAAGTGGCTGCAATTTGAATTTGCATTCAAATTGGCCCCTTTTACAAATGTCTCTAAAAGTGCCTCAAAATGTGTTGGATGAAATTTGGCCTGAGCCTTCCCAAGACTATTTAAGCTCTAGGGGTGAGGTCAACCTTTCATGTTTATGTCTAGGAATCCTACTTTTTTATGTTAGGGCTTTCCCCCCTAATCACCCTTTGATGGTGTTTACTTGCTCTTCACAAGTGTTCATGAGATATCCACCACATGAGCTGTGGTGTTGTGAGGTGATGAACATTTTTTTTGTAAGTCACTTTCTTGGGCTTTTACATCCCTCCCCTTAAAAGAATCATGTTCCGAGATTATAAATGAGGAGACAACGATGTCATAGGAACTCACCCGTGATGAGACGCCATAACTCGGGGTAGTTTGAGCGAAGGAATTCCTCGCTCTCCCACGACGCTTCTTCGGTGGTGTGGTTACTCCACAGTATCTTGTAGAACCACAGCGTTCGGCTATGTGTGGTCCGAACCTTCTCATCAATAATTGCCACCGGATATTCCGCATTTGTTAAATCTGGTTGCAGCTCGCCAATGTCTTCGGTGGAAACAGCAGCCGTATACTTTAGACATTTCCGTAGTTGTGAAACATGGAAAACATCGTGAACACCAGCGAGAGATGCTGGTAGTTCCAGTCTATACGCCACTGGTCCACACTTCTCGGTGATAGCATAGGGTCTAATAAATCCGGGGGCGAGCTTCCCCTTCACGCCGAATCGATGCACGCCTTTCATCGGAGATACACGGAGGTACACGTGTTCCCCGACGTCAAAGTGCAGCGGCCTACACCTCTTATCAGCGTAGCTTTTCTGCTGGGATTGAGCGGCCTTGAAGCTGGCTTGAATCATCCGAACATGCTCTTCATCGTCGTTCACCACATCAACCCCGAACGCGACCCTTTCACCGGACTCGCACCAGTTCAGTGGGGTGCGGCATTTGAGACTGTAGAGAGCCTCATATGGTGCCATCTTGATACTCTCTTGATAGCCATTGTTGTACGAGAATTCCGCCAATGGTAGATAATCATTCCAGTTTCTACCATGGTGGATGGCACACGCTCTCAACATGTCTTCTAGTACTTGGTTCACCCTCTCAGTTTGCCCATCTGTCTGAGGGTGATAGGCGGAGCTTCTAATCAGCTTAGTACCCAATGCAGCGTGCAACTGCTCCGAAACGAGATACAAATAGCGTGCCTCGATATGAGATTATGGTCTTGGGTACCCCATGTAAGCATAGAATCCTTGCAATGTACAACTCCGCATATTTATTGGCATGGTAACGTGTATGCACTGGAATGAAGTGAGCCAAGTTGGTTAGCCGGTCAACGATTACCCAAATGGTATCATGCTTGTTGGAAGTCAGGGGTAATCCCACAATGAAATCCATGCTCACATATTCCCACTTTCATGCCGGAATTTTCAGGGGTTGCAGCAGCCCTTATTTCCTCATATGATCCGCTTTCACTAGTCTACACGTATCACACTTGGATACGTATTTAGCAACTTCCCGCTTCATCCGTGTCCACCAAAATTTTCTTTTTAAATCTTGGTACATCTTGTTGCTGCCCGTATGAATGGAGAATTTAGACAAGTGATCTTCATCAAGGATCTTTTTCCTCAGCTCCATATTCCGGGGTATGACTATGCGGTCATTGAACCACAGTGTCCCCTCATCATCTTTCTGGAAACATTTGATTTCCCCGTTGTCTATCCGTCTCCGAAGATGTGCCATGCCCTTGTCCACTTTCTGAACTGCAATGATATCTTCCCTAATGGTAGGGATGAGGGCAAGGTTGTAGAGTGATCCATAAGGAACCAAGTACAAACTTAGCTCGTCCTCTTCAACCGGTGTAATGGTGAGGTTATGGATATGTGATTCCTGACTCAGCGCGTCGGCAACCACATTCTCCTTGCCGGGGTGGTAATGAATCTCAATCTCATAATCTTTTATTAGTTCTAACCACCTCCTTTGCCTCATATTCAGCTCCTTCTGGGTGAAGATATACTTCAAACTCTTGTGGTCAGTGTAGAGATGCACCAAATTCACCAGGAGATAGTGCCTCCACATTTTCAGCGCCAAAACCACAGCAGAGAGCTCAAGGTCATGAGTCGGATAGTGCTGCTCATGGTTCCAAAGTTTGCGTGAGCCATATGCGACCACACGTCCTTCCTGCATCAACACGCAATCGAGCCCGATACCAGACGCATCACAATACACGTCGAAGGACTTGGTCGTATCCGGTTGAGCTAAGACCAGGGCTGTTGAGATATGCTTCACCAATGCTTGGAATGCTCCTTCACACGCCGCATTCCAAACATATTTTGTTCCCTTCTTCAATAATTCTGCCATCGGCTTAGCAAGCTTAGAGAAGCTTGGAATGAATCTCCGGTAATATCCTGCTAAACCGAGGAAGCTTCTGACTTCATGGACAGAAGTAGGGGCTTTCCATTTCAGCACTTGTTCAATTTTGCTCGGATCAACCGCAATGCCTTCCGCTGAGATGATATGTCCCAAAAAATGGCACTTGGCTGATCCAAAACTCATATTTGCTGAACTTGGCATAGAGCTTATGGTCCCGCAATTGTTGAAGAACGATTCTCAAGTGTTCGGCATGTTCTGCTTCTGTCTTGGAGTAAACCAAGATATCTCAGGTCTGTGACAGTTGTCTGGCTGGGAGACAACGACGCCTACCGTTTCCAGGACATGCAAAGTATTGTGCGCAGCACAAGATCGAGCTGGTGCACGGTGACCTTTGCGGACCTGTGACGCCCAAGACACCCAGCGGCAAGAAATATTTTCTTCTGCTCGTCGATGACCTGAGCCGCTATATGTGGCTCGTTCTGCTCGAGTCCAAGGATCAGGCTTCTGCAGCAATTGTAGACTTCAAGGGTGTGGCTGAAGCTGAAGCAGGGAGGAAGCTGGGTACGCTACGTACGGATCGTGGTGGAGAATTCATGGCGCACACATTCGCTGAATAATGCGCTGAGCACGGGATCAACTGTCATCTGACTGCACCGTACACGCCTCAACAAAATGGCATGGTGGAACGGCGTAATCAGACCGTGATGTGGATGGCCAGAAGCATGATGAAGGCCATGGCGATGCTGGGCTGGTTTTGGGGGGAGCCAGTCACCACTGCTGTCTTCATCCTGAGCCGAGCACCGACACAAAGCGTTGAAGGGACGACGCCGTATGAGGTGTGGCATGGGACCCAGCCTCCAGTACATTTTCTCCGAACGTTTGGCTGCGTCGAGCACGTCAAGTCCGTCGGTAAGCACCTGTCCAAACTTGATGACAGGAGCACACCCATGGTATTTGTTGGTTATGAACCAGGATACCGTCTCTACAATCCAGCGACACGTCGCGTACACATTTCTCGTGACGTCGTGTTCGAGGAGGAGCATGGCTGGAATTGGGGTGCGGAGAAGGGAGCTGGATCGGACAATGATGCAGACCTGTTCCACATCGAGTTCATCACACTTCAGACCAGTAGTGGCGTGCAAGGGCCGGTGGAGTTGTCTTTGATGCCAGCTGTGATGCCACGAACCCCGACTAGTGCGACAATGCCCACGTGCGGGTCTGAGCCTCGCATATCACTGGCTGCACCAGCTCCTGGGATCGAGTTTACATCACCACCAGTGGGTGAACTCGACCTCGATCATGATCACGATGATGCTCCTCTCAGGTTTCGTGCAGTGGAGAATATTCTTGGACTGTCAACACCTCTTGGATTGGCCAAGCAGGAGGCGGTCCAGGAATTATTGGTGGCACTCGAGGATGAACCTGCAACAGTGGAGGAGGCGTTGCAGACCAAGGAGTGGCGTGCAGCAATGCTTGAAGAGATGGCATCCATTGAACACAATGAGACTTGGTCTCTTACGGACCTACCTGCTGGTCAGCGCGCCATCGAGCTGAAATGGGTGTTCAAGCTCAAGCGCAACGAGCACGGTGACATCACCAAGTATAAAGACCGCCGCATCGCCAAGGGGTACGTGCAACGCCAAGGAATTGACTATTAAGAGGTCTTTGCACCTGTGCGCGAGGATGGAGTCTGTGCGGATGCTCTTGGCTGTTGCTGCTCACCGGGCATGGGTCATGCACCACATGGACGTCAAATCAGCGTTCCTCAATGGCGAGCTGGCAGAAGAAGAGTACGTATCACAGCCCCCTGATTTCATTGCTGATGAAAAAAAGGGAAAAGTGTTGAAGATGCACAAGGCTCTTTACGGTCTTTGACAAGTGCCTCGTGCTTGGAATGCCAAGCTCGACACTAGCCTGCATCAGCTTGGCTTCTCCAGAAGTGAGTGCGAGCACGGACTGTACACACGTGGCGTTGAGAAGCTCGCCTCGTGGTGGGAATATACATCGATGATCTCATCATCACGGGGGAGTCTGAAGCTGAGATCACCATGTTCAAGAAGGAGATGAAGTCCCTTTTCTGCATGAGCGATCTAGGGTCTCTCTCATACTACCTCGGCATTGAAGTCAAGCAAGGACGACACGGCAATAAGCTATCGCAGGCCGCTGATGCCAAGAAAGTGCTTGAGAAGGCGGGTATGGGGACATACAATCCATGTGCGACACCAATGGAGATGAGACTCAAGTTGTCCAAGCAAAGTTCATCACCAGGGGTGAACTCGACACAATACCACAGCTTGGTTGGTAGACTACGGTATTTGATGCACACCCGTCATGATCTTGCCTTCGCGGTGGGATACCTGAGCCGTTTTACGGAGGATCCAAAGCAGGAGCACATGACAGCAATCCATATATGTTTGTTTTGGGACATTCACTACAGGAAACCGATGTTTTTTCATGGGCCAAAGTAAATTTCATTGGCCCTCACAAAAATAATGTTACTTTCGTGAGCCTCCATCTGGCCCACAAAATTAAGATGTATTTTCTTGGGTCTCTTAGCTGGCTCACGACAATAAAAGTAATTTTGTGGGTCATTTGTTGGCTCACGACAACAAAACTAATTTTGAGGGTTCACGAGTTGGCTCACAAAAATAGATGGAACCTAGCTGTGCAAACCAATCCCCTCTGTGTAATTTTGTGGGTTTAAGAACCCGGCTCATGACAATAATGAGCACTACTTTCATGGGTCTCATATGCACACAAAAATAAGGGCAATTTCATCGGCTTCAGTGCATGGCTCACGACAATAATGAGAGCTACTTTTGTGAGTTCCAGTTGCATACGAAAATAAGTGCAATTTCGTGGGATTTAGTGCACGGCTCACGACAATAACTATCTTTACTTTCGTGGGTGAACCCGACACACGAAAATAAATGTAATTTCATGGGTTTCGGTGCGGGGCTCACGACAATAATCTTACTTACATGGGTTTTGAGGTGGCTCATGAAAATATTTGGAATAAATCAAGGGCGACCTATCCCCTCGGTGTTTCCCTGGCGCCGCTCCTCTCGCCCCGACACAGCTCGGCCACCGCTGCACCTCTGCCGCTTCTCCGCCGCGCCTCTTCTCTCCGCCCTTCTTCCGCTGTCTCCGCCCCTTCTTTCTCCGTGCCTCCGCTCCTCGGCCTCTGTTTCACCGTGCCGCCGCTTGCTCCCCACGCTCGTCTGCCGGTGAAACAGGGACAACGGCTGGGGCGCCGGCGCAGCGTCGTCAAGCACCCATCGTCATCTACAACGAGGTCCCGTAAGCTCATGCCCACTTCCTTTTTTAGGTCTGTTGATTTGTTCATCGCATGGATCGAATGGCTGTATCCCACAGTATGGACTTTACACGTCTCATACAATCCTTGCTCCACAATTTAGCAAGAGTAATCTCTAATTAAAATACAAATCGTATCTTTGTGTGCCGGTTAAGCAGCACCAAAATCGAGCACAACCCGCCACAGCCCGCGGTCGAGCTGCCTTCTGTGCACCATTCCTGCGGTGCCGCCGCCACGCTGCTGCCACTGCCGAGCCCGCGCAGCTGCTGCTGAGCCCGCGCTAATTTATTTCGTTCATCTACATGGAATGTATGGATTTATCAGTTTTAGAATGACTCATGGAGGTAACCAGACCAGCGGGCGATGGTCAGATGAGAGTAGAGGCATTGCTCAGTTTTCTGAGTCATGAAATGTACCCAACTAGGAGAAACTGCACTCACCGTCAGGTTGTCCCAACCGATGTGCAAAATTGTCTGAGTTCGTGTTTTCCTTTTCTTTTGATATGCATCATGCATCATACACTTCATCTTTTATGCCGTGTTTATATGCTTTGTGCACAACTGGAGACACACATACAAGAACGTAGAAGATGCAGAAATGAACTGCGGTTTGATGATTGCATGCATTTTCGAAAACACAAACAGAGACTTATAAAGTGACTTGTATAGTCAGCTGTCTTAGGTTGAACTTTGAAAGGTTTTAATACTTTTCAGCAACTCCACATGACAACAACTTGTGACGTTCCCTTTCAATATTTGGATTCACTAGGTAGTGTAACATTTTTATGTATTAATGGAAACGAAAGACATATTGTTTAGTTCACTATTGGAATGACTCCGCTGCTCATTATTTTTTGTTGACTATTGTAGTGTGTCAAAATAATCATCTGGTCTACTGTACAATTATTTAGTTCAGTTGCTCATTTGTCTCTTGTTGTTTAGTTCTACAATTCAGATGTACATAATCTTTTGATGGAGTCCCAGCTATATCCTATCCTATTATATTAGTTTTAGTACAGTATGCTCAATTCTCTTTAAATTATTCTCTGCAGCATGTTCTAAGTTTCCACCCCAACCGCCCCACCTCAGGCCTGGCGCTGCTCGCCTCTGCCACCGCCGCTTCGGACGTCCCGACCGCTGCCTTGCCGCCTCCGCACCGTGCAGGTAACCAGACATTGTCCTTTTCACGGTTTCTTTTATTATATAAGTGGCGAGGTTTACTTTTTATCATGTATTAGCACTTGGTTTATCATGTATTATCTTGTATTAGCACTATTTGGATCTATAAGCTTTGAAATAATTATGTGGCTTGGGCTAGGTTTCCACCCCGACCACACAAACTCTAGTCCGGTGATACTCGCCTCTGGCACCGCCTCTTCGAACGCCCCGACCGCCACCTCCACGCCGTTGAGGTAACCATACATTGCCCTTTTTACGTTTTATTTTATTTTATTATGTAAGTTGCGAGGATTAGGTTGTTATGTATTAGCACTTGGTTTAGCAATACTATTTGAGTTTAGCAACTGGTTTTAAGCATGCTGTTGTAAAATAATGGTTTCATTAAAACCTAGTTTTCATGAGCTTATTTAACCTTTTGATGATGTATTACCATATAGATTTCTTAGTTCTACGTTTTTGTATTGTATAGTCTAGAACATGGGTGATGATAGACGATGGATGTATGATGGTTGGCGAAAGAATGTTGCGCTTTCGGATGAATGGGCTATCAATACTAAGGCATTTATCAGTCGGGCTTTCTCTTTATCGATGAACTGTTTTGTGAAATACCCGTGCAACAAGTGTCACAACTTTTATGCAAGGAGAAGTTTGACATGGAACGAGACCTCTGTCGATTTGGTTTTATGCTAGGTTATAAAACATGGTATGAGCATGACGAGTTATGCTATAGTAATGTTGATGTTGACGACATAGATTGTGATAACGAGGATAGAATGAAAGACATGGTTGAAGCACTAGATCAGGATTGTGGTGCAGGTACATCTGAAGAAATTCCTAGACCCAAAATTGAAGAGTTCTATAGAATTCCCTCAGCATCACATGAACAGTTGCATGAGCACACTCCGTCTGTCCTTTTGACCATTACTCATCTCATGTTTACAAAATCAAAATACAATTTATCGAACAAGTGTTACGATGATCTCATGGATTTGATATTAGACATTATTCCGATGAATCATAAGTTGCTGATAGACATGTACCAGTCAAAGAAATTATTGGCAGGCCTTGGTATGAAGTACGTAAAGATTGATTGTTGTCCTAACAACTGTATCCTTTTCTGGAAGAAGAATGCAAATCTGACACAATGCTCAGTTTGTAAAGAATCACGATACATTGAGCCACAAATGAGGAAAGGTGAATTAGTGAAGAAAAAAGTGGTAGTGAAATGTGAGGGCCCGTCGTCCCGGTTCACGGGGACGGGGCACCTCGCCCGGGAATCGCATTGGGTGGTTCCGTGCGATGCGACACCCAATAGCACACATAACAAAGCATCATATTACATAATTCAAGCGGAAGCTTACAAAGTGTTAATTTTATAAATACTTCTCAAAATAATCTACAGTGGAAGACTATTACAACTCACGTCTCATACCTATGCTAAGCAACAGAGAAGATGTCCGGCCCGCAGACCCTTCTCACTAGCAACACTATCACGGTAGCAGCGGCAGGGGTTGTAATGAGTTCACCACTCGGAGATCTCCGAGTTTCATCAGACACCCGTACTTAGCAGCGTACAGTTATTACCTGCAAAACAACTTATGCAATATCTGTGACCATGAAGCTCAGCAAGACTGACCCGTCACCCTAGTCATGAAACTCTACATGGTGAAAATAGAGGGCTGATTATAGAAGTTTGCATAAACGATGAATTTGAGCTAAAGGATAGTCCTTACTTCAAGTTTTAAGTAACTTTTATAGCCCTCGCGTAATTTATATCGAGACTCCACAATCAAACAAGAAACGCTTCATCTCGATGTCACTTGCCCAAGGTGAAAGTAACTTTAGTGAGCTACCCTAGACTCATACAGACCTTGCGCCATTACCATCGAGACTCCACAATCAAATAAGAAACGCTTTTCCTCGATGCTACTATCCCAAGGTGGAAATTAAATTTAGTGAAAGTGTTGATCATTCCTCATCTCCATTATGAGGATTACTCACAAAGCATATTAAACGTTTCCCAGCTTATTACTACGTCACGACTCAGTGTACAAGTATGCTCACTTCCGCGAGCGATGGTGATTGCAATAAAAAAACACCCGGCTGACACGACACGTACGCCCGTACTCGACTTTGCACACAACAACCATCACTGACGTCGTACGTGGCAACCTTTCACACGACACCCAAATGTCGAACCGGTCCCACCGACTGGGATTAAGTCTCGCTACGGCAAACCCTCGTAGAGCCAAATTCTCTATCCTTTCAGCATCAGCATAAGACGGTGAGGTATGCCTCGACACCCAGGTTAACATGTTACATCGGTTTCCTGGGTCTCATATTGCCAGTATGCATCCGGTACACATCTCAAACTTGTCTCACAGGGCCGCACACGAGAACGGGCCTTAATCGACTCGTGACATAGACTAGGCTCACAGGACCACGTCCTTGAGCCTTCCATCCACTGCCCGGTCTCAAATCCCCACTATGAGGAACAATTCCCAACTCGTCCGATTGATCCCCCTCAACCCCTGTTCACGAGTAGGAAACTGCCCACTCGAGTTATGCCTCTTTTAATCCACTTTTGTTAACTTGAGATCAGCAGTAATAATCAATTGATAACCTACACTACATTATACTCCAGGGTTTTCCGGGTTATGCATTTGGAGTTTCATACCATCTAGACTTAATGCAATAAACTAAATGCTAGACAATATAAAGTGAATACAAATAAAAGTCAATACTAAGGCATTTATCAGTCGGGCTTTCTCTTTATCGATCTACCGTTTTGTGAAATACCCGTGCAACAAGTGTCACAACTTTTTATGCAAGGAGAAGTTTTACATGGAACGAGACCTCTGTCGATTTGGTTTTATGCCAGGTTATGAAACATGGTATGAGCATGACGAGTTATACTATAGTAATGTTGATGTTGACGACATAGATGGTGATAACGAGGATAGAATGAAAGACATGGTTAAAGCACTAGATCATGATTGTGATGTAGGTACATCTGAAGAAATTCCTGGAGCCAAAATTGAAGAGTTCTATATAATTCTCTCAGCATCACATGAACAGTTGCATGAGCACACTAAAGTGTCTGTCCTTTTGACCGTTACTCATCTCATATCTATAAAAACAAAATACAATTTATCAAACAAATGTTACGATGATCTCATGGATTTGATATTAGACATTCTTCCGATGAATCATAAGTTGCCGATAGACATGTACCAGTAAAATAAATTATTCGCAGGCCTTGGTACGAAGTACGTAAAGATTGATTGTTGTCCTAGCAACTATATGCATTTCTGGAAGAAGAATGCAAATCTGACACAATGCTCAGTTTGTAAAGAATCATGATACATTGAGCCACAAATGAGGAAGGTGAATTAGTGAAGACAAAAGTGGTAGTGAAACAACTTCATTACATGTCTCTTACACCTAGGCTGAAACGGTTGTTTCTATCTAAATCAACTGTGAGACGCATGCGGTGGCATAAGGAAGGTGTGCGCGAAACAAAGAGAGTAATGACACCCATCTGATGCTCAGGCATGGAAGGCGTTGGTCTCTTTTGATGAGTATTTTGCAAAAGATTCTAGAAATGTTCGTATTGGTTTGGCCATCGACAGTTTCACACCATTCAACACATCTTATGCCTCATACTCATGTTGGTCGGTTTTTGCTATACCATACAACCTTCCACCAGCTATGTATATGAAATATGAATACATATTCTTGTCTCTAATCATTACTAGTCGTAAGCATCCAGGAAAACATTTAGTGGTTTTTCTTCAACCATTGATTGAGGAGTTAAAAGAATTGTGGACCGGAGTAGAAGCGTATGACAGCTACAAAAAAACAGAAATTTAACTTGCGAGCAGCATACTTGTGGTCAAGTCATGATTTTTCTGCATACAGGTTTCTTTTAGGATGGAGTACACACGACACACTTTGTTGTCCAATTTGTGGGTCAGACTCTGATTGTTTCAGACTTACTCATGGGGTAAAGTATGTTTTTTATTGCCACCGACGATTTCAACCAGCAAATCATCCATTTCAAAGGCATGATAATACATTTCGAAAGGATACTATTGTAACAATGGGTCCGCCAAAACTTTTGGCTAGTGCTGAGATTGCCGCATGGCTCAGTCAACTTGTCCCTACAGATGATGGTTTGTTGGCTTTGGTCACGAGCGTAACTTGACTCCTATATATGGCTTATGGGATCTTACTTATGCTAAGTCATTGTTACTTCTACACAATATTGATATGATACACGAGGAACGCAATGTAGCAGAAAGCATCATTAGCATATGTTTTAATTTTAGAAATACAAAAGATAATTTGAAGGCTCGAAAAGATTTAGCAGAGATTTGTAATCGTCTGACTCTAGAAGTCGGACAGGATGGTAGTGGAAAACAGAGATTGCCACGTGTTCCATTTTGCCTTAAAGTTAGTGAAAGGAAAAAAGTTCTGAAGTGGTTGCAACAACTAAAGTTTCTGAACGGTTACAGTGCTGGGTTGAGGCGCACGGCAAATCTTGAAAATTGGGTATTAAATAATCTTAAAAATCACAATTATCATATAATGATGGAAAGACTTCTTCTAGTAATATCATGTGGATATGTGCATTAGGATGTGTGGAGAGTGCTTGTGGAACTTAGTTTCTTTATAGACAATTATGTGCTAAAGAAATTATTGTTCAAATGATGGAAAATTTTGATAAAGAAATACCTTCACTTATTTGCAAAATGGAAAAGGTATCCCTGCGAGGATTTATGAATGTAATGCAACATCTACTTGTGTATTTGCCTTACAAAGCTAAAGTTTGTGGTCCTGTGTAATTTCGATGGATGTACCACATCGAAAGGACACTAAAGAAACTTAGAGCAATAGTTTAGAACAAAGCAAGAGAAGAAGGGTGTATTGCAGAAGTATTTGCTCTAAAAGAGGTAGCATATTTTTCAAGTATATTCATTGCAGAGGAACATAATGTCTATGCTCCCACAATACGGTACCACATAGATGAAGAAACTACTGCGGGAAATCTAAGTATTTTTTCGTGAAGGGAAAAAAAGTTGGTGGCTGCAGTAGGCATGTGGTTTTAGAAGAAGAATGGTATTCATGTATGTTATACATGTATACAAACATCGAAGAGATGGCTCAATATATGTTGTGTAAGTGTTTTTTTTCTGATTTCCATGAAGTAACACCTCATGTTTTTCTCATTTTTTACATGAGAGATGTTCTAATTTACTAATATTTTGCATTATCTATCGAGTTTGATAAACAATTTTGAAAGTATACGCGTCAACAAAGAAGCAGACAATGAGATAAAATGCGTTGTTATGGCCTTCATGGGGGTCCTAACTTCGTCAATTGGTTTTGGAAGCATGTAACATTCTCTATTACATCTTACTTTTATCATTGCCAAGTTAATCTGACTAGTAGAAATAATATTTTATTTCATTCATAGTGCATGGTCGATGCTAACGTTCATGAGGACCTACTAGAACATTCTCAAGGAACCATAACAACAAGGAGTTTCGGTCGTTACGATGTAATGAGTTCCGATTTCATTCAGCCAAATTTGAAGCAAAACATCCTCTTGCAGCCATGACAAATAGTGGAGTTGTAACTAGTGCATGTGATGCACAGAGTCATGAAACTAACTAGTATGGGATTATTCAAAACATTGTGGAGTTTAAATTTTGTGGTTCCAAACATCTTAGAGTTACTTTTTTCTATTGCGTCTGGTTTGATAATAACAAGGGAACACGACAGGATGAATTTGGTATAGTAGAGGTAAAACATGAAAATAGACTTTGTGGATGTGGTAATTATGTTCTTGCTCATCAAGTTGAGTTGGTTTACTATCTACTGTATCCTTGTCCAAAGTTAAGTGCTTGGCGGGTCGTGTATAAAGTTAAATCACGAGAACGGTTATATGCCCCTGGTGATGCTAGTTATCAAGAAGAACAAGATGAAGTATACCAAAAGGATGATATTCCACCATCTTTTAATATAGATGATGGTTTAGGTCTTGATACATTAGTTGGTAATGTTGAAGACAATGAATGCGAAGACGTAGCAGTGGTTAGAAGAAAGAGACCTAGCACTAAAAAAGTTAAGGTGGGACAGAAGAAGAAAGTTGGTCGACCTTTTACCGAAGGAACATCGGATCATGATGAATTTTAATCATGTAATTAATTTATATTACATTTGAATTTATTTTCATCACTTTTGTTTGTATCATTACGTATTTATTTCTGACCAAGTTTTTTTCATCAGGATGCCACGTAGTCTTAAGAATATAGCTAAGGGGCTCTTTGGCTCCTCAAGCAAGAGTGGGAGTCGGTCTGCTAGCTCTTCACGTAGTCAAGACTCTTATTTTTTAAGACAGTGCCTCAAATAATAGTAGACAAGAGGCATTTAAAAAAATGCATGGAACAAGCTAATAAACAGGTTCATGTATTTATAATTTTATTATATTTACCCACATATCATATTGCGAAACCTAATTTCTCTAATTTCAGGTGGAGCAGGAGATCAAGGAGGAGGGTCAGGAGGAGTGTCGAGAAGATCAAGGGGGGGACTTTCTGCGCGGTAGGAAGAAAAACAAGGGGTAAGAGCCTATACTGATGACGAAGACGAGGAGGATGATGGGGATGACACCGATACGGGAGAGTTTCCCTAATCATTCAGGTATCAGTCTTCAAACACTCTCCAGCTGGTTGTGCCTCCACAACAGATATTATAGATCACTCCTGTCGGTGACTGGTAAGTAAATATAAAACTCAGTATTGAATTGTAGATACAATTTTTTTGACAAATATTATATGTTGTTAAATTGACTTGCAGGAATGGAATGAATTGGATTGCGATGGACGACAACATCGTAGGCAACCTAATGCAGTGTTGGGTGCTATATGTCGTCATTATTATCCAGGTCTTGTGAACATTAAAGGTGAAGAGAAACATGCAATAAATTGGGAGCACTATAGGATTGCTCCACATATTGTGCATGAAAATGTGGCAGGGGTTGTCTGGCATGATTTTTGGGTATGTTATCACTGCACTGCACTATTATTATATCTATTATAATTTTTGTAATATAAACTCTATGTTTTTTATAGGAACGATATTGCTTGCCCGATGATCATGACGCTGCTCTCGAGTCTAGAGCACACAAAGTCTTCCACAAAGCTGAACCTAAAGTTGTGAATGATATGTGTCCAATGCTCGGATCACAGCTATGTACTTGTACTACAAGGAGAAGTTTGGACAAATGATGAATAAGAAAATGGGAGATTCAAAAATTTACATAGAGGACGATCAATACCGTCAAGAAATGATTCCTTGGATGGTTAAGTGTGCGATGCTTATTATTCATTACGTACTTATTGGGCATCGAATGAATATCATTCTAACTCCAAGAGAATCAACCGTGAGTCTGGTGGTGGAGTTCTCCATCGTTACGGTGGAGATGGTCATATTCGTCTCTCGAAACAGATGGTGAGTCTAATACATTTACAACTTATTCTTGTTATATTAGCTTTTGCATAACTATATTTGTAACATGTCTATATAGGTTGCTCAAAGTGGTGAGGAACCCTCTTTCATTGATGCTTATGTAAGAGGGCGTATAGGCACAGATGATAGTCAATTGTGCACTCCAACGGCCACTCATAATTTGGTATGTCATATAAGTAAAAGTAATTATTAAAAATACAATTGTTGTATATTAGCTTTATAATTAGTTTTTGTGTAGGAGAAATATGGTAAAAAGATGGTTCGACGTCATGGAGATGATTACGACTGGAGAAAGGAAGACGTTGACGTAGTAGGTTTGTATGAATCTGGTGGAGGAAAACGTCACGGGAGGTGAAATTACTCCTCTTATATTAATGTATTCACATACTTCAATTTTTCCAAGTGTCACCTTATAATTATGACATATCACTATTGCAGGTATTTGATATTCAATGGTGTCATGAACACCGATCTGATTCTCTTGAAGTCACGGTCAATACAGAGCGGACAGAGTTCTCGACGTACTCATACATGAAATGAGTCCAGGTTGAAACAAATGGAGGAGGGGCAGCCTGCATTGAGAGACCACTTGAGGCTGCAAGAAGACCACATGAAACGATAGGAGAGTTCATAAAAGCACAAAATGACTACTTCTGGCAACGTGCCAAAAGCGATGCAGGTATGTTAATATAAGAGTTTAAATAATTATGTTAAAAAGTGATGCATGTATGTTTACAGTAGAATTATGCTAAACATTTCAAAATGATTTTAGGGATACTTTTCTCAACTTGGATTGCCTGCAACAATGCCACCGTTACCGCAGCCTCTACAGCTACCTATGCCTTCACCGCTACCGGTTCCTCCACAACCTCTTCCCGTTGGAACACAGGTATATATCATCGTTATGTTCTCTTTCACTTATATAAATTGTTAGTATACTTATAACATGTATCATTGATTATCATTAAGGATCATCCTCAAGGGCACAAAACTTCCAGAAGCCTCTTGTTACATAATTTGCAAGCATCTTCTTCAGGAGGACGGGGGTGGAGGGGACGACTTTATCGATTAGTTCTTCGCTCTCGGTAGCATTAGGTAAGTTAATCATAACTATAAAGAAAAATCCTCCAGAGTTTCGTGTTTTTATTTGCATCATATATTATGTATCTTATTTTCAAATGCAACTCGTGTATAATAAGTAATAGAAAGAATAAATATCATGTTGATTTTCATTTGAATCTTATTAGTCATGTACTTCACTTTGGCTTGATACAGGAAAACGGCGAGCAAAAGAGTGTCGGAGCAATTTGTTGGTTTGTTGGAAAAGCTCAATGTGGCCATGTGATCATACTTGCTTTGACAAAAATGTTGTATGGACCATGTGATATCTATGTGTTCATTTATGTTATATTGTGTGTGGACAAGTAAATACGTTTGGACTATGTAATGGATGTTATAATGTTTAATTGAGTTTGTTGCATTTGTTATGAAGGGTGATCTGAGTGTTTGAGTGATAATTTATTATTTTATGTGCTCAGAACTGAACAATATGCATGAATTGGGACTGTAATCTCATGCATTTTCGTAGGACACAAGTTGGCCCACAAAATTATTGCCATATTATTTTCGTGGGCTAGATGTGGGCCCACAAAAATAACATGGCATTATTTTCATTGGCCAACATGTGGCCCATGAAAATAACAGGGCAATAATTTCGTGGGCCAACTTGTGGCCCACAAAAATAACCTGACAGTATTTTCGTGGGCCATATTTTGGCCCACGAGAATATGTATTTTCATGGGTCATTTTTGGCCCACGAAAATATGTCGTTTTCCTGTGGTGATTTTTTTAATCGGAGGATTCTCCACTTTCATTCCTTACCAGAACAGAGATCAAGTTACAAAAACAAGGCAGTAGCCTAGAACTCTATATTCACTGGCCTTCTAGCGAATCTTAGATTTCCAGGATCCTCCACACCCCCACTGGGGTCTAGTCATCGTTTTACATCAAAAGACATACACCTCATAAGTCCTTAATGTTCGAACCAGAATCTAAGACGCAAACTGAGTTTAAACGACAAAGTAAATCAATCAGGGACCCTCTCAACCATCCCGTGGTGTCGCCGTGACTGTCTTTCCAACGTCCCCTTGCTGATCTGTTTGTAGAGTGTGTGGCATACCAAGTCTTTCTTGGATTTCCATCCATTTTAAAGGCTCATGGAACATCCTTTCTGCCTCAGCCCTGATCACAACCTGCATATCTGGAGAATAAAGACCTGCCCAATAATTCATTAGTGAACATGATAAGAAGATAATCTCTGATGGATGCCAATAATATTATTATCAAAACATGCCCTATTCCTTGTTTTCCACATAGCCCAACATATCGCAGCTAGACCTAAGGTATGAACACTTTTACCACCTGGCAGACTTATTCTTATCCATTCCCAATACTGATTAAAATCCCTGGGTCTTTGAGGGGAATGAAAGATTCTGGCAACAATGCCCAAACGCTTTTCGCGATTTGGCATAAAAAGAACAGGTGTTCTACAGTCTCAAGTTTATCACAGAAATAGCATGAAACATCCCCTTTCCAGTTTCTCTTGGCCATAAATTCTTTTTTCACTGTGGCCCTATTAACAGCGATCCAAAGGAAAATCTTAATCTTGGGAGGTATTTTATAATTCCATATATCCCTATGACTTAACCTAGATTCAGCCTCAGTAAGTTTTCGATAGAAAGGCTTCACATTAAACACTCCATTCATAGACCATAACCATACTACTTTATCATCTAAGTTAGAAAGTACTAAACTATTTAATTTTGCAGCCAGTCTATACCACATTTCATGTAAAATCACACGGAATGAAGAGGAAAATTGTATACTCCAGTTATCAGCCGAACACTGAGCCACAGTCAAGTCTTTGTTCATACAGAATTCATACAGAAGAGAATAAGTCAGACACAATGTCTTATTTTCAAGTCAAATATCTGTCCAAAATCTATTTTTCCTCCCATTCCCTAAAAATTTTTTTCTATGACTTATGTAAATATCTCTAACCTTAAGAAGGTCTATCCAAACAAGAGAATCTATTCTCTCATGTCTAATTCCTCCAATGGGGTTGCCTTTAACATATTTGGCATTTACAATCTCCTGTCACATTCCATTTTCTGTTTCAAGTTTCTACCACCATTTTACTAGGAGGCTGATGTTCATATTTCTTAAATTTTTAACACCCAGACCTCCTTTCATTTTATCCTTACATACTTTTTCCCACTTAACTTGATGGTATATCCTTTTTCACGACCACCCTGCCAAAGAAATCTTTTTCTGCTCAAGTTGATTTGTTCTATAACTGTCTTGGGTAATAACAACATAGATATATGATAGACTGCGGTATTGTTTAGACTAGCATTTAAAAGAATAACCCTACCAGCCATTGATAAAAGATTAGACTTCCAAATATCTATTTTATTAGATATTTTCATTTCCAAGTTATTCCAATCGGCCACACACAACCTATTAGCTGATACAGGCACCCCTAAATATTTAATGGGAAAGGAAGCAATCTGACAACTAAAGATTTGAGCATATTACAGGGCAGTATTATTATCCCCACCTAATACGAAAATTTCACTCTTTTCAAAATTAATTTTGAGGCCAGACATCTGCTCATATATTGCAAGGAGCAATTTCAGATTATATGCACTATAAAAATCATTTTTTATACACTTGATCGTATCATCAACATATTGTAATATAGCAACACCATTAGGAATCAAATTATCTGCTAAACCCGTAATCGTCCAAGATTGTTGATCTTTGTGTACCATACGGGTCAGACAATCAGCTGCAAAGTTGAACGGTAGGTGAGATAAAGGATCTCCTTGGTGAACACCCTTGAAGATTTGAAAATGGGGGCCAACCTTATCATTCAATTTAACACTGAGAGTACCATTCTCTAATATTTATATAATCCAAAAACACCATTTTTGCAGAATCCCCTCATACCTAAACATTTTATCAAAAATTTCCAGTCAACTTTGACATAAGCTTTTTCAAAATCTAGTTTGAGTATTATTCCAACCTCATCCTTTTTCAATCTAGTTGTGTGTAGAACCTCATGCAATGATATGATACCGTTCATAATATTTCTTCTATGTATAAAGGTTGACTGAACTTTATGAATTAGATTATCAGCTAAAGGTTCTAGTCTAGAGGTCAGCACTTTTGTAAATCATTTATAAAGACAATTCAGCAAGCATATGGGTATATTGTCGAATTCTCTCTACATTTTTTATTTTTGGGATTAAGTTTATGTAACCAAAATTAATACGATAAATCTTAAGATATCCGTTATGAAAATCTTGGAAGATCTCAAGAATATCTCCCTTAATGATGTCCCAAGCTGATTGATAAAATTCCATAGGAATTAAATCAGGTCCAGGTACCTTATTTTTCTCCATTTGAAATAAGGCAGCTCTGATTTCTTACTCTTTAAATTCATTAGTAATCATATTATTTTGTTCATCCGTGACCTTATCATTTAAATCCCATAACTCATTGTCTAGTTCAAAAGACTTAGGTTTATCTTCCTCGAACAGATTTTTATAAAACGAGGTTGCATATTAAAGAAGGTTTTCATCCCCATATATCCAATTTCCTTCATGATTAAATGTAAAAATAGTACTCTTTCTTTTTCTTCCATTGGTTACCTTATGAAAAAAATTGTATTTAAATCACCTTTAAGTAGCAAATTTGTCGACTTCTCTTAAGCCAATTTAGTTCTTCCTTCTCCCAAAGGTTAAAGAGCTCTTTTTTCATATTAATGCATTCCCTAATTTCTTTTGAATACAAACAAACTTTTTCCTCTTTCATTTCTAACTCCGCTAATCTACTTTCAATCTGTACTCTTCTTTTCTTTTTGCTTCTAGCCATATTGAAATTCCAACCTTTTAAAAATTTCCTCACATTTTTAATTTTAAAGAGAATTTTACTTAGAGCATCACTATCTCTAGTTGGCTCATCCTAGACTCTTTTAAAATTTTCTAAGAACTCGGGATTCTTCAACCAAGATAATTCAAAGTGGAAAGAATTTTTTTCCTATCACGACTATGTGCATGGTGCACTATCAAAGGGTTATGATCAGAAAAGCATCTATTATTCTTAAAGACCATAATCCTAAGAAACAAATCTTCTAACTCTTTGGACAACGTCAGGGGCCTCTAAAGTAGGGTTCACTTGGTTATTAGACCAGCTATATTTTCCTCCCGATATCTTAATTACTCTAAGCTCAAAATGGTTTATAATCGTATTGAACAGATCAGAAAATCTATTCTTAACAAATTTCTTATTCTTCTCGTCACAATTTCTAATAACATTGAAATCACCTCCAATTATAAAAGGTAAATCACATTTATAACAAAAGGCAAATAATTCGGCAAAAAATTCTTCTCTACCTTCATCCCTAGAGGGGGACCATATACATTAATTAAGGCCCATATTTTATTAAGATTTTTGTCCCATAGACAAACTTGACTCATATACACTCCATCTTTCCAAGAATCAATTATAAACCTTTCCCTATTCATGACATAAATAACTCCCCCTGCCATACCTCTAGAAGGTATGATATGCCATTCAAAATTATCATTATAATCAATCTTTATCAAAAGGTCATCTTCCAGCTTTTGTATCTTGACCTCTTGAAGACAAATAAAGTCTAATTGATGTTCCTTAATAATGTCTCTAATGTAGCAAGGTTTTCCTTTTCCTCTAATTCCTCTACAGTTCTAGAAAATACCTTCCATCTTTTTTTTCCTAAGTTTACTTCTGGGTTTAGGTCTAACCTGAAACCCCTTATTTCTATACATAGATGGAGCACTCCTTTTACTTCTTCTAGGAGTCACTCTCATAATATCATCATTTTTTATTATCACTTCCCTAACATTATTCCTCCCTTCAAGCATGTTGCAGGTATTTGTATCTATAGATTTTGTATCATACCAATCTCGAAGCAAGGATGTAGTCTTTTTTTTTCCTCCTCATCTGTATCCATATCCCTTTCATTCTTGTTGATTCTACTTTTAGTGGCTAAATCCATCCTAGCCTTTTCTAAATCTTTCATCATACTAACTGTATCAAAATCCCTATCACTTATTCTAATTCCCATACCCGAAAGCAAGCACTGTAATCTTCTCAAAATTAAGCTCAGTAAAAGATATTGGTTTATGACACTTACCTTTTGTGCCATCAACACCATGAACTTGCAACTTCCCAATCAACTCTTCATTTTGCTTCTGAATACGAGCACTTTGTCTATGAACCACCATCCTCTGGTCTTTATTCACTTTGAGAATATCTCCTATTTTTCCAGTCTCATTTAATAGGACATCTGAGCGTGCATGTGTTATCCTTAGAGTACAATCACATTTCATCAAAGATGGAGGATTGGATTTAATTATATAAATGGGATGTGAGATATCAATAGTTTCATCACCTAGAAGATCATCTTCCTCTTCATTCCAGTTGTCTATAGAGTTTTTGTTTACACTCATCTCATTCATGATTTGTATCTTTTTCCCAGAGTTTTCCTCTGTCTGCATATCCTCTTCAGACACCATATCTCCCTGCCCTTTATCACCAGATTGAAATTTCTGCTTTTGTGGATTCTGTTTCCCCCCACCTTGGTTATGAGCTAACCCTTTTGCTGCTACCTGATCAGTCTTAGCCCTTATTGGAGATGACTGAGAAGCATCATTATCATATATTTGCAAACTAGTTTTCTGTTCTCCTTTTTTTATAAGGGAGTTCCACCTGTCTTTCAAAATAAAAGTCACATAAGTATGGGTATATGGCTCCTTCTACCGAAGCAGGCACTTTCCTTAAATCCTTGCAAACAATTTTCATTCTAACAAAATCATTAGTTTACACCCCCATATTCATCTATGTCAATTGTAAGGCCCACCAAAGAACCCACATATGCCAAAGTCTTTTTGTTCCTTTTATCATAGGGAATTCCCCTGACCCAGAACCATGCTTCTTGAAGCTGTCCTTTTGCATCAACTGTAGGTTTCTAAGTTTCAACAATGATCTGAGCATCATTGTTAAGCAAGAGCTTGAAATTTTTCGAGTTGTTTATCATTTGGGCCGCGGGAAACTTCATAGTAAATCTATTATCATCAATCTTTTTTGCAGACCACTCCCAGGATTTGTTCACAGCATTGGACCTGAACTGTTCTTCTATTTGAACTGCAGTAGCCACCCCCTAATAACAGTGATAACAGCAGTGCTTTCCACTTCCTTAGTTTTAATCTCAAAGGTAATATCAGGAATGCTGAAGAAAGCCTGACCTTCCACCTGAGTAGCACAAAGAGGAGCAATATAATCTCTAAAGAGTTTAGTATAGCAATGAACAGCCTCATGCCCAAATTTTGCACATCTTGTACAATGTTTTGCACTGGGACAAGCATTGATTTTGTCATCCTTGCTACCATAATTATCAGCCACTATCTTATCCTCATATTTTATATCTTTGTTAGACCTAGCAACTCCAGTAATCTGTTCACAGATATCCTTTGGTTGCAGAACTTCTTCCCCCATAGCCACTTTAGAATCCTTAGCTCTATTGAGACTATAACTTCCTCCCGCAGAAGAACCAGGCATCACCTTGGTTTGTTTGCTGTCAATGTTCCCTTCACCTGAGTTGTTCTTCTTCCATGGGTTCCACCCCGACCGCCGATGCCATGCATGCATTATTGTTCCAAGACCCCTGATTATTGTTACCAAAGGAATCAAAACGACCCCTATGTGGCGGACCGAAATCCGCTCATCCAGGATCTCAGAGGGTGGTGCCGCACGATGCGACACCCGATAGCACACATCAAGAACAACATTGTATTACATATAAAACCAACTGAATTTTATAAAGTAGTACAAGACTTCAGTTACAAACTAAGTATGGAAATTACAACAGCGGAAGCTAAGTTTATACAACTCACGCCCCTCTACCTAGCAAAAGTTGGTTGCCCAGCCCTAGGTCAACCCACACTAGCTGCACTCCTCAGCTCAGCATGGCGTGTACGGCTCCCACTCAGCCGTGGTTCCCGACGGAGGGTAGCCCTCACCGGTGGACTCGTAACCTGAGTCCATGGGGTAGTCATCACCTAAAAAAACACTTACAGCTGCAACAGTAAGCACGATGGCTCAACAAGACTTAACCGACTCACCTAGGCATGAAACTCTACATGCAGTTTACAACGAACATGGGATGGTAAATTGCAGCAAACGGACATGCCTACAAGTTCATCCTTATTTCATATTTTAGCCACAAGTTAACAGTTCATGAATGTGAAATTAAGTAAGCAATATTTGGTGGCACACATGTAGCAATAAAATTATACATATCAGCAGAATTGAATCATAACATTCCATAATTTATCTACGTCATGACGCAGTGAATAAGCGGTACTCATCACCATGAGGGACGGTGAATCGACTCGATATACACCTGCAGGGATACCTGAAGAGCACGTCACATACGCCCATACTCGGACCTGCACACAGCATGCTCACTCGATGTCATACGGGACAACCTTTCACCAAACAGCCCAAACGTTGAACCGGTCGCAACCAAACGGACAGGAGGTTCCCTACACGGAGCATCTCTCTATGCCCGTTAGCGGATTTCCACCTTGCTGCCCTCAACCTACACCTATAAATCGGTGCGTTATGCCTCGACGCCCGGAGGTATAGGTCACATCGGTTTATCGGGGCCCATATATCCGATATGCCTTCGGTACGTTCAATACTTGTTCTGCGGGGCCGCACATGGATCAGTCCTCAATCGACATGGACAGAGCTGCGCCCACAAGACTTCCTCTTGCTGCGCTCTAGCCCCTGCCTAGTCTCATTTTCTTACTAAAGTGATCTCACATCACTCGAACCAATCCCGTGTATCCCGATTCCTATACTCACGAGTAGATTCCAACTACTCGACTTGTACCGAAGTTCTATGAACATTAAGCACAGCGTATACTACTCGAGTACTTAAACGCTACCCTCACTCTTGTGAAAATAATCTGGCTATGCATTTGGGTTTCATCCATCCTACACCTAATGCACATACATACTACATAGTAAGTATACATAAAGCAAAACTTTGTAAAATTGGTTAATGCAAACCGGGGCTTGCCTTGTTGCTGCTGGTCAGTGGTTAGGGTTTCATCCGTAAGGAGAAAGTCGAGCACTTCTGGAGCTTCCTTGCCTTCAGCGACTACACGTAAGCAATATGCTGTATGTCAATTTACATGCAATGTGTTAAATTGAATATGTAAAGACCATAACCATAGCTAGCCCTTCCCTTTGGCTCTGAAATTTTTATGGTGGCTTGGTAGGGTATTAACCAGAGACTTGACCAAGTTTCATTTGAAACAATGTTCATTTGGGTTCTGTACAAATAAAAACCTATTTGGTCATTAGTAGAGCCTCTAAGGAATTCCAGGGATTTTCATGGCCCCAACCATTACTTTCTGGAAACTAGAGTTTCATATGGTTCTAATGGAATTTGTTTCATTTCATTTGAAGAATCCTAGAAGGAGTTATGCCCTAAACAAGATTTGAGAAAATCTGAAAAATGTTTCTGTACATTTTTCTATTTTCTCAGGGCAGTTCACTTAATCATACCATTAGGGGGGCTAAATAAAATTGGATGGATCTGAAATTTTTACTGTGACTTCAGGATTTTCATATGAAAATCCCAGCCAAATTTCAGAATTTTTCATAAAGTAATTCTCCAGATAAAATTCCCAACAGTTTAAACTTTAGGGAATTAATTCTGGAAAAGAATAAGTTTCATAAGCTGAAACTTGTTTTTCTGGATTGAACTCTAAGAGATGAATCCAACAAAATTTGGTTCACTGAATTTGGAGCTTCCTAGCAAAAGTTATAGCTAGTTGAAGTT
Source organism: Neostapfia colusana (assembly GCA_030760725.1). Lineage (NCBI taxonomy): Eukaryota > Viridiplantae > Streptophyta > Magnoliopsida > Poales > Poaceae > Neostapfia > Neostapfia colusana. The sequence continues at coordinate 46,849,575 of JASWHV010000020.1, forward strand.
TGAACCAAATTCTGAAATTCAAATAAAAGTTTAAACCGGCTGGTGGGGTCCCAGGCTACGTGTCAGCACCACAGCCAAACCACACGGGGGTCCGCAGTCTCCCGCGTAGTCACACGAAATCCCGGTGCCACAATAGATCCAGCACTTTTTTAACAGAGGCCGACACGTGGGGCCCGCGGAGCTTCGTCTACCTCGCGCTCCCGCGGCTCACCGCCGCCACCTTCGCCGGAGAGCTCGCCGCCGGGCGTTCTGCTGCCCGACCTTCGACGGAACTCGCCGCCTGTGCACATTTCCGCCTGAGGAACACGTTGGTGCACTCACCGGAGCTCGGCGGTGGCCGGAACAGTGCTCGCGATGGTGACAGCGGCTAGGAGCTCATCGGCGACGTCAAATTCGGTGTTCTCTACACCTTTTTCGACGCGGTTTGCTCTGGGAGCTCCACGGACACTTGCTGATCACGGGTATGAGCACTGATCCTCGTCAAATTGGCTGCAACTAAGACCTCACCGGCGAGGTACCGTGTTTTCAGCCGCCGGGCCAAAATTCGGGCAGAACTAGGGTCCTAGTGCATGGAACTGGTTGCTACTTGATCGAGGAGGTGCGCTAGGTGTTCTAGAGCATGTGTGAGCTGTAGATTAACCGGCGATTGCCTCTGTGCAACAAATTTCACCGTCGACCGGACTCTAACCCTAACACGCTCTGAGGAAGAAAACTAGAAATTCTTGCTCTACACTGCATGAAATGGAGCACAATTTCCTCCTACAGCTTCAGCACAAGTAAGCACACCTGTTCTTCTCTGTTGACGGTGCGTGAAACAGCCGGGATCGGCCGGTCACCGGAGATCAGAGGAAGTGGTGACGACTTCTTGTGTGGAAACTGGAGAATAGCTCGGAACGTGCTCGTTTTCGCTCGGGAACAGAAAGAAGGGTGGAGCAGCTCGTTGTGCTGGCCTTTGAGCCGAAATTTTTCACCGTGAGGTGGAATTCCCGAGCGAGCTGGCGGCCTCTGTGAGCCGGCATCGGTCGCCCGCGCTACGTCGCCTGGTTTGAGTCGGTTTCACTTTAAGTCCAGTCACTGATCAGTGGGTCCCTCTCCCCTCTAATTCCTTTTCTGTTTTTCATTTTTGTTTCTGAAAAGATCTCAGCTACTCACAATTGAATGAGAGACTTAGCCACCAAGTCATGGTTTGGATTTGATTTCCTCAATTTGAGATTAGTTTGGCTAAATTTGCTGCCCATTTGAACTTGAAATTCAAATTCAGTTTGAAATAATGCAAATTTAGCTCCCGACAAGATGAACTCCAATGAGGATGAAAATTGGTGGACTAACTCATAAAAATGTGCTGAGTTTGAATATGAAGTCAACTTTTGAATTCAAGTGATGGAAGTGGCTGCAATTTGAATTTGCATTCAAATTGGCCCCTTTTACAAATGTCTCTAAAAGTGCCTCAAAAAGTATTGGATGAAATTTGGCCTGAGCCTTCCCAAGACTATTTAAGGTCTAGGGGTGAGCTCAACCTTTCATGTTTATGTTTAGGAATCCTACTTTTTTACGTTAGGGCTTCCCCCCCTAATCACCCTTTGATGGTGTTTACTTGCTCTTCACAAGTGTTCATGAGATATCCACCACATGAGCTGTGGTGTTGTGAGGTGATGAACATTTTTTTGTAAGTCACTTTCTTGGGCTTTTACATCCCTCCCCCTTAAAAGAATCTCGTTCCGAGATTATAAATGAGGAGACAACAATGTCATAGGAACTCACCCGTGATGAGACGCCATAACTCAGGGTAGTTTGAGCGAAGGAATTTTTTGCTCTCCCACGACGCTTCTTCGGTGGTGTGGTTACTCCACAGTATCTTGTAGAATCACAGAGTTCGGCTACGTGTGGTCCGAACCTTCTCATCAATAATTGCCACCGGATATTCCGCATTTGTTAAATCCGGTTGCAGCTCGCCAATGTCTTCGGTGGAAACAGCAGCCGTATACTTTAGACATTTCCGTAGTTGTGAAACATGGAAAAACGTCGTGAACACCAGCGAGAGATGCTGGTAGTTCCAGTCTATACACCACTGGTCCACACTTCTCGGTGATAGCATAGGGTCTAATAAATCTGGGGGCGAGCTTCCCCTTCACGCCGAATCGGTGCACGCCTTTCATCGGAGATACACGGAGGTACACGTGTTCCCTGACGTCAAAGTGCAGCGGCCTACACCTCTTATCAGCGTAGCTTTTCTGCTGGGATTGAGCGGCCTTGAAGCTGGCTTGAATCATCCGAACACGCTCTTCGTCGTCGTTCACCACATCAACCCCGAACGTGACCCTTTTACCGGACTCGCACCAGTTCAATGGGGTGCGGCATTTGCGACCGTAGAGAGCCTCATATGGTGCCATCTTGATACTCTCTTGATAGCCATTGTTGTACGAGAATTCCGCCAAAGGTAGATGATCATCCCAGTTTCTACCGTGGTGGATGGCACACGCTCTCAACATGTCTTCTAGTACTTGGTTCAACCTCTCAGTTTGCCCATCTGTCTGAGGGTGATAGGCGGAGCTTCTAATCAGCTTAGTACCCAATGCAGCATGCAACTGCTCCAAAACAAGATACAAATAGCGCGCCTCGATATGAGATTATGGTCTTGGGTACCCCATGTAAGCATAGAATCCTTGCAATGTACAACTCCGCATATTTATTGGCATGGTAACGTGTATGCACTGGAATGAAGTGAGCCAAGTTGGTTAGCCGGTCAACGATTACCCAAATTGTATCATGCTTGTTGGAAGTCAGGAGTAATCCCACAATGAAATCCATGCTCAAATCTTCCCACTTCCATGCTGGAATTTTCAGGGGTTGCAGCAGCCCTTATTTCCTCATATGATCCGCTTTTACTCGTCTACACGTATCACACTCGGATACGTATTTAGCCACTTCCCGCTTCATCCGTGTCCACCAAAATTTTCTTTTTAAATCTTGGTACATCTTTTTGCTGCCCGTATGAATGGAGAATTTAGACAAGTGAGCTTCATCAAGCATCTTTTTCCTCAGCTCCATATTCCGGGGTATGACTATGCGGTCATTGAACCACAGTGTCCCCTCATCATCTTTCTGGAAACATTTGATTTTTCCGTTGTCTATCCGTCTCCGAAGATGTGCCATGCCCTTGTCCACTTTCTGAGCTGCAAAGATATCTTCTCTAATGGTAGGGATGAGGGCAAGGTTGTAGAGTGATCCATAAGGAACCAAGTACAAACTTGGCTCGTCCTCTTCCACCGGTGTAATGGTGAGGTTATGGATATTTGATTCCTGACTCAGTGTGTCGGCAACCACATTCTCCTTGCCGGGGTGGTAATGAATCTCAATCTCATAATCTTTGATTAGTTCTAATCGCCTCCTTTGCCTCATATTCAGCTCCTTCTGGGTGAAGATATACTTCAAACTCTTGTGGTCAGTGTAGAGACGCACCAAATTTACCAGGAGATAGTGCCTCCACATTTTTAGCGCCAAAACCACAGCAGCGAGCTCAAGGCCATGAGTCGGATAGTGCTGCTCATGGTTCCAAAGTTGGCGTGAGCCATATGCGACCACACGTCCTTCCTGCATCAACACGCAATCGAGCCCGATACCAGACGCATCACAATACACGTCGAAGGACTTGGTCGTATCCGGTTGAGCTAAGACCAGGGCTGTTGAGAGATGATTCACCAATGCTTGGAATGCTCCTTCACACGCCGCGTTCCAAACATATTTTGTTCCCTTCTTCAATAATTCTGTCATCGGCTTATCAAGCTTGGAGAAGCTTGGAATGAATCTCCGGTAATATCCTGCTAAACCGAGGAAGCTTCTGACTTCATGGACAGAAGTAGGGGCTTTCCATTTCAGCACTTGTTCAATTTTGCTCAGATCAACCGCAATGCCTTCCGCTGAGATGATATGTCCCAAAAAATGGCACTTGGCTGATCCAAAACTCATATTTGCTGAACTTGGCATAGAGCTTATGGTCCCGCAATTGTTGAAGAACGATTCTCAAGTGTTCGGCGTGTTCTGCTTCTGTCTTGGAGTAAACCAAGATATCTCAGGTCTGTGACAGTTGTCTGGCTGAGAGACAACGACGCCTACCGTTTCCAGGACATGCAAAGTATTGTGCGCAGCACAAGATCGAGCTGGTGCACGGTGACCTTTGCGGACCTGTGACGCCCAAGACACCCAGCGGCAAGAAATATTTTCTTCTGCTCGTCGATGACCTGAGCCGCTATATGTGGCTCGTTCTGCTCGAGTCCAAGGATCAGGCTTCTGTAGCAATTGTAGACTTCAAGGGTGTGGCTGAAGCTGAAGCAGGGAGGAAGCTGGGTACGCTACGTACCGATCGTGGTGGAGAATTCATGGCGCACACATTCGCTGAATAATGCGCTGAGCACGGGATCAACTGTCATCTGACTGCACCGTACACGCCTCAACAAAATGGCATGGTGGAACGGCGTAATCAGACCGTGATGTGGATGGCCAGTAGCATGATGAAGGCCATGGCGATGCTGGGCTGGTTTTGGGGGGAGCCAGTCACCACTGCTGTCTTCATCCTGAACCGAGCACCGACACAAAGCGTTGAAGGGAAGACGCCGTATGAGGTGTGGCATGGGACCCAGCCTCCAGTACATTTTCTCCGAACGTTAGGCTGCGTCGAGCAAGTCCGTCGGTAAGCACCTGTCCAAACTTGATGACAGGAGCACACCCATGGTATTTGTTGGTTATGAACCAGGATACCGTCTCTACAATCCAGCGACACGTCGTGTACACATTTCTCGTGATGTCGTGTTCGAGGAGGAGCATGGCTGGAATTGGGGCGCGGAGAAGGGAGCTGGATCGGACAATGATGCAGACCTGTTCCACATCGAGTTCATCACACTTCAGACCAGTAGTGGCATGCAAGGGCCGGTGGAGTTGTCTTTGATGCCAGCTGTGATGCCACGAACCCCGACTAGTGCGGCAATGCCCACGTGCGGGTCTGAGCCTTGCATATCACTGGCTGCACCAGCTCCTGGGATCGAGTTTACATCACCACCAGTGGGTGAACTCAACCTCGATCATGATCACGATGATGCTCCTCTCAGGTTTCGTGCAGTGGAGAATATTCTTGGACTGTCAACACCTCTTGGATTGGCCAAGCAGGAGGCGGTCCAGGAATTATTGGTGGCACTCGAGGATGAACCTGCAACAGTGGAGGAGGCGTTGCAGACCAAGGAGTGGCGTGCAGCAATGCTTGAAGAGATGGCATCCATTGAACACAATAAGACTTGGTCTCTTACGGACCTACCTGCTGGTCAGCGCGCCATCGGGCTGAAATGGGTGTTCAAGCTCAAGCGCAACGAGCACAGTGACATCACCAAGTATAAAGACCGCCGCATCGCCAAGGGGTACGTGCAACGCCAAGGAATTGACTATTAAGAGGTCTTTGCACCTGTGGCGAGGATGGAGTCTGTGCGGATGCTCTTGGCTGTTGCTGCTCACCGGGCATGGGTCATGAACCACATGGACGTCAAATCAGCGTTCCTCAATGGCGAGCTGGCAGAAGAAGAGTACGTATCACAGCCCCCTGATTTCGTTGCTGATGAAAAAAAAGGGAAAAGTGTTGAAGATGCACAAGGCTCTTTACGGTCTTCGACAAGTGCCTCGTGCTTGGAATGCCAAGCTCGACACTAGCCTGCATCAGCTTGGCTTCTCCAGAAGTGAGTGCGAGCACGGACTGTACACACGTGGCGTTGAGAAGTCTCGCCTCGTGGTGGGAATATACATCGATGATCTCATCATCACGGGGGAGTCTGAAGCTGAGATCACCATGTTCAAGAAGGAGATGAAGTCCCTTTTCTGCATGAGCGATCTAGGGTCTCTCTCATACTACCTCGGCATTGAAGTCAAGCAAGGACGACACGGCAATAAGCTATCGCAGGCCGCTGATGCCAAGAAAGTGCTTGAGAAGGCGGGTATGGGGACCTACAATCCATGTGCGACACCAATGGAGATGAGACTCAAGTTGTCCAAGCAAAGTTCATCACCAGGGGTGAACTCGACACAATACCGCAGCTTGGTTGGTAGACTACGGTATTTGATGCACACCCGTCATGATCTTGCCTTCGCGGTGGGATACCTGAGCCGTTTTACGGAGGATCCAAAGCAGGAGCACATGACAGCAATCCATATATGTTTGTCTTGGGACATTCACTACAGGAAACCGATGTTTTTTCGTGGGCCAAAGTAAATTTCATCGGCCCTCACAAAAATAATGTTACATTTGTGAGCCTCCATCTGGCCCACGAAATTAAGATGTATTTTGTTGGGTATCTTAGCTGGCTCACGACAATAAAAGTAATTTCGTGGGTCTTTTGTTGGCTCACGACAACAAAACTAATTTTGAGGGTTCACGAGTTGGCTCACAAAAATAGATGGAACCTAGCTGTGCAAACCGATCCCCTCTGTGTAATTTTGTGGGTTTAAGGACCCGGCTCACGACCATAATGAGAACTACTTTCATGGGTCTCATATGCACACAAAAATAAGGGCAATTTCATGGGCTTCAGTGCATGGCTCACGACAATAATGAGAGCTACTTTTGTGAGTCCCAGTTGCATACGAAAATAAGTGCAATTTCGTGGCCTTTAGTGCACGGCTCACGACAATAACTATCTTTACTTTCGTGGGTGAACCCGGCACACGAAAATAAATGTAATTTCATGGGTTTCGGTGCGGGGCTCACGACAATAATCTTACTTACATGGGTTTTGAGGTGGCTCATGAAAATATTTGGAATAAATCAAGGGCGACCTATCCCCTCGGTGTTTCCCTGGCGCCGCTCCTCTAGCCCCGACACAGCTCGGCCACCGCCGCACCTCTGCCGCTTCTCCGCCGCGCCTCTTCTCTCCGCCCTTCTTCGTCTGCCGGTGAAACAGGGAAAACGGCTGGGGCGCCGGCGCAGCGTCGTCAAGCACCCATGGTCATCTACAACGAGGTCCCCTAAGCTCATGCCCACTTCCTTTTTTAGGTCTGTTGATTTGTTCATCGCATGGATCGAATGGCTGTATCCCACAGTATGGATTTTACACGTCTCATACAATCCTTGCTCCACAATTTAGCAAGAGTAATCTCTAATTAAAATACAAATCGTATCTTTGTGTGCCGGTTAAGCAGCACCCAAAACGAGCACAACCCGCCACAGCCCGCGGCAAGCCCACGCCGCTGCTGCTGAGCCCGCGCTAATTTATTTCGTTCATATACATGGAATGTATGGATTTATCAGTTTTAGAATGACTCATGGAGGTAACCAGACCAGCGGGCGATGGTCAGATGAGAGTAGAGGCATTGCTCAGTTTTCTGAGTCATGAAATGTACCCAGCTAGGAGAAACTGCACTCGCCGTCAGGTTGTCCCAACCGATGTGCAAAGTTGTCTGAGTTCGTGTTTTCCTTTTCTTTTGATATGCATCATGCATCATACACTTCATCTTTTATGCCGTGTTTATACGCTTTGTGCACAACTGGAGACACACATACAAGAACGTAGAAGATGCAGAAATGAACTGCGGTTTGATGATTGCATGCATTTTCGAAAACACAAACAGAGACTTATAAAGTGACTTGTGTAGTCAGCTGTCTTAGGTTGAACTTTGAAAGGTTTTAATACTTTTCAGCAACTCCACATGACAACAACTTGTGACGTTCCCTTTCAATATTTGGATTCACTAGGTAGTGTAACATTTTTATGTATTAATGGAAACGAAAGACATATTGTTTAGTTCACTATTGGAATGACTCCGCTGCTCATTATTTTTTGTTAACTATTGTAGTGTGTCAAAATAATCATCTGGTCTACTGTACAATTATTTAGTTCAGTTGCTCATTTGTCTCTTGTTGTTTAGTTCTACAATTCAGATGTACATAATCTTTTGATGGAGTCCCAGCTATATCCTATCCTATTATATTAGTTTTAGTACAGTATGCTCAATTCTCTTTAAATTATTCTCTGCAGCATGTTCTAAGTTTCCACCCCGACCGCCCCACCTCAGGCCTGGTGCTGCTCGCCTCTACCACCGCCTCTTCGGACGTCCCGACCGCTGCCTTGCCGCCTCCGCACCGTGCAGGTAACCAGACATTGTCCTTTTAATGGTTTCTTTTATTATGTAAGTGGCGAGGTTTAGTTTTTATCATGTATTAGCACTTGGTTTATCATGTATTATCTTGTATTAGCACTATTTGGATCTATAAGCTTTGAAATAATTATGTGGCTTGGGCTAGGTTTCTACCCCGACCACACAAACTCTAGTCCGTTGACACTCGCCTCTGGCACCGCCTCTTCGAACGCCCCGACCGCCACCTCCACGCCGTTGAGGTAACCATACATTGCCCTTTTTACGTTTTATTTTATTTTATTATGTAAGTGGCGAGGATTAGGTTGTTATGTATTAGCACTTGGTTTAGCAACACTATTTGAGTTTAGCAATTGGTTTTAAGCATGCTGTTGTAAAATAATGGTTTCATTAAAACCTAGTTTTCATGAGATTATTTAACCTTTTGATGATGTATTACCATATAGATTTCTTGGTTCTACGTTTTTGTATTGTATAGTCTAGAACATGGGTGATGATAGACGATGGATGTATGATGGTTGGCGAAAGAATGTTGCGCTTTCGGACGAATGGGCTATCAATACTAAGGCATTTATCAGTCAGGCTTTCTCTTTATCGATGAACTGTTTTGTGAAATACCCGTGCAACAAGTGTCACAACTTTTTATGCAACGAGAAGTTTGACATGGAACGAGACCTTTGTCGATTTGGTTTTATGCTAGGTTATGAAACATGGTATGAGCATGACGAGTTATGCTATAGTAATGTTGATGTTGACGACATAGACTGTGATAACGAGGATAGAATGAAAGACATGGTTGAAGCACTAGATCAGGATTGTGGTGCAGGTACATCTGAAGAAATTACGGGACCCAAAATTGAAGAGTTCTATAGAATTCTCTCAGCATCACATGAACAGTTGCATGAGCACACTCCGTCTGTCCTTTAGACCGTTACTTATCTCATGTCTATAAAACCAAAATACAATTTATCGAACAAGTGTTACGATGATCTCATGGATTTGATATTAGACATTCTTCCGATGAATCATAAGTTGCTGATAGACATGTACCAGTCAAAGAAATTATTGGCAGGCCTTGGTATGAAGTACGTAAAGATTGATTATTGTACTAAAAACTATATCCTTTTCTAGAAGAAGAATGCAAATCTGACACAATGCTCAGTTTGTAAAGAATCACGATACATTGAGCCACAAATGAGGAAGGTGAATTAGTGAAGAAAAAAGTGGTAGTAAAATGTGAGGGCTCGTCGTCCCGGTTCACGGGGACGGGGCACCTCGCCCGGGAATCGCATTGGGTGGTGCCGTGCGATGCGGCACCCAATAGCACACATAACAAAGCACCATATTACATAATTCAAGCGAAAGCTTACAAAGTGTTAATTTTACAAATACTTCTCAAAATAATCTACAGCGGAAGACTATTACATCTCACGTCTCATACCTATGCTAAGCAACAGAGAAGATGTCCAGCCCGCAGACCCTTCTCACTAGCAACACTATCACGGTAGCAGCGGCAGGGGTTGTAATGAGTTCACCACTCGGAGAGCTCCGAGTTTCATCAGACACCCGTACTTAGCAGCGTACAGTTATTACCTGCAAAACAACTTATGCAGTATCTGTGAGCATGAAGCTCAGCAAGACTGACCCGTCACCCTAGTCATGAAACTCTACATGATGAAAATAGAGGGCTGATTATAGAAGTTTGCATAAACGATGAATTTGAGCTAAAGGATAGTCCTTACTTCAAGTTTTAAGTAACTTTTATAGCCCTCGCGCAATTTACATCGAGACTCCACAATCAAACAAGAAACGCTTCATCTCGATGTCACTTGCCCAAGGTGAAAGTAACTTTAGTGAGCTACCCTACACTCATACATACCTTGCGCCATTACCATCGAGACTCCACAATCAAATAAGAAACGCTTTTCCTCGACGCTACTACGGTTTCCTGGGTCTCATATTGCCAGTATGCATCCGGTACACATCTCAAACTTGTCTCACAGGGCCACACACGAGAACGGGCCTTAATCGACTCAGACATAGACTAGGTTCACAGGACCACGTCCTTGAGCCTTCCATCCACTGCCCGGTCTCCAATCCCCACTATGAGGATCAATTCCCAACTCGTCCGATTGATCCCCCTCAACCCCTGTTCACGAGTAGGAAACTGCCCACTCGAGTTATGCCTCTTTTAATCCACTTTTGTTAACTTGAGATCAGTAGTAATAATCAATTGATAACCTACACTACATTATACTCCAGGGTTTTCCGGGTTATGCATTTGGAGTTTCATACCATCTAGACTTAATGCAATAAACTAAATGCTAGACAATATAAAGTGAATACAAATAAAAGCTTGTAAGTTTTGATGTAAACTGGGGCTTGCTTTTGTTTTGCAGGGGACTAATATATATAACTCAGTTAGTGAAGACCACTTGGTGCTTGATCAACTGCTTTCCTCCTTTTTTGATCTCTACTCCGGTAACTTCAACTCCACGTAGATACTACACGTAATGAATATGCATATATGTTTAATTGTAAGACTTTGCTATAAGTTATAATGAGATTTTTAGAAACTGGAACTCTGTTTAAGAATTTAAAATGACACTGGTACTAGTGGCTTTGGTGTGGGTTAAAGTATTAGGATTGAGTGCTAAGTGTTTTCCTCCTCTTCTATGTTGATCATCTCAAAAGGTTAAACAGAACAGGGGTGATCCAAAGCTCCAATGGAGCTGAGAATTTTCATGTGAGTTCCTTGTCACAAGAAAGTCCTCTGGACCAAAATTTGGAATTTTTCAGTGAATAGATCACTCAGAATAATTCCCTAAGCACTTAGGGAAAAAGGAATTAATTCTGAATAAACTTGCATGTTCATGCCAAATTTAGAGAACTACAATTTCAATTATAGTTCATAGGACTTGCATGAATTTTCCTAAGATTTTTGGAGCTAAGAATTTCCCAGAGATGAATTTCCAAGTTTTGGGAATTCTCTGAAAATGTTTCTGTATTCAATTGAATACAGCAACTTTGAACCTGAATTGCCCTACCCAAATCAACTCCAAATGAGCGGAACCTTTTACAGGAGTTCACTAATATCCTAAAGAATGTTCTAGCAAAATTTGATGACTTTAAGATAAACCCAACTTCCCCTAAAATTCTTTTGCTGAAAAGATTTTAAAGAATTTTCCAGAATTAATGAATACTTTTCATACCAATTGGGTTGTATATTTGGATAGTAATCTATTTGAGAAATTCAACAAAATTGGTTTCACAATTTTTGGACATTCCTACACCAAGTTGTGGCTCTTCAAAGGTTGAACTGAAAACTGCAATCCAAAATGTTTAAATGCCTGCCAGTGGGTCCCACCCGGCAGACCTTCTTCTTCCTCACGCCAAACAGAGGCTGCGGTGGCGCCCTCCGGCGAGCGTCGCCAGAATAGCTTTCCTGGCCATCCCCCGACATCAGACTCGCCGCCCCACCCTAACTCGTGTCGCTGAACTCGTCTAGGGTGTCGCCGGCGGCCGTAGATCGTCGGAACAGGGTGCCCGACGGTGACAGCGGCCGTTAGAGTTCCGGCGTGGTCGGGAATGTTCTACACCACATCAAAACATTCGGGAAATGATCGGAGAGCACCGTGAGAGCTCGAGGGTGTAGAAAATGGCCGCCAAACCTCGTGAAAAGGTCGGCAACATCGAGCTCCACGGTGACCGAGCTGTTTTTCCATGGCAGCCCGAAAAACAGAGAGAACTCGGTAATTTCCGGATCATTTAGCTCGATTCTTGGTCGAGGGGGGCCGCTAGGAAGTGTAGAAGCTGTGTGCAAGCTAGCCCGAGCCGGGGTGAACTGTGCAATCCAAATTTCGGGGTAGACCGAAACCTACCTGCATGTACTAGCTTTCGGGAATAGGGGAAATTCTCCACGCTCGATCGATCAATTGCTATAAGGGTTGCAGCTACACGATCTGGAGGTTAAGGTGCACCTTCTTTGTGTAGAGAACGGACGGTGAAAGCGGCCGTGGTGTGCTGTCCACAGAGACCAACTTCTGTTTCCCGCCGGTGGGCAGCGGTTCTCGGCGGCGATCGTCGAATTGTGACCAACCGAGGCACCAACGTTCGTGAGGAGGAAGAAAAGAGTTTGCTCAGCTGTGAGGAGAACCGATCAGTTTGAGGAGAGGTGAGCTGCCGCCCAGCTGCCAGCGCGAGAGGGAGGAGCAGGAGCTGTCGTCCGGTGTTTCTCGGTGGCGCACGGTGGGAACCGAGGTTGCTTCGTGTGGAGGAGAAAAAACAGAGACCAATTACTAGGATATTTCTCCATTTAACCACCTCTATGACATGTGGGACCCACTGTCCCTTCTTGTCCCCTCTCATTTTTCTCACAAAACTTGGCAAGTGACCAATTCAAATGTTTGGAGTTTAAAACCTGAGCTGCATTTTGATAGTTGGACAAATCTCCTCCAAATTCAAATGTATATTTGAATTCTTTGCACGTTTGAATCCTTTTTGGAAAAATGGGTAGCAAACCTTTTCAACAATTACTGAAACTTTGCCTACCCACTAATTTGGACCTGAGGAATCCAAATATGCAATTTTATTCTTGTGTTAGCTGCTGCAAAAAGAGTTTGAACACAACAGTTTTGAATCACCATTATGTCCTCCCCTCATTTGAAATCTGAGTTGGACATTTAGTTCAACTCTGATTTTTAACCCTTTCCATTGCACCTGAGCTCTTCAATTCTGTGGTTTTACTCCACATGAGGTCCAAATATGCAGTAACCCTAAGTTAATTTTTAGAAGAACCCCTCATGTGTTATCATATGTGTAAAAAGTTTGAACCAGCCCCCTTTTTCATACACATTTTTGGGACCTTTACATTCCTCCCTCCTTAAAAGGAATTTCGTCCCGAGATTACAATAGAAAGATGAAGCGGAAAGTAATTACAACATCTATGACAAAAGTTCCGGATAGTTCTTGTGGATGTAATCTTCACTCTCCCAAGTTGCCTCTTCTGGGGTATGATTACCCCACAGGACTTTGTAAAATTTCAAAGTCCGATTTCGAGTGATCCGGGTCTTCTCGTCGATAATCTTGATGGGCTGCTCGGCGTAGGTGAGATCCGGTTGTAATATCTCCATGTCTCTCGAAAGAATCTCTGTCGGCTTCTTCAAACACTTTCTCAAGTGTGAGACATGGAAGATGTCGTGGATGCCCGATAAGGATGGCGGCAGCTTCAGACGATAGGCCACCGGTCCACACCGTTCAGTAATGATGAACGGACCCACAAAGCGAGGAGCTATCTTTCCCTTGACCCCAAATCGATGAACTCCCTTCATCTGGGATACTCGGAGATAGACGTGATCTCCGACTTCAAAACACAAGGGTCGGCGGCGCTGGTCCACATAGCTCTTCTGGCGAGATTGAGCGGCTTTGAGGTTTTCTTGAATAAGATGGACCCGCTCTTCGGCATCTTTTACAAGATCAATGCCGAAAATCACCCTCTCGCTAGATTCACACCAATTGAGTAGTTTGCGGCACTTCCTGCCATAAAGTGCTTCGTATGGGGCCATTTTAATACTGGATTGGTAACCATTGTTGTATGAGAACTCCGCTAAGGGCAAGTGGTTATCCCAATTCTTTCCATGATCTATGGCACATGCTCTCAGCATATCTTCTAAAATTTGATTCACCCTCTCTGTTTGACCGTCGGTTTGAGGATGGTATGTTGAGCTTCTGATTAACTTTGTTCCCAGAGATTCATGTAGTTGCTCCCAGAAACGAGCAACAAATATTGAACCTCGATCTGATATGATGGTTTTGGGGACTCCGTGTAAGCACACAATCCTTGAGAGATACAACTCTGCATATTGCTTAGTCTGGAATCCCGTATTCACTGGGATGAAGTGGCTGATTTTGTTAAGCGATCAACAATCACCCAAATGGAGTCATGCTTTCTGGACGTGAGAGGTAGTCTGACAATAAAGTCCATGCTGATGTCCTCCCACTTCCATGCTGGAATGATTAATGGTTGCAGCATCCCCGCTTTCTTTATATGGTCAGCTTTGACTCGCCGACATGTATCACACTCAGATACATATTTGGCAATTTCTCGCTTCATCCGAGTCCACCAAAATTTTGTCTTCAGGTATTGATACATCTTATTGCTTCCTGGATGTATCGAGTACTTGGACATATGAGCTTCATCCAAGATCTTCTTTCTCAGCTTCAGGTTCCGGGGTACCACGATACGGCTGTTAAACCATAACCCGCCTTGATCATCTTCCCGGAAACATTTCATTTTATCCTCTTTAATCCTTTCTCGGATATTCCGCATCCCTCTATCTCTCTTCTGGGCTTGTACAATCTCTTCTGTAATGGTAGGCACAAGGGCAAGATTATACAACGCCCCATACGGAATCACCCGCAAGCTTGGTTCTTCATCCTCATCCGGAACAATTGACAAGTTATTCACGTGGGATTTATGATTGAGTGCATCAGCCACCACGTTAGCTTTGCCCGGATGGTAATGGATCTCGAGCTCATAATCTTTGATTAGTTCCAACCATCTCCGCTGCCTCATATTGATATCCTTCTGAGTGAATATATACTTGAGTCTCTTATGGTCGGTGTAGAGGTGCACTAAATTCCCGAGTAAGTAGTGCCTCCACATCTTCAACGCAAGCACAACCGCAGAGAGTTCCAGGTCATGAGTGGGGTAGTGCTGCTCGTGGTTGCGGAGTTGACGAGACCCATATGCGATCACGCATCTCTCTTGCATTAAGACACAGCCAAGTCCAATGCCTGAGGCATCACAATAAACATCAAATGGCTTTGTTGTATCCGGTTGGGCTAACACCGGTGCCATTGTGAGATGTTTCTTTAGAGTTTGAAATGCCTCTTCACAAGCCTCTGTCCACACATACTTGCTGTTCTTCTTCAATAACTCTGTCATTGGTTTAGCCACCTTCGAGAAGCTGGGAATAAACCTCCGGTAATAACCCGTTAGTCCTAGAAAACTGCGGATTTGATGAACCGGTGTTGGAGGCTCCCACTTCAAGACTTGCTCAATTTTGGTTGGATCCATGGCCACACCCTCCGCTGAAATAATGTGGCCTAAAAATGTTATCTTGCTGATCCAAAATTCACACTTGCTGAATTTGGCATACAGCTTATGTTCCCGTAAGCGTTGGAGAACAATATGGAGATGTTTAGTGTGCTCCTCCTCCGATTTGGAGTATACGAGAATGTCATCGATGAAAACCACGACGAACTGATCCAACTCTGGCATGAATACAGAATTCATGAGATACATGAAGTGTGCGGGAGCATTTGTTAGCCCGAAAGACATGACTAGATACTCATAGAGCCCATATCTAGTCGAGAAAGCCGTCTTCGGTATATCCTCCGCTCTGATTCTTATCTGATGATAACCGGACCGTAAGTCCATCTTGGAGAATACTTTGGCACCCACCAACTGATCAAATAATATATCAATCCGCAGCAATGGATATTTATTTTTGATCGGCACTGCATTCAGCGGCCGATAATCCACACATAACCGAAGTGACTCATCCTTTTTCTTCACAAAGAGGGCTGAACAGCCCCATGGCGATGAGCTTGGTCGGATGAACCCTTTATCCATTAAGTCCTTTAGCTGTTCTTTCAGTTCAGCTAATTACTTCAGAGACATTTTGTACAGCCTCCGAGATATTGGTGTGGTTCCCGGTGCTAACTCGATCTTGAATACCACATCCCTCTCAGGCGGCATCCCTGGAAGATCGTCGGGAAACACATCGGGGTACTCACGGACCACCAGAATATCCTCCAGTTCCCTGGTCACACTGTGGTACACCACTGGATTTTTGGAATCCACAGCTTCAAGTATGAGTGTTTGGAGACCGTAGATTGGAGAGTCCAAACTAACAATCCGTGGACCAATGTCAAGAACAGCCCCGTGGTAGTTCATCCACGCCATTCCTAGAATCACATCGATCTTCGGCCCCTCTAACACAATGAGGGTCGTGGGGTACAATTTTCCACCTAAGCACAAGGGTGCTTTGATCACCACTTCATTAGCGGCTATATTCCCACCGGGTGAGCGGATAAGGTAGTGATCTTTTGGTGTAGAGGTGGGGAGCTCAGCTTTGCACACAAA
This sequence comes from Neostapfia colusana, assembly GCA_030760725.1. Lineage (NCBI taxonomy): Eukaryota > Viridiplantae > Streptophyta > Magnoliopsida > Poales > Poaceae > Neostapfia > Neostapfia colusana. Next base: position 46,865,851 of record JASWHV010000020.1, read on the forward strand.
TAATCTGCTGATGAAATTGTGTGTAGCTCCAGAGTCAAATAAAATTAATACGGGCAGTCCACTGAGGGTGAACATCCCTGCTAGCACAGGTGCCCCATCCGGCACATCCTCTAGTGTTGTATGATAAGTGCACCCGGATTTTGGTGCTGTTCCTTGAAGCTGAGCACGGGGTTGATTTATACCCTGCCCCGGTGTAGTTCTCTGTGGTGTATCCCTTCTGGGCACTTTCTGCTGACGTAACTCAAATAACCGCACGTGAAGCATGGTTTCTCAGCCGGTTCCAGGTTGCTCGGAGTACGGACACTAGTTGTATTCTGCTGCGGCAAGAACACTTGAGGAACAGAATAATGTGGCTGCATATACCGTTGTTACAGCTGTCTGAACTTAGAGTATTGGGATGAACAACCCGAATATTGCTGGAGTCGTCGCGCCGGCTGCGTTGTTTGACAGTTCAAAGTACTGTCTACCACCCTGTATTTATGAGGAGCACTACGGCTGCTCTCCGGTGGTATACGGTTCTTTCTTTTCTCAGCCTGAACTTCCCGCTGAGCATCTTCAACCATGATGGCAGCATTCATCAATTCGTTGAAGTTCTTTCGATAAGCTAAGACGAGTCTTTCCTTTAACTTGGGGTTGAGGCTGCGGAAGAACCATTCGCACTTTTGTGCCTCAGGGTTCACATGTTCAGGCGCATACTGTGCCAGTTTGTTGAACACTCGCGAATGCTCGTATGCATCCTCCCTCCTTGTTTTAAGGCCAGAAACCCCTCAAGTTTCCGCTGAATTATTCCGGAAGGAACATGATACATGAGAAACGCCTTCCGGAGTTCCATCCATGTGAAATGATGTCCAGCTGGTAAGGAGGCGAGTTGATTTGCCTACCATGCACTGGCGGACACGTGAAGTTGTTGCACTGTGTATAAAACCTTCTGATGTTTGGTGCATTGGAGTAACCTGAACTTAGACTCAATGGTACGGATCCAGCTATCCGCCACCAGAGGATCCTCAGCTTCAACAAAAACCGGTGGTTGAGTTTCCAGGAACTCAACATAGGAGTTCAGTTGAGGTTGGTGCAAGTCTTCATCTTGACATCCCCCTTGACGGGATGTATTCGTCACCAGGGTGCGGAGCAAGTCGGTTCACTCATCGCTTGCAACCATCATGACAGCCAGAATGTCCTCCATTGTGACCGTAGGTGAAGGTCCTGGTGGCGGCTGCGGTTGCGGACCTCGCTGCCCCCGCTGTGGAGGGTTATCACCACCACCACCACTGGAACCACCCACTTCACCCATGGAACGAGTTCGCACCATTCTGCAATTGCAAGAGTTCATTATCAGTTCAACACTCTCACTTGATTTATTCCATGAACAAAGTAGTGAAACACTGATAATGAAATCTTAACATGTAAGCAAAATGATTTAAGCGCAAACTGATGTACTGACAGCAAGGATTTAAAAGCAGATTCATCGGTCCTTAAATAAACCAGATTTTGATCCAGTTAAAGGCACTTTCATAACTCAAGCTGAATATAAAAATTAAAGTTAACTTCAATATATTTCCAACGAGTATTCAAATGCCTCCATATCATTTCTGGACCAAAAGTTATGGTTGCTCAAAGTTGGCAGAACTTCTGGATAAAATATGCCAACATCTCCTTTGTATGTGGCTGACTTTATCGCAGTTGTATATACAGATACAATATGAATCTGAACCAACTTTGAACTACAACAATGTTGCATATCTCATAACCTTTCTAACGGTGTATCACAGGCTCCTTAGGGATTTCTCTACAGGAAGTTATGGCTTAAAAACTGAAAGGTCCAGAGAGGTTTTTGCTACTGTCCTGGTTCGGAACAGTTTGCCTTCAACTGAACTTTTCACAAACTTAACTTGTGATTTTGCTCTGGAGGTCTACAAGGAAGTTGTATAGAACTTGAAAATCTTTCCAGAACTGTATCATACACTTTAATTGGTTAAAGCTACTCAAAGTTATGCTCTGTTAAAGTTCAGCAAGAATTTCTGCCAGGAACAGAGCACTCTGTTTTTGAACTCTTTGACACCTAGACATTCTCTTATTTGAATCTTAGTTCAACATAAGAGTTCAGTAACTAATATTTGTTTCAAACTTCCATTTTTAGTTGAAAGTTAGCTCATGAATCATTTCTTAATAGGGAAGAGAATTATTAAGTGTAGTACGGTGTCGATGGACCGTAAAAAGCATGTCGGTACTACGTAGCCTCACCAAAGAAAATCCTAAACCGGCTTATACCGGCATATCCGTTTTATCAGTGTCACTAAGACGGTCGCTCGCACAAGTGTACTACACGGGATACATACGTGGTTAGTACCTGCAGAAAAAACACTCAATAGTGGTGCACTCAAAGGTTGTTTTCATCTCAGGCAGTTCCATATCATACTAAAAACATACGCCCCGTATCATTTCCATACAGGCCATCCTTGAGTCAAGTCACGTCTCAAGGTACATGGTCACGTTTTCACACCACACGATGGGGAACCCGAGTATATCACGAACGGGTCATCACGGTTGGGAATGTTATCAACCCAATGGATACCACCTACTGCCCTGCAGGGCACGCCGATGGCAAGCGCTGCGTATGTCCTCCTGGTCTATTTCCAGACGAACACACTATCGCGTTACTGACCACATGATGCGGTACCCACTTACTTTCCTAATGCACGCTAGGGATCAGCATTTCATATGAACTCAGGAACATGAAGAGTCCAAGAGTTTCATATTGACATCTCACGCCAAGCTGTGAGACCTATCCCTGAACCACTTTCCTCGTCAGGGGAGCTAACCGAAATTGAACCGCTTTCGGTGGCGTTCCTTACCATTCTTACCTGAACGTAGGTGCGTCGTTACATAATTAAAATTCAGAATTATAACACATATGTTAGTCATGCCACTTTAAGTAACTATACTACTATAGTCCTTATGTGGGCTTAATATCGTTTCCTCATCGTACCCTAAGTTTTATCGTAATACGATCCTTACTCCGTGCGCTATTACCAATGCGGCTCTGATACCACGCAGTGAGGGCCCGTCGTCCCGGTTCACCGGGACGGGGCACCTCGCCTGGGAATTGCATTGGGTGGTGCCATGCGATGCGGCACCCAACAGCACACATAACAAAGCATCATATTACATAATTCAAGCGGAAGCTTACAAAGTATTAATTTTACAAATACTTCTCAAAATAATCTACAGCGGAAGACTATTACAACTCACGTCTCATACCTATGCTAAGCAACAGTGAAGGTGTCTAGCCCGCGGACCCTTCTCACTAGCAACACTATCACGGTAGCAGCGGCAGGGGTTGTAATGAGTTCACCACTCGGAGAGCTCCGAGTCTCATCAGACACCCGTACTTAGTAGCGTACAGTTATTACCTGCAAAACAACTTATGCAGTATCTGTGAGCACGAAGCTCAGCAAGACTGACCCGTCACACTAGTTATGAAACTCTACATGATGAAAATGGATGGATGATTATAGAAGTTTGCACAAACGATGAATTTGAGCTAAAGGATAGTCCTTATTTCAAGTTTTAAGTAACTTTTATAGCCCTTGCGCAATTTACATCGAGACTCCACAATCAAACAAGAAACGCTTCATCTCGATGTCACTTGCCTGAGGTGAAAGTAACTTTAGTAAGCTACCCTAGACTCATACAGACCTTGCGCCATTACCGTCGAGACTCCACAATCAAAAAAGAAACGCTTTGCCTCGACGCTACTAGCCCAAGGTGGAAATTAAATTCAGTGAAAGTGTTGATCATTCCTCATCTCCATTTTGAGGATTACTCACAAAGCATATTAAACGTTTCCCAGCTTATTACTACGTCACGACTCAGTGTACAAGTATGCTCACTACCGCGAGCGACGGTGATTGCAATCAAAAAACACCTGGCTGACACGACACGTACGCCCGTACTCGACGTTGCACACAGCAACCATCACTGACGTCGTACGTGGCAACCTTCCACACGACACCCAATGTCGAAACGGTCCCATCGACTGGGATTAAGTCTCTCTACGGAAAACCCTTGTAGAGCCGACTTCTCTATCCTTTCAGCGTCGGCATCAGACGGTGAGGTATGCCTCGACACCCAGGTTAACATGTTACATCGGTTTCCTGGGTCCCATTTTGCCAATATGCATCTGGTACACATCTCAAACTTGTCTCACAGGGCCGCACACGAAAACGGGCCTTAATCGACTCAGACATAGACTAGGTTCACAGGACCACGTCCTTGAGCCTTCCATCCACTGCCCGGTCTCCAATTGCCACTATGAGGATCAATTCCCAACTCTTCCGATTGATCCCCCTTAACCCCTGTTCACGAGTAGGAAACTGCCCACTCGAGTTATGCCTCTTTAATTCCACTTTTGTTAACTTGAGATCAGCAGTAATAATCAATTGATAACCTACACTGCATTATACTCTTGGGTTTTCTGGGTTATGCATTTGGAGTTTCATACCATCTAGACTTAATGCAATAAACTAAATGCTAGACAATATAAAGTGAATACAAATAAAAGCTTGTAAGTTTTGATGCAAACCGGGGCTTGCCTTTGTTTTGCAGGGGACTAATATATATAACTCAGTTAGTGAAGACCACTTGGTGCTTGATCAACTGCTTTCCTCCTTCCTTGATCTCTACTCCGATGACTTCAACTCCTCCACGTAGATACTACACGTAATGAATATGCATATATGTTTAATTGTAAGACTTTGCTATAAGTTCTAATGACAAGTTTTTAGAAACTAGAACTCTGTTTAAGAATTTAAAGTAACACTGGTAATAGTGGCTTGGGTGTGGGTTAAAGTATTAGGATTGAGTGCTAAGTGTTTTCCTCCTCTTCTATGTTGATCATCCCAAAAGGTTAAACAGAACAGGGGTTATCCATAGCTCCAATGGATCTGAGAATTTTCATGTGAGTTCCTTGTCACAAGAAAGTCCTCTGGACCAAAATTTGGAATTTTTCAGTGAATAGATCACTCAGAATAATTCCCTAAGCACTTAGGCAAAAAGGAATTAATTCTGAATAAACTTGCATGTTCATGCCAAATTTAGTGAACTATAATTTCAATTATAGTTCATAGGACTTGCATGAATTTTCCTAAGATTTGTGGAGCTAAGAATTTCCCAGAAATGAATTTCAAAGTTTTGGGAATTCTCTGAAAATGTTTCTGTATTCAATTGAATACAGCAACTTTGAACCTGAATTGCCCTACCCAAATCTACTCCAAATGATCTGAAACTTTTACAGGAGTTCACTAATATCATAAAGAATGTTCTGGCAAAATTTGATGATTTTTTGATGAATCCAACTCCCCCTAAAATTATTTTTCTGAAAATAATTTAAAGAATTTTCCAGAATTAATGAATACGTTTCATACCAATTGGGTTGTATATTTGGATAGTACTCTATTTGAGGAATTCAACAAAATTGGTTTCACAATTTTTGGACATTCCTACACCAAGTTTTGGCTCTTCAAAGGTTGAACTGAAAACTGCAATCCAAAATGTTTAAATGCCTGCCAGTGGGTCCCACCCGGCAGACCTTCTTCTTCCTCGCGCCAAACAGAGGCTGCGGCGGCGCCCTCCGGAGAGCGTCGCCGGAATAGCTTTCCCGGCCATCCCCCGACATCAGACTCGCCGCCCCACCCTAACTCGTGTCGCTGAACTCGTCTAGGGTGTCGCCGGCGGCCGTAGATCGTCGGAACAGGGTGCCCGACGGTGACAGCGGCCGTTAGGGTTCCGGCGTGGTCGGGAATGTGCTACACCGCATCAAAACGGTCGGGAAATGATCCGAGAGAACCGTGAGAGCTCAAGGGTGTCGAAAATGGCTGTCAAACCTCGTGAAAAGGTCGGCAACATCGAGCTCCACGGTGACCGAGCAGTTTCTCCATGGCGGCCCAAAAAACAGAGAGAACTCGGTTATTTCCGGATCATTTAGCTCGATTCTTGGTCAAGGAGGGCCGCTAGGAAGTGTAGAAGCTGTATGCAAGCTAGCCCGATCTGGGGTGGACTGTGCAACCCAAATTTCGGGGTAGACCGAAACCTACCCTCATGTACTAGCTTTCGGGAATAGGGGAAATTCTCCACGCTTGATTGATCAATTGCTATAAGGGTTGCAGATACATGATCCGGAGGTTAAGGCACACCTTTTTCGTGTAGAGAACGGATTTTGAAAGCGGCCGTGGTGTGCTGTCCACGGAGACCAACTTCTGTTTCCCGCCGGTGGGCAGCGGTTCTCGGCGGCGATCGTCGAATTGTGACCAACCAAGGCACCAACGTTGCGAAGTAGCGGGGTGGATTGCTAGAGCACGTGTTGGTTCTCACTTTTTGTGTTGGTGGCTCGAGCAAAGGCTGAGCAGACGCCGGTGTGCGGTGGATGTTGGAGGAGCGGCGCCGGTTAGAAACCAGAGCGCCGTGCGGCGCTGTTCGTGAGGAGGAAGCAAAGAGTTTGCTCAGCTGTGAGGAGAACCGATCAGTTTGAGGACGAGGTGAGCTGCTGCCCAGCTGCCAGCGCGAGAGGGAGGAGCAGGAGCTGTCGTCCGGTGCTTCTTGGTGGCGCACGGTGGGAACCGAGGTTGCTTCGTGTGGAGGAGGGAAAACAGAGACCAATTACTAGGATATTTCTCCATTTAACCACCTCTATGACATGTGGGACCCACTGTCCCTTCTTATCCCCTCTCATTTTTCTCACAAAGCTTGGCAAGTGACCAATTCAAATGTTTGGAGTTTAAAACCTGAGCTGCATTTGGATAGTTGGACAAATCTCCTCCAAATTCAAATGTATATTTGAATTCTTTGCACATTTGAATCCTTTTTGGAAAAATGGGTAGCAAACCTTTTCAAAAATTACTAAAACTTTGCCTGCCCACTAATTTGGACCTAAGGAATCCAAATATGCAATTTGATTCTTGTGTTAGCTGCTGCAAACAAGAGTTTGAACACAACAGTTTTGAATCACCATTATGTCCTCCCCTCATTTGAAATTTGAGTTGGACATTTAGTTCAACTCTGATTTTTAACCCTTTCCATTGCACCTGAGCTCTTCAATTCTGTGGTTTTACTCCACATGAGGTCCAAATATGCAGTAACCCTAAGTTAGTTTTTAGAAGAACCCCTCATGTGTTATCATATGTGTAAAAAGTTTACACCAGCCCCCTTTTTCATACACATGACACCAATCTTAGTGCAAACTCAAGTTTTCTTTGTATTCACATTTTTGGGACCTTTACATGAAACAACTTCATTACATGTCTCTTGCACCTAGGCTGAAGCGGTTGTTTCTATCTAAATCAACTGCGAGACGCTTGAGGGGGCATAAGGAAGGTGTGCGCGAAACAAAAGGAGTAATGACACACCCATCTGATGCTCAGGCATGGAAGGTGTTGGACCCTTTTGATGAGTATTTTGCAAAAGATGCTAGAAATGTTCGTATTGGTTTGGCCACCGACAGTTTCACACCATTCAACACATCTTCTGCCTCGTACTCATGTTGGTCGGTTTTGCTATACCATACAACCTTCCACCAGCTATGTGTATAAAATATGAATACATATTCTTGTCTCTAATCATTCCCGGTCGTAAACATCCAGGAAAACATTTAGGGGTTTTTCTTCAACCATTGATTGAGGAGTTAAAAGAATTGTGGACCGGAGTAGAAGCGTATGACAGCTACAAAAAATAGAAATTCAACTTGCGAGCAGCATACTTGTGGCCAATTCATGATTTTCCTGCATACGGGGTTTTTTCAGGATGGAGTACACACAACACACTTTGTTGTCCAATTTGTGGGTCCAACTCTCATTGTTTCAGGCTTACTTATGGGGGTAAAGTGTGTTTTTTTATTGCCACCGACAATTTCTACCAGCAAATCATCCATTTCAAAGGCATGCTAATACATTTCGAAAGGATACTATTGTAACAATGGGTCCGCCAAAACTTTTGGCTAGTGCTGAGATTGCCGCATGGCTTAGTCAACTTGTCCCTACAGATGATGGGTTTGTTGGCTTTGGTCACGAGCGTAACTTGACTCATATATGTGGCTTATGGGATCTTACTTATGCTAAGTCATTGTTACTTCTACACAACATTGATATGATGCATGAGGAACGCAATGTAGCAGAAAGCATCATTAGCATATGTTTAATTTTAGAAATACAAAAGATAATTTGAAGGCTCAAAAAGATTTAGCAGTGATTTGTAATCGTCCGACTCTAGAAGTCAGACAAGACGGTAGTGGAAAACAGAGATTGTCACGTGCTCCATTTTGCCTTAAGTTAGTGAAAGGAAAAAAGTTCTGAAGTGGTTTCAACAACTGGAGTTTCCGTACGGTTACTGTGCTGGGTTGAGGCGCACGGTAAATCTAGAAAATTAGGTATTAAATAATCTTAGAAGTCACAATTATCATACAATGATGGAAAGACTTCTTCAAGTAATATCCTGTGGATATGTGCATCAGGATGTGTGGAGAGTCCTTGCGAAACTTAGTTTTTTAGACAATTATGTGCTAAAGAAATTATTGTTCAAATGATGGAAAAAATTGGAGAAAGAAATACCTTCACTCATTTGCAAAATGGAAAAGGTATTCCCACGAGGATTTATGAATGTAATGCAATATCTACTTGTGCATTTGCCTTACGAAGCTAAAGTTTATGGTCCTCTGTAATTTTGATGAACGTACCACATTGAAAGGACACTAAAGAAACTTAGAGCAATGGTTCTGAACAAAGCAAGAGTAGAAGGGTGTATTGCAGAAGTATTTGCTCTCAAAGAGGTAGCATGTTTTTCAAGTATATTCATTGCAGAGGAACATAATGTCTATGCTTCCACAATACGGTACCACATTGATGAAGAAACTCCTGCGGGAAATCTAAGTATTTTTTCGTGGATGGGAAAAATAGTTAGTGGCAGCAGTAGGCATGTGATTTCAGAAGAATAATGGTATTCATGTATGTTATACATGTATACAAACATCGAAGAGATGGCTCAATATATGTTGTGTAAGTGTTTTTTTCTAATTTCCGTGAAGTAACACCTCATGTTTTTCTCATTTTTTTACATGAGAGATTTTCTAATGTACTAATATTTTGCATTATGTAGCGAGTTCGATAAACAATTTTGAAAGTATACGCGTCAACCAAGAAGCAAACAATTAGATAAAATGCGTTGTTATGGCCTTCATGGGGTCCTAACTTCGTCAATTGATTTTAGAAGCATGTAACATTCTCTATTGCATCTTACTTTTATCATTGTCAAGTTAATCTGATTAGTAGAAATAATATATTATTTTATTCATAGTGCATGGTCGATGCTAACGTTCATGAGGACCTACTAGAACATTCTCAAGGAACCATAACAGCAAGCAGTTTTGGTCGTTACGATCTAAATGAGTTCCGATTTCGTTTGGCCAAATTTGAAGCAAAACATCCTCTTGCAGCCACGACAAATAGTGGAGTTGTAACTAGAGCATGTGATGCACAGGGCATGAAACTAACTATTATGGATTATTCAAAACATTGTGGAGTTTAAATTTGGTGGTTCCAAAGATCTTAGAGTTACTTTTTTCCATTGCGACTGGTTTGATAATAATATGGGAACACGACAGGATGAATTTGGTATAGTAGAGGTAAAACATAAAAATTGGCTTCGTGGATGTGATAATTATGTTCTTGCTCATCAAGTTGAGTTGGTTTACTATCTACTGTATCCTTGTCCAAAGTTGAGTGCTTGGCGGGTCGTGTATAAAGTTAATCCACGAGAATGGTTATATGCCCCTGGTGATGCTGGTTATCAAGAAGAACAAGATGAAGTATACCAAAAGGATGATATTCCACCATCTTTTAATATATATGATGGTTTAGTTCTTGATACATTAGTTGGTGATGTTGAAGACAATGAATGCGAAGAGGTAGCAGTGGTTCAAAGAAAGAGACCTAGCACTAACAAAAGTTAAGGTGGGACAGGAGAAGAAAGTTGGTCGACCTTTTACCGAAGGAACATCGGATCATGATGAACTTTAATCATGTAATTAATTTATATTACATTTGAATTTATTTTCATTACTTTTGTTTGTATCATTATGTATTTATTTCTGACTAAGTTTTTTTTCAACAGGATGCCACTTAGTCTTAAGAATATAGCTAAGGGGCTCTTTGGCTCCTCAAGCAAGAGTGAGAGTCGGTCTGCTAGCTCTTCATGTAGTCAAGACTTATTTTTTAAAGCAGTGCCTCAAATAATAGTAGACGAGAGCCATTTAAAAATGCATGGAACAAGCTAATAAACAGGTTCGTGTATTTATAATTTTATTATATTTACCCACATATCATATTGCGAAACCTAATTTCTCCAATTTCAGGTGGAGCAGGAGATCAAGGAGGAGGGTCAGGAGGAGTGTTGAGAAGATCAAGGGGGTGGGGGGACTTTCTGCACGGCAGGAAAAACAACAAGGGGTAAGAGACTATATTGATGACGAAGCTGAGGAGGACGATGGGGATGACACCAATACGGGAGAGTTGCCAGAATCATTCAGGTATCGGTCTTCAAACACTCTCCAGCTGGCTATGCCTCCACAACAGATATTATGGATCACTCCTGTCGGTGACTGGTAAGTAAATATAAAACTCAGTATTGAATTGTAGATATAATTTTTTTGACAATCTTATATGTTGTTAAATCGACTTGCAGCAATGAAATGACTTGGATTGCGATGGACGACAACATCATAGGCAACCTAATGCAGTGTTGGGTACTATATGTCGTCATCATTATCCAGGTCTTGTGAACATTAAAGGTGAAGAGAACCTGCAATAAATTGGGAGCACTATAGGATTGCTCCACATGTTGTGCATGAAAATGTGGCAGGGGTTGTCTGGCATGATTTTTGGGTATGTATTCACTACACTGCACTATTATAAATTATCAACCCAAGATGAGTCCTTGAACTACCTATTCTTATTCTCCATACTTGTGTATATGTGGCAATACATAAGAGACATTGTGAGAATTAGGGAGGACACAATATGACTCCACATTAGCTGCAAATTGGCAAGCTAAATCCTTAGGTAGTATAGAACCTGCTGTAAAAGTTTTGAGGCCATTGGAGTTCTTGTTCTTCAGTTGCACTCAAATCTTTTCAGCTTATTTATTATGTCCATTAGGTAAAAATGATTAGTGTATAGCTAAGGCCTTGAGGTCAATTTAGTTTATTTCTGTTCTGTGCACAACAGAGGCAAACCAAGCCATTCATGGCTTTTCCATGCAACCTCTGTCTCTAAGAGATTAATTCTATAACTTCTTTCCATTACATTCTATAAAACATGTGCATATGCATTTCAATAGGAACCACAACGAAGGAGACTCAAAGGAGTGATTCATCGAAGTGGATCAAGCTCCGGAGAGTCAAGGGTGGATCAGCAAGGACACTAACTGATTTTATACGACTACCCTACAAAACAGGCAAGCTCCGGTTTGCATTTAACAGCTATTAAATTTTTATTTTGTATTCACTTTCGGTCAAGAGATGAACTGTGCATTAGGTCTAGTGATTGATACTCCTCTTGCATAGCCAAATGACCCATGGAGTATTGGGTAGGTGTCTTTCACCGTGTAGAACTGCCATGCTTAAGTACGGTTCGGTAGAAGTCGAGTGGTGAGATGCTACTCGCAGTTTCAGGAACAACAGGGGCATACGGGATTGGTTCATAAATGAATTAGCAAGTTAAAGTTGAGACAGGAAGGTTGTAGGGGCAGCAGGACATAGGGGCCTGGGTGCTGTAGACCTATCCGTGTCGGTAAAGGACCGATCCGTATGCGGCCCTGTTGAACAAGTTTGAGTTGTGTACCGGATTCATACTGGATATATGGGACCCAGTAAACCGGTGTACCTCGGGAAGCTGTCGTTGGGACTTTTTAGGTCGCCTTAGGCGGACGGCCGGTGTGCAGTATGTGGGGAATATTCTCATGACATCTCACGTCGGAAGGTGCACCATGAGAGCAGCTACTGTACGGGGGGACTTGATCGATTCAGCGGGGGTGAAACGGGGGAAAGGCTGCCACGTACGACGTCAGTGATGGTTGTTGTAGGCAACGTCGAGTACAGGCGTGCGTGTCATGTAGTCCGGGTGTTATTGATTCGAATCACCGTCGCTCGCAGAATAGACCGAGCATACTTGTTCTCACAGTCGTGACGTAGTAAGAACTTGCATGAGAAAGGAACTAATCATATTGATGTGAAGTATTATACTCGTTTTGTATTGGATCTTGATGAATAGGCTAGTGCAAACTCGATTCCTTTACACCATGAGCAATTTACATCGGGGAAAGCGTTTCTTGTTTGATTGTGGACTCCCGATGTGGCGTGCCCAGGGTTACTTAAAATGCTGCAATTAATACCCGAAAGTAAGGATTCACTCTTAGGCGAGTTTAATTATGCTTCGGCCATCCTAATTTAGGTTAATAACCTCACATAGAGTTTCATGTTTAGGGTGATGGTTAAGTCTTGCTGAGTGTTATGCTCACGGATGCTATCCGAGTTGTTTTGCAGGTAAATGACTTCATGCTTATGAGAAGGGGTGTCAATGAGACTCGGGAACTTCCGAGTGCTTACTCAAAGAGCATCCTCGCTGCTGCAGATAGTTCTTCGTGTTGCTAGTAAGAAACGTCCGCGGGCTGGATCGTTTCTTTGTTGCTAGTTTAGATATGAGTCGTGAGAGTGATAGTCTTCTGCTGTAGCTTACTCTGATATACTTATTTGTAAAACATTATAAAATACTATGCATATACATGTCGATAAGGTTCATGATGAAGGAAATCGACGGAGCCATCCCTTGATGTGTGGATCAGTTGAGCAAGTTCAAAAAGATCAAGGGATTGAAGATCACTAACTTCTATTATATACTACCTTACAAAGCAGGCAAGCTCCGGTTTGCATTAACCATTTTACAAATTTTTATTGTTTTGAGCACTTACTTGAGTATTATGATTCCTTGCATTAGAGTCTTGTTTGGAAACCCAATTTTATAGCCAAGAAAACCCTGGGTTGGGTTTAGGATTGCAAACCCCGTTAGCTACTGCAAAGCTAAGTTAGGGTAGGATTCGGTACAAGTCGAGTAGTTGGAACTACTCGCGAGCATAGGCTAGAGGTACTCGACTCGGGTAGAGATAGCACATGATACACATGGCAAGAAAAATGAGACCGAGCAGAGAGTAAGGGCAGCAGGACTTTGGGGCCCGTGTGCTGTAGCTCCGCTTGTGTAGATTGAGGACCGAGCTGTGTGTGGGCCTGTTGAACAAGCTAGAACAGTACCGAAGACCTACCGGCTATATGGGAACCGGGAAACCGATGTAACTTGGGTAGCTGGGTGTTGAGGCATAGTTGGTCGTTCAGAGGGTAGGTTGAGAGCTCTAGGTGTAAATCGGCTGGCGGCACTGAGATGCGCGTGCAGAGACCTCTTGCTCGGGACGATTGGACCGGTTCAACATTTGGCTAACGGGTGAAAGGTAGTTGCGTACGGCGTCCGTGATGGTTGTTGTAGGCAACATCGAGTACGGGCGTATGTGACAGGTTGTTCGGGTAACCCTGCAGGTGTAAATTGATTATAATCGCCGTCCCTCGCGGTCAGTGAGTACCACTTGTTCACTGTACCGTGACGTAGAAAGAACAGGCTAGTTACATGTAAAATGTTGCCGATTGAAAGATGGACTTGATTGTTAATGATTGCTGTAGTTAGAGCTAATTAAAGTTTCTTTCAACTTTGGGCAACGTACATGAGAGAAATGTGTTTCTTGTTTGATTGCGGCTCTCTCATGTGCCTTAGCGTAAGGTTCTCCATAACCTGCTGCTAAAACTTGAAAGTAAGGTTCCACTAATTAGGCGAGTCCTTTGCAACTTGTTTCACCTCATGTGCCTATCACCCCTCATGTAGAAGTTTCATGTTTAGGAGAGACGGGTCAGTCTTGCTGAGCCTTCGTGCTCACTGCTTGTGTTTGAAGCTTTTGCAGGGTTCTATGAGGAAGGGACTCCCGAGGAGGAGACGGAACCCCAGGAGGGGAACCCCGTCGAATGGGAGTCATGCACGCCGCCGTGTTAGTGTGCGTGTGTGCTAGCAAGGACACGTTCAGGTGCTGAACGTGAACTTGATGCTTAGTCTACGCCCGTGAGTGTGGACTGAATTATTTTGTTGTAAAATGTTCATAAACCTTCTTATGTAATAAAACTTTGCTTCTGCTTTGTACCTTTGATGTGTGTTATCCGATGCTATGCAACGCAGTACCCCTCAGTGTGATCCTGGCTCGACAAGACCATGGGGTCGTGTCAGCGTTGGTATCAGAGCTCGCTTGAGGTTTAACGCACTACAAAGGTCACCTTTTTCAAAAATCCAGTGAGGAACGAGTTAGTAGCCCGTATAAGGATATTGTTAGCATATAAAAAGTGGCATACTAACCTAATTGTCTATGTCAGAAAATCGTGTATCTCGGGACGTTTATGTCCTGGGGGTACACGTAAGCGCTGTCCACCAGTGCGCACAAGCTGAAGGGTGGAGCCCCACGGGTGGCAGGTAACCCGACCCGCTTTAATGTCCTCTACGACTCTTCATGTCGTTTGGGGTATTCGAACAATGTCTGTCCCTGGCGTGCGTGGTGCAATTTGGGAGACCCCGTCATGTGGTCTGAAACGTGAACACGTAACTCAAGGCGTGTTTGGCTTGAGAACATCCGGGCGAGTGATGACAGCCGGGTGTACGGACTGTATGGATACAGGGCTCGGTGTGCAGCCGAGTCTGACGATTGTTTGAGTTTTCTGCAGGTAGTCTGATCACGAAACGGTAGATGTGTAGCATACGTGTGCGAGTGACGTTTAGTGCCACTGAACTAACGAAGCCGGCTAAGCCCGGTATAGGATTTTATTTTTGTGAGGCAACGTAGTACCGTCATATGTCTTACGGTGCATCGCCACCGTACTACACTTTGTAAGTTCCTTCCTATGAAGAAATTATTCATGACTAACTTTAAACTAAAAATTAAAGTTAGAAAACACATATTAGTTACTGAACTCTTCATTTGAACTAAGTTTCAAAGGGGTGAATTCATAGGTTTCTATGTTCCTCAAAAACAGAGTGCTCGGTTCTGGCAGAAATTTTTGCTGGACTTTCATAGAGCATTACTCTGAGAAGATTGACCCAATGGAGGTGTATGATACAGTTTTGGAAAGGTTATGAGATAAGCAGAATTGTTGTAGTTCAGAGTTTGTTCAGATTCCTATTGTATTTGCATATACAACTGTGATAAAACCAGCCACATACAAAGGAGATGCTGGCAAATTTTATCCAGGAATTCTGTCAATTTTGAAAAATCATAACTCTTGATACAGAAGTGATATAGAAGCATGTGAATACTCATTGGAAAGATATTGGAGTTAACTTTAACTTTGGTATACAACTTGAGTGATGAAAATGCTTCTAACTGGATCAAAGTGTAGATTTAGTGCATCAAGGTCTGTTCTGTACAAAGGAGAAAAATGAGTGATATCGTGCAGGCTAGTACAAGTTCTGTTCCCCAAAAGTACCGGTTGGTGTTCCGAACGCTATTCAGTGAAATGGAGGCCCCTGTACGACTAACTCCTTAGAGGTTGATTGCTGGTCAAGTACCACAACTTGCACCACCTCCAGAGCAGCAGCATCAGACGGTGGTTTGTACTCCATCGCTGCAGCTATATGTATCTGGCTTCCAACCACAAGTTGGAGAAGAGCCGGAGAGACATCCGTGCTCTAATTGTGGTCGGATGGACCATTGTGCTAGGTATTGTCTGGTGGGAATTCGAGGGTGCGGGTCATCATAGTAAAAATGTTCAGACCCGTACCTATATCTGCAGAAAAGAGTGCAGACAAGGGGCAACATTCACTACACAGTGAGTGATGATGTTCTAGAAGGAGAAGCCATGTTAGCAGAGATGTTTTCTCTGAATCGGCTACCGGTATTAATTCTCTTGGACTTAGGTGCCACACCTAGCTTTGTTAGTCAATCTTTTGTGGCTCAACATCAGTTCCAAACAATTTTTACAAAGAGGTAATGCCTCATATCTTCGCCAGGGCAGCATTACAAGAAGTGATGTTGTTTTCCGAGCACCTCTTTGTTTGCGGGTTAGACTATAACCCACGAACCTCCTTATTCTTGGGGTCTGAAGATCGACATTATTTTGGGGATATTGTGGTTGAATTACCACAAAGCGGTTCACAACATCAGTTTCGAACCGTTAAGCTCAGACTCCCCACGGCACGGTGTTCATACTTTAGTTCTGGGCGCCAGTCGGCAACAGATTGCAATATTGAACCACTCGGAAGCTGTTAAGATAGAGGACAGTCTGGTGGTACGTAAATTTCAGGAGGTGTTTCCCAATTGTTACCGGGCATACCACCCTAACGGGATGTAGAGTTCAAGATGAAACTTGCGCCGGGAACACCACCGAGTTTGCGAAGGCCGTACAAAATGGCACCCAATGGATGGGCACAGTGGAAGACACTGCTAAATAACCCTATGAGCAAAGGTTTTATACGACTGATTCGTTACCTTGGGGTATTCAGCATTGCTTGCAAAGGAGAAGCACGAAACACTACGACTTTGTGTAGTGCTCGTCTGCTTAACACTGTGGCAATCAAGAACCAGTACCCGTTACCACAGATCGACGTATTGTTTGATCAGTTGGTCGAAGCAAAGATCTTTTCCACAATGGATGTAAGATCAGGGTACCATCAGATTAAGATGCGGGCTGAGGATATTCTAAAGACAGCTTTTCGACGAGGTACGGTATTTATGAGTACCTTGTCATGTTCCTTGGTTCCACCAACGCTCCAGCTCACTTCATGTATCTAATGAACTCGGTATTCATGCCGGAGCTGGAAAAGTTTGTCATGGTCTTCATCGACGACATACTGGTATATTCCAAGTCAGAGGAAGATCACAAGAAACATCTGCGTATAGTCTTGTAACGGCTGCGGGATCACAAGCTATACGCGAAATTCAGCAAATGCGAGTTCTGGATATCGTAAGTGCCTTTTCTTGGGCATATCATCTCAGCGGAGGGTATCACTGTAGACCCGAGTAAGATCACTCTAGTGCCGAATTGGAAGTCCCCGAGGACTGTTCACGAGGTACGGAGTTTCCTCGGACTCGCGGGATATTATCGGAGGTTCACTCCGAACTTCTCAAAGATTGCCAAGCCGACGACGGAGCTGCTGAAGAAGGCTACCAAATATGTTTGGAGTCCAGCATGTGAAGCAGCATTCAAGGCTTTAGTTAAGCACCTGACATCAGCACCGGTTTTGGCGCAGCCAGACACAACAAAACCGTTCGATGTGTACTGCGATGCATCCGGCATTGGGCTCGGATGTGTGCTGGTGCAAGACCGAAGAGTGGTCGCGTATGGATCACAGCAGCTCACAAACTATGAGAAGAATTATCCAGCTCATGACTTGGATCTCGCTGTCGTGGTACTTGCACTCAAGATGTGGAGGCACTACCTACTCGGTAACCTCGTACATTTATATACCGACCACAAGAGCCTCAAGTACATATTCACTCAGAAGGAGTTGAACATGAGGCAGCGAAGATGGTTATAATTGATAAATGATTACAAAATAGAGATCCATTATCATCCGGGCAAGGCAAACGTAGTGGCAAATGCGCTAAGCTGCAAGTCACACGTAGACGATCTGACCATCACGCCGTTTGGAGAGAGCGAGCCACTATTACGTGTGGTTCCTGTGGCGGACCGGAATCCGCTCATCCAGGATCGCAGAGGGTGATGCCGCGCGATGCGACACCCGACAGCACACGTCATAAGAACACAATATATTACATGGGAAAAACAGCTGAAACTGTACAAATAAGTACAAACTTCAGTTACAATTATTGTTCTATTACACAGCGGAAGACTACACTATACAACTCACGCCCGCCTATTTAGCAAAAGTCGGTCGCCCAGCCCTAGAGCAACCCACACTAGCTGCACGTCTCAGCTCAGCGCGGCGTGTACGGCTCCCACTCAGCCGTGGTCCCCGACGGAGGGTAACCCTCGCCGGTGGACTCGTACTCCGAGTCCGTGGGTGGCTCCTCACCTGAAAAACACTTAAGCAGCAACCGTGAGCACAAAGGCTCAGCAAGGCTTAACCGACTCACCTAAGCATGCAACTCTACATGAGGTGTACAATGGACATAGGATAGTAACATTTCAGCAAAACGACACGCCTACAAGTTCATCCTTAGTTCATCTTTTAGCAACAAGTTAACAGTTCATGAAATCTGAAATTTAGTAAGCAGTATTTGGTGGCACACATGTAGCAATACAATTATATCAATCAGCATCATTGAATCAACATATTTCATTCATTAGTCTACGTTACGACGCAGTGAACAAGCAGTACTCGTCACCGCGAGGGACGGCGAATCGACTCGATATACACCTGCAGGGAAAACCCAAAGAGCACGTCACGTACGCCCACCCGTGGAGCTGCACAGCACGCTCACTCGATGTCGTACGGGACAACCTTTCACCCAACAGCCCAAACGTCGAACCGGTCGCACCGAAACGAGCAGGAGGTTCTCCACACGGAGCATCTCTCTATGCCCGTTGGCAGATTTCCACCTTGCTGCCCTCAACCTACACCTATAAATCGGTGTGCTATGCCTCGACGCCCGGAGGTTTAGGCTACATCGGTTTATCGGGGCCCATATATCCGATATGCCTTCGGTACGTTCAATACTTGTTCAGCAGGGCCGCACACGGATCGGTCCTCAATCGACACGGACAGGGCTGCGCACACAAGACTCTCTCTTGCTGCGCCCTAGCCCCTGCCTAGTCTCATTTTCATTACTAAAGTGATCTCACATCACTCAACCGAACCCGTGTGTCCCCAGCCTATCTCGCGAGTAGATTCCAACTACTCGACTTGTACCGAAGTCCTATGACTCATTAAGCATAGCCTGTCTACTCGAGGTCCTTGACACTACCCTCACTCTTTTAGGAAACTTTGGTTATGCAAGTGGGGTTTCATTCATCCGATACCTAATGCACATACATACTTCATATGACACATGTGTACAAAGTAAAACTTTTAAAAAGGGTTAATGCAAACCGGGGCTTGCCTTGTTGCTGCTGGTCAGGAGTTAGTTCTTCGTCCGGAAGGAGGAAGTCCAGCACTTCCGGAGTCTCTTCTTCAACGGCTACACGTTAATGAAATACTACATGTTAATTTATATGCAAAAGTGAGTTTAGAGTAAGACTTA
This sequence comes from Neostapfia colusana, assembly GCA_030760725.1. Taxonomy (NCBI): domain Eukaryota; kingdom Viridiplantae; phylum Streptophyta; class Magnoliopsida; order Poales; family Poaceae; genus Neostapfia; species Neostapfia colusana. The sequence goes on from JASWHV010000020.1 coordinate 46,885,171, forward strand.
TACTATTGGTTCTAATAACCAGCCTCTAATATCTGGAACTTTGTTTAAGAATTTAAATATGAACTGGTGTTGGTGGTTTGGCTTGGACTTAATCACATGGTTAAATGCTAAGTGGTTTTCCCCCCTTTTCCACATTAATCCCTTAAGTGGTTAAACAGGACAGGGGTGATCTAGAGCTCCAATGGAGCTGAGAATTTTTGTGTGAGTTCCTTGTCACAAGAAAACTCTCTGGACCAAACATTTGCACTTTTCATGGAGTGGTTTGCTCAGAATAATTCCCTTGGCAAATCAGCAAGGAAGAATTTATTCTGAGGTAATACCCCTGTTCATGCTCAACTTAATGAACTACAATTTCAATTATAGCTCATTGAGTTTGCCTGAATTCTCCTAACATTTTTGGGGTTAAGAATTGCCCAGAACTGAATTTCCAAGTTTTGGAAATTCTCTGAAAATGTTTCTGCATTCAAATGAACACAGCACCTTCCAATTTGAATTGCTCTGACCAAATCGACTCCAAATGGTCTGAAGCTTTTACAGGGGTTTACTAATGTCCTAAAGAACATCCTGGCAAAATTTGGGGATTTTTGGATGAACCAAACTCCCTCTAAAATTCTTTTGCTGAAAAGCTTTAAAGAATTTTCCAGAATTAATTAATGGGTTTCATACAAATTGGGTTGTATCCCTGGATATAGCTAGGCAAGATGAATCCAACCCAATTTGAATCACTAAATTTGGAGCTTCCTAGCCAAGGTTATGGATTTCTAAAGTTTGAGCTAATCCCTGAATTATTTTCCTACAGAAAAATCCCCTCCCGCGCTAAACCAGAGGCTGACAGCGGGGCCCGCCCATTTAAATTGAACTAACCGCGCGCGCTCGCGCGTGATTAACACAGGGGCTGACAGGTGGGGCCGCGCCCTTCGTCTACCTCCCGACGTCGCCGCCCCGAGCCGCCGGAGCTCCGGCGAGGTCAGCGTTCCCGGCGATCTAGCTCACCGGAGCCGACGAAACTCGCCGCCCCCACGTAATCTCGGGTGCTGAACCCGCTGGACACCATGTCGCCGCCGGCTAACCGCCATAGCTCGCCGGCGACGAGCCCTATGCCTCTGTGCTACCTCGGCAATGTGTTCCCGCCCTTCTGACCGTTTTCTTCGTGCGCTAATCGCGTCGCCACACTCAGAGAAACCTCGGGAAACTCGGCATGAGCTCTGTTGGGCCCTAAACGGCCGGCAACCCAGACCTCACCGGCGACCCCCTCCTCCGCCCTACTGTCCTACGGTGAACTTAGGGTTCCAGCAGTGATTTCCTTCCGGTTTTCGAACGAGAAGGGTCGCCAGAACCTCTAGATGCTCTCTCACAGCTCCGTTCGGCCTCCCACCCACTATGCTTCCCAAATTTCTGCTAAACCTAATCGGGTCCCGAAAGGAGCTACTCGCCCTAAACTGAGAAATTCTCCGCGCACAGAGGTCGAACCTTGGAACGGTTTGCGCGGTGGTCTTGAGGACGAGCTAGCGCTTCACTTTCCTATGGAGGTCGAAGCCGGAAGATGATCACAGCTGGGGTGGCACACGATCGGAGCTCGGGCGACTAGGCTGCTGGTTACAGAACTTCGCGAAAGTCAGTAACTCGCCGGCGGTCTCGGGCCTTTTATAGGCTCCTGAGGCCAGGGGAGAGCGCGACACCTGCTGTGCCACCTCCTCTGCCGAAGCAGGAGCTGGCCGGCCGAGGTGGTCGGTCGCCGCCGCTGGCTGCAGCTGGCGAGCGCGCTCGGTCGAGGAGTCGGCTGAAGAGACTTCGGTGCTAAGTCTACTGACCAGTGGGCCTCCCCTCTAACTCTTTTTTTTTTCCAATTTTCTGAATTCTGTTGTGCCAAAATATCCTCAGCTACTCACAATTTAATGTGAGACTTAGTCACCAAGCCTATGTTTGAATTTGAATTCTCAAATTCAAACTTTGTTTGGTTAAATTTGCTTCATATTCAAACTGAAATTCAAATTCAGTTTTGAATTCTTGCAAATTTAGCTCTTGACAAGATGAGCTCCAATGGAGATGAAAGTTGGTGGGTTCACTCAGAAAAATGTGCTGAGTATAGATATGGAGCTAACTTTTGAATTTGGGTGATGAAAGTTGCTGCAATTTGAATTTACATTCAAATTGGCCTCTTTTTGAAATAACCCAAAAGTGCCTCAAAAAGTGTTGAATTTGCATGAGCTTTGGACTGAACCTTCCCAAGACTTTTTAAATTCTAGGGGTGAGCTCAACTTCTCATGTTCATGTGTAGAAACCCTACTTTGTGAAAGTGAAGGCTTTCCCCTCTAATCATTCTTTTAATGGAGGCCACTTGCTCTTCGGAATATTTCACAATCTACCCACAACAAAACTGTTGTGTTGTGAGGTGCATAAAAATTTTTGCAAGTCCCTTTTCTTGGGCTTTTACATCCCTCCCCCCTTAAAAGAATCTCGTCCCGAGATTATAAAAGAAGAGATAGCGATGTAATAGGGACTTACCCGTGTTGAGAAGCCATGAACTCCGGGTAATTTGAGCGAAGGAACTCCTCGCTCTCCCACGTCGCTTCCTCGGCGGTGTGGTTGCTCCAGAGTATTTTGTAGAACCACAACGTTCTGCTGCGTGTGGTTCTGGCTTTCTCATCAAGAATTCCCACCGGATATTCATCATATGTTAAATCCGGTTTCAGCTCGCCGATGTCCTCGGTAGGAACAGAAGTTGTATGCTTCAAGCATTTTCGCAGTTGCGAAACATGGAAAATATCATGGACACCAGCCAGAGATGCCGGTAGCTCCAATCGATACGCTGCTGGTCCACACTTCTCGGTGATAGCGTAGGGTCCAATGAAACGGGGAGCGAGCTTCCCCTTCACACCGAATCGGTGCACGCCCTTCATTGGAGATACGCGGAGGTACACGTGTTCCCCAACGTCAAAGTGTAACGGCCTACGCCTCTTATCAGCGTAGCTCTTCTGTCGGGATTGAGCGGCCTTCAAATTGGCTTGAATTGTCCGAACGCGCTCCTCGGCGTCGTTCACCATATCAACCCCGAATGTGACCCTTTCACCGGACTCGCACCAATTTAATGGGGTGCGGCATTTACGACCATAGAGAGCTTCGTAAGGTGCCATCTTGATACTCGCCTGATAACCGTTGTTGTACGAGAATTCCGCCAATGGCAGGTGATCATCCCAGTTCCTACCATGGTGGATGACACATGGTCTCAACATGTCTTCCAGGACTTGATTCACCCTTTCTGTCTGACCATCTGTTTGAGGGTGATAAGCGGAGCTCCTGATCAACTTAGTACCCAATGCAGCGTGTAGCTGCTCCCAAAAGCGAGATACAAATAATGCACCTCGATCTGAGATAATGGTCTTGGGTACCCCGTATAGGCATAGAATCTTCGCTATGTATAGCTCCGCATATTTGCCGGCATTGTAACGTGTATTCACCGGAATGAAGTGAGCCGTCTTGGTTAACCGATCAACGATTACCCAAATGGAATCATGCTTGTTGGCTGTTAGGGGTAATCCCACAATGAAATCCATGCTCACATCTTCCCATTTCCATGCCGGGATCTTCAGGGGTTGCAGCAGCCCTGATTTCTTCATGTGATCAGCTTTCACTCGTCTACACGTATCGCACTCGGATACGTACTTAGCTACCTCCCGCTTCATCCGTGTCCACCAAAATTTCTTTTTCAAATCTTGGTACATTTTGTTGCTGCCCGGATGAATGGAGTATTTAGACAAGTGAGCTTCATCGAGGATCTTTTTCCTCAACTCCATATCCCGGGGTACGACTATGCGGTCATTGAACCACAGCGTCCCCTCATCATCCTTCCGGAAACATTTAATTTCTCCATTGTCTATCCGTCTCCGGAGATGTGCCATTCCTTTATCCGTTTTCTGAGCTGCAATGATGTCCTCCCTAATAGTTGGGATGAGGGCAAGGTTGTACAGCGATCCATAAGGAACCAAGTATAAACTTGGCTCTTCCTCCTCCACCGGTGTAATGGTGAGGTGATGGACATGTGATTTCCGACTCAGCGCGTCGGCAACCACATTCGCCTTGCCGGGGTGGTAATGGATCTCAATCTCATAATCTTTGATCAGTTCTAACCACCTCCTCTGCCTCATGTTCAGCTCCTTCTGGGTGAAAATGTATTTCAAGCTCTTGTGGTCGGTGTAGAGATGCACCAAGTTCCCCAGGAGATAGTGCCTCCACATTTTCAGTGCCAACACCACGGCAGCAAGTTCAAGATCGTGAGTCGGGTAGTGCTGCTCATGGTTCCGAAGTTGGCGTGAGCCATAAGCGACCACACGTCCTTCCTGCATCAACACGCAGCCAAGCCCAATACCGGACGCGTCACAATACACGTCGAAGGGCTTTGTTGTATCCGGCTGAGCTAATACCGGGGCTGTTGTGAGATGCTTCACCAATGTTCGGAACGCTTCTTCACACGCGGTGTTCCAAACATATTTTGTCCCTTTCTTCAGCAACTCTGTCATCGGCTTAGCGAGCTTGGAGAAACTTGGGATGAATCTCCGATAGTATCCCGCTAACCCGAGGAAGCTTCTGACTTCATGGACTGAAGTGGGAGCTTTCCATTTCAACACTTGCTCTATTTTACTTGGGTCAACCGCAATGCCTTCAGCTGAGATGATATGTCCCAAAAATGGCACTTGGCTGATCCAAAATTCGCATTTGCTGAACTTGGCGTAGAGCTTGTGGTCTCGCAATCGTTGAAGAACGATCCGCAAGTGTTCGGCATGTTCAGCTTCGGTCTTGGAGTAAACCAAGATGTCGTCGATGAACACTACCACGAACTTGTCCAGCTCCGGCATGAACACCGAGTTCATGAGATACATGAAATGGGCTGGAGCATTTGTGAGACCAAAGGACATGACGAGATATTCGTATAAGCCGTATCTCGTCGAGAATGCCGTCTTCGGGATATCCTCCGCCCGGATCTTGATCTGGTGATATCCAGAGCGAAGGTCCATCTTTGAGAATACACTTGCCCCCACAAGTTGATCAAACAAGATGTCAATACGGGGCAGTGGGTACTTATTCTTGATGGTGACGGCGTTGAGCGGCCGGTAATCCACACACAGCCTCAGGGTCTCATCCTTCTTCTTCACGAATAGCGCCGAGCATCCCCAAGGCGAGGAACTCGGCCTAATGAAACCCTTGCTCAACAGATCATTGAGCTGTTCCTTCAGTTCCGCCAGCTCATTTGGAGCCATCTTGTATGGTCTCCGTGATATGGGCATAGTCCCGGGTGCAAGTTCAATCTTGAACTCGACATCCCGCTCAGGTGGCATGCCCGGAAGATCGTCCGGGAACACGTCGGGATACTCCCGGACTACGGGGATGTCTTCTAACTTAAGAACTTCAGCATTATTAATTGCTAAAACTTCCCGGACTGGTGTGTCTAACACCATGGAATGCGGACGGTGAAATGGAGAATTTAAGTGAACCGTCCGTGTCCGAGTCTCTAGGACAGCGCCATGGTATTGCAGCCATGACATCCCTAAGATTGCATGAATCTTTTGTCCCATGAGGATTATCAAGGTGGTGGGATATAGCTTCCCACCTAAGCACAGAGGTGCCTTTGGAATCATCATATTAGCTGAAATCTTCCCTCCCGGTGAGCATATCATATAAGTGCAGTCGGTTGGGAAGACTTGCAATTGATGTTTAGCCACATAGGATGCACTTATAAAACTGTGGGTTGCACCCGAATCAAATAATATGACGATGTCTTGATAGTTGAGAGTAAACGTACCCGCCAGCACGTTGTCTCCCTCTGGGGCGTCCTCATTGTCGAGGTTGCGGACGCCTCCAGTCCGCTGACCAACCTTCTTCACCGGAGGTCGGCCTCGAGCACCGCCCTGAAACTGGGCTTGCCCGCTGCTCTGCTGCCCCTGGGGACAGTCCTTCGCAAAGTGGCCCGCCTGGCCACACGTGAAGCAGGTGAAACGGGGCGGTCCCCCGCTGATCGGTGGACGGAAACCTGGGGCGCGTTGTGGCGGTGGAAACGCCCGGGGTACCGTCTGCTGCTGCTGCTGTTTTGGTGGTGGCATCGGCGGACGGAACGGAGGTGCCTGGAAGGGACGTCCCCCGAACCGTTGCGGTCGCGCCGGTGGTTGCCACTGCTGCCCGGATGGTGTCCGATACACCATACGGTACTTCTGGGGAGCGCCACTCCCACCGCTGCTAGGTGGAGCGCTACGCTTCCTCTGCTCAGCTGCTAACTCCCGCTGAGCGTCCTCTTGCATGATGGCAGCATTGACTAGGTCGTTGAATGTGCCGCGGTTCCATTGTACGAGGTGGGTCTTCATTTCGGGATGTAACCCCCGATAGAAGTGCTCCCTCTTCTTCTCCTCTGTGGAGATGTAGTCTGACGCATATTGCGCCAGATGGTTGAAGGCACGGGAGTAGTCGTGGGCACTCCTCCCGCCCTGCTTCAGTTCCAAAAATTCTTGGAACTTTCTCTTCATTATTCCGGGAGGGATGTGATAGGCGCGGAACGCCTCCCGGAACTCTTTCCATTCCACGGCATAGCCGGCCGGACGTGAGGCGACATAATTCGCCCACCACGCACCAGCGGCACCGTGGAGCTGCTGTGCTGTGAACAGTGTCTTCTGCCGCTCCGTACACTGGAGCAGCCCGAACTTGGACTCGATAGTCCGCAGCCAGTTGTCCGCCTCCAGTGGTTCTTCAGCTTCGGTGAACACTGGAGGGTGCATACTCATGAAATCCGAGTACGACACTTCGCGGGGCTCACGAGGCCCTCGCTCTTGACGTCCTCCCGCCTGGGACGTATTCTGCACGATCGTGCGGAGCAGGTCGGTCTGCTCCTCACGACCTCCCACCAATGCCGCTATCACATCCGCTAGAGTAAGCGGAGGCGGCGGTGGTGGCTGCTGCTGCGGGGTGCTGTCGTAGGCCGGTGGCTGGGAGTCATCGCCTCCACCTTGGCTAGAGCCACCAACCTCGTGCGTGGTCCTAGTACGAACCATCTGCAACCATACGACATTAAACATCAGTCCCGCAACATTTTGCATGCAGTTCAATAGAACTGGGCGTAAAAACATTATGACAACCAAACATGCGAAATATCTCGTAAGTAGATAATGTAATAACTTTGCACAAGCTACACCATTACCAGACCAAACACAAGTTAGTTTAATCCAACTTGATGAACCCCCTGTTTGGAAGCTCAACATAACTGGGTTTGGTCTCTACGAGACATTATTATTGCGTTGTCATCACGTATAACACCCTTAGGGTACGACACCCTCTCCAATGAGCTCAACTGTCATTCTTCTGTCAGAATGACCAGTTTCTACCTATCCCATGTTTTGATCTGGTTCTGTGCATTCTCATGACTCAAGTTGAATAACAAAGTTAAAGTTAACTTTAGTATCTTTCCAACGAGTATGCATTTGCCCCCAGATCAGATTTGGCTAAAAAGTTATGCTAATTCAAAGTCAGCAGAATTTCTGGAAGAATTTTAACAGCACCTCCCTTGGAAGTGGCTGTCTTCAACCCTAATTCTCCCTAATTTCTGTGCTGAAACTTCAGAAACTTTGAATTGCAAAGATGTCACACATCTTCTACTCTTTCTAAGCGTGTATTATATGACAATTTTAGATTTTTCTACTGGGAGTTATATTTGAAAAACATATCAGTTCAGAGGATGTTTTACTCTGCCCTGGTTCTGGACAGTTTACATTCCTCTGGGATTTCAGCCATCTTAAGGCGAGTTTCAGCTCTGGAAGTCTACAACAAAGTTGTAGAGTACTTGAATACCTTTCCAGAGCTATATAGCACACCTCCCTGGGCTAAAAGACCTGTGAGTTATGCCCTGTTGAAGATCAGCAAACATGCTGCCCAAAACAGAGCACTCTGTTTTTCAGTCTCTTTTGGAACTACACTCATCACCATCCCATTCTTATACCCAACCAGGGTCCTAACTGTTGAACCTATAGATTTTAATTCTTTGTCATCATCATACTCATGTATATGCCTACAATGTCTCGGTACTACGTTCCTCACAAAAGAAAATCCTAACCGGATCATACCGGCATATACGTCTCGAGTGTGGCACTAAACGGTCTCTCGCACACGTTTTCTACACGGATACATACGTGGTTAGTACCTGCAGAAGACCACACAATGATGGTGCACTCAAAGTTTGTTCATTTCAGGCAGTTCCATATCTAAAAGTAATTACAAACGCCCGTATCATTTCCATACGGCCGTCCTTGAGCTAAGTCACGTCTCAAGGCACGTGATCGTGTTTCAACACCACACGACGGGGAACCCGAGTATGTCATGAACGGGTCGTCACGGTTGGGAATGTTATCAACCCAACAGATACCACCTACTGCCCTGCAGGGCACGCCGATGGCAAGCGCTGCGTATGTCCTCCTGGGCTATTTCCAGACGAACACACTCTCGCGTTACTGACCACGCGATGGGGTCTCCGCTTACTTGCCTAATGCACGCTAGGGATCAGCGTTTCATATGAACTCAGGGACATGAAGAGTCCAAGAGCTTCATATTGACATCTCACACCGAGCTGTGAGATCAATCCCTGAACCACGTTCCTCGTCAGGGAGAGCTAACCGAAATTGAACCGCTTTCGGTGGCGTTCCTTACCATACTTACCAGAGCGTAGGTGCGTCGTTACATAATTGAAATTCAGAATTATAACACATAAGTTAGTCTTTGCCACTTTAAGTAACTAAGCTAATATAGTCCTTACTTGGGCAACTACCGAATCCTCACCGTATACCTAAGTTTTTCCCATAATGCAGTCCTTTAGTACTGTGCTATCCCCACTGCAGCTCTGATACCAGGCTGTGGCGGACCGGAATCCGCTCATCCAGGATCGCAGAGGGTGATGCCGCGCGATGCGACACCCGACAGCACACGTCATAAGAACACAATATATTACATGGGAAAAACAGCTGAAACTGTACAAATAAGTACAAACTTCAGTTACAATTATTGTTCTATTACACAGCGGAAGACTACACTATACAACTCACGCCCGCCTATTTAGCAAAAGTCGGTCGCCCAGCCCTAGAGCAACCCACACTAGCTGCACGTCTCAGCTCAGCGCGGCGTGTACGGCTCCCACTCAGCCGTGGTCCCCGACGGAGGGTAACCCTCGCCGGTGGACTCGTACTCCGAGTCCGTGGGTGGCTCCTCACCTGAAAAACACTTAAGCAGCAACCGTGAGCACAAAGGCTCAGCAAGGCTTAACCGACTCACCTAAGCATGCAACTCTACATGAGGTGTACAATGGACATAGGATAGTAACATTTCAGCAAAACGACACGCCTACAAGTTCATCCTTAGTTCATCTTTTAGCAACAAGTTAACAGTTCATGAAATCTGAAATTTAGTAAGCAGTATTTGGTGGCACACATGTAGCAATACAATTATATCAATCAGCATCATTGAATCAACATATTTCATTCATTAGTCTACGTTACGACGCAGTGAACAAGCAGTACTCGTCACCGCGAGGGACGGCGAATCGACTCGATATACACCTGCAGGGAAAACCCAAAGAGCACGTCACGTACGCCCACCCGTGGAGCTGCACAGCACGCTCACTCGATGTCGTACGGGACAACCTTTCACCCAACAGCCCAAACGTCGAACCGGTCGCACCGAAACGAGCAGGAGGTTCTCCACACGGAGCATCTCTCTATGCCCGTTGGCAGATTTCCACCTTGCTGCCCTCAACCTACACCTATAAATCGGTGTGCTATGCCTCGACGCCCGGAGGTTTAGGCTACATCGGTTTATCGGGGCCCATATATCCGATATGCCTTCGGTACGTTCAATACTTGTTCAGCAGGGCCGCACACGGATCGGTCCTCAATCGACACGGACAGGGCTGCGCACACAAGACTCTCTCTTGCTGCGCCCTAGCCCCTGCCTAGTCTCATTTTCATTACTAAAGTGATCTCACATCACTCAACCGAACCCGTGTGTCCCCAGCCTATCTCGCGAGTAGATTCCAACTACTCGACTTGTACCGAAGTCCTATGACTCATTAAGCATAGCCTGTCTACTCGAGGTCCTTGACACTACCCTCACTCTTTTAGGAAACTTTGGTTATGCAAGTGGGGTTTCATTCATCCGATACCTAATGCACATACATACTTCATATGACACATGTGTACAAAGTAAAACTTTTAAAAAGGGTTAATGCAAACCGGGGCTTGCCTTGTTGCTGCTGGTCAGGAGTTAGTTCTTCGTCCGGAAGGAGGAAGTCCAGCACTTCCGGAGTCTCTTCTTCAACGGCTACACGTTAATGAAATACTACATGTTAATTTATATGCAAAAGTGAGTTTAGAGTAAGACTTATACTATTGGTTCTAATAACCAGCCTCTAATATCTGGAACTTTGTTTAAGAATTTAAATATGAACTGGTGTTGGTGGTTTGGCTTGGACTTAATCACATGGTTAAATGCTAAGTGGTTTCCCCCCCTTTTCCACATTAATCCCTTAAGTGGTTAAACAGGACAGGGGTGATCTAGAGCTCCAATGGAGCTGAGAATTTTTGTGTGAGTTCCTTGTCACAAGAAAACTCTCTGGACCAAACATTTGCACTTTTCATGGAGTGGTTTGCTCAGAATAATTCCCTTGGCAAATCAGCAAGGAAGAATTTATTCTGAGGTAATACCCCTGTTCATGCTCAACTTAATGAACTACAATTTAAATTATAGCTCATTGAGTTTGCCTGAATTCTCCTAACATTTTTGGGGTTAAGAATTGCCCAGAACTGAATTTCCAAGTTTTGGAAATTCTCTGAAAATGTTTCTGCATTCAAATGAACACAGCACCTTCCAATTTGAATTGCTCTGACCAAATCGACTCCAAATGGTCTGAAGCTTTTACAGGGGTTTACTAATGTCCTAAAGAACATCCTGGCAAAATTTGGGGATTTTTGGATGAACCAAACTCCCTCTAAAATTCTTTTGCTGAAAAGCTTTAAAGAATTTTCCAGAATTAATTAATGGGTTTCATACAAATTGGGTTGTATCCCTGGATATAGCTAGGCAAGATGAATCCAACCCAATTTGAATCACTAAATTTGGAGCTTCCTAGCCAAGGTTATGGATTTCTAAAGTTTGAGCTAATCCCTGAATTATTTTCCTACAGAAAAATCCCCTCCCGCGCTAAACCAGAGGCTGACAGCGGGGCCCGCCCATTTAAATTGAACTAACCGCGCGCGCTCGCGCGTGATTAACACAGGGGCTGACAGGTGGGGCCGCGCCCTTCGTCTACCTCCCGACGTCGCCGCCCCGAGCCGCCGGAGCTCCAGCGAGGTCAGCGTTCCCGGCGATCTAGCTCACCGGAGCCGACGAAACTCGCCGCCCCCACGTAATCTCGGGTGCTGAACCCGCTGGACACCATGTCGCCGCCGGCTAACCGCCATAGCTCGCCGGCGACGAGCCCTATGCCTCTGTGCTACCTCGGCAATGTGTTCCCGCCCTTCTGACCGTTTTCTTCGTGCGCTAATCGCGTCGCCACACTCAGGGAAACCTCGGGAAACTCGGCATGAGCTCTGTTGGGCCCTAAACGGCCGGCAACCCAGACCTCACCGGCGACCCCCTCCTCCGCCCTACTGTCCTACGGTGAACTTAGGGTTCCAGCAGTGATTTCCTTCCGGTTTTCGAACGAGAAGGGTCGCCAGAACCTCTAGATGCTCTCTCACAGCTCCGTTCGGCCTCCCACCCACTATGCTTCCCAAATTTCTGCTAAACCTAATCGGGTCCCGAAAGGAGCTACTCGCCCTAAACTGAGAAATTCTCCGCGCACAGAGGTCGAACCTTGGAACGGTTTGCGCGGTGGTCTTGAGGACGAGCTAGCGCTTCACTTTCCTATGGAGGTCGAAGCCGGAAGATGATCACAGCTGGGGTGGCACACGATCGGAGCTCGGGCGACTAGGCTGCTGGTTACAGAACTTCGCGAAAGTCAGTAACTCGCCGGCGGTCTCGGGCCTTTTATAGGCTCCTGAGGCCAGGGGAGAGCGCGACACCTGCTGTGCCACCTCCTCTGCCGAAGCAGGAGCTGGCCGGCCGAGGTGGTCGGTCGCCGCCGCTGGCTGCAGCTGGCGAGCGCGCTCGGTCGAGGAGTCGGCTGAAGAGACTTCGGTGCTAAGTCTACTGACCAGTGGGCCTCCCCTCTAACTCTTTTTTTTTTCCAATTTTCTGAATTCTGTTGTGCCAAAATATCCTCAGCTACTCACAATTTAATGTGAGACTTAGTCACCAAGCCTATGTTTGAATTTGAATTCTCAAATTCAAACTTTGTTTGGTTAAATTTGCTTCATATTCAAACTGAAATTCAAATTCAGTTTTGAATTCTTGCAAATTTAGCTCTTGACAAGATGAGCTCCAATGGAGATGAAAGTTGGTGGGTTCACTCAGAAAAATGTGCTGAGTATAGATATGGAGCTAACTTTTGAATTTGGGTGATGAAAGTTGCTGCAATTTGAATTTACATTCAAATTGGCCTCTTTTTGAAATAACCCAAAAGTGCCTCAAAAAGTGTTGAATTTGCATGAGCTTTGGACTGAACCTTCCCAAGACTTTTTAAATTCTAGGGGTGAGCTCAACTTCTCATGTTCATGTGTAGAAACCCTACTTTGTGAAAGTGAAGTCTTTCCCCTCTAATCATTCTTTTAATGGAGGCCACTTGCTCTTCGGAATATTTCACAATCTACCCACAACAAAACTGTTGTGTTGTGAGGTGCATAAAAATTTTTGCAAGTCCCTTTTCTTGGGCTTTTACAGTTCCCCCTAGAGCTCTCTACAATTTAGCTTTTATCCACACCATCCGTGAAGAAAGGGTGGCAGCCCAGAAACAGGACAGGGGCATGTCACATTTGCGGAGACATATGGATAGTGGGGAGTTGAAATGTTTCCAGAAAGACGGAGACGACGTCCTGTGGTTTAAAGGACAGAATTGTCATACCCCGTAACCCGGAATTTAGGAAGTACATTTTTGGACGGGGTTCACTTGTCAGAGTTTCTAGTCACCCCTATTCATCGATCCATTCCAGGTTTTGGAAAGATGTGGTTCCGTTGCATACCGGCTGGAATTACCAACAATATTCACTGGTGTGTATGACATCTTCCATCATTCTCAGCTGAGGAAGTGTCTCAAATGTTTAACCACCACTCAGCTAGAGAACATCAGGGAACTCAAACCAGATCTCACACCTCAGGAGGGACTGGTTCAGATCATCGACATAAAGGACCGAACCACATGCCACCATACGTTGTGGTTCTATAAAGTTTTATGGAGTTGTTACTCCAAGGTTGAAGCGACAAGGGAGAGCAAAGGATTTCTTCGCGCCAATCATCCCAACCTTTGACGTCACACATCCTATGATTTTTCCACCATCCTCCCTCTCATTTTTACCGTGTAATCTCAGGACGAGATTCTTTTAAGGGGGGAGGAATGTAAAGGTTCCAAAAATATGAACACAAAGAGACTTATGTTTGCACAAAGTTAGTTTCATATGTAGGAAAAATGGGACTTGTTTAAACTTTTTCACATGTGATAATACACATGAAGGCTCCCTCCACACAAGTTCAATGGTTATTTGAAAACATGGAACAAAAAGGAATTTGAAACCAAGGTGGGAAGTTCCCCTATGTGTGAGAAAGCTAAATTCAGATTTTTGGAACAAGTTTGTTCAACTAAAAAGTCAAATGAGAACAACACATTGAATTTCAAAACTGTTGTGCTAAAAATCTCATTTGCAGCAGCCAAATCAAAAAGCAGGACTCATATTTGAATTCTTTAGGTCCAAATTAGGGGGTAGGCAAAGTCTCATGAACTTTTGAAGATATTTGCTACCCATTTTTCCAAATGGACTTAAATTTACAATGAATTCAAATACATAATTGAATTTGGATGAATTGTACCCAATTATGCAAATGCAGACCAGTTTTCAACTCCACACAATTGAATTTCATCACTTGCAAATTTTGGGATATTTTGGAAGAGATAAGAGGGAGATGGGACCCACTTGTCATATGTACCAAAATATCTATACAAAGGAATTGGGTCTCTGTTTTGCTGCCTTCGGGACAGCAGCTGCTCGCGACAGCACACCGGCAGCTGGTCGACCGCCCCGCAACCGACTCCAACTCCGATACAGCCCCCCTCAGCGATCTCATCCATCCATAACGTGTTCTCCCTCTGCTCACGGACAGAGCACCGAGGCTCTCCCTCCCTCACACCGAGCCGAGTAAACTTGCCTCCGCCACACCACCGCTCACTCGGTGACCTCCAAATTCCCACGAACCGAGGCTAGTGAGTAGCAAGATGGCACCAGGTTGTCACCCTCGTCCTCCTTGACGTACTCTCGACCAGTGATCGGCTCTCCAACCCCGGGAACAACGTGAACGCGCGAAGGCCGAACCGAACCCGATGAGAAGGCTCCCGCGTACAGCTCAACCTGGTGAGTGTCACGACCAAGTACCGGCGCCTCTGGACGCGCCAAGGCACCGTGCTGCTCCCCTCCCAAGCTCAGACCATGCCATGCACCACCGGGAGAGAATTTGGAAAAGTTGCTCCAGCGTACTCAATTCGACCTTCTGGCACGGTAATCCCAAATTCCCCCTCAATTTTCTCAATCTTTGTCCATCATAGTTTGCACGAAGGGTCCAAAGTGGTAGGCGATCCTTTTCTCTTCACAGTTCTAGACTGAAACTGCACCAAGATCGAGTATTTCATGGTTTTCTACCGGCAACCGAACCGGGGGACCGCGGTCGCACGGTGAAAGCATGGTTACCATCGTTCCAGAACGTTTTTGAGGCTAGGTCGAGCTCTCCCATCGTTCACTGGTGCTGTAGCACCATTTTGCCGAATTGTTAGCGCGCTAGGATGGCCGGCCGACGTCGCCGATGATGTGCCGAGCTGCCGCATCGCCGCTAGCTACCCCGTAGAAGCTTCGTCGGCTCGGGGAAACCTCACCATCGTGCTCAGCGTGGCAGGTTAGGCCCTGGCGGCGAGCAAGGGCTCGGGCAGAGGCCGGGAGATCAGTTTCCGGCGATCTCCGGCGAGGGAGGCGGCGCGGGCACCCGGGCGCGGGAACTGACTTGAGGTTGAAGAAGGGGTCGGCGGGCCCAGTCGTCAGTGAGAGAAAGTTTAAAGCCCTGATCTTATGTGGCGGTTAGATCTGGTGCGACTGCGCATATAGAAACGTGTGGCCCCGTGTGTCTTTGTGCCAGTGAGTGACACGTAGCCCGGACCCACTGTCAGTGTTTTAAACATTTTACAGTTTCCAGTTCAATCTTTGAAGAGCCATAACTTTGTGTAGGAATGTCCAAAAATTGTGAAAAAAATTTTATTGGATTCCTATAAAAGAGTACTATCCAGGTATGCATACCAATATTTATGAAAATCCCTTGATTTGGCTCATTAATTCATATAAGGAGAATCTGGTGGGAATTGTTCCAGGAGTTCTGTGTATTGGAAAATTCCCAAAATGGGGCAGGAGATTCTTCCAAAAACACTTGACTTCCAGTAAAATTTTCAGAGGCATTGGACCTCATTTGCTTGGTCAAATGTCGTGTTAATTCCTTATGTCTCTGAAAATTGGAAAAATAGAACAGAGCTCATTTCCCGATTTTTTCCCAATTCATGTGAAGCTCATATCTTTGTGTAGAAACCTCCACATTTAGTGATTTAAATTGGGTTAGATTCAGGTTGACAAACTCTATCCAAATATGTGACCCAATTTGTACGAAAGTCCTTATTTAATTCTGGAAAATTCTTTAAAGCTTTTCAGCGAAAGAATTTTTGAGGGAGTTTGGTTTATCCAAAAATCCTCAAATTTTGCCAGGATAACCATTAGGATGTTATTGAACTCCTGTAAAACTTTCAGCTCATTTGGAGTTGAATTATGTTGGATAATTCAGATTTCAATGTACTGTATTCAAATGAATACAGAGACTTTTCAGAAATTGCCCCAGAGTTAGAAAAATCATTTCTGGGCAATTCTTAGCTATAAAAATCCTAGGAAAATTTATGCAGACTCTATGAACTATAATTGAAATTTTAGTTCACTAAGTTGGGCATGAACATGTGGGTTAATTCAGAATTAATTTCCTTGTGCTTAATAGTTTAGGGAATTATTCTGAATAGAAACACTCAATGAAAAGTGTTCATTTTTGGTCCAGAGCACTTTCATGTGACCAGTAATTTACATGCAAATTTTCATCTCAAATTGAGCCTTGAGTCTCCCTGTCCTTGTTCTCCATTCTATTGGATGTGAAGAACAACATAGGGTTAGTGTGGCAATTGTGGGAGACACAATTTTCTTCCACTTTAGCTGCAATTTAGCAAGCTAAATCCCTGTGTATTGTATGACTTCCTGTTAAAATTTCGAAGTCATTGGAGATCAGGATCTTTAGTTATGTCCAGATCATTAGAGCTCATCTTATGTGGCATTAGAAACTTAGCTAGAAATGTAATGAAACATCTAAGGTAGATTTAGTTTCTTTGAGTTCTTTGCACAACAGAGGCAAAAAATTCATTCTAGGATCTCTACACAGCCTCTGTTCTTAAGAATTTTTAATCCTTAAGTCTTTAAATTACATTATAAAATACTATGCATATACATGTCGATAGGGTTCACGATGAAGGACATTGACGGAGCCATCCCTTGACGTGTGGATTAGTTGAGCAAGTTCAGAAAGATCAAGGGATTGAAGATCACTAACTTCTATTATATACTACCCTACAAAGCAGGCAAGCTCCGGTTTGCATTAACCGTTTTACAAATTTTTATTGTTTTGAGCACTTACTTGAGTATTATGATTCCTTGCATTAGAGTCTTGTTTGGAAACCCAATTGTATAGCCAAGAAAACCCTGGGTTAGGTTTAGGATTGCAAACCCCATTAGCTACTGCAAAGCTAAGTTAGGGTAGGATTCGGTACAAATCGAGCAGTTGGAACTACTTGCGAGCATAGGCTAGAGGCACTCGACTCGGGTAGAGATAGCACATGATACACATGGCAAGAAAAATGAGACCGAGCGGAGAGTAAGGGCAGCAGGACTTTGGGGCCTGTGTGCTGTAGCTCCGCTTGTGTCGATTGAGGACCGAGCCGTGTGCGGGCCTGTTGAACAAGCTAGAACAGTACCGAAGACCTACCGGCTATATGGGAACCGGGAAACCGATGTAACTCGGGTAGCTGGGTGTTGAGGCATAGCTGGTCGTTCAGAAGGTAGGTTGAGAGCTCGAGGTGTAAATCGGCTGGCGGCACTGAGATGCGCGTGCAGAGACCTCTTGCTCGGGACGATTGGACCGGTTCAACATTTGGCTAACGGGTGAAAGGTAGTTGCGTACGGCGTCCGTGATGGTTGTTGTAGGCAACATCGAGTATGGGCGTACGTGACGGGTTGTTCGGGTAACCCTGCAGGTGTAAATCGATTATAATCACCGTCCCTTGCGGTTAGTGAGTATCACTTGTTCACTGTACCGTGACGTAGAAAGAACAGGCTAGTTACATGTAAAGGGTTGCTGATTGAAGGATGGACTTGATTGTTAATGATTGCTGTAGTTAGAGCTAATTAAAGTTTCTTTCAACTTTGGGCAACGTACATGAGAGAAATGCGTTTCTTGTTTGATTGTGGCTCTCTCATGTGCCTTAGCGTAAGGTTCTCCACAACCTGCTGCTAAAACTTGATAGTAAGGTTCCACTAATTAGGCGAGTCCTTTGCAACTTGTTTCACCTCATGTGCCAATCACCCCTCATGTAGAAGTTTCATGTTTAGGAGAGACGGGTCAGTCTTGCTGAGCCTTCATGCTCACTGCTTGTGTTTGAAGCTTTTGCAGGGTTCTGTGAGGAAGGGACTCCCGAGGAGGAGACGGAACCCCAGGAGGGGAACCCCGTCGAATGGGAGTTGTGCACGCCGCCGTGTTAGTGTGTGTGTGTGCTAGCAAGGACACGTTCACGGGCTTAACGTGAACTTGATGCTTAGTCTACGCCCGTGAGTGTGGACTGAATTATTTTGTTGTAAAAATGTTCATAAACCTCCTTATGTAATAAAACTTTGCTTCTGCTTTGTACCTTTGATGTGTGTTATCCGGTGTTGTGCAACGCAGTACCCCTCAGCGTGATCCTTGCTCGACAAGACCGTGGGGTCGTGTCATAGTGGTTACTGTACACATACAAACACACGTGTTAAGTTAACAATTAGCAATAATTGCTATTTCAATGTCATATGTTGAACTTACTCAAAGTGGTACGGAGCCTTTATTAAGTCCTTGCCATCTCTGACAAAGGTAAACATGGCACGTCCTAAGTAAGTTGCAAAACTTAACATTTTATCCTTCTTTTCTTTTGCGATTGTTTTGTCAAATTCTTTTTTTTTCAGGTGCTTGTACTTAGAAGACTTCCGATCCACTTGAAAGTCGAATTGGCACTTTGCAATCATTGTAGGGTCAAGAGTACCTATCTTGGTATCCAGCTTTTTATTATCCATGTACTGCATCCTATTGAAAAAGTTTAGAATTGTTATAATCTCATGACATGTGTATCCGTGTAGTAAGAAAAGCAAATTCAAAATATTAGAGGCACTTACAAGCACCAGATGAGTAGCAGGTTGATTTCGAGCTTGCCTCGATAGAAAAGGCTATGTAGATCTTCAAAGAGAAGGCCTCGTGTTTCTGATCCATGCTCCAGAATGCATCTTTTGGTACAAAAATGTGACATAAGAAAGTTCATATTTCGTGCTGGCAGTTATGTACCACTCGTGAATTCTTCTGAGCGATAAAGGTTTCTTGCTCAGTTGTACCGATGTCATAAACGATTTCCCATTCTCATATCCAGGAGGAACGTCATTAATCTTGTATATTGGAACTCCTGGTTTAACTAAAGCCGTTTGTCGATTATATATGACACCATCTTCTTCCCACTCCTAAATATCTTCTATTGCTGGCTCATGTGAAGAACGAGATGCAGTTGATTTTGCAATATTTTCCTTCCGTTTTTCCAAATACTTTGACACTTCTGATGAAGGTTTCTTATTTTCGTATGAGCTAACTTTTATAGGCACCGATGATTGAGGAGTAGTCATCGGAAGTTGCTCAATTGGTTGCTCTATACTACCAGCAGTTTCATCTGGTACTGCTTCAAGCTGTTGTTCAACTAGTTGTTCTTTGTTATCTTCACTAGCAAAGTTAGTATCATCCTTGCTGAGACATAGCGGGAGTGGATCTTCTTGGACTTTTGGCTTAGAAGACGGGGTTGCAGTCTTTTGAGATAAGACGGGGCTAGACATCGGCTCATCATCCAACAGGATATCGCGTCGGTGCCAAAGGATTAATTGGTTGACAGCCTGCCCCAGAGTCATGATCCCCTCATATGTGATGTGGTCTATTTCATAATCTTCATAATCATTATCAATGATCTGAAGAACTTGCACCACAGCATAATATAACGGAAGTGTGTCGCCGTTGAAGTCACGATCAGGCTTTGCCATAGCAGTGGCAACTAGTTTTGTTTTGTTGCCTGCTCTACCGATCGGGACAAGAAGACGACAAGATCTATCATTAACAATATCATCGACAGCGAACGTGACAGGGCCCAACACCGCCCGTTCAGTCACGGGGACGGGGCACCTCGCCCGGGAATCGCATTGGGTGGTGCCGTGTTATGCGACACCCAACAGCACACATATAAGGAACAATGTATTACATAAATCAAAAGCGGAAGCTTACAAATGTTCTTTATATATAATTTACATAAAATAGCTACAGCGGAAGTCTATAAACAGCTCACGTCGAATAACTAGTGAGCACTCGAGAAGAGGTCCAGCCCGCGGACTCCTCTCGCTAGCAGCACGAAAACATGGCAGCGGCTAGGTCCTCCATGTGTAACATGACTCGGAAGTCTCCGAGTCTCACCGGACAACCTTCTTTATAGCGTCGGGTTAACCTGCAAAACCACTCATATAGCAAGAGTGAGCACAAAGGCTCAACAAGACTTAACCGTCTCTCCTAAAGCATGAAACTCTATATGAAATTAACCTAAGACCTAAATATTTCATTTGCGAAAAGACTCGCCTACGAGTTCATCCTTAACTTTTAGATTTTAGCCATCATAGTAGTGCCCTTGCTCCCAGCAACATTGGAACTCCACAATCAAACAAGAAACGCATCATTCCAATGTTACTCGGCCCAAGGTGGAAATAACTTTAGTTTGCTCTATCTCTACTTCAAACAGGGTTTTCATGCAATTTACAATAATCATAGCAGCAATTAAAACTTTGCAAACTGTTTCCACACAAGTTGATTACTACGTCACAACATGGGAGCAAGCGGTACTCAATAACCGTGAGGGACGATGATTCGAATCAAACACTGCCCGGATAGCTCGATACATACGCCCGCCTATGAAGTCCCAATTCTGGCGTCCTTCATTACGTCGTATGTGGCCACCTTTCACAGGACACTCGACTGTAGAACCGGTCTCGTCGTCTCGGGCTCATAGGTCTAACGAGACGATGTGGTATGCTTCTACAATCCAGTTAACCTGGTACATCGGTTTCATGGGTCCCATATAGCAGTAAGCATCCGATACACAACTCAATACTTGCTCCTGGATGCGGCACACACATCGGTCCTTAACCGACATAGGCAGAGCTACTCGACCAAGACCTCGTCTTGTCACTGCCTAACCCTCCTGCCCGGTCTCATATTTAGAAATGTAAATTTTAGTTTGCCTCTTTTCCAACCACACTTATGTAATCCCAAACTATAGCTCGCGAGTAGATTCTAACTACTCGTCTTCTACCGGATGCCCTAGCCTATTTAGCATGGCCTTATTCTAAAGCGACGATACCTTTCTACCCTTGACCTCAGGGTTCATTTTTGGTTATTCAAGTGAAGTATAAAACATCCTTAACCTAATGCACATACAAACTTCGACCCATAGTAGTGAACAAAGGAAAACCTTTATAACACAACTTAAATGCAAACCGGAGCTTTCCTTGGTTTTGCAGGTGACTAAAGTAAAATAATTATGAAGTTAGTTGCTGATGACTTGAAGCTTAATCCCTGCCCTTCTTGCTCTTTGATCCAAGCTTAACTTCTCCTTCACTTTTCCACGTTTAATCACTACACATTATGAATATGCATACATGTTTAATTATAAAACTTTTGCTAACAAGTTCTAAAGACAAGTTTAAACTGGAACTCTATTTAAGAATTTAAAATGACACCGGTGCTTGTGGTTTGGGTTTGGGTTAAAGTACTGTGATCAAGTAATAAGTGGGGTTCATCACCTGGGTGGTGATTACCTAATGAGGTTGAACAGAACAGTATTGATCCAGGGCTCCAATGGAGCTGAAAATTTTTCTTGTGAGTTCCTTGTCATAAGAAAGTCATCATCTGGACCAAAATTCAGAATATTTCAATGTGTAGATCACTCAGAACAATTCCCTAAGCATTTAGGCAAAAAGGAATTAATTCTGAATAAATTTGCACTTTCATGCAATTTCAAGTGAACTAAAATTCCTACATAGCTCAGGGAGCATGCATGAATTTTCCTAGGATTTTTGGAGCTAAGAACTGCCCAGAACTGAATTTCCAAATTTTTGGAAATTCTCTGAAATTGTTTCTGTGTTCATTTGAACAAAGAAATTTTATTTCAAAATTACCCTAATTAATCAACTCCAATTGAGCTGAAAATTTTACAGGAGTTCCCTATCATCCTAAAGAACATTCTGGCAAAATTTGGGGATTTTTGGATGAACCAAACTCCCTAAAAAATTCTTCCACTGAAGTGATTTAAAGAATTTTCCAGAATTTTCTAATGATTTTCTTAAAAATTGGGTTGCATATGTGGATAGAGTTTTTCATTCTGAATCCAAACCAATTTGAATCACTAATTTTGGAGCTTCCTAGCAAAAGTTATGAGGTTCTAAAGTTTAAACTAAAATTGGAATTCAAATTAAACCGCGGGTCCCAACACACGTGTCAACCGCAGAAACCCGAGCCACACGTGGCCATTGGATTATTCCCGCGCAGCCACACTGGATCCCAGAGCCTCAGCAGATCAGAAATTTAAACCTTCGTCACTGACATGCGGGACCGCCCGGTCGTCTTCAACCTCCGACTGCCCGCGCCCGCGCACCGCCGGGCTCACAGGAGATCTCGCGGGGAGGGGGTTCCGGTCCTCGGAACTTGCTGATTTTCGCTGCCACTACACATTATCGTGCGAGGAAAACGTTGCCGGCCTTACCTCGGATCGAAGATGGCCGGAACCCTAGGTGCGACGGCGACAGTGGCTGCGGTATCTTCGGCGACATCGCGAAGACGCTGTAATGCTCCAAACTTGCTTCGGTTAGCTCCTACAGCATCGCCACGACCTAGGGAGCAACGTCCAAGGCTCTGATCCCGCGAGAAACATCGGCAACTAGGGGTTCACTGTGCGACCTTGGTCGGTTTCGGTGAAAATTCGAAAAACTCAAAGAACCGAAGGTTTCCTCGACGGTTCTTCCTAGTTCTTGATCCCACGTGCCCGCACGGACGTCTACCACTGGGTTTCTAGGTCTGGTGATGAGTGGTGCACCGTGTCGCCCTAATTTCCCGATTTCCGACTCACGGTTCATATTGCATGTCCGCGGGAAAAACCAAATTCCAGCGAGCACGGTTTGTGACAAGCTGCCAGCGTTGTTGTGAAGCAAGAAGAGTTACAGGCGCACCTTTTTGCTTTTGCAGCTCAGTGGGAGAAGCTCTGTGGCGGCCGGGCGATGAGTTCTTGTCGCGGCGGCCTCACCCGGCGTGGTGGAGGGAAAAACGAGCTCGACGTCGGGTTTCTAGTGAGTCGGCACCTTGTTCTTGCTGTGGGTACGTCGAGGGAGCTTGGGCGACGCCGTGGATGAGCTCGGCTCGGCGTGAAAGTCGCTGAGGCGGCCGGGCGCCATTGCTCTGATGGGGCGCAGTAGCGGCGGGAGGGTTGTGCACACGGGAGCAACCACGGGAGAGGGAAAACGCGATCGGTTTTCTACGCGAGGCAGCCGTCCGTGGGATAACATCGGGACACTGAGGCGGTTCGACCGTGCTCGGGAGGTGGCAGCTACCTCGGTGTCGTGCGCTGCGTTCGGCGTCTTTGAGCGAAAATAGAGAAACCGGATGTTTTTCGGACGGTTGAGTGAGTCTGAACAGAGGAACAAAAGACTTAGGTAGTAAGTCTCCCCCTCACAATGACATTTGGGTCCCACAGCCCCTCTCTTCCAAAAGATCTCCAATTTTTGGCACATTGCAACTTCAGCTATGAGGAACTCAAATTCAAAATCCATTTGGCAATTTGACAAGTCTTACCTCAGTTTCAAATTTGAATTTCAAATTTCAATGGAATTCACAAGTATCTTTGATATACATATCAAAGCACCTTCAAATTTTCTCAAAATTTTCTTCCTCATAATTTGGACCTGAAGAATTTGAATATGCCCTATGATCTTTGAGTTGGCCATTGCAAATACAAATTTTTAAGCAACAGTTTGAATTTCCTTTTTGGAAATGGCCTTCTTTTCCTTGAAGTGAACCATTTAATTCAAACTGAATTTTTAAGTCCTCTTTGGTGATGACCCATTTGAATTTGGCTGAAACACTTTGGTTTGCTCCTAGCCCATGCTTGATCAATCTTGGTCCTAATCTGGACCTCACAAGTTCAGTTTGACTATGCCCCTCAAATTTGAGTTTGAAGGTGATCTCAAACAATGCTTTGAACACATGGTATATGAGCTTAACATTTCTCCAAATCTAGAACTTAAGCTCTTTTATACCTGAGGACTGCAATGGTCATCTCACATATAGGCCTTTGGACAATCTGAACATGAATCCTTTGCAAGGGTTCAAAATTGGGTTTAAATTTCCCTCCCCTCTACTCATAGAGAATGTGCACATGAGTTAGATTTTTGGGAGTGAAATTCTTCCCTGAGTTAACATGTGTTCAGTATGAGCTAAAGAACATTTTAGCTTTCCCCACATGTCCATGTTTGAGTTTATCATTTCATGTGACATAACTCAAGTCATTCCCCTGCCTTAACATGTCTTGAATTCAGCATGAACTCAACATGATCATAATCCCTTCCTTTTTAGCACACCTTCCAATCAGAAAGTTACCACCATAATCTCCTCAATTTCAAATGTATGAGGCTCCATGTGTTGACAAAAGTTTGGTGGCAATTTGAGCTGAGCCTTTGAGTCTAAAGACCTTATTTTTGTTCTTTCTCATATACATGTATGATTACACATGAGTTTAACTCCCCCTTGGTCCAACACATTCCAATGAATGCTCGAACCCGTGTTGTCGAACCTCACGTATACCATCCCATGGAAGAAAGTTTTGTAAGTCCCATTTTTTTCATGAACCGGAAACACAATGGCGTTCAATCACCCGTTTCTTTGCATTCCCATTTTTTGGGACTTTTATATTCCTCCCCCCTTAAAAAGAATCTCGTCCCGAGATTCCAAAAGAAGAACGATACGGGAGGTGTAATGCCAAGTGGTATGATGATAAAAATTCCGGATAGTTCATGCGGAGGTAATCTTTGCTCTCCATGTTGTTTCCTCCGTGGTATGATTACTCCACCCCACCTGGTAAAATCTTAATATCTGATTTCAGGTGTCCCAGATCTTTCCCTCGCTAGTCTGAACCGGTCGCTCGGTGTAGGCACGATCCGGCTGCAACTAGTCGAGTTCTTTGGTGCAGACAGCGATAGTAGCTTTAAAGCACTTCCTAAGCTGTGACACATGAAATGTGTCGTGAACACCAGCAAGATTTGCCGGTAGTTTCAGCCGGGAAGCTACCGTTCCACACTTTTCCATGAGAGCAGAAGGATCTAAGGCTCGGGGAGCAAAATCTCTCCCTTACATCGGACCGGTGAATTCCTTTCATCGGAGGCATGCAAAGACAAACATGTTCTCCGCCGTCAAAATGCAACGGTCTATGCCTTTGACCATCGTGACTTTTCTGTCGGGATTGTACAGCCTTCAAGTTTGCTTCTATTATCCGAACTCTGTCATCGGCCTTGTTGACTACTCGCCCCGAACAGTACTCTTTCGCCGTACTCACACCACTTCCGCGGTGTGCGACATTTCCGGCTGTAGAGCTTCATCTTACGAGGTATAACTGTACGGTCCTTAAACCATAGAGTACCCTCATTGTCCTTCCTAAACCACCTCATCTCTCCATTTTCTATTCCCATCTGTAGGTGAGACATACCTTTGTCTCTCCTTCGCACTTCAGCAATCCTTCCCCAGATTGTTGGACTGAGCAAGGTTATAGAGTGCTCCATACGGAATGACACGGAGACTTGGTTCCTCTTCCTCCAACTCAGCAATCGTCAAGTTGTGAACGTGGTTTCTTGACTAACACGTTGGAAACCACTTCACTTTCTCCCGGATGGTAGTGGATCTCAAAGTTATGATCTATGACGAGCACCCACCATCTTCGAGCATACCCTTGCACCAACTAGTTGATCAAATCAACTATCGATGCAGGGCAGGGTACTTGTTCTTTATAGTGATGGCATTGAGCGAACAATAATCAACACTTAATCTTAGTGTCTCATCGTTCTTCTTAACGAACAGCACAGAGCAACCCCAAGGTGATAAGCTTGGTTGTGTAAAACTGTTGCTTATAAGTGCACTTAGTTGCTCCTTCAACTCCGCTAGTTCATTGGCTGCCATCTTATACGGCCTTCGTGAAATCAGTGTTGTTTCCGGCGTCAGTTCAATCTTGAACTTGACATCCCGTTAGCTGGCATTTCCCGGTAACTCATTGGAAACACATTTGATATTCACGTCCCACCGGACTATCCTCAAATTTAATCACTTTCGTTGGATATGCCTAGCCCGTTCTCTTTGCTGTACAGAACGGACTCTTTTGTCCTAACCCAAATTGTGATCCGGTTAACAGCATTTCCATAACTCAAGTTGAATACAAAAGTTAGAGTTAACTTCAGTATCTTTTCAACGAGTACTTAGATGCCTCTAGGTCATCTCTGGATTAAAAGTTATGATTGCTCAAAGTTGACAGAATTCTTGGATAAAATTTGCCAGCATCTCCTTTGTATGTGGCTATTTTTATCACAGTTGTATATGAAAATACAATAAGAATGTGCGCAAAACTTTGAACTACAACAATGTTGCATATTTCATAACCTTTACAACGGTGTATCATAGGCTCCTTAAGGACTTTTCTACAGGAAGTTATGGCGTAAAAACAAAAAGGTCCAGAGAGGTTTTTGCTGCTGTCCTGATTCTGAACAATTTGCCTTCAACTGGACTTTTCACCAACTTAACGTGTGATTTTGCTCTGGAGGTCTACAAGGAAGTTGTAGAGCACTTGAAATATTTCCAGAACTGTATCATACACCTTAATTGGTTAAATCTACTCAGAGTTATGCTCTGTTAAAGCCCAGCAAGAATTCCTGCCAGAAATAGAGCACTCTGTTTTTGAAAACTTTGACAGCTAGTTATACTCTCATTTGAATCTTAGCTCAAAATAAGAGTTCAGTAACTAATATTTGTTTCAAACTTCCATTTTTAGTTGAAAGTTAGTTCATGAATCATTTCTTCATAGGGAAGAGGATTATATGTTTAGTACGGTGTCGATGCACTGTAAGAATCATGTCGGTACTACGTTATCTCACCAAAAGGAAATCCTAACCTGATTATACCGGCATATACGTATTATCAGTGGCACTAAGACGGTCTCTCGCACACGTGTACTACACGGGATACGTACGTGGTTAGTACCTGCAGAAGAACACGCAATAGTAGGGCACTCAAAGGTTGTTTCACTTCAGGCAGTTCCATATTTGAAAGTAAATACAAACACCCATATCATTGTCATACGGCCGTCCTTGAGTTAAGCCACGTCTCAAGGTATGTGATCGTGTTTTTACACCACACGACGGGGAACCCAAGTATATCATGAATGGGTCGTCATGATTGAGAATGTTATCAACCCAATAGATACCACCTACTGCCCTGCAGGGCACGCTGATGGCAAGCGCTGTGTATGTACTCCTAGGCTATTTCCAGACAAACACACTATCGTGTTACTGACTAGACGAACACACTATCGTGTTACTGACCACATGATGGGGTCTCCACTTACTTGCCTAATGCACGCTAGGGATTAGCGTTCCATATGAACTCAGGAACATGAAGAGTCCAAGAGTTTCATATTAACGTCTCACACCAAGCTGTGAGACCTTTCCCTGAACCACATTCCTCGTCAGGGGAGCTAACCGAAATTGAACCGCTTTCGGTGGTGTCCCTTACCATTCTTACCTGAACGTAGGTGCATCGTTGCATAATCAAAGTTCAGAATTATAACAAGTATGTTAGTCATGCCACTTTAAGTAACTACACTACTATAGTCCTTATGTGGGCCTAATACCGTTTCCTCACCGTATCCTAAGTTTTTGTCGTAATACGACCCTTATTCCGTGTGCTATTACCAATGTGGCTCTGATACCATGCTGACAGGGCCCGACACCGCCCGTTCAGTCACGGGGACGGGGCACCTCGCCCTGGAATCGCATTGGGTGGTGCCGTGTTATGCGGCACCCAACAGCACACATATAAGGAACAATGTATTACATAAATCAAAAGCGGAAGCTTACAAATGTTCTTTATATATAATTTACATAAAATAGCTACAGCAGAAGTCTATAAACAGCTCACGTCAAATAACTAGTGAGCACTCGAGAAGAGGTCCAGCCCGTGGACTCCTCTCGCTAGCAGCACGAAAACATGGCAGCGGCTAGGTCCTCCATGTGTAACATGACTCGGAAGTCTCCGAGTCTCACCGGACAACCTTCGTTATAGCGTCGGGTTAACCTGCAAAACCACTCATATAGCAAGAGTGAGCACAAAGGCTCAGCACGACTTAACCGTCTCTCCTAAAGCATGAAACTCTATATGAAAGTAACCTAAGACCTAAACATTTCATTTGCGAAAAGACTCGCCTTTGAGTTCATCCTTAACTTTCAGATTTTAGCCATCATAGTAGTGCCCTTGCTCCCACCAATATTGGAACTCCACAATCAAACAAGAAACGCTTCATTCCAATGTTACTCGGCCCAAGGTGAAAATAACATTAGTTTGCTCTATCTCTACTTCAAACAGGGTTTTCATGCAATTTACAATAATCATAGCAGCAATTAAAACTTTGCAAACTGTTTCCACACAAGTTGATTACTACGTCACAACATGGGAGCAAGCGGTACTCAATAACTGCGAGGGACGGTGATTCGAATCAAACACTGCCCGGATAGCTCGACACATACGCCCGCCTATGAAGACCCAATTCTGGCATCCTTCATTACGTCGTATGTGGCCACCTTTCGCAGGACACTCGACTGTAGAACCGGTCGTGCCGTCTCGGGCTCATAGGTCTAACGAGACGATGTGGTATGCCTCTACAATCCAGTTAACCTGGTACATCGGTTTCCTGGGTCCCATATAGCAGTAGGCATCCGGTACACAACTCAATACTTGCTCCTGGATGCGGCACACACATTGGTCCTTAACCGACAGAGGCAGAGCTACTCGACCAAGATCTCGTCTTGTCGCTGCCTAACCCTCCTGCCCGGTCTCATCTTTAGAAATGTAAATTTTAGTTTGCCTCTTTTCCAACCACACTTATGTAATCCCAAACTATAGCTCGCGAGTAGATTCCAACTACTCGTCTTCTACCGGATGCCCTAGCCTATTTAGCATGGCCTTATTCTACAGCGATGATGCCTTTCTACCCTTGACCTCAGGGTTTATTTTTGGTTATGCATGTGGAGTATAAAACATCCTTGACCTAATGCACATACAAACTTTGACCCATAGTAGTGAACAAAGGAAAAACTTTATAACACAACATAAATGCAAACCGGAGCTTGCCTTGGTTTTGCAGGTGACTAAAGTCAAATAATTATGAAGTTAGTTGCTGATGACTTGAAGCTTAATCCATGCCCTTCTTGCTCTTTGATCCAAGCTTAACTTCTCCTTCACTTTTCCACGTTTAATCACTACACGTTATGAATATGCATACATGTTTAATTATAAAACTTTTGCTAACAAGTTCTAAAGACAAGTTTAAACTGGAACTCTGTTTAAGAATTTTAAATGACACTGGTGCTAGTGGTTTGGGTTTGGGTTAAAGCACTATGATCAAGTGATAAGTGGGGTTCATCACTAGGGTTGTGATTACCTAATGAGATTGAACAGAACAGTATTGATCCTGGGATCCAATGGAGCTGAAAAATTTTCTTGTGTGTTCCTTGTGACAAGAAAGTCATCTGGACCAAAATTCAGAATATTTCAATGAGTAGATCACTCAGAACAATTCACTAAGCATTTAGGCAAAAAGGAATTAATTCTGAATAAATTTGCACTTTAATGCAATTTCAAGTTAACTAAAATTTCCTACATAGCTCAGGGAGAATGCATGAATTTTCCTAGGATTTTTGGAGCTAAGAACTGCCAAGAAATGAATTTCCAAATTTTTGGAAATTCTCTGAAATTGTTTCTGTGTTCATTTGAACACAGAAATTTGATTTCAGAATTGCCCTAACTAAATCAACTCTAATGGAGCTGAAAATTTTAGAGAAGTTCCCTATCATCCTAAAGAATATTCTGACAAAATTTGGGGATTTTTGGATGAACCAAAATCCCTCAAAAATTCTTTTGCTGAAAATTTTAAAGAATTTTCCAGAATTTTCTATTAAATTTCATACAAATTGGGTTGCCTATTTGGATAGAGTTTTTCATTCTGAATGCAACCCAGTTTGAATCACTAATTTTGGAGCGTCCTAGCAAAAGTTATGAGGTTCTAAAGTTTGAACTAAATGTGGAATTCAAATTAAACCGGTAAATGTTCAAACTCTGACTGCGGGTCCCGACACACGTGTCAACCGCTGAAACCCGAGCCACACGTGGCCACTGGATTATTCCCGCGCTGCCACACTGGATCCAGAGCCGCAGCAGATCAGAAATTTAAACCTTTGTCACTGACATGCGGGACCGCCAGGTCGTCTTCAACCTCCGGCTGCCTGTGCCCGCGCGGCGCCGGGCTCGCCGGAGATCTCGCCGGGAGGGGGTTCCGGTCCTCGGAACTTGCTGATTTTTGCTGCCACTACACATTCTCGTGCGAGGAACACGTTGCCGGCCTTACCTTGGATCGAAGATGGCTGGAACCCTAGGCGCGACGGCGACAGTGGCTGCGGTATCTCCGGCGACATCGCGAAGACGCTGTAATGCTCCAACCTTGCTTCGGTTAGCTCCTACAGCATCGCCACGACCTAGGGAGCAACGTCCAAGGCTCTGATCCCACGAGAAACGTCGGCAACTAGGGGTTCACCGTGCGACCTAGGTGGGTTTTGGTGAAAATTCGAAAAACTCGAAGAACCGAAGGTTTCCTCGATGGTTCTTCCTAGTTCTTGATCTCACATGCCCGCACGGACGTCTACCACTGGGTTTCTAGGTCTGGTGATGAGTGGTGCACCGTGTCGCCCTAGTTTCCCGATTTCCTACTCATGGTTCATATTGCATGTCCGCGGGAAAAACCAAATTCCGGCTAGCACGGTTTTTGACAAGCTGCCAGCGTTGTTGTGAAGCAAGAAGAGTTACAGGCGCACCTTTTTGCTTTTTCAGCTCGGTGGGAGAAGCTCTGTGGCGTCCGGGCGACGAGTTCTTGTCGCGGTGGCCTCACCCGGCGCGGTGGAGGGAAAAACGAGCTCGACGTCGGGTTTCTCATGAGTCGGCACCTTGTTCTCGCTGTGGGTACGTCGAGGGAGCTTGGGCGACACCGTGGATGAGCCCGGATCGGCGTGAAAGTCGCTGAGGCGGCCGGGCGCCGTTGCTCCGATGGGGCGCAGTAGCGGCGGGAGGCTTGTGCACACGGGAGCAACCACGGGAGAGGGAAAACGCGATCGGTTTTCTACGCGAGGCAGCCATCCGTGGGAAAACATCAGGACACTGAGGCGGTTCGACCGTGCTCGGGAGGTGGCAGCGGCGCTTCCTTGGTGTCGTGCGCTGCGTTCGGCGTCTTCGAGCGAAAACAGAGAAACCAGATGTTTTTCGGCCGATTGAGTGAGTCTGAACAGAGGAACAAAAGACTTAGGTGGTAAGTCTCCCCCTCACAATGACATTTGGGTCCCACGGCCCCTCTCTTCCAAAAGATCTCCAATTTTTGGCACATTGCAACTTCAGCTATGAGGAACTCAAATTCGAAATCCATTTGGCAATTTGACAAGTCTTACCTCAGTTTCAAATTTGAATTTCAAATTTCAATGGAATTCACAAGTATCTTTGATATACATATCAAAGCACCTCCAAATTTTCTCAAAATTTTCCTTCCTCATAATTTGGACCTGAAGAATTTGAATATGCCCTCTGATCTTTGAGTTGGCCATTGCAAATACAAATTTTTAAACAACGGTTTGAATTTCCTTTTTCGAAATGGCCTTCTTTTCCTTGAAGTGAACCATTTAATTCAAACTGAATTTTTAAGTCCTGTTTGGTGATGACCCATTTGAATTTGGGTGAAACACTTTGGTTTGCTCCTAGCCCATGCTTTATCAATCTTGGTCCTAATCTGAACCTCACAAGTTCAGTTTGACTATGCCCCTCAAATTTGAGTTTGAAGGTGATCTCAAACAATGCTTTGAACACATGGTATAAGAGCTCAAAATTTCTCCAAATCTAGAACTTAAGCTCTTTTATACCTGAGGACTGCAATGGTCATCTCACATATAGGCATTTGGACAATCTGAACATGAATCCTTTGCAAGGGTTCAAAATTGGGTTTAAATTTCCCTCCCCTCTACTCATAGAGAATGTGCACATGAGCTAGATTTTTGGGAGTGAAATTCTTTCCTGGGTTAACATGTGTTCAGTATGAGCTAAAGAACATTTTAGCTTTCCCCACATGTCCATGTTTGAGTTTATCATTTCATGTGACATAACTCAAGTCATTCCCTTGCCTTAACATGTTTTGAATTCAGCATGAACTCAACATGATCATAATCCCTTCCTTTTTAGCTCACCCTCAAATCAGAAAGTTGCCACCATAATCTCCTCAATTTCAAATGTATGAGGCTCCATGTGTTTACAAAAGTTTGGCGGTAATTTTAGCTGAGCCTTTGAGTCTAAAGACCTTATTTTTGTTCTGTCTCATATATATGTATGATTACACATGAGTTTAACTCCACCTTGGTCTAATACATTCAAATGAATGCTCGAACCCGTGTTGTCGAACCTCACGTATACCATCCCATGGAAGAAAGTTTTTGTAAGTCCCATTTTTTTCATGAACCGGAAACACAATGACGTTCGATCACCCATTTCTTTGCATTCCCATTTTTTGGGATTTTTACAGAACGTATGGGACCCTGAGCCTGGCACAGAACCTACGCTGCTAGGGTAGGCAGTTGGTTGGGCCAAATGCTCCTTTGCCATAGGAACCATCGATGTACTCGGTGCCACTAACTGTCCCGATTGTCTAAGTTGATCCATTATTTCTTGCACATTTTCTTTGACCTTTTGAGGAATCGTTTCATCAAAAGTTTTCTTGAACTTGTCACGTCTTCTATATGACTCTTGATCCTTCGGGAAACCATCTCTCCAGGATATCTGTGAAGAGATTGCTCGAACACGTCCACAGTGTTCTAGGTTTCCTAGGATAGCGGTAAGTTGGTCATTCTCCCTCTTCGGCTTGAAGAGACCTTTCTGTTACTTTTCAATTACTTCTTTTATTTTTTGGCTCTACTTCATTAACAAAGTCGTGCTTTTCAAGTTTGCCGTCACTAGTCAAACCTGATTGAGCAAAGACCTGTAAAATCCCCAAAAAGTGGTAGCAAGAAAAATCCAGCTCATGTACACTTAGGAAAAATGAGGGGAATTAAAACTTTGAGTTATAACGATGTGAGTTCAAAGTGGTGATTCAAATTTCCCAAAACTTCCAAACATGGAGATCTAAATTCATAACTTGGGTCTTCATATTTCAAATATTCAACCTTCCAAATTTCAGCTCATTTGGAGGGGTTTTAATATTTGTTTGGGATTAAAAGAGGAAGCTCTCTAATCTGAATTTTAAATTCAGTTTCAAATTCCAATTTCCTCAATTTGCAAATTTGGTTCCACAAATGTGTTCTCCACATTTGAATTAGCAGCCATGCTAAAAATCAGAAACTTTGGAGTTGGTTTGCTATGTTTTTGGAGCAATGCAAAAAGGAGAATTCAAATTTCATTTCAAATTTAAATAACCATACCCAATTCAAACTTCATACCAGAATTTAAATCATTTGAATTCAACCTTTTGAAACCTAACTTTGAGGCAAAGCATAGCCTTAAATTTTGAGTAGCTGGGGGATAAATATCAGTGGAAAATTTGATTAAAAGAGGAGGAAGTGGGACCCAGTGGTCAGCCTCACAACCGGGCTACCGCCTCTGTTTTTCATCAGCCGATCCCCGAGGCGCCGCCAGCTCCCGGCGCGACCCTCTCCCGAGGACGGCACCACGCCAGCTCCTGTTTCTCGGCCGCGTGATCATCTCTGCACCCCCAGCTGCAGCACCAAAACTCTCTTTTGCTCCCTCGCACGCTCACCGCTTCTCCGTTTTCTCCCGCAAGAAACTGCCCGGTGCTGTTTCTGTTCCTCCCTCGCACACACTCACCCGAGCTCGGGTGATCAAACTCCAAGCAGCAAAAAGAAGCGCAAGTGCGTGCTCCAGCATCCACCATTCTCCCACCTAAGTTTCCTAGCTCGTGCTACGCGCAAACCAACACTTGGCGCCGACGTTCGGAGGTGCCCGGCAGAACCACGTTCGGTTGACCGTGGACAGCATGTTACGGCCGGTTTCACCACCCCTTCCCTACACAAGAAAGGTGTGTTGTTGTCCGTAGATCGTGTTGCCGAAAGCCTCATGTCAATTGATACATCGGGTAGTGAGAATTTTCGGTTTTACCAAACCCTAGTTCATAGCGACACCTCTCGGTCTACGATCAAATTCGTCGCGCAGCAGTAGCTAGATCTTATTCTGGTCTAGGAGAAGATTTGCTAGATCCCTACGGTCCTTCTCGCTCAAACAGCGCTAGAAACCATCAAGGACTGGTCAAGTTCTTCGAGCTTTTGTCACCACCGTCGTGTTGTGGGCGCGGGTTGCCGGTGAGGTCCCCTCTCCGGTGGTTTTCATGAAGAGCGGGCTATGGGTCACCGTTGTCCAGGTGACACTGGTGCTTTTAGAGCAAACCCTAGCCCGAAAGACCCACTGTCGAGTGAGAACAAGGTCGCCGAAGTGAGGTTCGACATGGTTGCCGGTGTGAGCAACGTTCCGGCCGTTGTCATCCGCTCCCGACACCACCATCGTGTTCAGCACGGTGTAGAACTCACAGGCGGCGAGTTTAAGGAAGTTCGGACCACGGGAACCCCGTCCTGGTGAGCCTCGCCGGCGTGCGCCGCCGCGGGAGGCGCGGGCAGCGCGAGGAAGAAGAAGGAGGACCGGGTCCCACCGGTCAGCCTCTGTACCACGCGGGGATCGGCCTGTGGCGCTGGATCGGGTGCGTCTGCGTGGGAAATAACCCCGTGGCCTCAGTGTTGCCGTCATCTGAGTGGATAGCGCCACGGGTGGGGCCCACAACCAGGATTTAAACATTTTTCAATTTCCAGATTTAGTGCAAACTTCAAAGGACCATAACTCTCTGTAGGAATGTCCAAAATTTGTTAAACAAATTTTGCTGGATTCCTCTCAGTCCGTACTTTGCAGAAATGCAAAGAAATTGATATGAGGATCTCTGGAAATTTCTCCAAAATTCCTCAAAATTAAAATTTTGGGGATTAATTCTAGAGGATCCCTGTTATGGAATTTCTTCAAATTGGGCCATGAGGTTCCTTATAATATTACTGATCCCCAGTAAAATTTTGAGTTTCATTGGAGTTCATTTGCTTGGATAAATTGCCTTCCAAAGTTCAGCCTTTCTTTAAAAATTCAAATTTAAACAGAAACTTTTCAGAACTTCTATCCAACTTCAAAAATTCATATCTCTCTGTTGGTAGCTCCAAAAATGGTGAAACAAATTTTGTTAGAACCTTGGAAACCTACCCTAATCAGATCTTCAACTGTTAGTCATGTCAAAACTCCTGATTTGGGCTCAAAATTCAGAGAAGCCTTGTACTTGTAGGAATTTTGGAGACTACATTGTGCAATGACATTTCTCCAATTTTTGCTCAGATCATCCTTAGAGAGTCTAGTATCCACTGTAAAAATCCCAAAGCCAATTAAGGGACCTAAATAACAGTAGCTCTAAATAAAATTGTACTTCTTATATAAAACTTGCACTTATGCATGTATTTTGCTACATTCATAATAGTGACCAAAGTTGAGGACGCACCGGACCCGTTGGACATCCTCCCACCAGAAGCTGACTTCTCATTTGACTCGCAACCAGGCAAGCCCCGGTTTGCATTTAAGTACTTTTGCAAATTCTTTATTTGTATCACTTATGTTTAGGGTGAGATGCTTGCATTAGAGTTAGGGTGAATGAAACCCCACTTGCATAACCTTTTGAATCCTATGCAGGGTTGGGTAGTTTACAAACTCGACGAATAGAGAATGTCGTGCTAATTTTCTTAGGATCTTGGTAGAAGTCGAGTGGTTGGAAGCTACTCGCGAGATAGTATTTATCACATGGGATGAGAAGAGGTAGAAAATGGCTTAAGTTGTGAAAATGAGACCCAGCAGGGGGGATAGGGTGCAGTGAGCGGAGGTCTCACGTACGTAGCCTTGTTGGTGTCGATTGAGGACTGAGCCGTGTGCGGCCCTGCTAGATAAGTCTCGAACAGTACCGGATGCATACTGGCATATGGGAACCAGGAAACCGATGTAATTGGTTAACCTGGGTGCCGAGGCTTACCCAACCGTAAATATGAGTGGGTTGAGGGTAGCAAGGTGTAAATCTGCCGATGGGCACAGTCACGCTCCACGCGGGGACCTCCTGTCCGTTACGTATGGACCGGTTCGGCATTTGGGTTGCCTTTGAAAGGTTGTTGCATACAACAGAGTAGGAAGGGGTGTGGAATCACGCTTCTGAAAGTGGGTGTATGTGACGTGTTATCTGGGTGTGTCCTGATTGCAATCACCGTCCCTCGCGGTTATTTAAGTACTCGCTTGTTCACTGTGCTGTGACGTAGTAAGAAGTGAAATAAGTCAACTGAATATGATGTATTGAACTGTTAATGTCTGGAAACCTTGTATGTTGTAGTTATAGAGCTAATTAAGTTTATATTCCACTTTGGACATCATCACATTGGAGGAAAGCGTTTCTTGTTTGATTGTGGACTTCCGATGTGAGAGCTGACTAAGGCTCATTAAACTGTTGCTATAAAACTGAAAGGATCAACATGTAGGTGTGTCTTTATTGCAAAGTCCTTTCTTATATTACACATCCTTGCATGTAGAGTTCCATGCATAGGGTTATCGGTTAAGACTTGCTGAGCCATCGTGCTCACGGTTGCAATATTTGAGTTGTATGCAGGTGAGAGCTATGAGGAGGGGTCCGAGGACGAGGCGATGCCCCCGTCGGGGTACACGGACGAGCTGGAGCCCTGCACGCCGCCATGATTCTCCGGTTCCATGTTGCTAGTGTGTAGCATCCCCGGGCTGGACGGCTGCACTTTTTCTTAGTTAGGATTAGAGAGTAGCGATGTACATTACTTCCGCTGTATAATTATGTTTTGTAAAAAAAAAGACTTCCGCTGTTTTATATCAAATAAAAGTTTGTATGTTGTTCTTAATTCTTTTCGTGTGTGCTATTGGGTGCCGCATCGCACAGCACCACCCTATGCGATCCTGGAGTGGGTGAACCACGGGGTGGTCCCCACAAGACCCACCGCTGAGTTCTCTCATCGCAGCCTTCTAACGGGTGAGGATTGCCCTTACTGGTAGTTTCCTCTAATATCTTATTCCATTTTTGAACTTTGAGTGCATATCCAGCAGACCCCAAGCGATGATGGTATTTGTTCTTTTTGGCAAGCTCTGACCTACTTGCACTTAGGGCTTTAGCATCAGGTGTGATCTTTTGACGAATAAATTCTTGCCACTGAGCTTGTGTGATTTTTGCCATTTTCTTCGGGCTAGGGACCTTATCAGCCTTAACATAAGCATTTATTTCACTCTTCTAGCCGTGAAACTTCTTGCCGCAGGAGATCAATGTTGCTTTATTAACAACTTCTTCTGTGCATTTCAGAAACTTGAATTGTTTCTTTATCCTCTCCCACAACTCATTCTTGTTCTCTTCAGGTAATTTTCTCCAATCCTCAGTTATGATCGGCACGAGCTCTCTAACAAGAAAACCTCATGCATTTCGGTACTTTGCAACTGAGTCTAGTGGTTCTTGGGGAAGCCCACTTGGACCAACACTTGTTATGTATATAATGCTGTTCAATGGACCCCTATTGGGACCTCGTTGCCCTCGTTTTTTGCTTTAGTGAACCTGAGGATTCTACCATTGGAGAACCTTCTGCAGTTTTAGGAGCCGAAGTCACCTCGTTGTCTTCGCGATTAAGCTAGTTAGAAAAGAATTATAAGACTTCATATACTTGACAACCAATATTAACTTAAACTGCTGGAGTTAAGATACGTGATCCATACCTCGTCCGCAGGATCATATCCCGGGTCAAGATCGTCTGAAGTCTTTTTAATTTTTATATTTGGAAAAGGGTCCGATGGACAGTGAAAGGAGCCTGAACTGCTGGAGTCACTAAACTCCATATTGCCTTCTTCATTATCACTACAGCAACAGTCTTCTTAGGCCTTTCCATTCTAGAACTAATAAGACAAAAAATATGTCCCACTTCAATGAAAGCTGCAAAAATAAATGCAGACAAGGGAAGGGAGACAAACTGCTGATCATTGGTGTTTATGTAGATGATTTAATTATCTGTGGGCCATATGTCACAAGTTTCAAGAATAAGATGATGACCAGATTCTCTATGAGTAATCTAGGCAAGCTGCCTCATCCGGGGCATGTCAAGGAATTTGGCTCAGTCGACTGTTAGCTGAAATAATGCGCATAACAATCACACATATGGATAAAGTATAAACCTTATACAACATATACATCCCTGGACCGTGTCAAACGATCGAGTTCCAAAGTATTAAACTTTATGGGTTAAAAGTTCATTTCGACCATCGTAGGTCGCCACGGGATGTTAAGTGTGTTAGCATGCGTAATTCCTCGCTATTGTACTGGACCCCAAACCTGTACCCGCTCGAAGTGATATGTCAAATGCATAAACTTTCTGACTCCACTCGCTGTTTTACAACAGCCGCTGGATGTCGAAATGTGAAACTTAATTGTTTTGTTTGAAAAACTTCAACATGGTGTTCACTGTCCAGCTTCTGGTCCAGCTGACCAGTCTGGATATTTCAACTGTTTTGACCACTTTGGAGGCAAAACCTGTACTGGAGTCCAACAACAAAGTTGTAGTAAACGCAAAAAGGAATCTATATTGTTTTTATTTGCCTCCATAGCCTTCCTAGTTTATGAGTTATGATTCCTACAATTTGACAGAATTTTCTCAGGAATTCCAGCACCTCCTTTGCGGGTGGCTGTTTTGTTCACAAAATTCCAACTAATTCTGTCCTCCATCTTGGAAAACACTGAACTACAAAGTTGTAGCACATTTCCTATACTTTCCAACGATGTCTTATTTGACCCTTATAAAATTTTCGACAGAAAGTTGTGGTTAAAAGTCAGAAAATTCCAGAGAGCATTTTGGGTCTGTCCTGTTTCTGGACAGTGTATACTCATCTGAGATTTTCATCCATTTGGAAGGAGATTATGTTCTTGAGCTCTACAGAAAAGTTGTAGAGGACTTCAAAAACTTTCCAGACTGGTATCCCACACCTCCATTGGTTCAACCAATCCTATGTTATACCCTGTTTAAATTCAGCAAAGTTTCTGCCGAAACAGGGGTGATTGTTCCTAAGTCTTTGAGATTGAATCTATACTCCCAATTGACTCTTAGTTCAATATAGGAGTTTACTAACCCCTAAATGGAATCCTAAACCTCATTTTAACTCTTTTATTTGAAAAATATCCTTTTATGCAGTCTTGGTACTACGTTTCCTCACCAAAGAAAAATCCTAAGCCAGTATTCCGGCATATACGTGTCAAATGGTGGAACTAAAGATGTCACTCACAAACGGTTTCTACACGACATGCACTAACGTGGTTAATGTACCTGCAGAATAACATACAATAATGGTGCACCCAAAGGTTTTTGACATTTCAGGCAGTTCCATACCATAATAAGAACACACAGTTCCATATACTAGGGTTTGAGAAAATCTAGGGTGCGGCAGCGGCGAGGATATGACTTGGCCGGAGGCAAGGGCGAGGAGGGAGGCGACACAGGGACGGAGGAGGGAAGGAAGCAGCAGCGTACCTGGAGGTAAGGTCAAAGCTCGACCTAATGACTCGAAGGAAGGGAAGGAAACGGTGAGGGTAAAGCTCGGCGTACCAGGAAGGAAGCGGCGAGATCGAAGTTCGGCGAAGCTCGACGACGACGGCGAAGCTCGGCGGTGAGGGCGAAGCTCGGTGCCGAGGGCGGCAAAGACTTGGCGGCAAACGAAATTTTGGCAGCCTGACGGCGTCTAAGTGATTTCGCTCGGGTTAGGTTTTTCCAAGGAAGTTGAGCGCTATATATAGACGTCTATCTTCGCAGGCGGCTCTTAAGTAATAACCACCTAAGGAAAGGACTGCCCTCGGACGGTTATTCATTACCACCCGCCTACGAAGATAGACGGCTATACTGGAATCTAAATATTTTACCTTAGACGGTTATTACTAAATATCCGCCTAAGTAAAGGACTTCTCTCAGGCAGTTGATCAGTACCAACCGCCTGAAAAGATCTTTATCTAAACTTAATTAATACTCTTGATTAAAATGAGGGGCCTTTTTTGAAGCCAAATTCCACTTTCTTGTAATATCGTTTAGTATTAAAGGTTTCCAATAAATTTCACTTGGTAAAAACTTTGAAGTTGATCAGAACATAAAAAACAAATAATACTGGTTAATTGTCATTTTTCTATCTTGATGAATATAGTGATTTTTCAATTGAGTTTTTCAATGGGACTTTGTAGTCATCATACCAACCTCTATGATTTTTTTTTCAAAATTTTATAATTTTTTTGAATCAATTTATGTTCAAAATTTAAATAATGCCTCATATGTATATAAGCATTTCATTAGAAAGATAGATAATTTGAATTTTGACATGTTGGAATACTTTAAAAAATGACCAAAATTCATGCATGTATAATGAAGACAAATATGTTCATACAAACTAATTTCAGTGAAAGATCCTTTTTTAGGAGATACAAAAAATATGAAGAATATGTGAATATAAATTAATTTCATATTTACCAAAACATTACAGATGTTAGCTATACAAGTTTTAAAATATTTTGGTCCAGTTGGTGGATATTAATTTTTTAAGAATATAGAAAAAAGAGTCATCGAATTTGGACTCAATTTGCAGAATCTATACATGTTTGAGTATTTATATTGGAATCTAAATATTTTACCTCAGACGGTTATTACTAAATACCCGCCTGAGAAAAGGACTTCTCTCAGGCGGTTGATCAGTACCAACCGTCTGAGAAGAGATTTATCATAGGCGGCTCTTTAGAAACAACTGCCTGCAGTAGTTAAAAGCCGCTTGTGAAAACCCACGCCTATATAAAGGGCCCCTCGGGCACCTGCAAAATCTAACCCGGATGTTTTCCAGCGACGCCGTCAGGCTGCCAAATTTGGTTAGAAGAGGCTTCTTCTTTAGTTGATCAAGCTTCAAACAGAGAAAAGATTTGAAGATGCTTCTTCTTCCACTTTATTGAGTTTGTTGTCCTGTTTTCAATTTCATTTTATTGAGATTGGATCCAGCCCCACCCCCACCTCCCCTGCACTTTAGTTTATTTTGATCCAAACAAACTTGGTGAGTTTTCATTGCAGAGAAGATGTAGTTGATTTGAAGGATTAAAGGTTGAAGATGAATACAAGCACATCACATGTTCGATGAAATATTTCAATGAATAAGCCCAACTTCAAAATCCATTATTCTCTAGAGGAAGCTCCAAAAATACTCAAACAAATTTTTACTTTACAGTGGTGCAAATTATCTGGTTGAAAATGCATAATAATTTCTTTAGGTTAATTGTTTTAGTATAAACACACCAAAAAAATTCTGTTATTGAATTATATATTCTTTTATTGAAGCATGGATCGTCGAGCATGGATGTATAACATGCCAAGACCTGATCCTATGTACATTCAAAATGTTGCAAATTTTATTGAAGCATCCAAGAGACATGCGAGGATGCAAAAGATAGATGACATATTAATGTCCATGTATCGACTGCAAAAATAAGATTGCTTGGATAGATACTATAGTAATCCAATCTCATTTGGTGAAAAGAGGTTTCAAAGAAAACTACACAATATGGACAGAGCATGGTGAGTTAGATACACATGAAGTGGATAAAGATGATAAGAGAGATTCAGATGATGGTAATGTTCATATCGATGATGGTAGTGACAATCAAGATGGTGATGATGATGAGTTTGATTGTGAGGAGATGTTGCGCCACATCGAACCACATGTATTGATTTCTATGGGAGCAAGCAAAGGTTTAAATAAAATGGAGACATTGCAGTTACAGCGATGGAGCTTTTATACGATGAATCAAAGGGTTGTGATAAGAAGTTTACTCCATTGCATGCAGTCCTAGAACTACTAAAGTTAAAAGCCACACATGGATGGTCCGATTGTAGTTCCTCTGATCTTTTGAATCTTTTGGCAGAAATTCTTCCAAATCCCAATAAACTGTCCAGAAGCACTTATAAAGCGAAGAAACTTCTTTGCCCGATGGCACTAGGTGTGACAAAAATACACGCTTATGTGAACCATTGTATTCTATATCGCAAAGAATTTGCAAACAAGATCAGAAATGTAAGGTTTACCTTGGGTACAGACGGAATGAATCCGTTTGGTGAAAAAAGGAGCATACACAGTACATGGCCCGTGGTCTTAAATATGTACAACCTACCGACGTGGTTGTGTCACAAAAGAAATATATTTTGTTATCTCTTCTTATCCAAGGTCCAAAACAACCCGGCATCAAAATTGATGTGTTCTTGGAAGCTTTAATGGAAGATATGGCAAAATTGTGGAATGAAGGGGTACGTACATGGGATGAGTACAAGCAGGAGTATTTCACTCTAAGAGCAATGATATTCATTACCGTGCATGATTATCCTGGGCTATTTACATTATCGAGACAAATGAAAGGGAAGAAAGGTTGTGTAAGGTGCGTGGATGGAACTGAATTTTTGTACCTCACTTCGTCCAGAAAGACAGTGTACATGAGACACTGGCGGTTCTTGACAGATACACACAAGTATAGGAAGATGAAAGAACAATATGATTACAAAATCGGAAAAGATACTGCACCAAAACCTTACAACGGAAAACTCGTGTTTGAAATGGTCAAGAACATTCATATTACGTTCAGTAAGGGCAAAAAATGTAAAGGAACAAAGAGGAAGAAAACTACATCTTTGGGTGATACAACTAACATGACTTTTAAAAAACAATCAATTTTTTCAGGTATATTCCGTATTGGAAGAACCAGGAATTTTGCTATAGTATTGATTTGATGCACGTTATAAAGAATGTATTTGACAGCATTATTGGGACCTTGCTGGACATGTCAAGGAAAACAAAGGACGGATTAAAATCATGTATGGATCTACTAAATCTTGATATTAGACCAGAGCTTCACCCGGTAGAAAAGGCGAACGGGAAGCATTACCTTCCCCCAGCCAGCTACAACTTGACACTATAAGAGAAAAGGGCAATTTGCGAATGCTTGCGTGGGATCAGAGTGCCCACAAGATTCTCATCCAATATCCGCAAACTAGTCTCGATGAAAGACTTGTCTTTATTCGGCTATAATTCTCACGACTGCCACATGATGATGATAGTGTTCCTTGCCATTGCAATAAGGGTCATCAAACCTGAGTATATAAAAGTTGTCATCACACGTTTGTGTTACTTCTTCAATGTAGTATCGCAAAAGGTGATAGCACGTGAAGACTTAGACTATTTGCAAACATATATTGTTGAGACTATGTGCAAGCTTGAGATGTGTTTCCCACCATCCTTTTTTGATATGCAAGTACACCTAATCATACATCTTGTTGATCAGATAAAAGCATTGGGGCCACTATATTTACATCATATGTTTCCGTTGGAGAGATATTTAGGAGTATTAAAAGGTTATGTGCAGAACCGTGCTCACCCAGAAGGTTCAATTATGGAAGGATACACCACTGAAGAAGTGATTGAGGGTTGCGCTGATTACATCAAAGATGGAAAGCGGATAGGTGTGCCTATACCAGTACATCAAGGTAGACTACGTGGGAGAGACAAAGTGGGTAAGAAAACTTTTATGGTTCACGATTACAAATTAGTACACGCTGCACATTTTGGTGTACTACAACAGCTCG
Source organism: Neostapfia colusana (assembly GCA_030760725.1). Taxonomy (NCBI): domain Eukaryota; kingdom Viridiplantae; phylum Streptophyta; class Magnoliopsida; order Poales; family Poaceae; genus Neostapfia; species Neostapfia colusana. Next base: position 46,928,820 of record JASWHV010000020.1, read on the forward strand.
CAATAGTTGAGTCGTACATCGAGGAACACCAAATTGAGCTTCGCACAAAAAACAAAGGCTGCAGAGAGGACTGGATCATGAAAGAGCACAGAAGACATTTCACTAAATGGTTAATGGACAAAAATATACCATACGGAAACTCTATAGAAGAGGCAACAATGAAGAAGTTAGCTTCTGGCCCATCTGCTTTGGTGACATCATGGCTAGCATATGACATCAATGGTTACACATTTTACACTAAGGGAAAAAATGGTAAGAGTGTTATACAAAATAGTGGTGTTCATATATAGGATTATGATCCACAAGGACAGAAGACCACATACTTCGGGTTCATAGACGAAATATGGGAACTCAATCATGGCGAAAGAATGGTAATGCCCGTATTTAAGTGCCAATGGCTCAAACATCCTGATTGTGTGAAAGTGGACAACTACAGGCTGACACTGGTATTCTTGAACAAAGTGGGTTATAAAGATGACCCGTGGGTTCTCACCGATCGTGTTGCACAAGTTTTTTATGTACAAGATCCAGTAACTGAGAAGATGCACGTAGTTGTTTCTGGAAAGCAAAATATCGTTGGGGTTGAGAATGTGGGAGATAATGAAGAGGAATATAATCAGTATGAAGAGATGTACCTTTTCACCAAACCAGAAAACATCAAGCGCGTAGAGAGAAGCATTAAAAAGGATTTGAAACCCTATATGCGAGAAGATGTCAACGCTGGAAATAATGTATGATATGTATTGTATATATTTGTATCCTCTGAAATCAACTTAGAAAAATGCTCCATTTCAGATTTAGATAGCATGTTTTGAACATTATTAAATAAATCTTCTGTAGAGGAGACTAATTTGGACAAGTGATCCTTTTCGGCTTGCCTATTATATTTATCACTTTCACCTGTTCCATAAGTCATCAAATTAATTGTATGTGTATACTAATTTAAAATTACATGACACCAAGAAATTTTGCAGGTCCCAGATAGGTTCCACTTTTCATTTTGTTGAGGGTCCAAGATAAGCTCCTGTCAAGCTAATCCCTTCACAGCAAGCTCTTGAGATGCAAGTAACACCCGGACTCATCATTTGGATTGTTGAAAGCTTCAATTGAAGCCTGACGATACCTTAGAATGGTTTTCCCATCCATTTGAATGATTTCTTTCCCTTCTCTCCATTTTAAAAACTTACAAAGATGCTACTTTATCAGTTCTAATGGCTGAATATATTGACTAAAAATCAGTACCATGTCTCTTAGCGTTCACACAAACGATGAAGCGAACAACTTCAATCACAAATCTTATTATTTTTCCTTCATAGGGATTTGACCTTAATGTTTCAAGGATAGATTTATCAATAAGTGAAGCTTCCTCATCAGACATGTTAAGCTATGAGTGGCAATGTCCAGGTTAGAAATCTCAATAGGGCTGAAGACAAAGAGATCCTGCATATGAGTGGCAATGTCTAGGTTAGACAGCGTGAAGCTATGATGACAGTCTTCAATAATATGAAAAGTGATGCCAAGTTTATGCTTGCATCAACCAAGGCATGTTGTGAGGGCATAACACTTGATGGGCAAGCATAGAAATCTCAAAGGGACTGAAGACAAAGAGATCCTGCATATGAGTGGCAATATCCAGGTTAAACAGTGTGAAACTATGGTGGCAGCCTTCAACAACATGAAAAGTGATGCCAAGATTATGCTTGCATCAACCAAGGCATGTTGTGAGGGCATAACACTTGTTGGGGGCAAGCATAGAAATCTTAACGGGACTGAAGACAAAGTGATCCTTCATATGAGTGGCAATGTGCAGGTTAAACAATGTGAAACTATGATGGCATCCTTAAACAACATGAAAAGTGATGCCAAGGTTATGCTTGCATCAACCAAGGCATGTTGCGAGGGCATAACACTTGTTGGGGCAAGCATAGAAATCTCAACGGGACTGAAGACAAATAGATCCTGCATATGAGTGGCAATGTTCAGGTTAAACAACGTGAAACTATGATGGCAGCCTTAAACTGATGACACTTTTCATGTTGTTGAAAGCTGCCATCATAGTTTCACGCTGTTTAACCTGGACATTGCCACTCATATGCAGGATCTCTTTGTCTTCAGCCCTGTTGAGATTTCTATGCTTGCCCCAACAAGTGTTATGCCCTCACAACATGCCTTGGTTGATGCAATCTTCACCTTGACATCACTTTTCATGTTGTTGAAGGCTGCCATCATAGTTTCACGCTGTTTAACCTGGACATTGCCACTCATATGCAGGATCTCTTTATCTTTAGTCCCGTTGAGATTTCTATGCTTGCCCCAACAAGTGTTATGACCTCACAACATGCCTTGGTTGATGCAAGTATAACTTTGGCATCACCTTTCATGTTGTTGAAGGCTGCCATCATATTTTCACGCTGTTTAACCTGGATATTGCCACTCATATGCAGGATCTCTTTGTCTTCAGTCCCGTTGAGATTTCTATGCTTGCCCCAACAAGTGTTATGCCCTCACAACATGCCTTGGTTGATGCAAGCATAACCTTGGCATCACTTTTCATGTTGTTGAAGGCTATCATCATGGCTTCACGCTGTCTAACCTGGACATTGCCACTCATATGCAGGATCTCTTTGTCTTCATCCCTATTGAGATTTCTAACCTAGACATTGCCACTCATAGCTTAACATGTCTGATGAGGAAGCTTCACTTATTGATAAATCTATCCTTGAAAGATTAAGGTCAAATCCCTTTGAAGACACAAAAACAAGATTTGTGATTGAAGCTGTTCGCTTCATCGTTTGTGTGAACTGTAAGAGAGATGGTACATATTTTTAGTCAATATATTTAGCCATTAGAACTTATAAAGTAGCATCTTTGTATGTTTTTGAAATGGAGAGAAGGGAAAGAAATCCTTCAAATGGATAGGAAAATCCTTCCAACGTATCGTCAGGCTTCAATTGAGGCTTTCAACAATCCAAATGATGAGTCCCGGGTGTTACTTGCATCTACAAGAGCTTGCTGTGAAGGGATTAGCTTGACAGGAGCTTATCTGCATCACAGGCGGTTCTTTACTAATGGCAGCCCGTGAAAACAATGACTTTGCCCAGGCGACTCTTCATTAAAAACCGCTTGTGATGTCTGAACCAGTACAGGCGGTTCTTTATTAATGGCCGCCCGTGAAAATCATGTATTTACCCAGGTGGTGGTTTATTAAGAACCGCATGTGAAGTTTGTCACAGTACAGGCGATTCTTTATTAATAGCCGCCTGAGAAAATATTGTATTTAACCATACGATTGTTTGTTAAAAACCGCCTGTGAGGTTTTGTCATCACAGGCGGTTATTGTTTCATTTGTCACCACAGTCGCATTTCTTTGTGGACCGCCTGTGTTTGAAAAATCGACGGGCCTGTGAAAATACTTTTTGTAGTAGTGAATGAGAGCTACTTTCGTGAGTCCAAGTTGCACACAAAAATAAGTGCAATTTCATGGGCTTTAGTGCATGGCTCACGACAATAACTATCTTTACTTTCGTGGGTGAACCCGGCACACGAAAATAAATGTAATTTCGTGGGTTCCGGTGTGGGGCTCACGACAATAATCTTACTTACATGGGTTTTGAGGTGGCTCACGAAAATATTTGGAATAAATCAAGGGCGACCTATCCCCTCGGTGTTTTCCCCGGCGTCGCTCCTCTCGTCCCGACACAGCTCGGCCACCGCCGCACCTCTGCCGCTGCTCCGCCGCGCCTCTTCTTCCGCTGTCTCAGGCCCTTCTTTCTCCGCGCCTCTGCTCCTCGGCCTCTGTTCCGCCGTGCCGCCTCTTGCTCCCCACGCTCGGCTGCCGGTGAATCAGGGGCCAACGGCTGGGGCGCCGGTGCAGCATCGTCAAGCACCCATCGTCATCTACAACGAGGTCCCGTAAGCTCATGCCCACTTCCTTTTTTAGGACTGTTGATTTGTTCATCGCATGGATCGATTGGCTGCATCCCACCATATGGATTTTACACATCTCATACAATCCTTGCTCCACAGTTTAGCATGAGTAATCTCTAATTAAAATACAAATCGTATATCTGTGCGCCGTTTAAGCATCACCCAAATCGAGCACAACCCGCCACAGCCCGCGGTTGAGCTGCCTTCTGTGCACCATTCCTGCGGTGCCGCCGCCACGCTGCTGCCACTGCCAAGCCCGCGCCGCTGCTGCTGAGCCGGTGATGATTTATTTCGTTCATCTACATGGAATGTATGGATTTATCAGTTTTAGAATGACTCATGGAGGTAACCATACCAGTGGGCGATGGTCAGATGAGAGTAGAGGCATTGCTCAGTTTTTTGAGTCATGAAATGTACCCAGCTAGGAGAAACTGCACTCGCCGTCGGGTTGTCCCAACCGATGTGCAAAATTGTCTGAGTTCGTGTTTTCCTTTTCTTTTGAAATGCATCATGCATCATACACTTCATCTTTATTACCGTGTTTATATGCTTTGTGCACAACTGGAGACACACATACACGAACGTAGAAGATGCAGAAATGAACTGTGGTTTGATGATTGCATGCATTTTCGAAAACTCAAACAGAGACTTGTAAAGTGACTTGCACTACAAGAATCGCGATAAGAGACGACGGCCACAAACCGTCGTCTATAAGGCTCAAACCGTCGTCAATAGCTTATTGACGACGGCATACGCTTATAGACGATGGTATACTGCTGTCTACGTTTTTTGTCATCTATAACGTTATTGACGATGGTAACCGTCGTCCATAAACTATTTGACGACGGCCAAAACCAGCTGTCATCGATAAGTGACTTCCTCCACGTGGCAGCGGGGGAAGCTTATCGTCGACGGTGCCAGGAACACTGTCGACGATAAGTTACAGTATCGTCAACGGTAGAAGGGCACTGTCATCGATACTGGACACTTATCGTCAACGGTGCCCTTGTCACCGTCGATGATAACTCGCCAGTATCGTCGTCGGCCTCCATGTAACCGTCGTCGATAATTTTTGCAGTTTTTTTAAAAAAATAGAAAATGCTGCCCTGGCTTTGAGGCCAGCCCTGGCTCGATGACTAGATCACAGAGATAGAAAAACATGACACAAACATACATATATATCACATAGCACCGCAAAATACATCACACAATATATTATTGCACAATTCTTCATACAAGTCTCACACCACACATTTTGAGAGAGGAGGGAACTCAGATCACATGTCTGAGGCTCGACTGACCTGACTAAGAGACGCTACCCCGTCCACGGGTGCGGAGAGGAGCGGTGGGGAGAGGGGCGGCGGGGCGGCCGGCGGCGTGGCGGCAGAGAGGGGCAGCGGGGGCAGCCGGGCGAGAGGTGGGCTGGGGCGGCGGGGCAGCGGGGTGGGAGGGGGGTCGTGGCGGCGCGGGGTGGCGAGGGAGGCCGGCGGCAAAGAGGGGCAGCAGGGACAGTGGGGCGGCAGGGGGGACAGGGCGGCGGGGGCAGCGGTGCGGGAGGGGGGACAGGGCAGCGGTGTGGGAGGGGGTCGGGGCGTCGCTGGGGCGGAGAGGAGCGGAGGGGAGAGGGGCGGTGGGGCGGCAGAGAGGGGCAGCAGGGGCAGCCGGGCAAGAGGTGGGCTGGGGCGGCACGGAAGCGGGGCGGGAGGGGGGCAGTGGCGGCGTGAGGTGGCGGGGGCGGCCGGCGGCGCGGTGGCAGAGAGGGGTGGTGGGGGCAGTGGGGCTGGAGGGGGGCCGGGCGTCGCGGGGGCGGAGAGGAGCGGCGGGGGCGGCCGGCTGCGTGGCGGTGGAGAGGGGCGGCAGAGAGAGGGGCGGCGGGGAGAGGGGCGGCGGGAAGGAGGGCATACCTCGGGAGGCGGCGACCAGAGACTGGGCGGCTGAGACCGGCGAGGGCGATGGCGAGTCGAGAGGCGGCGGAGACCGGCGACGGCGAAGCGGAGTCGGGAGGCGGCGCGGGCGGGAGAGAATGCCGCCTCCCGACTCGCGGGTCGGGAGTATATCGGGCTTATTGACGACAGTTGTCTCTCCCCGTCATCAATAACGCCTCTAGTGGGGCCGGATCTCAGCCAAATTTGACGACGGCCGTTATAGACGACGGCTGCCATCATCTTTAAATTTATTGACGACAGTACTAGGTCAACCGTCGTCAATTACAACATTATTGACGACGGTTGTATCTAGCCATCGTCAATTAGTTAAAAGACGACGGCCCCTCGTCAATATATTTGGCCGTCGTCAATGATCGGGTTTCCTATAGTGTTGTGTAGTCAGCTGTCTTAGGTTGAACTTTGCAAGGTTTTAATACTTTTCAGCAACTCCACATGACAACAACTTGTGACTGTCCCTTTCAATATTTGGATTCACTCCATAGTTTTATGTATTATGGAAAAGAAAGACATATTGTTTAGTTCACTATTGGAATAATTCCGCTGCTCATTATTTTTTGTTGACTATTGTAGTGTGTCAAAATAATCAACTGGTGTACTGTACAATTATTAGTTCAGTTGCTCATTTGTCTCTTGTTGTTTAATTCTATAATTCAGCTGTACATAATCTTTTGATGGAGTCCCAGCTATACCCTATCCTATTATATTAGTTTTAGTACAGTATACTCAAATCTCTCTAAATTGTTCTCTGCAGCATGTTCTGAGTTTCCACCCCGACCGCCCCATCTCAGGCCCGGCGCCGCTCGCCTCTGCCACCGCCTCTTCGGACGCCCCGACCGCCGCCTTGCCTCCTCCGCACCGTGCAGGTAACCAGACATTGTCCTTTTCACGGTTTCTTTTATTATGTAAGTGGCGAAGATTAGGTTTTATCATGTATTAGCACTTGGTTTATCATGTATTATCTTGTATTAGCACTATTTGGATCTATAAGCTTTGAAATAATTATTGTCTTGGGCTAGGTTTCCTCCCCGACCACACAAACTTCAGTCCGGTGATGCTCGCCTCTGGCACCGCCTCTTTGAACGCCCCGACCGCCGCCTCCGCACTGTTGAGGTAACCATACATTGCCCTTTTCACGTTTTCTTTTATTTTATTATGTAAGTGGCGAGGATTAGGTTGTTATGTATTAGCACTTGGTTTAGCAATACTATTTGAGTTTAGCAATTGGTTTTAACCATGCTGTTGTAAAATAATGGTTTCATTAAAACCTAGTTTTCATGAGCTTATTTAGCCTTTTGATGATGTATTACCATATAGATTTCTTAGTTCTACGTTTTTGTATTGTATAGTCTAGAACATGAGTGATGATATACGATAGATGTATGATGGTTGGCGGAAGAATGTTGCTCTTTCAGATGAATGGGCCATCAATACTAAGGCATTTATCAGTCGGGCTTTCTCTATTGACCAACCGTTTTGTGAAATACCCGTGCAACAAGTGTTACAACTTTTTATGCAAGGATAAGATTGACATGGAACGAGACCTCTGTCGATTTGGTTTTATGCCAGGTTATGAAATATGGTATGAGCATGACGTGTTATACTATAGTAATGTTGATGTTGATGAAATAGATGGTGATAACGAGGATAGAATGAAAGACATCGTTGAAGCACTAGATCATGATTGTGGTGCAGGTACATCTTAAGAAATTCCTGGACCCAAAATTGAAGAGTTCTATAGAATTCTCTCAGCGTCACATGAACAGTTGCATGAGCACACTAAAGTGTTTGTCCTTTATACAGTTACTCATCTCATGTCTATAAAATCAAAGTACAATTTATCGAACAAGTGTTACGATGATCTCATGGATTTGATATTAGACATTCTTCTGATGAATCATAAGTTGCCGATAGACATGTACCAGTCAAATAAATTGTTGGCAGGCCTTGGTATGAAGTACATAAAGATTGATTGTTGTCCTAACAACTGTATACTTTTCTGGAAGAAGAATGCAAATCTGACACAATGCTTAGTTTGTAAAGAATCACGATACATTGAGCCACAAATGAGAACGGGGAATTAGTGAAGACAAAAGTGGTAGTGAAACAACTTCATTACATGTCTCTTGCACCTAGGCTGAAACGGTTGTTTCTATCTAAATCAATTGTGAGACGTATGCGGTGGCATAAGGAAGGTGTGCGTGAAACAAAGGGAGTAATGACACACCCATCTGATGCTCAAGCATGGAAGGCGTTGGACTCTTTTGATGAGTATTTTGCAAAAGATGCTAGAAATGTTTGTATTGGTTTGGCCACCGTCAGTTTCACACCATTCAACACATCTTCTGTTTCGTACTCATGTTGGTCGGTTTTTGCTATATCATACAACCTTCCACCAGCCATGTGTATGAAATATGAATACATATTTTTGTCTCTATTCATTCCCGGTCGTAAACATCTAGGAAAATATTTAGGGGTTTTTCTTCAACCATTGATTGAGGAGTTAAAAGAATTGTGGACCGGAGTAGAAACGTATGACATCTACAAAAAACAGAAATTCAACTTGCTTGCAGCATACTTATGGTCAATTCATGATTTTCCTGCATACGGGGTTCTTTTAGGATGGAGTACACACGACACACTTTGTTGTCCAATTTGTGGGTCAGACTCTGATTGTTTTAGACTTACTCATGGGGGCAAAGTATGTTTTTTTGATTGCCGTCGACGATTTCTACCAGCAAATCATCCATTTCGAAGGCATGCTAATACATTTTGAAAGGATACTATTGTAGCAATGGGTCCGCCAAAATGTTTGGCTAGTGCTGAAATTGCTGCATGGCTCAGTCAACTTGTCCCTATAGATGATTGGTTTGTTAGCTTTGGTTACGAGCACAACTTGACTCATATATATGGCTTATGGAATCTTACTTATGCTAAGTCATTGTTACTGCTACACAACATTGATATGATGCACGAGGAACGCCATGTAGCAGAAAGCATCATTAGCACATGTTTCAATTTCAGAAATACAAAAGATAATTTGTAGGCTCGAAAAGATTTAGCAGAGATTTGTAATCGTCTGACTCTAGAAGTCAGACAGGATGGTAGTGGAAAACAGAGATTGCCACGTGCTCCATATTGCCTTAAAGTTAGTGAAAGGGAAAAAGTTCTAAAGTGGTTGCAACAACTGAAGTTTCCGGACGGTTACTGTGTTGCGTTGAGGCACACGACAAATCTTGAAAATTGGGTATTAAATAATCTTAAAAGTCATGATTATCATATAATGATGGAAAGACTTCTTCCAGTAATATTCTGTGGATATGTGCGTTAGGATGTGTGGAGAGTCCTTGTGAAACATAGTTTTTTAGACAATTATGTGCTAAAGAAATTATTGTTCAAATGATGGAAAAATTGGAGAAAGAAATACCTTTGCTCATTTGCAAAATAGAAAAGGTATTCCCGCGAGGATTTATGAATGTAATGAAACATCTACTTGTGCATTTGCCTCACGAAGATAAAGTTTGTGGTCCTATGCAATATCAATGGATGTACCACATTGAAAGGACACTAAAGAAACTTAGAGCAATGGTTTTGAACAAAGCAAGAGTAGAAGGGTGTATTGCAGAAGTATTTGCTCTGAAAGAGGTAGCATATTTTTCAAGTATATTCATTGCAGAGGAACATAATTTCTATGCTTCCACAATACGGTACCACATAGATGAAGAAACTCCTGCGGGAAATCTAAGTATTTTTTCGTGGAAGGAAAAAACAGTTGGTGGCAGCAGTAGGCATGTGGTTTCAAAAGAAGAATGATATTCATGTATGTTATACATGTATACAAACATCCAAGAGATGGCTCAATATATGTTGTGTAACTGCTCTTTTTTCTAATTTCCGTGAAGTAACACCTCACGTTTTTCTCATTTTTTACATGAGAGATGTTCTAATGTACTAATATTTTGCATTATGTAGCGAGTTCGATAAACAATTTTGGAAGTATACGCGTCAACCAAGAAGCAAACAGTTAGATAAAATGTGTTGTTATGGCCTTCATGGGGGTCCTAACTTCGTCAATTGGTTTTGGAAGCATGTAACATTCTCTATTACACGTTACTTTATCATTGCCATGTTAACCTAATTAGTAGAACTAATATTTTATCATTCATAGTGCATGGTCCATGCTAACGTTCATGAGGACCTACTAGAACATTCTCAAGGAACCATAACAGCAAGGAGTTTCGGTCGTTACGATGTAAAATGACTTTTGATTTGTTTGGCCAAATTTGAAGCAAAACATTCTCTTGCAGCCACGATAAATAGTGGAGTTGTAACTAGAGCATGTGATGCACAGGGGCATGAAACTAACTATTATGGGATTATTCAAAATATTGTGGAGTTTAAATTTGGTGGTTCCAAAGATTTTAGAGTTACTTTTTTTTCTATTGCGACTGGTTTGATAAAAACAAGGGAACACGACAGGATGAATTTGGTATAGTAGAGGTAAAACATGAAAATAGACTTCGTGGATGTGATAATTATGTTCTTGCTCATCAAGTTGAGTTGGTTTACTATCTACTGTATCCTTGTCCAAAGTTGAGTGCTTGGTGGGTCGGGTATAAAGCTAATCCACGAGAACGGTTATATGCCTCTGGTGATGCTGGTTATCAAGAAGAACAAGATGAAGTGTACCAAAAGGATGATATTCTACCATCTTTTAATATAGATGATAGTTTAGGTCTTGATTCATTAGTTGGTGATGTTGAAGACAATGAATGCGAAGAGGTAGCAGTGGTTAAAATAAAGAGACCTAGCACTAAAAAAGTTAAGGTAGGACAGAAGAAGAAAGTTGGTTGACATGTTATCGAAGGAACATCGGATCATGATGAATTTTAATCATGTAATTAATTTATATTACATTTTAATTTATTTTCATTACTTTTATTTGTATCATTATGTATTTATTTCAGACCAAGTTTTTTTCAACAGGATGCCACGTAGTCTTAAGAATATAGCTAAGGGGCCCTTTGGCTCCTCAAGCAAGAGTGAGAGTCGGTCTACTAGCTATTCACGTAGTGAAGACTCTCATATTTTAGGGCAGTGCCTTAAAATAATAGTAGACGAGAGGCATTTAAAAAATGTATGGAACAAGCTAATAAACTGGTTCATGTCTTTATAATTTTATTATATTTACCCACATATCATATTGCGAAACCTAATTTCTATAATTTCAGGTGGAGCAGGAGATCCAGGAGGAGCGTTAGAAGGAGTGTCGAGAAGATCAAGGGGGAGGACTTTCTGTGCGGCAGGAACAACAACAAGGGGTAAGAGCCTATATTAATGATGAAGCCGAGGAGGACAATGGGGATGACACCGATACGGGAGAGTTGCCGCAATTATTCAGGTATAGGTCCTCAAACACTCTCTAGCTGGCTGTGCCTTCACAACAGATATTATGGATCACTCCTGTCGGTGACTGGTAAGTAAATATAAAACTCGGTATTGAATAATAGATACAACTTTTTTTACAAATATTATATGTTGTTAAATTGACTTGCAGCAATGGGATGACTTGGATTGCGATGGACGACAACATCGTAGGCAACTTAATGCAGTGTTGGGTGCTATATGTCGTCATCATTATCTAGGTCTTGTGAACATTAAAGGTGAAGAGAAACCTACAATAAATTGGGAGCACTGATTGCTCCATGTGTTGTGCATGAAAATGTGGTAGGGGTTGTCTAGCATGATTTTTCGGTATGTCTTCACTACACTGCACTATAATTATATTTATTATAATTTTTGTAATGCAAACTCTATGTTTTTTATAGGAACGATATTGCTTGCCCGATGATCATGACGCTGCTCTTGAGTCTAGAGCACACAAAGTCTTCCACAAAGCTACACGTAAATTTGTGAATGATATGATGTCCAATGCTTGGATCACAGCTGTGTGCTTGTACTACAAGGAGAATCTTGGACAGATGATGAATAAGAAAATGGGAGCTTCAAAAATTTACCTAGAGGACGATAAATACCGTCAAGAAATGATTTCTTGGATTGTTAAGTGTGTTGGTGCTTATTATTCATTATGTACTTATTGGGCATTGAGTGAGTATCGAGAGAAATCTAACTCCAAGAGAATCAACCGTGAGTCCGTTGGAGAAGTTCTCCATCGTTACGGTGGAGATGGTCGTATTCGTCTCTCGAAACAGATGGTGAGTTTAATACATTTACAACTTATTCTTGTTATATTAGCTTTTGCGTAACTATATTTGTAACATGTCTATATAGGTTGCTCAAAGTTGTGAGGAACCCTCTTTCATTGATGCTTATTTAAGAGGGCAGAAGGGCACAGATGACAGTCAATTGTGCACTCCAACGGCCACACAGAACTTGGTATGTCATATAGGTAAAAGTAATTATTAAACAATATAATTGTTGTATGTTAGCTTTATAATTAGTTTTTGTGTAAATATGGTGAAGAGATGGTTCGACGTCATGGAGATGATTACAACTGGAGAAAGGAATACGTCGATGTAGTAGCTTTGTATGAATCCGGTAGAGGAAAACGTCACGGGAGGTGAACTTACTCCTCTTATATTAATGTATTCACATACTTCAATTTTTCCAAGTGTCACCTTATAATTATGACATATCACTATTGCAGGTATTCGATGTTCAATGGTGTCATGAACACCGATGTTGTTCTCTCGAAGTCATGGTCAACACAGAGCGGACAGAGTTCTCAGTGTACTCATACAGGAAATGAGTCCAGGTTTAAACAAATGGAGGAGGAGCGGCCTGCATTGAGAGACCACCTGAGGCTGCAAGAAGACCGCATGAAACGACAGGAGAGTGCATAAAAGCACAAAATGACTATTTCTCAAACCTGGCAATGTGGCAACAAGCGATGCAGGTATTTAATATAAGAGTTTAAATAATTATGTTAAAAAGAGATGCATGTATGTTTACAGTTGAATTATGCTAAACATTTCAAAATGATTTTAGGGATACTTTTTCTCAACTTGGATTGCCTGCAACAATGCCACCGCTACCGCAACCTCTACAGCTATCTATGCCTTCACCGCTAGCGGTGCCTCCACAACATCTTCCCGTTTGAACATAGGTATATATCATCGTTATGTTCTCTTTCACTTATATAAATTGTTAGTATACTTATAACATGTATCATTGTTTATCATTAGGGATCATCCTCAAGGGCACAAAACTTCCAGAATCCTCTTGTTACCAATTTGCAAGCATCTTCTTCAGGAGGATGAGGTGGAGGGGACGACTTTATCGATCAATTCTTCGCTCCCGGTGGTAGCAATTAGGTAAGTTAATCATAACTATAAAGAATAATCCTCCAGAGTTTCGTGTTTTCATTTGCATCATATATTATGTATCTTATTTTCAAATGCAGCTCGTGTATAATAAGTAATAGAAAGAATAACTATCATGTTGCTTTTCGTTTGAATCTTATTAGTCATGTACTTCACTTTGGCTTGATACAGGAAAACAGCGAGCAAAAGGGTGTCAGAGCAATTTGTTGGTTTGTTGGAAAAGCTCAATGTGGCCATGTGATAATACTTGCTTTGATAAAAATGTTGTATGGACCATGTGCTATCTTTGTGTTCGTTTATGTTATATTGTGTGTGGACAAGTAAATATTTTTGGACTATGTAATGGATGTTATAATATTTAATTGAGTTTGTTACATTTGTTATGAAGGGTGATCTGTGTGTTCGAGTGATAATTTATTATTTTATGTGCTCAGAACTGAACAATATGCATGAATTGGGACTGTAATCTCATGTATTTTCGTGGGACAGAAGTTGGCCCACAAAATTATTGCCATATTATTTTCGTGGGTTAGATGTGAGCCCACGAAAATAACCTGGCATTATTTCCATGGACCAACATGTTGCCCACGAAAGTAACCGGGCAATAATTTCATGGGCCAACTTGTGGCCCACAAAAATAACCCGGTAGTATTTTTGTGGGCCACATTTTGGCCCACAAAAATATATATTTCCGTGGGTCATTTTTGGCCCACGAAAATATGTCATTTTCCTGTAGTGATTTTTTTAAATCGGAGGATTCCCCACTTTCATTCCTTATCAGAACAGAGATCAAGTTACAAAAACAAGGCAGTAGCCTAGAACTCTATATTCACTGGCCTTCTAGCGAATCCTAGATTTCCAGGATCCTCCACACCCCCAGTGGGGTCTAGTCATCGTTTTACATCAAAAGACATACACCTCCTAAGTCCTTAATGTTCGAACCAGAATGTAAGATGCAAACTGAGTTTAAACGACAAAGTAAATCAATCAGGGACCCTCTCAACCATCCTGTGGTGTCGCCGTGACTGTCTTTCCAGCGTCCCCTTGCTGATCTGTTTGTAGAGTGTGGCATACCAAGTCTTCCTTGGATTTCCATCCATTTTAAAAGGCTCTTGAAACATCCTTTCTGCCTCAGCCCTGATCACAACCTGCATATCTGGAGAAAAAAGACCTGCCCAATAATTCATTAGTGAACATGATAAGAAGATAATCTCTGATGGATGCCTAATAAGCTTATTATCAAAACAGGCCCTATTCCTTGTTTTCCACATAGACCAACATATCGCAGCTAGACCTAAGGTATGAACACTTTTATCATCTGGCAGACTTATTCTTATGCATTCCCAATACTGATTAAATTCCTGGGTCTTTGATTGGAATCAAAGATTCTGGCAACAATGCCCCCAAAAGCTTTTCGTGATTTGGCATGAAAAGAACAGGTGTTTTACAGTCTCAAGTTTATCATAGAAATAGCATGAAACATCCCCTTTCCAGTTTCTCTTGGCCATAAATTATTTTGTCACCGTGGCCCTATTAACAGCGATCCAACAGAAAATCTTAATCTTTGGAGGTATTTTATAATGCCATATATTCCTATGACTTTACCCAGATTCAGCCTCAGTAAGTTTTCGATAGACTGGCTTCACATTAAACACTCCATTCTTAGACCATAACCATTCTACTTTATCATCTAAGTCAAAAAGTACTAAACTATTTAATTTTGCAGCCAGTCTATACCACATTTCATGTAAAATCACACGGAATGAAGAGAAAAATTGTATACTCCAGTTATCAGCAGCACACTGAGCCACAGTTAAGTCTTTCTTCATACAGAATTCATACAGAAGAGAATAAGTCAGACGCAATGGCTTATTTTCGAGCCAAATATCTGTCCAAAATCTAATTTTCCTCCCATTTCATAAAATAAATTTTCTACAACTTATGTAAATATCTCTAACCTTAAGAAGGTCTGCCCACACAGGAGAATCAATTCTCTTATATATAATTCCTCCAATGGGGTTGCCTTTAACATATTTGGCATTTACAATCTCCTGTCACATTTCATTTTATGTTTCAAGTTTCCACCACCATTTTACTAGGAGACTGATGTTCATATTTCTTAATTTTTAACACCCAGACCTCCTTTCATTTTACCCTTACATACTTTTTCCCACTTAACTTGATGGTATTTCTTTTTTCACTACCACCCTGCCAAAGAAATCTTTTCCTGCTCAAGTTGATTTGTTCTATAACTGTCTTGGGTAATAAGAACATAGACATATGATAGACTGGGGTATTGTTTAGACTAGCATTTAAAAGAATAACCCTACCAGCCATTGATAAAAGATTAGCCTTCCAAATATCTATTTCCTTAGATATTTTCATTTCCAAGTTATTCCAATCGGGCACAAACAACTTATTAGCTGATACAGGCACCCCTAAATATTTAATGGAAAAGAAAGCAACCTGATAACTAAAGATTTGAGCATATTGCAGGGCAGTATTATTATCCCCACTTAATACGAAAATTTCACTCTTATCAAAATTAATTTTGAGGCTAGACATCTGTACATATATTGCAAGGAGCAATTTCAGATTATATGCACTCTGAAAATCGTTTTTATACACTTGATCGTATCATCAACATATTGTAATATAGTAACACCATTAGGAATCAAATTATCAGCTAAACCTGTAATCATCCAATATTGTTTATCTTTTTGTACCATACGGGTCAGACAATCAGCTACAAAGTTGAAAGGTAGGGGAGATAAAGGATCTCCTTGGTGAACACCCTTAAAGCTTTGAAAATGGGGGCTAACCTTATCATTCAATTTAACACTGAGAGTACCATTCTATAATATTTATTTAATCCAAAACACCATTTTTTGCAGAATCCCCTCATGTCTAAACATTTTATCAAAAAAATTCAGTCAACTTTGTCATAAGCTTTTTCAAAATCTAGTTTGAGTATTATTCCAACCTCATCCTTTTTCAATCTAGTTGTGTGTAGAACCTCATGCAAAGATAAGATACCGTTCATAATATTTCTTCTATGTATAAAGGTTGACTGAACTTTAAGAATTAGATTATCAGATAAAGGTTCTAGTCTAGAGGTCAGCACTTTTGTAAACCATTTATAAAGACAATTCAACAAGCATATGGGTTTATATTGTTGAATTCTCTCTGCATTTTTAAGTTTTGAAATTAAGGTTACGTAACCAAAATTAATACGATAAATCTTATATATCCCTTATGAAAATCTTGGAAGATCTCAAGAATATCTCTCTTAATGATGTCCCATGCTGATTGACAAAATTCTATAGGAATTAAATCAGGTCCAGGTACCTTATTTTTCTCCATTTGAAATAAGGCAGCTCTTATTTCTTCCTCTTTAAATTCATTAGTAATCATATTATTTTGTTCATCCGTGACCTTATCATTTAAATCCCATAACTCATTGTCTAGTTCAAAAAGACTTAGGTTTATCTTCCCCGAACAGATTTTTATAAAACGAGGTTGCATATTAAAGAAGGTTTTCATCCCTATATATCCAATTTCCTTCATGATTAAATGAAAAAATAGTACTCTTTATTTTTCTTCCATTGGCTACCTTATGAAAAAAATTTGTATTTAAATCACCTTTAAGTAGCCAATTTTGTCGACTTCTCTTAAGCCAATATAGTTCTTCCTTCTCCCAAAGGTTAAAGAGCTCTATTTTCATATTAATGCATTCCCTAATTTCTTTTGAATCCAAACAAACTTTTTCCTCTTTCATTTCTAACTCCGCTATTCTACTTTCAATCTGTACTCTTCTTTTCTTTTCACTTCTAGCCATATTGGAATTCCAACCTTTTAAAAATTTCTTCAATTTTTTAATTTTAAAGAGAATTTTACTTAGAGCATCACTTTCTCTAGTTGGCTCATCCTAGATTCTTTTAACATTTTCTAAGAACTCAGGATTCTTCAACCAAGATAATTCGAAGTGGAAAGAAATTTTTTTCCTATCGCGACTACGTGCATGGTGCACTATCAACAAAGGGTTATGATCAGAAAAGCACCTATTGTTCTTAAAGACCATAATTCTAATAAACAAATCTTCTAACTCTTTGGACAATGTCAAGGGCCTCTAAATTAGGGTTCACTTGGTTATTAGACCAGCTATATTTTCTTCCCGATATCTTAATTTCCCTAAGCTCAAAATGGTTTATAATCGTATTGAACAGATCAGAAAATCTATTCTTAACAAATTTCTTATTCTTCTCATCACAATTTCTAATAATATTGAGGTCACCTCTAATTATAAAAGGTAAATCACATTTATAACAAAAGGCAGATAATTCGGCTAACAATTCTTCTCTACCTTCATCCCTAGGGGGGGACCATATACATTAATTAAGGTCCATCTTTTATTAAGATTGTTGTCCCATTGACAAACTTGACTCATATACACTCCATCTTTCCAAGAATCAATCATAAACCTTTCCCTATTCATGGCATAAATAATTCCCCCTGCCATACCTCTAGAAGGTATGATATGCCATTCAAAATTACTATTATAATCAATCTTTATCAAAAGGTCATCTTCCAGCTTTTGTATCTTGACCTCTTGAAGACAAATGAAGTCTAATTGATGTTCCTTAATAATGTCTCTAATGTAGCAAGGTTTTCCTTCTCCTCTAATTCCTCTACAGTTCTAGAAAATACCTTCCATCTTTTTTCCTAGGTTTACTTCTAGGTTTAGGTCTAACCTGAAACCCCTTATTTCTATACACAGATGGAGCACTCCTTTTATTTCTTCTAGGAGTCACTCTCATAATATCATAATTTTTTATTATCACCTCCCTAACATTATTCCTCCCTTCAAGCATGTTGCAGGTATTTGTATCTATAGATTTTGTATCATACCAATCTAGAAGCAAGGATGTAGTCTTGTTTTTTCCTCCTTATCTGTATCCATATCCCTTTCATTCTTGTTGATTCTACTTTTAGTAGCTAAATCCATCCTAGACTTTTCTAAATCTATCATCATACTAACTGTATCAAAATCCCTATCACTTATTCTAATTCCCATACTCGAAGCAAGCACTGTAATCTTCTCAAAATTAAGCTCTGTTAAAGATATTGGTGTATGACACTTACCTTTTGTGCCATCAACACCATGAACTTGCAACTTCCCAATCAACTCTTCATTTTGCTTCTGAATACGAGCACTTTGTCTATGAACCACCATCCTCTGGTCTTCATTCACTTTGAGAATATATCCTTTTTTTTCCAGTCTCATTTAATAGGACATCTGAGCTTGCATGTGTTATCCTTAGAGTACAATCACATTTCATCAAAGATGGAGGATTAGATTTAATTATATCAATGGGATCTGAGATATCAATAATTTTATCACCTAGAAGATCATATTCCTATTCATTCCAGTTGTCTACAGAGTTTTTTGTTACACTCATCTCATTCATGATTTGTATCTTTTTCCAAGAGTTTTCCTCTGTCTGCATATCCTCTTCATACACCATATCTCCCTGCCCTTTATCACCAGATTCAAATTTCTGCTTTTGTGGATTCTGTCCCCCCCCCCCCCACCTTGGTTATGAGCTAACCCTTTTGCTGCTACCTGATCAGTCTTAGCCCTTATTGGAGATGACTGAGAAGCATCATCATCATATATCTGCAAACTAGTTTCCTGTTCTCTTTTTTTATAAGGGTTTTCCACCTGTCTTTCAAACCAAAAGTCATATAAGTATGGGTATATGAGTCCTTCTACTGAAGTAGGCACTTTCCTTAAATCCTTGCAAACAATTTTCATTCTAACAAAATTATTAGTTTCCACCCCATCTTCATCTATGTCAATTGTAAGGCCCACCAAAGAACCCACATATGCCAAAGTCTTTTTGTTCCTTTTATCATAGGGAATTCCTCTGACCTGGAACCATGATTCTTGAAGCTGTCCTTTTGCATCAACTGTAGGTTTCCAAGTTTCAACAGTGATCTGAGCATCATTGTTAAGAAAGAGCTTGAAATTTTTCCAGTTGTTTATCATTTGGGCCTCGAGAAACATCATAGTAAATCTATTATCATCAATCTTTTTTGCAGACCACTCGCAAGATTTGTTCACAGCATTGGACCTGAACTGTTCTTCTATTTGAGCTGCAGTAGCCACCCCCTAATAACAGTGATAACAGCAGTGCTTTCCACTTCCTTAGTTTTAATCTCAGAGGTAATATCAGGAATGCTGAAGAAAGCCTAACCTTCCACCTAAGTAGCACAAAAAGGAGCAATATAATCTCTAAAGAGTTTAGTATAGCAATGAACAGCCTCATGCCCAAATTTCGCACATCTTGTACAATGTTTTGCATTGGGACAAGCATTGATTTTGTGATCCTTGCTACCACAACTATAGCACTGAATCTCGATATTAGCCACTATCTTATCCTCATCCTTTATATCTTTGTTAGACCTAGCAACTCCAGTAATCTGTTCACAGGTATCCTCTGGTTGCAGAACTTCTTCCCCATAGCGACTTTAGAATCCTTAGCTCTATTGAGACTATAACTTCGTCCCACAGAAGAATCAGGCATCACCTTGGTTTGTTTGCTGTCAATATTCCCTTCACCTGAGTTGTTCTTCTTCCATGGGTTCCACCCCGACCGCCGATGCCATGCATTATTGTTCCAAGACCCTTGATAATTGTTACCAAAGGAATCAAAACGACCCTACCTCGATTTCAACCTGTAGCACGCTGACCCCCTCGACCACCTCTCCAGACACAATCTACATATCCCCATATAAAGATGCCTTCTCTGTTTTTATTCATACTCACTATAAAGGCACATTGTTGACTGATGATCATTGGTACATTGCTCAGAATATGTTAAATTTTTTAGAGCTGTTTTACTTATCCATAATAACTTTATCTGGTGTTTACTACCCCACTTCTCCATTGATGATGCATACTATACTTGAACTTGCTGACCATTTAAACCAATATGAAAATGATTCTACATTCAGACATGTTGTGGTTCCAATGAAGTTGAAATTTCTTAAATATTGGGCTGACATAACACTATTATACTCTCTTGCTTTCATTTTAGACCCTAGGGCTAAATTAACAGGTTTTACCAATGGTCTTCAATTGTTGTCTCAGTTGCTTAGTCGTGATTATGCTTCATATTACAACACCATTAAGTCTGAATTATCTAACTTGTTTTCTAAATATGAGAGTAAATTTGGTTCACTCAGATTGCATAGACCTACCCCAAGTAGCACATCAGCAGGTAAGCAGGTGAGTTCTTGGAACCGAATATATAGTAGAGGTCCTACTAGTTCTGGTTCTGCTGGTACTACAACTACAAGTTCTACTCCTTCAGTCACTTGCAATGTTTCTTAATTAGCTTCATACTTAGATTCGGATTCTATTTCTGAATTTAATGATTCCTTTAATATTCTAACTTGGTGGCATGACCACAACAGAACTTACCCTCTTCTGTCTAATTTGGCTAAGGACTTGATGAAGTTTCCACTATTTTCTCCGAATCTGCTTTTAGCGTGTGTGGCAGGTTAATCGAGGAGCATCGTCGGCGTCTTACTCCAGAGCGTGTGGAAATGTTGTCCTTGCTTAAGGACTGGTTGCAAGGCGATGCTCGGCAACAACACAACATGGTGAACCAAGACCTACAACAGAACATGGAAAATTTATATCTCGATGATTGATGAAGATTGACTAACTGTTCTTTTATTTGCATGTGGGGCAATGCCACAGGAGTCTGTTTCTGTTTGGGACTGTTATTGACTGTTATTGTTTATTTGTTCTGCATATTTGAACTATAGATCACTAAAAGAGCTGGCTGTACTCTTTTTTCCTTTAGGATTTTGTGCCCATGCAGTTGATATGGGGTTTTACCTAAAGGTTTTTAATGAGGCATTGTAATTTGTATTAAAGCTCTTTTAAGCGTGGTGATCAGAATAAATCTTGATTATCTCTATTCTCAGTTTCTGTTTATTAAACAAAAGTTGTTTTGTGGACTGGGCTCGGGCTAGCCTGATACGCCCGGCCCGTGAACAGGCCCGGCACAGCCCGGCCCGCAAAATGCGCAAGTGGGCTCTGCTCGGGCCTGGCCTTTGGCCCGTTGTGCTGGCCCGACCCGGCACCCTGGTTTTATGGGCCGTGCCTGGCTTTTCTAGGCCCGATCCCGGCCCCGCCGGCCCGGCACGGCCCGTTGGTCACCTATAATTATTCTAGCAAAAGCTTTTTGGAAGAAGCATCGCCTCCCGCAGGGTGGACGGTGCAATGGAAGCCCGACATGCCGCTGGATTGAATGTTGCTAGTGCATCGTGACAATCGGGCAATGGCACGATGCTAATGCATAGACAACGTAGGGAGTGTTGTGATATTTTGCTACGTATATTCCGCTGCAAAACTTTATGTATTTTGAAGTTATCCTTTATGTATCAAACTTGTGAACTATGGCCCTTTGGTATGCAATGCGGTGTCACAGCGCGTGGCACCACCCGAACAATAGATCCTATTGTCGAGGTGTGACCCCTCACATTCTGTTTCATTTCTAATATAAATTGCATAGCAGTCTGGTTAAGCGGCAGCTAGACTGCACCAGCAAAACAAACAACCTCTATCTCTCGTGAGTGTACGTTCACTGTCCTCCTCATCAGGGTGTCCTCGCCTGAGTGTTCTTGAAAGTGCATCTAGGTATTCCCTTATGGGTTTTGGACGATTTGACATGACCCCACGGTCTTGTCGAGCCAGGATCACGCTGAGGGGTGCTGCGTTGCACAGAACCGGATAACACATATCAAAGGTACAAAGTGGAAGCAAAGTTTTATTACATAAAAAGGTTTATGAACATTTGTACAACAAAATATGTTCAGTCTACACTCACGGGCATAGACTACGCATCGAGTTCACGTTCAGCCCGTGAACGTGTCCCTGCTAGCACGCACACACAATAACACGGCAGCATGCATGACTCCCACTCGACGGGGTTCCCCTCCGTGGGTTCCGTCTCCTCCTTGGGAGTCCCTTACTCATAGAACCCTGCAAAAGCTTCAAACACAAGCAGTGAGCACGAAGGCTCAGCAAAACTGACCCGTCTCTCCTAAACATGAAACTTCTACATGAAGGGTGATAGGTTACATGAGGCAAAATAAGTTGCAAGGACTCGCCTAATTAGTGGAACCTTACTTTCAAGTTTTAGCAGCAGGTTGTGGAGAACCTTACGCTAAGGCACATGAGAGAGCCGCAATCAAACAAGAAACGCATTTCTCTCATGTACTTTGCCCAAAGTTGAAAAGAACTTTAGTTAGCTCTAGACTACAGCAAATCATTAACAATCAAAGTCCATCTTTCAATGAGCAATATTTTAACATGTATCTAGCCTGTTCTTTCTACGTCACGGTACAGTGAACAATGGTACCCACTGACCGCGAGGGACGGCGATTATAATCGATTTACACATGCAGGATTACCCGAATAACCCGTCGCGTACGCCTGTACTCAATGTTGCCTACAACAACCATCACAGACATCGTACGCAACCACCTTTCACCCGTAAGCCAAATATTGAACCGGTCCAATCATCCCGAGCAAGAGATCTCTGCGCACGCATCCACAGTGCAGCCAGCCAATTTACACCTCGGGCTCTCAACCTACCCTCTGAACGACCAGCTATGCCTCAACACCCAGCTTCCCGAGTTACATCGGTTTTCCGGTTTCCATATATTCGGTAGGTCTTCGGTACTGTTCTAGCTTGTTCAACAGATCCGCATATGACTCAGTCCTCAATCGACACAAGCGGAGCTATAGCACCCAGGCCCCAAAGTCCTGCTGCTCTTACTCTCCGCTCGGTCTCATTTTTCTTGCCATGTGTTTCATTTGCTATCTTTACCCGAGTCGAGTGCCTCTAGCCTATGCTCGCGAGTAGTTCCAACTACTCGACTTATACCGAATCCTACCCTATCTTAGCATTGCAGTGGCTAATGATGTTTTCAATCCTAATCCCAACCCATGGTTTTCTTGGCTATGCATTTGGGTTTCAATCAAGACTCTAATGCAGGAAGTAATTGGTACTTAAAGTAAGTTCTCAAAACAATAAAAATTTGTAAAAGGGTTAATGCAAACCGGAGCTTGCCTGCTTTTTAGGGTAGTAGTATATATAATAGAAGTTAGTTATTTTCAATCCCTTGATCTTTCTGAACTTGCTCAACTGATCCACACGTCAAGGGATGGCTCTGTCGAAGTCCTTCGTCGTAAACCCTATCGACATGTATATGCATAGTATTTTATAATGTAATTCAAAGGCTTAGAGATTAAAACTTCTTGGGAACAGAGGCTGTGTAGAGATCCTAGGATGAAGTGGTTGCCTCTGTTGTGCAAAGAACTCAAAGAAACTAAATGTACCTTAGATGTTTCATTACATCTCTAGCTAAGTTTCTAATGCCATATAAGCTGAGCTCTAATAATTTGGACAGAACTAAAGATCCTGATCTCCAAAGACTTCGAAATTTTTACAGTAAGTCATACACTATACAGGGACTTAGCTTGCTAAATTGCAGCTAAAGTGGAAAGAAATTGTGTCTCCCACAATTTCCACACTAACCCCCATGTTGTCCTTCACATCCAATAGAAAGGACAATAAGGACAGGGAGACTCAATGCTCAATTTGAGCTGAAAATTTGCATATGAATTCCTGGTCACATGAAAGTGTTCTGGACCAAAAATGAACACTTTTCATTGAGTGCCTTATTCAGAACAATTCCCTAAGCAATTAAGCAAAAAGAAATTAGTTCTGAATTAACTCATATGTTCATGTCCAACTTAGTGAACTACAATTTCAATTATAGTTCATAGAGTCTTCATGAATTTTCCCAAGATATTTGGAGCTAAGAAATGCCCAGAATTGAATTTCCAAATTTTGGAAATTCTCTGAAAATGTTTCTGTATTCATTTGAACACAGCAACTTAAAATCTGAACTTTTCCTTTTCAAATCAACTCCAAATGAGCTGAAAGTTTTTGAGGAGTCTATTAACACCCTAAAGAATATTGTGGAAAAATTTGAGGATTTTTGGATAAACCAAACTCCCTCTAAAATTCTTTTACTGAAAAGCTTTAAAGAATTTTCTAGAACTAAATAAAGGAATTCATATAAATTGGGTTGCATATTTGGATAGAGTTTGTCAGCCTGAATCTAACCCAATTTGAATCACTAAATTTGGACGTTTCTACACAAAAATATGAGCTCCACCAGAATTGGGGAAAATCTGGAAATGAGCTCTGTTCTATTTTTCCAATTTTCAGAGACATAAGGAATTACCAATACATTTGGCCAAGCAAATGGGGTCCAATGCCTCTGAAATTTTTACTGGATTTCAAGTATTTTTGGAAGAACCTTTTACCCAAATTGGGGAATTTTCCAACACATAGAACCCCTGGAATACATCCCACAAGATTTTCCTTATATGAATTAATGAGCCAAATCCAGGGATTTTCCTAAAAATTGGGCTGCACCCTGGATAGTACTCTTTGAGAGGAATCCAACAAAAGTTTTTCATAATTTTTGGACATTACTACACAAAGTTATGGCTCTTCAAAGGTTGAACTGAAAACTGGAAATCCTAAAATGTTTAAACGCTGACTGTGGGTCTGGGCCACGTGTCACTCACTGGGACAAAGACACACGGGGCCACACGTTTCCATATGTGCAGTCGCACCGGACCCAACAGCCACAGAAGATCGGGGTTTTTAAATTTCCTCTCACTGACGGCTGGGCCAGCCTGAACCTTTCTTCAACCTCGGCCTGTTCCCGCGCCCGCGTGCCCGCGCCACCGTCCTCGCTGGAGATCGCCGGAAACCGGTCTCCCGGCCTCTGCCCGCGCCCCTGCTCGCCGCCAGAGCCTAACCCACCACACTGAGCACGATGATGAGGTTTCCCCGAACCAGCAAGGCCTCTACGGTGGCTAGTGACAGTGCGGCGGCTCGGTACACCATCGGCGACGTCGGCCGGCTGTCCTAGCACGCCAACAGCTCGGTGAAACGGCGCTACAGCACTAGTGAACTATGAGGGAGCTCGACCTAGCCTCAAAAATGCTCGGGAACGATGGCAGATATGGTTTCACCGTGCGACCGCAGTCCCCCGCTTCGGTTGCCGCTAGAAAACCACGAAATACCCGATCTATGTGCAGTTTCAAGCTAGAAATGTGAAGAGCAAAGGATCGCCTACCACTTTGGGCCCCTTGTGCAAACTTTGAAGGACTAAGAATGAGAATTGAGGTGGGATTTGGGATTACCGTGCCGGAAGGTCGATTTGAGCACGCCGGGGAAACTTTTTCCAATTTCTCTCTCGGTGGTTTATGGCATGGCCTGAGCTTGGGAGGAGAGCGGCATGGTGCCTTGGCGCGTCCCAGGGCGCCGGTACTTGGTCGTGACAAGCATCGGGTTGAGCTGTCCACGGACGCCTCCTCATCAGCGTTGCTTACAGCCACCGCGGAAGCTCGGCGTTCTTGGCTTGGGAAGGCTGTGCCCCCGTTGAACCGGCACAAGGATGTCATGGGAAGTTCTGCGGTGTGGTTTTGCTGCTCAGCTGAGGCTCGCACGCGAGTTTTTTGTTGTGGCCGATCTATCGACCGAACGGTGGCTGTTTCGGTCTGTTCCTCGTGCGAGGGGAAACGGAAGATGGCATCGGTGCTGTGGGTTCTCTGAGGTGATGAGGACGGAAGCAACAGCTCGCCAGCGTAACCGATGAAGCAGGTGGTGGCTCGAGAGCTGTCTCGGTGGCGCCTCTGTGTCGCATGGCGACAGCGTCGTTGCCCGGTTGCTTCGCGTGGGGGATGAGAAACAGAGACCAAACACTGCACAGTTGAAGATCTTTTGTCAATTTAAACTGTTTCATTGACATGTGGGTCCCACAGCTCAGTCCCTCCTTATCCCTCTCCAAAATATCTCCCAAAGTTTGAATATGGTGGAATTCAATTGTGGAAATTCAAATCTGATGTTCATTTGAATAAGTGGGCACAATTCATCCAAATTCAAATAGGTATTTGAATTCATTGCACATTTAGGTCTATTTGGAAAAATGAGTAGTAAATATCTTCAAAAAATCATAAGACTTTGCCTACCCCCTAATTTGGACCTAAAGAATTCAAATATGAAACCTGATCTTTGATTTGGCTGCTGCAAATGAGATTTTTAGCACAACAGCTTTGAAATTCAATGTGTTGTTCTCATTTGAATTTTGAGTTGAATAAATTTGTTCCAAAACCTGAATTTAGCCTTCTCACACATATGGGAACTTCCCACCTTGGTTTCAAACCCCTTTTTGGGTTCCAAGTTTTCAAATAAATATTTGAACTTGTGTGAAGAGAGCTCCCATGTGTATTATCACATGTGAAAAAGTATAAACGAGTCCCATTTCTCATACATATGAAACCAACTTTGTGCAAACATGAGTTTCTTTGTATTCATATTTTTGGGACCTTTACATTCCTCCCCCCTTAAAAGAATCTCGTCCTGAGATTATAAGGTAAAAATGGGAGGGAGGATGGTGGAAAGTTACATAACGTGCGACATCTAATGTCGGGATAATTGGTGTGAAGAAATCCTTTGCTCCCCCATGTTGCGTCAACCTTTAGTAACCACCCCCTAAAACTTTATAGAACCACAACGTATGGTCGCGTGTGGTTCGGTCCTTTACGTTGATGATCTGAACCAGTCCCTCCTGAGGTGTGAGATCTGGTTTCAGTTCCCCGATATTCCCCAGCTGAGTGGTGGTTAAACACTTGAGACACTTCCTCAGCTGAGAACTATGGAAGATGCCGTACACACCGGTGAATATTATTGGTAATTCTAGCCGGTATGCAACGGATCCACATCTTTCCAAAACTTGGAATGGACCGATGAATCGGGGTGAATAGAAGCTCTGACAAGTGAATTCTGTCCAAAAATTTACTTCCTAAATTCTGGGTTACGGGGTACGACAATTCTGTCCTTAAACCACAGGACGTCGTCTCCGTCTTTCCGGAAACATTTCAACTCCCCACTGTCTATACGTCTCCGCAAATGTGACATGCCCTTGTCATGTTTCTGGGCTGCCGCTATCTCCTCACGGACGGTGGGGATCAAAGCTAAGTTGTAGAGAGCCCCATGTGGGATCACATGCAGTGGTGGTTCGCTCTCTTCCAACGGTGTTATGGTCAGATTGTTGACGAGTGACTTTCGACTCAGCGCATCCGCCACTACGTTTGCTTTGCCGGGGTGATAATGGATCTCTATTTCACAATCCTTTATCAATTCTAACCATCTTCGCTGCCTCATGTTCAGCTCCTTCTGAGTGAATATGTACTTGAGGCTTTTGTGGTCGGTAAATAAATGTACGAGGTTACCGAGTAGGTAGTGCCTCCACATTTTAAGTGCAAGCACCACGACAGCAAGCTCCAAGTCATGAGTTGGATAAATTTGCTCATGATTTCTGAGCTGCCATGATCCATACGCGACCACCCTTCGGTCTTGCATCAGCACACATCCGAGCCCAATGCCGGATGCATCGCAGTACATATCGAACGGTTTAGTTGTGTCTGGCTGCGCCAAAACCGGTGCTGATGTTAAGTGCTTCACTAATGCCTTGAATGCTTCTTCACATGCTGGACTAAACATATTTGGTAGCCTTCTTCAGCAGCTCTGTCATAGGCTTGGCAATCTTCGAGAAGTTCGGAATGAACCTCTGATAATATCCCGCGAGCCCGAGGAAACTCCGTACCTTGTGAACAGTTCTTGGGGACTTCCAATTCAGAACTTGTGCGATGTTACTCGGGTCTACAGCGATACCCTCCGCTGACATGATATGCCTGAGAAAAGGCACTTGCGATATCCAAAACTCGCACTTGCTGAATTTCACGTATAGCTTGTGATCCCGCAGCCGTTGCAAGACTATACGCAGATGCTTCTTGTGTTTTTCCTCCGACTTGGAATAAACCAGTAGGTCGTCGATGAAGACCATGACAAACTTGTCCAGCTCCGGCATGAATACCGAGTTCATCAAGTACATGAACTGAGCTGGAGCGTTTGTGGGACCAAGGAACATGACAAGGTACCCATAAAGCCCGTACCTCATCGAAAAGCTGTCTTTGTAACATCCTCAGCCCGTATCTCAATCTGATGGTACCCTGATCTTAAGTCCATTGTGGAGAAGACCTTTGCTTCTACCAACTGATCAAACAATATGTTGATCCGTGGTAACGGGTACTTGTTCTTGACTGTCACAGTGTTAAGCAGACGAGCACTACACAAAGTCGTAGTGTTTCGTGCTTCTCCTTTGCAAACAATTCTGAATAACTCCAAGGTAACGACTCAGTCGTATAAAACCTTTGCTCATAGGGTTATTCAGCGGTGTCTTCCACTCTGCCCATTCATTGGGTGCCATTTTATACGGCCTTCGTGAACTCAGTGGCGTTCCCGACGCAAGTTCAATCTTGAACTCTACGTCCTGTTCGGGCGGTATGCCCAGTAAACAATTGGGAAACACCTCCTGAAATTTACGTACCACCGGACTGTCCTGTATCTTAACAGCTTCCGAGTGGTTCAATATTGCAATCTGTTGCCGACTGGCGCCCAGAACTAATGTATGAAGACCGTGCTGTGGGGTGATTGAGCTTACCGGTTCGAAAATTAATGTTGTGAATCGCATTGTGGTAATTCAACCACGACATACCCAAAATAATGTCGATCTTCAGACCCCAAGAATAGGGAGTGTCATGGGTTATAATCTAACTCGCAAACAAAGAGGTGCTCGGAAGACAACATCACTTGTTGGGATGCTGCCCCGGCGAAGATATGAGGTATTGCCTCTTTGTAAAAGTGGTTTGGAGCTGATGTTGAGCCACAAAAGATTGACTAACAAAGCTAGGTGTGGCACCTAAGTCCATGAGAATTAATACCGGTGGCCAATTTAGAGAAAACATCTCTGCTAACACGGCTTCTCCTTCTGGAACATCATCACTCACTGTGTAGTGAATGTTGCCCCTTGTCTGCCCTCTTTTCTGCAGATATCAGTACGGGTCTGAACATTTTTAATATGAAGACCCGCACCCTTGAATTCCCTCCAGTCCGTACCTAGCACAATGGTCCATCCGACCACAAGTAGAGCATGGATGTCTCGCCGGCTCTTCGCTAACTTATGGTTGGAAGCTAGATACATATAGCTGCAGCGGTGGAGCACAAACCACCGTCTGATGTTGCTGCTCTGGAGGTGGTGCAAGTTGTGGTACTTGACCAGCAATCAACCTCGGAGGAGTTAATCGTACAGGGGCCTCCATTTCACCGAATGACGTTCGGAACACCAACCGGTACTGTTGGGGCACATAACTTGTACTAGCCTGTACGATATCACTCATTTCCCTTTTCTCTATACAGAACAGACCTTGATGCATTAAATCCAGATTTTGATCCAGTTAGAAGCATTTTCATAACTCAAGTTGTATACCAAAGTTAAAGTTAACTCAATATATTTCCAAAGAGTATTCACATGTTTCTATATCACTTCTGGATCAAAAGTTATGATTTTTCAAAGTTGACAGAATTGCTGGATAAAATTTGCCAGCATCTCCTCTGTATGTGGCTGGTTTTTTCACAGTTGTATATGCAAATGCAGTAAGAATCTGAACCAACTTTGAACTACAACAATGTTGTACATTTCATAACCTTTACAACGGTATATCATAGACTACTCAGTGATTTTTCTACAGAAAGTTATAAGTGTTATACAGAAACATCCAGGGAGGTTTGCATCTGTCCTGTTTTCTGAACAGTTTGCATTCAACTGGACATTCAACCAATTTGGCGTGTGATTTTGCTCCGGAGTTCTAAAAATAAGTTGTAGAGCAATTTAAAATATTTCCAGAACTGTATCATACACCTCCATTGGCTCAATCTTCTCAGGGTTATTCTCTGTCAATGTCCAACAAAAATTTGTACCAGCACAGAGCACTCTGTTTTTGAGAAACATAGAAACCTACCAATCCTCCCCCTTGAAGCTTAGTTCAGGTGAGGAGTTCATTACTAATATGTGTTTTCCAACTTCCATTTTTAGTTTAAAGTTATTCATGAATGATTTCTTCATAGGAAAGAAGTTATAAAGTGTAGTACGGTGGTGATGCACCGTAAGACATATGACGGTACTATGTTGCCTCACAAAAGAAAATTCTATACCGGACTTAGCCAGATTCGTTATTTCAGTTGCACTAAACGTCACTCACACACGGATGCTACACGTCTACCGTTTCGTGGTTAGACTACCTGCAGATAAATCAAACAATCGTCAGACTCGGCTGCACACCGAGCCCGGTATCCATACAGTTCGTACACCCAGCCGTCATCACTCGCCCAGATGTTCTCAAGCCAAACACGCCTTGAGCTACGTGTTCACGTTACTGACCACGTGACAGGGTCTCCCAAATTGCCCAAAGCAAGCCAGGGACAGATGTTGCTCAAATACCGCAAACGACATGAAGAGTCGTAGAGGATATTAAAGCGGGTCGGGTTACCTGCCACCCGTGGGGCTCCACCCTTCAGCTTGTGCGCACTGGTGGACAGCGCCTACGTGCACCCCCCAAGACATAAACGTCTCGAGATGCACGATTTTTCCGACATAATCAAATAGGTTAGTATACCACTTTCTATACATTAATAACATCCTTATATGGGCTACTAACTTGTTCCTCACTGGATTTCTTTTTGAAAAAGATGACCTTTGTAGTGCGTTAAACCTCAAGCGAGCTCTGATACCACGCTGACACGACCCCACGGTCTTGTCGAGCCAGGATCACGCTAAGGGGTGTTGCGTTGCACCACCGGATAACACACATTAAAGGTACAAAGCGGAAGCAAAGTTTTATTACATAAAAAAGGTTTATAAACATTTGTACAACAAAATATGTTCAGTCTACACTAACAGGCATAGACTACACATCGAGTTCATGTTCAGCCCATGAATGTGTCCCCGCTAGCACGCACACACACTAACACGGCGGCGTGCACGACTCCCACTCGACGGGGTTCCCCTCCTGGGGTTCCGTCTCCTCCTCGGAAGCCCCTTCCTCATAGAACCCGGCAAAAGCTTCAAACATAAGCAGTGAGCACGAAGGCTCAGCAAGACTGGCCCGTCTCTCCTAAACATGAAACTTCTACATGAAGGGTGATTGGTTACATGAGGCAAAATAAGTTGCAAGGACTCGCCTAATTAGTGGAACCTTACTTTCAAGTTTTAGCAGCAGGTTGTGGAGAACCTTACGCTAAGGCACATGAGAGAGCTGCAATCAAACAAGAAACACATTTCTCTAATGTACTTTGCCCAAAGTTGAAAAGAACTTTAGTTAGCTCTAGACTACAGAAAATCATTAACAATCAAAGTCCATCTTTCGATCGGCAACATTTTAAAATGTATGTAGCCTGTTCTTTCTACGTCACGGTACAGTGAACAAGTGGTACTCACTGACCGCGAGGGATGGCTATTATAATCGATTTACACCTGCAGGGTTACCCGAATAACCCTTCACGTACGCCCGTACTCGATGTTGCCTACAGAAACCATCACGGACGTCGTACGCAACCACCTTTCACCTGTCAGCCAAATGTTGAACCGGTCCAATCGTCCCAAGCAAGAGGTCTCTGCGCACGCATCCACAGTGCCGCCAGCCGATTTTCACCTCGAGCTCTCAACCTACCCTTTGAACGACCATCTATGCCTTAACACCCAGCTTCCCGAGTTACATCCTTTTCCCGGTTCCCATATAGTCGGTGGGTCTTCGGTAATGTTCTAGCTTGTTCAACAGGCCCGCACATGGCTTGGTCCTCAATTGACACAAGCGGAGCTATAATACCTAGTCCCCAAAGTCGTCCTGCACTTACTCTCTGCTCGGTCTCATTTTTCTTGTCATGTGTTTTATTTGCTATCTTTATCCGAGTCGAGTGCCTCTAGCCTATGCTCTCGAGTAGTTCCAACTAGTTGACTTGTACCGAATCCTACCATATCTTAGCATTGCAGTGGCTAACGATGTTTTCAATCCTAATCCCAACCCATGGTTTTCTTGGCTATGCATTTTGGTTTCAATCAAGACTCTAATGAAGGAAGTAATTGGTACTCAAAGTAAGTTCTCAAAACAATAAAAATTTGTAAAAGGGTTAATGCAAACCGGAGCTTGCCTGCTTTGTAGGGTAGTAGTATATATATTAGAAGTTAGTGATTTTCATCCTTGATCTTTCTGAACTTGCTCAACTGATCCACATGTCAAGGGATGGCTCCGTCGAAGTCCTTCATCGTAAACCCTATCGACATGTATATGCATTGTATTTTATAATGTAATTCAAAGGCTTAGAGATTAAAACTTCTTAAGAACAGAGGCTGTGTAGAGATCCTAGGATGAAGTGTTTGCCTCTGTTGTGCAAAGAACTCAAAGAAACTAAATCTACCTTAGATGTATCATTACATCTCTAGCTAAGTTTCTAATGCCATATAAGCTGAGCTCTAATGATTTGGACAGAACTAAAGATCCTGATCTCCAATGACTTTGAAATTTTTACAGGAAGTCATACACTACACAGGCACTTAGCTTGCTAAATTGCAGCTAAAGTGGAAAGATATTGTATCTCCCACAATTTCCACACTAACCCCCATGTTGTCCTTCACATCCAATAGAAAGGACAATAAGGACAGGGAGAATTTTTACAGGAAGTCATACACTACACAGACGTCAAGGGAGACTCAATGCTCAATTTGAGCTGAAAATTTGCATGTGAATTCCTGGTCACATGAAATTGTTCTGGACCAAAAATAAACACTTTTCATTGAGTGTCTTATTCAAAACAATTCCCTAAGCAATTAAGCAAAAAGAAATTAGTTCTGAATTAACTCACATGTTCATGCCCAACTTACTGAACTACAATTTAAATTATAGTTCATATAGTCTGCATGAATTTTCCCAAGATATTTGGAGTTAAGAAATGCCAAGAATTGATTTTCCAAGTTTTGGAAATTCTCTGAAAATGTTTCTGTATTCATTTGAACACAGCAACTTAAAATCTGAACTTTTCCTGATCAAATCAACTCCAAATAAGCTGAAACTTTTTCAGTAGTCTAGTAACATCCTAAAGAATATTAAGGCAAAATTTGAGGATTTTTGGATAAACCAAACTCCCTCTAAATTTTTTTTGCTGAAAAGATTAAAGAATTTTCCAGAACTAAATAAAGGCTTTCATACAAATTGGGTTGCATATTTGGATAGAGTTTGTCAGCTTGAATCTAACTCAATTTGAATCACTAAATTTGGAGGTTTCTACACAAAGATATGAACTCCACCAGAATTGGGGAAAATCTGGAAATGAGCTCTGTTCTATTTTTCCAATTTTCAGAGACATAAGGAAAAACAATACATTTGGCCAAGCAAATGGGGTCCAATGCCTCTGAAATTTTTACTGGAGTTCACGTATTTTTGGAAGAACCTTCTGCCCAAATTAGGGAATTTTCCAACACACATAACCCCTGGAATAAATCCCACAAGATTTTCCTTATATGAATTAATGAGCCAAATCCAGGGATTTTCCTAAAAATTGGGCTGCACCCTGGATAGTACTCTTTGAGAGGAATCCAAAAAAAATTTGTTTCACAATTTTTGGACATTCCTACATAATGTTATGGCTCTTCAAAGGTTGAACTGAAAACTGGAAATCCTAAAATGTTTAAATGCTGACTGTGGGTCCGGGCCACGTGTCACTCACTGGGACAAAGACACACGGGGCCACACATTTCCATACGTGCAATCGCACCGGATCCAACAGCCACAGAGGATCGGGGTTTTTAAATTTCCTCTCACTGACGGCTGGGCCCGCCTGAACCTTTCTTCAACCTCGGTCTGTTCCCGCGCCCGTGTGCCTGCACCGCCGTCCTCGCCGGAGATCGCCGGAAACCGGTCTCCCGGCCTCTGCCCGCGCCCCTGCTCGCCGCCAGGGCCTAACCCGCCACGCTGAGCACAATGATGAGATTTCCCCGAGCCGGCAAGGCCTCTACGGTACACCATCGGCGATGTCGGCCGGCCATCCTTGCACGCCAACAGCTCAGTGAAACGGCGCTACAGCACCAGTGAACTATGAGGGAGCTCGACCTAGCCTCAAAAATTCTCGGGAACAATGGCAGATATGGTTTCACCGTGCGACCGTGTTCCCCCGCTTTGGTTGCCGCTAGAAAACCACGAAATACCCGATCTATGTGCAGTTTCAAGCTAGAAATGTGAAGAGCAAAGGATCGCCTACCACTTTGGGCCCTTTGTGCAAACTTTGAAGGACTAAGAATGAAAATTGAGGTGGAATTTGGGATTACCGTGCTGGAAGGTCGATTTGAGCACGCTGGAGAACTTTTTCCAAATTCTCTCTCGGTGGTTCATGGCATGGCCTGGGCTTGGGAGGAGAGCAGCACGGTGCCTTGGTGCGTCCCAGGGCGCCGGTACTCGGTCGTGACAAGCATCGGGTTGAGCTGTCCACGGATGCCTCCTCATCGGCGTTGCTTACAGCCGCCGCGGAAGCTCGGTGTTCTTGGCTTGTGAAGGCTGTGCTCCCATCGAACCGGCACAAGGATGTCGTGGGAAGTTCTGCGGTGTGGTTTTGCTGCTCAGCTGAGGCTCGCACGCGAGTTTTTTGTTGTGGCTGATCGATCGACCGAACGGTGGCTGTTTCGGTCTGTTCCTCATGCGAGGGGAAACAGAAGATGGCCTCGGTGCTGTGGGTGCTCTGAGGTGATGGGACGGAAGCAACAGCTCGCCAGCACAACCAATGAAGCAGGTGGTGGCTCGAGAGCTGTCTCGGTGGCGCCTCTGTGTCGCACGGCGACAGCGTCGGTTGCCCGGTTGCTTCGCGTGGGGATGAGAAACAGAGACCAAACACTGCACAGTTGAAGATCTTTTGTCAATTTAAACTGTTTCATTGACATGTGGGTCCCACGCTCAGTCCCTCCTTATCCCTCTCCAAAATATCTCCCAAAGTTTGAATATGGTGGAATTCAATTGTGGAAATTCAAATCTGATGTGCATTTGGATAATTGGGCACAATTCACCCAAATTCAAATAGGTATTTGAATTCATTGCACATTTAGGTCTATTTGGAAAAATGTGTAGCAAATATCTTCAAAAATTCATAAGACTTTGCCTACCCCCTAATTTGGACCTAAAGAATTCAAATATGAAACCTGATCTTTGATTTGGCTGCTGCAAATGAGATTTTTAGCACAACAGCTTTGAAATCCAATGTGTTGTTCTCATTTGAATTTTGAGTTGAACAAATTTGTTCCAAAACCTGAATTTAGCCTTCTCACACATATGGGAACTTCCCACCTTGGTTTCAAATCCCTTTTTGGGTTCCAAGTTTTTCAAATAAATATTTGAACTTGTGTGAAGAGAGCTCCCATGTGTATTATCACATGTGAAAAAGTTTAAACGAGTCCCATTTCTCATACATATGAAACCAACTTTGTGCAAACATAAGTTTCTTTGTATTCATACTTTTGGGACCTTTACATGATTGATGACAAAGGAATTGAGATCCTAATGAACTTGTTGAGATGAATGCAGATTAACTTGTGTAAGGTAGGATTGGTGCACTCAAAAAGGTGAAAAATGAAGTGATGAAGAAAAAGGAAAAGGACAGATCCATGAACCAAGCACAATGTAGGCTTGCTTGTATAGGATGTGTGTGAGAGACACATCCCAAGAGCTCAAAATATTTGCGTAGGGATAAGGAATTAAACACATATACTAATCACTCACAACACGGTGCACCGGACTAGTCCTCTCGTGAACAGGACTAGTCCGTTCAACTCTCTGTTGCCTCACAACACGGTGCACCGGACTAGTCTGCTCAGAAACCGGACTAGTCCATTCAACTTTCTGTTGATTCGGAACACGGTGCAGCAGACTAGTCTGCACAGAAACCGGACTAGTCCATTCAACTCTCTGGAACCGGCATTCACCTTGCACAGGACTAGTCCGCTCAGAATCTGGACTAGTCCATTCAACTCTCTGGAACTGGCATTCACCTTACACCGGACTAGTCCTCTTAGAAACCGGACTAGTCCGTTCAACTCTCTGGAACCGGCATTCACCTTGCACCGGACTAGTCCGCTCTTGGACCGGACTAGTCCGTTATACTTTCTATAAACACTTCAAAATAAGGTTTCCACTGTGCCGCATACAACATGAAAATTGTACACGGCACACCAGACTAGTTTGGTGAACAGAGCGGACTAATCCGGCCACCAGGACTTTTAGAAACTTCATATAAATAGAGGTGCACGGCCACACATTGACAGAAGTTGAACCCTAGCGCCGACGCACGCCCCTAGAGCACAAAAAATACCTCTCTCCACTCATTTTAAACCTAGAAAGATTAAGTCTTTGAGGATTGGAGATTGGATCAAGGAGAGAATTGTTCTTCTCGGCATTGAGCTCTTGGCTACATTCAATTGGTATCAAAGCCAAACACTTCAAAAGAGAACCACCACTCGAAGAGACGATGTCGAAAATCAAGGGTGAATCCAAAGGCTTCAATCATGAAAATGGTGGTGACGAAGGAAACCAAAAGTTGGAGAAGCTCCTCAATGCCATTCAGGACTGCGAGAATGATGATGAGGAGATGCTCCAACTAAAGGCGCTTATGCGGAAGAAGGCGCTCTCCCCCAACGGGAAGAAAATCAAAGACAAAAAGCAAAAAGGGGATAGTCACAAAGACTACTCCCGATATCCTTTTAACTATGAGCGTTTAAATTCAAATAATCATTATTTGTCAATTTCATTAGGCAAACCACCTTACTTTGAAGGAACTGATTATACAATGTGGAAACAAAACATGAAAATGCACCTTGTATCTCTTAACCCAAGTATTTCGCATATAGTGTGTACAGGTCTAGATATACCTGATGATGATGAAGAGCTAACCTTGGATCAAGAACAAGCTATTCATCGGAATGCTCAAGCAGCAGCAATAATCACCTCATCATTGAGATGAGACGAGTTCACCAAGGTGGATGGAATCGAGATTGCTAAAGAAATATGTGACACTCTCAAAACTGCACATGAAGGTGATCGTCATGTGCGTGAAGCTAATATCGAAATGATAGAAGGTGAATTGGGAAGGTTTGCCATCGAAGAAGGAGAATCACCTCAAGAGATGTACATTAGACTGAAATCTCTCATCAATAAGGTCCGAGCCTATGATAGCAAGA
The DNA here is from genome assembly GCA_030760725.1 of Neostapfia colusana. NCBI lineage: Eukaryota > Viridiplantae > Streptophyta > Magnoliopsida > Poales > Poaceae > Neostapfia > Neostapfia colusana. The sequence continues at coordinate 46,966,306 of JASWHV010000020.1, forward strand.
AGTGGACGGATCATGAGGTGGTCAAGTTGATTCTTAGAGCATTCAAGCCTCGGAACTTGACACTCTGCTCCATGATTAGAGAAAGTCCCGTGTTTCATAAAATGACCCCGGACGAGATTCTTGGCAAGATCATCAACTTTGAAATGATGGAGAAGGAAGCCAAGCATGTCAAGGAACTTGTCGACCTCACCTCGGCAAAGAATAGAGGAGTTGCACTAAAGGCAACATGCAAGCTAGCATCAAAAGAATCTCCAGTAGCTCTTGAGGACGATGACGGTGATGATGAAAGCACTAATATCGATGAAGAAGACATGATCTTGTTCATCAAAAACTTCAAGAAAATGATGAGAAGAAGAAAGGGTGACAACTCAAATGAAAGGAGATACAAGGACAAACAAAGATCCAAGACGAGGCGCGCATGCTACTATTGTGGAGAATATGATCATTTCATGGTGGATTGTCCACATGAAGACAACAAGAGGAAGAGTAAAGAAAACAAGCCTCAACAAAAGAAAATATTCAAGAAAAAGAAGCAATATGGCCAAGCACATCTAGGGAAGGAATGGGACTCCAATGATGAGTCCTCATCTGAAGAAGAAGAGGAGATGGCCACTATAGCTATCAAGAAGCCTACCATGAAGTCTACTCTCTTCCCAACCATGGAAGCATGGAAGGACACCAACCACACATGCCTAATGGCCAAGGAAGGAACTAGAAAGGTTAAAATAAAATCTTCCTCCTTGCATTCCTTTACTAGTGATATTGATAATTCTAGTGATGATGAAGACATGCTTAGAGGTTTAGATAAAAATACTATAACTAAAATGAAAATTCTAATGGATGAGATTATTGATAAGGAGGAGCTAGTCAATCGCTAAGAAGATATGATCATTCTCCAAAAAGAGAAATATCTTGAGATTGAAGGGCTTCTTGAGATTGAAAAGGAGTGAAGCAAATCACTTGAGCTTGAGTTAGCTTCAAGCAACGAGGCTTGTTTGAAGCTAAAAGACTCAAACATTGCACTCAAGGATGAACTTGATAACTTAACCAAGGTTAACAAGATTCTTGAGGCGCAAGTTGAGTTACTCAAGCAAAGTGGTTCTTCATCCTATTTAAGCTCACCTTCTCAACATGTTGAATCCAAAACTCTCTTAACTTTTACATGTGCTAAAAATGACACCAACTTAAAAAAAAGTCAAACTTGACAAAAGACAAGCATCCCTCTCAAAGTGGCATGTTTGACAAGGAGAAGTTCAAGTATGCACGTAGTGCATACTTGGTCACAAGACCTCCTAATGTTAAACATGGCATTGGGTATTCTTATGGTGAAAGGCAAAACGCTAGAAGCCACAAGGATGACAAGAAGAGCATTGTCTTTGTCAAGGGAAACACCTCCCAATTTGGAAAACATAATAATATTGATAAAATTAACATTGAAAACTCATATGAACAACAAATCTTTTTTAGAACCTTTGATGCTTCATATGTGCTTATGAAAAACAGTCTTAGAAAACTTCATGCCAAATATGTTGGGCCACGCCATGAGAACACAAAGTCTCATGTGTGGGTGCCCAAGTCACTTGTCACTAACCTCAAAGGACCCAAGCAAGATTGGGTACCTAAGACCAAAGCATAGTTTCTTTCTTGTAGGCATATGCATCCGGTGGAGCAAAATGGGTGCTAGATAGTGGATGCACCAATCATATGACCGGAGAAAGAAAAATATTTGTGGAGTACGAACAAAATGAAGGCTCAAGCAAAGGCATCTGTTTTGATGATAATAGTCAAGGAAACGTGGTAGGTACCGGTAAAATAGCTATTTCATCACAACACACACTTTCTCATGTTTTACATATTGATTCCTTAGATTATAATCTCTTATCCATATCTCAACTATGTGATAAAGGTATAATTGTTTGTTCACTAATGAGGGTGTGACCGTCTCTAGAAGGAGTGATGAATCTATTGCTTTCAAGGGTGTGTTAAAGGGAAGACTTTATCTAGTTGATTTAAACAAAGATAAAGCCGAACTTGACACATGCTTGATTGCAAAGACCAACATGGGTTGGCTGTGGCATAGACGGCTAGCGCATGTTGGTATGAGGAATCTACAAAAATTTCTAAATGTCGATCACATCTGAGGTTTGAAGGATATTGTTTTTGAGAAAGACAGGCCTTGTAGCGCGTGCCAAGCCAGGAAGCAAGTAGGAGCACCCCATCCCGCGAAGAATGTCATGACTATAACAAGACCGCTCGAGCTTCTCCACATGTACCTATTTGGTTCAATTGCTTATATAAGCATCGGCGGTAATAAATATGGTTTAGTCATTGTCAATGATTTTTCACGCTTCACGTGGGTTTTCTTTTTGCATGATAGGTCAAAAACTCAAGGAACACTCAAGAAGTTTCTCAGGCGAGCCCAAAATGAATTTTCAATGAAGATCAAGAACAAAATAAATGACAATGGAACAAAATTTAAGAATACACAAGTCGATGAATATCTAGATGAAGAAGGAATAAAGCATGAACTTTCGGCACCCTACTCCCCACAACAAAACGGGGTAGCCAAAAGGAAGAACCGAAAGCTCATTGAGATGGCAAGGACAATGCTTGAAAAATACAAGACCTCTGACCGATTTTGGGATGAAGCTATCAACACTGCTTGTCATGCAACAAACCGACGGTACCTTCATCGCCTACTCAAGAAAACCTTATATGAACTACTCACCGGTAACAAACCAAATATTTCACTTTCAAGTTTTTGTTTAAAATGTTATATTCTAAACAAGAATCCTAGGACCTCGAAGTTTGCTTCAAAGTCCGATGAGGGTTTCTTGCTCGGCTATGATTCAAACTCCTACGCTTATCGTGTCTTCAATAAGGTCTCCGGACTTGTTGAAATAGCACGTGACGTAGTGTTCGATGAAACTAATGGCTCCCAAACGGAGCAAGTTGATAAGTGTGTGCTAGATCAAGAAGAAGCCCCATGTCAAGCATTGAGGAGAATGACACTTGGTGATATTCGGCCTCAAGAATAATCACAAGAATCAAGTGCTCAAGATGAACCTCAACAGGAGAGTTACGTTCAAGGGGGAGCCCATGCACAAAATCAAGATCATCAAGATCAACAAGATGATCAAAGCATTAATGACGGTAACGATCCAGGGGGAGCCGAAGAAGATGATGATTATGAGAACACAACACTACAAGTGCGACATCCAAGACTACACCAAAGCATACAAAGAGATCACCCCGTCGACAACATAATTGGTGATATACAAAACGGAGTGACAACTCAATCACGTATAGCTAATTTTTGTGAATACTATTCCTTTGTATCCTTTTTAGAACCATACAAGTTTAAGATGCACTAAAATATCCGGATTGGGTGATGGCAATGCAAGAAGAATTGAACAACTTCAAGAGGAACGAAGTATGGGAACTTGTTGAAAGACCAAAGTCCAGCATCGTCGGCACTAAATGGGTCTTCCGCAACAAGCAAGACGAACATAGAGTGGTAACAAGAAACAAGGCACGACTTGTGGCTAAAGGTTACTTACATGTCGAAGGATTGGATTTCGACAAGACTTTTGTTACCGTAGCTAGGCTTCAATCAATTCGTATATTACTTGCATATGCTACTCACCATGATTTCAAGCTGTATCAAATGGAAGTCAAAAGTGCTTTCCTTAACGGACCTATCAAGGAGGAGGTGTACGTGGAGCACCCCCTAGGTTTGGAGATCAAGAGTACCCCGACCATGTGTTCAACTGCGTAAGGCTCTCTATGGCCTCAAATAAGCTCCTAGAGCTTGGTATGAGTGTCTTAGAGATTTTCTAATTGAAAATGGCTTTAAAATTGGTAAAACTGATTACACCCTGTTTACCAAGCACTTCAATGATGATCTATTTATTTGTCAAAATTATGTTGATGATATCATATTCGGTTCATCTAACCAATCTTTTTGTCAAGAATTTAGTAAAATCATGACAGATAGATTTGAGATGTCAATGATGGGAGAATTGAGATACTTTTTGGGATTCCAAGTGAAACAACAAAGGGAAGGAACGTTCATAAGCCAAACAAAGTACACCCAAGACATTCTCAAGAAATTTGGCATGGACAAAGCGAAGCCCATAAAGACTCCCATGGCAACAAATGGACATTTAGACCTTAATGAAGATGGACCTAACGTGGATCAAAAGGTATACCGTTCCATGATTGGCTCTCTACTTTATCTTTGTGCATCTAGGCTTGACATTATGTTGAGTGTTTGTATGTGTGCAAGATTTCAAGCCAATCCTAAGGAATGTCATTTGACAGCTATAAAGAGAATCTTGTGATATTTAGTCCATACACCCAACCTAGGCCTTTGGTATCCTAAAGGTTCAAAGTTCAATCTCATTGGATACTCCAATACAGATTATGCTGGATGCAAAATGGATAGAAAAAGTACCTCTGGGACTTGCCAATTCTTGGCTAGGTCCCTAGTTTCCTGGTCCTCCAAGAAGCAAAACTCCATTGCCTTGTCCACACCCGAAGCGGATTATGTTGCAGCCGGGAGTTGTTGTGCACAACTCCTTTGGATGCGACAAACTCTAAGCGACTACGGTTACAATATGAATCGTATTCCGCTCCTTTGTGACAATGAAAGTGCGATTAAGATTGCACATAACCCTATTGAGCACTCTAGGACCAAACACATTGATATCCGGCATCAATTTTTGAGAGACCATTCAACCAAAGGAGACATAACCATTTCCCATGTCAAAACCGAGAAACAACTAGACGATCTCTTCACCAAGCCACTTTATGAAAAATGCTTTTGTTAGCTTAGGAATGAACTAAATATACTTGACCCTCGGAACATGGCTTGAAACACTGCATACCTGCTTGAATCCTCAAAATCTTACTTACTATGCAAAAAACTATCCCTTATCTCAATTTTCTCTTGAAAATTATTTAAATTAGTGAATCTTGATGAATAATGACCATTGTCTGATTGTTGATTGCTTACTGGGCATGTTCATCAAGATTATTTGTGAAAATTATGTCCTTAGATCACTATTAGATCAAATTCCCAATATTTCTCTGATTTCTACTCTTATTTGTCTAGTTGACCTGGACTAGTCCGGTGTCAACACCGGACTAGTCCGCTCCCTCAGACTAGTCCGAACAGATCTGCCATACCGAACTTGTCTGGTCCTTCCACCGGACTAGTCCTTATGTCCAGGTTTAAAAGTCTATACCCGCGCCAACCAGTGCCCTCTTCACCTCACAAGCACTCTTTTGCTTCTCACTCCACAAACCCTAGCCCCCAAGGTGATTTTCGACGTTGGCCAACGAAATTGAAGTCCTCTCCACGGGGAATCTTCTCCTCGATGCGTGGTCTCCTCTCCCGGACTAATCCGGATCAGACTTCGCGCTTCGACTCAAATCTTCACTTTTTTGGTAAAATCCCTCCATATTTTGCATCAATTTGCGCTAGATCTATTGAAAATAGGAAGTTAGGGTCCTTCAGCAGGTCCGGACTAGTCCGGTATCTGGTGCGGACAAGTCCGCACTCTGAAAATTGAAAAGTCCAGTTACCTGTCAATTGAATCTAAATTCTTATTTCCACATAATCTACAATCCATCTCGTCAATCAATCCTTGATTTTCCTGTCAGGCACGATGTCATCAGCCTCTGAGGCCATGAAGAAGAAACATGACCACATTGCTCAACCCTCTTCTCCTGACGATTCTCTTCCTAAAAGGAGGAGAGTGGTTGGTAAGACAGCACAGAGCAAAGACATTATTGGAAGCTCTACGGCTCCCAGAAGAAGTGTCGGGAAGGGCAAAGGACTTGCTAGTGGATCTATTGGTCCATTCAAAAAGAAGGCCCCCCATTCACCATAACAGGCAGCCATCAAGTGATGACTTTACTGGAAATGGGAGTGAACTTGCTGACAGTTTCAGAAAAATTCAAGTCTATGAGCAGCCAAAGCAATGTGCAGACCCAAGATTCTGGAGCAACTTCCATGCTGACTACTATGAGCATGTATACATGAAGATGAATTATCCGGTTGCTGAGAGTCAGTGGCTCAACATTGATTACTTACAATCCAAGAAATGTCAGGCCTATCATGAGGTACTATAGGCATTAGAGAGGCATGGCTTGAAGGACCTTCTATCCTTTCAGTATGATTGGAACAATGAGGTCATTACACAGTTCTACTCTACTCTTTACTTTGCGCGCGATGATGGGGATGAAATGACTTGGATGACACATGGATCCAGATACAGTGTCACCTACGCGGAATTTGCCAAGATACTTCATATTGAACACACCTTGGATAATGAGCTTGTAATTCACAACTTGAAGCCTTTGGAGAAGAATGAGATGGAATTCTTGTATGATACAAGAATGCCATATGTACCTCCTACTACCAAGTACTTGAAGACATTCTTTGCCGTGCTCAACAGGATTTTGAAAAAGACCATTGCTCCAAAGGATGGAGATGCAGGGACAATCCAAGGGACCCTAAGGACATTGATGAAAGTGATAAGCAAGAAAAGGACCTTCAATGTCTTTGAGTACATCTACAATGACATTGTAAATATCTCTATCACTCCAAACAGGTCTTGTGGCTATGCACCTTATATCATGTACATGATTGATAAGGTGACAGGACATGAGTTTGTCAAAGATGTCTCTCACACGGGTCTCAAGTCCCAGAAGCCTACAGTCTACACTGTGCCCTCTTCTCATGAAGCCTCAAGGGTGTCAGAGCCTACACCTACTCCTGTTCCTCCACCCTCTAGAGAGTCCTCCAGTGGTTTGCTCAAGATGCTCTGCTCTATTTTTGGCTGTTGTCACAAAATTGAAGTTAAGCAACACAAGGAGGGTTTGGCCAAAAAGAGACATCAAAGATACATGAAGGCCAAAATCAAAGCCATCTGTGAGAAGCTAGATATTGAGCTAGTTGGATCACAATAGATTTCAGAAGACTCTGAAGAAAACTTCACTGAGATGGCTCCACTCACTGAACAAGAGTTTAGCCGTTTTGGGCTTGCAGGTGTCTCCGCTCCTCCTCGGCATGGTCATGAAGACGAAGATGAAGACGAAGATGAAGATAGGACCGAGAAAGAGGGAGAGAGCGGCGATGAGTGATTCCACTCAATTTTTCCCTTTTTGGTGCCTTAATGCCAAAAGGAGAGAGATTGAGATTAGTCTTAATTGCTTTATCTTATTATAAACCTTAAGGACTAGCGATCATGGAAATGTATTTTAAGTTTCATGTACTTTTTTATTTCAAACTCTGTTGGATGTGTGATGCTTATTCAATATTGATGTGACGACTACCTTTATTTTTGATATGATCTTATCTTCTTGTGGCATGTCACATTCTTTTTCACAAACTCTTTAGGCATCCCACCACAAAGGTTGCATATATGTGAGAAGTTCATGTTGCTCATTTGTCATTCTCATATATGCACACTTTATGAAAATCAATTTTTATTATAAATTATGTAATCTCAGTTGGTTGTCATCAATCACCAAAAGGGGGAGATTGGTATCCGGAATAGTCCATTCAACTCTCTGGAACCGGCATTCACCTTGCACCGGACAAGTCCGCTTAGAAACTGGACTAGTCCGTTCAACTCTCTGGAACCGGCATTCACCTTACACCAGACTAGTCCGCTTAGAAACTAGACTAGTCCGTTCAACTCTCTAGAACCGGCATTCACCTTGCCCCAGACTAGTCCGCTCTTGGACCCGACTAGTCCGTTCAACTTTCTGTAAACACTTCAAATTAGGTTTTCCACTGTGCAGCATGCAACACGAAAATTGTACACGGCACACCGGACTAGTCTGGTGAACAGAGCGGACTAGTCCGGCCACCAGGACTTTTGGAAACTTTATATAAATAGAGGTGCACGACCACACATTGACAGGTCGAACCCTAGCGCCGGCGCACGCCCCAAGAGCACAAAAAATACCTCTCTCCACTCATTCTAAGCCTAGAAAGATTAAGTCTTTGAGGATTAGAGATTGGATCAAGGAGAGAATCATTCTTCTCGACATTGAGCTCTTGGCGACATTCAGTTCTCGTCTTCGGTGAACGTCGGTTTGTCGGAACAATTGGCACCAGAGCTAGGTTTGTTACCTAGAACCACGACAAGCCAATCGAGTAGGCGCTCATGTCATGGCAATGATCGTCTACGCCGCCGCATCATTCATGGAGAGACACCGCTCCGCCGGGGAGCAGCAACAGGAACGGTGGCGTTTCAGGCACGCTGGTGGTCCATCGCATCAGGAAGGAGGCCAGTAGCGGCAGCTCCTTCCCGGTGCTCACGAAGAAGAACTACCACGAATGGGCGGCGCTCATGCGCGTGATGCTGCAGGCACGGGGCCTGTGGACCGTGGTGAGCCTCGGCACGGACGACTACATTGAAGATCGGCTGGCGCTCGAGGTCCTCACCAAGGCAGTACCGTCGGAGTTGATGGGGATCATCTGCGGTGGACCGGAATCCGCTCATACAGGATCTCAGAGGGTGGTGCCGCACGATGCGACACTCGATAGAGCACATCATAAGAACAATATTGTATTACATAGAAAACCAACTGAATTGTAGAAAGTAGTACAAGACTTCAGTTACAAACTAAGTATGGAAATTACAACAGCAGAATCTAAGTTTATACAACTCATGCCCATCTACCTAGCAAAAGTCTGCTGCCCAGCCCTAGGGCAACCCACACTAGCTGCACTCCTCAGCTCAGCGCGGCGTGTACGGCTCCCACTCAGCCGTGGTCCCAAGACGAAGGGTAGCCCTCGCCGTGGGTTAGTCATCACCTGAAAAACACTTACAGCAGCAACGGTGAGCACAATGGCTCAACAAGACTTAACCGACTCACCTAGGCATGAAAATCTACATGCAGTTTACAACGAACATGGGATGGTAAATTGCAGCAAACGGACACGCCTACAAGTTCGTCCTTATTTCATCTTTTAGCCACAAGTTAACAGCTCATGAATTTGAAATTTAGTAAGCAATATTTGGTGGCACACATGTAGCAATACAATTATACATATCAGCAGAATTGAATCATAACATTCCATAATTTATCTACGTCACGACGCAGTGAACAAGCGGTACCCATCACTGTGAGGGACGGCCAATCGACTTGATATACACCTGCAGGGATACCCGAAGAGCACATCACGTACGGCCATACTCGGAGCTGCACACAGCATGCTCACTCGATGTCACACGGGACAACCTTTCACCAAACAGCCCAAACGTCGAACGGGTCGCACCCAAACGGACAGGAGGTTCCCTACACGGAGCATCTCTCTATGCCCGTTAGCGGATTTCCACCTTGCTGCCCTCAACCTACACCTATAAATTGGTGCGTTATGCCTCGACGTCCGGAGGTATAGGTTACATCGGTTTATCGGGGCCCATATATCCGATATGCCTTCGGTATGTTCAATACTTGTTCAGCGGGGCTGCACACGGATCGGTCCTCAATCGACACGGATAGAGCTGCGCCCACAAGACTTTCTCTTGCTGCGCTCTAGCCCCTGCCCAGTCTCATTTTCTTACTAAAGTGACCTCACATCACTCAAACAAATCCCGTGTATCCCGACAACTATACTCGCGAGTAGATTCCAACTACTCGACTTGTACCAAAGTTCTATGAACATTAAGCACAGAGTATACTACTCGAGGACTTAAACGCTACCCTCACTCTTGTGGAAATAATCTGTCTATGCATTCGGGTTTCATCCGTCCTACACCTAATGCACATACATACTACATAGTAAGTATACATAAAGCAAAACTTTGTAAAATTGGTTAATGCAATCCGGGTCTTGCCTCGTTGCTGCTGGTCAGTGGTTAGGGCTTCGTCTGGAAGGAGAAAGTCGAGCACTTCCGGAGCTTCCTCGCCTTCAGCGACTACACGTAAGCAATATGCTGTATGTCAATTTACATGCAATGTGTTAAATTGAATATGTAAATACCATAACCCTAGCTATCCCTTCCCCTTGGCTCTGAATTTTTTATGGTGGCTTGGTAGGGTCTTAACCAGAGACTTGACCAAGTTTCATTTGAAACAAAGTTCATTTGAGCTCTGTACAAATAAAAACCTATTTGGTCGTTAGTAGAGCCTCTAAGGAATTCCAGGGATTTTCATGGCTCCAACCATTACTTTATGGAAACTAGACTTTGAGATGGTTCTAATGGAATTTTCTTCATGTCATTTCAAGAATCCTAGAAGGAGTTAGGCCCTAAACAAGATTTGAGAAAATCTGAAAAATGTTTCTATATATTTTTCTATTTTATCAGGGCAGTTCAATTAATCACACCATTAGGGGGACTAAATGAACTTGTATGGATCATAAATTTTTACTGTGACTCAAGTATTTTCAAATGAATATCCTAGCCAAATTTCAGAATTTTTCATAAAGTAATTTTCCAGATAAGATTCCCAACAGTTTAAACTTTAGGGAATTAATTATGGAAAAATAATAAGTTTTATAAGCTGAAACTTGTTTTGATGGATAGTAATCTAAGATATGAATCCAACAAAATTTGGTTCACTGAATTTGAAGCTTCCTAGCAAAAGTTATAGCTAGTTGAAGTTTAAACCAAATTCTGAAATTCGAATAAAAGTTTAAACCGGCTGGTGGGGTCCCAGGCTACGTGTTAGCACCACAGACAAACCACACGGGGGTCCGCAGAGTCTCCCACATAGTCACACAAAATCCCGGTGCCAAAATAGATCCAGCGCTGTTTTAACAGAGGCCGACACGTGGAGCCCACGGAGCTTCGTCTACCTCGCGCTCCCGCGGCTCACCGCCGCCACCTTCGCCGGAGAGCTCGCCGCCGGGCCTTCTGCTGCCCGACCTTTGACGAAAATCGCTGCCTGTGCACATTTCCGCCTGAGGAACACGTTTGTGCACTCACCGGAGCTCGGCGATGGCCGGAACAGTGCTCGCGACGGTGACAGCGGCCGGGAGCTCATCAGCGACGACGAACTCGGTGTTCTCTACACCTTTTTCGATGCGGTTTGCTCGGGGATCTCCACTGACACTTGCTGATCACGGATATGAGCACTGATCCTCATGAAAATGGCCGCAACTAAGAACTCACCGGCGAGGTGCCCTGTTTTCAGCCGCCGGGCCGAAATTCTGGCAGAACTAGGGTCCTAGTGCATGTAACTGGTTGCTCCTTGATCGAGGAGGTGCGCTAGATGTTCTAGAACGTGTGTGAGCTGTAGCTTAACCAGCGGTTGCCTCTGTGCAACGAATTTCGCCGTTGACTGGACTCTAACCCTAACACGCTCCGAGGAAGAAAACTAAAAATTCTTACTCTACACTGCATGAAATGGAGCACGGTTTCCTCCTACAGCTTCAGCACAAGTAAGCGCACCTGTTCTTCTCTGTTGACGGTGCGTGAAAAAGCCGGGATCGTCTGGTCACCAGTGATCAGAGGAAGCGGCGACGAGTTCTTGCACGGAAACTGGAGAATAGCTCGGAATGTGCTCGTTTTCGTTTGGGAACAGAAAGAAGGGTGGAGCAGCTCGGTGTGCTGTCCTTTGAGCCGAAATTTTTCACTGTGAGGTGGAAAGTCCTGAGCGAGCTGGCGTCCTCTGCGAGCCGGCGTCGGTCGCCCATGCTACGTCGCCTGGTTTGAGTCGGTTTCACTCTGAGTCCAGTCACTGATCAGTCGGTCCCTCTCCCCTCTAATTCCTTTTCTGTTTTTCATTTTTTGTTTTCACTGAAAAGATCTCAGCTACTCACAATTGAATGAGAGACGTAGCCACCAAGTTATGGTTTGAATTTGATTTCCTGAATTTGATATTAGTTTGGCTAAATTTGCTGCCCATTTGAATTTGAAATTCAAATTCAGTTTGAAATAATGCAAATTTAGTTCCCGACAAGATGAACTCCAATGAGGATGAAAATTGGTGGACTAACTCAGAAAAATGTGCTGAGTTTGAATATGAAGTCAACTTTTGAATTCAAGTGATGGAAGTGGCTGCAATTTGAATTTGCATTCAAATTGTCCCCTTTTACAAGTGTCTCCAAAAGTGCCTCAAAAAGTACTGGATGAAATTTGGCCTGAGCCTTCACAAGACTATTTAGGGTCTAGGGGTGAGCTCAACCATTCATGTTTATGTGTAGGAATCCTAATTTTTTACGTTAGGGCTTTCCCCCCTAATCACCCTTTTGATGGTGTTTACTTGCTCTTCACAAGTGTTCATGAGATATCCACCACATGAGCTGTGGTGTTGTGAGGTGATGAACATTTTTTTTGCAAGTCACTTCATTGGGCTTTTACATCATCGCCAGCAAGGAGACCGCCAAGATCGCGTGGGACGCGATCAAAATGCGCAACATCAGCACAGACAGAGTGAGCAAGGCACAGGCAAGCACCCTTCATCGGGAGTTTGACACACTCAAATTCCGTGACGGGGAGACGGTGGAGGATTTCGGCGTCTGCATCTGCCGACTTGCGACGCAGATGGAGATGCTGGGTAACGGCTACATGGAGGAGGAGATTGTCCGTAAGTTTCTGCAGGCTGTACCACCGAAGTTCGAACAAATTGCTGCATCCATTGAAACCCTGCTCGATCTGAGTGAGGTGACGGTGGATGAGCTGATTGGTCGTCTCAAGGGAAGAAAGGCTCGGCACCAGAAGTGGTGGCGGTGATGCATCGGCGAAGCTGAACCTGACGGAGGACGAGCTGGTCACGCGGCTGTCCTCACGTCTCAAGTTGACGGGCAGTGGGGGCCCGGAATGCCGGAAGGAAACATCATCGAGCACGGAGAAGGGCCGTGGCCTTGGACGCGGTCGCGGTTGAACCGGTGACGGACGCGGTGGCGGGAACACCAGTCGTGAAGGTCAAGGCGTGGCCGGCGACGAGGGTCACTACTGTGGCAAGAAGGGCCATTGGGCTTGTGATTGCCGCAAGAAGAAGAGGGATGAGGATGCTCACATGGTTTAGGCGGAGGAAGAAGAGGCGTATCTCCTGGTGGACACTGTCACAACAAAAAACAGTGGCTCCAAATTTGTGCCGCCTGCGCCAACGGAGTCGTTCAAGTCCCCTGCATCACTCAACCTGGAGGATAGCGAGCTCTTTGCCCAGCTCAGAGATGGGCGTGAGGGGGACTACACACAGTGGATCCTTGACACAGGAGCGATGAATCACATGACGAGTGTGAAGTCTGCGTTCTCAGACCTTGATGCAGAGATCCATGGCACTGTCAAGCTTGGTGACGGCTCCATTGTCGGCATCGAAGGGTGCGGGACTGTGCTCTTTGAGTGCAAGAACGGCGAACATCAGGCGCTCATCGGGGTGTATCACATCCCACGTCTCACCACCAGCATCATCAGCTTGGGCCAGCTGGAGGAAGATGGCTACAAAATTGTCATGGAGAGGGGATTTCTCCACATTTGGGACCAGCGTCGACGCCTGCTCGCCAAGGTGCCTAGGTCACAGAACCGGCTGTATGTGCTGCCGCTCAACATCAGCGAGCCGGTGTGCCTCACAGCGCACTGCAGTAACCCGGCGTGGCGCTGGCATGCAAGGTACGTCCACCTGAATTTTCGTGCATTGTGGCTGTTGGCGCAAGAAGAAATGGTGAGAGGGCTGCCACGGCTTGATCATGTTGATCAGGTCTGTGACAGTTGTCTGGCTGGGAGACAACGACACCTACCGTTTCCAGGCCATGCAAAGTATTGTGCACAGCACAAGATCGAGCTGGTGCACGGTGACCTTTGCAAGAAATATTTTATTCTGCTAGTCGATGAGCTGAGCCGCTATATATGGCTCGTTCTGCTCGAGTCCAAGGATCAGGCTTCTGCAGCAATTGTAGACTTCAAGGGTGTGTCTGAAGCTGAAGCAGGGAGGAAGCTGGGTACGCTATGTACCGATCGTGGTGGAGAATTCACGGCAGATGAATACTGCACTGAGCACGGAATCAACCATCATCTGACTGCGCCGTACACAACTCAACAAAATGGCATGGTAGAACGGTGTAATCAGACCGTGATGTGGATGGCCAGAAGAATGATGAAGGCCATGGAGATGCCGGGCTGGTTTTGGGGGGAGCCAGTCACCACTGCTGTCTTCATCCTGAACCGAGCACCGACACAAAGCGTTGAAGGGAAGACGCTGTATGAGGTGTGGAATGGGACCAAGCCTATAGTACATTTGGCTGTGTCGAGCACGTCAAGTCCATCGGTAATCACCTGTCCAAACTTGATGACAGGATCAGACCCATGGTATTTGTGGTTATGAACCAGGAACAAAGGCGTACCGTCTCTACAATCCAGCGACACGTCACGTACACATTTCTTGTGACGTCGTGTTCAAGGAGGAGCGTGGCTGGAATTGGGGTGCGGAGAAGGGAGCTGGATCAGACAACGATGCAGACCTGTTCCACGTCGAGTTCATCACGGTTCAGACCAGTAGTGGTGTGCAAGGGCCGGTGGAGTCGTCTTTGATGCCAGCTGTGATGCCATGAACCCCCGACTCCAGAACCACAGCATCCGACGACGCCCGGCTAGTACGGCAATGCCCACGTGCGGGTCTGAGCCTCACACATCGCTGGCTGCACCAGCTCCTGGGATCGAGTTTACATCACCACCATTGGGTAAACTCGACATCGATCATGATCACAATGATGCTCCTCTCAGGTTTCGTGCAGTGGACAATATTCTTGGACTGTCAACACCTCTTGGCTTGGCCAAGCAGGAGGTGGTCCAGGAATTATTGGTGGCACTCGAGGAAAAACCTGCAACAGTGGAGGAGGCGTTGCAGACCAAGGAGTGGCGTGCAGCAATGCTTGAAGAGATGGCATCAATTGAACACAACAAGACTTGGTCTTTTACGGACCTACCTGCTGGTCAGTGCGCCATCGAGCTGAAATGGGTGTTCAAGCTCAAGCGCAACGAGCACAGTGATGTCACCAAGTATAAAGCCCGCCTCGTCACCAAGGGGTACATGCAACACCAAGGAATTAACTATGAAGAGGTCTTTGCACCTGTGGCGAGGATGGAGTCTGTGCGGATGGTCTTGGCTGTTGCTGCTCACCGGGCATGGATCGTGCACCACATGGACGTCAAATCAGCATTCCTCAATGGTGAGCTGGCGGAAGAAGTGTACGTATCACAGCCCCCTGATTTCATTGCTCATGAAAAAAAAGGAAAAGTGTTGAAGATGCACAAGGCTCTTTACGGTCTTCGACAACCGCCTCGTGCTTGGAATGCCAAGCTCGACACTAGACTGCATCAGCTTGGCTTCTCCAGAAGTGAGTGCGAGCACAGACTGTACACGCATGGCGTCGAGAAGTCTCGCCTCGTGGTTGGAATATACGTCAATGATCTCATCATCACGGGGGAGTCTGAAGCTGAGATCACCATGTTCAAGAAGGAGATGAAGTCCCTTTTCCGCATGAGAGATCTAGGGTCTCTCTCATACTACCTCGGCATCGAAGTCAAGCAAGGACGACACGACAATGAGCTATGGAAGGCCGCTTATGCCAAGAAAGTGCTTGAGAAGGCGGGTATGGGGACCTACAATCCATGTGCGACACTAATGGAGACGAGACTCAAGTTGTCCAAGCAAAGTTCATCACCAGGGGTGAACTCGACAGAATACCGCAGCTTGGTTGGTAGCCTACGGTATTTGATGCACACCCGTCCTGATCTTGCCTTCGCGGTGGGATACCTGAGCTGTTTTATGGAGGATCCAAAGCAGGAGCACATGACAGCAATAAAGCACCTTCTGAGGTATGTCGCTGGCACGACCGACTATGGTTTGGTGTACACAAGGAATAATTCCTAGCTTGGTCTCGTGGGCTACAGCGACAGTGACTTATCAGGCGGCGCCAATGACAGGAAGAGCACTAGTGGCATCATCTACTTTCTCCATAACCCGGTGGCTTGGCAATACCAGAAACAGAAAGTGGTGGCTTTATCCTTGTGCGAAGCTGAGTACATCGCCGGATCAGCACCCAAATGCCAGGGGGTGTGGCTCATGTTAGAATCAAACGACAAGAAATTGTAGATCAAAACAGAGGAGACGCAGATTTTAACGTGGAAAACCCCTCCAAATCGGAAGGGAAAAAACCACGGGCACTGGCCGGCAAATTTCACTATATCAGGAGGTTTACAATCGTGGGAGATTACAATCTCTTCTTCATGCCTCTCCCGGCGGCTCACAAGGGATATTTATAGGTGGCGACTTAGAGTCCTAACCCTAGACGATCCATACCACGGGGGTTCCCCCCCCCCCCCGCACCCCCCGGCGTCCCGAGTGGGCCTTGGCTGCTGCGCAGCCCACCATATGGGCAGATTTCCTTCGCTTCGCTACGGCCCAAGCCTCCCGGCGACGGGCCTCCGCTTCACTACGGAAATCCTGCCTCTTTTATCTCCATTAGAATTTGGATCATCAATCAACAAACTCCACCTTGAGACAAATTCCTTCTTGTAGCTTTAAAATAGTAATCCTCCATCTCAATGAACAATTCAACTGCCGGTGCCAAAAGCCACTGGGGCTAGTTAGTAGTACCAACCAAGTTTGAGCAAAGCTCAAACTTAGCAATAGGAACAGATTTTGTCATCATGTCTGCAGGATTATCATGAGTGCTGATTTTGCAAAATTTGATAGTGCCTTGATCAATGGTATCTCGCACAAAGTGATACCTGATATCAATATCTCGCTACGGCCCAAGCCTCCCGGCGACGGGCCTCCGCTTCGCTACGGAAATCCTGCCTCTTTTATCTCCATTAGAATTTGGATCATCAATCAACAACTCACTTGTCTGCTCGCCGACATCCAGGGCGGAAAGCCGACACCTCTGTTGCTCAAAATGGACAATATGTCTGCGATCGCCCTCAGCAAGAACCCAGTTCTTCATGATCTAAGTAAGCACATCGATACAAAATTTCATTACATTCGTGAATGTGTTGAAAGCGGTGCAGTTCAGCTGAGGTTCACAAGCACTCAAAGCAGCTCGTGGACATCCTGACCAAGTCACTCGGGAAGTCATAATTCCAGGAGCTCCGGGGAGATGATATGAAGACAAAGTGAACGATACCTGACTTAGGGGGAGACTATTGAATAATTCAGGATTGTTTGGTATTATGTTTTTTACGTTTGGTTTGCTACTGTCACGTTAGGTTAGCAGCATGACTGCCTGACCGGAGTGATTAGTTGAGAGCCTTATTTTCAGGCGCGTCAGATGCAAGATGCGAGACGCACGGCACGAACGAGTTAATGAACTGCCGTGAGGCTTGGTCTTGCATCGCCAGCATGGCATGCATACAAGTTTAGCTGCCGGTGAGGCCGGGTCATTAGCATGATGTGCATGCAGAAGGAGCCGTGATGCTTGGTCGTGCGTGCAGCATGCAGAAACGGACTGGACGCCGTGTTCTGTTTCATTCTTAATATAAATTGCATAACAGCCTGGTTAAGCGGCAGCTAGACTGCACCAGCAAAACAAACAGCCTCTATCTCTCGTGAGTGTCCTCGCCTGAGTGTTCTCGTCTCCGGTGAACGTCGGTTTGCCAGAACAGTAACTCCAGCACAGCATGATGCAGCAACTCGAATCCAATCCATATATGTTTGTTTTGGTACATTCACTACAGAAAACCGACGTTTTTTCATGGGCCAAACTTAATTTTATCGGCCCTCACGAAAATAATGTTACTTTTGTGAGCATCTATCTAGCCCACGAAATTAAGATGTATTTTCGTGGGTCTCTTAGCTGGCTCACGACAATAAGAGTAATTTCGTGGGTTTTTTTGTTGGCTCACAATAACAAAATTAATTTCGAGGGTTCAGGAGTTAGCTCATGAAAATAGATGGAACCTAGCTGTCCAAACCGATCCCCTCTGTGTATTTTTGTGGGTTTCAGAACCCGGTTCACGACAATAATGAGCGCTACGTTCATGGGTCTCATATGCACACGAAAATAAGGGCAATTTCGTGGGCTTCAGTGCATGGCTCACGACAATAATGATAGCTACTTTCGTGAGTCCCAGTCGCACACGAAAATAAGTGCAATTTCGTGGGCTTCAGTGCATGGCTCACGACAATAACTATTTTTACTTTCGTGGATGAACCCGACACACAAAAATAAATATAATTTTGTGGGTTTCGGTGCAGGGCTCATGACAATAATCTTACTTACGTGGGTTTTGAGGTGGCTCACGAAAATATTTGGAATATATCAAGGGCGACCTATCCCCTCGGTGTTTTCCCCGGCGCCGCTCCTCTTACCCAGACACAGCTCGGCCACTGCCGTACCTCTGCCGCTGCTCCGCCGCGCCTCTTCTTCCGCCCTTTTTCCGCTGTCTCCGGCCCTTCTTTCTCCGCGCCTCCGCTTCTCGGCCTCTGTTTCGCCGTGCCGCCGCTTGTTCCCCGCGCTCGTCTGCCGATGAATCAGGGGCCAACGGCTGGGGCGCCGGCGCAGCGTCGTCAAGCACCCATCGTCTTCTACAATGAGGTCCCGTAAGCTCATGCCCACCTCCTTTTACTTGTCTGTTGATTTGTTCATCGCATGGATCGAATGGCTGCATCCCACAGTATGGATTTTACACATCTCATATAATCCTTGCTCCACAGTTTAGCAAGAGTAATCTCTAAATAAAATACAAATCATATCTTTGTGCGCCGGTTAAGCATCACCCAAATCGAGCACAACCCGCCACAGCCCGCGGTCGATCTGCCTTCTGTGCACCATTCCTGCGGTGCCGCCGCCACGCTGCTGCCACTGCCGAGCCCGCGCCGCCGCTGCTGAGCCCGTGCTGATTTATTTCGTTCATCTACATGGAACGTATGGATTTATCAGTTTTATAATGACTCATGGAGGTAATCAGACAAGCAGGCGATGGTCAGATGAAAGTAGAGGCATTGCTCAGTTTTCTGAGTCATGAAACGTACCCAGCTAGGAGAAACTGCACTCGCTGTCGGGTTGTCCCAACCGATGCACAAGATTGTCTGAGTTCGTGTTTTCCTTTTCTTTTGAAATGCATCATGCATCATACACTTCATCTTTTATGCCATGTTTGTGCACAACTGGAGACACACATACAAGAACGTAGAAGATGCAGAAATGAACTGTGGTTTGATGATTGCATGCATTTTCAAAAACTCAAACAGAGACTTATAAAGTGACTTGTGTAGTCAGGTGTCTTAGGTTGAACTTTGCAAGGTTTTAATACTTTTCAGCAACTCCACATGACAACAACTTGTGACCTTTCCTTTCAATATTTGGATTCACTCCGTAGTGTAACATTTTTATGTTATAATGGAAGAGAATGACATATTGTTTAGTTCACTATTGGAATGACTCCGCGGCTCATTATTTTTTGTTGACTATTGTAGTATGTCAAAACAATCATCTGGTCTCACTACAGGAAAACGACCTATTTTCGTGGGCCAGGAACTCACGACAATACACGAAAAGCTCACGACATTACTTATTTTCGTGGGTTTTTTCATTATTTTCGTGTGTCTCCGGCTCACGAAATTAAAGCGTCGAAAATAACTTTTTTTTCGTGGGCCGCACACGAAAATACGAATATTTTCGTGTGCCAGGTCCGGCCCACGCAAATAAACTTAATTTCGTGGGCTCTTCTAGGCTCACGACACTATTATTTTCGTGGGTCCGCAAAAGCCTACGAAAACAATATTTTCGTGGGCCAATCGAGGGGCCCACGAAAATATTATTTTCGTGGGACCTGAGGGGCCCACGAACATAATATTTTCATGGGCCAGGATGGGCCCACGAAAATAATATTTTCATGGGCCTGGGTGGCCCACGAAATTAATTTGGTTATATTTTCGTGGGCCTTCACTGGCCCACGAAAATAATTTGACCATATTGTCATGGGCTCTTTTGAGGCACACGAAAATAGTGTGCCCATACTGCCTAAACCATCAATTTATCCACAAATTTCACACATTTGACAAACTATACACACATTAAGTAAAGAAAACATTCATCACATATGTCATATAGAAAACATTCAACACACATTACATAAAACATCAAACATCACAATTGTTACAAACGCTTTATTACAATCGTTTGATACATTCATTTTTCACCATCAACACACACACATTAAAAACAAAGTAAATTGATCGCCCGTCAACCTATCGCCTTCAGCAACATGTAGTATTATCTTTATCGAGACTGCAAGTATGAAAATATAAGATATTAGATAATAATGCTATCCCATTTACTCTCACAGAATAGGAATCATTTAGACAAGATGTTATCTCATTCAAACAACTAACCTAGTTGCTACCGCCAGGAGCAAAGTATTGATCGATAGAGTTGTCGTCTCTGCAATGTCCCGCTGGAGACGGAGTTTGCAAATTTCTAACTGGCATTGACGATGATCCCTTAAAATTAAAAATGAGACATGTTACAATATTACTACCATTTTATAATAAAAAAAGAATCTAACGAGTATATATACCTGTGTTCCTGCGGTAAAAGGGGGTGTAGACATCGGTTGCGAAGGATACGCCGGAAACTGTGGAGGCGGCGGCAACGGTGGCATGGCGATAGGCAATCCAAGTTGAGAAAAATATCCCTAAATTGTTTTAAACTGTTTAGCACAACCTCTTTATATTGATTATATAAATACTTGAGCTCTTAATAACGTATCTGCATCTATTGTTGCCATGTTGCAAGACTTGAGAAATATTCATTTTGAGATTTTATAAACTCTTCTTGTTGTCGCATGTGTTCCTCCACTATTCTTAACCTACAGTCATTTTCTGAACGCAATCGCTGTGTAGAACTCTGTCCACTCTGTAATGACCGTGACTCCGAGAGAACCACATCAGAGTTCATAATACCATTAAACATCGAATACCTACAATTATAATTATAAAATTCACAATTGAAAAGCAATTTATGTATGAGAATAAAGAAATAAGAGATGTACAAGTCACCTCCTGTGACGCTTTCCTCCACTGGATTGGTACAAAGCAACGACGTCGACATCTTGCTTTCTCCAATCATAGTCATCTCCGTGACGTCGCACCACTTCTTTAGCATATTTCTCCTACGAGAAAAAATAATTGTAAACCAACTACACTACAATTATTTTGTCGAATCATTAGCATAAGTAATATGACGCACCAAGTTTTGAGTGGCTGTCGGAGTGCAAAGTTGATTTTCGTCGGTGCCTCTATGCCCTTTTATATAAGTATCAATGAAAGATGGCTCCTCGCCACTTTCTGCAGCCTACATGGACATATTAAAAACCATGAATGTTTTAAAGCATATAACCTATCAACAAAATGTAAATATACTAAACTCACCATTCGTTTTGAAAGACGAATATGACCATCTCCACCGTAACGGTGAAGAACTTGACCACCGGCTTCACGGTTCGTTCTTTTTGAGATAGATTTATCTTTATACTCCTTCGATGCCTAATAAGAACAGAAAGCATAATAAGCGTCAGAACACTTAACCATCCAAGAAATCATTACCTGGCGGTATTGATCCTCTTCTAGGTAAATTTTTGAAGCTCCTAGACGCTTGTTCATCATTTGTCCAAGCTTCTCCTTGTAATACATGCACACAGTTGTGATTCGTGCATTAGACATCATGTCATTTACCACTTTGCGCGCTGCTTTATGAAAGACTTTATGTATTTGTGACTCGAGGGCAGCATCATGATCATCGGGCAAACGATATCGTTCCTTTAAGTACAATATATAATGTATTAGAAAAATATTATCGGGTAAACATAATGAATTATTAGAAAATCGTACCCAAAAGTCGTGCCAGACGGCTCCTGCCACATTTTCATGCACGGGATGTGGAGCAATCTTGTAGTGCTCCCAATTTGTTGCAGATTTTTTTCGCCTTTGATAGTAACAAGACCAGGATAATGGTGACGACAAATGGCACCCAACACCGCATTAGGCTGCCTACGGTATTGTTTCCCATCCCAATCCAAGTCATCTCATTGTCTGCAAGTCATGTTAACAAAATATTATATTTGTCAAATAATTCATGTCACTAATTATTACTAAATAATATATTACTAACCAGTCGCCGATGGGAGTGATCCTTATTCTCTGTTGTTGAGGCACAACCAGCGGGAGAGAGTTTGTAGACCGATATCTAAAAGATGGTGCCGAATCTCCCATATCTCTATCATCCTCCTCGCCATCCCCTTCATCATCATTCTCAACTTCCTCATGAATATCGTCTCTTACTGTTGTTTGTTGTTCTTCCGGTGCAGAAACTTCTTCCCCTACATTTTCTTGACTTTCCACGTGACCATCCGGATCCTGAATATCCTGTTGCACCTGTTGTTAGAGAAATTAAGTTTCACATATTAAAATTAGATTAATACAATAGAAATAGAGAGACACAAACCTGTTCATTAGTTTCTTCCATACATCTTCTAAATGCTTCTCGTCTACTATTATTTGAGGCACTACCCTGAAAAAGAGTCTTGGCTACGAGAAGAGGTTACGGACCGGCCCCCAGACTTGCTTGAGGAACCAAAAAGCCCCTTAGCGATACTCTTCACACTACGCGGCATCCTGTTGAATAGAAAAATTGGTAAGAAAAAAATACAACAAACATAAAGTAACAAAAGCAATAATAACTGTAGCATAAAAAATATTACAGGATTAAAATTCATCATGATCCGAAGTTTCTTCTATAGCGTTTTGCCGACCAACTTTCTTCTTCTGTGGAACCTTTACTTTTTTAGCTCTTGGTCGCTTTCTTTTAGCCATTAGAACCTCCACTGCTTCATTGTATTCAACATCACCTACTAATGTATCGAGTCCTATACCATCATCGATGTTAAAAGATAGTGGGCCATCATCTTCTTGATACACTTCATCCTGTTCATCTCGGTAACCAGCGTCACTTGGGGCATATAAACGTTCTCGTGGATTAACTTTATAAACGACCCACCAAGCATTTAACTTTGGACAAGGATACGGTAGATAGTAAACTAACTCAACTTGACGAGCAAGAACGTAATTATCACATCCACGAAGTCTTTCTTCATGTTTCACGTCGACTATACCAAATTCATCTTGTCGTGTTCCTCTGTTATTATCAAACCATTCACAGTGGAAGAAAGTAACTCTAAGATCTTTAGAACCGCCAAATTTGAACTCCACAATGTTTTGAATTATCCCATAGTAGTTCATTTCTTGTCCCTCTGCATCACATGCTCTAGTCACAACCCCACTATTTGTCGTGGCCGCAAGAGGGTGTTTTGCTTCAAATTTGGCTGAACGAAACCGGAACCCATTTATGTCGTAACGACCGAAACTCTTTGCTGTTATTGTACCTTGAGAAAGTTGTCGTAGGTCCTCATGAACGTTTGCATCGACCATGCACTTGAAATTTAACAAAATATTAGTTGCATTAATCATATTAACCTAGCAAAAGTACAAGTAACATATAAGAAGAGATTGTTACATGCTTGCGAAACCAATTGACAAAGTTAGGCCCTCTATGAAGACCATCACGTCGCATTTTATCTAATTGTTTGCTTGTTGGTTGACGCGTGGACTTCCAATATTGTTTGTCAAACTTGCTGTATACAGAAGTATGCCTATATTAAAATATCACCTACTAGAGTTTGAGGTTTTTAGTCTTGCTATACTTGAAAAAAACTTACACAAAATATTGATCCATATCTTCAATATTCGTGTACATGTATAACATACATGAATTCCATTCTTCTTCTGAAACCACATGCCTACTGCTGCCACCAACTGTTTTTCCCTTCCATCCAAAAATATTTAGATTACTGGAAGGAGTTTGTTCATCTATGTTGTACCGCATTGTGGGAGCGTACACATTGTGTTCGTCTGAAAAAAAGGTACTTGAGAAGTATGCTACCTCTTTTAGAGCAAATGCTTCTGCAATACAGCCTTCTACTCTTGCTTTATTCAAAACCATTGCTCTAAGTTTTTTTAGTGTCCTTTCAATGTGGTACATCCATCGATATTGCACGGGCCCACAAACTTTAGCTTCATACGGCAAATGTACAAGTAGATGTTGCATTACATTCATAAATCCTGGCGAGAATATCTTCTCCAATTTGCATATGAGTGCAGGTATTTCTTTTTCCAATTTCTCCATCATTTCAACTTTAATTTTCTTAGCACATAATTGTCTATAAAAAAAGCTAAGTTCTGCAAGTACTCTCCACACATCCTGATGCACATATCCACGAAACATTACAGGAAGAAGTCTTTCCATTATTATATGATAATCATGGCTTTTAAGATTATTTAATACCCAATTTTCAAGATTTGTTGTGCGTCTCAACCCAGCACAATAACCGTCTGGAAACTTCAGTTGTTGCAACCAGTTCAACACCTCTCTCTTTTCTTTAACTTTAAGGCAAAACTGAGCACGTGGCATTTTTTGCTTACCATTACCATCTTGACTGATTTCTAAGGTTGGACGATTACAAATTTCCGCTAAATCTTTTCGAGCCTTCATATTATCTTTTGTCTTTTTCAAATGAAAACATGTGCTGATGATGCTTTCGGCTACGTTGCGTTCCTGATGCATGACATCGATGTTGTGCAGAAGTAACAATGACTTAGCATAAGGAAGATCCCATAATCCGCATATATGAGTCCAGTTGTGCTCCTGACCAAAACCAACAAACCCATCATCTGTAGGGACAAGTTTATTGAGCCATTCAACAATCTCACCACTAGACAATCGTTTAGGTGGACCCTTTGTTACAATAGTATCTTTCCGAAATGCATTGGCTTGCCTCCTAAATGGGTGATTTGCTGGAAGAAAACGTCGGTGGCAATAAAAAAAACACACTTTGCCGCCATGAGTAAGTCTAAAGCAATCAGAATCTGAACCACAGATTGGACAACAGAGTTTACCGTGTGTGCTCCATCCTGAAAAAACACCATATGCAGGAAAATCATGAACCGACCACAAGTATGCAGCTCGTAAGTTGAAGTTCTGTTTTTTATAGCTATCATATGCTTCTACTCCGATCCATAATTCTTTTAATTCCTCGATCAACGGTTGAAGAAACACCCCTAAACGTTTTCCTGGATGCTTACGACCGGGAATTATAAGAGACAAGAATATGCAATCATATTTCATACACATAGCAGGTGGCAGGTTGTATGGAATAGCAAACACTGGCCAGCATGAGTATGAGGCTGCAGAAGTGTTGAACGGTGTGAAATCATCGGTAGCCAAACCAATACGAACATTTCTAGGATCTTTTGCAAAATCTGCATCAAAAGAGTCCAGCGCCTTCCAAGCCTGAGCATCAGATGGGTGTGTCATTACTCCCTCTGTTTCACGCAAACCATCCTTATGCCACCGCATGTGTTTAGCAGTTGATTTAGATAGAAACAATCGTTTCAGCCTAGGTGCAAGAGGCATGTAACGAAGTTGTTTCGCTGCCACTTTTGTCTGTACTAATTCACCGTCCTCATTTGTGATCTCAATGTATCGTGATTTTTTACAAACTGAGCAATGTGTCGCATTTGCATCCTCCTTCCTAAAAAGCATACAATTGTTACCACAACAATCAATCTTTTCATATTTCATACCAAGCCCTGCCAACAATTTCTTGGACTAGTACATGTCTCTCGGCAACTTATGATTTGTCGGAAGAATGTCCGATATCAAGTCTCTTAGATCATCATAGCACTTGTTCGACAAATTATACTTTGATTTTATAGACATGAGCCGAGTCACGGTCGCAAGTACAGACACGTTAGTGTGCTCATGCAACTGTTCATGCGATGCTGAGAGAATTCTATAAAACTCTTCAACTTCGGGTCCAGGAATTTCCACAGATTCATCAGCACCACATTCACGATCTAGTGCTTCGACCATGTCACCTATTTTATCCTCGGTTTCATCTACCCTCACATCAACAGCAGCATTGCTATGGTACAACTCACCGTGCTCATACCATATTTCATAACCTGGCATAAAACCAAATCTACAAATGTCTCGTTCCATCTCCAACTTTTCCTTGCATAAAGAGTTACGACACTTGTTGCACGGACATTTCACAAAACGGTTGGTCGATAATGAGAAAGCACGACTTATAAAAGCCTTAGTATTAATGGCCCATTCATTAGAAGGCGCTACATTCTTCCGCCAACCCTCATACATCCATCCTCTATGATTACTCATGGTCTATATAATAAAATGCAAGAACAAAGATCTAAGATATCGAAATGACAATACAATATCAAAAGGTTAAATAAGTTTATGGGAACTAGGTTTTAATGAAACAAAACTTGTTACCTGCAATGTGCTGAGGCGGTAAGTCGACAATTGATGTACTTTCCTTTCACTGCATACAATTCTGAAAAATAGACAAAACTTATTAATATACTTAATAATCAAAAAGAGAGTTTCGATATAGTATTATTCCACATCAGATAGATGTTTGCAAAAGAAGCATATAGTATTATTCTTATCATGACCAATTTATCTATTATTTTGTAACTCCTATAAAAAACAGACTACACACTTTATTTTTTATTAGCACCGGGAAAATAGTATGATGACATAAATTAATTACTTTATTGTTACAAATAACGACCACAGTTTGTACATGTAGTTGTATCAACTATATACGCCTATACATCACTAGCAGCTATACATGTTGTTTTATATATCAATGTATATAATGGCAAGTAATGCGGGCTACAAATAATCATTCAAATGCTATAACTACTGTGTAATCACATACGCTCTCTTTCGAGACCCTTTGCTCCATGAATTCATACGTGACAAAATTCCATATCAAGTCTAAGCAACGGCTCAATATCCACTTATGCTGTCACAAATTCTCACAAAATCACACATGAGTTCATCACTACTGACCTAGCCGGCTTTGGAGGTGGCTCGGGCGGCGTCCGGAGTGAGAGGCCGGAGATTGGCGGCGTTCGGCACCGACGCGTGCGTGGCGGCCGGGGGCAGCCCGGAGAAGATGAACTTCGATGGCGGGAGGAGCTGGGCCGGCGGCTCCAGGAGGGGCGGGCGCCGGGAGGGGCGGGCGCCGGGATACCTACACTGTATCGTTGATACGGTAGCTCATCGGTCACAAATAAACATTGTAAAGAAACAATGTTGTAAAAAACTGTAATCGTTCTAAACATTGCATATATAAAGAAACAAGTATGGTAGCTTATAACTATACTTGAGTTATAACCCACACTGCATCGTTCTAAAAAACAATGTTATAAAGAAACAAGTATGGTAGCTTATGGGTCACAACTAAACATTGCATCGTTGATATGTCTAAATACAGTTACCTTTGCAGTGGCGCACGGGGCGACGGCGAAGACGGTTCGCCGCAATATGGCCGGTGCTGAGCAGGAGGTCGTAGGGCAAGGACCGGGCTGAGCAGGGTTTGGGGCGAGGACCGGCGGCCCGACGGGCAACCGAGCAGGCGCGCAGCCGGGCAGGAGCGAGCCGAAATTGACTCGGGCGCCGCACAGAGGTCCGAGGAGCGTGGAGGGCGGCGATGCTGGCCAAAGGACAGGCGGCTGGGGCTAGCAACACTACTGTGGCGCGGCCCCTGCTGCCGGCGATGCTGGCCCAAGGACCGGCGGCCGGGGCTGTGGTTGTGGCGCGGCCCTGCTGTCGGCGACACTGACAGGCGCCCAGGGCTGCTTGCGGCGCGGTCCTGCTGACGGCGACGATGGCCCAAGTACAGCCGGCCGGGTCTGTGGTTGCGGCGCGGCCCTGCTGCCGGCGACGCTGACAGGCGGCCGGGTCTGGTAGCGGCCGGCGCTGCTGACAGGCGTCCGAGGCTGGTTGCGGCCGGGGCTGCTGCCGGCGACGCTGGCGCAAGAGCAGGCGGCCGGCGCTGGTTGCAGCGTCGTCGGTGAGGCGCGGCGCGGCAAGAAATTTTCGTGTCGGCGGCCGGAAGCGAGTAGCAACTGAGATCGAGTCGACGCTTGGTAGATATCGGAACTATTTTCGTGAGCCAGGAGAATAACCCACGACAATATATATAATTTCGTGAGCTTCAGGCAACACCCACGACAATAGAGTTACTTTCGTGGGCCAACCGAGTGACCGACGACAATACAGTACAATAATTTCGTGAGCCCGACTCTTGGCACATGAAATTATCTCCTTGATCTTAACGCCCCGTGGAACCCTACTTTAATTTCGTGGGCCGCCCCGGAAACCCACGAAGATAGTCCAATATTTCGTGAGCTGCACAGAAACCCACGAAAACGGATCTGTAACCGATGCTTAAAGTCGTGGGCCTCCCTGAAACCCACGAAAACAGCCTCGCTTTCATGCGAAATATCAGTAAAATTTCGTGAGCTCAAGTGCGAGCCGACGAAGATATCAATTATTTCGTGAGCACACGTGCTGGCCAACGAAAACAACGATTATTTTCGTGAGCACATGTGCTGGCCGACGAAAACACACAATATTTTCATGGGCTACCTACTAGCTCAAGAAAATAAATTTATTTTCGTGGGGGCCGACGAAAATATGTCTGGCCCATGAAATTATAACGTTTTCTTGTAGTGTCTACTGTACAATTATTTATTTCAGTTGCTCATTTGTCTCTTGTTATTTAGTTCTATAATTCAGCTGTACATAATCTTTTGATTGAGTCCCAGCTATATCCTATCCTATTATATTAGTTTTAGTACAGTATGCTCAATTGTCTCTAAATTGTACTCTGCAGCATGTTCTGAGTTTCAACCCCGACCGCCCTACCTCAGGCCCGGCACCGCTCGCCTCTGCCACCGCCTCTTCAGACGTCCCGACCATGTGATATCCTGACTCCCGGCTTAATAGGATTGATAGAGTACTCATACCATCAAGGTATACCTTATTTTCCGGAAACCCACCTGCAAAGGACTCCGGAGTTATGTGTGCTTGGCCCGAAGAAATTTTGAGATGGGTGACCGACCGGGAAGTCTTCACGGGTGCGCACGAGTGAGGACAAAGTGCGTAGAAAAGACGAGTGTTGGTCTGTGGGGCTAGTCTATGATCCTAGAGAGCTGCCACAAATGGTATCAGAGCCGACCCTCACAGTTTCATGGGTGTGTACGGGTCAGTGTGGCGGACCGGAATCCGCTCATCCAGTATCGCAAAGGGTGGTGCCGCGCGATGCGACACCCAACAGCACACATCATAAGAACACAATATATTACATGGGAAAACCAACTGAACTGTACAAACAGTACAATACTCAGTTACAAACTATTGTCTTTATTACACAGCGGAAGTCTACTATTCTACAACTCACACCCGCCTACCTAGCAAAAGTCGGTTGCCCAGCCCTAGGGCAACCCACACTAGCTGCACTCCTCGGCTCAGCGCGGCATGTACGACTCCCACTCAGCCGTGGTCCCCAACGGAGGGTAACCCTCACAGGTGGACTCGTACTCCGAGTCCGTGGGTGGCTCCTCACCTGAAAAACACTTAAGCAGCAGCCGTGAGCACGAGGGCTCAACAAGACTTAACCGACTCACCTAAGCATAAAACTCTACATGAGGTGTACAAAGCAAATAGGATAGTATCATTGCAGCAAATGGATACGCCTATAATTCACCCTTAATTCAGCTTTTAGCAACAAGTTAACAGTTCAGGAATCTGAAATTTAGTAAGCAGTATTTGGTGGCACACATGTAGCAATACAATTATATCAATCAGCAATATTGAATCATCATATTTCATATATTAGCCTACGTCACGACTCAATGACCAAGTGGTACTCTTCACCGCGAGGGACAGCGAATCGACTCGATATACACCTGCATTGACACCCAAAGAGCACGTCACGTACGCCCACCCGTGGAGCTGCACAGCACGCTCACTCGATGTCGTACGGGACAACCTTTCACCCAACAGCCCAAACGTCGAACCGGCCACACCGAAACGAACAGGAGGTTCCCTACACGGAGCATCTCTTTATACCGTTAGCAGATTTCCACCTTGCTGCCCTCAACCTACACCTATAAATCGGTGTGCTATGCCTCAACGCACGGATGTTTAGGCTACATCGGTTTATCGGGGCCCATATATCCGATATGCCTTCGGTACGTTCAAACTTGATCAGAGTGGGCCACACACGGATCGGTCCTCAATCGACACGGACAGGGCTGCGCACACAAGACTCCCTCTTGCTGCGGCCTAGCCCCTGCCAAGTCTCATTTTCATTACTAAGGTGATCTCACATCACTCGAACCAATCCCGTGTGTCCCAAGCCTAACCCGCGAGTAGATTCCAACTACTCGACTTGTACCGAAGTCCTATGACTCATTAAGCATAGCCTGTCTATTCGAGGTCTTAGACACTACCCTCACTCTTATAGGAAACTTTTGGTTATGCAAGTGGGGTTCCATCCATCCTATAACTAATGCACATTCATACTTCATATGATACATGTAAACAAAGTAAAACTTATAAAAAAGTTAATGCAAACTGGGGCTTGCCTTGTTGCTGCTGGTCAGGGGTTAGTTCTTCTTCCGGAAGTAGGAAGTCGAGTACTTCCGGAGCCTCCTCGCCTTCAGTGACTACACGTTAATAAAATACTACATGTTAATGAATATGCACATGAGTTTATGGTAATGCTTCTGCTATTAGTTATAATAACCAGTTTCTAACAAATGGAACTGGGGTTAGTGGTTTGGGTTTGGACCTAAGCACATGCTTAAGTGCTAAGTGGTTTTTCCCCTCTTCCATATTAATCACCTCAAGATGTTAAACAGAACAGGGGTGATCCAGAGCTCCAATGGAGCTGAGAATTTTTGTGTGAGTTCCATGTCACAATACAACTCTCTGAATCAAAATTTAGCACTTGTCATTGAGTGGTTTGTTCAGAATAATTCGTTTAGCAAATAAGCAAAGAAGAATTAATTCTGAGGTAACGCCCCTGTTCGTGCCCAACTTAGTGAACTACAATTTCAATTATAGCTCATAGAGTTTGCATGAATTTTTCTAGCATTTTTGGAGCTAAGGTTTGTCCAGAATTGAATTTCCAAGTTTTGGAAATTCTCTGAAAATGTCTCTGTATTCTATTGAACACAGCACCTTCAAATCTGAATTGCTCTGATCAAATCAACTCCAAATGGTCTGAAATTGTTACAGGGGTTCACTAACAACCTAATGAACATTCTGGCAAAATTTAGGGATTTTTGGATGAACCAAACTACCTCCAAAATACTTTTTTCTGAAAAGCTTTAAAGAATTTTCCAGAATTAATTAATGGGTTTCATACAAATTGGGTTGTATATTTGGACAGATCTAGGAAAGATGAATCCAACCCAATTTGAATCACTAAATTTGGAGCTTCCTAGCAAAAGTTATGGGGTTCTAAAGTTTGGGGAAATTCTGGAATTTGAATTAACCGGGAAAAGTTCAAATCCCTGACAGCGGCCCCGGCCCCCACGTGTCACCACCTCGGCTACGCCACACGGGGCCACATGACTGTTCTCTGCGTGGTCACAGCTGATCTGGTGCAACAGAAAATCCCACTCCCTCGCAACAGAGACTGACGTGTGGGCCAGCCCCCGTCTTCGTCTTCCTCCGGCTCCCGCGCGACCCCGCCGCCGGGCTCGCCGGAGACCTCGCCGGGAAGGGGTTCCGGTCCTCGGAACTCGTTGATTTTTGCCGCCACCGCATATTTCTGTGCGAGGAACACGTTGCCGGCCTTACCTCCGATCGAAGATGGCCGGAACCCTAGGCGCGTCGGTGACAGTGACCGCGGTAATTCCGACGACGTCGCAAGGGCGTTATACCGCATCAAACACGTCGCCGTTTGCTCGTACAGCAGCACTGCACTGAGGAGAACACGGACCCCACCAACGATCTCGCTGAAACTCGCCGGAAATATGACCTCACCGTCGGGCTAGGTCAAAATCCGGCGAAACTCGAAAAACTCGATGAACAGCAGCTCTGCTCGATGGTTCTCGGTGGTTCTTGATCCTATGAACGCGCACGGGGGTATAGAAGGTGTATGCTATGTCGTGTGGGGGGTGGTTCGACGTGTGAGACGAATTTGCCGAATTTCTACCTTCGGTCATTATCGTATGTCGTCGGCAAAACTGAAATTCCGACGAGCACGGTCCACGACACGCTGCCGGCGTTGTTGTGAAGCGAGAAGAGTTACTGGCACACCTTTTTGCTTTGGCAACTCGATGGGAGATGCTCTGTGGTGGCCAGGCAACGTGATCTTGTCGCGGCGGCTCTCTTCAGCGCTGTGGAGGAAGATCAGCTCGACGCCGACGTTCCGACGGAGCTAGCGCCCGGTTCTTGCTTCTGCCACGCTAAAGGAAGTCATGCGGTGCTGTGGGGCAGCTTAGCTCGTCGTGCCACGGGGTGGAGCAGCCGGGCAGCGGTGAGCCGACGGCGCTCCTCTGTGCGGTCGCGTTTATCGCCGAGGACACACGGGGATCGTTCAGCAGCGGCTGTGAGGCGGTGTGGGACGCTGTGCTCTCGGTGGAGATGATAAGAGCAGAGAAACATCGATCCCCTAAGCAGCTCGGGAAGTGCTTCCGGTCTTCGGTCGACAGCGAGGTGGCAGCCCGTGGGAGAGAGCAGCGCGCTCGGGTGTGAACCGTGGAACCGGTTAACTTAAGCAGTAAGTTTCTTCCCTCCCTTCTCAATGACAATTGGGGCCCACAGCTCCTCTCTGCCCCAAAAGATCTCCAAATTTTGACCTATTGTAAATTCAGCTATGAGGGATCCAAATTCGAAAACCATTTGGCCATTTGACAATTTGTGCCACAGTTTCAAATTTGATTCAAATTTCAATGAAAATTCACAACTCTCTTTGATATCCCTATCAAAGGACCTCCAAATCTTCTCAAAATTTGCCTCCTCATAATTTTAACCTGGAGAGTTTTAATATGAAGGTAACTTTTGAATTTGAGTGATGAAAGTTGCTGCAATTTGAATTTACATTCAAATTGGCCTCTTTTTCAAATACCTCCAAAAGTGCCTCAAAAAGTGTTGGATTTGCATGAAATTTGGCCTGAACCTTCCCAAGAATTTTTAAGTTCTAGGGGTGAGCTCAACCTCTCATGTTCATGTGTACAAATCCCCCTTTGTGAAAGTGTAGGCTTTCCCCTCTAATTACTCTTTTGATGGAGGTTACTTGCTCTTCACAATATTTCCTAAGATATCCAAAACAAAAACTGTGGTGTTGTGAGGTGAAGAAAAGTTTTTTGCAAGTCCCTTTTCTTGGGCTTTTACATCCCTCCCCCTTAAAAGAATCTCGTCCCGAGATTATAAAAGACGAGATAGCGATGTAGTAGGGACTTACCCGTGCTGAGAAGCCATGAACTCTGGGTAATTTGAGCGAAGAAATTCCTCGCTCTCCCACGTCGCTTCTTCGGCGGTGTGGTTGCTCCAGAGTATCTTGTAGAACCACAATGTCCTGCTGCGCGTGGTTCGGGCTTTCTCATCAATAATTGCCACAGGATATTCATCATATGTCAAATCCGATTGCAGCTCACCAATATCTTCGGTAGGAACAGCAGCGGTATGTTTCAGACATTTCCTCAGCTGTGAGACATGGAAAATGTCATGGACACCAGCAAGAGATGACGGTAGCTCCAGTCTATACGCCGCTGGTCCACACTTCTCGGTGATAGCATAGGGTCCAATGAAACGGGGAGCGAGCTTCCCCTTGACGCCAAACCGGTGCACACCCTTCATCGAAGATACGCGGAGGTACACGTGTTCACCGATGTCAAAGTGCAACGGTCTACGCCTCTTATCAGCGTAGCTCTTCTGCCGGGATTGAGCGGCCTTTAAATTAGCTTGGATCGCCCGAACGCGCTCTTCGGTGTCGTTCACCACATCAACCCCGAATGTGACCCTTTCACCGGACTCGCACCAGTTTAATGGGGTGCAGCATTTATGACCGTAGAGAGCTTCATAGGGTGCCATCTTGATACTCGTCTGATAACCGTTGTTGTACGAGAATTCCACCAACGGTAGGTGATCATCCCAGTTCCTACCATGTGGATGGCACATGCTCTCAACATGTCTTCTAGAACTTGATTCACCCTCTATGTCTGGCCATCTGTCTGAGGGTGGTAGGCGGAGCTTCTAATCAGTTTAGTACCCAAAGCAGCATGCAACTGCTCCCAAAAGCGAGATACAAACAATGCACCTCGGTCCGAAACTATAGTCTTGGGTACACCGTGCAAGCATAGAATCTTGGCGATATATAACTCCGCATATCTGTTGGCATGGAAATGTGTATGCACGGGAATGAAGTGAGCTTACTTGGTTAGTCAGTCAACGATCACCCAAATGGAATCATGTTTGTTGGATGTTAAGGGTAATCCCACAATGAAATCCATGCTCACATCTTCCCATTTCCATGCTGGAATTTTCAGGGGTTGCAACAGCCCTGATTTCCTCATATGATCCGCCTTCACTCGTCTACACGTATCACACTCGGATACGTACTTCGCTACCTCCCGCTTCATCCGTGTCTACCAAAATTTCTTTTTCAAATCTTGGTACATTTTGTTGCTGCCCGGATGAATGGAGTATTTAGACAAGTGAGCTTCATCGAGGATCTTTCTCCTCAGTTCCATATCACGGGGTATAACTATGCGGTCGTTGAACCATAGCGTCCCCTCATCATCTTTCCGAAAACATTTGATCTCC
Organism: Neostapfia colusana; assembly: GCA_030760725.1. Lineage (NCBI taxonomy): Eukaryota > Viridiplantae > Streptophyta > Magnoliopsida > Poales > Poaceae > Neostapfia > Neostapfia colusana. The sequence goes on from JASWHV010000020.1 coordinate 47,000,990, forward strand.
CCGTTGTCTATCCGTCTCCGGAGATGTGCCATGCCTTTGTCAGTCTTCTGAGATGCAATGATGTCCTCCCTAATAGTAGGGATGAGGGCAAGGTTGTACAACGATCCATAAGGAACCAAGTATAAACTCGGCTCTTCCTCCTCCACTGGTGTAATGGTGAGGTTATGGATATGTGATTTCCGACTCAGCGCGTCGGCAACCACATTCGCCTTTCCGGGGTGGTAATGGATCTCAATCTCATAAGCTTTGATCAGTTCTAACCACCTCCTTTGCCTCATATTCAGCTCCTTCTGGGTGAAAATGTATTTCAATCTCTTGTGGTCGGTGTAGAGATGCACCAGATTCCCCAGGAGATAGTGCCTCCACATTTTCAGCGCCAAAACCACTGCAGCAAGCTCAAGATCATGAGTGGGATAATGCTGCTCATGGTTCCGAAGTTGGCGTGAGCCATATGCGACCACACGTCCTTCCTGCATCAACACGCAGCCGAGCCCAATACCGGACGCGTCACAATACATGTCGAAGGGCTTTGTTGTATCCGGCTGAGTTAAGACCGGGGCTGTTATGAGATTCTTTACCAATGCTTGGAATGCTCCTTCACACGCCGTGTTCCAAACATATTTCGTCCCCTTCTTCAGCAATTCTGTCATCGGTTTAGCGAGCTTGGAGAAGCTTGGAATGAATCACCGATAGTATCCCGCTAACCCGAGGAAGCTTCTGACTTCATGAACTGAAGTGGGAGCTTTCCATTTCAGCACTTGCTCTATCTTGCTTGGGTCAACCGCAATGCCTTCTGCTGAGATGATATGTCCCAAGAATGGCACTTGGCTGATCCAAAACTCGCATTTGCTAAACTTGGCGTAGAGCTTGTGGTCTCGCAATCGTTGAAGAACAATCCTCAAGTGTTCAGCATGTTCAGCTTCTGTCTTGGAGTAAACCAAGATATCATCGATGAACACTACCACAAACTTGTCCAGCTCCGGCATGAACACCGAATTCATGAGATACATGAAATGGGCTGGAGCATTTGTGAGACCAAAGGACATGACGAGATATTCATATAATCCATATCTCGTTGAGAAGGCCGTCTTCGGGATATCCTCCGCCCGGATCTTTATCTGATGATATCCAGAGTGAAGGTCCATCTTGGAGAATACACTTGCACCCACAAGTTGATCAAACAATATGTCGATGCGGGGCAGTGGGTACTTATTCTTGATGGTGACGGCATTGAGCGGCCGGTAGTCCACACACAGCCTCAAGGTTTTATCCTTCTTCTTCACAAATAGCGCCGAGCATCCCCAAGGCGAGGAACTCGGCCTAATGAAACCCTTGCTCAACAGATCATTGAGCTGTTCTTTCAGTTCAGCCAGCTCATTTGGAGCCATTTTATATGGTCTCTGTGATATGGGCGTAGTCCCGGGTGCAAGTTCAATCTTGAGCTCGACATCCCGCTCAGGTGGCATGCCCGGAAGATCATCCGGGAACACGTCAAGATACTCCCGGACTACGGGGATGTCTTCTAACTTGAGAGCTTCAGCATTATTAATTGCTAAAACTTCCCGGACTGGAGTGTCTAACACCATGGAATGCGGACGGTGGAATGGAGAGTTTAAATGAACCGTCCGTGTCCGAGTCTCCAGGACAGCGCCATGGTATTGTAGCCATGACATCCCTAAGATTGCATCAATCTTTTGCCCCATAAGGATTATCAAGGTGGTGGGATATAGTTTCCCACCTAAGCATAGAGGTGCCTTTGGGATCATCATATTTGGTGAGATCTTCCCTCCCGGTGAGCAGATCATATAGGTGCAGTCGGTTGGGAAGACTTGCATTTGATGCTTAGCCACATAGGATGCACTTATAAAGCCGTGGGTTGCACCAGAATCAAACAATATGACGATGGCTTGATTGTTGAGAGTAAACGTACCCGCCAGCACGTTGTCTTCCTCCGGGGCGTCCTCATTGTCTAGGTTGCGGACGCCACCAGTCCGCTGACCAACCTTCTTCACCGGAGGTCGGCCTCGAGCACCGCCCTGGAACTGGGCTTGCCCGCTGCTCTGCTGCCCCTGGGGACAGTCCTTCGCGAAGTGGCCTGCCTGGCCACACGTGAAGCAAGTGAAACGGGGCGGTCCCCCGCTGATCGGTGGGCGGAAACCCAGGGTGCGTGGTGGCGGTGGAAACACCCGGGGTGCCGTCTGCTGCTGCTGTCTTGGTGGTGGCATCGGCGGACGGAACGGAGGTGACTGAAAAGGACGTCCCCCAAACCGTTGAGGTCGCGCCGGTGGATGCCACTGCTGTCCAGATGGTGTCCGATACACCATACGGTACTTTTGAGGAGCGCCACTCCCACCACTGGGTGGAGCGCTGCGCTTTCGCTGCTCAGCTGCCAACTCCCGCTGAGCATCCTCTTGCATAATCACGGCATTGACTTGGTCATTGAAGGTGCCGCGATTCCACTGAACGAGATGTGTCTTCATTTCGGGGTGTAACCCCGGATAGAAATGTTCCCGCTTCTTCTCTTCAGTGGAGATGTAGTTTGTCGCATATTGCACCAGATGGTTGAAGGCACGGGAGTAGTCATGGGCACTCCTCCCGCCCTGCTCCAGTTCCAAAAATTCTTGGAACTTCCTCTTCATGATCCCGGGAGGGATATGATAGGCGCGGTACTCCCGGAATTCCTCCCATTCCACGACATGGCCAGCCGGACGTGAGGCGACATAGTTCGCCCACCACGCACCAGCGGCACCGTTGAGTTGCTGCGCTGCGAACAAAGTCTTTTGCCGCTCCGTGCATTGGAGCAGCCCGAACTTAGACTCGATAGTCCGCAGCCAGTTGTCGGCCTCCAGTGGTTCTTCAGCTTCGTTGAACACTTGAGGGTGCGTACTCATGAAATCCGAGTACGACACCTCACGGGGCCCTCTGTCTTGACGTCCCCCCGCCTGGGACGTATTCTGCACGATCGTGCGGAGCAGGTCGGTCTGCTCCTCACGACCACCCACCAGTGCCGCTATCACATCCGATAGGGTAAGCGGAGGCGGCGGTGGTGGCTGCTGCTGCGAGGTGCTGTCGTAGGCCAGTGGCTGGGAGTCATCACCTCCCTGTTGGCAATGCCACCAACCTCGTGCCTGGTCCTAGTGCGAACCATCTGCAACCATATGACAATAAACATCAGTCCCGCAACATATTGCATGCAATCCAATAAAAATAGGCGTAAAAACATAATGACAATAAAACATGCGATACATCTCGTATGTAGATAATGTAATAACTTTGCACAAGCTACACCATTACCAGACCAAATACAAGCTAGTTACATCCAACTTGATGAACCTCCTCTTTGGAAGCTCACCATAACTAGGTTTGGTCACTACGAGACATTGTTATCGCGTTGTCCTCACGTATATCACCCTTTTATCTTCAATACGACACAAACATGGTCTCTAGTAAAAGAAACTTGAGTGAGACCTATACTCAAATCTTTCACTAGTTGAAGATAACCTCTCATGAGTATGTTATACCCCATTGGAAGTACTCAAACCCCCTCTAGGGTACAACAATCTCTCAAATGAGTTCAACTGTCATTCCTCTGTCCGAATGACTAGTTTCTACATATCCAAGATTTTGATCTGGTTCTAGGCATTTTCATGACTCAAGCTGAATACCAAAGTTAAAGTTAACTTCAGTATCTTTCCAAAGAGTATTTAATGCCCTCAGATCAGCTCTGGTTCAAAAGTTATGGTTATTCAAAGTCAGCAGAATTTCTGGAAGAATTTTAACAGCACCTCCTTTGGGAAGTTGCTGTTTTCAACTCTGATTCCCACTGAATTCTGTGCTGAAATTTCAGAAACTTTGAATTGCAAAGATGTAACACACCTTCTACCCTTCCTAAAGATGTATCATATGAAAATTTATATTTTTCTACTGGGAGTTATATTTGAAAAACAGAACAGTCCAGAGAGTGTTTCACTCTGTCCTGGTTCTGGACAGTCTACATCCCTCTGGGTTTTAAGCCATCTTAAGGTGAGTTTCAGCTCTGGAAGTCTTCAACAAAGTTGTAGAGCACTTAAATACCTTTCCATAACTATATACCACACCTCCCTGGGCTACAGGACCTGTGAGTTATGCCCTGTTGAAGATCAGCAACTTGCTGCCCAAAATAGAGCACTCTGTTTTTCACTCCTTTGGTTATCCTGCTCCATTATCACATGATTCTACCCAACCAGGGTCCTAAATGTTGAACCTAATGATTTTAATCCCTTGTTATCATTATTTTTCATGCATATGCCTATGATATCTCGGTACTACGCTCCTCACAAAAGAAAATCCTAACCGGATTATACCGGCATATACGTCTCAAGGGTGGCACTAAACGGTCTCTCGCACACGTTTACTACACGGATACATACGTGGTTAGTACCTGCAGAAGACCACACAATAGTGATGCACTCAAAGGTTGTTCATTTCAGGCAGGACCATATTTGAAGTTAAATACAAACGCCCGTATCATTTCCATACGGCCGTCCTTGAGTTAAGTCACGTCTCAAGGTACGTGATCGTGTTTCAACACCACACGACGGGGAACCCGAGTATGTCATGAACGGGTCATCACGTTTGGGAATGTTATCAACCCAACAGATACCACCTACTGCCCTGCGGGGCACGCCGATGGCAAGCGCTACGTATGTCCTCCTGGGCTATTTCCAGATGAACACACTTTCGCGTTACTGACCACACGATGGGGTCTCCACTTACTTGCCTAATGCATGCTAGAGATCAGCGTTTCATATGAACTTAGGAACATGAAGAGTCCAAGAGTTTCATATTGACGTCTCACACCAAGCTGTGAGACCTATCCCTGAACCACATTCCTCGTCAGGGGGAGCTAACCGAAATTGAACCGCTTTCGGTGGCGTTCCTTACCATTCTTACCAGGTCGTAGGTGCGTCGTTACATAATTAAACTTCAGAATTATAACACATAGGTTAGTCTTCGCCACTTTAAATAACTATGCTAATATAGTCCTTACTTGGGCAACTACCGAATCCTCACCGTAAACCTAAGTTCTTCCCGTAATACAATCCTTAAGTACTGTGCTATCCCCAACGCAGCTCTGATACCAGGCTGTGGCGGACCGGAATCCGCTCATCCAGGATCACAGAGGGTGGTGCCGCGCGATGCGACACCCGACAGCACACGTCATAAGAACACAATATATTACATGGGAAAAACAACTGAACTGTACAAACAGTACAATACTCAGTTACAAACTATTGTCTTTATTACACAGCGGAAGTCTACTATTCTACAACTCACGCCCGCATACCTAGCAAAAGTCGGTTGCCCAGCCCTAGGGCAACCCACACTAACTGCACTCCTCGGCTCAGCACGGCGTGTACGGCTCCCACTCAGCCGTGGTCCCCGACGGAGGGTAACCCTCGCCGGTGGACTTGTACTCCGAGTCCGTGAGTGGCTCCTCACCTGAAAAACACTTAAGCAGCAACCGTGAGCACGAGGGCTCAACAAGACTTAACCGACTCACCTAAGCATGAAACTCTACATGAGGTGTACAACGCACATAGGATAGTATCATTGCAGCAAATGGATACGCCTATAAGTTCACCCTTAATTCAGCTTTTAGCAACAAGTTAACAGTTCAGGAATCTGAAATTTAGTAAGCAGTATTTGGTGGCACACATGTTGAAATACAATTATATCAATCAGCAATATTGAATCATCATATTTCATACATTAGCCTACGTCACGACTCATGACCAAGTGGTACTCTTCACTGTGAGGGACGGCGAATCGACTCGATATACACCTGCAGGGACACCCAAAGAGCACGTCATGTACGCCCACCCGTGGAGCTGCACAGCACGCTCACTCGATGTCATAAGGGACAACCTTTCGCCCAACAGCGCAAACGTCAAACCGGTCGCACCGAAATGGACAGGAGGTTCCCTACACGGAGCATCTCTCTATGCCCGTTAGCAGATTTCCACCTTGCTGCCCTCAACCTACACCTATAAATCGGTGTGCTATGCCTCGACGCCCGGATGTTTAGGCTACATCGGTTTGTCGTGGCCCATATATCCGATATGCCTTCGGTACGTTCAAACATGATCAGCGTCGGCCGCACACGGATCGGTCCTCAATCGACACGGACAGGGCTGCGCACACAAGACTCCCTCTTGCTGCGCCCTAGCCCCTGCCAAGTCTCATTTTCATTACTAAGGTGATCTCACATCACTCGAACCAATCCCGTGTGTCCCAAGCCTAACTCGCGAGTAGATTCCAACTACTCGACTTGTACCGAAGTCCTATGACTCATTAATCATAGCCTGTCTATTCGAGGTCTTAGACACTACCCTCACTCTTATAGGAAACTTTTGGTTATGCAAGTGGGGTTCCATCCATCCTATACCTAATGCACATTCATACTTCATATGATACATGTAAACAAAGTAAAACTTATAAAAAGGTTAATGCAAACCGGGGCTTGCCTTGTTGCTGCTGGTCAGGGGTTAGTTCTTCTTCCGGATGTAGGAAGTCGAGTACTTCCGGAGCCTCCTCGCCTTCAGTGACTACATGTTAATAAAATACTACATGTTAATGAATATGCACATGAGTTTATGGTAATGCTTCTGCTATTAGTTCTAATAACCAGTTTCTAACAACTGGAACTCTGTTCAAGACTTTAAAATGGAACTGGGGTTAGTGGTTTGGGTTTGGACCTAAGCACATGCTTAAGTGCTAAGTGGTTTTCCCCCTCTTCCATATTAATCACCTCAAGAGGTTAAACAGAACAGGGGTGATCCAGAGCTCCAATGGAGCTGAGAATTTTTGTGTGAGTTCCTCGTCACAAGACAACTCTCTGGATCAAAATTTAGCACTTGTCATTGAGTGGTTTGTTCAGAATAATTCTTTTAGCAAATAAGCAAAGAAGAATTAATTCTGAGGTAACACCCCTGTTCATGCCCAACTTAGTGAACTACAATTTTAATTATAGCTCATAGAGTTTGCATGAATTTTTCTAGCATTTTTGGAGCTAAGGTTTGTCCAGAATTGAATTTCCAAATTTTGGAAATTCTCTGAAAATGTCTCCGTATTCTATTGAACACAGCACCTTCAAATCTGAATTGCTCTGATCAAATCAACTCCAAATAGTCTGAACTTTTTACAGGGGTTCACTAACAACTTAAGAACATTCTGGCAAAATTTGGGGATTTGTGGATGAACCAAACTCCCTCTAAAATTCTTTTGCTGAAAAGCTTTAAAGAATTTTCCAGACTTAATTAATGGGTTTCAAACAAATTGGGTTGTATATTTGGACAGAGCTAGGCAAGATGAATCCAACCCAATTTGAATTACTAAATTTGGAGCTTCCTAGCAAAAGTTATGGGGTTCTAAAGTTTGGGGAAATTCTAGAATTTGAATTAACCGGGAAAAGTTCAAATCCCTGACAGCGGGCCCGGCCCCCACGTGTCACCACCTCGGCTACGCCACATGGGACCACAGGACTGTTCTCCGCATGGTCACAGCTGATCCGGTGCAACAGAAAATTCCACTCCCTCGCAACAAAGACTGACGCGTGGGCCAGCCCCCGTCTTCGTCTTCCTCCGGCTCCCGCGCGACCCCGCCACCGAGCTCGCCGGAGACCTCGCCGGGAAGGGGTTCCAGTCCTCGGAACTCGTTGATTTTTGCCGCCACTGCATATTTCTGCGCGAGGAACACGTTGCCGGCCTTACCTCCGATCGAAGATGGCCGGAACCCTAGGTGCGTCGGTGACAGTGACCGCGGTAATTCCGGCGACGTCGCAAGGGCGTTATACCACATCAAACACGTCTCCGTTTGCTCGTACAGCACCACTGCACCGAGGAGAACACGGACCCCACCGACGATCTTGCTGAAACTCGCTGGAAATATGACCTCACCGTCGGGCTAGGTCAAAATCCGGAGAAACTCGAAAAACTCGATGAACAGCGGCTCTGCTCGATGGTTCTCGGTGGTTCTTGATCCTATGAACGTGCACGGGGGTATAGAAGGTGTATGCTACATCGTGTGGGTGGTGGATCGACGTGTGAGACGAATTTGCCGAATTTCTACCTTCGGTCATTATCGTATGTCGTCGGCAAAACTGAAATTCTGACGAGCACGGTCCACGACACGCTGCCGACGTTATTGTGAAGCGAGAAGAGTTACTTGCGCACCTTTTTGCTTTGGCAACTCGATGGGAGATGCTCTGTGGTGGCCGGGCGACGTGATCTTGTCGCGGCGGCTCTCTTCGGCGCTGTGGAGGAAGATCAGCTCGACGCCAACGTTCCGACGGAGCTAGCGCCCGGTTCTTGCTTCTGGCACGCTAAAGGAAGTCCGGCGGCGCTGTGGGGCAGCTTAGCTCGTCGTGCCACGGGGTGGAGCAGCCGGGCGGCGGTGAACCGATGGCGCTCCTCTGTGTGGTCGCGTTTATCGCCGAGGACACACGGGGATCGTTCAGCAGCGGCTGTGAGGCGGTGTGGGACGCTGTGCTCTCGGTGGAGATGATAAGAGCAGAGAAACATCGATCCCCTAAGCAGCTCGGGAGGTGCTTCCGGTCTTCGGTCGACAGCGCAGTGGCAGCCCGTGGGAGAGAGCAGCGCGCTCGGGTGTGAACCGTGGAACTGGTTAACTTAAGCAGTAAGTTTCTTCCCTCCCTTTTCAATGAGAATTGGGGCCCACAGCTCCTCTCTGCCCCAAAAGATCTCCAAATTTTGACCTATTGTAAATTCAGCTATGAGGGATACAAATTCGAAAACCATTTGGCCATTTGACAATTTGTGCCACAGTTTCAAATTTGAATTCAAATTTCAGTGAAAATTCACAACTCTCTTTGATATCCCTATCAAAGGACCTCCAAATCTTCTCCTGAGTGATGAAAGTTGCTGCAATTTGAATTTACATTCAAATTGGCCTCTTTTTCAAATACCTCCAAAAGTGCCTCAAAAAGTGTTGGATTTGCATGAAATTTGGCCTGAACCTTCCCAAGACTTTTTAAGTTCTAGGGGTGAGCTCAACCTCTCATGTTCATGTGTACAAATCCCCCTTTGTGAAAGTGTAGGCTTTCCCCTCTAATTACTCTTTTGATGGAGGTTACTTGCTCTTCACAATATTTCCTAAGATATCCACAACAAAAACTATGGTGTTGTGAAGTGAAGAAAAGTTTTTTGCAAGTCCCTTTTCTTGGGCTTTTACAGTCTGTGAGAAGGATACGGTGGCGTATGGGTCAAGGACGTGGGTATGTACGCATGACGCGTGGGTCCTCTGTGTGGGACACGGTATGGTACCTATGCTGCTAACGGGATGTACGGTATGCGTATGCCAGTACTGAACATACGGACGTGGCTAAGAGGGGACGTTCCTGTCTTGGCATTGACCGACGAGGACGTCGGTCTTCTAAGGGGGGGGTGGATGTGCGATATCCTGACTCCCGGCTTAATAGGATTGATAGAGTACTCATACCATCAATGTATACCATATTTTCCGGAAGCCCACCTGCAAAGGACTCCGGGGTTAAGTGTGCTTGGCCCGGAGAAATTTGGAGATGGGTGACCGACCGAAAAGTCTTCTCGGGTGCACACAAGTGAGGACAAAGTACACAGAAAAGACGAGTGTTGGTCTGTGGGGCTAGTCTATGATCCTAGAGAGCTGCCACACACCAACACCTTTCTGCCTCCGCACCATGCAGGTAACCAGATATTGTCCTTTTCACGGTTTCTTTTATTATGTAAGTGGCGAGGATCGGGTTTTATCATGTATTAGCACTTGGTTTATCATGTATTATCTTGTATTAGCACTATTTGGATCTATAAGCTTTGAAATAATTATGTGGCTTGGGCTAGGTTTCCTCCCCGACCACACAAACTCCAGTCCGGTGATGCTCGCCTCTGGCACCGCCTCTTTGAACGCCCCGACCGCCGCCTCCACACCGTTGAGGTAATCATACATTTCCCTTTTCCCGTTTTCTTTTATTTTATTATGTAAGTGGCGAGGATTAGGTTGTTATGTATTAGCACTTGGTTTAACAATACTATTTGAGTTTAGCAATTGGTTTTAACCATGCTGTTGTAAAATAATGGTTTCATTAAAAAACCTAGTTTTCATGAGCTTATTTAACCTTTTGATGATGTATTACCGTATAGATTTCTTAGTTCTACGTTTTTGTATTGTATAGTCTAGAACATGGGTGATGATAGACGATGGATGTATGATGGTTGGCAGAAGAATGTTGCGCTTTCGGATGAATGGGCCATCAATACTAAGGCATTTATCAGTCGGGCTTTCTCTTTATTGACCAACCGTTTTGTGAAATACCCGTGCAACAAGTGTCACAACTTTTTATGCAAGGAGAAGTTTGACATGGAATGAGACCTTTGTCGATTTGGTTTTATGCCAGGTTATGATACATTATATGAGTATGACGAGTTATACTATAGTAATTTTGATGTTGATGACATAGATGGTGATAATGAGGATAGAATGAAAGACATTGTTGAAGCACTAGATCATGATTGTTGTGCAGGTACATCTCAATAAATTCCTGGACCCGAAATTGAAGAGTTCTATAGAATTCTCTCAGCGTCACATGAACAGTTGCATGAGCACACTAAAGTGCTTGTCCTTTTGACCGTTACTCATCTCATGTCTATAAAATCAAAGTACAATTTATTGAACAAGTGTTACGATGATCTCATAGATTTGATATTAGACATTCTTCCGATGAATCATAAGTTGCCGATAGACATGTACCAGTCAAAGAAATTGTTGGCAGGCCTTGGTGTGAAGTACGTAAAGATTGATTGTTGTCCTAACAACTGTATGCTTTTCTGGATGCTTAGTTTGTAAAGAATCACGATACATTGAGCCATAAATGAAGACGGTGAATTAGTGAAGACAAAAGTGGTAGTGAAACAACTTCATTACATGTCTCTTGCACCTAGGCTGAAATGGTTGTTTCTATCTAAATCAACTGCGAGACGCATGCGGTGGCATAAGAAAGGTGTGCGCGAAACAAAGGGAGTAATGACACACCCATCTGATACTCAGGCATGGAAGGCGTTGGACTATTTTGATGAGTATTTTGCAAAAGATGCTAGAAATGTTCGTATTGGTTTGGCCACCGACAGTTTCACACCATTCAACACATCTTCTGCCTCGTACTCATGTTGGTCAGTTTTTGCTATACCATACAGCCTTCCACCAGCTATGTGTATGAAATATGAATACATGTTCTTGTCTCTAATCATTCCCGGTCGTAAACATCCTGGAAAATATTTAGGGGTTTTTCTTCAACCATTGATTGAGGAGTTAAAAGAATTATGAACTGGAGTAGAAGTATATGACAGCTACAAAAAAAATAGAAATTCAACTTGCAAGCAGCATACTTGTGGTCAATTCATGATTTTCCTGCATACGGGGTTTTTTCAGGATGGAGTACACATGACACACTTTGTTGTCCAATTTGTGGGTCAGACTCTGATTGTTTCAGACTTACTCATATGGGTAAAGTGTGTTTTTTATGGCCACCGACGATTTCTACCAGCAAATCATCCATTTCGAAGGCATTCTAATACATTTCAAAAGGATACTATTGTAACAATGGGTCTGCCAAAATGTTTGGCTAGTGCTGAGATTGCTGCATGGCTCAGTCAACTTGTCCCTACAGATGATGGGTTTGTTGGCTTTGGTCACGAGCACAACTTGACTCATATATGTGGCTTCTGGGATCTTACTTATGCTAAGTCGTTGTTACTGCTACACAACATTGATATGATTCACGAGGAACATAATGTAACAGAAAGCATCATTAGCACATGTTTCAATTTCAGAAATACAAAAGATAATTTGAAGGCTCAAAAAGATTTAGCAGAGATTTGTAATCGTACGACTCCAGAAGCTAGACAGGATGGTAGTGGAAAACAGAGATTGCCACGTGCTCCATTTTGCCTTAAAGTTAGTGAAAGGAAAAAAGTTCTGAAGTGGTTGCAACAGCTGAAGTTTCCGGACGGTTACTGTGTTGGGTTGAGGCGCATGACAAATCTTGAGAATTAAGTATTAAATAATCTTAAAAGTCACGATTATCATATAATGATGGAAGGACTTCTTCCAGTAATATTCTGTGATATGTGCATCAGGATGTGTGGAGAGTCCTTGCGGAACTTAGTATTTTATAGACAATTATGTGCTGAAGAAATTATTGTTCAAATGATGGAAAAATTGGAGAAAGAAATACCTTCACTCATTTGCAAAATGGAAAAGGTATTCCCGCGAGGATTTATGAATGTAATGCAATATCTACTTGTGCATTTGCCTTATGAAGCTAAAGTTTGTGGTCCTGTGCAATATCGATGGATGTACCGCATTGAAAGGGCACTAAAGAAACTTAGAGCAATGGTTTTGAACAAAGCAAGAGTAGAAGGGTACATTGCAGAAGTATTTGCTCTGAAAGAGGTAGCATATTTTTCAAGTATATTCATTGCAGAGGAGCATAATGTCTATACTCCCATAATACGGTACCATATAGATGAAGAAACTCCTGCGGGAAATCTAAGTATTTTTTCGTGGAAGGAGAAAACAGTTGGTGGCAGCAGTTGGCATGTGGTTTCAGAAAGAAGAATGATATTCATGTATGTCATACATGTATACAAACATCGAAGAGATGGCTCAATATTTTGTGCAAGTGTTTTTTTCTAATTATCGTGAAGTAACACCTCATGTTTTTCTCATTTTTTACATGAGAGATGTTCTAATGTACTAATATTTTTCATTATGTAGCGAGTTCAATAAGTAATTTTAGAAGTATATGCGTAAACAAGAAGCAAACAATTAGATAAAATGCGTTGTTATGGCCTTTATGGGGGTCCTAACTTTGTCAATTAGTTTTGGAAGCATGTAACATTCTCTTATTACATGTTAGTTTTATCATTGCCAAGTAATCTGATTAGTAGAACTAATATTTTATTTCATTCGTAGTGCATGGTCGATGCTAACGTTCATGAGGACCTACTAGAACATTCTCAAAAAACCATAATAGCAAGGAGTTTCGGTCGTTACGATGTAAATGAGTTCCAATTTTGTTCGGCCAAATTTTAAGCAAAACATCCTCTTACAGCCACAACAAATAGTAGAGTTGTAACTAGAGCATGTGATGCACAGGGGCATGAAACTAACTATTAAGGGATTATTAAAAACATTGTGGAGTTTAAATTTGGTGGTTCCAAAGATCTTAGAGTTATTTTTTTCTATTGCGACTAATTTGATAATAACAAGAGAACACGACAAGATGAATTTGGTATAGTAGAGGTAAAACATGAAAATAGACTTCGTTGATGTGATAATTATGTTTGTGCTCATTAAGTTTAGTTGGTTTACTATCTACCGTATCCTTGTTCAAAGTTGAGTGCTTGGTGGGTCGTGTATAAAGTTAATCCACGAGAACGGTTATATGCCCCTGGTGATGCTGGTTATCAAGAAGAACAAGATGAAGTGTACTAAAAGGATGATATTCCACAATCTTTTAATATAGATGATAGTTTAGATCTTGATGCATTAGTTGGTGATGTTGAAGACAATGAATTCGAAGAGGTAGCAGTGGTTAAAAGAAAGAGACCTAGCACTAAAAAAGTTATGGTGGGACAGAAGAAGAAAGTTTGTCGACATGTTACCGAAGGAACATCGGATCATGATGAATTTTAATCATGTAATTAATTTATATTACATTTGAATTTATTTTCATTACTTTTGTTTGTATCATTATGTATTTATTTCTGACCAAGTTTTTTTTAACAGGATGCCACGTAGTCTTAAGAATATAGCTAAGGGGCTCTTTGGCTCCTCAAGCAAGAGTGGGAGTTGGTCTGCTAGATCTTCACGTAGTCAAGACTCTCATTTTTTAAGGCAGTACCTCAAATAATAGTAGACGAGAGGCATTTAAAAAATACATGGAACAAGCTAATAAACAGGTTCATGTCTTTATAATTTTATTATATTTACCCTCATATCATATTGCGAAACCTAATTTCTATAATTTCAGGTGGAGCAGGAGATCTAGGAGGAGGGTCAGGAGGAGTGTCGAGAAGATCAAGGGGAAGGACTTTCTGCGCGGCAGGAACAACAACAAGGGGTAAGAGCCTATATTGATGACGAAGCCAAGGAGGACGATGGAGATGACACCGATACGGGAGAGTTGCCGCAATCATTCAGGTATCGGTCTTCAAACACTCTCCAGCTGGTTGTGCCTCCACAATAGATATTACGGATCACTCCTGCCGATGACTGATAAGTAAATATAAAACTCAGTATTGAATTGTAGATACAATTTTTTTGACAAATATTATATGTTGTTAAATTGACTTACAGCAATGGGATGACTTGGATTGCGATGGACAACAACATCGTAGGAAACCTAATGTAGTGTTGGGTGTTATATGTCATTATCATTATCCAGATCTTGTGAACATTAAAAGTGAAGAGAAACCTGCAATAAATTGGGAGCACTATAGGATTGCTCCACATGTTGTGCATGAAAATGTGGCAGGGGTTGTCTGGCATGACTTTTGGGTATGTCTTCACTACACTGCACTATAATTATATCTATTATAATCTTTGTAATACAGATTCTATGTTTTTTATAGGAACGATATTGCTTGCCCGATGATCATGATGCTGCTCTCGAGTCTAGAGCACACAAAGTCATCCATAAAGCTGCACGTAAAGTTGTGAATGGTATGATGTCCAATGCTTGGATCACATCTGTGTGCTTGTACTACAAGGAGAAGCTTGGACAGATGATGAATAAGAAAATGGGAGCTTCCAAAATTTACCTAGAGGACGATCAATACCATCAAGAAATGATTCCTTGGATGGTTAAGTGTGCTGATGCTTATTATTCATTATGTACTTATTGGGCATCGAGTGAATATCGAGAGAAATCTAACTCCAAGAGAATCAACCGTGAGTTCAGTGGTGAAGTTCTCCATCGTTACGGTGGAGATGGTCATATTCATCTCTCAAAACGGATGGTGAGTTTAATACATTTACAACTTATTCTTGTTATATTAGCTTCTGCGTAACTATATTTGTAACATGTCTACATTGGTTGCTCAAAGTGGTGAGGAACCCTCTTTCATTGATGCTTATATAAGAGGGCATAGGGGCACAGATGACAGTCAATTGTGCACTCCAACGGCCACTCAGAACTTGGTATGTCGTATAAGTAAAAGTAATTATTAAACAATACAATTGTTGTATATTAGCTTTATAATTAGTTTTTGTGTAGGACAAATATGGTGAAGAGAAGATACGACATCATGGAGATGATTACAACTGGAGAAAGGAAGACGTCGACATAGTATCTTTGTATGAATCTAGTGGAGGAAAACATCACGGGAGGTGAACTTACTCCTCTTATATTAAGGAATTCACATACTTCAGATTTTCCAAGTGTCACCTTATAATTATGACATATCACTTTTGCAGGTATTTGATGTTCAATGGTGTCATGAACAGCGATGTTGTTCTCTCGAAGTAACTGTCACGCCCGGTACCTGCAACAGTCACCAAGCTTACTCCCGTGTGTGCCAAGATCAAGTCATTTCACACACGAGAGAAATAAGAGTAATGTATCATTATTAATATTAAGCCAAGTGCGGCGATTACATCAACCGAGTACATGAATGCCTCATGGGATCAAAGAAGAGTACATCATGACAGCGGAAAATATAAAGTGGGCTCCACAGGCGCCGTCCGGTGGTACGCCAGCCTAGATCTGCGCATCGGGGTCGAAGCCATCGTCCACGTCATCCTCAGCAGCCTCCTCGGGTCCTGAGCAGCACGGAAAAGAAAAGAGGCAAATGCCTGAGTACAATAATGTACTCAGCAAGTGTGGGAAAGTTTATGCATGATGAGGCAAGAATCAAGGAAGGCTAGACACGGCTCTTGCACTACGCAACCTATACCCTAGTCATTTTAAGCATCCTAGTTGTTTAGTGACATCCCCGCCCAACCCAAACACACCTCCAGGTGATCTCCACTATCACCGTAATCTGAATCCAAACCACCAATTCCCAAACCATACCAAACCAACCCACGCTAATCATGAGAGAGTTACCAGCCCGCTCTTGACCGTGAGCACGGCTGTCTAGACAGTTTTGACTCTGCAGAGTTTGTACCCTTTATCCACAAGTCGTGTTTTCATCACCCGTCGGCGACTCAAGAAACTCCTTTCCGCCCTCTCACACTCCCTATGGTGTGGGGCCAGGAGTACACGACAAGGCCTTTACATTGCACTACCCAACCCGTGCACACCCGCTAAGGATTCACTGCTGCGGCACTCTGAAACCTCTACCGCAGAAGCCCCCTCTTGCGCCACTTACACATCTCTCTAGTGTACACAAGGAAAGATAGGAACAACTTAATTGGCCACACTGCCCCATAACAGTTCTTGTGGTGGCACTGTATAAGCCAGTTGACAGGTCTCACGAACCGGTCCTTAGGATCTACGCAGGCTAACTACCCGCAAACCCAAGTCTCGTGCCCTCGGCACCCACTGTAACCCACCAGCCTGCTAGATCCCTATACTACCCACCTCATACACCACATTCATCATCACATCATCACAAACATCATGATATATTGAATTTTAAATGTAATGACTCCCATCCCGACATCTAAGCAGGGCTAAGCATGAAAAATAATGACATTAAAGTAACCCTAGTCTACCCATCCCGGCTACAAGGCAAGTTATGGAAATTCTAGTAAACAACCAACAGATGGGATTCAATTTAAGACCTAAGCATGCAATTCTAACTAAAATCCTAAAAAGGTGCAAAGTGGTCAAGGGCACTTGCCTCTCGAGAAGTGCTGCTGCTCGGGGTCGTCGAAGTCTTGGGCTTGCAGGTCCAATGTCGGCTCGGGGGCTAATTTGTCCATGACATAACAGATAAAAATAACGGTAAACAAGTAAGCAAGAGCTACCCAACATCCATAATAAAAATCAGGGCACAAATGTAGAATGTAATCCCCTCATCACCATGTAGCTATGTTCATGTGAAAGTGTTTTACAAAAGTTAGGGCCATGCTTGGGTTCTAGGTGTGATTTCTAACAAGTGGGATGATGTCTTTATGAATTGTCAGTAAATGTTCATAGGGTAAAATTGTGATTTCAGAGCTGTTCAGGGGGAATTTTCCATGCCAATGCAGTAAGTGTCATAGGGTATATGTTAATATAATATGTCCTAGGATGTTAGTTTAGATTTTTAGCACCAAATACAGAATAAAATAGGATTTTCAGCATGTACAGGGACTTATCTGCTAAATGGCAGCAAGGCAGGGGGTCAAGGTGTAAGTTCAGGTTTTTCTTGAGGGGTTTTGTTTGTTTGCAGCAGGTCTGAGGGGGTGTTATTTCTATTTTTCAGCAGCTACTTATGATTTTTACATTTAGCTGCAGCTTACCACATGATTTAAAATGTCATTTCAGCACATATAGGAGGTTCATTTTGCAATTTTCCTGAATAGCACAGGGACCAACAGATTTATTTGGGAGCCTACTGTTTAAACAGAACATTCCAGGGTTGTTTTGGTAAGTTTCCAACATGTTCTAGTGGTAGAGGGGTAAATTCAGAACATGGCAGGGTCTTAGCCTCAAAAACAGTAATTTCAGGGGCCTAAAAATGCTACTAGGTGATCTGGGAGGGTCTTAGAATAAAAATCAGCAAGTCTTTTAGGGCCTTATATGATTTCCCTAACACCTACAGGGGTATTTCTTCCATGTGCAGAATTAAACAGGGCCTAGGTGTGAAAACAGCCCCCTTTTATGGGTCTAAACACCAAATCAGAGCAACCAGGGGGTTTTTCAGAAGTTTTCCAAGGTTAAAATTAATGTACCAGGGGTTAAAACATGGAAACAGGGATCTTCACGGTAGAAATGCTAGAACCCATGGCTTCTGGGGTGCCTTGCGCAAGAATAGAGAAACACAGGGGGTAGCTAGAAATTTTGCAGGGGTTAATTTGCTTTCTACCGAAAACCCCAGGGGCCTAAGTGTTAAACGGCCCGCGGAAAACGAGTGGTTTAACCTGGGCCGTTGGATGGGTCAGCAAGGGTCCAGATAAAAAAGTGAAGCGGTACTTCTTGGTTCTAATCGTGGCCCTTCACCCTACATCGAACGGTCCGGGTTGAACCCGACCGATCTCGAGTCGTCGGCGCTGCCGGCACGCGGTGGCGCGCCATGGCCACAGCCAAGTCCCCACTGGAGCCCGCCGTTGTACGCCTATCCTGCGTTCTATACCTAGCTGGCTGCACGGAACAACGGAGGAGGGTTGGGGGAAACTCACCAGGGGGAAGTTTGGGCCTAGGTGACGTCGGTGCAGTTCTGCGGTGAGCGGCGGCGGTGAAGTCCTTCGGTGCCGACGGGGCCGGCGTCAGGGGCGACTTGTTGGCGTTTCCTTCACCCTCGATGCCCCCTAAGGCCCAGCGAAGCCATCGGTGAGGCTGGTTTGGGGTGAGGCCGAGAAGATTCAGAGGGGTGAGGGGATAAACGGGTAGCTCACCGGAATCGGGAACTGTCGGGGTTTTTGCGCCGCTCCGCGTAAGAGAAGGCCGGGGGTGTGTCGAGGTGGCTCCTGCGGTGAGGGCCAATAGGTTAGCTCGGAGCTTCCGTGAGCTACCAAGGAGAGAATGGCGACGCGAGGGCTCACCGAGGGGGGTAGACGGGAGCTGCTCGGCTCCGTCCGCGGCTGGGAGAGCGGAGCGAAAATGGCTAGGGTTTTTGGACGGGGTTTTGTAGGCGGCGGGGAGCGGAGTATCCGAGGGGAATAAAGGGGAAGATGCTCGCTTTCGGTTGGAGCCGATCAGAGGTGGTCGGCGACCGATCGGAAAAGAGAGGAGAGGGAGGGGGACCGCGGGAAGAAGATAACGGGCAGAAACCGCCTGACAGGCGGGCCCCGCCGGTTAGTGGGGGAAAAGAAAGAATGGAGAGGGTGAGCGACTGGGCCGGGTGTTTGAAGTAAAAAGGGAAATGGGCTGCGGGAAAGCAGAAGGGGGAAGGTGGGCTTTGGCCTAAATTAGGTTTTACTCCCTTTTCTTTTCATTTTCCCTTATTCTTTTGATTTCATTCCACTTTTAAACTTTAAATTTGGGTAGATTAGTTCTAATTTTGTTTGTAAGTTTAAAATTCCCACATTTTTGAATAGGGTGTTACAGTCACGGTCAACACAGAGCGGACAGAGTTCTCGGCGTACTCATACAGGAAACGAGTCCAGGTTGAAACAAATGGAGGAGGAGCAGTCTGCATTGAGAGACCACCTGAGGCTGCAAGAAGACCGCATGAAACGACAGGAGAGTGCATAAAAGCACAAAATGACTACTTCTCGAACCTTGCAACGTGACAACAAGCGATGCAGGTATGTTAATATAAGAGTTTAAATAATTATGTAAAAAAAGAGATGCATGTATGTTTACAGTACAACTATGATAAACATTTCAAAATAATTTTAGTGATACTTTTCTCAACTTGGATTACCTGCAACAATGCCACCGCTACCATAGCCTCTGAAGCTACCTATGCCTTCACCGCTACCGGTGTCTCCACAACCTCTTCCCGTTGGAACATAGGTATATATCATTCTTATTTTCTCTTTCACTTATATAAATGGTTAGTATACTTATAACATGTAACATTGTTTATCATTAGGGTTCATCCTCAAGGGCACAAAACTTCCAGAGTCCTCTTGTTACAAATTTGCAAGCATCTTCTTCCGGAGGACGGGGTGGAGTGGACGACTTTATCGATCAATTCTTCGCTCTCGGTGGTAGCAATTAGGTAAGTTAATCATAACTATAAAGAAAAATCCTCTAGAGTTTCGTGTTTTCATTTGCATCATATATTATGTGTCTTGTTTTCAAATGCACCTCGTGTATAATAAGTAATAGAAAGAATAAATATCATGTTGCTTTTCATTTGAATCTTATTAGTCATGTACTTCACTCTGGCTTGATACAGGAAAACGGTGAGCAAAAGGGTGTTAGGACAATTTGTTGGTTTGTTAGAAAAGCTCAATGTGGCCATGTGATAATACTTGCTTTGACAAAAAATGTTGTATGGATCATGTGATATCTATGTGTTCGTTTATGTTATATTGTGTGTGGACAAGTAAATACGTTTGGACTATGTAATGGATGTTATAATGTTTAATTGAGTTTGTTGCATTTGTTCTGAAGGGTGATCTGTGTGTTTGAGTGATAATTTATTATTTTATGTGCTCGGAACTAAACAATATGTATGAATTGGGACTGTAATCTCATGTATTTTCGTGGAACACAAGTTGGCCCACAAAATTATTGCCATATTATTTTCGTGGGCCCATGAAAATAACCTGGCATTATTTTCATGGGCCAACATGTGGCCCACAAAAAAACCGGACAATAATTTTATGGGCCAACTTGTGGCCCATGAAAATAACCTGGCAGTATTTTCGTGGGCCACATTTTGGCCCACGAAAATATATATTTTCGTGGGTCATTTTTGGCCCACGAAAATATGCCACTTTCCTATAGTGATTTTTTTAATCGGGGGATTCTCCATTTTCATTCCTTATCAGAACAGAGATAAGGTTACAAAACAAGGCAGTAGCCTATAACTCTATATTCGCTGGCCTTCTAGCGAATCCTAGATTTCCAAGAGCCTCCACACCCCCACTGGGGTCTAGTCATCGTTTTACATCAAAAGACATACACCTCATAAGTCCTTAATGTCTGAACCAGAATCTAAGATGCAAACTGAGTTTAAACGACAAAGTAAATCAATCAGGGACCCTCTCAACCATCCTGTGGTGTTACCGTGACTGTCTTTTCAACGTCCCCTTGTTGATCTGTTTGTAGATTGTGTGGCATACCAAGTCTTCCTTGGATTTTCATCCATTTTAAAGGCTCCTGGAACATCCTTTCTGCCTCATCCCTGATCACAACCTGCATATCTGGAGAATAAAGACCTGTCCAATAATTCATTAGTGAACATGATAAGAAGATAATCTCTGATGGATGCCTAATAAGCTTATTATCAAAACAGGCCATATTCCTCGTTTTCCGCATAGCCCAACATATCGCAGCTAGACCTAAGGTATGAACACTTTTACCACCTAGCAGACTTATTCTTATCCATTCCCAATACTGATTAAAATTCTTGGGTCTTTGAGGGGAATCAAAGATTCTGGCAACAATGCCCCAAACGCTTTTCGCTATTTGGCATGAAAAGAACAGGTGTTCTACAGTCTCAAGTTTATCACAGAAATATCATGAAACATCCCCTTTCCAGTTTCTCTTGGACATAAATTCTTTTGTCACTTTGGCCCTATTAACAGCGATCCAAAGGAAGATCTTAATCTTGGGAGGTATTTTATAATGCCATATATTCCTATGACTTAACCCAGATTCAGCCTCAGTAAGTTTTCGATAGACCGGCTTCACATTAAACACTCCATTCTTAGACCATAACCATACTACTTTATCATCTAAGTCAGAAAGTACTAAACTATTTAATTTTGCAGCTAGTCTATACCACATTTCATGTAAAATCACAGGGAATGAAGAGGAAAAATTGTATACTCCACCGCACACTGAGCCACAATTAAGTCTTTGTTCATACAAAAGATAATAAGTCAGACACAATGGCTTATTTTTGAGCCAAATATCTGTCCAAAATCTAATTTTCCTCCCATTCCCTAAAATAAATTTTCTACGACTTATGTAAATATCTCTAACCTTAAGAATGTCTGCCCACAAAGGAGAATCAATTCTCTTATGTCTAATCCTCCAATGGGGTTGCCTTTAACATATTTGGCATTTACAATCTCCTATCATTTTCCATTTTCTGTTTCAAGTTTCCACCACCATTTTACTAGGAGGCTGATGTTCATATTTCTTAAATTTTTAACACCTAGACCTCCTTTCATTTTTATCCTTACATACTTTTTCCCACTTAACTTGATGGTATTTCCTTTTTCACTTCCACTCTGGCAAAGAAATCTTTTCCTGCTCAAGTTGATTTGTTCTATAACTGTCTTGGATAATAAGAACATAGACATATGATAGACTGGGGTATTGTTTAGACTAGCATTTAAAAGAATAACTCTATCAGCCATTGATAAAAGATTAGCCTTCCAAATATCTATTTTCTTAGATATTTTCATTTCCAAGTTATTCCAATCAGTCACACACAACCTATTAGCTGATACAGGCACCCCTAAATATTTAATGGGAAAGAAAGCAACCTGACAACTAAAGATTGAGCATATTGCAGGGCAGTATTATTATCCCTACCTAATACGAAAATTTCACTCTTACCAAAATTAATTTTGAGGCCAGACATCTGCTCATATATTGCAAGGATCAGTTTCAGATTATATGCACTCTGAAAATCATTTCACTTGATCGTATCATCAACATATTGTAATATAGCAACACCATTAGGAATCAAATTATCATCTAAACCCGTAATCATCCAAGATTGTTGATCTTTATGTACCATACGGGTGAGACAATCAGCTGCAAAGTTGAACGGTAGGGGAGATAAAGGATCTCCTTGGTGAACACCCTTGAAGCTTTGAAAATGGGGGCCAACCTTATCATTCAATTTAACACTGAGAGTACCATTCTCTAATATTTATTTAATCCAAAAACATCATTTTTTGCAGAATCCCCTCATCTCTAAACATTTTATCAAAAAATTCCAGTCAACTTTGTCATAAGCTTTTTCAAAATCTAGTTTGAGTATTATTCCAACCTCATCCTTTTTCAATCTAGTTGTGTGTAGAACCTCATGCAAAGATAATATACCATTCATAATATTTCTTCTATGTAGAAAGGTTGACTGAACTTTATGAATTAGATTATCAGCTAAAGGTTCTAGTCTAGAGGTCAGCACTTTTGTAAACCATTTATAAAGACAATTCAGCAAGCATATGGGTTTATATTATTGAATTCTCTCTGCATTTTTAATTTTTGGGATTAAGGTTATGTAACCAAAATTAATACTATAAATCTTAAGATATCCCTTATAAAAATCTTGGAAGATCTCAAGAATATCTCTCTTAATGATGTCTCAAGCTGATTGATAAAATTCTATAGGAATTAAATCGGGTCCAGGTACCTTCTTTTTCTCCTTTTGAAATAAGGCAGCTCTATTTCTTACTCTTTAAATTCATTAGTAATCATATTATTTTGTTCATCCGTGACCTTATCATTTAAATCACATAACTCATTGTCTAGTTCAAAAGACTTGGGTTTATCTTTCCGGAACAGATTTTTGTAAAACGAGGTTGCATATTAAAGAAGGTTTTGATACCCATATATCCAATTTCCTTCATGATTAAATGAAAAAATAGTAATCGTTCTTTTTCTTCCATTGGCTACCTTATGGAAAAATTTTATATTTAAATCACCTTTAAGTAGCCAATTTTGTCAACTTCTCTTAAGCCAATATAGTTCTTCCTTCTCCCAAAGGTTAAAGAGCTCTGTTTTCATATTAATGCATTCCCTAATTTCTTTTGAATCCAAACAAACTTTTCCCTCTTTCATTTCTAACTCCACTAATCTACTTTCGATCTGTACTCTTCTTTTCTTTTCGCTTCCAGCCATATTGAAATTCCAACCTTTTAAAAATTTCTTCACTTTTTTAAGTTTAAAGAGAATTTTACTTAGAGCCTCACTATCTCTTGTTGGCTCATCCTAAATTCTTTTAACATTTTCTAAGAACTCAGGATTCTTCAACCAAGATAATTCAAAGTGGAAAGAATTTTTTTCCTATCACAACTACGTGCATGGTGCACTATCAAAGGGTTAGATCATAAAAGCACCTATTGTTCTTAAAGACCATAATCCTAAGAAACAAATCTTCTAACTCTTTGGACAATGTCAAGGGCCTCTAAAGTAGGGTTCACTTGGTTATTAGACTAGCTATATTTTCCTCCTGATATCTTAATTTCCATAAGCTCAAAATGGTTTATAATCGTATTGAACAGATCAGAAAATCTATTCTTAACAAATTTCTTATTCTTCTCATCACAATTTCTAATAATATTGAAATCACCTCCAATTATAAAAGGTAAATAACATTTATAACAAAAGGCGTATAATTCGGCAAAAAAATTTCTTCTCTACCTTCATCCCTAGGGGGACCATATACATTATTTATTATGATTTTTGTGCCATAGACAAACTTGACTCATATACACTCCATCTTTCCAAGAATCAATCATAAACCTTTCCCTATTCATGGCATGAATAATTCCCCCTGCCATACCTCTAGAAGGTATGATATGCCATTCAAAATTACCATTATAATCAGTCTTTATCAAAAGGTCATCTTCCAACTATTGTATCTTGACCTCTTGAAGACAAATAAAGTCTAATTGATGTTCCTTAATAATGTAACTAATGTAGCAAGATTTTCCTTTTCCTCTAATTCCTCTACAGTTCTAGAAAATACCTTCCATCTTTTTCTTTCCTAAGTTTACTTCTAGGTTCAGGTCTAACCTGAAACCCCTTATTTCTATACACAGATGGAGCACTCCTTTTACTTCTTCTAGGAGTCACTCTCAAAATATCATCATTTTTTATTATCACCTCCCTAACATTATTCCTCCCTTCAAGCATGTTGCAGGTATTTGTATCTATAGATTTTGTATCATACCAATCTAAAAGCAAGGATGTAGTCTTTTTTTCCTCCTTATCTGTATCTATATCCCTTTAATTCTTGTTGATTCTACTTTTAGTGGCTCAATCCATCCTATCCTTTTCTAAATCTTTCATCATACTAACGGTATCAAAATCCCTATCACTTATTCTAATTCCCATACCCGAAGCAAGCACTGTAATCTTATCAAAATTAGGCTCAGTAAAAGATATTGGTGTATGACACTTACCTTTTGGGCCATCAACACCATGAACTTGCATCTTCCCAATCAACTCTTCATTTTGCTTCTGAATACGAGCACTTTGTCTATGAACCACCATCCTCTGGTCTTCATTCACTTTGAGAATATCTCCTATTTTTCCAGTATCATTTAATAGGACATCTGAGCTTGCATGTGTTATCCTTAGAGTACAATCACATTTCATCAAAAATGGAGGATTAGATTTAATTATATCAATGAGATCTGAGATATCAATAATTTCATCACCAAAAAGATCATCTTCCTCTTCATTCTAGTTGTCTACAGAGTTTGTTGTTACACTCGTCTCATTCATGATTTGTATCTTTTTCCTAGAGTTTTCCTATGTCTGCATATCCTCTTCAGACACCATATCTCCCTGCCCTTTATCACAAGGTTCAAATTTCTGCTTTTGTGGATTCTGTTTCCCCCCACCTTGGTTATGAGCTAACCCTTTTGCTGCTACCTGATCAGTCTTAGCCCTTATTGGAGATGACTGAGAAGCATCATCATCATATATCTGCAAACTAGTTTTCTGTTCTCTTTTTATAAGGGTTTTTCACCTCTCTTTCAAACCAAAAGTCATATAAGTATGGGTATTGACACGACCCCACGGTCTAGTCGAGCCAGGATCACGCTGAGGGGTGCTGCGTTGCACAGCACCGGATAACGCACATCAAAGATACAAAACGGAAGCAATGTTTTATTACGTAAACAGATTTATGAACATTTGTACAATAAAATATGTTCCGTCTACACTCACGGGCATAGACTACGCATCGAGTTCACGTTCAGCCCGTGAACGTGTCCTCGCTAGCACGCACACACACTAACACAGCGGCGTGCACGACTCCCACTCGACGGGGTTCCCCTCCTGGGGTCCCGTCTCCTCCTCGGGAGTCCCTTCGTCATAAACCCCTGCAAAAGCTTCAAACACGAGCAGTGAGCATGATGGCTCAGCAAGACTGACCCGTCTCTCCTATACATGAAACTTCTACATTAAGGGTGATAGGTTACATGAGGTAAAATAAGTTGCAAAGGACTCGCCTAATTAGTGGAACCTTACTTTCAAGTTTTAGCAGCAGGTTGTGGAGAACCTTACGCTAAGGCACATGAGAGAGCAGCAATTAAACAAGAAACACATTTCCCTCATGTACTTTGCCCAAAGTTGAAAAGAAATTTAATTAGCTCTAAACTACAACAAGACATTAACAAGCAAAGTATATCTTTCAAATAAGAAAACTTTTAACATATATCTAGTCTGTTCTTTCTACGTCACGGTATAGTGAACAAGTGGTACTCACTGACCGCGAGGGACAGCGATTATAATCGATTTACACCTGTAGGGTTACCCGAATAACCCGTCACGTACGCCCGTACTCGATGTTGCCTACAGCAACCATCACGGATGTCGTACACAACCACCTTTCACCCATCAGCCAAATATTGAACCGGTCCTATCGTCCCGAGCAAGAGGTCTCTGCGCGCGCATCCGCAGTGTCGCTAGCTGATTTACACCTCGAGCTCTCAACCTACCCTCTGAACGACAGGCAATGCCTCAATACCCAGCTACCCGAGTTACATCAGTTTCCCGGTTCCCATATAGCCGGTAAGTCTTCGGTACTGTTCTAGCTTGTTCAACAGGCCCGCACACGGCTCGGTCCTCAATCAACACAAGCGGAGCTATAGCACCCAGGCCCCAAAGTCCTGCTTCCCTTACTCTCGCTCGGTCTCATTTTTCTTGTCATGTATTTCATTTGCTATCTTTACCCGAGTCGAGTGCCTCTAGCCTATCCTCGCGAGTAGTTCCAACTACTCGACTTGTACCGAATCCTACACTATCTTAGCATTGCAGTAGCTAAATTGGGTTTTCAATCCTAATCCAAACCCCTGGTTTTCTTGGCTATGCATTTGGGTTTCAAACAAGACTCTAATGCAAGAAGTAAGTGGGTGCTCAAAGTAAGTTCTCAAAACAGTAAAAACTTGTAAAAAGGTTAATGCAAACCGGAGCTTGCCTTGCTGCTCTTGGTCGTAGGCTAGCTGCTCTTCCGGAGTGACGAAGTCTAAGACTTTGGGTTCCTCCTCAACCTTAGCAACTACATGAGATAACATGTATATGTATCAATTTAAATGCATTTGAATTGAATTTAAACTTGTGAAGACTGTAAGTCTTATTAGACAGACCCAATGACTCAGAAAATTTTATTGTGGTTTGGTTACAACCTAAACAGAGACTTGGCAAAGTTTTATTTTGCAGCAAAGCTCATTTGAGCTCTCCACAATTAATTATGTACTTGACCTTAATTGGAGCTCCTAGGGTGTTCTAGGGATTTTCATGGAGCAAGCCATGACTTTCTGAAAACTAGATTTTCAGAGGGTTCTAATGGAGTTGGTCTGACCTAATTTGAAGGCTCCTGGCTAAAGATATGAGCTAAAACAATTTCAAAGAAATTCTGAAAATGTTTCTGGACATTTTCTATTTTCTCTGGAACAGTTTTATTAATCACACCGTTAGGGGGATCAAATGAGCTCAAATGGATTTGAAATTTTTATGGTAGCTCAGGGATATTTTGGTGAACATCCCAGCAAAATTTCAGAAATTTCCTCCAAAGGGCTCTCCAGTTAAAATTCTAAACAGTTTAAATTTTGAAGAATTAATTCTGGAGAAATAATGATTTTCAGAGTGAAACTTCATTTGCTGGAAAGTACTCATAGAGCTGAATCCAACAAAATTTGGTTCACTCGATTTGGAGCTTCCTAGCCAAAGTTATGTGG
Organism: Neostapfia colusana; assembly: GCA_030760725.1. NCBI lineage: Eukaryota > Viridiplantae > Streptophyta > Magnoliopsida > Poales > Poaceae > Neostapfia > Neostapfia colusana. The sequence continues at coordinate 47,028,725 of JASWHV010000020.1, forward strand.
GTTTGAAGTTTGAACTAAAACTGAAAATCGGGAAATGTTTAAAAACTGCACGTGGGTCCCATGCACAGTGTCTTCGTCTACCTCCCGCCAGCGCCCGAGCGCACGACGTCCAGCGACGGTGGCACAGTTCGTTCTCGGCCGCTACTGCCTAATTTTCGACACGATTTTTTTCCTACGTGACCCTTGGAGCATGGCGCACATACCGGGCACCTTCTCGGACCTCTACATCGCCGGAAACCTAGTCTGCGACGGTGGAGGCGGAAGATGAGCTCGGGTCCGACGGCGCTAGCTCGTCTCGGTGGTGAACACGATCAACCAATAGGTCGCAAAGCACCACTGGGGCACGAGGAAGCTATCCCTGCCCTCCTCTTGGCCGGAGATCGCCGGGAAAGTAGACTTCATCGGCGACCTGAGCCGTTTTCACCAGTGATGGCCAAATTCCGGTGCTCTGCTGACTGGGTCGATCATCACCGCTAGGATTTGGCTGAAGTGACCATGAGGTGCTACTCTAGCTTCAGCTTGACCCGGATTACCAGTGATCAAGTGATCACGATGAATTTTGAGTTTTTGTCCTCGGTGTTCTATACTGTGATCCTCGGGAAAAGTGGAAATTCTGGCTAACCGGCACTAAGAGGGACCTAGGGGTTCGGAGAGAGCTACTATACCTCGATGCTGACCTCAGAGACACGTTTGTCATGCTGGAGAAGCTTTGCGCTGCTCGGGCGACGGCGTCGAGTCGGAGGAGCTCTCGGGTTGATGGAGCAATGGAAGATCGGCTCGGACAAGCTCCACAGAAGCTGATCACGAGCAGCTGAGGGCTGTAACACATCGAGCAAGGGCTGGTGGTGCTGTTTGTGGCCTTATCTCATGGTGGAAGGCACTGCTTTGGCCGGTCGACGGCGAGGCTATACAGTGGGGCTGTGCGGCGATCGGCTCGGGTTTCTCAGCGCTGGGCACGTTGAGGCGGCGTGAAAACGGGCTGCTGCCGGCGGCAGCTTGCAGCTAAATAGCTGAGGACGTCGGTTTAGGGCTCTGATCGGTGACCAGGAGGTGGCAGCGGTCGGCAGTGGCGTGGCGACCTCGTGGGCGCGCGCAAGACCCGAGCTGCGGTGCCTTCAGTTGGTTAAAACACTGGTGAGGCTGACATGTGGGTCCCACCCCGGTTTTAACCTCTGAAATTGAATTTTCCCCACTACTCTAAACAGTAGAGACCCAAATAACCTTGGTCATTTGAATTATCTACCCTTTGGCCATTTGAATTGGATAGAATTCAAATTGGGGTTTGTTTGAATATATTTTCAGCACATATGCAGTTTGAAATTCAAATAAAGTTTGAATTTGTTAAACTTAGCTCATGTCAAGATCAACTCCAAATGGAGTGAAAATTGGTGTGTGAGCTCACAAAAATTTTCTGGGTAAGAATATGCCTCCCACTTTTGAATTCATGGGATAGAAATAGTTTGAATTTGAATTTGAGTTCAAACCACCCTCTTTCTAGTTATACCCAAAAGGACTTCAAAAAGGTTTTGAATTTGGGTGAAATTTGGCATGGACATTCCTAGCAAGGTGTAGGAGTTTTTCATATGACCAGCCCCTATATGATGCATGTGGAAAATGCCACTTTTGCATTTTGTGAATTTATTCTCTAATGAGCATGTTGATGGTGTTTACTTGCTCTTCAAATGTATTCATCAAGTTTCTTCAAATGAAGTGTGTGTGTTTGGTGATGAACACTTTGAATATGTGCCCAAAAACTTAGGCCCTTACATTCCTACCCCCTTAAAAGAATCTCGTCCCGAGATTATAAGGTGAAAATAAGAGAGAGGATGGTGGAAAATTACCGTATATGCGACGTGAAAAAGTCAGGGTAGTTCGCGCGAAGAAATACTTCGCTCTCCCATGTCGCTTGGTCTACGGAGTGATTACTCCATAGAACTTTGTAGAACCACAATGTACGGTTGCGTGTGGTTCGGACCTTTTCATCAATAATCTGAACTGGTTCCTCCCGATACGTGAGATCCGGTTTCAGTTCTTCTATATCCTCCAGCTGAATGGTAGTTGATAGCTTGAGACACTTCCTTAGCTGGGAGATGTGAAAGACGTCGTGCACACCGGAAAGTGCTTCTGGTAATTTCAGCCGGTATGCTACTGACCCACATCTTTCTGTAATCTGAAATGGACCGATGAATCGGGGTGCCAACTTTCCTCTCACCCCGAATCTGTTCACGCCCTTCATTGGAGACACACGTAGGTATACGTGATCCCCGACTTCGAACTGTAATGGGCGTCTTCTCCAGTCCGCATATTGTTTCTGTCAGGATTGAGCGGCTTTTAGGTTTGCTTGAATCAGCCGAACCTTTTCCTCCGTGTTGTTGACAATATCAATCCCGAAGGCAACCCTTTCGCCAGACTCACACCAATTCAGTGGTGTGCGGCATTTTCTCCCGTATAGCGCCTCGTAAGGCGCCATCTTGATGCTGTCTTGATACCCATTGTTGTGCGAGAACTCAGCCAACGGTAAGTGATCATCCCAATTCTTACCGTGGTTGATAGCGCACACTCGTAGCATATCTTCTAAAATCTGATTTACCCGCTCGGTTTGCCCATCCGTCTGCGGATGGTACGCTGAACTAAGGATCAGCTTTGTCCCCAACGCAGCGTGTAGCTGCTCCCAGAAACGGGACACAAATAAAGTACCTCGATCCGATATAATGGTATGGGGTACGCCGTATAAGCATAGGATCCGTGAGATGTACAGTTCAGCATATTTCTTGGCGTTGTAGTTGGTGTTGACCGAGATAAAATGGGCAACTTTGGTGAGCCGATCGACGATCACCCACAGAATCATGCTTCTGAAAAGTGGTGGGTAAACCGACGATGAAGTCCATGCTCACATCCTCCCACTTCCAAGCAGGAACGCCCAGTGGTTGTAGCGATCCCGGTTTCCTCATGTGATCTGCCTTCACCCTTCGACATGTATCACACTCGGACACATACTTTGCGATCTCCTGCTTCATCCGTGTCTACCAAAACTTGCTTCTGAGTTCTTGATACATTTTGTTGCTGCCGGGGTGAATAGAAAACTTTGACAAGTGAGCCTCATCAAAGATTTTCTTCCGTAACTCCGGGTTACGGGGTACGACGATCCGGTCCTTGAACCATAGGACGCCGACTCCGTCTTTCCGGAAACATTTCAGCTCCCCACTGTCTATACGCCTCCGCAAATGCGACATGCCCTTGTCATGTTTCTGAGCTGCCGCTATCTCTTCACGGATGGTGGGGATCAAAGCTAAGTTGTAGAGAGCTCCATGTGGAATCACATGCAATGGTGGCTCGCTCTCTTTCAACAGTGTGATGATCAGATTGTTGACGTGTGACTTGCGGCTCAGCGCATCCGCCACTACGTTTGCCTTGTCGGGGTGATAATGGATCTCTGTTTCATAATCCTTTATCAATTCTAATCATCTTCGCTGCCTCATGTTCAGCTCTTTCTGAGTGAATATGTACTCGAGGCTTTTGTGGTCAGTATATAAATGCACGAGGTTACCGAGTAGGTAATGCCTCCACATTTTAAGTGTGAGCACCACGGCATCGAGTTCCAAGTCGTGAGTTGGATAATTCTGCTCATGGTTTCTGAGATGCCGTGGTCCATACGCGACCACTCTTCAGTCTTGCATCAGCATACATCCGAGCCCAATGCCGGATGCATCGTAGTACACATTGAACGGTTTTGTTGTGTCTGGCTGCACCAAAACCGTTGCTGATGTTAGGTGTCTCACTAATGCCTTGAACGCTGCTTCACATGCTGGACTCCAAACATATTTGGTAGCCTTCTTCAGCAGCTCCGTCATAGGCTTGGCAATCTTTGAGAAGATCGGAATGAACCTCCGATAATATCCCGCGAGTCCGAGGAAACTCCGTACCTAGCGAACAGTTCTCGGGGACTTCAATTCAGAACTTGGGTGATCTTACTCGGGTCTACAGTGATGCCCTCCGATGAGATAATATGCCCGAGAAAAGGCACTTGTGATATCCAGAATTCACACTTGCTGAATTTCGCGTATAGCTTGTGATCCCACAACCGTTGCAAGACTATACGCAGACGCTTCTTATGCTCTTCCTCCGACTTGGAATATACCAATATGTCGTCGATGAAGACCACGACAAACTTGTCCAGCTCCGGCATGAATACTGAGTTCACCAAATACATGAACTGAGCTAGAGCGTTGGTGAGGCCGAAGGACATGACCAGGTACTCATAAAGTCCGTACCTCGTCGAGAAAGCCGTCTTTGGAATATCTTCAGCCCGTATCTTGATCTGATGGTACCCGAATCTTAAGTCCATCTTGGAAAAGATGTTTGCTTCGATCAACTGATCAAACAACATGTTGATCCGTGGCAACGGGTACTTGTTCTTGATGGTTACGGCGTTTAGTGGACGATAGTCCAAGCAAAGCCGCAACGTCTCATCTTTCTTCTTCACAAATAATACCGAACAGCCCCATGGTGAGGAGCTCGGCCTAATAAAACCCTTTTCCAGCAGGTCCGTTAACTGTGTCTTCAGTTCAGCCAATTCCTTGGGCGCCATCTTGTACGGCCTTCGGGATATTGGCTTGGTCCCCAGTGCAAGGTCAATATTGAACTCCACCTCTCTGTCGGGCGGCATCCCCGGTAAATCATCCGGGAACAAATCAGGAAACTCACGGACTACTGGAATGTCTTCCAATCTGATAGTTGTGGACTGATAAACACTTGGAAGTTTTATTTCTGGACTCTCCAGAAATAAAGAGTGTGACTCGTGCATTTCTGAGTGTAGATGCATGACTCGGAGGACGGTGTCTAAAACAGCGTCGTGGCGCGTTAACCATGACATCCCTAGGATGACATCGACCTCCTGTCCCTCTACAATTATGAGAGACGTAGGTTACACTCTACCTGCTGAGCATAATGGCGCTTTTGGAACCATCATGCTTGCTGAAATTTTCCCACCCGGTGAGCAAATCAAATATGGACTATCGGTGGGTAGTATTTGCAAGCTGTATTTAGCAATGAAATCTTGGCTAATAAAATTGTATGTGGCGCGTGAATCAAATAATACTATGGCGGGATGTTGGTGGAGTTGGAACATACCCGCAAGGATCGACTCTCCCTCCGGCATGTCCTCTATGGCAAGTTGGTGGACTGTGCCGGGCCTAGGGTTTGCCCGCCACGCATTAGTGGGGTTCCGGGGCTGATTCCTCCCCGAAAGTTTCGGTGCAACTCCGCCGCCTTGCCTCTCAGGACAATTGTTGGCGAAGTGTCCTGGACGACCACATTTGTAGCATGTGGCTGCTGCATGGCCTGTGCTCGGGGGACGCAAGCCCGGCATGCGCTGCTGAGGTGCATACGCACGCGGCATCACCCAATGTTGTTGTTGTTGCTGCAGAGGTGGTACTGGCAGTGCCGGCCAGAATGCCGGTGGAGAATATGGCCGACTGCGGAATGGCGTCGGCCTCTGTGGTGGCTGCCAGCGTGCACCAGATGGTGGGCGATTCACCATCCGGTATTTTTGAGAAGGACCACCTCCTTCTTCGCTGCTTTGCGGCGTGCTTTGCTTCCTTTCCGCCGCCGCTAACTCCTTTTCCGAGTCCTCCAGAACAATCGCAGCATCAATTATATCGTTGAGGCTGCCGCGATTGAACATCGCTAGTTTGTCCTTACGGAGCGGGTTAAGTCCCTGGTAAAAATGATCCTGCCGCTTCTCGTCGGTATCGGCGTGATACGAAGCATAGAGCGCAAGATCATTGAACGTCCTGGAGTATTCCAGCGCGTTCCTGCTCCCTTGCTGCAGGCGTAAGAACTCCTGTGTCTTCCTCTTCATGAGACCCGGCGGTATGTGATAGGCCCTGAAGGCCATCCGGAATTCCGCCCAGGTCATAACTCGCTCGGTGGGCTGCGAAGCACAGTAGTTCGCCCACCACGCGCTCGCGGATGCCTGGAGCTGTTGGACCGCGAACTGAGTCTTGCGCTGCTCACTCACTTGGAGCAGCCCGAACTTCATCTCCATCGTGCGGAGCCAGTTGTCCGCATCGAGGGGTCATCCGCCCTTGAGAATACCGGGGGATGAGTAGCCAGAAAGTCGGAGTAGGAGCTCTGTTGGTGCTCCTCACAATCTTGACGCCTCTCTGGTCGAGACGTATTCGCAATGAGGGTTTGCAGCAACTTCGTGTGCTGCTGATGAGAGCCCGCCATCGCTGCCACAATCTCAGCCAAGGTAACCATTGGCGGTGGCAGTTGTTGCTGTTCCTTTCCCGAGGAATCCTCGGGAGGCTGTTGGGAGGTCTCTCTCCCCTGACTGGAACCCCCAACATCCGGGTTGGCACGAGTACGAGTCATTCTGAAATTCAAAACAGCAGCGATCGGCACATGTCATACTTAAAATTCCATATGAAACAGTAGGTATTGAAGTGACGCATGAATAATTTGCACAACATTCACATATATTGATAAAGCATAAACTTTATACAAGATACATTAGTCTCGGGCCTCCGAGAAGTCGTGCTCATGTCGTCACTACCTATACATACACTACTCTCTACACAGCATGTTACCGATTACAAAAGTTTGGGTTACATCACCCCAGCTGCCATACTTAGCAACAGTAACCTCCTACTCAGAGTATAATTCAACCTCCTACGGGTCGTATTCCTCCGGTACTTCTGCTGGTGGCTCTGGGTCCACAACCTCCTCTTCCGGTTCGGGTTCTCCCATTGCCGGAAGCCCCAAAACCCCAGGTACATCACCTACCACCGGTATGCCCATTACCGGAGGTACGAGGTCCTGCAACGCGTGCACCTCGTCCATGGCTTGGTTGTCGTCCACTTCCCAGCCTTGCCCCTCCTTAATAGCGTCGTCCCGCTCTTGAGTAAGGACCTAGTTCTGCTGGGTCAGGGCCTGCACCTGTTGTTGCAAAGCCGTGATGTCGACACGGCTTTTTCTCTTCGCCTTCTTCAGACGATGCAACTGATTATGTTGTTCGTTCAGTCGCTTAATCGTCAGAAAGATAACATTGTGGAGTGCGCTGTGAGCACTCTCGAAATGATCTCCACGGCTGTTTCTATCCTTGAGCTTCACGGCGAGACATTCCGTATGAACAGCTTGGCTATCCATCACGGTCTTTCCCTCCTTTAATTGGAGGCTGAGGTTTGCCTCCGCGGGGTTGTACCTTGGGCAACCCGGATCTGTTGCCTCCATGTACCTTTCTCCCAACACATGATTAGCTCGTCCCTCCACCGGAACAAGCGCGTATGGAGTGCCCTCCATAGCCCTCACGTGTAGTTGGCAGAATGCGACATAGTGTTGCGAGCTGCCACTTGCCACATTTCTTCCGGCTGTCTACCTCTCACCGTGACGGTGAACGGCGCCCAACCGGGTGGCGTAGGTCCTGCAGGAACTTCGACATGGATCATCCACGTCTTGTTCCCCTCCTCGCCTTCTTCCTTAGCGAGGTACTGTGGCATCTCACTGTACCTGAAATATTGAAGCATTTGCCTCAACACTTCCGGATAACCGCTGCAGTGAGAACAGTGGGACACCACCCACCCGTTCCCCAACTGTCTATCCGCTGTCATCTGTAAAAACATATTTGAGAAATGTCAATTATTTATTTGAACAGTAAACTATTGAGTTATAACATAAAACATATCATTGAACTCATAAAACTTGGAAACATAGTTCAAACTTAAACAAATTTGACAGCTGAGCTGCTGTCCAATATGACAGCCCTGACCAGTTTTCATTTCAACCGGATTTAGACCATGCTAAAGGCAAAACCAATTCTGGATCTCAACATCAAAGTTAAATCTAACTTCAATAGCTTTCCAGAAAGTATTTGCTTGGCCTAAGATCTGTCCTGGTTCAAAAGTTATGAGATGTCAAAGTTAACAGAATTTCTGGAGAAAATTGGACAGCACCTCCCTGCTTGAGGTACTGAATTGATCCAAGAATTCCAGTTAATTCTACACCAAATATGACAAAACTTTCTATTGTAAAGTTGTAACCCATATCATGGAATTTTCAGAACTAGGTCATTTTCTATTTTTGGATTTTTATGCAGGAAGTTATGCTCAATTTACAGAGAGTTACAGAGAGTGTTTGCTCTGCACTGTTTTCTGGACAGTTTCAACTCTACTGCATTTTTCGATTGGTTAGGGGATGAAACATCTCTGGACGTCAACAGAAAAGTTGTAAAGATCTTCAAAATATTTCCATAAATGTATCATATGACCCCAACCTCGAAAAAAATCAACCTCTAACCTCTGATTAACTTCAGCCTTAATTCAGCTGAAAACAGGGGATTCTGTCGTTAGTATCCTATAAGTTGAAAACTTGTTAACTTTGAATATCCTGATGAATGGAAGGAGTTACACCAAGTTTTAGTGCTCTGAATTAAAACTTTCAAGTTTTACAATGCAGTTGCTCATTTAGTGGGGTGTGACGTTGATGCGTCACCAGATCATGTCGGTACTACGTCCTCACAAAGAAAAACCTATACCGGACTTAGCCGGCTTCGTTAGTTCAGTGGCACTAAACGTCTCTCGCACCCGGATGCTACACGTCTACTTTTTCATGGTTAAACTACATGCAGATAACTCAAACAATCATCATACTCGTCTGCACACCGAGCCCGGTATCCATACAGTTTGTACACCCGACCGTCATCACTGGCCCGAATGTTCACAAGCAAAACACGCCTTGAGCTACGTGTTCATGTTACTGACCACGTGACGGGGTCTCCCAAATTGCCCAAAGCACGCCAGGGACAGACGTTGCTCAAATACCCCAAATGACATGAAGAGTCGTCGAGGATATTAAAGCGGGTCGGGTTACCTGCCACCCGTGGGGCTCCACCCTTCAGCTTGTGCTAACTGGTGGACAGCGCTTACGTGCACCCCCAAGACATAAAGCGACCCGAGATGCACGATTTTCCGACATAAGCAAATAGGTTAGTATGCCACTTTCTATACACTAATAACATCCTTATATGGGCTACTAACTCGTTGCTCACCGAATTTTTGAAAAAGATGACCTTTGTAGTGTGTTAAACCTCAAGCGAGCTCTGATACCACGCTGACACGACCCCACTGTCTAGTCGAGCCAGGATCACGCTGAGGGATGCTACGTTGCATAGCATCGGATAACGCACATCAAATATACAAAGCGGAAGTAAAATTTTATTACATAAACAGGTTTATGAACATTGGTACAACAAAATATGTTCCGTCTACACTCACGGGCGTAGACTACGGATCGAGTTCACGTTCAGCCCGTGAACATGTCCTTGCTAGCATGCACACACACTAACACGGCGGCATGCACGACTCCCACTCGACGGGGTTCCAATCCTGGGGTTCCGTCTCCTCCTCGGGAGTCCCTTCCTCATAAACCCCTGCAAAAGCTTCAAACACAAGCAGTGAGCATGACGGCTCAGCAAGACTGACCGGTCTCTCCTATACATGAAACTCCTACATGAACGGTGATACCTTACATGAGGACAAATAAGTTGCAAAGGACTCGCCTAATTAGTGGAACCTTACTTTCAAGTTTTAGCAGCAGGTTGTGGAGAACCTTACGCCAAGGCACATGAGAGAGTCGTAATCAAACAAGAAACGCATTTCCCTCATGTACTTTGCCCAAAGTTGAAAAGAACTTTAATTAGCTCTAAACTACAACAAGACATTAACAAGCAAAGTATATCTTTTAGATCAGCAAACTTTTAACATGTATCTAGCCTGTTCTTTCTATGTCACGGTACAGTGAACAAGTGGTACTCACTGACCGCGAGGGACGGCGATTATAATCGATTCACACCTGCAGGGTTACCTGAATAACCCGTCACGTACGCCCGTACTCGATGTTGCCTACAGCAACCATCACGGACGTCGTACGCAACCACATTTCACCCGTCAGCCAAATATTGAACCGGTCCTATCGTCCCGAGCAAGAGGTCTCTATGCGCGCATCCACAGTGCCGCCAGCCGATTTACACCTCGAGCTCTCAACCTACCCTCTGTACGACAGACAATGCCTCAATACCCAGCTACCCGAGTTACATCAGTTTCCCGGTTCCCATATAGCCGGTAGGTCTTCGGTACTGTTCTAGATTGTTCAACAGGCCCGCACACGGCTCGGTCCTCAATTGACACAAGCAGAGCTATAGCACCTAGGCCCCAAAGTCCTGCTGCCCTTACTCTCCGCTCGGTCTCATTTTTCATGCCATGTATTTCATTTGCTATCTTTACCCGAGTCGAGTGCCTCTAGCCTATCCTCGCGAGTAGTTCCAACTACTCGACTTGTACCGAATCCTACACTATATTAGCATTTCAGTAGCTAAACAGGGTTTTCAATCTTAATCCCAACCCCTGGTTTTCTTGGCTATGCATTTGGGTTTCAAACAAGACTCTAATGCAAGAAGTAAGTGGGTGCTCAAAGTAAGTTCTCAAAACAGTACAAATTTGTAAAAAGGTTAATGCAAACCGGAGCTTGACTTGCTGCTCTTGGTCATAGGATAGCTGCTCTTCCAGAGTGACAAAGTCTAAGACTTTTGGTTCCTCCTCAACCTTAGCGACTACATGAGATAACATGTATATGTATCAATTTAAATGCATTTGAATTAAATTTAAACTTGTGAAGACTGTAAGTCTTATTAGACAGACCCAATGAGTCTGAAAATTTTACTGTGATCTGGTTACAACCTAAACAGAGACTTAGCCAAGTTTTATTTGCAGCAAAGCTCATTTGAGCTCTCCAAAATTAATTATGTACTTGACCTTAATTGGAGCTCCTAGGGTGTTATAGGGATTTTCATGGAGCAAGCCATGACTTTCTGAAAACTAGATTTTCATAGGGTTCTAATGGAGTTGGTGTCACCAGATTTGAAGGTTCCTAGCTAAAGATATGAGCCAAAACAATTTCAAAAAAATTCTGAAAATGTTTCTGGACATTTTCTATTTTCTCTGAAACAGTTTTATTAATCACATCATTAGGGTGATCAAATGAGCTGAAATGGATTTGAAATTTTTATGGTAGCTCTGGGATATTTTGGTAAACATCCCAGCAAAATTTCAGAAATTTTCTCCAAAGGGTTCTCCAGTTAAAATTCTAAACAATTTAAATTTTGAAGAATTAATTCTGGATAAATAATAATTTTCATAGAGTGATACTTGATTTGCTGGAAATTACTCAGAGAGCTGAATTCAACAAAATTTGGTTCACTCGATTTGGAGCTTCCTAGCCAAAGTTATGTGGGTTTGAAGTTTGAACTAAAACTGAAAATCGGGAAATGTTTAAAGCACTGCACGTGGGTCCCACGCATATGCCTTCATCTACCTCCCGCCAGCGCCCGAGCACGCGACGTCCAGCGATGGTGGCGCAGTTCGTTCTCGTCCGCTACTGCCTAATTTTCGACACGGTTTCTTCCTACGTGACCCTTGGAGCATGGCGCACACGCCGAGCACCTTCTCGGACCTCGACATCGCCAGAAACCTAGTCGGCGACGGTGGAGGCTAAAGATGAGCTCGGGTACGATGACGCTAGCTCGTCTCGGCGGTGAACACGATCAACCAATGGGTCGCAAAGCACCACTGGGGCACGAGGAAGCTATCCCTGCCCTCCTCTTGGCCGGAGATCGCCGGGAAAGTAGACTTCATCGGCGACCTGAGCTGTTTTCACTGGCGATGGACAAATTCCGGTTCTCTGCTCACTGGGTCGATCATCACCGCTAGAATTTGGTTGATGTGACTGTGAGGTGCTACTCTAGCTTCAGATTGAACCGGATTACCAGTGATCAAGTGATCACGATGAATTTTGAGTTTTTGTCCTCGGTGTTCTATACGGTGATCCTCGGGAAAAGTGGATATTCCGGCTAACCGGCGCTAAGAGGGACCTAGGGGGTTCGGAGAGAGCTACTAGACCTCGATGCTAACCTCAGAGACACGTTTGTCATGCTGGAGAAGCTTTGCACTGCTCGGTCGATGGCGTCGAGTCGGAGGAGCTCTCGAGTTGACGGAGCAATGGAAGATCGGCTCGGACAAGCTCCACCGAAGATGATCACGAGCAGCTGAGGGCTGTAACACGTCGAGCAAGGGCCGACGGTGCCTTTTGTGGCCTTATCTCATGGTGGAAGGCACTGCTTTGGCCGGTCGACGGTGAGGCGATACGGTGGGGCTGTGCGGCGATCGGCTCGGGTTTCTCAGTGCTGGGCACGTTGTGGCGGCGTGAAAACGGGCTGCTGCCGGTGGCAGCTCGCAGCAAAATAGCTTGGGACGTCGGTTTGGGGCTCTAATCGGTGACCAGGAGGTGGCAGCGGTCGGCAGTGCCGTGGCGACCTCGTGGGCGCGCGCAAGACCCGAGCTGCGGCACCTTCAGTCAGTTAAAACACTGGTGAGGCTGACATGTGGGTCCCACCCCGGTTTTAACCTCTGAAATTGAATTTCCCCACTGCTCTAAACAGTAGAGACCCAAATAAACTTGGTCATTTGAATTATCTACACTTTGGCCATTTCAATTGGATAGAATTCAAATTAGGGTTTGTTTGAATATATTTTCAGCACATATGCAGTTTGAAATTCAAATAAAGTTTGAATTTGCTAAACTTAGCTCATGTCAAGATCAACTCCAAATTGAGTGAAAATTAGTGTGTGAGCTCACAAAAATGTGCTGAGTAAGAATATGCCTCCCACTTTTGAATTCATGGGATGGAAATAGTTTGAATTTGAGTTCAAACAACCCTCTTTCTAGTTATACCCAAAAAGACTTCAAAAAGGTTTTGAATTGGGGTGAAATTTGGCATGGACATTCCTAGCAAGGTGTAGGAGTTTTTCATATTCCTAGCCCTTATATGATGCATGTGGGAAATGCCACTTTGCATTTTTTCAATTTATTCTCTAATGGGCATGTTGATGGTGTTTACTTGCTCTTCAAATGTATTAATCAAGTTTCTTCAAATGAAGTGTGTGTGTGGTGATAAACACTTTGAATATGTGCCCAAAAACCCCTTACAGGTATATGGCTCCTTCTACCGAAGTAGGCACTTTCCTTATATCCTTGCAAACAATTTTCATTATTACAAAATCATTAGTTTCCTCCCCATCTTCATCTATGTCAATTGTAAGGCCCACCAAAGAACCCACATATGCCAAAGTCTTTTTGTTCCTTTATCAAAGGGAATTCCCCTGACCCAGAACTATGCTTATTGAAGCTGTCCTTTTCATCAACTGTAGCTTTCCAAGTTTCAACAGTGATCTGAGCATCATTGTTAAGCAAGAGCTTGAAATTTTTCCAGTTGTTTATCATTTGGGCCTCGGGAAACTTCATAGTAAATCTATTATCATCAATCTTTTTTGCAGACCACTCCCAGGATTTGTTCACAGCATTGGACCTGAGCTGTTCTTCTATTTGAGCTGCAGTAGCCACCCCCCTAATAACAGTGATAACAGCAGTGCTTTCCACTTCCTTAGTTTTAATCTCAGAGGTAATATCAGGAATGCTGAGGAAATCCTGACCTTCCACCAGAGTAGCACAAAGAGGAGCAATATAATCTGTAAAGAATTTAGTATAGCAATGAACAGCCTCTTTCCCAAATTTTGCACATCTTGTACAAAGTTCTGCACTGTGGACAAGCATTGATTTTGTGATCCTTGCTACCACAATTATAGCACTGAATCTCATTATCAGCCACTATCTTATCCTCATCCTTTATATCTTTGTTAGACCTAGCAACTCCAGTAATCTGTTCACAGATATCCTTTCGTTGCGGTTTCTAGTGTGTCCCATATCTCCTTGGCAATTTCGAGTCCATCCACCTAGATGAACTCGTCTCGGCTCAGTGATGACATGATCACAACTACAGCTTGAGCATTCCGATGAACAGTTTGTTCTTGGCTTGGAGTCAGCTCTTCATGATCATCCGGGATACCTATCCCTGTACACACTATATGCCACAAACTTGGGTTAAGAGATATAAGGTGCATTTTCATGTTTTGTCTCCACATTGAATAGTCATTGCCATCAAAGTAAGGTGTTTTCCCTAGAGGAATTGATAAGTAATGACTATTGTTAGAATTCAAACATTCAGAGTCAAAAAGGATATCAGGAATAGTCTGTGTGACTACCCCCTTTCTTCTTCTTTTCATCATCGATCTTCTTCTTCCCTTTTGGGGAGAGTGCCTTCTTCCGTAGAAGAGCCTTGAGTTGGAGCACCTCCTCATCATCGTCCTCACTGTCTTGAATGGCGTCGAGTAACTTATTTAGCTTTTGAGTCCTTTCATCATCGCCCTTTTCATCGTCGATCTTCTTGTGTACATCCTTGATGTCCGACATTGTCTCTTCGAGCGGTGAGTCTCTTTTGAAGAGTTTGGCTCTGATAGCAATTGAATGTAGCCTATAGGGGGTGAATAGGCTTTTTGATTCTTTGTTAATCCCTGAAACACTTAATAGATTTATCAAATATAGGGAAATCGAACTAGTCCAGTACTCTACGGACTAGTACGGTATGCATGGACTAGAAAGATCAAGGTTGATCAATATTTTCACTTCTAGTACCCTATGCAGCAGAAATTTATTGGGAACTTAGATGTATTACAACAGTGAAACAATGAATGACAGAGATCAACTTTAGTTTCAATGTTTCAACGTGAATTACACAAGATTATGTAAACACTAGAATATGATGAACAATAAAACACAAGAGCAAGAGACAAGATTTCATCTCGAGGTTCGATTCCACGAAGGAAATCTATGTCCCCGTTGAGGAGTCCACGAAGGATCGGGTCTTCACCAACCCTACCCTCGTCGAATCGTCACGGAGGCCGATTCTATTCCACTAATCACAAAGGGCAAATAAATCATTCAAGGAGCCTTCTCACAAGTTGAGGGCTCCCCAAGAATTACAATGAATGAATACCACCAAGCACACTCAAAAGGTGTACAATAAATGAACAAGAGTGTGCGAGAGATCAAACCCAAGAGCTCAAGATGTGTAGAACAAGTCTCTCCTTAGATCAATTGCTAATCCTCAAAGATTTGATCTTTTTAGGGTTAGAATGTGTGTAGATATGTGAATTTTGGACTCTTGGAAGGTGTGACGGCGCAGGGGGTCAAGAGAGGTTGTAGTATGGCCGTACACCTCTATTTATACTAGGGTTTCCAAAGGTTACCGTTAGGGTTTGTGATGTCCGGACTAGTCCGTTGTGCGGCGTGTGGAAAACCCTAAGTGTTGTGAGATACCAGACTAGTCCGTAAGAATGCGGACTAGTCCGTTGTCTACTCAGAGACAAATCGGAGTAGTCCGGTCCATATCGGACTAGTCCGCTGTGGTGAGAACTTTATAGATTATGGACAAGTCCGGACTTGGCGGATTTGTCTGTTCTCTAGTTAGAGACATATCGGACTAGTCCGGTCCATATCAGACTAGTCCACTCTGTGGAGAAAGTGAGGACTGGGGACAAGTCCGCACTTGGAGGACTTGTCCGTTTTCTAGTCAGAGAGAAATCGAACTAGTCTGGTTGATATCGGACTAGTCCGCACATGCTGATTTTTGTGCAGTTAGTGTGATTTCTTTCACTTGAGCTCTTGGGGTGTGTTTCTCCAACACACTCCATACTAAGTAATCTAATCTTTTCAGCTCCTGAGCTCTTATCATTTTAGATCCTCATTCTCCTTTCCTTTTGCATTTTCTTCCTAATTTCTTTAAAAACCTACGCTCATCTCAATGATTTTGTTAAGGTCTCATTTGTTTGTCATAAATCAACCAAAACCCACAAGGTATGCCTAGATGCACTTTCAATCTCCCCCTTTTTGGTGATTGATGACAACCAATTGAGATCACACAAATATGATAAAAAATTCAGATTTTCATAAAGTGTGCACATATGAGCTTTGAGCAAAATAGGCAATGTGGACATGAGACATATGCGCACTCTTTATGGTGGGGTGCAAAACTATGTGTGTGAGCAATAATTTGATGTGAATATCATAATAAGCATAATCATAATATCATCAAGATTCTCAAGCCTACATAGCAGTTTTAAACATACACCATTATTCATAAGCATAACATAGTCATCATTTCACAGCACATGTCCAAAAGCATAATGATAACATAAGTCTTACAAAAGCCCACTTCTTAAACTAGGACACAAAAATAAGAACCTACGACCTAAGACTCCCCCTCAATCTCTCCCCCTTTGGCATCACTGCACCAAAAAGAAGGAGAGGAGGGATCTACTTGTCATCGCCGGCTCACTCCTCGCTATCGGTCCTTTCTTCGTCTTATCATCAGGCTGAGGTGGAGGAGGAGAAGAACCACTCGCCGTGCCCTGGGAGCCAAAGTAGGCACGCTCTGATGGAGAGAGAGGAGGAAGCTCTGTGAAGTCAGATGCAGAGTCCTCTAAGATGACTGGAGATCCAATGGGCTCAATCTCCAGTTTTTGGCATATTGCTTTGACATTGGCCTTCATGTGGCTGCTCAAACCCTAACTTGTCGAAACTTGAGTTTATTCAATGCAAATATGATATAGGGTACATGGAATACATCAATAGAGCATGTATTGATTGGAGGAGCTAAGCTAATTGAGCAAAAACAAGGAAAATTGAAGGTTCTAGGGTCTGGAGAGAAATTTACCAAATCCTTTGATTCGAGGCGTTGAAGGAGTTCTTGATGCGGACTTGATGGAGAACTCGCAAATCCGCCTTGGGAGCACTTGAGTGAGGAGAGAGAACATGGGAGGAGTTGTGAGGTTGAAGGAGATTAGATCTGAGCCGGCCCTAGGGTTATGGAGTCGAAATATCGGACTAGTCTGGACTAGCGGACCAAGTGCGGACTAGTCTGTAATGTGCGGACTAGTCCGGGGTGACCACGGACTAGTCTGTGGTCCCTTGTACAGAAAAGTACAAAACACCTATATATATATATATGTATTCAATGGTTCCTAATAAGGAATAGGGGACAAAGACACACAAATATTCTTGATGAATATGATCAGTAAACATACAACAATCAAGCTATGACCATAATTCATCAAGATCAAGTAACTAACATAGTTTTTAGGAGATAAATAGAGAGAGATGATTTTTCAACACAATTAATATGATTTTGAGGATGGCATACATGTATGCAAGTTTTCAAGCCACGTTCCGAGCATCAAGGATATTTAGTTCATTTTGGAGCTCACAAAAGCGTTTTACATCAAGTGGCTTGGTAAAGATATCGGCTAGTTGTTTTTCAGTGTTGACATGGAAAATGGCTATGTCTCCTTTCATTGAGTGATCTCTAAAAAAATGATGCCAGATATCTATGTGTTTGGTTCTAGAGTGCTCAACAGGGTTATGGGCAATTTTAATTGCACTCTCATTGTCAAAAAGGAGTGGAATACGACTCATATTGTAAATGTAATCCCTTAGAGTTTGTCACATTCAAAGGAGTTGTGCACAACAACTCCCGTCTGCAACATACTCCGCTTTGGCCGTGGATAAGGCAATTGAATTTTGTTTCTTAGAGGACCAAGAAACTAAGGATCTACCTAGGAATTGGCAAGTACGGGAAGTACTTTTTCTATCTACCTTGCATCCAGCATAATCTGCATCGGAGTATCCGATGAGATTAAATTTTGAACCTTTGCGATACCAAAGGCCTAGGTTGGGCGTATGAACTAAATATCTCAAGATCCTTTTAACGGCTGTCAAATGACATTCCTTAGGATTGGCTTGAAACCTTGCACACAAACATAACAACAAGATATCAGGCCTAGATGCACATAAATAAAGTAAGGAGCCAATCATGGAACGATATACCTTTTGATCCACATTTGGTCCGTCTTCATTGAGATCCAAGTGTCCATTTGTCGCCATGGGAGTCTTTATGGGCTTTGCTTTGTCCATTCTAAACTTTTTGAGAATGTCTTGAGTGTACTTTGTTTGGCTTATGAACGTCCCGTCCTTTTGTTGCTTCACTTGGAATCCCAAAAAGTACCTCAACTCTCCCATCATAGACATCTCAAAATCTATCTGTCATAATCTTACTAAATTCTTGACAAAAGTATTTGTTAGTTGAACCAAATATAATATCGTCAACATAGATTTGGCAAATGAAGAGATCATCATCAAAGTGTTTAGTAAACAAAGTGTAATCAGCTTTTCCAATCTTGAAGTCATTTTCAATCAAAAAATCTCTAAGGCACTCATACCAAACTCTAGGAGCTTGTTTGAGGCCATAGAGAGCCTTACGCAGTTTGAACACATAGTCGGGGTACTCTTGATCTTCAAAATCGGGTGGTTGCTCCACGTACACCTCCTCCTTGATCGGTCCATTGAGAAAGGCGCTTTTCACATACATTGATAAAGCTTGAAATCATGGTGAGTAGCATATGCAAGTAATATACAAATCAATTCAAGTCTAGCTACGGGAGCAAAAGTCTCATCGAAATCTAAACCTTCGACTTGTAAGTACCCTTTTGCCACAAGTTGTGCCTTGTTCCTTGTTACCACTCCATGTTCGTCTTGCTTATTGCGAAAGACCCATTTAGTGCCGACGACGTTGGACTTGGGTCTTTCAACAAGCTCCCACACTTCGTTCCTTTTGAAGTTGTTCAATTCTTCTTGCAATGCCATCACCCAATCCGGATCTTTTAATGCATCCTCAACCCTGTATGGTTCCAAAGAAGATACAAAAGAATAGTGTTCACAAAAATTAGCTATGCGAGATCGAGTTATTACTCCCTTTTGGATGTCACCGATTATGTTGTCGACGGGGTTATCTCTTTGGATGCTTTGGTGTACTCTTGGATGTGGCACTTGTGGTCTTGAATCTTCATTTTCATCTTCTTCTCCCCCTGGATAGTTTCATCGAACACTATGTCACGTGCTACTTCAACAAGTCCAGAGGTTTTGTTGAAGAC
Organism: Neostapfia colusana; assembly: GCA_030760725.1. Lineage (NCBI taxonomy): Eukaryota > Viridiplantae > Streptophyta > Magnoliopsida > Poales > Poaceae > Neostapfia > Neostapfia colusana. The sequence goes on from JASWHV010000020.1 coordinate 47,047,657, forward strand.
ACGATAAACGTAGGAGTTCGAATCATAGCCAAGTAAGAAACCTTCATCGGACTTTGAAGTAAACTTTGAAGCCCTTGGCTTCTTGTTCAAAATATAACATTTTGAACCAAAAACTCGAAAATATGAAATATTCGACTTGTTACCCATGAGTAGTTCATATGAAGTTTTCTTCAGCATCCGACGAAGATATAGTCGGTTTATGGCGTGACAAGCGGTGTTAATCGCTTTAGCCCAAAACCTGTCCGAAGTATTGTATTCATCGAGCATTGTCCTCGTCATCTTAATGAGAGTTCTGTTCTTCCTTTCGGCTACTCCGTTTTGTTGAGGAGTATATGGTGCTGAAAATTTGTGCTTTATCCCTTCTTTGTCTAGATACTCCTCAACTTGGGTGTTCTTGAATTCTGTCCCATTGTCACTTCGTATGTTCTTGATCTTCAATGAGAATTCATTTTGGGCACGCTTGATGAACTTCTTGAGGGTTCCTTGAGTTTATGTCTTATCATGCAAAAAGAAAACCCACGTGAAGCGTGAAAAATCATCAACAATGACTAGATCGTATTTATTACCGCCGATGCTTATGTAAGCAATTGGACCGAATAGATCCATGTGGAGGAGCTCAAGCGGTCTTGTTGTAGTCATGACATTCTTCGCGGGATGGGGTGCTCCTACTTGCTTCCCTGCTTGGAACGCTCTACACGACCTGTCTTTCTCAAAAACAACATCCTTTAAACCTCGGATGTGATCGCCTTTAAGGAGTTTTTGAAGATTCCTCATACCAACATGTGCTAGCCGTCTATGCCACATCCAACCCATGTTGGTCTTTGCAATCAAGCATGTGTCAAGTTCGGCTTTATCATTGTTGAAGTCAACTAGATAAAGTTTTCCCTTTACCACACCCTTGAATGCAATTGAGTTATGACTCCTTCTAGAGACAATCACACCCTCATTAGTGAATAAACAATTATAACCCTTGTCACATAATTGAGATATGGACAAAAGGTTATAACCCAAGGAGTCAACGTGTAAAACATGAGAGAGAGTATGTTGTGATGAAATTGTAATTTTACCGGTACGAAGTACTCTTCCTTGACTACTATCACCAAAGTAAATGCCTTCGCTTGGATCTTCATTTTCTTCATATTCCACGAACATTCTTCTTTCTCTGGTCATGTGATTGGTGCATCCACTATCTAGCACCCATTTTGCTCCACCGGATGAATAAGTCTGCAAAAGACAAATTATGCCTTGGTCTTAGATACCCAAGCTTGCTTGCGTCCTTTGAGGTTAGTCACAAGTGATTTGGGCTTCCACACATGAGACTTGGTGTTCCCATGGCGTGGCCCAACATATTTAGCATAAACTCTTCCAAGATTACTTTTCATAAGTACATATGAAGCATCAAAAGTTCTAAATAGAAGTTGTTGTTCATATGTGTTCACAGTGTTAAATTTATCAACATTATTAAGTTTTCTAACTTGAGAAGAGTTTCCCTTGACAAAGACAATGCAACCCTTGTTATTCTTGTGGCTTCTAGCGTTTTGCTTTTCACCATAAGAATATTCAATGCCATATTTGACATTAGGAGGTCTTGTGACCGAGTATGCACTACATGCATACTTGATCTTCGTCTTGTCAAATATGCCACTTTGAGAAGATTGCTTGTCCTTTGTCGAGTTTGGATTTTTCTTCAAGTTAGTGTCACTTTTGGCACAAGCACTAGTAATATTAGTTTCAGATTTTATATATTGAGAAGGTGAGCTTGAAGTGGATGAAGAACCACTTTGCTTGAGTGACTCAAATTGTACCTCAAGGATCTTGTTAACTTTGGTTAAGTTACAAAGTTCATCCTTGATGGTGGCGTTTGAGTCTTTTAACTTCAAGCAAGCTTCCTTGCTTGAAGCTAACTCAAGTTCTAGTGATTTACTTCGCTCCTTTTCAAGTTCAAGAAGCTTTTCAATCTCAAGATATTCCTCCTTTCGGGAGATGATCATATCTTCCTGACGATTGACTAACTTCTCCATATCAACAAGCTTATCAAATAGAAATTTCATTTTAGCAGCTATCTTTTTGTCTAAACCCCTAAGCATATATTCATTTTCATCACTGCTATCATCCTCACTAGAATTATCACTATCACTAGTAAAAGAATGCGAGAAGGAAGATTTAGTTGTTACCTTTCTTTTACCTTTCTTTGCCATTAGACAAGTGTTGTCGGTGTCCTTCCATGCGCCCATGGTTGGGAAGAGAGTGGATTTCTTGGTAGTCTTCTTTATGGCTATGGTGTCCATCTCCTATTCTTCTTCGAATGAGGATTCATTATTGGAGTCCCACTCCTTCCATAGATGCGCTTGGCCATATTGCTTCTTCTTCTTGAACATTTTCTTTGGTTGAGGCTTGTTGTCTTTAGTCTTCCTCTTATTTTCTTCATATGGACAGTCTACTATGAAGTGATCATATTCTCCGCAGTTGTAGCACGCCCGTCTCATCTTGGGTCTTTGTTTGTCCCTTTGTCTTCCTTCGTTTGAGCTGCTACCCTTTCTTTTTCTCATCATTTTCTTGAACTTCTTCATGAACACGATCATGTCTTCTTCATCGATATCACTACTTTCATCATCACTGTCATCTTCTCCATGAGCTTCTCGAGCTTCTTTTGATACGGGTTTACAAGTTGACTTCAAAGCAACTCCTTTCTTCTTTGCCGAGGTGAGATCGGCAATTTCCTTGACATGCTTGGCTTGCTTCTCCATCATTTCAAAGTTGATGATATTGCCAAGAAGTTCGTCTAGGGTCATTTTTCGATACCCGGGGCTTTCTCTAATCATAGAGCAAAGAGTCACGTTGCGAGGCATGAATGCTCTGAGAATCAACTTCACGACCTCATGATCATTCCACTTTTTGCTGCCATAAGCTCGGACTTTGTTGTTAAGATTCTTCAGTCGATTGTACATATCTTATGGTGATTCATCTTCTTCTATCGCGAATCTTCCCAATTCACCTTCAATCATTTCTATCTTGGCTTCGCGTACATGACGGCCACCTTCATGTGCGGTTTGTAGTGTGTCCCGTATCTCCTTGGCAATTCTGAGTCCATCCACCTTGGTGAACTCGTCTCGGCTCAGTGATGACGTGATCACAGATACAACTTGAACATTCCGATGAACGACTTGTTCTTGACTTGGAGTCAGCTCTTCATCATCATCCGGGATATCTATCCTGTACACACTATATGCCACAAACTTGGGTTAAGAGATATAAGTTGCATTTTCATGTTTTGTCTCCACATTGAATAGTCATTGCCATCAAAATAAGGTGCTTTCCCTAGAGGAATTGATAAGTAATGACTATTGTTAGAATTCAAACGTTCATAGTCAAAAGGATATCGGGAGTAGTCTGTGTGACTACCCCCTTTCTTCTTCTTTTCATTATCGATCTTCTTCTTCCCTTTTGGGGAGACTTCCTTCTTCCATAGAAGAGCCTTGAGTTGGAGCACCTCCTCATCATCGTCCTCACTGTCTTGAATGGCGTCGAGTAACTTCTTTAGCTTTTGAGTCCTTTCATCATCACCCTTTTCATCGTCGATCTTCTTGTGTACATCCTTGATGTCCGACATCGTCTCTTCGAGTGGTGAGTCTCTTTGAAGAGTTTGGCTCTGATACCAATTGAATGTAGCCTAGAGGGGGGGTGAATAGGCTTTTCGATTCTTTGTTAATCCCTGAAACACTTAATAGATTTATCAAATACAGGGAAATCGGACTAGTCCGGTACTCTACGGACTAGTCCGGTATGCGTGGACTAGAAAGATCAAGGTCGATCAATATTTTCACTTCTATTACCCTATGCAGCGGAAATTAATTGGGAACTTAGATGTATTACAACATTGAAACAATGAGTGACACTTTAGTTTCAATGTTTCAATGTGAATTACACAAGATTAAGTAAACCCTAGAATATGATGAACAATAAAACACAAGAGCAAGAGGCAAGATTTTATCCCGAGGTTCGATTCCACAAAGGAAATCTATGTCCCCATTGAGGAGTCCATGAAGGACCGGGTCTTCACCAACCCTACCCTCGTCAAATCGCCATAGAGGCCGATTCTCTTCCACTAATCACAAAGGGCAAATAAATCATTCAAGGGGCCTTCTCACAAGTTGAGGGCTCCCCAAGAATTACAATGAATGAATACCACTAAGCACACTCAAAAGATGTACAATAAATGAACAAGAGTGTGCGAGAGATCAAACCCAAGAGCTCAAGATGTGTAGAACAAGTCTCTCCTTTGATCAATTGCTAATCCTCAAAGATTTGATCCTTTTAGGGTTAGAATGTGTGGAGAGATGTGAATTTTGGGCTCTTGGAAGGTGTGACGGCGCAGGGGGTCGAGAGAGGTTGTAGTACGGCCGTACACCTCTATTTATACTAGGGTTTCCAAAGGTTACCGTTAGGTTTTGCGATGTCCGGACTAGTCCGTGGTGGACTCCGGACTAGTCCGGTGTGCGGCGTGTGGAAAACCCTAAGTGTTGTGAGATATCGGACTAGTCCGTAAGAGTGCGGACTAGTCCGTTGTCTACTCAGAGACAAATCGGACTAGTCCGGTCCATATCGGACTAGTCGCTGTGGTGAGAACTTTGTAGATTATGGACAAGTCCGGACTTGGCGGACTTGTCCGTTCTCTAGTCAGAGACATATCGGACTAGTCCGGTCCATATCGGACTAGTCCGCTGTGTGGAGAAAGTGAAGACTGAGGACAAGTACGCACTTGGAGGACTTGTCCATTTTCTAGTCAGAGAGAAATGGACTAGTCCGGTTGATATCGGACTAGTCCGCACATGCTGATTTTTGTGCAGTTAGTGTGATTTGTTTCACTTGAGCTCTTGGGGTGTGTTTCTCCAACACACTCCATACTAAGTAATCTAATCTTTTCAGCTGCTGAGCTCTTTTCATTTTAGATCCTCATTCTCCTTTCTTTTTGCGTTTTTTTCCTAATTTCTTTAAAAACCTGCGCTCATCTCAACGATTTTGTTAGGGTCTCATTTGTTTGTCATAAATCAACCAAAACCCACAAGAGATGCCTAGATGCACTTTCATTCCCCCTGCAGAAAAATCAGACATCACCTTGGTTTTTTTGCCGTCAATATTCCCTTCACCAGAGTTGTTCTTCTTTCATGGGTTCCACCCCGACCGCCGATGCCATGCATTATTGTTCCAAGACCGCTGAAAATTGTTACCAAAGGAATCAAAACAACCCCTACCTCGACTCCAACATGTAGCACGCTGACCCCCTCGACCACCTCTCCAGCCACCATCCGCATATCCCCAACGGCCCATTCGATCTCCTCCATCCCTTCCTCGACTCCCACCATCATTCCCAACATTTAATCTCCCTCTCCCAGTACCAACAGCAGCTGGATTTTCCCCTAACCCTTGAGGATTATCCACCCGTGGTGCAGATCGATTTGTATCATTTTCCTAAATCGCATCGGAACCATCCTTCCCCCAAAGCTACTTTCCTAGATCTTGAATCTCCAATATCAGAATCCAAATCCCCCTTCCTAGATTAGGAATAAGATTACCTATTTTAGCTTTCCAGGGATCATTCTGACCTCCTTTCTCCTCATCTCCCGACACCATGATTGTTGGAGCAAGACGATATCGACCCACCTGAGCGAACGCACAATTTCTTCCCCAAAAGTGACCGAAGTATTTCTCCTGTGTTTGGTTGTGTTTCGTCGGCGGCGGAGAATAAGTGAGGAAACCCTAGCCCGTCCCCCACCTTATCAATACAGCCAAGGGTAAAATTAGGATTATATTTCCCATTTTGCCACTGACTTACATTTGTGCTAAAACCCTCACATTCTATCGCAATTTCAGTCTCAGTCTGTTCCTTAATTCTATTACTGTTTTTTCCTTTGATCGGCTCTTCATCTTGCCGACAACCAGGCTCCTTTTCTAAGATAATCACCATACCACACCAAACTGGAAAACCACTAACACCCAAAAAAAAACAATGAAATTCTGTCACAACCGACTAAGGTCACTATCCAAATCAAATTAACCCTATCAATTCCAATAAAAACACTTAAACCTGAGCAGATTTACAATGCAGGTGAGAAAGAAACATAAAAGAATCGAAATAACCGAAACACGAAAGATACTTCAAAATGATAAACTCCATATGATAATCACTCACCTAGTCGCGTAGAAGCACAGCAAAGTAGCAGAAAACAACTTTGATCGAGATAATCCACTTCCGTCGATCCAGAAAGAAAAGAAATCATATCAAACTTGAATTAGAATTTTCTTAACACTTGAGATCATAGTGAAGAAAGACGTTGCTACCAAGAACCACTTCTTGAATCTAGGATCTTTTGAAGGCCGCAGAAAACAGCGCAGGCAAAAACGACGGTGCTATACCCAAGATTAGCACCGGCGCTATGCCCAACAGATCAAGCTCAATCCTCCCTCCCCTGAACCTTAAGCAGTAGATGAGTACTCTCTCCGGTGAGCAAAGGAACGTACCATAGATCCGGCTAATGAATCTCTGCTCCGCACCAGCCTATACAGGGCTAAAGACGAGGAAGAGCACACCCACAATAGTTCGGCGGAGAACAACAGTAAGCGGGGCGGCGGAGCGCTCGAGGGCCGTGGGGCGGTGGGCGGAGCGCTCGAGAGCCGCGGGGCGGTCTCCGTTTGTCTTGGGACATGGAGTCATATCCAATGTATCACGTAGACATATTGTTAGAGTATATTTGTCAGACTAGATAGACTGACATATATATGTAAGATATATATTTCATATGCTAGATAGATCGTCATATTTATCGCAAGCATATCATGATATCACGAGTTTTACGTTAAAGATCTATGTCTACTGCTGCCCACATTGCGTTTCCCTAGGGGAGACATCCATCTCCGCCAGCGGGAACGCCCTCGTAGTTAGACTAGACGTCCATCTTTTTTATCTACGCCATTATTGTGGTTTTTTTATTTTACCCGATCACTGATATAGATTGAGTCGCCCACCGCCTGTCAACATTGTGCGCCTCTCCTTCAACAGTACACCACCAGTCTAATCAGTCGGTCATAAGAGTAACCATGTCGAGGTCGTGAACCATACCTTTGAGCTTCGGGCTGCCACCCGAGTTTGCTACAAACCAAACACAAGTCCTCTGAGGCATGACCTGGTTAATTGTGGCATATTATTATATCCTCATTGCCATTCCCGGCAATGATGACCCCCAAATCGTCTACGTACATGGTCTTCGTCATGTCGATCAGGTTCTTCGTCTACATAGAGCACCGCTGCCCTACCCGCGTTGCAACTTTTGGCTGCCGATTTAGCCATGTTTTCTTCTTCTGATATGTTATGGGATCTGGCAAACTCGAGGCATGTCTGGTCCATGGTGGCTTCGACAATATCGACCTAAGCATCAACCTCTTACTTCATGGCCACACAAAATCACCGTCTTCGTCCAAGGCGCATCACTGCACACCCTCTACATGGCGCCTCTCTATACACCCTCTACATGGCACCTCTCAGTGCACCCTTCTTTGGTGCCTTTCTGTGTCCGGGGCTTTATATGTGACTTCCGTGACTTCAACAACCTCAATTTCAATATCATCAACTATCACTACCTCATGCACTGTTGGAAAATTAAAAATTTTATGATTATTTTAATCTATAGTAAAGCATAAATCATGACTTGCACATAAATCATGAACATGACAGTTATGACCGATGCTATGCTCTCAGTTTTAGCAATAGTAATACACAAAATTATTAAAGCTAAAATATGAGTTTTAAAAAAGTACGCAGAGGCGGGAGCAGTGCTGAAGGCACGAGCAGCACCGTCATTCGACATGTTGGGCTGCTCAAAGTAGTTGATTTTGTTTGGTACGGGAAGATCGTCGAAGCAGTGCAGCCACATTCCAGTGCAGATTACGTGCACGAATACCCGGAGTAGTCGTACACGAGCGTGAAAGACACGATGAAAGATCGAGCAATCATGCGAGTGCGTTCCCCAAATATCGTATTCGGTCTCTATCCCGCGACAGGATCTCGAGAGAGCGTTGATTTCGTAGGCCTGCTCAATCTGTTTTCTGTGCATGCAGGAAGCAAAGTCAGGAATGATTGAAGGCAGCACAACAGAGGACAACATGTGGAGGAAGAAAGAAAATATTCTTCTTGTGTGTGTCTTTCACAGGAAGGGATGATCTCTTTATACAGGAGTCAAGAATTGAGAGAGAATAAATACCATCAAGCTAAGTTATGAAGTTTATCAATTTAGTTGTTATGACTTCGTCATTAACACATCCGTTACTAGTCATCATTTGGTCCTTTATGACTCAGCCGGGACAATAGGTTCAAGGAAGGTGACATATGCACTTTCAACATCATCAAGCCCATGTTGTTTTGAGTTGCGTGTGATGTTTATGTGGTGATTTTTTTGTCTAGAATACATATTTACATCGGTTCATAACAAGAACTGCAACAGAAAATGTGATCATTAGAAATGGTTGGAGACTAGAACCGGTGCTAACATGGTGCTTATCAGTATCGGTTCATAAATTGGAACCGGTTCTGATAACACTTATCATAACCAATTTATAACCGCTATTGATGGTCTTTATTATCATCATCAATTTTTTAGTATTGGTTCTATAACTGGTATAGAAGGCGGTTATGAGTTGGTACAAATGACCATTTCTTTACTAGAGACACCTATGCAGAGATGGTATAATAAAATTCATACGGTGCGAAAACAACTCTGGGGATAGGCAGTTCACATGACGAGCATGCTCAAAAAAGAAAAAGCGAGGCCATCATCAACCATGGATGAACTAGATAACATAGCTGCATTATGTGCTTTGACTGAATAGCAAATTGGACACAAAAGTCAAGCAAACGCACAGTTAGTACGTATGTTGCTTGAGGAAGAAATTAAATGGTATCAACATTCTAAGGCCCGATTCATTCTTGTAGGAGATTGCAATACAAAATACTTCCATAATATAGGGAATGGCCGATATAGGAAGAAACACATTTATTTGTTTCAACAAGATAAGGGCACGATGAAAGGACAAAAAACTTAAAAGTTCTATTAAAATAATATTATAAGGATTTGTTTGGAGACCACGACAAGGGTAACTCTTCCCTTGATGAAACCCAATCAGATGATATCACACAAGTTACTAATAAGTAGAACACCTTTCTTACTGCCCCCTTCACGATGGAGGAGGTTAGGAAAACCATCTTCCGAATGGAACACAACAAGGCCCCTGGGCCGTTTGGTTTTCCCGCTAAATTTTATCAACACTTATGTGAGGTCATTAGAACAAACCTTACGGAGTTGTTTGGTTCTCTACGTATAAGACAACTAGAACTGTTTCAATCTAATTTCATTGGGACATAATTATAGGAATTGATTCCATATAACCAACATTGGACTAAATGGAGCCGACCTTAGTATACAATCGCGAGCAGTAGAAGCGAGTGGTAAAGTCATCCTTTGGAAAAATACAAGTCCCTTTCGGTCCATAATGAGATGGAGATGACAATTTTTTATAAACTATGACCTGCAAAAAGGCTAGGAATCTAAAAGTAATACCTTAACATTCAAGAAACTTTCGGTATTAAAATTAACTTCCATAAAATTGAATTGATCTGTTTTGAGGAAGCTCAAGACGTGGCCGCTCAATATACCGAGTTACTGGTTGTGAGCAAGAACATTTGCCAATCCGATATCTTGAGATTCTGATCACTACTACAGAAACAACCATCTGTCCCGATTCATAATTGTCGTCTGTTCTAGTTCTAGATCCGGTACCAAAAAATTAGTGTTAATCATAAATGTTATCAGTAACGGTTCTAAAACTGGTAAAAATATGCATCATCAAAACCAATTCTCGTTGTTTCTTCTGTTTAGAAGTAATGGCTGACATCGTTATTGAGTTTAATGGATACACTACCCTAGTGATGAAAGTATGGATACAATACCACCATGTTTCATCGAAGCTTTTCATTCTCTATGTTTATTGAAGAAAAATACCATTTGACTTTAATATATGCCTTTTTGAAATATTTTTTAGGATCACTCCAGACGACTTTTTCTGGTGCATTTTTTGAACCATCTCATGAAGGATCACAACCTGGTCGAGGATGTTTCTCCCATTTATAAAGATTCTCTCAGACGGTCGAACCACATGGTCTGCCACCAAATTAATCCTATTTTTAGCAGTCTTAGTAAATATCTTAAAACCAACATTAAGAAGACAGATCTGTCTATATTGTTGTATCGATCGGATTCACTTCTCTAATCTTAGGTATACTGATATATCCATTATCAGAGCCGGATCCAGATACTAACTAGTAATAATAAGAACTAGTTCTAGAAAAGAACTGGTACCGATAATTCAACTACTAGAACCAGTTCCAATTACAAACCAGTATTGATATATGAATTTTCAGTACCAGTTCTAGTTACAAACCACAACGGATAAGTCAACTATGAGAAGTCGTTCCATTTCGGAACTGGTACTGATAATTCAAATATCATAAGTGATTCAACTTAGAAACATGTACTGGTATTCCAATTATCAGAATCACTACCATTTACGGACCGGTATTGATATATCAATTATAGGAACTCGTTCACGTCAAGAACCGGAACTTATACGTTGACTTTTCAGAACCGGTTGATGTTTTAAACCAGTACTGATAACCAGACTTTTATGAACCAGATGATATTACAACTGGTACTGACAATTCAAAAATTAAATGATTGTTGTGGAGGTCTAGATTGTATTGGCCAAATATGATATGACTGTTGTGGAGGTCTGATTTGTATTGGCCAAACATGATTGCCTATTGCTTCGTTATTATAAAGGATGCTAGGAATGTCAGAAATTCGGTAATATTCAATTAGTTTTTGCTGCTATCATGCACCCTATTATCATGGCATGGCCGTTCCGGGGATGGTGATTGGATTTTATTGATCAAATGTTTCTCCATCATCTCTTAGGGACATCACTTCATGTTGCTAGGCATTGGATTGCTTTACTTAATGGACCAAAGTTGTTCCTCTAAAAAACATAACGCACAAGAAGGTAATTAAGTTTATTCATAGATTCGGCATTCCGTAAACATTAACGACAGATCAATATAGTTTATCCATATCTAATCTGGTACGTGAGTTGGCTAAATTATGTAAGATTAAGTTGCTCAATTCATCTACATATGATGCCCGTGCCAATGGTCATGCCTGAGTCTAGTAATAAAACTTTAATCAAGCTCATTAAAAAGAAAATAGAAGACAATTCTTTGATCCTCTCCGGCGCCTGCCAGATGCAAGCCAATCTCTAGCACACAGAGGCGAAGCCCTATCTTGGACTACTCGCTTTTGCCCTTCTCGCTCTACTCCGCACGCAATACCATCGTCAAAATTGGCACCGCCACCAGGCCTGTTTCCAAGCTGTATCCATCCACCATGCTTAACTATGACTACCTAGCTGCGTTAACCGTGGTGTGAGGGACCCGTTTGTACCCTCATCTCATTGGTCGGGATACAGCTGGAAGAGGGGACCCTGGCGAGTCGTCGAGCGCCTTGCTGCTATTCCCGTCGGGCCAACGTCCCGATTCTCTTAAGCCAATATAGTTCTTCCTTCTCCCAAAGGTTAAAGAGCTCTGTTTTCATATTAATGCATTCCCTAATTTCTTTTAAATCCAAACAAACTTTTCCCTCTTTCATTTCTAACTCCGCTAATCTACTTTCAATCTGTACTCTTCTTTTCTTTTCGCTTCCAGCCATATTGAAATTCCAACCTTTTAAAAATTTCTTCACTTTTTTAAGTTTAAAGAGAATTTTTCTTAGAGTATCACTATCTCTAGTTGGCTCAGCCTAAATTCTTTTAACATTTTCTAAGAACTCAGGATTCTTCAACCAAGATAATTCAAAGTGGAAAGAATTTTTTTCCTATCACAACTACGCGCATGGTGCACTATTATAGGGTTATGATAAAAAAGCACCTATTTTTCTTAAAGACCATAATCCTAAGAAACAAATCTTCTAACTCTTTGGACAATGTCAAGGGCCTCTAAAGTAGGGTTCACTTAGTTATTAGACTAGCTATATTTTCCTCCCGATATCTTAATTTCCCTAAGCTCAAATGGTTTATAATCGTATTGAACAGATCAGAAAATCTATTCTTAACAAATTTCTTATTCTTCTCTTCAAAATTTCTAATAATATTGAAATCACCTCCAATTATAAAAGGTAAATCACATTTATAACAAAAGGCATATAATCAGGCAAAAAGTTCTTCTCTACCTTCATCCCTAGGGGAACCATATACATTAACTAATGCCCATCTTTTGTTAAGATTTTTGTCCCATAGACAAACTTGACTCATATACACTCCATCTTTCCAAGAATCAATCATAAACCTTTCCCTATTCATGGCATAAATAACTCCCCCTGCCATACCTCTAGAAGGAATGATATGCCATTCAAAATTACCATTATAATCAATCTTTATCAAAAGGTCATCTTCCAGCTTTTGTATCTTGATCTCTTGAAGACAAATAAAGTCTAATTGATTTCCCTTAATAATGTAACTAATGTAGAAAGGTTTTATTTTTCCTCTAATTCCTCTCCATTTCTAGAAAATACCTTCCATCTTTTTTTCCTAAGTTTACTTCTGGGTTCAGGTCTAACCTGAAACCCCTTATTTCTATACACAGATGCAGCACTCCTTTTACTTCTTCTAGGAGTCACTCTCATAATATCATCATTTTTTATTATCACATCCCTAACATTATTCCTCCCTTCAAGCATGTTGCAGGTATTTGTATCTATAGATTTTGTATCATACCAATCTAAAAGCAAGGATGTAGTCTTGTTTTTTCCTCCTTAGCTGTATACATATCCCTTTCATTCTTGTTGATTCTACTTTTACTGGCTCAATCCATCCTAGCCTTTTCTAAATCTTTCATCATACTAACTGTATCAAAATCCCTATCACTTATTCTAATTCCCATACCCGAAGCAAGCACTATAATCTTCTCAAAATTAAGCTCAGTAAAAGATATTGGTGTATGACACTTACCTTTTGTGCCATCAACACCATGAACTTGCAACTTCCCAATTAACTCTTCATTTTGCTTCTGAATACGAGCACTTTGTCTATGAACCACCATCCTCTGATCTTCATTCACTTTGAGAATATCTCCTATTTTTCCAGTCTCATTTAATAGGACATCTAAGCTTGCATGTGTTATCCTTAGAGTACAATCACATTTCATCAAACATGGAGGATTAGATTTAATTATATCAATGGGATCTGAGATATCAACAATTTCATTACCTAGAAGATCATCTTCCTCTTTATTCCAGTTGTCTATAGAGTTTTTTGTTACACTCGTCTCATTCATGATTTGTATCTTTTTCCCAGAGTTTTCCTCTGTCTGCATATCCTCTTCAGACACCATATCTCCCTGTCCTTTATCACCAGATTCAAATTTCTGCTTTTGTGGATTTTGTTTCCCCCCACCTTGGTTATGAGATAACACTTTTGCTGCTACCTGATCAATCTTAGCCCTTATTGGAGATGACTGAGAAGCATATATCTGCAAACTAGTTTTATGTTCTCTTTTTTATAAGGGTTTTCCACTCTCTTTCAAACCAAAAGTCATATAATATGGGTATATGGCTCCTTCTACCGAAGCAGGCACTTTCCTTAAATCCTTGCAAACAATTTTCTTTCTAACAAAATCATTAGTTTCCACCCCATCTTCATCTATGTCAATTGTAAGGCCCACCAAAGAACCCACATATGCCAAAGTCTTTTTGTTCCTTTTATCATAGGGAATTTCCGTGACCCGGAACCATGCTTCTTGAAGCTGTTCTTTTGCATCAACTGTAGCTTTCCAAGTTTCAACAGTGATCAGAGCATCATTGCTAAGCAAGAGCTTGAAAATTTTCCAGTTGTTTATCATTTGGGCCTCGGGAAACTTCATAGTAGATCTATTATCATCAATCTTTTTTGCAGACCACTCCCAGAATTTGTTCACGGCATTGGACCTGAACTATTCTTCTATTTGTGCTGCAGTAGCCACCCCCCTAATAACAGTGATAACAGCAGTGCTTTCCACTTCCTTAGTTTTAATCTCAGAGGTAATATCAGGAATGCTGAAGAAAACCTGACCTTCCACCTGAGTAGCACAAAGAGAAGCAATATAATCTCTAAAGAGTTTAGTATAGCAATGAACAGCCTCATTCCCAAATTTTGCACATCTTGTACAATGTTTTGCACTGGGACAAGCATTGATTTTGTGATCCTTGCTACCACAATTATAGCACTGAATCTCATTATCAGCCACTATCTTATCCTCATCCTTTATATCTTTGTTAGACCTAGCAACTCCAGTAATATGTTCACAGATATCCTTTGGTTGCAGAACTTCTTCCCCCATAGCCACTTTAGAATCCTTAGCTCTATTGAGACTATAACTTCCTCCCGCAGAAGAATCAGGCATCACCTTGGTTTGTTTGCTGTCAATATTCCCTTCACCTGAGTTATTCTTCTTCCATGGGGTCCACCCCGACCGCCGATGCCATGCATTATTGTTCCAAGACCCCTGATAATTGTTACCAAAGGAATCAAAACAACCCCTACCTCGATTCCAACCTGTAGCACGCTTACCCCCTCGACCTCCTCCATCCCTTCCTCGACTCCCACCATCATTCCCAACATTTAATCTCCCTCTCCCAGTACCAACAGCCGCTGGATTTTCCCCTAACCCTCGAGGATTATCCACCCGTGGTGCAGATCGGTTTGTATCATTTTCCCAAATCGCATCGGAACCCATCCTTCCCCCAAAGCCACTTTCCCAGATCTTGAATCTCCAATATCAGAAACCAAATCCCCCTTCCTAGATTAGGAACAGGATTACCTATTTTAGCTTTCCCGGGATCATTCTGACCTCCTTTCTCCTCATCTCCCGACACCATGATTGTTGGAGCAAGACAATATCGAACCACCTGAGCGAACGCCCGATTTCTTCCCCAAAAGTGACCGAAGTATTTCTCCTGTGTTTTGGTGTGTTTCGTTGGCAGCGAAGAATAAGTGAGAAAACCCTAGCCCGTCCCCCTCCTTATCGATACAGCCAAGGGTAAAATTAGGATTATATTTCCCATTTTGTTCCTGACTTACATTTGTGCTAAAACCCTCACATTCTATCGTAATTTCAGTCTCAGTCTGTTCCTTAATTCTATTACTGTTCTTTCCTTTGATCGGCTCTTCATCTTACCGACAACCAGACTCCAGTTCTAAGATAATTGCCATACCACACCAAACTGGAAAACCACTAACACCCAAAAAAACAATGAACTTCTGTCACAACCAACTAAGGTCACTATCCAAATCAAATTAACCCTATCAATTCCAATGAAAACACTTAAACCTGAGCAGATTTACAATGCAGGTGAGAAAGAAACATGAAAGAATCGAAATAACCGAAACACGAAAGATACTTCAAAATCGTAAACTCCATATGATAACCACTCACCTAGTCGCGTAGAAGCACAGCAAAGTAGCAGAAAACAACTTTGGTTGAGATAATCCACTTCCGTCGATCCAGAAAGAAAATAAATCATATCAAACTTGAATTAGAATTTTCTTACCGCTTGAGATTGTAGTGAAGAAAGATGTTGCTACCAAGAACCCCTTCTTGAATCTAGGATCTGTTCAAGGCCGCAGAAAACAGCGCAGGCAAAAACGACGGCGCTATACCCAAGATTAGCACCGGCGCTACACCCAACAGATCAAGCTCAATCCTCCCTCCCCTGAACCTGGAGCAGTAGATGAGTACTCTCTCCGGTGAGCAAAGGAGCGTAGCACAGATCCGGCTAGAATCTCCGCTCCGCACCGGCCTAGACAGGGCTAAAGACGAGGAAGAGCATGCCCACAATAGTTGTGGTGGAGAACAGCGGTGAGCAGGGCGGCGGAGCGCTTGAGGGCCGCGGGGCAGTGGGGGAGCGCTCGAGGGCCGCGGGGCGGTCTCGGTTTGTCTTGGGACATGGAGTCATATCCAATGTATCACGTAGACATATTGTTAGAGTATATTTGTCAGACTAGATAGATTGACATATATATGTAAGATATATATTTCATATGCTAGATAGATCGTCATATTTATCGCAAGTATATCATGATATCACGAGTTTTACGTTAAAGATCTATGTCTACTGCTGCCCACATCGCGTTGCCCTAGGGGAGACATCCATCTCCGCCAGCGGGAACGCTCTCGTAGTTAGACTAACCGTCCATCTTTTTTATCTACGTCATTATTGTGGTTTTTTTATTTTACCCGATCACTGATATAGATTGAGTCGCCCACCGCCTGTCAACATTGTGCGCCTCTCCTTCAACAGTACACCACCAGTCTGATCAGTCGGTCATACGCGTAACCATGTCGAGGTCACGTACCACACCTTTGAGCTTCGGGCTGCCACCCGAGTTTGCTACAAACCAAAGACAAGTCCTCTGAGGCATGACCTTGTTAATTGCGGCATATTATTATATCCTCATTGTCATTCCAAGCAATGATGACCCCCAAATCATCTAAGCACATGGTCTTCGTCATGTCGATCAGGTTCTTCAACTACATAAAGCACTGCTGCCCTACCCGCGTTGCGACTTTTGGCCGCCGATTTAGCCATGTTTTCTTCTTCTTCTGATATGTTATGGGATCTGGCAAACTCAAGGCATGTTGTGTCCATGGTGGCTTCGACAATATCGACCTAAGCATCAACCTCCTTCTTCATGGCCACACAAAATCACCGTCTTCGTCCAAGGCGCATCACTGCACACCCTCTACATGGCACCTTTCTATACACCCTCTACATGGCACCTCTCAGTGCACCCTTCTTTGGTGCCTCTCTGTGTCCGTGGCTTTATATGTGACTTCCTTGACATCGACAACCTCAATTTCAACATCATCAACTATCACTACCTCATGCACTGTTGGAAAATTAAAAATTTTATGATTAGTTTAATCTATAGTAAAGCATAAATCATGACTTGCACATAAATCATGAACATGACAGTTATGATCGATGCTATGCTCTCCGTTTTAGCAATAGTAATACACAAAATTACTAAAGCTAAAATATGAGTTTTAAAAAAGTACGCAGAGGCGGGAACAGTGCTTAAGGCACGAGCAGCACCGTCATTCGACATGTTGGGCTGCTCAAAGTAGTCGATTTTGTTTGGTACAGGAAGATCGTCGAAGCAGTGCTTTGCAGTGCAGATTACGTGCACGAACACCTAGAGTAGTCATACACGAGGCTGAGGACACGATGAAAGATCGAGCAATCATGCGAGTGTGTTCCCCAAAAATCGTATTCGGTCTCTATCCCGCTACAGGATCTCGAGAGAGCATTGATTTCGTAGGCCTGCTCAATCTGTTTTCTGTGCATGTAGGAGGCAAAGTCGGGAATGATTGAAGGCAGCACAACAGAGGACAACATGTGGAGTAAGAAAGAAAATATTCTTCTTGTGTGTGTCTTTCACAGGAAGGGATGATCTCTTTATACACGAGTCAAAAATTGAGAGAGAATAAATACCATCAAGCCAAGTTATGAAGTTTATCAATTTAGTTGTTATGACTTCGTCATTAACACATCTGTTACTAGTCATAATTTGGTCCTTTATGACTCAGCCGGGACAATAGGTTCAAGGAAGGTGACATATGCACTTTCAACATCATCAAGCCCATGTTGTTTTGAGTTGCATTTGATGTTTATATGGTGATTTTTTTTGTCTGGAATACATATTTGTATTGGTTCATAACAAGAACTGTAACAGAAAATGTGATTATTAGAAAAGGTTGGAGACTAGAACCGGTGCTAACATGGTGCTTATCAGTATCGGTTCATAATTGGAACCAGTTCTGATAACTCTTATCATAACCAATTTATAACCGCTATTGATGGTCTTTATTATCATCATCGATTTTTTTGTATTGGCTCTATAACTGGTATAGAAGGCGGTTATAAGTTGGTACAAATGACCATTTCTTTACTAGAGACACCTATGCAGAGATGGAACAATAAAATCCATACGGTGCGAAAACAACTCCGGGGATAGGCAGTTCACATGACGAGCATGCTCAAAAAAAGAAAAAGTGAGGCTATCATCAACCATGGATGAACTAGATAACATAGCAGCATTATGTGCTTTGACTGAATAGCAAATCGAGTGCAAAAGTCAAGCAAATGCACAGTTAGTACGTATGTTGCTTGAGGAAGAGATTAAATGGTATCAGCATTCTAAGGCCTGATTCATTCTTGTAGGAGATTGCAATACAAAATACTTTCATAATTATAGGGAATGGCCGATATAGGAAGAAACACATTTATTTGTTTCAACAAGATAAGGGCACGATGAAAGGACAAAAAAGATAAAAGTTATATTAAAAATATTATAAGGATTTGTTTGGAGATCACGACAAGGGTAACTCTTCCCTTGATGAAACCCAAACAGATGATATCACACAAGTTACTAATAAGCATAACACCTTTCTTACTGCACCCTTCACGATGGAGGAGGTTAGGAAAACCTCTTCCAAATGGAACACAACAAGGCCCCTGGGCCGTTTGATTTTCCCGCTAAATTTAATCAACACTTATGTGAGGTCATTAGAACAAACCTTATGGAGTTGTTTGGTTCTCTATGTATAAGACAACTAGAACTGTTTCAATCTAATTTCATTGGGACATAATTATTGGAATTGATTCCATATAACCAACATTGGACTAAATGGAGCCGACCTTAGTATACAATCACGTGCAGTAGAAGCGAGTGGTAAAGTCATCCTTTGGAAAAATACCAGTCCCTTTCGGTCCATAATGAGATGGAGATGACAATTTTTTATTGACCATGACCTGCAAAAAGGCTAGGAATCTAAAAGTAATACCTTAACATTCGAGAAACTTTCAGATATTAAAATTAACTTCCATAAAATTGAATTGATCTGTTTTGAAGAAGCTCAAGACGTGGCCGCTCAATATACCGAGTTATTGGTTGTGAGCAAGAACATTTGCCAATCCGATATCTTGAGATTATGATCACTACTAGAGAAACAATCATCTGTGCCAATTCGTAATTGTCGTCTGTTCTGGTTCTAGATCCGGTACTAAAAAAATAGTGTTAATCATAAATGTTATCAGTAACGGTTCTAAAACTGGTAAAAATATGCATTATCAAAACCGATTCTCGTTATTTCTTCTGTTTAGAAGTAATGGCCGACATCGTTATTGAGTTTAATGGCCACACTACCCTAGTGATGAAAGTATGGATACAATACCACCATGTTTCATCGAAGCTTTTCATTCTCTATGTTTATTGAAGAAAAATACCATTTGACTTTAATATATGCCTTTTTGAAATATTTTTTTAGGATCACTACTTTTTCTAGTGCATTTCTTGAACCATCTCATGAAGGATCACAACCCGGTCGAGGATGTTTCTCCCATTTATAAAGATTCTCTCAGACGGTCGAACCACATGGTCTGCCACCAAATTAATCCTATTTTTAGCAGTCTTAGTAAATATCTTAAAACCAACATTAAAAAGACAAATCTGTCTATATTGTTGTATTGGATTCACTTCTCTAATCTTAGGTATACTGATATATCCATTATCAGAGCCGGATCCAGATATTAACAGGTAATAAAATAAGAACTAGTTCTAGAAAAGAACTGGTACGGATAATTCAACTACTAGAACCAGTTCCAATTACAAACCAGTATTGATATATGAATTTTTTCAGTACCAGTTCTAGTTACAAACCACTACGGATAAGTCAACTATGAGAAGTCGTTCCATTTCGGAACAGGTACTGATAAGTCAAATATCAGAAGTGATTCAACTTAGAAACATGTACTGGTATTCCAATTATCAGAATCACTACCATTTACGGACCGGTATTGATATATCATTTATAGGAACTCGTTCACGTCAAGAACCGGAACTGATACGTTGACTCCTCAGAACCGGTTGATGTTTTAAACCAGTACTGATAACTGGACTTTTATGAACCAGATGATATTACAAACTGGTACTGACAATTCAAAAATGAAATGATTGTTGTGGAGGTCTGGATTGTATTGGCCAGATATGATACGACTGTTGTGGAGGTCTGATTTGTATTGGCCAAACATGATTGCCTATTGCTTCATTATTATAAAGGATGCTAGGAATGTCAGAAATTCAGTAATATTCAATTAGTTTTTGCTGCTATCATGCACCCTATTATCATGTCATGGCCGTTCCGGGAATGGTGATTGGATTTTATTGATCAAATGTTTCTCCATCATCTCTTAGGGACATCACTTCATGTTGCTAGGCATTGGATTGCTTTACTTAATGGACCAAAGTTGTTCCTCTAAAAAACATGACGCACAAGAAGGTAATTAAGTTTATTCATAGATTCGGCATTCCATAAACGTTAACAATAGATCAATATACTTTATCCATTATCTAATCTGCTACGTGAGTTGGCTAAATTTATGTAAGATTTAGTTGCTCAATTCATCTACATATGATGCCCATGCCAATGGTCATGCCTGAGTCTAGTAATAAAACTTTAATCAAGATCATTAAAAAGAAAATAGAAGACAATCCTTTCATCCTCTCCGGCGCCTGCCAGATGTAAGCCAATCTCTAGCACACAGAGGCGAAGCCCTATCTTGGACTACTCGCTTTTGCCCTTCTCGCTCTACTCCGCACGCAATACCATCGTCAAAATCGGCACCGCCACCAGGCCTGTTGCCAAGCTGTATCCGTCCACCATGCCTAACTATGACTCCCTAGCTGCGTTAACCGTGGTGTGAGGGACCCGTTTGTACCCTCATCTCATTGGTCGGGATACAGCTGGAAGAGGGGACCCTGGCGAGTCGTCGAGCGCCTTGCTGCTATTCCCGTCGGGCCAACGTCCCGATTTGGTGAGGTAGACATGGAGTAAGGTGCGCCACCACTTTGTGACCAACCATGTGGTCCGGGCCTGAATGGACAGCGATGATTTCTTTCATTTTGTTTAATATTTAGATCATCAGAAAATGATGGAAAATTATAAAACACATAATAAATTATAGTAAGCTTAACAATTATAATAACAATTCTGATAGCTTACTTATTATCATATATATGGGTTAAAATTTTCAAACTCATGTGTTGCACTGCTATGCATAGTAAAAAAATTAGAGAAGCTAAACCTTGTTTAAATTTATTTATATTTATATATGCATGGTAAATTCATGATATTAACCTGCATGTTTAGCTTCGTTTAATAATAACCCTCAAGGCATTTCTGCACCACATGCATAGTTATCTAGTTATGCGTTTATCTTCATTTTCTTGTATTGAATTGATTATAAATTCATCTTGCTTAGAAAATCCCTAAATTTTATGGTAATTACACTACAGGAAACGTAACAATTTACGACGGCTAGATTAATTTACGACAGCTCTAGGGTTGGCCGTTGTAAATTAAATTAATTACGGCGGCCAACTCCGACCGTCTTAAATAAAAAGTTGTTTACGACGGCTTGACCTAGGCTTTCGTAAATAACTGGTTATTTACGACGGCCAGGGCTTGGCCGTCGTAAATAAGCTTATTCACGAGGGGCAGATCAGGGGTCGTCGTAAATAAGTCTTATATACCCGCGGGCCCATCTCGGCGCGGGCATTCACGCCCGCGCCAACCCGAGCCCCCGCCGCCGCGCCTGAGCGCCGCCCGATGTGCCGCCCTGCCCGTCGCCCGAGCCGCCGTCGCCTCGTCCTCCGCCGCCCCGCCGTCCACCCGGTCGCCGCCGCTCCATCCTCCACCCCAGCCTCCGCCGCCCCGGCCGCTGCCGCCCCGGCCACAGCTTCCCCGGCCTCCGCCGCACCGGATTCCGCCGACCCGGCCCACACACCGGATTCCGCTGACCCCGCCGCTGCCACCGCGTTGCATCCTACTTGGATAAGGTGAACATGGTCTTAAATTGATTGATTATTACTTTAATTTAAGTTATTTTAGTTATTTAAGTTGTTTAATTGATTCGTTAGTTGTTTAATTGATTGATTAGTTGTTTATTTAGTTAATTTAGTAATTGATTGATTTTGGTTATTTTAGAAATTATTTCTGATTTAAGTTATTTAATTTATTTAATTGATTCATTAGTTGTTTAATTAAGTTAATTTATTAGTTTATTTATTTTAGATATTTAATTTTAGCTTTACTCCTCGGCCTCGCCTCCCGAGCCCCTAGGCGATTTAGTGTTTTAGTTAATTTATTGTTTTCAAGGCGACACCTAGGCGTCCAGCCCCTCGTGCCGCCACCGCCGACGCCTCACGCCACCGAGCCTGAGCCTGCCTCTCAGCCCTTCCCCCAGCCCCCGCTGTTTCCCTGGCCCCCAGCGGGCCCCCCTCTTGGTCCCCGGCATCCCACCCCGCCGCTGTTGGACTTCGTTCGCTCCCTCTTCAAGTCATTTTTTAATAATTATGTTTTGTCTATTAATTACTTGCGTGAAAATTGTTTGAAAATTGAGTGATAATTATTTGCTTCACGATGTTTAGCTATATACACCGTCGTGAGAGCATGTAATACGATAATTAATAGTAGGACATCTATCGAGCCGAACTTTGAGGCGAACGGTGCCGGTGCTGATGCGAAGCACTCATTGGAAAACGACGGTGTACACGAGACATACACGGAGCTTCGAGCACCTAAGGACTCGGAGAGATGCTCGATGAGAGCTGTCGGTACGGGCGCGGCGCCCGACTGACCTCCCACGAGGCGCAAATCAACCTTCAGGGGGTTGTGTGGGCTGATTTTATGGTAAGTCTGCTTAATAAAATTTTGTAAATTATTATTCTTCAACTTGATACAATTGTTAATGCATATCTCCCCAATATTTGTTTTCTTATAGCTGAGGTACCATTTAGAGGACACGAGTCAGAGCATGTTAGACCATGCTAGAGCCGTGTTCAACAGAAATGCACGGAAATTTGTAACGCAAGCGTTATCGTACGCTCGTATTCAAGCCGTGAATGAGTACCTCAAGCGACGCCAGGAGTACCAGTCGGGGCCGTTTACGAGAGCCTCCGACCCTTACTTGACAGAGGAGCAGTACGCAAAGGTAAGTTGTTTGTGTTTAATTATTTTAATACTTAGTTATGTAAAATATATTTTAATGACATAACAAATATGTACAGGTCAGTATTTCCTAGCTAGAGGGTCGACCCGAAACGTACCGAGCTCTCTGCCAGATGTGGGTTAGCGATGCTTTCATCGCTAAGTCCAGGAGGGCTCATGGATGCAGAGATTCAGACTCAAAGCACTCCTATGGCCCCGATGGCCATGTTCGTTTAGCAAAACACATGGTAAGAATAATAACCCTTCTTTGTATGTCTTTATAATACAATTAGCATACTAACACATATCTACAGGAGCGCGATACCGGTCAGGTACCGACCGACACTGCCGTCTGGAAGCGGGGTCATTAGGACCCATCCCAGCCTGGGGAGTGCAGCCAGGTCATGCCCGATCGACTGGTAAGTCATTAAAAGTTATCAATTCAGTTGTTACTTTTTTGTTGTTACTAATACGCAATTTTATTCCTTTTAGGAAAAGTATGGGCGAGAGGCGGTGAGGATACGTGGCAAAGGGTATGATTGGGAAGACGAGTCAATGGACCCTCAAGCCGTTTACGCTAGCGGGGGCAGGAAGGCAGATGGATGGTAAGTTGTTTATTTTCTTTATTTCTGTAAAAACTTGCTTCTTCTAATTATTATTCTTTTATTTCAGGTTTGCCATTTTTGATGGAGTTGTTGAGTCAAGGGTAGCACGACCTTCTATCGTCACTCCATCAACCAAGGAATCGTCCATCGGGCATACAAGTCATCGTCCCTCATAGAGCTAGATAGATGAGCTCCTTAGGAAGAGAGAAGAGATTCGGAGAGAGAGGGAGGAGCTCCAGAGGAAGAGGGAGCAGCAGGCTGCCTACATGGCAAACTACATGGCTCAGATGTAGGCGGCGATGGAGGTAAGTATTTGAATACAAATTCATTTAAATTCCTAACATTGCATTAGTTTATTTGTTTTAATGTTTTGCAATTACAGGCCTTAGCTAGACAGAGTGGGCAGCAAATCCCGATTCCGACGTGGCAGCCGTCAGATTTTGCCCCGCTACAAGTGCCCCCACCACATGCACATTCAGATGTCCAGGTAATGTGTTTTTATTTGCCATTTTCTAATCTAAGAAAAACTTAGTGTAGTTGAGGGGAGAGAGTGAGAACGAGAGTGAGGGGGAGAGGGAGAGAGTCAGTGTAAAAGTCAAAGAAAGTGATTTGTAAAAGTGATCATTTCATCACCTCACAACACCACAGCTCATTTTGTGGATAACTCATGAACACTTGTGAAGAGCAAGTAACCACCATCAAAAGGGTGATTAGAGGGGAAAGCCCTAACTTAAAAAAATGGGATTTCTACACATGTACATGAAAGGTTGATCTCACCCCTAGACCCTAAATAGCCTTGGGAAGTCCCAGGCAAAATTTCATGCAAATCCAATACTTTTTGAGGCACTTTTGGAGGCATTTGAAAAAGGGGCCAATTTGAATGCAAATTCAAATTGCAACCACTTCCACCACTTGAATTCAAAAGTTGACTTCATATTCAGACTCAGCACATTTTTCTGAGTTAGTCCACCAATTTTTATCCCCACTGGACTTCATCTTGTCGGGAGCTAAATTTGCATTAATTCAAAAACTAAATTTGAATTTCAATTCAAATGTGCAGCAAATTTAGCCAAACCAGTTTCAAATTGAGGAAATCAAATTCAAACCATGACTTTGGGGCTTAGTCTCTCATTCAATTGTGAGTAGCTGGGATCCTTTCAGTAAAAATTTGGAAAAGAACTAGAGGGGGAGATGGGGCCCACTGGTCAGTGACTCAACTCTACTAAACCGACTCAACCGAAGGAAATCGACCACGGCGACTGTACGGCGCGTGCAGAGGCCGCCAGCTCGCTCGGGGCTTCCACCTCATGGTGAAAAATTTTGGCTCAAAGGCCAGCACACCGAGCTGCTCCACCCTTCCTTCTGTTCCCGAGTGAAAACGAACACGTTCTGAGCTATTCTCCCGACCCCGCGCAAGAACTCGTCGCTGTTTCCTCTGATCACCGGTGACTGGCCAATCCCGGCTGCTTCACGCGCTACCACCAGAGAAGAAAAGGTGCGCCCGCGTGTGAGGAAGCTGTAGGAGAAAACCTTTCACCGTTTCACACAGGGTAGAGAGAGAATTCCGAGTTTTCCCCCACGGTGCACCTTAGGGTTAGAAATCGGCCGTCGGCGAAATTCGTTGCATGGGGGCAACCGCCGGCCAAGCTGCAGCTCACACATTCTCTAGACACTCGTGCGCGTCTTTTCGAGCAAGAACCCGCAGTAACAATCATCCCAAACCCTAGTTTCACCAATCACAGTCCGGCGGAAGAGAGGGTCGCCGGTGAGGTCCAGGTTGCCGGCCGTTTAGGTCCCAACCAAGGTCATGCCGAGTTGCCCGATGCTTCCCTGGACGTGGTGACGCGATTAGCGCGCGAAGGGGTGGTTAGGAGGGCGGGAACACGTTGCCGATGTTGCACAGAGACATAGCGCTCGTCTCCGGCGAGCCACGGCGGTTAGCCGGCGGCGGCATGGTGTCCATCGTGATGAGGACATCACAACAGTGGATACTCACATTGATATACAAGGACCAATCACAAGAGGACGAGCACGGTTACTAAATCAGCAGGTGAACTCGTTCCTAACTTCATACCCATGTGGTTTTGAGAATGGATTGCTATTGAATGATTTAATTGTTATTAGGAACCATCGACATGGTCAACAAGTAAAGGGAGGAGGATTTGGGGACGTGGAGAATCATTTGGGACGTCCACAAGTTGATGGAAACAGTCACCAACTCAGACTCGAGTTCAACTCGGAGTCCAGGAGCAGTACATCTTAAAACGGACGCCCAGGGTGCATACAGACTCCATTTTTGACTTTCTACATATGCATGAAAAGATGAGAAGATAAACTTTCCAATGGTTCTGGTCCCACATTAAAATTCGCCGGGAGTCGTTGGGAGTTGTCGAAACAAGTTGAATTCAGAGTTCTGTCCGGTGTTGCACCACCGTATTGTGCTTTTGTGCCTTGTATCCCGTATGAGTCCATTAGGGATGCGTCTAAAGGTCTTATGGTCGAACACTAGCCTTTAAATACTGTAGCCGCCAGCCATATTTTGTGGGTTTTGCTTAGATAAACAGCCGCCGTTCTACGGTTTGTGTGAAACCCCAACTTCATGATTTTCAGATCACATCTTCTACGTTCTTGCTCGTGTTCTCTTTTGCACCTGCAGGGATTAGCCTCCTTGGCAAGGTCGTGCACGGTTGATAACCAACGGAGCAGTGGTGTAGTGATTGCAGGGGTGTTCGAACTGCTCGAGTGCCACGGATCATCAATGTCAAGTTCTCCACCTCAATCGACCTATCTTTTGGAAGATCCGGCCTAAACCACTCATCACATCGTGTTCAGTGTCCAAAGTAATGTGGGGGCGGCATGTCTCACCGTCGCTGACGAGCTAGGTCGCCGGGAACGCCGACCTCGCTGGAGCTCCAGCGGCTCGGGGCGGCGGCGTCGGGAGGAAGACGAAGGCATGGGTCCCACGTGTCAGCCGCTGAGTTAAGTGCGCGCGAGAGCGCAGTTAGTTTAAATTAAATTGGCGGGTCCGGCTGTCAGTCTCTGGTCGAGTGCGGGAGACAATTTTCTATAGGAAAAATAATTCAGGGATCAGCCCAAATTTTAGAAATTCATAACTCGAGTTAGAAGTATCCAAATTCAGTGAACCAAATTTTGTTAGATTCATATCTTTGAGTACTATCCAGCAAAACAAGTTTCAGCTTATGAAACTTAATAATTGTCCAGAATTCATTCCCTAAAAGTTAAAATGTTAGAAATTTTATCTGGAGAATTACTTTATGAAAAATTCTGAAATTTGGCTGTGAGGTTCATTAGAAAATCCTTGAGTCACAGTAAAATTTTAAGACTCATCCAAGTTCATTTAGTCCCCCTAATGGTGTGATTATGTGAACTGCCCTGACAAAATAGAAAAATATACAGAAACATTTTACAGATTTTCTCAAATCTTGTTTGGGGCACAACTTCATCTAGAATCCTTCAAATGACATGAAACCAATTCCATTAGAACCATCTTAAATTCTAGTTTCCAGAAGGTAATGGTTGGAGCCATTAAAACCCCTGGAGTTCCTTAGAGGCTCTAATATTGACCAAATAGGCTTTTATTTGTACAAAGTTCAAATGAACTTTGTTTCAAATGAAACTTGGTCAAGGCTCTGGTTAGGACCCTACCAAGCCACCATAAAAATTTCAGAGCCAAAGGGGATGGCTGGATAGAGTTATGGTAATTACTTGTCCAGTTCTAAACATTGCATTTAAATTGACATATAGTATATCGTTTACGTGTAGTCGCTGAAGGCGAGGAGACCCCGGAAGTGCTCGACTTCCTTATTCCGGACGAAGCCTTAACATCTGACCATAAGCAACAAGGCAAGCCCCGGTTTGCATTAACCCGTTTTACAAAGTTTTGCTTTGTTTACATACTTTGTATGAGGTGTGTGTGTGTGTGTGTGTGTGTGTGTGTGTGTGTGTGTGTGTGTGTGTGTGTGTGTGTGTGTGTGTGTGTATATATATATATATACATTAGGTGTAGGATGGATGAAACCCCAAATGCATAACCAGATTTTTCCTATAATAGAGATGGTGGTGTCTAAGGCCTCGAGTAGACAGGCTATGCTTAATGATTCATAGAACTTTAGTACAAGTCGAGTAGTTGGAATCTACTCGCGAGTTAGGCTTGGGACACACGGGATTGGTTCGAGTGATGTGAGATCACTTTAGTAAGGAAAATGAGACTAGGCAGGGGTTAGGGCGCAGCAAGAGGAAGTCTTGTGTGCGCAGCCCTGTCCGTGTCGATTGAGGACCGATCCGTGTGCTGCCCTGCTGAATAAGTATTGAACGTACCGAAGGCATATCGGATATATGAGTCCCGATAAACCGATGTAACCTAAACCTCCGGGCGTCGAGGCATAGCACACTGATTTATAGGTGTAGGTTGAGGGCAGCAAGGTGGAAATCTGCTAACGGGCATAGAGAGATACTCCGTGTAGGGAACCTCCTGCTCATTTCGGTGCGACCGGTTCGACGTTTGGGCTGTTGGGTGAAAGGTTGTCCCGTACGACACGGGGTAAGCGTGCTGTGTGGAGCTCCGCGTGTGGGCGTACGTCACATGCTATTCGGGTATCCCTGCAGGTGTATATCGAGTCGATTCACCGTCCCTCGCGGTGATGAGTACCACTTGTTCACTGCGTTGTAACGTACATAAACTATGGAATGTCATGATTCAATACTGCTGATATGTCTAATTGTTTTGCTACATGTGTGCCACCAAATATTGCTTACTAAATTTCAGATTCATGAACTGTTAACTTGTGGCTAAAAGATGAACTGAGGATGAACTTATAGGCGTGTCCATTTGCTGAAATTTACCATCCCATGTTCGTGTAAACTGCGTGTAGAGTTTCATGCCTAGGTGAGTCGGTTAAGTCTTGTTGAGCCCTCGTGCTCACGGTTGCTGCTATAAGTGTTTTTCAGGTGAGGAGTATCTCACGGACTCGGGTTACGAGTCCACCGGCGAGGGCTACCCTCCGTCGGGGACCACGGTTGAGTGGGAACCGTACACACCGCGCTGAGCTGAAGAAGTGCAGCTAGTGTGGGTTGCCTAGGGCTGGGCTACCGACTTTTGCTAGGTAGATGGGCGTGAGTTGTACAAACTTAGCTTCCGCTGTTGTAATATAAACACTAGTTTGTAACTGAAGTATTGTACTACTTTGTACGTTTCAGTTGGTTTTCTATGTATTACAATATCGTTCTTATGATGTGTGCTGTCAGGTGTCGCATCGTGCGGCACCACCCTCAGCGATCCTGGATGAGTGGATTTCGGCCCGCCACAGGCTGGTATCAGAGCCGCATTGGGGATATCACATTAATTAAGGATTGTATTACGGGAAAACTTAGGTTTACGGTGAGGATTCGCTAGTTTGCCCAAATATGGACTATACTAGCATAGTTAATTAAAGTGGCAAGACTAACATATGTGTTATAATTCTGAATTTTAATTAAGTAACAACGCACCTACGCTCCGGCAAAAATGGTAAGGAACGCCACCGAAAGTGGTTCAATTTTGGTTAGCTCCCCTGACGAGAAACGTGGTTCAGGGGTAGGTCTCCAAGCTTGGTGTGTGACGTCAATATGAAACTCTTGGACTCTTCATGTTCCTGAGTTCATATGAAATGCTGATCCCTAGCGTGCATTAGGCAAGTAAGTGGAAACCCCATCGTGTGGTCAGTAACGCGATAGTGTGTTCGTCTGGAAATAGCCCAGGAGGACATACGCAACGCTTGCCATCGGCGTGACCTGCAGGGCAGTAGGTGGTATCTGTTGGGTTGATAAAATTCCCAACCGTGACGACCTGTTCACGCTCTACTCGGGTTCCCCATCGTGTGGTGTTAAAATATGATCACGTACCTTGAGACGTGGCTTAACTCAAGGACGGCCGTACGGCAATGATACGGGCGTTTGTATTTACTTTCAAATATGGACCTGCCTGAAATGAAAATGACATTTGAGTGCATCATTATTGGGTGTTCTTCTGCAGGTACTAACCATGTATGTATCCCGTGTAGTGTACGTGTGCGAGAGACCGTTTAGTGCCACAATTGAGACGTACATTCCAGTATAATCCGGTTAGGATTTTCTTTTTGTGAGGAACGTAGTACCGACATATCATAGGCATGTGCATGAAAGTTAATGATAATAAGGAACTAAAATCACCAAGTTTCAACACTTAGGAACCTGGTTGGGTAGAAAAATTCAGTAGTTAATCAATTTAGCTCAAAGGGAGTGAAAAACAGAGTGCTCTGTTTTGGCAGCAAGTCTGCTGAATTTTGACAGAGCATAACTCACAGATTATTTAGCCAATGGAGGTGTGGAATAATGTTCTGGAAAGGTGTTTAAGTACTCTACAACTTTGTTGTAGACTTCCAGAGCTGAATCACACCTTAAGATAGTTTAAATCCCAGAGGAATGTAAACTGTCCAGAACAAGGACAGATTTAAAATACTCTCTGGACTGTTCTGTTTTTCAAGCATAATTTCCTGTACAAAAATCTAAAATTGTCATATAATACAGTTTTGGAAAGGGTAGGAGATGTTTTACATCTTTGTAATTCAAAGTTTCTGTAATTTCAGCATGGAATTGAGTTGAAATTAGAGTTGAAAACAGCAACTTCCAAAGGAGATGCTGTTGAAATTCTTCTAGAAATTCTGTTGACTTTGAATTATATTAACTTTTTAACCAGATCTGATCTGAGGGCAAATAAATACTCATTGGAAATATACTGAAGTTAACTTTAACTTTGGTATTCAGCTTGAGTCATGAAAATGCCCGGCATCAGATCAAAATCTGGGATATGTAGAAACTGGTCATTCTGGCAGAGGGATGACAGTTGAACTCATTTGAGAGATTGTTGTACCCTAGGAGGTTTAAGGACTTACAATGGGGTAGTCCATACTCATGAGCAGTTATCTTCGACTAGTGAAATATTTGAGTATATGTCTTACTCAAGTTTCTTTTGCTAGAGACCATGTTTGTGTCGTATTGAAGATAAAAGGGTAGTATACGTGATGACAAAGCGATGTAACGTCTCGTAGTGACCAAACCTAGTTGTGATGAACTTCCAAAGTGGAAGTCCGTAAAGTTGGATTTAACTAGCTTGTATTTGGTCTGGTAATGGTGTAGCTTGTGCAAAGTTATTACATTATCTGTATACGCGAGGTATCACATGTTTTACTGTCATTATGTTTTATGCCTATTGGACTGCATGAAGTATGTTGTGGGACTGATGTTTATTATCGTATGGTTGCAGATGGTTCGCACTCGGACCACGCATGAGATTGGTGGATCTAGACAGCAGGGGGGTGATGACTCCCAGCCACCTGCCTACGACAGCACCCCGCAGCAACAACCGCCACCGCCGCCTCCACTTACGCTAGCAGATGTGATCGCGGCCCTGGTGGGTAATCGTGAGGAGCAGACCGACCTGCTCCACACGATCGTACAGAATACGTCCCAGGCAGGGGGGTGCGGGGGGCGGGGGCTGTCAAGAGAGGGGGACTCGTGAGCCCTGTTATGTGACGTACTCGGACTTCATGAGTACGCACCCTCCGGTGTTCACAGAAGCAGCAGAATCCCTGGAGGCCGACAACTGGCTGCGGACAATTGAGTCTAAGTTCGGGCTGCTCCAATGTACGGAGCGGCAGAAGACTCTGTTCATGGTGCAGCAACTTCACGGTGCCGCTGGTGCGTGGTGGGCGAACTATGTCGCCTCACTGCCGGCTAGCCACGCCGTGGCGTAAGAAGAATTTCGGGAGGCGTTCCGCGCCTACCATATCCCTCCCGGGATAATGAAGCGGAAGTTCCCAGAGTTCTTGGAGCTGAAGCAGGGCTGGAGGAGTGCCCACGACTACTCCCGTGCCTTCAACCATCTGGCGCAATATGCGTTGGATTATGTCTCCACCGAGGAGAAAAACGGGAGCACTTCTATCGGGGATTACATCCCGACATGAAGACGCATCTCGTCCAATGCAATCGCGACACGTTCAATGATCTAGTCAACGCCGCGATCATGCAAGAAGATGCTCAGCGGGAGTTGGCAGCTAAGCAGCGGAAGCACAGCACTCCACCCAGCAGTGGGGGTGGAGCTTCCTAGAAATACCGCATGGTGTATCGGACACCATCCGGTCAGCAGTGGCATCCACCGGCGCGACCTCAGCAGTCCGGGGGTCGTTCTTTTCAGCCACCCCCGTTCCAACCGACGATGCCACCACCGCGACCGCAACAGCAGCAGAAGATGGTACCCCGGGCGTTTTCACCGCCACAACGCACCCCGGGTTTCAGTCCGCCGATCAGCGGAGGACCGCCTCGCTACACCTGCTTTACGTGTGGCCAGGCGGGCCATTTCTCGAAGGACTGTCCCTAGGGGCAGCAGAGCAGCGGGCAAGCCCAGTATCAGGGTGGTGCTCGAGGCTGACCTCCGGTCAAGAAGGTTGGTCAGTGAACTGAGGGCGTTCGCAACCTCGACAATGAGGACGCCCCAGAGGGAGACAACGTGCTGGCGGGTACGTTTACTCTCAATGATCAAGCAATTGTCATATTATTTGATTTGGATGCAACTCATAGTTTCTTAAGTGCATCCTATGTGGCTAAGCATCAAATGCAAGTCTTCCCAACCGACTGCTCATATATGATCTGCTCACCGGGAGGGAAGATTTCAGCAAATATGATGATTCCAAAAGCACCTCTGTGCTTAGGTGGGAAGATATATCCCACCACCTTGATAATCCTTACGGGACAAAAGATTGATGCAATTTAAGAATGTCATGGTTACACTACCATGGCGCTGTCCTGGACACTTGGACACGGACGGTTCATTTGAATTCTCTATTCCACCGTCCACATTCCATGGTGTTAGACAATCCTGTCCAGGAAGTTTCAGCAATTAATAATACTGAAGCTCTCAAGTTAGAGGACATTCCCGTAGTTCGGGAATACCCTGACGTGTTTCCGGATGATCTTCCGGGCATGCCACCTGAACGGGATGTTGAGTTCAAGATTGAGCATGCATCCGGGACGACTCCCATCTCAAGGAGATCCTACAAAATGGCTCCGAATGAGCTGGCTAAATTGAAAGAGCAGCTCAATGATCTGTTGAGCAAAGGTTTCATTAGTCCGAGCTCCTCAACTTGGGGATGCTCGGCGTTGTTCGTAAAGAAGAAGGATGAAACCTTGAGGCTGTGTGTGTATTACCGGCCGCTCAACGCCGTCACCATCAAGAACAAATACCCACTGCCCCAAATTGACATCTTGTTTGATCAGCTTGTGGGGGCAAGTGTATTCTCGAAGATGGACCTTCGCTCCAGGTATCATCAAATAAAAATCGGGCGGAGGATATCCTGAAGACGGCCTTCTCAACAAGATATCTCTTATATGAATATCTTGTCATGTCTTTTGGTCTCACTAATGCTCCGGCACATTTCATGTATCCCATGAACTCGGTGTTCATGCCGGAGCTGGACAAGTTCGTTGTGGTGTTCATTGATGATATCTTGGTTTACTCCAAGACAGAAGCAGAACACGTCGAACACTTGAGGATCGTTCTTCAACGACTGCGAGACCATAAGCTATATGCCAAGTTCAGCAAATGTGAGTTTTGGATCTGCCAAGTGCCATTTTTGGGACATATCATCTCAGCGGAAGGCATTGCGGTTGACCCAAGCAAAATTGAACAAGTGCTGAAATGGAAAGCTCCCACTTCTGTCCATGAAGTCAGAAGCTTCCTCGGTTTAGCGGGATATTATCGAAGATTCATCCCGAGCTTCTCCAAGCTTGCTAAGCCGATGACAGAATTATTGAAGAAGGGAATAAAGTATGTTTGGAACGCGGCTTGTGAAGGAGCGTTCCAAGCATTGGTGAAGCATCTCACAACAGCCCCGGTCTTAGCTCAACCGGATACAACCAAGCCTTTCGACGTGTATTGTGATGCATCCGGTATCGGGCTTGGCTGCGTGTTGATTCAGGAAGGACGTGTGGTCGAATATGGCTCACGCCAACTTCGAAACCATGAGCATCACTATCCAACTCATGATCTTGAGCTTGCTGCTGTGGTTTTGGCGCTGAAAATGTGGAGGCACTATCTCCTGGGGAATTTGGTGCACCTCTACACCGACCACAAGAGCTTGAAGTATATTTTCACCTAGAAGGAGCTGAATATGAGGCAAAGGAAGTGGTTAGAACTAATCAAAGACTATGAGATTGAGATTCATTACCACCCCAGCAAGGCGAATGTGGTTGCCGACGCGCTGCGTCGGAAATCACATGTCCATAACCTCACCATTACACCGGTGGAGGAGGAAGAGCCGAGTTTATACTTGGTTCATTATGGATCGCTCTACAACCTTGCCCTCATCCCTACCATTAAAGAGGAGATCATTGCAGCTCAGAAAGTTGATAAGGGCATGGCACATCTCCGGTGACGGATAGACAACAGGGAAATCAAATGTTTCCGGAAAGATGATGAGGGGACGTTGTGGTTCAAGGACCGCATAGTCGTACCCCGGAATATGGAGCTGAGGAAGAAGATTCTTGATGAAGCTCACTTGTCTAAATACTCCATTCATCCGGGCAGCAACAAAATGTACCAAGATTTGAAAAAGAAATTTTTGTGGACACGGATGAAGCGGGAAGTGGCTAAGTACGTATCTGAGTGTGATACATGTAGACGAGTGAAAGTGGATCATATGAGGAAATCAGGGCTGTTGCAACCTCTGAAAATTCCGGCATCGAAATGGGAAGATGTGAGCATGGATTTCATTGTGGGATTACCCCTGACTTCCAACAAGCATGATTTCATTTGGGTAATTCTCGACTGATTAACCAAGTCGGCTCACTTCATTCCTATGCATATACGTTACAATGCCGGCAAATATGCGGAGCTGTACATAGCGAGAATTCTATGCTTACATGGGATATCCAAGACCATAGTTTCAGATCGAGGTGCACTGTTTGTATCTCATTTCTGGGAGCAGTTGCACGCTGCTTTGGGTACTAAGCTAATTAGGAGCTCCGCCTATCACCCTCAAACAGATGGACAGACAGAGAGGGTGAACCAAGTACTAGAAGACATGTTGAGAGTGTGTGCCATCCACCACAGTAAAAACTGGTATGATCATCTACCGTTGGCGGAATTCTCGTACAATAATGGCTATCAAGCGAGTATCAAGATGGCACCCTATGAAGCTCTCTACGGTCGTAAATGCCGCACCCCATTAAACTTGTGCGAGTCTGGTGAAAGGGTCACGTTCGGGGTTGATGTGGTGAACAACGCCGAAGAGCGCATTCGGATGATTCAAGCCAACTTGAAGGCCGCTCAATCCCGGCAGAAAAGCTACGCTGATAAGAGGCGTAGACCGCTGCACTTTGACGTTGGTGAACACGTGTACCTCCGTGTATCTCGAATGGAAGGTGTGCACCGATTCGGCGTGAAGAGGAAACTCACTCCCCGATTCATTGGACCCTATGCCATCACCGAGAAGTGTGGACCAGTGGCGTATAGACTGGAACTGCCGGCGTCTCTTGCTGGTGTTCACGACGTTTTCCATGTTTCACAACTGCAAAAGTGTCTGAAGTATACGGCTGTTGTTCCCACCGAAGACATCGGCAAGCTGCGAACGAACTTGACGTATGCAGAATATCCGGTGGCAATAATTGATGAGAAAGCCCGGACCACACGTAGCCGAACGCTGTGGCTCTATAAGATACTGTGGAGCAACCACACCGCTGAAGAGGCAATGTGGGAGAGCGAGGAATTTGTTTGCTCAAACTAACCAGAGTTCATGGCGTCTCAGCACGGGTGAGTTTCTATTACATCGCTGCCTCTTCTTTTATAATCTCGGGACGAGATTCTTTTAAGGGGAGAGGAATGTAAAAGCCCAAGAAAGTGACTTGCAAAAGTGATCATTTCATCACCTCACAACACCACAGCTCATTTTGTGGATAGCTCATGAACACTTGTGAAGAGCAAGTAACCACCATCAAAAGGGTGATTAGAGGGGAAAGCCCTAACTTCAAAAAAATAGGATTTCTACACATGGACATGAAAGGTTGAGCTCACCGCTAGACCTTAAATAGTCATGGGAAGGCTCAGGCCAAATTTCATGCAAATCCAATACTTTTTGAGGCACTTTTGGAGGCATTTGAAAAAGGGGCCAATTTGAATGCAAATTCAAATTGTAGCCACTTTCACCACTTGAATTCAAAAGTTGACTTCATATTCAAACTCAGCACATTTTTATGAGTTAGTCCACCAATTTTTATCCCCATTGGACTTCATCTTGTCGGAAGCTAAATTTGCATTAATTCAAAAACTGAATTCGAATTTCAATTCAAATGTGCAGCAAATTTAGCCAAACCAGTTTCGAATTGAGGAAATCAAATTCAAACCATGACTTTGGGGCTAAGTCTCTCATTCAATTGTGAGTAGCTAGGATCCTTTCAGTAAAAATTTGGAAAAGAATTAGAGGGGGAGATGGGGCCCACTGGTCAGTGACTCAGCTCTACTAAACCGACTCAACCGAAGGAAATCGACCACGGCGACCGTATGGCGCGTGTAGAAGCCGCCAGCTCGCTCAGGGCTTCCACCTCACGGTGAAAAATTTCGGCTCAAAGGCCAGCACACCGAGCTTCTCCACCCTTCCTTCAGTTCCCTAGTGAAAACGAACACGTTCCGAGCTATTCTCCCGACCCCGCGCAAGAACTCATCGCCATTTCCTCTGATCACCGGTGACCGGCCGATCCCGGCTGCTTCACACGCCACCACCAGAGAAGAAAAGGTGTGCACGCGTGTGAGGAAGCTGTAGGAGGAAACCTTTCACCGTTTCATGCGGGGTAGAGCGAGAATTCTGAGTTTTCCCCCACGGTGCACCTTAGGGTTAGAAATCGGCCTTCGTCGAAATTCGTTGCACAGGGGCAACCGCTGGTCGAGCTGCAGCTCACACATGCTCTAGACACTCGTGCGCGTCTTTCTGAGCAAGAACCCACAGGAACTACCATCCCAAACCCTAGTTTCACCGATCACAGTCCGGCAGAAGAGAGGGTCGCTTGTGAGGTCCAGGTTGCCGGCCGTTTAGGTCCCAACCAAGGTCATGCCGAGTTGCCCGAGGCTTCCCTGGACGTGATGACGCGATTAGCGCACGAAAGGGATGGTTAGGAGGATGGGAATACGTTGCCGATGTTGCACAGAGACATAGCGCTCGTCGCCGGAGAGCCACGGCGGTTAGCCAGCGGCGGCATGGTGTCCATCGTGTTCAGTGTCCAAAGTTATGTGGGGCGGCAAGTCTCACCGTCGCTGGCAAGCTAGGTCGCCAGGAACGCCGACCTCGCCGAAGCTCCGGCGGCGTCGGGAGGAAGACGAAGGCATGGGTCCCACGTGTCAACTGCTGAGTTAAGCATCCGCGAGAGCACGGTTAGTTTAAATTGAATGGGCGGGTCCCACTGTCAGTCTCTGGTATAGCGCGGGAGGCAATTTTCTGTAGGAAAAATAATTCAGGGATTAGCCCAAAGTTTAGAAATTCATAACTCGAGTTAGAATTATCCAAATTCAGTGAACCAAATTTTGTTGGATTCATCTCTTAGAGTACTATCCAACAAAACAAGTTTCAGCTTATGAAACTTAATAATTGTCCAGAATTAATTCCCTAAAGTTTACACTGTTAGGAATTTTATCTGGAGAATTACTTTATGAAACATTCTGAAATTTGGCTGTGAGGTTCATTGGAAAATCCTTGAGTCACAGTAAAATTTTAAGACTCGTCCAAGTTCATTTAGTCCCCCTAATGGTGTGATTATGTGAACTGCCCTGAGAAAATAGAAAAATGTACAGAAACATTTTTTAGATTTTCTCAAATCTTGTTTAGGGCATAACTTCATATAGAATCATTCAAATGACATGAAACCAATTCCATTAGAACCATTTCAAATTTTAGTTTCTAGAAGGTAATGATTGGAGCCATAAAAACACCTGGAATTCCTTAGAGGCTCTAATATTGACCAAATAGGATTTTATTTGTGCAGAGCTCAAATGAAACTTGGTCAAGACTCTGGTTAGGACCATACCAAGCCAGCATAAAAATTTCAGAGCCAAAGGGGAGGGCTGGCTAGAGTTATGGTAATTACTTATCCAGTTCTAAACATTGCATTTAAATTGACATATAGTATATCATTTACGTGTAGTCGCTGAAGGCGAGGAGACCCCGGAAGTGCTCGACTTCCTTCTTCCGTACGAAGCCAACATCTGACCAGCAGAAACAAGGCAAGCCCCGGTTTGCATTAACCCATTTTACAAAGTTTTGCTTTGTTTACATACTTAGTATGAGGTGTATATATATATATATATATATATATATATATATATATATATATATATATATATATATATATATATATATATATATAAGTCCCAAAAACGTGAATGCAAAGAAACGGGTGATTGAACGTCATGGTGTTTCTGGTTCATGAAAAATGGGACTTACAAAAACTTTCTTACATGGGATGGTATACATGAGGTGCAACCACATGGTTTCAAGCATGCCTTTGAAGGTGTTGGACCAAGGTGGAGCTAAACTCATATGTAATCATACATGTGCATGAGAAAGAATAAAAATATGGTCTTTAGACTCAAATGCTCACCTCAAAGTGCCGCCAAACTTTTGAATACACATGGAGTCTCATACATTGAAATTGAGGAGAAGATGGTGGTAAACTTCTGATTTGAGGGTGAGCTAAAAAAGGAGTGGATTATGATCATGTTGAGTTCCTCCGAATTCAACATGTTAAGGCAAGGGAATGACTTGAGTTATGTCACATAAAATGATAAACTCAAACATGGACATGTGGGAAGATCAAAAATCTTCTTTAGCTCTTTCTGAACACATGTTAACCCGGGAAAGGATTTCACTCCCAAAAATCTAACTCATATGCACATTCTCTATGAGTAGAGGGGAGGGAAGTTTAAACCCCATTTTTGAACCCTTGCAAAGCATTCATGGTCAGATGGTCCAAAAGCATATATATGAGATGACCATTGCAGTACTCAGGTATTAAAGAGCTTAAATTCCAAAATTTGAGAGATTTTGAGCTCATATACCATTTGTTCAAAGCATTGTTTGAGATCAGCTTCAAATTCAAATTTGAGGGCCATGGTCAAACTGAACTTGTGCGGTTCAGCTTGGGACCAAGGTTGATCAAGCATGGGCTAGGAGCAAACCAATGTGTTTCACCTAAATTCAAATGGGTCATCAGAAAAGAGGATTTAAATATTCAGTTGGAATCAAAGGAGTTACTTCAAAGAGAAGAAGGCCCCTTTCCCAAAGAGGAGATTCAAACTATTGTTTGAAAAATTGTAATTGCAATGGCCAACTCAAGAATCAGAGGGCATATTTGGATTCCTCAGGTCCAAATTATGAGGTAGGCAAACTTTGAGAAAATGTGGAGGTACTTTGATATATATATCAAAAGGACTTGTAAATTTCACCAAAATTTGAATTCAAATTTGAAACTGAGGCAAAACTGGTCAAATTGCGAAATGACTTTTGGATTTGAGTACCTCATAGCTGAATTTGCAAGGTGCCAAAATTTGGAGATATTTGTGAGAGTTTTAGGGGACAAGAAGAGGGGTGGACCCCACATGTCATAGGAATGAGCAGACTTAATCCCTAAGTATTTCTCTCTGTTCTCACTCCACCGAGGCCTTGCCCCTGAGCGACAGCGAGCTGCTGCTCCACGCCCCAAAGCTCCACCTCCTGCTCGTCCCCCTCGTGCTGGCGAGCTGTTCCCCCCCCTTCTTATCACCTCCGTCGCGTCCTGTTGCCCACAACCCCGAGGCCAATTCTGTTGTTGCCCCCCTCGTGCAAAAGTTTGACAGAGGCTGCCGTCTCCACTGCTCCCTGTCTCCCGGCCAGCCCAGCGCCTCTCCGGCTTGCTCAAGAGGCCACAGAGGTGCGCCAGGAGGTACTGATCCTCATCCTGTCGATCCCCTGCTCTTCCCCGTCGCCGGCTAGCCGGAATTTCGTTTTTGGCGCCGGCGCACGTGAAGGACCGACTTCACCAAATTTCTGAAATTAGCTCCAATCGATTGATTGTTCGTTCTACAATTCAGACTACAGCTACTAGGGTTCCTAACGCCCTTCCACGCTGAAGCACGAAGCAAACCGACCACCCTATGCCCCGGGCGACGAGAAATCGTCGCCGGCGGCCAAAACTGCCACGGTCCACGGTGACGACTAGTTTGCAGCCATGTTCTGCACGATTTGATCTCCGTTCCATGTTCCTAGACCCATAGGGATGCTATAGGACATCATAGCTTGCCGGGAGATGCCTTGGACACGCGGGAACGCGTCCATGTCGAGCTTCCGAGCCACCCCGCCGGTGCCGACCCACCTACAGCCGTTTTCACGCGGGGAAACCTTGCCCGGCAGCTGCGCCACGTTCCCAGGAGCATGTAGGGCGAAACCGGAGCTCATTTGGTGGAGAAATGAGGGAGAACGAGCCACGCCAAGTTTCAGCCGGTGTGCACCCGCGGGCTCTGGCGGGAGGTTGAAGAAGCACCTGACCCGTGGGCCCCACGTGTGAGTGTGCTGTTTAAAATCAAACAGAGAGTTGTTCAAACTTGTAAAATGCATAACTTTTGCTAGGAAGCTCCAAATTTAGTAATTCAAATTGGGTTGGATTCAGGATAAAATGCTCTATCCAAATATGCAACCCAATTTGCATGAAAACTCATAGAAAATTCTGCAAAAATTCTTTAAAAATTTTCAGCAAAAGAATTTTAGAGGGAGTTTGGTTCATCCAAAATTCCCCAAATTTTGCCAGGATATTATTTAGGATTTTAGGAGACCCCTGTAAAATTTCAGCTCATTTGGAGTTGATTTAGTTAGGATAATTCTAACTTCAAGTTTCTGTATTCCAATAAATACAGAAACATTTTCAGAGAATTTCCAAAATTTGGAAATTCAATTCTAGCCATTCCTTAGCTCCACAAATCCTAGGAAAATTCAGGCATACTCTCTGAGCTATGTAGGAAATTATAGTTCACTTGAATTTGCATGAAAGTGCAAATTTAATCAGAATTAATTCTTTTTTGCTTAAATGCTTAGGGAATTGTTCTGGGTGATCCACTTAGTGAAATGTTCTGAATTTTGGTCCAGAGAACTTTCTTGTGACAAGGAACGCCCAAGAAAATTCCCAGCTCCATCGGAGCCCTGGATCATTAGTGTTCTGTTCAACCATTAGTTGATCTCCCCACCCAAGTGATGAACCTCACTTCTCACTTGAGGATAATGCTTAGACACACATCCAAACCACCACCCCAGTGTCATTTTAAATTCTTAAACAAAGTTCCAGTTTCAAACTTGTCTTTAGCATTGTTAGCAAAAGTTTTATAATTGAACATGTATGCATATTCCTAACGTGTAGTGATTAAACGTGGAAAGTGAAGAAGGAGGAGGTGAACTTGGATCAAGGAACAAGAAGGGCAGGAGTGAACTTCAATACATCAGAAACTGACTTTCTCTCAACTGACTTTAGTCACCTGCAAAACCAAGGCAAACCCCGGTTTGCACATAAGTTGTTTTTAAAGTTTTCCCTTTGTTCACTACTATTGGTCGAGGTTTGTATGTGCATTAGGTCCAGGATGTTTGATACTCCACTTGCATAACCAAACATGAACCCTGAGGTCAAGGG
The DNA here is from genome assembly GCA_030760725.1 of Neostapfia colusana. Classification (NCBI taxonomy): domain Eukaryota; kingdom Viridiplantae; phylum Streptophyta; class Magnoliopsida; order Poales; family Poaceae; genus Neostapfia; species Neostapfia colusana. Next base: position 47,089,168 of record JASWHV010000020.1, read on the forward strand.
TAGAAGTGTGTCATCGCTGTAGAATAAGGCCGTGCTAAATAGGCTAGGACAGCCGGTAGAAGACGAGTAGTTGGAATCTACTCGCGAGCTTTGTTCCAGGACCACATAAGTGGGGTTGGAAAAGGTAGCAAACTAAAGTTTACGTTTCTAAAGATGAGACCGGGCAGAGGGGTTAGACAGCGACAAGACGAGGTCTTGGTCGAGTAGCTCTGCCCGTGTCGGTCAAGGACCGAAGCGTATGCGGCCCTGGGAGCAAGTATTGAGTTGTGTACCGGATGCTTACTGATATATGGGAACCAGGAAACCGATGTACCAGGTACACTGGATTGTAGAGGCATACCACATCGTCTCGTTAGACCTATGAGCCCGAGACGGCGCGACCGGTTCTACAGTTTAGTGGCCTAAGAAAGGTTGTCACATACGATGTAATGAAGGACGCCAGAGTTGGGTCTTCAGAGGCGGGCGTATGTGTCGAGTTATCCGGGTAGTGTTTGATTCGAATCACCGTCCCTCGCGGTTATGAGTACCGCTTGCTCACTGCGCTGTGACGTAGTAATTAAGTTGTGTGGGAATAGTTTGCCAAAGTTTTAAATGCTGTTATGCTAATTATAAATTGCATGAAAACCATGGTTGAAGTAGAGATAGAGCAAACTAAAGTTATTTTTCACCTTGGGACAAGTAACATTGGAATGAAGCGTTTCTTGTTTGATTGTGGAGTTCCAATGTTGCTGGGTGCAAGGTCACTACTATTATGGCTAAAATCTGAAAGTTAAGGATGAATTCGTAGGCGAGTCTTTTTGCAAATGACAGGCTTAAGTCTTAGGTTACTTTCATGTAGAGTTTCATGTCTTAGGAGAGACGGTTAAGTCTTGCTGAGCCCTTGTGCTCACTCTTGCTATATAAGTGGTTTTGCAGGTAAACTTCGACACTATAATGAGGGTTGTCCGGTGAGACTCGGGAACTTCCGAGTCATGTCACACTTGGAGAGCCTAGCCGCTGCCATGTCTTCGTGGTGCTAGCGAGAGGAGTCCGCGGGCTGGATCTCTTCTCGAGTGCTTCTTAGATAATCATCGTGAGCTGTTTATAGACTTCCGCTGTAGCTATTTTTGTAAATTAATTATAAAGAATAATTGTAAGCTTCCGCTTTTGATTTATGTAATACTGTGTTCCTTATATGTGTGCTGTTGGGTGCCGCATAACACGGCACCACCCAATGCGATTCCTCTGGCAAGGCGGCACGACCCCGTGATCGGGACCGGGCCCCCTCATATATATATATGTTCATTAGGTGTAGGATGGATGAAACCCCAAATGCATAACCAGATTTTTCCTATAAGAGAGAGGGTAGTGTCAAAGGCCTCAAGTAAACAGGCTATGCTTAATGATTCATAGAACTTTGGTACAAGACGAGTAGTTGGAATCTACCTGCGAGTTAGGCTTGGGACACACGGGATTGGTTCGAGTAATGTGAGATCACTTTAGTAAGGAAAATGAGACTGCAGGGGCTAGGGCGCAGCAAGAGGAAGTCTTGTGTGCGCAGTCATGTCCGTGTCAACTGAGGACCGATCCGTGTGCGGCCCTGCTGAACAAGTATTGAACGTACCGAAGGCATATCGGATATATGGACCCCGATAAACCGATGTAACCTAAACATCCGGGCGTCGAGCATAGCACACTGATTTGTAGGTGTAGGTTGAGGGCAGTAAGGTGGAAATCTTCTAACGGGCATAGAGATATGCTCCATATAGGGAACCTCCTGCTCGTTTCGGTGCGACCGGTTCGACGTTTGGGCTGTTGGGTGAAAGGTTGTCCCGTATGACACGGGGTGAGCATGCTGTGTGCCGCTCCGCGTGTGGGCGTACGTGACATGCTATTCGGGTCCCTGCAGGTGTATATCGAGTCGATTCACCGTCTCTCACGGTGATGAGTACCGCTTGTTCAGTGCATCGTAACGTAGATAAACTATGGAATGTCATGATTCAATACTACGGATATGTCTAATTGTTTTGCTACATGTGTGCCACCAAATATTGCTTACTAAATTTCAGATTCATGAACTGTTAACTTGTGGCTAAAAGATGAACTGAGGATGAACTTGTAGGCGTGCCCATTTGCTGAAATTTACCATCCCATGTTCGTGTAAACTGCATGTAGAGTTTCATGCCTAGGTGAGTCGGTTAAGTCTTGTTGAGCCCTCGTGCTCACGGTTGCTGCTATAAGTGTTTTTCAGGTGTGGAGTGTCCCACGGACTCGGGTTACGAGTCCACCGGTGAGGGCTACCCTCCATCGGGGATCACGGCTGAGTGGGAACCATACACGCCGCGCTGAGCTGGAGAAGTGCAGCTAGTGTGGGTTGCCTAGGGCTGGGCAACCGACTTTTGCTCGGTAGATGGGCATGAGTTGTACAAACTTAGCTTCCGCTGTTGTAATATAAACACTAGTTTGTAACTGAAGTATTGTACTACTTTATACATTTCAGTTGGTTTTCTATGTAATACAATATCGTTCTTATGATGTGTTCTGTCGGGTGTCGCATCGTGCGGCACCACCCTCTGCGATCCTTTATGAGCAGATTCCGGTCCGCCACAGTCAGAGTAAGAGATAGTGGTAGAGAGGGGGAAGGAGAGATAGTGAGAGTGAAAAGAGGAGGGAGGGATATAGACAAGTGGTAGAGATAGTGTAAAAGACCAAGAAAAGGGACTTGCAAAAACTTTTCATCACCTCACAACACCACAGTTTTTGTTGCGAATATCTTGTGAAGAATTGTGAAGAGCAAGTAACCTCCATCAAAAGGGTTATTAGGAGGGAAAGCCCTAACTTTCACAAAGTAGGAATTATACACATGAACATGAGAGGTTGAGCTCATCCCTAGAACTTAAAAAGTCTTGGGAAGGTTCAGGACAAGTTTCATGCAAATCCAACACTTTTTGAGGCTCTTTTGGAGGTATTTGAAAAAGAGGCCAATTTGAATGTAAATTCAAATTGCAGCAACTTTCATCACTTAAATTCAAAAGTTGGCTTCATATTCAAACTCAGTACATTTTTCTGAGTTAGTCCACCAATTTTCATCCCCATTGGACTTCATCTTGTCGGGAGCTAAATTTGCAAGAATTCAAAACTGAATTTGAATTTCAGTTCAAATGTGAAGAAAATTTAGCCAAACAAATTTCAAATTTGGGAAACCAAATTGAAACTATGACTTGGTGCTTAAGTCTCACAGTGAATTGGGAGTAGCTGGGGATAATTTTCAGCAAAACAGAGGTGAAAAATTTGAAAGATAATTGGAGGAGGAGGCTCCACTGGTCAGAGACTGTGAGCAACAGGGAACCGACTCGGTGGTCGTCGGTCAGCCGCCGCGACCGGTTACCGCCTCATGGCCGCGCCAGCGTGCGCTGGGATTAACTCGCGCCCCCCTCCCAATCACCACGTACGCAGCACAAACCAGAGTTCGCTGCCTCCCTCGCCTGCCGCTCTGATCAGCGTCCGCGCGGGCGAAAGACTTGCCGCAGCGTCCGCACCTCCGATCCCCGGTGTGCACCCATGCTGATCATCGAGCGCTCGCGATCCCTGCAGCAAAAAGGAGCGCCAGGGCGCACTCTAGCTGTTCCCCCTGCTACTCCAGCAAGCTGCACCCGACGGTGAGCGGTGTAAGCCGTCGAAGTCGAGGAACCGGGAGGTACTGACGGAGCAGTGTTCGGCTCACCGGTGACAGCCCCATCCAGCCATCGTCGCCGACCACGTTCTACATAAGAAAGGTGCGTGGGGATCCCTAGATGGTGTAGCCGCAAACCATTCGGCAAATTATCCATCGGGTAGCAAGAATTTTAGAAAGTCCCGAACCCTAGTGCAACTGACCTAGCTCGGCAAGAATCCAATATTCGGATTACACGCTGAGTCAATGATCAAGCGAGCTCACAAGTAGCTCCTATACCTCCTAGCGCCCCTCCTCGAGGAAGAACCGAGCAAAACCGTCCAGAAATGGCCGAGTTATAGCCATTTCCATAGCCGCCGGTGCAAACACGGCTCGGGTCACCGTCGAGAGTGGGTTTGCCGGCGTTTTTAGCTTCCGAGGCTGCTCATGCCAGGTTCCTCATGACCCACTGGTGCTTCTCGAGCAAACCCTAACCCTTTTCATGCCCCAGAGAGCGAGAACGACCTCGCCGGAGCCCTAGCCTCTGTGGTGGACGTTGCACGGCTATTTCTGGTCACCGCCGGCGAGCTCCAACCCCCGAGGCAAGTTCCACAGGGCGAGATAAGGCTAGGCGGCCAGTTCTAGCACTGGGGGTGGTCGGGAAGGCGGTTCCAGCGAACCTCGCCGGAGTAGACTGCCGCTGGACTCGCGGGCGCGCGCAAGGAGGAAGAAAACAGGTGGTGGGACCCACCCGCAGAAGTTTAAACATTTTGGGGGATTTTCCAGTTCAGTTCAACTTCAAATGCATAGAACTTTTGCTAGGAAGCTCCAAATTCAGTGAACCAAATTTTGCTGAACTCAGACTTTTGAGTACTTTCCAGCCATACCAATTTCAGCTCATGAAAAGTAATATTTTTCCAGAGTTAAATCCCTAAATTTCAAAATGTTAGAAATTTTATCTGGAGAATTACTTTATGGAAAATTCTGAAATTTGGCTGAGAGGTTCATTAGAAAATCCTTGAGTCACAGTAAAAGTTTCAGACTCATCCAAGTTCATTTAGTCCCCCTAATGGGGTGATTAAGTGAACTGCCCTGAGAAAATAGAAAAATGTACAGAAACATTTTTCAGATTTTCTCAAATCTTGTTTAGGGCACAACTTCCTCTAGGATTCTTCAAATGACATGAAACCAATTCCATTAGAACAATCTTAAATTCTAGTTTCCAGAAAGTAATGGTTGGAGCCTTGAAAAACCCTGGAATTACTTAGAGACTCTAATATTGACCAAATAAGCTTTTATTTGTACAAAGCTCAAATAAACTTTGTTTCAAATGAAACTTGGTCAAGACTCTGGTTAGGACCCTACCAGGCAATCATAAAAATTTCAGAACCAAAGGGGAGGGCTAGCTAGAGTTATTAATACTTACTTATTCAAGTTTACACATTGCGTTTGAATTGACATGTAGTATCTCATTAACGTGTAGTCGCCGAAGGCGAGGAGACTCCGGAAGTACTTGACTTCCTCCTTCCGGACGAAGACCTAACCCCTGACCAGCAGTCACAAGGCAAGCCCCGGTTTGCATTAACCCCTTTATAAAGTTTTGCTTTGTTCACATGTTTAGTATGAGGTATGATGTGCATTAGGTGTAGGATGGATGAAACCCAAATGCATAATCAGAATTTTCCTATAAGAGTGAGGGTAGTGTCTAAGACCTCGAGTAGACAGGATTTGCTTAATGATTCATAGGACTTACGGTACAAGTCGAGTGGTTGGAATCTACTCGCGAGTTAGGCTTGGGACACACGGGTTTGGTTCCAGTGATGTGAGATCACTTTAGTAATGAAAATGAGACTAGGCAGGGGCTAGGACGAAGCAAGAGGAAGTCTTGTGTGAGCAGCCCTGTCCGTGTCGATTGAGGACCGATCCGTGTGCGGCCCTGCTGAGCAAGTATTAAACGTACCGAAGGCATATCAGATATATGGGCCCCGATAAACCGATGTAACCTAAACCTCCGGACGTCGAGGCATAGCACACTGATTTATAGGTGTAGGTTGAGGGCAGCAAGGTGGAAATCTGCTAACGTGCATAGAAAGATGCTCCGTGTAGGGAACCTCCTGTCCGTTTCGGTGCGACCGGTTTGACGTTTGGGCTGTTGGGTGAAAGGTTGTCCCGTACAACATCGAGTGAGCGTGCTGTGCAGCTCCACGGGTGGGCGTACGTGACGTTCTTTTTTGGTTTCCCTGCAGGTGTATATCGAGTCGATTCGCCGTCGCTCGGGGCGACGAGTACCGTTTGTTCACTGTGTCGTAACGTAGATAACTTATGGAATGTTATGATTTAATTCTGCTGTATGATATAACTGTACTGTTACATGTGTGCCACCAAATATTGCTTACTAAATTTCAGATTTCTGAACTGTTAACTTGTGGCTAAAATATGAACAAAAGATGAACTTGTAGGCGTGTCCATTTGCTGCAATGTTACTATCCTATATTCATTGTACACCTCATGTCAAGTTCGATGCCTAGGTGAGTCGGTTAAGTCTTGTTGAGCCATCGTGCTCATGTTTGCTGCTTAAGTGTTTTTCAGGTGAGGAGCCACCCACGGACTCGGGTTACGAGTCCACCGGCAAGGGTTACCCTCCGTCGCACGGCTGAGTGGGAGCCGTACACGCCGCGCTGAGCTGAGGAGTGCAGCTAGTGTGGGTTGCCATAGGGCTGGGCAACACACTTTTGCTAGATAGGCGGGCGTGAGTTGTACAAATCAAACTTCCGCTGTGTAATATAAACCTTAGTTGTAACTGAGTATTGTACTATTTTGTACAGTTTCAGTTTGTTTTCTATGTAATATAAATGTGTCCTTATGGCGTGTGCTGTCGGGTGTCGCATCATGTGGCACCACCATCTGCGATCCTGGATGAGCGGATTCCGGTCCGCCACTGATAGGGGGTGTGAGAGAGAGGTAGTCGTAGAGAGAGGGGGAGGGAGAGGGCGAGGGAGAAAGTGAGAGTGAGAGGGGGGAGGGAGGGAGCGAGAGTAAGAGATTGTGGAAGAGAGGAGGAGGGAGAGGGAGAGAGAGTGAGAGTGAAAAGGGAAAGAGGGAGGGAGAGAGATACGGAGTGGTAGAAATAGGGAGTCGTAGAGAGAGAGGGAGGGAGAGGGCGAGGAAGAAAGTGAGAGTGCGGGGGAGGGAGAGAGAGGGAGTGACAGTAGTGGGGAGAGAGTCGTACAATCTCAAACTCACTTTATCTATTTATTTAAATTGCAGAGATCGGCAATGGAGGCTCAAACTCCACTGCCATGGCAACTGGCATCGGGAGAAGGTCGAGGAGACGGATTCTTCAGCTCTGGAGCGAGTGGAGGAGCAACTGGACCCGCGAGTGGAAGGGGTAGTGTTTAGGGAGCGGATCTCTTTTTTGTTTATTGTTTTGGATGTTTTATGTTTTATATGTTTATATAAACTGTTCTGTGAGCTGACCATCGTGTCAAGTAATCCTAATTTTGTTTTTTAAAAAACTAAAAACCTTATTTATGATGAACAACTATACAGGCTGTCGTAAGTTAACCTAACTAACTTACGACGGCCGGGGCAAAGCCGTCGTAAGTTAACCTAACTAACTTACGACGGCCGGTACCCTGGCAATCGTAAGTAAGGCGCCTAGCCTGCCACATGGTGCGGCGATGGGCGACGGCCGTTTACTTACGACGGCCGATCCCAGCCGTCGTAATTTAGTTATTTACGACGGTAACCATCGTAAATAATTTTATTTACGACCAAAAACTTGAAACGTCTAGAAACTGTCATAAATAACTAACTTACGACGGTTTTTCTTTATTTACGACGGCTTCTGGCCGTCATAAGTGTTCTGCATTCCTCCTTGGCTTGTTTGTAACCTACAGAAAATTTGGAATGATCAGAACCTTTATACAACCTTGCAAGATGATTTTCTCTCCTAAACCTTTTCTATGTAACAAATTTCCAACTTTAATTAATGAAAGAAATACTCCAAACAAAAGTAAATAAGTTATTAAAACCTCTCTATCATCAGAACATATTTCATATGCATCTATAACAACTGTGCAGCTACTGAATCAAACATTGTTCAATAATTAACTTACGCAATCAGTAATTCTCACATTTAATCTTGCATCATTTGTGCATATTGATAGAGAACGAGGGGAACCAGCTGCAAGGTCCGTGAGAACATTGTTTATCCAGACTAAGTCAGCCAAGGTAAGCCCCAATGCATCTTAATCTTGTTTTCAGACTGTTTTATTATATCATGATCATCATATAGGGGAATTAGAGATGCATATGAAATATGTTCTGATGATAGAGGCTTTAATAACTTATTTACTTTTGTTTGGAGTATTTATTTCACTAATTAAAGGTGGAAATTTATTACATAGAAAAGGTTTAGGAGAGAAAATCACCTTGCAAGGTTGTATAAAGGTTCTGATCATTCCAAATTTTCTGTAGGTTAGAAATAAGCCAAGGACAATTACCATAAAATTAGGGATTTCTCTAAGCAAGATGAATTTATAATAAATTCAATACAGGAAAATGAAGATAAACGCATAACTAAATAACTATGCATGTGATGCAGAAATGTTTTGAGTGAATGACTGTTTTATTATAAGAGTTGATTGGAGTGTGAGGGGCCCGGATCCGATCACGGGGCCGTGCCGCTCGCCGGGAATCGCATTGGGTGGTGCCGTGATATGCGGCACCCAACAACACACATATAAGGAAAAACCGTATCACATAAATCAAAAGTGGAAGCTTACAAATGTTCTTTGTAAATAATTTACATCAAATAACTACAGCGGAAGACTATAATCATCTCACATTTAATAACTACTAAGCATTCGAGAAGATGTCCAACCCACGGACTCTTCTCGCTAGCAACACGAAGACAACTGCAGCGGTTGGGTTCTCCATGTGTTGAACGACTCGGAAGTCTCCGAGTCTCACCGGACAACCTCCTCATAGCAGCGATGTTAACCTGCAAAACTACTCATATAGCAAGTATGAGGACATAGGCTCAGCAAGACTGATCCGTCTCCTCTAAATAAAAAACTCTACATGCACGACAAATTGAAAAGGTAGATGAATTTGCATAAAGGACTCCCCTACAGTTGATCCTTAACTTACAGAATTTTGAGCCTCATTAACGACCTTGAGCCGAACAGCATCGCAACTCCATAATTAAACAAGAAATGCTATGTTGCAATGCTTCTTGCACAAAGTGAAGTAAAGTTTAGTTAGCACTATCTCTAATTCAAGCATGGTTACAATACAATTTAAAACACAAGCCTTATCAAGTTCAAAGGAATTCACTTCAGTTCTTACTACGTCAAGACGCAGTGGGCAAGTATGCTCAAATGACCGCGAGCGACGGTGATTCGAATCAGTACACACCCGGACTACACGACACATACACCCATACTCCGAGTTGCCGGCAGCAACCTCAACTGATGTTGTACGCTACCACATTTCCCAAGTTCTTCCACACAGGACGCAGTCCAATCGCCCCGAACAGCAAGCTCCCTCAAGGTACATTCCTACAGTGATATGTTCTTGAGCGAGTTACCTCCTGCTGTACTGACGCCAAAATCATAAGCCGATCAGAAAAGTTCCAATGTGGATGTCACGAGGTACATCGGTTTCCTGGGTCCCATATAGCAAGTATGCGTCCGGTACACAACTCAAACTTGTCTAACAGGGTCAAGTACGGACGTGCCTTAACCAACACAGGCAGGGCTATGCACGCACGGTCCACAACCTATTGCATCTCAATCTCCCTGCCCGGTCTCAATTTCTTACTTGTGAACTTTCCTCCATGATTCTATTCTTGACACGTTTCGATTAAACCAAGCCCTAAACTCGTGAGTAGATTCCAACTACTCGACTTCTACCAGTCCTTCCAAAGTACATTTAGCGTAGCCTAAATCCACTCAAGGAGGTGCTAATCTACCCTTTCTCTCTTGGGTACATCTGGTTATGAAAATGGGGTTTTCAAAATCGTCTAGACCTAATGCACTCAATATGTCATAGCTATGATCTCTAGAAATGAAAAGACTTTATAAAATTGCTTGAATGTAAACCGAGGCTTGCCTGTTTTGCAAGTGACTAAAAAAATGTATATAATTTTCAGCTAGTGATGATCACTTGAGGCTTGATCACTTGCTTTCCTCCCTCTTTGATCTCCACTTCAATTACTTCACAATCTTCATGTCGATGCTACACGTTATGAATATGCACAGGTATTTAGTTGTAAAGCTTTTGCTAACAAGGTCTAATGATAAGTTAGAAACTGGAACTCTATTTAAGAATTTAAAATGACACTGGTGCTAGTGGTTGGGTTTTGAGTTAAGGAAAGTGATTAAGTGATAATTGCATTCCTCACTTTTGTTTTGATCACGTAAAGAGGATAGATAGAAAAGTGATGATTCAGAGCTCCAATGAAGCTTAAAATTTTCATGCGAGTTCCTTGTCACAAGAAAGTATTCTAGACCAAAATTTAGCACTTTTCACTGAGTGGTTTATTCAGAACAATTCTCTAAGCTAATGGCTTATTTTTGAGCCAAATATCTGTCCAAAATCTAATTTTCCTCCCATTCCCTAAAATAAATTTTCTACGACTTATGTAAATATCTCTAACCTTAAGAAGGTTTGCCACACAGGAGAATCAATTATCTTATGTCTAATTCCTCCAATGGGGTTGCCTTTAACATATTTGGCATTTACAATCTCCTGTCACTTTCCATTTTCTGTTTCAAGTTTCCACCACCATTTTACTAGGAGGTTGATGTTCATATGTCTTAAATTTTTAACACCCAGACCTCCTTTCATTTTATCCTTACATACTTTTCCCACTTAACTTGATGGTATTTCCTTTTTCACTACCACCCTGGCAATGAAATCTTTTCCTGCTCAAGTTGATTTGTTCTATAGCTGTCTTGGGTAATAAGAACTTAGACATATGATAGACTGAGGTATTGTTTAGACTAGCATTTAAAAAAATAACCCTACCAGCCATCGATAAAAGATTAGCCTTCCAAATATCTATTTTTCTTAGATATTTTCATTTCCATGTTATTCCAATCGGCCACACACAACCTATTAGCTGATACAGGCACCTAAATATTTAATGGGAAAGGAAGCAACCTGACAACTAAAGATTTGAGCATATTGCAGGGGCAGTATTATTAACCCGACCTAATACGAAAATTTCACTCTTATCAAAATTAATTTTGAGGCCAGACATCTGCTCATATATTGCAAGGAGCAATTTCAGATTATATGCACCCTGAAAATCATTTTTATACACTTGATTGTATCATCAACATATTGTAATATAGCAACACCATTAGGAATCAAATTATCAGCTAAACCCGTAATCATCCAAGATTGTTGATCTTTATGTACCATACGGGTCAGACAATCAGCTGCAAAGTTGAACGGTAGGAGAGATAAAGGATCTCCTTGGTGAACACCCTTGAAGCGTTGAAAATGGGGGCCAACCTTATCATTCAATTTAACACTGAGAGTACCATTCTCTAATATTTATTTAATCCAAAAACATCATTTTTTGCAGAATCCCCTCATCTCTAAACATTTTATCAAAAAAATCCAATCAACTTTGTCATAAGGTTTTTCAAAATCTAGTTTGAGTATTATTCCAACCTCATCCTTTTTCAATCTAGTTGTGTGTAGAACCTCATGCAAAGATAAGATACCGTTCATAATATTTCTTCTATGTATAAAGGTTGACTAAACCTTATGAATTAGATTATCAGCTAAAGGTTCTAGTCTAGAGGTCAGCACTTTTGTAAACCATTTGTAAAGACACTTCAGCAAGCATATGGGTTTATACTGTTGAATTCTCTCTGCATTTTTAATTTTTGGGATTAAGGTTATGTAACCAAAATTAATACTATCAATCTTAAGATATCCCTTATGAAAATCTTGGAAGATCTCAAGAGTATCTCTCTTAATGATGTCCCAAGCTGATTGATAAATTTCTGTAGGAATTAAATCAGGTCCAGGTACCTTATTTTTCTCCATTTGAAATAAGGCAGCTCTGATTTCTTACTCTTTAAATTCATTAGTAATCATATTGTTTTGTTCATCCGTGACCTTATCATTTAAATCACATAACTCATTGTCTAGTTCAAAAGACTTAGGTTTATCTTTCCCGAACAGATTTTTATAAAACGTGGTTGCATAATAAAGAAGGTTTTCATCCCCATATATCCAATTTCCTTCATGATTAAATGAAAAAATAGTAATTTCTTTTTCCTCCATTAGCTACCTTATGGAAAAAATTGTATTTAAATCACCTTTAAGTAGCCAATTTTGTCGACTTCTCTTAAGCCAATATAGTTCTTCCTTCTCCCAAAGGTTAAAGAGGTCTGTTTTCATATTAATGCATTCCCTAATTTCTTTTGAATCAAAACAAACTTTTCCCTCTTTCATTTCTAACTTTGCTAATCTACTTTCAATCTGTACTCTTCTTTTCTTTTCGCTTCCATCCATATTGAAATTCCAACCTTTTAAAAATTTCTTCACTTTTTTAAGTTTAAAGAGAATTTTACTTAGAGCATCAATATCTCTAGTTGGCTCATCCTAAATTCTTTTAACATTTTCTAAGAACTCAGGATTCTTCAACCAAGATAATTCGAAGTGGAAAGAATTTTTTTTCCTATCACAACTACGTGCATGGTGCACTACTAAAGGGTTTATGATCACAAAAGCACCTATTGTTCTTAAAGACCATAATCCTAAGAAACAAATCTTCTAACTCTTTGGACAATGTCAAGGGCCTCTAAAGTAGGGTTCACTTGGTTATTAGACTAGCTATATTTTCCTCCCGATATCTTAATTTCCCTAAGCTCAAAATGGTTTATAATCGTATTGAACAAATCAGAAAATCTATTCTTAACAAATTTCTTATTTTTCTCATCGCAATTTCTAATAATATTGAAATCACCTCAAATTATAAAAGGTAAATCATATTTATAACAAAAGGCAGATAATTCGGCAAAAAATTCTTCTCTACCTTCATCCCTAGGGGGGACCATATGCATTTATTAAATTTTTTGTCCCATAGACAAACTTGACTCATATACAATCCATCTTTCGAAGAATCAATCATAAACCTTTCTCTATTCATGGCATAAATAATTCCCCCTTCCATACCTCTAGAAGGTATGATATGCCATTCAAAATTACCATTATAATCAATCTTTATCAAAAGGTCATATTCCAGCTTTTGTATCTTGACCTCTTGAAGACAAATAAAGTCTAATTGATGTTCCTTAATAATGTAACTAATGTAGCAAGGTTTTCCTTTTCCTCTAATTCCTCTACAGTTCTAGAAAATACCTTCCATCTTTTTTTTTCCCTAAGTTTACTTCTAGGTTCAGGTCTAACCTGAAACCCCTTATTTCTATACACAGATGGAGCACTCCTTTTACTTCTTCTAGGAGTCACTCTCATAATATCATCATTTTTTATTATCACCTCTGTAACGTTATTCCTCCCTTCAAGCATGTTGTAGGTATTTGTATCTATAGATTTTGTATCATACCATTCTAAAAGCAAGGATGTAGTCTTGTTTTTTCCTCCTTATCTGTATCTGTATTCCTTTCATTCTTGTCGATTCTACTTTTAGTGTCTCAATCCATCCTAGCTTTTTCTAAATCTTTCATCATACTAACTGTATCAAAATCCCTATCACTTATTCTAATTCCCATACCAGAAGCAGGCACTGTAATCTTCTCAAAATTAAGCTCAGTAAAAAATATTAGTGTATGACACTTACCTTTTGTGCCATCAACACCATGAACTTGCAACTTCCCAATCAACTCTTCATTTTGCTTCTGAATACGAGCACTTTGTCTATGAACCACTATCCTCTGGTCTTCATTCACTTTGAGAATATCTCCTATTTTTCCAGTCTCATTTAATAGGACATCTGAGCTTGCATGTATTATCCTTAGAGTACAATCACATTTCATCAAAGATGGAGGATTAGATTTAATTATATCAATGGGATCTGAGATATCAATAATTTCATCACCTAGAAGATCATCCTTTTCATTCCAGTTGTCTACAGAGTTTTTTGTTACACTCGTCTCATTCATGATTTGTATTTTTTCCCAGAGTTTTCCTCTGTCTACATATCCTCTTCAGACACCATATCTCCCTACCCTTTATCACCAGATTCAAATTTCTGCTTTTGTGGATTCTGTTTCTCCCCACCTTGGTTATGAGCTAACCCTTTTGCTGCTACTGATCAGTCTTAGCCCTTATTGGAGATGACTGAGAAGCATCATCATCATATATCTGCAAACTAGTTTTCTGTTCTCTTTTTTATAAGGGTTTTCCACTCTCTTTCAAACCAAAAATCATATAAGTATGGGTATATGGATCCTTCTACCGAAGCAGGCACTTTCCTTAAATCCTTGCAAACAATTTTCATTCTAAAAAATCATTAGTTTCCACCCCATCTTCATCTATATCAATTGTAAGGCCCACAAAAGAACCACATATGCCAAAGTCTTTTTGTTCCTTTTATCATAGGGAATTTCCCTGACCCGGAACCATGCTTCTTGAAGCTGTCCTTTTGCATCAACTGTAGCTTTCTAAGTTTCAACAGTGATCTAAGCATCATTGTTAAGCAAGAGCTTGAAATTTTTCCAGTTGTTTATCATTTGGGCCTCGGAAAACTTCATAGTAAATCTATTATCATCAATCTTTTTTGCAGACCACTCCTAGGATTTGTTCACAGCATTGGACCTGAATTGTTCTTCTATTTGAGCTGCAGTAGCCACCCCCCTAATAACAGTGATAACAGCAGTGCTTTCCACTTCCTTAGTTTTAATCTCAGAGGTAATATCAGGAATGCTGAAGTCTGACCTTCCATCTGAGTAGCACAAAGAGAAGCAATATAATCTCTAAAGAGTTTAGTATAGCAATGAACAGCCTCATTCCCAAATTTTTCACATCTTGTAAAATGTTTTGCACTGGGACAAGCATTGATTTTGTGATCCTTGCTACCACAATTATAGCACTGAATCTCATTATCAGCCACTATCTTATCCTCATCCTTTATATTTTTGTTAGACCTAGCAACTCCAGTAATCTGTTCACAGATATCCTTTGGTTGCAGAACTTCTTCCCCCATAGCCACTTTAGAATCCTTAGCTCTATTGAGACTATAACTTCCCCCCGCAGAAGAATCAGGCATCACCTTGGTTTGTTTGCTGTCAATATTCCCTTCACCTGAGTTGTTCTTCTTCCATGGGTTCCACCCCGACCGCCGATGCCATGCATTATTGTTCCAAGACCCCTGATAATTGTTACCAAAGGAATCAAAATAACCCCTACCTCGATTCCAATCTGTAGCATGCTGACCCCCTCGACCACCTCTCCAGCCACCATCCGCATATCCCCAACGGTCGAGTAAACCTCCTCCATCCCTTCCTCGACTCCCACCATCATTCCCAACATTTAATCTCCCTCTCCCAGTACCAACAGCCGCTGGATTTTCCCCTAACCCTCGAGGATTATCCACCCGTGGTGCTGATCAATTTGTATCATTTTCCCAATCGCATCGGAACCCATCCTTCCCCTAAAGCCACTTTCCCAGATCTTGAATCTCCAATATCAGAAACTAAATCCCCCTTCCTAGATTAGGAATGGGATTACTTATTTTAGCTTTCCCGCGATCATTCTGACCTCCTTTCTCCTCATCTCCCGACACCATGATTGTTGGAGCAAGACGATATCGAACTACCTGAGCGAACGCCCGATTTCTTCCCCAAAAGTGACCGAAGTATTTCTCCTGTGTTTTGGTGTGTTTCGTTGGCGGCGGAGAATAAGTGAGGAAACCCTAGCCCGTCCCCCACCTTATCGATACAGCCAAGGGTAAAATTAGGATTATATTTCCCATTTTGCCCCTGACTTACATTTGTGCTAAAACCCTCACATTCTATCGTAATTTCAGTCTCAGTCTGTTCCTTAATTCTATTACTGTTCTTTCCTTTGATCGGCTCTTCATCTTGCCGACAACCAGACTCCTGTTCTAAGATAATCGCCATACCACACCAAACTGGAAAACCACTAACACCCAAAAAAAACAATGAAATTCTGTCACAACTGACTAAGGTCAATATCCAAATCAAATTAACCCTATCAATTCCAATGAAAACTGAAGAGAATCACTCAACCACATGATTGCATTGATCAAGCTTGCCTTATATAGGCTGAGTTACAAGAGGGAGTCCGCAGGCCACGATACAGAGTCGTGTGATCGTTACAGAGAACGTGCCCGGAGGACTCGGTGCACGATGCTAATTCTAAGGAAGCAGTTGTAGACTGCGTACATCATGTATCGTTTAATAGCCCCCCTCAGCCTGAACGTTGTCCAACTTTCAGGCTGCTACGAAACTCAATGAACAAAGGCGACGGCAGGCCTTTAGTAAAGATATCAGCATACTGATGTGATGAAGGAACATGCATGACCTTGATCTCACCGACTGAAACTTTGTCCCGCACAAAGTGCAGATCGATGTCAACATGTTTAGTCCTCTGGTATTGCACTGGATTAGAGGACAGAAACATTGCGCTTATGTTGTCACAAAACACCACAGTGGCCTTTGTATGTGGACGTCGCAGCTCGGATAGGAGTTGTCGGATCCAAGTTGCCTTTGAAACTGCATTTGCAATGCCACGGTATTCAGCTTCTGCACTCGATCTAGAGATAGTTGTTTGGCGCTTGGATGACCACGTGATCTAGAGATAGTTGTTTGGCGCTTGGACGTTGATCTTCTAGTATCCGAACATCCAACCCAATCAGCATCGGAATAAGCAAGAAGATCTGAAGAGGGGGACTTAGAGATGTGAAGGCCATATGTGGTTGTACCTTTCAGATAGCGTAGAATTCTTTTGATGAGCTGCATGTGAGGTTCCCTTGGAGAGTGCATGAATAAGCATACTTGCTGCACAGCATAGGTTAAATCCGGGCGTGTAATTGTGAGGTACTGTAAAGCTCCGGCTAAACTCCGATATTCAGATGGATGTGTCAAGAGGGAGCTTTCTGAAGCAGACATCTTAGACTTAGTATCAATAGGAGTCTTGACAGGGTTGCGCTGTAACATGTTTGAACGATGCAAGAGATCAAGTGCGTATTGCTCTTGGTAGAGAAATAATCCCTGTTTTGTATGCAGAACATGAATACCCAGGAAGTGGTTGAGGACGCCCAAATCTGTCATAGCGAATTCCTTGCACAGCCTGGCGATGATGTCTTGCAGGAAAGATGCAGTGTTGGCAGTAAGAATAATGTCATCTACGTACAGCAACAGATATGTTGTTCTAGATGAGTCATGCAGGACAAACAGAGAAGGATCAGCCTTGGACACCTGAAAACCGATCGTCGTGATGAATGATTTGAAGCACATAAACCATGTCCGAGGTGCTTGCTTCAACCCATATAACGATTTCCGTAGCTTGCAGACATAGTCAGGGTGAGACTGATCGACAAACCCAGCCAGCTGAACACAATAGACAGTCTCAGAGAGCTCCTCATTCAAGAATGCATTTTTCACATCAAGTTGATGAATTGGCCATGAAGAAGAAGTAGCGATGCTCAAGACAAGACAAATTGTGGCCGGCTTAATCACTGGACTGAAGACGACAACAACAACAACAACAACAACAACCAAGCCTTTATCCCAAGCCTGTTGGGGTCGGCTAGACATGAAACCCAATATCAATAAAGTAAAAGAGAGGAAGAGATATAAGAACAAGGAAAAAAGAAAAAAAGAGAAAAAAAAAGAAAAAAAGAAAAAAAAAGAAAAAGGAAAAAGAGAAAAGAAATAAGAAAAAAGGAAAAGAAAAGAGAAAAGAAAAAAGAAAAAACAGTGAAACCTCTGACCACCCACCGGGCCTTATGATGAGCAACTGAACCATCAGTGTTTAGTTTATGGCGAAATATCCATTTACCTGAAACCAAGTTGACACCTGCAGGTTTTGGTACAAGAAGCCAAGTATTGTTATTCATCAAAGCATTAAAATCCATGAAAGAAACATATGATAAAGAAACATGTGAAAGAAACTTAAACCTGAGCAGATTTACAATGCAGGTCAGAAAGAGACATGAAAGAATCAAAATAACCGAAACATGAAAGATACTTCAAAATCATAAACTCCATATGATAATCACTCACCTAGTCGCGTAGAAGCACAGCAAAGTAGCAGAAAACAACTTTGATCGAGATAATCCACTTCCGTCGATCCAGAAAGAAAGAAATCATATCAAACTTGAATTAGAATTTTCTTACCACTTGAGATCGTAGTGAAGAAAGACGTTGCTACCAAGAACCCCTTCTTGAATCTAGGATCTTTTCAAGGCCGCAGAAAACAGCGCAGGAAAAAAGGACGGCGCTATACCCAAGATTAGCACCGGTTCTACGCCCAACAGATCAAGCTCAATCCTCACTCCCCTGAACCTGGAGCAGTAGATGAGTACTCTCTCCGGTGAGCAAAGGAACGTAGCACAGATCCGGCTAATGAATCTCCGCTCCGCACCGGCCTAGACAGGGCTAAAGATGAGGAAGAGCACGCCCACAATAGTTGTGGTGGAGAACAGCGGTAAGCGGGGCGGCGGAGTGCTCGAGGGCCGCGGGGCGGTGGGCGGAGCACTCGAGGGCCGCGGGGCAGTGGGGGAGCGCTCGAGGGCCACGGGGCGGTCTCCGTCTGTCTTGGGACATGGATTCATATCCAATGTATCACGTGGACATATTGTTAGAGTATACTTGTCAGACTAGATAGACTGACATATATATGTAAGATATATATTTCATATGCTATATAGATCGTCATATTTATCGCAAGTATATCATGATATCACGAGTTTTACGTTAAAGGTCTATGTCTACTGCTGCCCACATCGTGTTGCCCTAGGGGAGACATCCATCTCCGCCAGCGGGAACACTCTCGTAGTTAGACTAGTCGTCCATCTTTTTTATCTACGTCATTATTGTGGTTTTTTATTTTACCCGATCACTGATATAGATTGAGTCGCCCACCGCCTGTCAACATTGCGCGCCTCTCCTACAACAGTACACCACCAGTCTGATCAGTCGGCCATACGCGTAACCATGTCGAGGTCACGTACCATACCTTTGAGCTTCGGGCTGCCACCCGAGTTCGCTACAAACCAAAGACATGTCCTCTGAGGCATGACCAGGTTAATTGTGGCATATTATTATATCCTCATTGCCGTTCCCGGCAATGATGACCCCCACATTGTTTATGCACATGGTCTTCGTCATGTCGATCAGGTTCTTCGTCTACATAGAGCACCGCTGCCCTACCCGTGTTGCGACTTTTGGCCACCGATTTAGCCATGTTTTCTTCTTCTTCTTCTGATATGTTATGGGATCTGGCAAACCCGAGGCATGTCTGGTCCATGGTGGCTTCGACAATATCGAACTAAGCATCAACCTCCTTCTTCATGGCCACACAAAATCACCGTCTTCGTCCAAGGCGCATCACCGCACACCCTCTACATGGCGCCTCTCTATACACCCTCTACATGGCACCTCTCAGTGCACCCTTGTTTGGTGCCTCTCTGCATCCGTGGCTTTATATTTGACTTCCTTGACTTCGACAACCTCAATTTAAACATCATCAACTATCACTACCTCATGCACTGTTGGAAAAATAAAAATTTTACGATTAGTTTAATCTATAGTAAAGCATAAATCATGACTTGCACATAAATCATGAACATGACAGTTATGATCGATGCTATGCTCTCAGTTTTAGCAATAATAATACACAAAATTATTAAAGGTAAAATATGAGTTTTAAAAAAGTACGCAAAGGCGGGACCAGTTCTGAAGGCACGAGCAGCACCGTCATTCGACATGTTGGGCTGCTCAAAGTAGTCGATTTTGTTTGGTACAGGAAGATCATCGAAGCAGTGCAGCCACGCTGCAGTGCAGATTACGTGCACGAACACCCGGAGTAGTCGTACACGAGCGTGAGGACACGATGAAAGATCGATCAATCATGTGAGTGCGTTCCCCAAAAATCAGGATCTCGAGAGAGCGTTGATTTCGTAGGCCTGCTCAATCTGTTTTCTGTGCATGCAGGAAGCAAAGTCGGGAATGATTGAAGGCAGCACAATAGAGGACAACATGTGGAGGAAGAAAGAAAATATTCTTCTTGTGTGTGTCTTTCACAGGAAGGGATGATCTCTTTATACAGGAGTCAAGAATTGAGAGAGAATAAATACCATCAAGCCAAGTTATGAAGTTTATCAATTTAGTTGTTATGACTTCGTCATTAACACATCCGTTACTAGTCATAATTTGGTTCTTTACGACTCGGGACAATAGGTTCAAGGAAGGTGACATATGCACTTTCAACATCATCGAGCCCATGTTGTTTTGAGTTGTGTGTGATGTTTATATGGTGATTTTTTTGTCTGGAATACATATTTGCATCGGTTCATAACAAGAACTGCAACAGAAAATATGATCATTAGAAAAGGTTGGAGATTACAACCGGTGCTAACATGGTGCTTATCAGTATCGGTTCATAATTGGAACCGGTTCTGATAACTCTTATAATAACCAATTTATAACCGCTATTGATGGTCTTTATTATCACCATCAATTTTTTAGTATTGGCTCTATAACTGGTATGAAAGGCGGTTATGAGTTGGTACAAATAACCATTTCTTTACTAGAGACACCTATGCAGAGATGGAATAATAAAATCCATACGGTGCGAAAATAACTCCGGGGATAGGCAGTTCACATGACGAGCATGCTCAAAAAAGAAAAAGCGAGGCTATCATCAACCATGGATGAACTAGATAACATAGCAACATTATGTGCTTTGAATGAATAGCAAATTGAACGCAAAATTCAAGCAAACGCACAGTTAGTATGTATGTTGCTTGAGGAAGAGATTAAATGGTATCAACATTCTAAGGCCCAATTCATTCTTGTAGGAGATTGCAATACAAAGTACTTCCATAATATAGGGAATGGCCGATATAGGAATAAACACATTTATTTGTTTCAACAAGAGAAGGGCATGATGAAAGGACAAAAAAGTTAAAAGTTATATTAAAAAATATTATAAAGGTTTGTTTGGAGATCACGACAAGGGTAACTCTTCCCTTGATGAAACCCAAACAGATGATATCACACAAGTTACTAATAGGCAGAACACCTTTCTTACTGCCCCCTTCACGATGGAGGAGGTTAGCAAAACCATCTTCCAAATGGAACACAACAAGGCCCCTGGGCCATTTGGTTGTCCCGCTAAATTTTATCAACACTTATGTGAGGTCATTAGAACAAACCTTATGGAGTTGTTTGGTTCTCTATGTATAAGACAACTAGAACTGTTTCAATCTAATTTCATTGGGACATAATTATAGGAATTGATTCCATATAACCAACATTGGACTAAATGGAGCCGACCTTAGTATACAATCGTGCGCAGTAGAAGTGAGTGATAAAGTCACCCTTTGGAAAAATACCAGTCCCTTTCTGTCCATAATGATATGGAGATGACAATTTTTTTATGGACCATGACCTGCAAAAAGGCTAGGAATCTAAAAGTAATACCTTAACATTCGAGAAAACTTTCGGATATTAAAATTAACTTCCATAAAATTGAATTGATCTGTTTTGAGGAAGCTCAAGACGTGGCCGCTCAATATACTGAGTAATTGGTTGTGAGCAAGAACATTTGCCAATCCGATATCTTAAGATTTTGATCACTATTAGAGAAACAATCATCTGTGCCGATTCATAATTGTCGTCTGTTCTGGTTCTAGATCCGGTACAAAAAATTAGTGTTAATCATAAATGTTATCAGTAATGGTTCTAAAACTGGTAAAAATATGCATTATCAAAACCGATTCTTGTTATTTCTTCTGTTTAGAAGTAATGGCCGACATCGTTATTGAGTTTAATGGCCACACTACCCTAGTGATGAAAGTATGGATACAATACCACCATGTTTCATCGAAGCTTTTCATTCTCTATGTTTATTGAAGAAAATACCATTTGACTTTAATATATGCCTTTTGCAATATATGTTTAGGATCACTCCAGACGACCTTTTCTGGTGCATTTCTTGAACCATCTCATGAAGGATCACAACCCGGTCGAGGATGTTTCTCCCATTTATAAAGATTCTCTCAGACGGTCGAACCACATGGTCTTCCACCAAATTAATCCTATTTTTAGCAGTCTTAGTAAGTATCTTAAAACCAACATTAAGAAGACAGATCTGTCTATATTGTTGTATCGGATTCACTTCTCTAATCTTAGGTATACTGATATATCCATTATCAGAGCCGGATCCAGATACTAACTGGTAATAAAAAAGAACTAGTTCTAGAAAAGAACTGGTACGGATAATTCAACTACTAGAACCAGTTCCAATTAAAAACCAGTATTGATATATGAATTTTTTCAGTACCAGTTCTAGTTACAAACCACAACGGATAAGTCAACTATGAGAAGTCGTTCCATTTTGGAACTGGTACTGATAAGTCAAATATCAGAAGTGATTCAACTTAGAAACATGTACTTGTATTCCAATTATCAGAATCACTACCATTTACGGACCGGTATTGATATATCATTTATAGGAACTCGTTCACGTCAAGAACTGGAACTGATACGTTGACTCCTCAGAACCGGTTGATGTTTTAAACCAGTACTGATAACCGGACTTTTATGAACCAGATGATATTACAAACTGGTACTGACAATTCAAAAATGAAATGATTGTTGTGGAGGTCTGGATTGTATTGGCAAAATATGATATGACTGTTGTGGAGGTCTGATTTGTATTGACCAAACATGATTGCCTATTGCTTCGTTATTATAAAGGATGCTAGGAATGTCAGAAATTCGGTAATATTCAATTAGTTTTTGCTGCTATCATGCACCCTATTATCATGTCATGGCCGTTCCAGGGATGGTGATTGGATTTTATTGATCAAATGTTTCTCCATCATCTCTTAGGGACATCACTTCATGTTATTAGGCATTGGATTGCTTTACTTAATGGACCAAAGTTGTTCCTCTAAAAATCATGACGCACAAGAAGGTAATCAAGTTTATTCATAGATTCGGCATTCCATAAACGTTAACGATAGATCAATATACTTTATCCGTATCTAATCTGGTGCGTGAGTTGGCTAAATTATGTAGGATTAAGTTGCTCAATTCATCTACATATGATGCCCATACCAATGGTCATGCATGGGTATAGTAATAAAACTTTAATAAAGCTCATTAAAAAGAAAATAGAAGACAATCTTTTCATCCTCTCCGGCGCCTGCCAGATACAAGCCAATCTCTAGCACACAGAGGCGAAGCCCTATCATGGACTACTCGCTTTTGCCCTTCTCGCTCTACTCCGCACGCAATACCATCGTCGAAATCGGCACCGCCACCAGGCCTGTTGCCAAGCTGTATCCGTCCACCATGCCTAACTATGACTCCCTAGCTGCGTTAACCGTGGTGTGAGGGACCCGTTTGTTCCCTCATCTCATTGGTGGGGATACAGCTGGGAAGAGGGGATCCTGGCGAGTCGTCGAGCGCCTTGCTGCTATTCCCGTCGGGCCAACGCCCCGATTTGGTGAGGTAGACATGGAGTAAGGTGCGCCACCATGGCCAACCATGTGGTCCGGGCCTGATTGGACAGCGATGTTTTCTTTCATTTTGTTTAATATTTAGATCATCAGAAAATGATGGAAAATTATAAAATGCATAATAAATTATAGTAAGCTTAACAATTATAATAACAATTCTGATAGCTTACTTATTATCATATATATGGGTTAAAATTTTCAAACTCATGTGTTGCACTGCTATGCATAGTAAAAAATTTAGAGAAGCTAAACCTTGTTTAAATTTATTTTTATTTATCTATGCATGGTAAATTCATGATAATTAACCTGCATGTTTAGCTTCTGTTAATAATATCCCTCAAGACATTTCTGCACCACATGCATAGTTATCTAGTTATGCGTTTATCTTCATTTTCTTGTATTGAATTGATTATAAATTCATCTTGCTTAGAAAATCCCTAAATTTTATGGTAATTACACTACACGAAACACAACAACTTACGACGGCTAGATTAATGTACGATGGCTCTATGGTTGGTCGTTGTAGGTTAAATTAATTACGGCGGCCAACTCCGGCCGTTTATGACGGCTTGACCTAGGCTGTCGTAAATAACTGGTTATTTACGACGGCCAGGGCTTGGCCGGCAGACCAGGGGTCGTCGTAAATAAGTCTTATATACCCGTGGGCCCAGGTCGGCGCGGTCATTCACGCCCGCGCCAACCCGAGCCCCCGCCGCCACGCCCGAGCGCCGCCCGCCGCCCGATGCGCCGCCCTGCCCGTCGCCCGAGCCGCCGATAGACCCCGCCGCTGCCCCGGCCTCCGCCGCCTCGGCCGCCACCGCCCCGCCCTCCACCTAGTCGCCGCCGCCCCATCCTCCACCCGGCCTCCGCCGCCCCAGCCGCTGCCGCCCCGCCCTCCATCCCGGCCGCCGCCGCCCCGGCCACAGTCGACCCGGCCGCCGCCTCCGCGGCCGCAGCTGCCCTGGCCTCCGCCGCACCGGATTCCGCCGACCCGGCCGCGGCACCAGATTCCACTGAACCCGCCGCAGCCACCGCATCGCATCCTACTTGGATAAGGTGAACATGGTCCAAAATTGATTGATTATTTGTTCAATTTGAGTTATTTTAGTTATTTAAGTTGTTTAATTGATTCATTAGTTGTTTAATTGATTCATTAGTTGTTTAATTGATTCATTAGTTGTTTAATTTAGTTAATTTAGTAATTGATTGATTTTAGTTATTTTAGAAATTATTTCTGATTTTAGTTATTTAATTTAGTTAATTGATTCATTAGTTGTTTAATTGATTCATTAGTTGTTTAATTAATTTAATTTATTAGTTGATTGATTTTAGTTATTTTAGATATTTAATTTTTGCTTTACTTCCCAGCTCGCCGCCCCAGCCCCTAGGCGATTTAGTGTTTTTGTTAATTTATTGTTTTCAAGGCGACACCTAGGCGTCCAGCCCCTCGTGCCACCACCGGCGACGCCTCACGCCCCCGAGCATGAGCCCGCCTCTCAGCCATTCCCCCAGCCGCGCTGCTCCCCTGGCCCCCAGCGCGCCCCCTCTTGGCCCCCGGCATCCCACCCCGCCGCCGCTGGACTTCGTTCGTGTCCTCTTTGAGTCATTTTTTAATAAGTATGTTTTATCTGTTAATTACTTGCGTGAAAATTGTTTGAAAATTGAGTGATAATTATCCGCTTCATGACATTTAGCTATGTACACCGTCGTGAGAGCATGTAATACGATAACTAATAGTAGGACATCTATTGAGATGGGCTTTGAGGCGAACGGTGTCGGTGTGGACGCGAAGCACTTGTTGGAAAATGACGGTGTACACGATACATACACGGAGCTTCGAGCACCTAAGGAATCGGAGAGACACTTGACGAGAGCTGTTGATACGGGCGCGGCGCCCGACTGACCTCCCACGAGGCGCAAAGCAACCTTCAGGGGGCTGTGTGGGCTGATTTTATGGTAAGTCTGCTTAATAAAATTTTGTAAATTATTATTCTTCAACTTGATTCAATTTTTAATGCATATCTCCGCAATATTTGTTTTCTTATAGCTGAGGTACCAGTTAGAGGACATGAGCCAGAGCATGTTGGACCATGCTAGAGCCGTGTTCAACAGGAGCGCACGGAAACTTGTAACGCAAGCGTTATCGTACGCTCGTATTCAAGCTGTCAACGAGTATCTCAAGCGACACCAGGAGTACCAGTCGGGACCGTTTACGAGGGCCTCCGACACTTACTTGACAGAGGAGCAGTATGCAGAGGTAAGTTGTTTGTGTTCAATTATTTTCATACTTAGTTATATAAAAGATATTTTAATGACATAATAAATATGTACAGTTAGTATTTCCTGGCTAGAGGGTCGACCCGAAGCGTACCGAACTCTCTTCCAGATGTGGGCTAGCGATGCTTTCATCGCTAAGTCCAGGAGGGCTCATGGATGCAGAGATTCATACTCAAAGCACTCCTATGGCCCCGATGGCCATGTTCGTTTAGCGAAACGCATGGTAAGAATAATAACCCTTCTTTCTATGTCTTTATAATATAATTAGCATACTAACACATATCTACAGGAGCGCAAGACCGGTCAGCTACCGACCAACACTGCCGTCTGGAAGAAGGGTCATAAGGACCCATCCCAGCCAGGGGAGTGCAGCCAGGTCGTGGCCGATCGACTGGTAAGTCATTAAAACTTATCAATCCAGTTGTTACTAATACGCAATTTTACTCCTTTTAGGAAAAGTATGGGCGAGAGGCCGTGAGAATACGCGGCGAAGGGTACGATTGGGAAGACGTGCCAACCGACCCTCAAGACGTTTACGCTAGCGGAGGCAGGAAGGCACATGGACAGTAAGTTGTGATTTCTGTAAAACTTGCTTCTTCGAATTATTATTCTTTTATTTCTTTGTAGGTTTGCCATTTTTGATGGAGTTGTCGACTCGGGGGTAGCGCGACCTTCGATTGTCACTCCATCAACTAAGGGATCCTCCATCGGGCATACAAGTCGTCGTCCCTAACAGAACCAGATAGATGAGCTCATTAGGAAGAGAGAAGAGATCCGGAGATTGAGGGAGGAGCTCCAGAGGGAGAGGGAGAAGCAGGCCGCCTACATGGCAAACTACATGGCTCAGATGTAGGCGGCGATGGAGGTAAGTATTTGAATATAAATTCATTTAAATTCCTAACATTGCATTAGTTTATTGGTTTTAATATTTTGCAATTATAGACCTTAGCTCAACAGAGTGGGCAGCAAATCCCGATCTTGACGTGGCAGCCGTCAGATTTTGCCCCGCCACAAGTGCCCCCACCACATGCACATTCAGATGTCCAGGTAATGTGTTTTTATTTGTCATTTTCTAATCTAAGAGAAACTTAGTGTAGTTGAGGAGAGAGAGTGAGAATAAGAGTGAGGGGGAGAGGGAGAGAGTCAGAGTAAGAGATAGTGGTAGAGAGGGGAAAGGAGAGATAATGAGAGTGAAAAGAGAAAGAGGGAGGGAGAGAGACAGAGTGGTAGAGATAGGGGTGTGAGAGAGAGGTAGTTGTAGAGAGAAGGGGAAGGAGGGGGAGAAAGTGAGAGGAGGGGAGGGAGGGAATGAGAGTAAGAGATTGTGGTAGAGGGGAGGAGGGAGAGAGGGAAAGAGAGTGAGAGTGAAAAGGGAAAGAGGGGGGATAGAGATGCGGAGTGGTAAATAGAGAGTGAGAGAGAGAGGGAGTCGTAGAGAGAGAGGGAGGGAGAGGGCGAGGAAGAAAGTGAGAGTGCGGGGGGAGATAGGGAGTAATAGTAGTGGGGAGAGAGTCGTACAAGATCAAACTCACTTTATCTATTTATTTAAATTGCAGAGATCGGCAATGGAGGCTCAAACTCCACCGTCACAGCTACCTACATCGGGAGAAGGTCGAGGAGACAGATTCTTCGGCTCCGGAGCGAGTGGAGGAGCGACTGGATCCGCGAGTGGAAGGGGTAGTGTTTAGGGAGTGGATCTCTTTTTTGTTTATTGTTTTGGATGTTTTATGTTTTGTATGTTTATATAAACTATTCTACGAGCTGACTATCGTGTCAGGTTATCCTAATTTTGTTTTTTTTAAAAAAACTAAAAACCTTATTTATGACGAACAGCTATATAGGCCATCGTAAGTTAACCTAACTAACTTACGACGGCCGGGGCAAGGCCGTCGTAAGTTAACCTAACTAAATTACAATGGCCGGTACCCTGGCCGTCGTAAGTAAGGCGCCCAGCCCGCCACGTGGTGCGGCGATGGGCGACGGCTGATCCCAGCCGTCGTATTTTAGTTATTTACGATAACTTACGACGGTTTTTCTTTATTTACGACGGCTTGTGATCGTTGTAAGTGTTCTGCATTCCTCCTTGGCATGTTTCTAACCTACAAAAAATTTGGAATGATCAGAACCTTTATACAACCTTGCAAGGTGATTTTCTCTCCTAAACCTTTTCTATGTAACAAATTTCCACCTTTAATTAATGAAAGAAATACTCCAAACAAAAGTAAATAAGTTATTAAAGCCTCTCTATCATCAGAACATATTTCATATGCATCTATAACAACTGTGCAGCTACTGAATCAAACATTGTTCAATAATTAACTTACGCAATCAGTAATTCTCACATTTAATCTTGCATCATTTGTGCATATTGATAGAGAACGAGGGGAACCAGCTGCAAGGTCCGTGAGAACATTGTTTATCCAGACTAAGTCAGCCAAGGTAAACCCCAATGCATCTTAATCCTGTTTTCAGACTGTTTTATTATATCATGATCATCATATGGGGGCATTAGAGATGCATATGAAATATATTCTGATGATAGAGGCTTTAATAACTTATTTACTTTTGTTTGGAGTATTTCTTTCATTAATTAAAGGTGGAAATTTATTACATAGAAAAGGTTTAGGAGAGAAAATCACCTTGCAAGGTTGTATAAAGGTTCTGATTCCAAATTTTCTGTAGGTTAAAAATAAGCCAAGGACAACTACCATAAAATTAGGGATTTTTCTAAGCAAGATGAATTTATAATCAATTCAATACAGGAAAAAGAAGATAAACGCATAACAAAACAACTATGCATGTGATGCAGAAATGTTTTGAGTGAATGACTGTTTTATTATTAGAGAGATTGGAGTGTGAGGGACCCGGACCTGATCACGGGGTCGTGCCGCTCACCGGGAATCGCATTGGGTGGTGCCGTGATATGCGGCACCCGACAACACACATATAAGGAAAAACCGTATCACATAAATCAAAAGCGGACTCTCCAAGCCTCCTCCCGAGCTCCTGCTCGCCGCCAGCTCTTAACTCTTCACGCTGAGCACGATGGTGAGGCTTCCCCGAGCCGGAAAGGCCTCTACCATGGCTGGCGACAGTGCGGTGACTCAGTACACCTTGGGCACCATCATCCGACTGCTCTAGGACCCTATCCGCTCGAGAAAAGGGCTCTACAGCACCAGTGGAGCATGGAAGAGCTCTACATGGATTCCAAACGGACCAGGAATGGCTCTAATTAGGTTCTCACCATGCACCCGAAGCTCCCCCGCTACGATCACCGTCGAAAAACCTCAAAATAGTCCAGCTACGTGTAGTTTCGTGCTAGGGTTGCGAAGAGAAGATGTTGCCTACCTATTCTAGCTTGTGTGAGCTCAGTTTGGTCGACTAAAAAACAGTTGCTGCAATGATCATGGTTGGAACAACCACAAGTGCGGTGGCAACGTGGCTCAGTCTGTTTTTCTCCAGAACTGCTTCCACACCAAGATACTTGGATCCATCTTCCTTTGGAAATTCAACAATGTCTTTGTTTACCTTTTCCTGCAGTACTTACCACTTGTTTGGTCAAGAGGCCTAACAGATTACTTCAGGAAAATAGTTTTATATGTTTTACTGTTCAGTTGGAGCATACATGTCCTTGGGCTGCTGGAGATGCCAGAATGGTCAGCTGCTCAATGAAGAACTGTGAACCTCCGAGCAGAGTTCCGATGAGCGATGTCCCGACTGCGAGGAGGGAGAAAATCTCCATCAACGTGTAGCTCCATCTACAAATTAAAGGTACTTCTCTTCAGTGGCACGACTCAACCTGCCGTACTGCGTTTAAAGATAGCTAGGAAGCTGAAAGATGCATATGCACATTCCTATAGACTCGGTGACCTTACTCTGTCTTGAACATTTCCAGTATGTCAAACCCATGAAGATCCGTGGCGAGGCCGAGTGCGATGTCATCCCACACCAGCAAAGACAGCAGCGGCACGAGGCTCCCGACCAGTATTAATAACCGTATCCTCGCCAGATCCCCTCTGAGGTACGCGCAGATCACTGCCAGATCATCAGTGTTGTACCTTCTAAATGTGAACCCTGGGCTGTTCGGCACGGAATTCCAACTCAATAATTTGTGGTGATTTAATGGAATCGGTACCTGGTGCAATGTCATGGAAGATCAGAGTGAAGATGATCACCGGTAGCGCTGCAGAGACCTGCTCCCAGTTGATCGGGAATTTTGGGGTTTCTTACCCGCGGGTCGGTTTGCACCGATCGGAGGAAAACTTCAAAATTCGCCGTCGACGATCACTGGTTTGGTTTGATATTCGGAGGTGAGCAGCACGTGGTCCTAGCGCTCCTCTGGGTGTCCTCGCTTGGGCGTGAAAAGCCACGGGTTGGGCTGTCCATGTGAGCCTCCACCTTCGGTGGCGTTCGGCCACCGTGAGACAACATTTTGCTCGGTGTTGGGGAGACCGGTAGCACTCGGTTTTGCGTCAAGGAAGTTGAGGCTGATGTCCTAGTGCCATTTCGCTCTTCACCGAGGCCTTGCATGTGATGAAACGCTGGCTCCCAAGCTACTGAGGTGTAGCGGCGGCATCTCTGTTCTTGAGCGCAAGAGAGAAGAGAAACAGAGAACCGCTTCGGGGTTGTGGCGAAGCTGAGCACGGCTTGTTGCTAAAGAAATGCACTAGTAGCTTGCCAGCGTGAGGGAAGCAGCTGGGAGGTGGCTCACGCCGTGTCTCGGTGTCGGCCGGTGCTCTGTCTCGGTGGCATTCGAGTGGAGAAACAGAGACCCAACTCTCTCTGATATTTGGTTCACTGTGGCTGACCCGTGGGTCCCACAATTTAGCTTCCTCTTATCCTCTAAAATATCTCCAAAATTTGGCAAATGACCAATTCAATTGTTTGGAGTTGAAATCAGAACTGCATTTGGATAATTGGGCAAGTTTCATCCAAATTCAAATGTGTATTTGAATTCATTGCAAATTTAATTCCATTTGGAAAATGGATAGCAAAACATTTCAAAAAATTCATGAAACTTTGCATACCCACTAATTTGGACCTAAGGAATTCAAATACGAAATCTAATTTTAATTTTGCTACTACAAATGAGAGTTTGAACACAACAGTTTGCATTTCCATTGTGTTGCCCTCATTTGAAATTTGAGTTGAATAATTTAGTTCCAAATTCTGAATTTAACTTTCTCACACACATGAGAACTTCCCACCTTGGGTTCAAATCCCCTTTGGTTCCAAGCATTCAAATAAATAATTGAACTTGTGTGAAGAGAGCTCTCATGTGCATCATCACATGTGAAAGTTTAAACAAGTCCCACTTTTCATACACATGAAACCAAATGCTTGACCAAACCTGAGTTTCATTGTATTCATATTTTTGGGACCTTTACATTACTACCCCCTTAAAAGGAATCTCGTCTCGATATTACAAAAGAAAAGCGAGATGGGAGGGTAATTACAAAGTCTATGATAAAAGTCCCAGATAGTTCCTGTCAATTTAATCTTCACTTTCCCACGTCGCCTCTTCCACGATATGATTACTCCACAGGATTTTGTAAAATTTCAAAGTCTGATTCTGGGTGATCCGGGTCTTTTTGTCGATAATCTGCACTGGTCGCTCTGCGTATGTGAGATCCGGTTTTAGCTCGTCGGTGTCTTCGGTGCGGATAGCAGCGGTAAACTTGAGACGCTTCCAATGCTGGGACACGTGAAATATGTCATGAATATCGGCAAGGTTTGACGGTAGTTCCAGCCGGTAGGCTACGGTTCCACACATCTCCGTGATGGTAAATGGACCGATGAATCGGGGATCAAGTTTCCCCTTAACACCGAGCCGATGAATTCCTTTCATCAGAGACACACAAAGATAAATGTGCTCTCCGACGTCGAAATGCAGTGGTCGACGCCTCTGATCCGCATAGCTTTTCTGACGAGATTGAGCAGCTTTGAGGTTCTCTTGTATTATCCGAACTCTCTCTTCGGCTTCATTGACAAGATAAACCCCAAACATTACTCATTCACCGGATTCGCACCAATTAAATGGTGTACGGCACTTCTGGCCGTATAGAGCTTCATAGGGTGCCATTTTGATGCTCGTTTTGATACCCGTTGTTGTACGAGAACTCCACCAACGGTAAGTGATCATTCCAGTTCTTACCATGGTGGATGCCACACGCCCTTAGCATATCTTCAAGTATTTAATTCACCCTCTCTGTTTGCCCATCGGTTTGAGGGTGATACACGGAGCTTCGAATCAATTTGGTTCCCAAGGATGTGTGTAGCTACTCCCAGAAACGGGCTACAAACAACGATCCTCTGTCAGACACAATGGTACGGGGAACTCCATGGAAGCACAAGATCCGTGCTATGTACAACTCCGCATACTCCTTTGCCTTGTATCTTACAAAGATAAAATGTGCTGATTTGGTTAACCGGTCAACGATTACCCAAATCAAATCATGGTTGTGGAAGGTCATCGGCAACCCGACGATGAAATCCATACTCAAGTCTTCCCACTTCCATGCTGGTATTTGCAGTGGCTGCAGCAGGCCCGACTTCTTCACATGGTCGGCCTTGACTCTTCGACACGTATCACATTCTGAAACGTACTTTGCAACTTCACATTTCATACGTGTCCACCAAAACTTCTTCCGGAGATCTTGTTATATTTTATTGCTGCCCGAATGAATGGAAAATTTGGACAAATGGGTTTCATCCAAAATTTTCTTCCGTCGTACCATATCCCGGGGTACTACTATCCGGTCGTCGAACCACAACGTACCTTCTTCGTCCTTCCGGAAGCATTTCATTTCTCCGTTGTCTATTCTCTATCGTATGTGAGACATACCCTTGTATTTTCTTTGAGCTTCAATGATCTCCTCTTAGATGGTAGGGATGAGAGCAAGATTATAGAGTGCTCCATACGGGATGACACGGAGACTTGGTTCTTCATCATCCATTTCAGCAATAGTCAAGTGATGGACATGCGCCTTATGACTGAGCGCATCGGCGACCACATTCGCCTTTCCCGGATGATAATGAATCTCAAGTTCATAATCTTTGATGAGGTCTAGTCATCTTCGTTGTCTCATGTTCCGTTCTTTCTGAGTGAAGATGTATTTCAAGCTCTTGTGGTCGGTGTAGAGGTGTACAAGATTTCCGAGCAAGTAATGCCTCCACATCTTCAAAGCAAGGACCACGGCAGCTAACTCAAGATCATGAGTTGGATAATGTTGCTCGTGGTTTTGAAGTTGACGAGATCCATAAGCCACCACTCGTCCTTCTTACATCAGCACGCAGCCAAGACCAATGCCAGATGCATCGCAAGAAACGTCGAATGGCTTCGTCGTATCCGGCTGAGCAAGAACTGGGACAGTTGTGAGATGCTTCACTAGAGTCTTGAAGGCTTGTTCACACGCAGAACCCCAAACAAATCTGGTACCCTTCTTTAGTAATTCCATCATCGGTTTAGCGATCTTGGAGATACCTGGAATGAACCTCCGGTAATAATCCGCTAAACTGAGGAAGCTTCAGATTTCATGCACAGACTTTGGTGACTCCCATTTCTGCACTTGGATAATCATACTCGGATCTATAGTGATGCCCTCCGCTGAAATAATGTGTCCGAGAAAATGTACTTGATTAATCCAGAATTCACACTTGCTGAATTTTGCATAGAGTTGGTGATCTTGCAATCTTTGTAGCACAATATGCAGATGCTCAGCATGTTCTTCCTCTGACTTGGAGTACACCAAGATGTCATCGATGAAGACCACGACGAATTTATCCAGCTCCAGCATGAACACTGAATTCATCAGGTACATAAAGTGTGTCAGGGCGTTGGTCATACCAAAAGACATAACGAGATACTCATATAACCCGTATCTCGTTGAAAATGCCATCTTTGAAATATCTTCTGCCCGGATTTTAATCTGATGATATCCGGACCAAAGATCCATCTTCGAGAATACTTTAGTACCCACTAATTGATCGAAGAGCATATCAATGCGAGGTAGTGGATACTTGTTCTTGATGGTCACGGCATTAAGAGGACGATAATCAACACAAAGCTGTAGTGTTTCGTCCTTCTTCTTGACAAACAACGGTGAACAACCCCAAGGTGACGAACTCGGTCGTATGAAACCCTTGCTCATTAGGTCATTCAGTTGTGTCTTGAATTCTGTCAGTTCATTGGGTGTCATCTTGTACAGCCTTCGTGAAATCGGTGTTGTTCCTGGCGCAAGTTCAATCTTGAACTCTACGTCCCTTTCGGGCGGCATGCCCGGTAAATCATCGGGAAACACATCTGGATATTCACGTACCACCGGAATGTCCTATATATTCACAGTTTCCATGTGGTTCAATGTTGCAATTTGTTGCCGACTGGCGCCCAGAAATAATATATGAAGATCGTGCTGTGGGGAGTTGAGCATAACAGTCCTAGAGCTGATTTTGAGAACCGCATTGTGGTAATTCAACAACGACATCCTCAAAATGATGCCAATCTTCAGACCCTCAAGAATAATGAGAGTTGTGGGGTATATTCTACCCTCCAAACAAAGAGGTGCTCGGGAGACAACATCGCTTGCTGTACTGCTGCCCCAGGACGATGATATGAGGTACTGGCTCTTTGTAGAAGTGGTTTGGAGCTGACGTTGAGCCACAAAAGATTGGCTAATGAAGTTATGTGTGGCACCAGAGTCGAAGAGAATTAACACCTGTAGCTGATTCAGAGAAAACCTGCTAACGCGGCTTCTCCTTCCGGAACATCATCAATCACTATATAGTGAATGCTGCCCCATGTCTGCCCACTTTACTGCAGATATAGTTACGGGTCTGAATATTGCAAATATGATGACCGGCAGCCTTGAATTCCCTCCGGACAATACCTAGCATAATGGCCCGTACACCGACAAGTGAAACACGGATATCTCTCTGGTTCTTCGCTGACATGCGGTTGGATGCTAGGTACACATGCATGCAGCGATGGAGCACAAACCCTTAGACGTGTCCCTAATGGACTCATACGGGATACAAGGCCCAAAAGGCCAATACGGTGGTGCAGCACCGGATAGAACTCTGAATTCGACTTGTTTCGTCAATTCCCATCGACTCTTGGCAAATTTTAATACGAGACCAGAACCTTTGGAAAGTTTATCTTCTCATCTTTCCATGCATATGTAGAACGTCAAAAACGGAGTCCGTATGCATCCTGGGCGTCCATTTTAAGATGGATTGCTCCTGGACTCCGAGTTTAACTCGAGTCCGTGTTGGTGACTGTTTCCACCAACTTGTGGGCGTCCCATCTGGTTCTCCACGTCCCCAAATCCTCCTCCCTTTACTTGTTGATCATGTCTATGGTTCCTAATAACAATTAAATCATTAAATAGCAATCCATTCTCAAACTCAGATGGTAGGAAGTTAGGAATGAGTTCACCTGCTGATTTAGTAGCCGTGCTCGTGCTCTTGTGATTGGTCCATGTATATTAATGTGAGTATCCACTGTTGTGATGTCCTCATCATCCTCCCCCTCTTGAATTGGAGTCGTCCTCGACTCAAGATAATCTTCTTCTCCCAAGTATGGTCGTAAATCTGAAATGTTAAATGTGGGACTAACCCAAAAATCGGGAGGCAACTCAAGCTTATATGAATTGTCATTGATCTTTTCAACAATCTTAAAAGGACCAGCAGCTCGTGACATAAGTTTAGATTTCCTCAAGTGAGAGAATTGTTCTTTTCTCAAATGTAGTCATACCAAGTCCCCTGGTTCAAGTTTTACTTCTTTTCTACCTTTACTACCAGAAATTCTATACTTCTCATTCATCCTTTCAATATTTTTCTTTGTAGTTTCATGCATCTTAAGAATGAATTCAGATCGTTGTGTAGCATCCATATTTATAGTTTCAGAAGGAGGCAAAGGTAATAAATCAATAGGAGCACGGGGATTGAAACCATACACTACTTGGAATGGGCTTACCTTTGTTGTAGAGTGAACTGACCTGTTGTAAGCAAATTCTATATGTGGTAAACAATCCTCCTAACCCTTTAAGTTTGTTTTTAAAACAGCCCGCAACATAGTGAATAGAGTATGATTTACTACCTCAGTTTGTCCATCGGTATGTGGGTGACATGTGGTTGAAAACAGCAGCTTGGTTCCTAATTTATACCACAAAGTTCTCCAAAAATGACTTAAAATTTTTTGCATCACGATCAGAAACAATGGTATTTGGCACACCATGTAAACGAATAATTTCCGTCATAAACAAATAAGCATTGTGTGAGGCATTATTATTCTTATGACAAGGTATAAAACGTGCCATTTTGGAGAAACGATCAACGACCACAAAAATACTATCCCTCCTCCTCTTAGTCCTAGGCAACCCCAAAACAAAATCCATGGAAATATCCTGCCAAGGTACACTAGGAACAGAAAGAGGCATATAAAGACCATGTGGATTAAGTCGAGACTTAGCTTTATTGCAAGTAGTGCATCATGACACGTAACGCTCGACATCACGTTTCATATTTGGCAAAAAGAAGTGTGTGGTCAGCACGTCCTCAGTTTTCTTCACTCCAAAATGTCCCATCAAACCTGCTCCATGTGCTTCCTGCAAAAGTAATAGGCGAACGGAACTAGCAGGAACACATAGCTTGTTAGCACGATAGAGGAGGTCCTCCCGTAGTACATATTTATTCCAAGTTCTTCATTCTCTATAATTTTCAAAGGCATCTTTGAAGTCCAAATCAGTAGGATATAATCCTTTTATTGTTTCCAAACCAAATTTTTTACGATCAAGTTGGGACAGCATGGTGTAGCGTCTAGATAATGCATCTGCAATAGCATTCTCCTTCCCTTTCTTATACTTAATGATGTATGGAAACGATTCTATGAACTCAATCCATTTAGCATGTCGTTTATTCAGATTGGTTTGACACTTAAGATACTTCAAAGATTCATGATCGGAATGTATGATGAACTCTTTAGACCAAATGTAATGTTGCCATGTTTATAGAACTTGCACTAAGGCACGCAATTCCTTATCATAAGTAGAATAATTCATAGAAGCACCATGCAATTTTTCACTAAAGAATGCAATGGGTTTATCTCCTTGTATGAGAACACCTCCAATACAAATGCCACTTGCATCACATTCTAGCTCAAATGTCTCATCAAAATCTGGAAGTTGTAGCAATGGTGCTTGTGTAAGCTTTGATTTGAGAACATCAAAAGCTTGTTGCTGCTGTTCGCCCCATCAAAACTGCACTCCCTTCTTCGTCAGTTCATGGAGAGGTGCTGCAATGGTGCTGAAATCCCGCACAAAGCGTCGATAAAAACCTGCAAGACCAAGAAAACTACGCACCTGCGTGACGGTCGATGGAGTTGGCCAGCTAGTGATCGCCACAATTTTTGCCTCATCCATCTCAATTCCCTATGATGAAACGACATATCCAAGAAACGACACTCGATTGATGCAAAAGACGCACATTTTGAGGTTACCAAACAAACGTGCATCTCTCAAGACACTGAAAACAACACGTAAATAATTAAGATGTTCGTCATATGACTTGCTGTAAATGAGGATATCATCGAAGTAAACCACCACAAATTTTCCAATAAAAGCACGTAAAACCTCATTCATTAATCACATAAAAGTGCTAGGTGCATTAGTTAAACCAAAAGGCATGACTAACCACTCATAAAGTCCAAACTTGGTTTTAAATGCAGTTTTCCATTCATCTCCTAGTGCCATTCTAATTTGGTGGTAACCACTACGCAAGTCAATTTTTGTGAAAATAATAGCACCACTCAATTCATCAAGCATGTCATCTAAGCGAGGAATAGGATAACGATATCGAATGATGATGTTATTAATTGCTCTACAATCAACACACATGCGGTAGCTACCATCTTTCTTAGGAACCAAAAGAACAGGAATAGAACAAGGACTAAGGCTTTCACGAATATACCTGTGGTTCAAAAGATCTTGAACTTGTCACTGAATTTCCCTTGTCTCTTCCGGATTCGCCCTGTATGCCACACGATTTGACAAACTTGCCCCTGGAATCAAGTCGATCTTATGTTCAATGCCCCTCATAGGTGGTAATCCAGGGGGTATCTCGGGAGGAAACACATCCGCAAAATCCTGCAAAAGGTTAGCAACAGCAGGGGACAATGCAATGGACACTTAATGAAGCGAAAACATGGCTTCTTTGCATACTAAAGCATAGTACATCCCCTTGGTATTAAATAAATCAGCAAGGTCAAATTTACTTGTGAGCAACGAAGGTGATTTTAACTTAATTACTTGCTGTTTTTCAGAGTCTAGTGATTTTGTTGCCTTATCATCACGTGTTTTACTTTTCTCCAAATGCACAATTTCAGCAGGAGTCATAGGAAGCAAAGTGATTTTCTTTCCTTTATGCATCAGAGTATATTTATTATTTCTACCATGATGAATAGCATCCGTATCAGATTCCCAAGGACGTCCCAACAAAAGAGAACACGCATCCATAGGTATGACATCAAAATCAGCAAAATCATGGTAAGAACCAATCGAAAAATATACTCTCGTTGTTTGTGTTACCCTAACCTTACCGCTGTTGTTGAACCACTGAATGTGGTATGGATGAGGGTGTTCTCTTGTTGTCAACCCAAGTTTCTTGACAACATCCGTGTTCACCAAGTTATTGCAGCTACCTCCATCAATTATAGTGTGCACACGGCAGTCCTTGATGATGAGAAATATGTGAAAAAGATTGTGTCGTTGTAGCTTATCATCCGCCTCAACTTTGGAGATCAAAGCACGCTGCACAATTATGCTTCTATAATTTTCCGTTGCTGCAGTACCAAGTACCTCTTCATCTGTGCTATAGTGGTCATCTTTTGGTCCTGCAATGTTAGTAGCAAGAGAATATTCATCTTCAACATCCGAAGTACTATATAACCCGCCATCATCTCATGCTATGTATGCTTGTTTGCTAGGGCAATCTTTCATCACATGACCAACTCCCTGGCAGCGGTGACACTTAATGTCAGAAGTTCGACTCGTGGAAGGAGTGGAAGACGTAGGCTTGAATGGTGTCGTCTTGCTGCCCTCCGGCGCGCGAAGAAATGGAGCAGTAGGTGAAGTTCGTTGGCCACCATTGGATGGTGTAGTGGCTGTATGAAAACTCAAAGATGGTGCTGTTTTGGATGGTGTAGATGTCGAACGCAATATGAAGTTACTCCTCGTGTGTTGTTGCTGCTGCTGTTGGCGGCCCTGCAATTCTTTTTCTGCCAACATAGTCAGCTGAAATAATCTGTTAACAGTATCATATTCCTTATAATCAACAATGTCCTGAATTTCACGCCTCAACCCCCCATAAAAACGAGCTATTTTATCATCCATGTCTTCTACTACCCCACAGCGCAACATACTCTTTTGTAACTCTTGATAATACTCCTCTAGGGACATGTTACCTTAGTCTAAGCGCTGCAATTTTTTGCGAAGGTCCCACTGAAAAGGAGGAACAAAACGAACACACATAGCTTCCTTTAATCTATTCCATGTTGGAGGATCAGTTCTAGTTTTAACAAGTTCATTCCACCATATGATAGCAAAATCTTTAAACTCACTAGTAGCTTGACGAACTCTATGTTGTTTGGAAACTAGGTGGGCATTAAATTTCTGCTCTACTGCCATCTCCCAATCAAGATATTCCTCAGCATCATAAGCACCAGAAAAAGAGGGTATAGTAAATTTGACTTTAGCAAAAGGATCATCAAGAGGGCGATTAAAATTGTTATGACGATCATTGTAATTATAATGATTATTACCTCCCATACCTCATAGATAAAGTGGAAGTCGTGGTTGATTGTTATGGTCTTCCATATTATAAGCACCGTCTTCACGTTCTTCAACGAGAGGTAGCCACGCCCCAAGAGTATCCATCCGAACAAAAAGATCAGCAAGTTGGCGATTCAAGGTCGTCAATGACGCATCTGTTGATGCGTGGGTTTTGGTGAACATATCTGTCATTTCCCTCATCATGTCACGTAACTCAGCATGTTGAAGACATTCATCATCCCTTTTATCTTTTGACATTGTTAATAGTAAATAAAAGACAACAAAAAGATGTTATCCCTATCAACTACAAAGGATAGTGGCAATGTGAAAAGTGGAAGGAAGGAAACAATCTCTCTCTCTCTCTCTCAAGCGTCTTACCACATTCTTACAAGTGTTCTTATCGACACAGCAGGTGGTAAACGGTGGACGGTGAGAACCAATGAAGCGTGGAGTGATTGCAAAGGTACTTGTTCTGCTCAAGAAGAAAAGTGGAGCTTGGATGGCACAATATGGTGGCTAATAAGCAAAAATTGTTAACAGCAAAACAAAGTTGAATAAGTAGTCAATGTAGGAACTGTTGCTGGTTAACAAGTGTTCTAGGCCTAGCACAGCACAAGGCAGTAGAAAGGCAAATAGAAGGTCAGGAAGATATAACTAACAAGTACAACATAAGTGTATAGCCTAACTATTTTCAAGTGTGTGTTGTCAATGCTTTAATATTTGTGCTCTCCACTATTTTTTGTTTTTTAATATTTTTCTGATATTTTTTGTTTACTTGAGAGCAAGAAAATAGGAAGCACACAACTTTGCAGCTCAATTGGATGTAAGATGTGGCCTATAGAAAATCAGTAAGATTCTTTAAAATTCGGGCTAAAACTTCGGAGGTCGGATAGTCTATCTTCCGAGGGGAATTTGGCCAAACAAATTTATCTGAACACGGCGAAACAGTAGAAAATCAGTTGTGAAATTTTGAGTATATCAATTTGAAAGATCGCCCGATTTCGAGTTCGTATGCAAAAGTTATGGCCGTTTTAAGGTAGGCTACCCGAGTTACTTTTTTTGTTGATTCAAACTCGGTTTAAAAAAGATCTCGCAATAGGATGTGAAATACAATTGGAATTTAGCAAGGACGACTGATGGGATGTTGTGTGATGAATCAAGGAGGACTGACACAATGGTTTATCAGCTGTTATAGGGCTGGTGATGCGGAAGTTCACACAAGGCGGCTAGCTAGGGCAAACCGATGATCTTGGTGGATCAGTTTGTTTGTTTAGGGATTGTGGAGTAGGTGAGCAGCAAGAAAAACAAGAAAGAAAAATGATAACTACGACCCAAAAATATAAAGATAAATCAGCAACAAGACTCGACCACATGAATGCAAACTTAACAATGCAAACTGAAAAACGAAACTTGAAGGCACTATGGTCTAGGAAACACGATATGTTTTTTGTTGCTTTTTCTGTGGACTCTAGGTATGAAAAACAAAAACTAATCTAGTGGGAAATCAAAGTACCTCACGGGAAACCTGAAATCTGGTACCAATTGATGAGTGGTTTAGGCCCGATCTTCCGAAAGGTAGGTCGATTGAAGTGGAGATCTCGACGTTGATGATCTGAGGCACTCGAGCAGACCCGAATACCCCTGTAATCACTACACCCCTGCTCTGTTGGTTATCAACCATGATTCACATGCTTGACCTCGCCAAGAAGGCTATCTCTGCAGGTGCAACCGAGAACACAAGCAAGAACAATGAAGATGCAACCTGAAATTACGAAATTAGGGTCTCACAAACCGTGGAACGGTGAAATTGTTTAATCTAAGAAAAACCCACTGAACTTAGCTGGTGGCTACAGTATTTAAAGGCTAGGGTTCATCCATAAGACCCTTAGACGCGTCCCTAATGGACTCATACGGGATACAAAGCCCAAAAGCCCAATACGGTGGTGCAGCACCGGACAGAACTCTGAATTTGACTTGTTTTCTAAATTCCGAATGACTCCTGACGAATTTTAATGTGGGACCAGAACCATTGGAAAGTTTATCTTCTCATCTTTCCATGCATATGTGGAACATCGAAAACAGAGTCCGTATGCATCCTGGGCGTCCGTTTTAAGATGGACTGCTCCTGGACTCCGAGTTGAACTCGAGTCCGAGTTGATGACTGTTTCCATCAACTTGTGG
Organism: Neostapfia colusana; assembly: GCA_030760725.1. Lineage (NCBI taxonomy): Eukaryota > Viridiplantae > Streptophyta > Magnoliopsida > Poales > Poaceae > Neostapfia > Neostapfia colusana. The sequence continues at coordinate 47,130,785 of JASWHV010000020.1, forward strand.
GCGTCCCATCTGGTTCACCACGTACCCAAATCCTCCTGCCTTTACTTATTGATCATGTCCATGGTTCCTAATAACAATCAAATCATTAAATAGCAATCCATTCTCAAACTCACATGGTAAGAAGTTAGGAACGAGTTCACCTGCTGATTTAGTAACCGTGCTCGTGCTCTTGTGATTGGTCCTTGTATATCAATGTGATTGGTCCTTGTAACTTCAGCATTATTTCAGCTGAAAACAGGGGACTCTGTCCTTAGTGTCTTATAAGTTGAAAACTTGTTAACTTTGAACATCCTGATTAAGAAAAGGAGTTAAGTCACAGTTTTAGTGCTCTGGATCAAAACTTTCAAGTTTTACAATGATGTAAAACATTTAGTGGGGTGTGACATCGAAGCGTCACCAGTTCATGCCGATACTACGTTCCTCACAAAGAAAAACCTATACCGGACATAGCCGGCTTAGTTAGTTCAGTGGCACTTAACGTCTCTCGCACACATGTGCTACTCGTCTACCGATCCATGGCTAGACAGCCTGCAAATAACTCACACAATCGTCGGGCTCGGCTGCACATCGAACCCGATCCCAATACAGTCCATACAACTATCCGTCATCACCCGCACGGTTGTTCTCAAGCCATGTGACGGGGTCTCCCATACTTGCCCGTAGCACGCCAGGGAAGGGCGTTGCTCGAGTACCCCAAACGACATGAAGAGTCGTAGAGGATACTAAACCAGGCCGGGTTACCTGCCACCCGTGAGGCTCCACCCTTTAGCTTGTGCGCACTGCTGGACAGCGCTTACATGTACCCCCCAAGACATATGACGTCCCGAGATGCATGATTTTTCTGACAAAAGTCGGACGGTTAGATTTGCCACTTCCTATACACTAACAACATCCTTGTATGGGTTACTAATTTGTTCCTTACCGAGTTTTTGAAAAGATGACCTTTTTAAGTGTGTTAAACCTCAAGCGAGCTCTGATACCATGCTGCGAGGGTCACACGGCTTCGACTAGCCTGGATCACGCTGATGGGTGCTGCGTTGCACAACACCGAATAACACAGATAAAAGGTACAAAGCGGAAGCAAAAATTTTATTACAATGAATTGTTTTTGAACATCTTTACAACAAAATAAGTCAAGTCTACACTCATGGCCGTAGACTAAGCAAAAGAGTTCACGTTCAGCCCTTGAACGTGTTCCCACTAGCACGCACACACACTAACACAGCGGCGTGCACGACTCCCATTCAACGGGGTTGCCCTCTTGGGGGTCCGTCTCCTCCTCATAACACCCTGCAAAAGCTTCAAACACAAGCAGTGAGCATGATGGCTCAGCAAGACTCACCCGTCTTTCCTATACATGGAACTCTACATGCTGGATTTGCATTATGTAATGGAATGAAAGATTGTAAAGGACACACCTAATTAGTTGTACCTTACTTTTAAGTTTTAGCTCAAATTGTCAAAGAACCCCGTGCTAAGGCACATAAGAGAGCCATAATCAAACAAGAAATACATTTCTCTCATGTGCTCTGCCCAAGGTTAAAAGTAACTTTAATTCGCTCTAAACTACAACAGATCATTAACAACCAAGGTATAGCTTTCAATCAGCAATGTTTTAACATGAAACTAGCATGTTCTTTCTACGTCATGATAGTGAACAAGTGGTACTCACTGACCGCGAGGGACGGCGATTATAATTGATTTACACCAACAGGGTTATCCGAATAACCCATCACGTACGCCCGTACTCGATGCTGCCTACAGCAACCATCACGGACGTCGTACGCAACCACCTTTCATCCGTCAGCCAAATATTTAATCGGTCCTATTGTCCCGAGCAAGAGGTCTCTGCACGTGCATCCGCAGTGCCGCCAGCCGATTTACACCTCAAGCTCTCAACCTACCCTCTGGATGACAAGCAATGCCTCAACACTTGGCTATCTGAATAAGAATTACATCGGTTTCCCGGTTCCCATATATCCGGTAGGTCTTTGGTACTGTTCTAGCTTGTTCAACAGGCCCGCACACGTCTCGGTCCTCAATCAACACAAGTGGAGCTATGGCACCCAGGCCCCAACGTCCTGCTGCCCTTACCCTCTGCCCGGTCTCATTTTTCTTGCCATGTATTCCATTTGCTATTTCTAACCGAGTGGTGTGCCTCTAGCCTATTCTCGCGAGCAGTTCCAACTACTCGACTTGTTCCGAATCCTACACTATCTTAGCATTGCAGTAGCTAATCGAGGTTTAAAAACCTAAGCCCCCAAAACTAAGGTTTTCTTGGCTATGCATTTTAGGTTTTCAAACAAGACTCTAATGCAAAAGTAAAGTGGATACTCAATGTAAGTTCTCAAAACAATAAAGTTTATAAAAAGGCTAATGCAAACCAGAGCTTGCCTTGATGCTACTGGTTGTAGGCTAGCTGTTCCTCTGGAGTTATGAAGTCTAAAACTTCTGGCTCCTCCTCAACCTTAGCGACTACATGAGACAAGTATATGTATATGTCACTTTAAATGCATATGAGTTTGGAGTTTATATTGTTAAGACTATAAGTACTGCTAGACAGGCTAAATGACTCTGAAATTTTTACTGTGGTTTTGATACAACCTAAACAGAGACTTGACCAAATTTCATTTGCAGCAAAGCTCATTTGAGCCCTCTACAAATAAACGTGTATTTGGCCTTAATTGGAGCTCTTAGGGTCTTCTAAGGATTTTCATGGAGCAAGCCATGACTTTCTAGAAACTAGATTTTTCGTGGGTTGCAATGGAATTGGTTTCACCTAATTTGAAGATTCCTAGCCAAAGGTATGAGCTAAACAAATTTAGAGAAAATCTGAAAAATGTTTCTGGACATTGTTCATTTTCTCTAGAACAGTTTCATTAATCACACCATTAGGTGGACCAAATGAGCTCAAATGGATCTGAAATTTTTGTGGTAGCTCAGGGATATTATGATGAACAACCTGGCCAAATTTCAGAATTTTCCACCAAAGGGTTCTCCAGTTAAAATTCTAAACAGTTTACATTTTGAAGAATTAATTCTGGAGAAATAAAGGTTTTCATGAAGTGAAACTTGATTCGTTGGAAAGTACTCAGATAGCAGAATCCAACAAAGTTTGGTTCACTCGATTTGGAGTTTCCTATCCAAAGTTGTATGGGTTTGAAGTTTGAACTAGAAACTGAAATTTGGGATATGTTTAAATCCCTGCCGGTGGGTCCGGGGCTACGTGTCGGCTCCTCAGCAGCTGCCACACGGGACCACTGAGTCTTACGCGTGCAGCCACAAATGATCCGGAGCTGCAACCGATACCTGATTTAAATATCTACTCGCTAACGCGTGGGGCGGGTCATCTTCAACCGCCTGCCATCTCACGCTCGGCCGCCGCCCCCCTCCCTGGAGTGCTCTCTGGAGGGCTCTGCCATGCACCAAACTTCAAGATTTTTGCCGCCTCTGTCTAACTCCACATGGGGAACACGGTGCTCACCTTAGCTCGACATGAAAATAACCAGAACATGGCCGGCGACGAGCGATGGCTTCGGAAGAACTTTGAGCGTGTCTGCCAGGCTTCCTAGCACCCCAAATGATCGAGCAAAAGGTCGTAGAGCATAAGTGCACCATAGGGAAGGTCGTCATGAACTCAAATGAGCTCGGAAATGGCCCAAACTAGTATGTCACCGTGCGACCTAGGTCGAAAATCGGAAACACTAGCAAAACTCGGAGAACAGTGGCTATACCCGATGGTTCTCCGAAGTTTCTAATCCTATGGACTTGCACGGATGTATAGAAGTAGTTCTCTAAGTTAGGTGATGAGTGTTGCGGTGTGTAGCACAAATTTTGTGAAGTGGTCCGGCGGCCTCTTTTGTACACTGGCGCAAAACCGTGAAATTCCGGCGACGGCAGCTCATGTCACGCCGCCGGAGCTTGCGGTAATGGAAGAGGAGACTTAGACGAACCTCTTTGCTGTTCACAGCTCGGGGAAAAGCAGGATGTGGTGGCCGGACAAGTTTCCTCGTGGCGGCGGCTCTGTTTGAACCGAGGAAGAATAAACGGTGTGGTGAGGCTCAAGAATGATCGGTCACGCGCTGGAACCGGTACGAGGACGTCGAGGAAGGGGCGGCGACCTCGGTTGCGGCCTCAGCTCAGCGTGCAAGCCGTCGCTTCGACCGGTCGATGGTGGAGCAAGGTTTCGGTGGAGTGGCACTGTTCTTTCGTTCGGTAATGAAGCAATCGGGCTGTGAGCGGCGAAAAGATCCGGAGAGTGGTCGAGCGTGTGGATAAGAGGCTGGCGACGTTGCTCGGTTGTAAGAAATGTCGAGCAGGAGGTGGCGCCGGTCCTTAGCTCGGTGGCGTGCTCAGCTTCAGCCCGAGAAACTGAGGACCCAAGTGAAGTCGGTTAAAAGCAAATGTGTGGCTGACAAGAGGGCCTCACTTCCTTGTTTTAACCTCTAAAATTCAATTTTCCCATTGCTCAAAACAGTAGGGACCTTAATACCCTTGGTCATTTGATCAATCACCCAAATTGGGATTTGGTTTGTAAAGTGATCAAATTATTGAACTGGTTTGATTTAATTGGCAGCACATGTGAACTGAAATTCAAATTTGATTTGAATTTAGCCAAAATAGCTCATGTCAAGATCAACTCCAAATGGAGTGAAAATTGGTGTGTGAGCTCACAAAAATGTGCTGACTGTGAATATGAATCCCACTTTTGAATTCATGGGCTGAAATTAGTTTGAATTTGAATTTAAGTTCAAACTAGCCTCTTTCTAATTATACGCAAAAATATCTCTAAAAGGTTTTGGATTTGGGTGAAATTTGTCATGAGCATTCCTAGCAAAGTTTAGGAATTTTTCATATGCTCAGCCCCTATATGATTCATGTGGGAAGTACCACTTTTGCATTTTGTGAGTTTATCATCTAATGACTTTGTTGATGGTGTTTACTTGCTCTTTAAAGATGTTCATAAGCTTTTCTCAAATGAGGTGTGTGTGGTGTGATGAACACTTTTAGCATATGAAAAATTTGGGCCCTTACATTCCACCCACCAATTTCCGGCGGCTCCATGAAGTTGTTGAGCGGCAAACATTGTCTTCTGAACTTCATCACACTCGAATACTCCGAATTTAGACTCCATGACATGAAGCCACTGATCCGCTTCCACGGGTTTGGTAGCTTCTGTAAAGATTGACAGTTGAGTCGTCAAGAAATTCAGATAAGCGTTCCGAGGTGGAACGACTTGTTGCTTGTTCTGGAGTATGCCCTGCTATATCAAGGCTTGGAGTAAGTGTGTGTCTTTTGAGTCACTTCTTGGAGTAGCCTTGTGTTATCTTGTTTAGACTCAAAAACTCGAGTCATAAGATCCATCCATCCCGTGGATGGTGGTTCCGATGGTGGAATAGACTCATCACCACCTCGACGAGAACTACCGGCCTTACTCGAAGAGCGAGTATGAACCATACTGCAAAAATACATTTCGAGATGCGTCAAACAAGAACTCAGCAGTATGTGAAGCTAATGGAAACATGAATATGTTAAAACTTTATGAAAGCAGTAACAAAATTCATGTTTACATAAATCCTTAAAGTAGGCATAACCAGTCAGCCTTTCTGTACAGAACAGACCTTTATGCACTAAATCCAGATTTTGATCCAGTCAACAGAATTTTCATAATTCAAGTTGAATACCAAAATTAAATTTAACTTCAATATAGTTCAAATGAGTATTCATATGCCTCCAGATCATTGCTGGATCAAAAGTTATGATTTATCAAAGTTGACAGAATTCCTGGATAAAATTTGCCAGCATCTCCTTTGTATGTGGCTGTTTTTATCACAGTTGTATAAGCAAATTGACACGACCCCACGGTCTTGTCGAGCCAGGATCACGCGGAGGGGTGCTGCGTTGCACAGCACCGGATAACACACGTCAAAGGTACAAAGCGGAAGCGAAATTTTATTACATAAACAAGTTCATTAACATGTTTACATCAAAATAAGTTCAGTCTACACTCATGGGCGTAGACTAAGCATCAAGTGCACGTTCAGCCCTTGAACGTGTCCTTGCTAGCACACACGCACACTAACTCTGCGGCGTGCACGACTCCCACTCGACGGGGTTCCCCTCCTGGGGTTCCGTCTCCTCTTCGGGAGTCCCTTCCTCATAGAACCCTGCAAAAGCTTCAAACACAAGCAGTGAGCACGAAGGCTCAGCAAGTCTGACCCGTCTCACCTAAACATGGAACTTCTAAATGAGTGGTGGTGGGTTACATGAGGTAAAAATCATTTGCATGGACTCGCCTAATTAGTAGAACCTTACTTTCAAGTTTGGCAGCAGGTTGTGGAGAACCTTACGCTAAGCTACATGAGAGAGCCGCAATCAAACAAGAAACGCATTTCTCTCATGTACTTTGCCCAAAGTTGAAATGAACTTTAGTTAGCTCTAAACTACAGCAAGTCATTAGCAATCAAGTCCATCTTTCAATCAGTAACATTTTAACATGTAACTAGCCTGTTCTTTCTACGTCACGGTACAGTGAATAAGTGGTACTCACTGACCGCGAGGGACGGCGATTATAATCAATTTACACCTGCAGGGTTACCCGAACAACCCGTCACGTACGCCCGTACTCGATGTTGCCTACAACAACCATCACGGACGCCGTACGCGACTACCTTTCACCCGTCAGCCAAATATTGAACCGGTCCCATCGTCCCGAGCAAGAGGTCTCTGCACGCGCATCTCAGTGCCGCCAGCCGATTTACACCTCGAGCTCTCAACCTACCCTCTGAACGACGGGCAATGCCTCAATACCCAGCTACCCGAGTTACATCGGTTTCCCGGTAACCATATAGACAGTAGGTCTTCGGTACTGTTCTAGCTTGTTCAACAGGCCCGCACACGGCTCGGTCCTCAGTCGACACAAGCGGAGCTACAGCACACAGGCCCCAAAGTCCTTCTGCCCTCACCCTCCGCTTGGTCTCATTTTCTTGCCTTGTGTATCATGTGCTATCTCTACCCGAGTCGAGTGCCTCTAGCCTATGCTCGCGAGTAGTTCCAACTACTCGACTTGTACCGAATCCTACTCTATATTAGCATTGCAGTAGCTAACGGGGTTTGCAATCCTAAACCCAACCCATGGTTTTCTTGGCTATGCAATTGGGTTTCCACACAAGACTCTAATGCAAAGAATCATAATAATCAAGTAAGTGCTCAAAACAATAAAAATTTGTAAAACGGTTAATGCAAACCGGAGTTTGCCTTGCTGCTCTTGGTCGTAGGCTAGCTGCTCCTCCGGAGTAACAAAGTCTAGGACTTCGGGTTCCTCCTCGACCTTAGCGACTACATGATAGAAGCAATACATGTATTAATTTGAATGCAGTTGTATTAACTTTTAACTTGTGAAGTCTATAACTCTTACTAGACAAGCCTAATAACTGTAAAATTTTTACTGTGGCTTGGTTACAGCCTAAACAGAGACTTGGTCAAGTTTTAGTTGCAGCAAAGCTCATTTGAGCCCTCCACAATTAATTATGTCCTTGACCTTAATTGAATGCTCTTAGGGTGTTCTAAGGATTTTCATGAAACAAACTATGATTTTCTGAAAACTAGATTTTCAGAGGGTTCTAATGGAGTTGGTCTTACTAATTTGAAGGTTCCTAGCTAAAGATATGAGCTAAACAATTTCAGAGAAAATTCTGAAAATGTTTCTGAACATTTTGTATTTTCTCTGGAACAGTTTCACTAATCACACCATTAGGTGTATCAAATGAGCTCAGATGGGTCTGCAATTTTTATGGTAGTTCAGGGATATTTTGGTGATCATCCCAGCAAAATTTCAGGATTTTCCTCCAAAGGATTCTCCAGTTAAAATTCCAAACATTTTAAACTTTGAGGAATTAATTCTGGAGAAATAAAGAATTTCATGAAGTGAAACTTGATTTACTGGAAAGTGCTCGGAAATCTGAATCCAACAAAATTTGGTTCACTCGATTTGGAGCTTTCTAGCCAAAGTTATGAGGATTTGAAGTTTGGAAGAATTCTGAAAATCGGGGAAAAAGTTTAAACTCTCGGGGGCTCGTGGGGACACGTGTCGAGCGCGGAGGTGTCCGGCACACCGGAGCTCACAGGGTATTTGCGCACCAGCACAGCCGATCCCGGCCACACCCGATCCCGATTTAAATTCTTCAGCCGCTGACACGTGGGCCAGCCGGCTTCGTCTTCCTCCCGCCGTTCTCTCGCGCCCGCGCCGCCGACCTCGGCGGAGCAAACTCGGAGCTCGCCGGCTCGCCGCTGCCGGACCTCCCATGGGCTGAAACTCACCGCCAGGGGGTTGTCGACGTCGAGGAACACGTCGGTGGTGTCAGGTCGGGCTGGGGGTGACCGGAAATAGCCCGGCGACGTGCCGCGGCCTCGGTTGAGGTTCGGCGCCGTCGACTGTGGGTTCTAACCCGCCAACACCTCGAACAAACGGTCCTACAGCATCAGTGTACCTCTAGGAAGCTTGACAAGGTGTCAAAAGGACTCAGGGATAGCGGCAAGTCGGTCGGCACCGTGTGACCGATCGTGCCCGCCATGACCACCCTCGATCGAGCTCGAAATTCGTCACTCCTAGATAGTTTCACGCCACGGATGCAGAAAAGAACTTGATCGCCGGATAGTACAGCGTCTATGTGCAAGATTTGATAACCTTTGAAAGATCATAGAGCGAGAATTTAAAGAAACCGTACCGGAAGCTCGGTTTACGGTCGCCGGAGCAAAAACTGGGAATTCTCTGTGGATTCTTCACGGTTTGCTGCCAAACTTGGAGGAGAGCAGCACGGTGGTCACGCGCTCCTGTTGCCTCTCTTTCTGGACCGTGAAAACGCCTGTGGAACACTGTCACGGGCGCCTGACTCTCAGCTGAGGCTAGATCGCCGCGGTGGCGATCGTTTTCGGGCAAAGGAGGTCGGAACTCGGGGTTTCTGGTGTTGGGGAGGTGGAGTGCGACCTCAGGTGGCTGTCTAGCAGCTCAGGAACGAAGGAGGAGATGGTTTTGCTGGTTTTCCCGATTGAGCAGAGAGCTGCGGCGAGAAACAATGCCGCTGCTCGGGTTTGCCCGCGAGGACATAAAGCCGGCCGACTCCTGCTCGGCTGAGGCGGTGCCGATCGCATGGGGGCGCGAGCAAGCCGCCCTGGGCGCCAGCGCGCGGAGAGGGGAGCAGCTGGTGGCGCCTGTAGCTGCTCGGTGGCACAGCCAACAGCTGCTCGGTGGAATTTCCCACCGAGGCTGTGACTTTGTGTGCAAGTTTTGCCTCCTTCTCTCTATGACATGTGGGTCCCACCCAGGGTTTTAACCTCAGAAATTTACTCCTAATCACTGTAGTAAACAGTGAGCCCCATAATACCCCTGGTGATTCAAATTATTCACCCATGAGCCATTTGAATTGAGTAGAATTCAAATTGGGTTTGGTTTGAATGAATTTCAGCACAAGTTTAGTTTTGAATCCAAATAAAGTTTGAATTTGTCCCACTTAGCTCATGTCAAGATCAACTCCAAATGGAGTGAAAATTGGTGTGTGAGCTCACAAAAATGTGCTGAGTAAGAATATGCCTCCCACTTTTAAATTCGTGGGATAAAAACAGTTTGAATTTGAATATGGTTTCAATCTACCCTCTTTCTAGCTATACCCAAAATGACCTCAAAAAGGTTTTGAATTTGGGTGAAACTTGACATGGACATCCTTAGCAATGTGTAGGAGTTTTAATATGTCCAGCCCACCTATATCACATGTGGAAAATACCACTTTTGCAATGTGTGAGTTTGTTCTCTAATGAGCATGTTGATGGTGGTTACTTTCTCTTCATTTGTGTTCATCATCTTTCCTCAAATGAGGTGTGTGTGTATGGTGATGAACACCTCAATTATGTATCCAAAACTGAGGCCCTTACATTCCTCCCCCCTTAAAAGAATCTCGTCCCGAGATACTAAGGTGAAAATGAGAGAGAGGATGGTGGAAAATTACCGGATATGCGACGTGAAAAAGTCGGGGTAGTTAGCGCGAAGAAATTCTTTGCTCTCCCATGTCGCTTCGTCCATAGAGTGATTACTCCATAGAATCTTGTAGAACCACAACGTACGGTTGCGTGTGGTTCGGGCCTTTTCATCGATAATCTGCACCGGTTCCTCCCGATAGGTGAGATCCGGTTGCAGTTCTTCAATGTCTTCCAGCTGAACCGTAGTTGATAGCTTGAGACACTTACTCAGCTGGGAAATGTAAAAGACGTCGTGCACACCGGAAAGTGCTTCTGGTAATTTCAGCCGGTATGCCACTGATCCACATCTTTCGGTAATCTGGAATGGACCGATGAATCGGGGTGCCAACTTTCCTCTCACCCCAAATCTGGTTACGCCCTTCATTGGAGACACCCGTAGATATACGTGATCTCCAACTTTGAATTGTAATGGGCGCCTTCTCTGGTCCGCATACTGTTTCTGGCAGGATTGAGCGGCTTTTAGGTTCGCTTGAATCAGTCGAACCTTTTCTTCCGCGTTGTTGACGAGGTCAATCCCGAAGGTAACCCTTTCGCCAGACTCACACCAGTTCAATGGTGTGCGGCACTTCCTACCGTATAGCGCCTCGTAAGGTGCCATCTTGATGCTGGCTTGGTACCCATTATTGTACGAGAATTTGGCTAACGGCAAGTGACCATCCCAATTCTTGCCGTGGTTGATAGCACAAGCTCGTAGCATGTCTTCTAGGATCTGATTTACCTGCTCGGTTTGCCCGTCCGTCTGCGGGTGGTATGCTTAACTACGGATCAGCTTCGTCCCCAAGGCAGCGTGTAGCTGCTCCCAAAAACGGTACACAAATAAAGTGCCCCGATCCGATATGATGGTATGGGGTACGCCGTACAAGCATAGGATCCGTGAGATGTACAGTTCAGGGTACTTCTTGGCGTTGTAATTGGTGTTGACCGGGATGAAATGGGCAACTTTGGTGAGCCGATCGACGATCACCCACACAGAATCATGTTTCTGCAAGGTGGTGGGTAAACCGACGATAAAGTCCATGCTCACGTCCTCCCACTTCTAGGCAGGAATGCCCAGTGGTTGCAGCAGTCCCGGTTTCCGCATATGGTCTACCTTCACCCTTCGACATGTATCACACTCGGACACGTATTTTGTAGTCTCACGCTTCATCCTTGTCCACCAAAACTTGCTTCTGAGTTCTTGATACATTTTGTTGCTGCCGGGGTGAATAGAAAACTTTGACAAGTGAGCCTCATCAAAGATTTTCTTCCGTAATTCCGGGTTACGGGGTACGACGATCGGGTCCTTGAACCATAGGACGCCGTCTCCGTCCTTCCGGAAACATTTCAGCTCCCCACTGTCTACACGTCTCCGCAAATATGACATGCCCTTGTCATTCTTCTGGGCTGCCGCTATCTCTTCACGGATGGTGGGGATCAAAGCTAGGTTGTAGAGAGCTCCGTGTGGAATCACATGTAGTGGTGGTTCGCTCTCTTCCAACGGTGTGATGGTCAGATTATTGACGTGTGACTTGCGGCTCAGCGCATCTGCCACTACGTTTGCCTTGCCCGGATGATAATGGATCTCTATTTCGTAATCCTTTATCAGTTCTAACCATCTTCGTTGCCTCATGTTCAGCTCCTTCTGAGTGAATATGTACTTGAGGCTTTTGTGGTCGGTATATAAATGTACGAGGTTACCGAGTAGGTAGTGCCTCCACATTTTCAGTGCGAGTACCACGGCAGCGAGCTCCAAGTCGTGAGTTGGATAATTTTGCTCATGGTTTCTAAGCTGCCGTGATCCATACGCGACCACTCTTCAGTCTTGCGTCAGCACACATCCAAGCCCAATGCCGGATGCATCGCAGTACACATCGAACGGTTTTGTTGTGTCTGGCTGCACCAAAACCGGTGCTGATGTCAGGTGCTTGGCTAAAGCCTTGAATGCTGCTTCACATGTTGGACTCCAAACATATTTGGTAGCCTTCTTCAGCAGCTCTGTCATTGGCTTGGAAATCTTCGAGAAGTTCGGAATGAACCTCCGATAATATCCCGCGAGTCCGAGGAAACTCCGTACCTCGTGAACAGTTCTCAGGTATTTCCAATTCAGCACTTGAGTGATCTTGCTCGGGTCTACAGCGATACCCTCCGCTGAGATGATATGCCCGAGGAAAGGCACTTGCGATATCCAAAATTCACATTTGCTGAATTTTGCGTATAACTTGTGGTCCCGCAGCCATTGCAAGACTATACGCAGATGCTTCTTGTGATCTTCTTCCGACTTGGAATATACCAGGATGTCGTCGATGAAGACCACGATAAACTTGTCCAGTTCCGGCATGAATACCGAGTTCATCAAGTACATGAAGTGAGCTGGAGCATTGGTGAGGCCGAAGGACATGACCAGGTACTCATAGAGTCCGTACCTCGTCGAGAAAGCCGTCTTCGGAATGTCCTCAGCCCTTATCTTAATCTGTTGTTACCCGTATCTTAAGTCCATTTTGGAAAAGATCTTTGCTTCGACCAACTGATCAAACAACATGTCGATCCGTGGCAACGGGTGCTTGTTCTTGATGGTTACGGCATTTAATGGACGATAGTCCACGCAAAGCCGCAACGTCTCATCCTTCTTTTTGACAAATAATGCCGAACAGCCCCATGGCGAGGAGCTCGGCCTAATAAAACCCTTCTCCAGAAGGTCCGTGAGCTGAGTCTTCAGTTCAGCCAACTCCTTGGGCGCCATCTTGTACGGCCTCCGGGATATTGGCATGGTTCCCGGTGCAAGTTCAATCTTGAACTCCACCTCTCTATCGGGTGGCATCCCCGGCAAATCGTCCGGGAATACATCAGGGAACTCTTGGACCACTGGAATATCTTCCAACCTGATAGTAGTGGACTGATAGACACTTGGAAGTTTTATTTCTGGACTGTCCAGAAATAAAGAGTGAGACCCGTGCACTTCTGAGTTTAAGTGCACGACTCAAAGGACGGTGTCTAAAACAGCGCCGTGGCGGATTGACCACGATATCCCTAGGATGACATCGACCTTCTGTCACTCTAAGATAATGAGAGACGTGGGGTACACTCTACCCGCTAAGCATAATGGCGCTTTGGAAACCATTATGCTTGCTGAAATGTCCCACCCGGTGAACAAATTAAATATGGACTATCGGTGGGTAGTATTGGCAAGCTGTGTTTAGCAATGAAAGCTTGGCTAATAAAATTATGCGTGGCGCCTGAATCAAACAGTACTATAGCGGGATGCTGGTGGAGTTGGAACATACCCGCAAGGATTGGCTCGCCCTCTGGCATGTCCTCAATGGCAAGCTGGTGGATGGTGCCGGGCCTAGGGTTTGCCCGTCGCGCATTAGTAGGGTTCCGGGGTTGATTCCTCCCCAGAAACTGCGGTGCCACTCCGCCGCCTTGCCTCTCCGGGCAACTGCTCGCGAAGTGTCCTGGACGACCACACTTGTAACATGTGGCCGTTGCTGGTGTAGTGCTTGGGGGATGGAAGCCCGGCATGCGCTGCTGAGGTGCATACGCACGCGGCATTGTCCGCTGCTGCTGTTGTTGTTGTGGAGGTGGTACTGGCAGTGCCGGCCTGAATGCCGGTGAAGAGTACGGTCGACTGCGGAACGGCATCGACCGCTGTGGTGGTTGCCAGCGTGGACCCGATGGTGGGCGATTCACCATCCGAAACTTCTGAGAAGGACAGCCTCCTTCTCCGCTGCTTTGCGGCACGCTTCGCTTTCGCTCCGCCGCCGCTAACTCCTTGCCGTAGTCCTCCTGAACAATCGCAGCATCAATGATGTCATTGAGGTTGCCGCGATTGAACATCGCCAACTTGTCCTTCAGGAGCGGGTTAAGCCCCTGGTAAAAGTGGTCCCGCCGCTTCTCGTCAGTATCTGCGTGATATGACGTGTAAAGCGCGAGATCGTTGAACGCCCTGGAGTATTCCAGCGCGTTCCGGTTCCCTTGCTGCAGGTTTAAGAACTCCTGCGTCTTCCTCTTAATTAAACCTGGCGGTATATTATAGGCCCTGAAGGCCGTCCGAAACTCCATCCAGGTCATCACTCGGTCGGTGGGCTGTGAAGCACAGAAGTTGGCCCACCACGCGCTCGCGGATCCTTGGAGCTGCTGGACCGCGAACTGAGTGTTGCGCTGCTCGCTTATCTGGAGCAGCCCGAACTTCATCTCTATGGCGCGGAGCCAGTTGTCCGCGTCAAGTGGTTCATCCTCCCTTGAGAATACCAGGGGATGAGTAGCCAGGAAGTCGGAGTAGGAGCTCTGTTGACGCTCCTCCCGGCCTTGACGTCTCTCTGGGCGAGACATATTCGCAATTAAAGTTTGCAGCAGCTCCGTGTGCTGCTGATGTGAACCCGCCATTGCCGCGACGATGTCGGCCAATGTAACCGTTGGCAGTGGCGGTGGCGGTGTTTGCTGTTGCTGTTGCTGCTTCTGTCCCGAGGAGTCCTCGGGAGGCTGTTGGGAAGTCTCTCCCCCTTGGCTAGTAACCCCAACATCAGGGTTGGCACGAGTACGCGTCATTCTGAAATTCAAAACAGCAGCGATTAGCACATGTCTTACTTAAAATTCCATAAGCAACAGTAGGTATTCAAGTGACACATGATTAATTTGCACAACATTCACACATATTGATAAAGCATAAACTTTGTACAAGATACATTATTCTCGGATCTCCGAGAAGTCGTGCTCATGTCGTCACTACCTATACATACGCTACTGTCTACACGACATGTCACCGATTACAAAATTTGGGCTACACTACCCTGGCTGCCCTACATGGCAACTGTAACCCCCTACTCGGAGTAGAACTCGACCTCCTGTGGGTCGTCCTCCTCCGGTACCTCTGCTGGTGGCTCTGGATCTACCACCTCTTCTCCCATCCTGGGTTCTCCCATTGCTGGAAGGCCCAAGACTACCGGTACGCCTAACACCGGAGGTACGAGGTCTTGCAATGCATGCACCTCGTCCATGGCTTGGTTATAATCTTCTTCCCAGCCTTGCCCTTCCTCAATAGCGTCGTCCCGCTCTTGAGTAAGTTCCTCGTTCTGCTAGGTCAGATTTTGTACCAGTTCTTGCAATGCCGCGATGTCGACACGGCTTTTCCTCTTCGCCTTCTTCAGACGATGCAACTGATTGTGTTGTTCATTCAGTCGCTTAATCGTTGGAAGGAGCACATTGCGGAGTGCGCTGTGAGCACTCTCGAAATGATCTCCACGGCTTGTGCTCTCCTTGAGCTTTGTGGCGAGATGCTCCGTATGAACAGCTTGGCTGTCCATCACGGCGTTTCCCGCCCTCATCTGGAGGCTAAGGTTTGCCTCCGCGGGGTTGTACCTTGGGCAACTCGGGTCCGTTGCCTCCAGGTACCTCTCTTCCCACACATGCTGAGCCCGTCTCTCCACCGGAACGAGCGCGTATGGAGTGCCCTCCATAGCCTGCACGTGTAGTTGGCAGAAACGTGACATAGTGTCACGGGCTGCCACTTGCCACATCCCTCCCGGCTGTCTTCCTCTCACCGTGATGGTGAACGGCACCCAACCGGGTGGCGTAGGTCCTGCAGGGACCTCGACATGGATCGTCCATGTCTTGTTCCCCTCTTCGCCTTCTTCTTTGGCGAAGTATTGCAGCATCTGGTTGTACCCGAAATATTGGAGCATTTGCCACAATGCTTCCGGGTAGCCGCTACGGTGAGAACAGTGGGAAACCACCCACCCGTTCTCCAACTGCTTATCTGTTGTCATCTGTAAAAATATATTTGAGAAATGTCAAATATTTATTTAAACAGTAAACCACTGAGTTATAACATAAGACATGTCATTGAACCCATAAAACTTGGAAACATAGTTCAAATTTTAAACAAATTTGACTGCTGTTCCCATGACAGCCCTGACCAGTTTCCATTTCAACTTGATTTAGTCCATGTTAAAGGCAAAACCAGTTCTGGAGCTCAACATCAAAGTTAAAGCTAACTTCAATAGATTTCCATAAAGTATTTGCTTGGCCTAAGATCTGTCCTGGTTCAAAAGTTATGAGATGTCAAAGTTAACAGAATTTCTGGAGAAAATTGGACAGCACCTCCCTGCTTTAGGTACTGATTAAATCCAAGAATTCCAATTAATTCTGTTCCAAATCTGACAAAACTTTCTGTTACAAAGTTGTAACCCATCTCATAAGATTTCCAGAACTACCTCATTTTCTATTTTTGGTTTTTTAAGCAGGAAGTTATGCTTAATTTACAGAGAGTTTACAGAGAGTGTTTGCTCTGCCCTGTTTTCTGGACAGTTTCAACTCTCCTGCATTTTTCGAGTGGTTAAGGGATAAAACATCTCTGGACCTCAACAGAAGAGTTGTAAAGATCTTCCAAGGCTTTCCATAAATGTATCATACGACCCCAACCTCGAAAGAACTCAACCTCTAACCTCTGGTTAACTTCAGCCTTAATTCAGCTGAAAACAGGGTACTCTGTCCTTAACAACCTATAAGTTGAAAACTTGTTAACTTTGAATATCCTGTTCAAGGGAAGAGGGTACAGCAAAGTTTTACTTCTTAAGATCAAAACCTTCCAAGTTTTTAAATGAAGTTGTTCATTTATTTGGGTGTGACGTCGATGCGTCACCAGATTATGTCGGTACTACGTCCTCACAAAGAAAAACCTATACCGGACTTACCCGGCTTCGTTATTTCAGTGGCACTAAACGTCACTCGCAAACGGATATTACACGTCTACCGTTTCGTGGTCAGGCTACCTGCAGAAACTCAAACAATCATCAGACTCGGCTGCACACCGAGCCTGGAATCCATACAGTTTGTACATCCGGCCGTCATCACTCGCCCGGATATTCTCAAGCCAAACACACCTTGAGTTACGTGTTCACGTTTCAGACCACGTGACGGGGTCTCCCAAGTTGCACCACGTACGCCAGGGATAGACGTTGCTCGAATACCCCAAACGACATGAAGAGTCGTAGAGGACATCAAAGCGGGTCGGGTTACCTGCCACCTGTGGGGCTCCACCCTTCAGCTTGTGCGCACTGGTGGACAACGCTTACGTGCACCCCCCCCAAGACATACACGTCCCGAGATGCACGATTTTCTGACATAATCAAATAGGTTAATATGCCACTTTCTATATGCTAATAACATCCTTATACGGGCTACTAACTCGTTCCTCACTGGATTTTTGAAAAAGATGACCTTTGTAGTGTGTTAAACCTCAAGCGAGCTCTGATACCAACGCTGAAACGACCCCACGATTTTGTCGAGCCAGGATCACGCTGAGGGGTGCTGCGTTGCACAGCACCGGATAACACACGTCAAAGGTATAAAGCGGAAGCGAAATTTTATTACATAAACAAGTTTATGAACATGTTTACATCAAAATAAGTTCAGTCTACACTCACGGGCGTAGACTAAGCATCAAGTGCACGTTCAGCCCTTGAAGTGTCCTTGCTAGCACACACGCACACTAACTCTGCGGCGTGCACAACTCCCACTCGACGAGGTTCCCCTCCTGGGGTTCCGTCTCCTCTTTGAGAGTCCCTTCCTCATAGAACCCTGCAAAAGCTTCAAACACAAGCAGTGAGCACGAAGGCTCAGCAGGTCTGACCCGTCCCACCTAAACATGAAACTTCTAAATGAGGGGTGGTGGGTTACATGAGGTAAAAATCATTTGCAAGGACTCGCCTAATTAGTAGAACCTTACTTTCAAGTTTTAGCAGCAGGTTGTGGAGAACCTTACGCTAAGGTACATGAGAGAGCCGCAATCAAACAAGAAACGCATTTCTCTCATGTACTTTGCCCAAAGTTGAAATGAACTTTAGTTAGCTCTAAACTACAGCAAGTCATTAGCAATCAAGTCCATCTTTCAATCAGTAACATTTTAACATGTAACTAGCCTGTTCTTTTTACGTCACGGTACAGTGAACAAGTGGTACTCACTGACCGTGAGGGACGGCGATTATAATCGATTTACACCTGCAGGGTTACCCGAACAACCCGTCACGTACGCCCGTACTCGATGTTGCCTACAACAACCATCACGGACGCCGTACGCGACTACCTTTCACCCGTCAGCCAAATATTGAACCGGTCCCATCGTCCCGAGCAAGAGGTCTCTGCACGCGCATCTCAGTGCCGCCAGCCGATTTACACCTCGAGCTCTCAACCTACCCTCTGAACGACGGGCAATGCCTCAATACCCAGCTATCCGAGTTACATCGGTTTCCCGGTTCCCATATAGCCGGTAGGTCTTCGGTACTGTTCTAGCTTGTTCAACAGGCCCGCACATGGCTCGGTCCTCAATCGACACAAGCGGAGCTACAGCACACAGGCCCCAAAGTCCTGCTGCCCTCACCCTCCGCTTGGTCTCATTTTCTTGCCATGTGTATCATGTGCTATCTCTACCCGAGTCGAGTGCCTCTAGCCTATGCTCACGAGTAGTTCCAACTACTCGACTTGTACCGAATCCTACTCTATCTTAGCATTGCAGTAGCTAACGGGGTTTGCAATCCTAAACCCAACCCATGGTTTTCTTGGCTATGCAATTGGGTTTCCACACAAGACTCTAATGCAAAGAATCATAATAATCAAGTAAGTGCTCAAAACAATAAAAATTTGTAAAACGATTAATGCAAACCGGAGCTTGCCTTGCTGCTCTTGGTCGTAGGCTAGCCGCTCCTCCGGAGTAATGAAGTCTAGGACTTCGGGTTCCTCCTCGACTTTAGCGACTACATGATAGAAGCAATACATGTATTAATTTAAATGCAGTTGTATTAACTTTTAACTTGTGAAGTCTATAACTCTTACTAGACAAGCCTAATGACTGTGAAATTTTTACGGTGGCTTGGTTAGAACCTAAACAGAGACTTGGTCAAGTTTTAGTTGCAGCAAAGCTCATTTGAGCCCTCCACAATTAATTATGTCCTTGACCTTAATTGAATGCTCTTAGGGTGTTCTAAGGATTTTCATGAAACAAACTATGATTTTCTGAAAACTAGATTTTCAGAGGGTTCTAATGGAGTTGGTCTCACTAATTTGAAGGTTCCTAGCTAAAGATATGAGCTAAACAATTTCAGAGAAAATTCTGAAAATGTTTCTGAACATTTTCTATTTTCTCTGGAACAGTTTCACTAATCACACCATTAGGTGGATCAAATGAGCTCAGATGGGTCTGAAATTTTATGGTAGTTCAGGGATATTTTGGTGATCATCCCAGCAAAATTTCAGGATTTTCGTCCAAAGGATTCTCCAGTTAAAATTCCAAACAGTTTAAACTTTGAGAAATTAATTCTGGAGAAATAAAGAATTTCATGAAGTGAAACTTGATTTTCTGGAAAGTGCTCGGAAAGCTGAATCCAACAAAATTTGGTTCACTCGATTTGGAGCTTTCTAGCCAAAGTTATGAGGATTTGAAGTTTGGAAGAATTCTGAAAATCAGGGAAAAAGTTTAAACTCTCGGGGGCTCGTGGGGACACGTGTCGAGCGCGGAGGTGTCCGGCACACCGGAGCTCACAGTGTATTTGCGCGCCAGCACAGCCGATCCCGGCCACACCCGATCCCGATTTAAAATTTTCAGCCGCTCACACGTGGGCCAGCCGGCTTCGTCTTCCTCCCGCCGTTCTCTCGCGCCCGCGCCGCCGACCTCGGCGGAGCAAACTCGGAGCTCGCCGGCTCGCCGCTGCCGGACCTCCCATGGGCTGAAACTCGCCGCCAGGGGGTAGTCGATGTCGAGGAACACGTCGGTGGTGTCAGGTCAGGCTGGGGGTGACCGGAAATAGCCCGGCGACGTGCCGCGGCCTCGGTTGAGGTTCGGCGCCATCGACTGTGGGTTCTAACCCGCCAACACCTCGAACAAACGGTCCTACAGCATCAATGTACCTCTAGGAAGCTTGACAAGGTGTCAAAAGGACTTAGGGATAGCGGCAAGTCGGTCGGCACCGTGTGACCGATCGTGCCCGCCATGACCACCCTCGATCGAGCTCGAAATTCGTCACTCCTAGATAGTTTCACGCCACGGATGCAGAAAAGAACTTGATCGCCGGCTAGTCCAGCGTCTATGTGCAAGATTTGATAACCTCCGAAAGATCATAGAGCGAGAATTTAAAGAAAACGTACCGGAAGCTCGGTTTACAGTCGCCGGAGCAAAAACTGGGAATTCTCTGTGGATTCTTCACGGTTTGCTGCCAAACTTGGAGGAGAGAAGCACGGTGGTCGCGCGCTCCTGTTGCCTCTCTTGCTGGACCGTGAAAACGCCTGTGGAACGCTGTCCACGGGCGCCTGACTCTCGGCTGAGGCTAGATCACCGCGGTGGCGATCGTTTTCGGGCAAAGGAGGTCGGAACTCGGGGTTTCTGGTGTTGGGGAGGTGGAGTGCGACCTCAGGTGGCTGTCTAGCAGCTCAGGAACGAAGGAGGAGATGGTTTTGCTGGTTTTCCCGATTGAGCAGAGAGCTGCGGCGAGAAACAATGCCGCTGCTCGGGTTTGCCCGCGAGGAGATAAAGCCGGCCGACTCCTGCTAGGCTGAGGCGGTGCCGGTCACATGGGGGCGCGAGCAAGCCGCCCTGGGCGCCAGCGCGTGGAGAGGGAAGCAGCTGGTGGTGCCGGTAGCTGCTCGGTGGCACAGCCGACAGCTGCTCGGTGGAATTTCCCACCGAGGCTGTGACTTTGTGTGCAAGTTTTGCCTCCTTCTCTCTATGACATGTGGGTCCCACCTGGGGTTTTAACCTCAGAAATTTACTCCTAATCACTGTAGTAAACAGTGAGCCCCATAATACCCCTGGTGATTCAAATTATTCACCCATGAGCCATTTGAATTGAGTAGAATTCAAATTGGGTTTGGTTTGAATGAATTTCAGCACAAGTTCAGTTTTGAATCCAAATAAAGTTTGAATTTGTCCCACTTAGCTCATGTCAAGATCAACTCCAAATGGAGTGAAAATTGGTGTGTGAGCTCACAAAAATGTGCTGAGTAAGAATATGCCTCCCACTTTTAAATTCGTGGGATAAAAACAGTTTGAATTTGAATATGGTTTCAAACTGCCCTCTGTCTAGCTATACCCAAAAAGACCTCAAAAAGGTTTTGAATTTGGGTGAAACTTGGCATGGACATCCTTAGCAATGTGTAGGAGTTTCATATGTCCAGCCCACCTATATCACATGTGGAAAATACCACTTTTGCAATGTGTGAGTTTGTTCTCTAATGAGCATGTTGATGGTGGTTACTTGCTCTTCATTTGTGTTCATCATCTTTCCTCAAATGAGGTGTGTGTGTATGGTGATGAACACTTCAATTATGTGTCCAAAACTGAGGCCCTTACACAAATACAATAAGAATCTGAACAAACTTTGAACTACAACAATGTTTCATATCTCATAACCTTTCCAAACGGTGTATCATAGGATCCTTAGGGATTTTTCTACAGAGAGCTGTGGCTGGAATACAGAATTATCCAGGGAGGTTTTGCTTCTGTCTTGGTTCTGGACAGTTAGCCTTCAACTGGATTTTCCACCAATTTAACATATGATTTTGCTCTGGAGGTCTACGAAGTTGTAGAGCACATCAAAATCTTTCCAGAACTGTATCATACAACTTAGTTGGGTAAAACTACTGAGTTATGCTCTGTCAACTTTCAGCAAGAATTCCTGCCAGAAACAGAGCACTCTGTTTTTAAAATCTTTGAAGCCTAATCATCCTGTCATTTGAATCTTAGCTCAAAATAAGAGTTCAGTAACTAATGTTTGTTTCAAACTTCCATTTTTAGTTGAAATTTAGTTCATGAGTCATTTCTTCAAAGGGGAGAGGTTATTAAGTTTAGTACGGTGTCAATACACCGTAAGAGTCATGTCGGTACTACGTTGCCTCACAAAAGAAAAACCTAACTGGATTATACCGGCATATCCGCATCAGTGGCACTAAGGCGCTCACTCGCAAACGTGTGATACTCGTACTATGGTTTCATGGTTAAACCTACATAAATCACACACAATCATCAGGTTCGTAGCCGGTCCCAATATAGTTCCATACACCAGTCCGTCATCACTCGCACGGGTGTTCTCAAGCCAAACACGCCTTGAGCTACGTGTTCACGTTACTAACTATGTGACGGAGTCTCCCATCTTTGCCCGTAGCACGCCAGAGAAGGGCGTTGCTCGAATACACCAAACGACATGAAGAGTCGTAGAGGATACTAAAGCTGGCCGAGTTACCTGCCACCCATGAGGCTTCACCTTTAAGCTTGTGCGCCCTGGTGGACAGTGCTTACATGCACCCTCCAAGAAATAGAATGTCCCAAGATGCATGATTTTTCCGACATAACAAATATGTTAGGTTGCCACCTCCACATTAGGCTAATATAGTAGTCCTTATGTAGGCCTAGTACCGTTTCCTCACTGTATCCTAAGTTTTTATCGTAATAATATCCTTATTCCATGCGCTATTCCCAATGCGGCTCTGATACCACACTGTGAGGGACCCGGACCCGATCACGGGGCCGTGCCGCTCACCCGGGAACCGAATTGTATGGTGTCGTGATATGCGGCATCCAACAGCACACATATAAGGAAAAACCGTATCACATAAATCAAAAGCGGAAGCTTACAAATGTTCTTTGTAAATAATTTACATCAAATAACTACAGCGGAAGACTATAATCATCTCACATTGAATAACTACTAAGCACTCGAGAAGATGTCCAGCCGGTAGACTCTTCTCGCTACCAACACGAAAACAACTGCAGTGGCTAGGTTCTCCATGTGTTAAATGACTCGGAAGTCTCATTGTCTCACTAGACAACCTCCTCATAGCAGCGATGTTAACATGCAAAACCACTCATATAGCAAGCGTGAGCACATAGGCTCAGCAAGACTGATCCGTCTCCTCTAAAAAAACTCTACATGTACGACGGATTGAAAAGGTTGCTGAATTTGCATAAAGGACTCGCCTATAGTTGATCCTTAACTTTCATATTTTAAGCCTCATTAACGACCTTGAGCCGAACAGCATCGCAACTCCACAATCAAACAAGAAACGCTTTGTTGCGATGCTTCTTGTACAAAGTGAAGTAAAGTTTAATTAGCACTATCTCTAATTCAAGCATGGTTACAATATAATTTAAAACACAAGCTTTATCAAGTTCAAAGGAATTCACTTCAATTCTTACTACGTCAAGACGTAGTGGGCAAGTATGATCATATGACCTCGAAGACGGTAATTTAAATCAGTACACACCCGGACTACACGACATGTACACCCATACTCTGAGTTGCCGGCAGCAACCTCGACTGATGTTGTACACAGCCACCTTTCCCAAGTTCTTCCACACAGGACGCAGTCCAATCGCCCCGAACAGCAAGCTCCCTCAAGGTACATACCCACAGTGATATGTTCTTGAGGGAGTTACCTCCTGCTGTACTGATGCCGAAAGCCTAAGCCAATTAGAAAAGTTCCGATGTGGATCTCACGAGGTACATCGGTTTCCTGGGTCCCATATAGCCAGTATGTGTCCGGTACACAACTCAAACTTGTCCAACAGTGCCAAGTACGGATGGACCTTAACCAACACAGGCAGGGCTATGCACGCACAGTCCACAGCCTGCTGCATCTCAATCTCCCTGCCCGGTCTCAATTTCTTACTTGTGAACATTTCTCCATGATTCTATTCTTGACCCGTTCCGATGAAACCAAGCCCTAAACTCGCGAGTAGATTCCAACTACTCGACTTCTACCGGTCCTTCCAAAGTACATTTAGAGTAGCCTAAATCCACTCGAGGAGATGCTAATCTACCCTTTCTCTCTTGGGTACATCTGGTCATGCAAATGGGGTTTTCAATATCATCTAGACCTAATGCACTCAATATGTCATAGCTATGATCTCTAGAAATGAAAAGACTTTATAAAATTGCTTGATTGCAAACCGGGGCTTGCCTGTTTTGCAGGTAACTAAGAATGTATATAGTTTTCAGTTAGTGATGATCACTTGAGGCTTGATTACTTTCTTTCCTCCCTCTTTGATCTCCACTTCAATTACTTCACAATCTTCACGTCGATGCTACACGTTATGAATATGCACAGGTATTTAATTGTAAAGCTTTTACTAACAAGATCTAATGATAAGTTAGAAACTGGAACTCTGTTTAAGAATTTAAAATGACACTGGTGCTAGTGATTGGGTTTGAGTTAAGCAAAGTGATCAAGTGATAAGTGCATTCCTCACTTGTGTTTTGATCACCTTAAGAGGATAGACAGAAAAGTTATGATTATTAGCTCAAATGGAGCTGAAAATTTTCATGTGAGTTTCTTGTCACAATAAGGTATTCTGGACCAAAATTTATCACTTTTCACTAAGTGGTTTATTCAGAACAATTCGATAAGCAATCAAGCAAACAGGAATTAATTATGAAGTAACTCACATGTTCATGTCAAACTTAGTGAGCTACAATTTCAATTATAGTTCATAGAGCCTTCATGAATTTTTATAGGATTTTAGGAGCTAAGAATTGCTCAGAACTGAATTTTCAAGTTTTGGGAATTCTCTGAAAAAGTTTCTGTATTCCTTTGAACACAGCAAATTGAAATCTGAATTTTCCAAATCAAATCAACTCCAAATGAGCTTAAATGTTTATGTAAAAGCCCAAGAAAAGGGACTTGCAAAAACTTTTCATCACCTCACGACACCGCAGTTTTTGTTGTGAATATCTTGTGAAGAATTGTGAAGAGCAAGTAACCTCCATCAAAAGGGGATTGGTGCAAACTTCCTACACATATGATAACACATGAGGGGAGGACATAATGGTGATTCAAAACTGTTGTGTTCAAACTCTTGGTTGCAGCAGCTAACACAAGAATCAAATTGCATATTTGGATTCCTTAGGTCCAAATTAGTGGGTAGGCAAAGTTTCAGTAATTATTAAAAAGGTTTGCTAGCCATTTTTCTAAAAAGGATTCAAATATGCAAAGAATTCACATACACATTTGAATTTGGGGAAAATTTGTCCAACTATACAAATGTAGCTCAGTTTGAGACTCCAAACATTTGAATTGATCACTTGCCAAGTTTTGGGGATCTTTTGAGAGATGAGGGGGTACTGACCAGTGGGGCCCACATGTCATAGAGGTGGTTAAATGGAGAAATATCACAGTGGTTGGTCTCTGTTTTCTCTCCTCCACACGAAGCAACCTCGGCTTCCACCGTGAGCCACCGAGAAGCACCGGACGACAGCTCCTGCTCCTCCCTCTCGCGCTGGCGAGCTCCTCGTGGGGAGTATTAACTCTCAGCCGTGCCCCATCTCGCCACAGCACCGAGAAGACCCCCAGCCCCCGCCCTCTCGCACGCTAGAACACCGAGGAGCAGCCGCCGTGTTAAACCGCTCGGGAGCGATTTCATCTCGCGGGCAAGCCTCAGCAACTCACCCAAACAGCACCAGGGACTTCTCACGATCCGCACGCACCATTTCCAGTCGAGCTGAGCCACCACAACCCGAGAATCTGTGTTCTTCATGGCGGCAGGAAAGAACCGAGCGGAGGTGCTCTCGTGGACAGCTCAACAGAGAACTTTTCACGGCCGAGCAAGAGCGGTTTTGGACGCGCCAAGACTCCACGCTGCTCGACCCCAAAGCTTGGACCAAGTTACTGATCGTCGCCGGCATATTTTGCAATTTACTCTCGGCCGGTGCCGAACCACCCTTGGGTACGAAATCTGCAAATTCCCGACTTCTATTTGCTTAGAGCCCATAAAACTGCACTCACAGGAGCTAGCCTTGACGGTGCCCAAGTTTACTTCTCAACCCTAGCTTGATCATGGCTGTAGCCGGCGTATTTTCGGTTTTTCCAACCGCGGCTATGGCGGGGAGGTTCGGGCTCACGATGAGAGCTAGATTAGAGCCATCTCCGGGCTTCTCCAGCACCAGGACGATCTTCCTTAGCGCCCACTGGTGCTGTAGGGTCCTTCCACCGAGGGTTTGGCGGGCTAAGTTGGCCGGGCGACATCGCCGAACTCGTACCGAGCCGCTGCACCGTCGCCGGCTAGGTTAGAGCCAACACCGGTCGGGGGAGAGGGTTCCAGCATGTTCAGCATGTGGAACTAGGCCCTGGCGGCGAGGGAGAGCGCGGGAGCTGGCCGGACGGCAAAAATCAGCGTGGCTCCGGTGAGCCCGGCAGCGCGCGGGCGCGAGAGCGCGAGGAAGAAGACGAGTCGGCCGGGCCCGCTCGTCAGTGACTCAGTCAATAGTGGTGGGATTTTCTGTTGCACCGGATCGTCTGTGACAGTGAGAGGAACAGTCCTGTTGCCCCATGTGGTGTAGCCGAGGGGGTGACACGTGTGGGCCGGATCCGCTGTCAGGGGTTTGAACTTTTCCCGGTTAATTCAAATTCCAGAATTTCCCCAAACTTTAGAACCTCATAACTTTTGCTAGGAAGCTCCAAATTTAGTGATTCAAATTGGGTTGGATTCATCGTGAATAGATATATCCAAATATGCAAACCAATTTGTATGAAACTCATTATTTCATTCTGGAAAATTCTTTAAACTTTTCAGCAAAAGAATTTTAGAGGGAGTTTGGTTAATCCAAAAATCCTCAAATTTTGCCAGAACATTCTCTGGTATGTTAGTGAACTCCTGTAAAAGTTTCAGATCATTTGGAATTGATTTGATCATGGCAATTCGGATTTGAAGATGCTGTATTCACTTAAATACAGAAACATTTTCAGAGAATTTCCAAAACTTGGAAATTCAGTTCTGGGCAAATATTAGCTCCAGAAATGCTAGAAAAATTCATGCAAACTCTATGAGCTATAATTTAAATTGTAGTTCACTAAGTTTGGCATGAACATGGGTGTTATCTCAGAATTAATTCTTCCTTGCTTAATTGCTTAGAAAATTATTCTGAACAAACCACTCAATGAAAAGTGCTAATCTTTGGTCCAGAGGGTTTTCTTGTGACAAGGAACTCACATGAAAATTCTCCACTCCATGGGAGCTCTGGATCACCCCTGTTCTGTTTAACCACTTGAGGTGATCAATATAGAAGAGGGGGAAAACCACTTAGCACTTGATCATGTGCTTACGTCCAAACCCAAACCACTAGCCCCAGTTTCATTTTAAATTCTTAAACAGAGTTCCTGTTTTTGAAAACTTGTTATTAGAACTTGTAGTAGAATCTTTACAAGTAAACTTATGTGCATATTCATTAACGTGTAGTCGCTGAAGGCGAGGAGACTCCAGAAGTGCTCGACTTCCTCCTTCCGGAAGAAGACCTAACCACTGACCAGCAGCAACAAGGCAAACCCCAGTTTGCATTAAGCCTTTTATAAAGTTTTACTTTCTTTACATACGTAGTGTGCAGTATGTATGTGCATTAGGTGTAGGATGGATGAAAACCCAACTGCATAACCAGAATTTCTCCCCCAAGAGTGAGGGTAGTGTCTAGGGCCTGGAGTAGACAGGCTCTCCTTAATGATTCATAGGACTTCGGTACAAGTCGAGTAGTTGGAATCTACTCGCGAGTTAGGCTTGGGACACACGGGATTGGTTCGAGTGATGTGAGATCACCTTAGTGATGAAAATGAGACTTGGCAGGGGCTAGGGCGCAGCAAGAGGAAGTCTTGTGTGCGCAGCCCTGTCCGTGTCGATTGAGGACCGATCCGTGTGCGGCCCACGCTGATCTAGTTTGAACGTACTGAAGGCAAATCGGATATATGGGCCCCGATAAACCGATGTAATCTAAACCTCCGGACGTTGAGGCATAACGCACCGATTTATAGGTGTAGGCTGAGGGCAGCAAGGTGGAAATCTGCTAACGGGTATAGAGAGATGCTCCGTGTAGGGAACCTTCTGCTTGTTTCAGTGCGACCGGTTCAACGTTTGGGCTGTTGGGTGAAAGGTTGTCCCGTACGACATCGAGTGAGCGTGCTGTGCAGCTCCACGGGTGGGCGTACGTGACGTGCTCTTTGGGTGTCCCTGCAGGTGTATTTCGAGTCGATTCGCTGTTCCTCACGGTGAAGAGTACCACTTGGTCACTGAGTCGTGACGTAGGCTAATGTATGAAATGTGATGATTCAATATTGCTGTTATGATATAATTGTATTGCTACATGTGTGCCACCAATTATTGCTTACTAAATTTCAGATTCATGAACTGTTAATTTGTGCCTAAAAGATGAACTAAGGATGAACTTGTAGGTGCGTCCGTTTGCTGCAATTGTACCATCCCATGTTCATTGTACCCTACATGTAGAGTTTCATGCTTAGGTGAGTCGGTTAAGTCTTGTTGAGCCATCGTGCTCATGGTTGCTGCTTAAGTGTTTTTCAGGTGAGGAGCCACCCACTGACTCGGGTTACGAGTCCACCGGCGAGGGTTACCCTCCGTCGGGAACCACGGTTGAGTGGGAACCGTACACACCTCGCTGAGCTGAGGAGTGCAGCTAGTGTGGGTTGCCCTAGGGCTGGGCAACCGACTTTTGCTAGATAGGCGGGCGTGAGTTGTACAAATTAGACTTCCGCTGTGTAATAAAGACACTAGTTTGTAACTGAGTAGTGTACTACTTTGTACATTTCAGTTGGTTTTCCATGTAAAAAAGTGTGTCCTAATGACGTGTGCTGTCGGGTGCCGCATCGTGCGGCACCACCCTCTGCGATCCTGGATGAGCGGATTCCGGTCCGCCACAGCCTGGTATCAAAGCCGCATTGGGGATAGCACAGTACTTATGGACTGTATTACCGGAAAACTTAAGTTTACGGTGAGGATTCGGTAGTTGCCCAAGTAAGGACTATATTAGCATAGTTACTTAAAGTGGCAAGACTAACTTATATGTTTTAATTCTGAATTTTAATTATGTAACGACGCACCTACGCTCTGGTAAGAATGGTAAGGAACGCCACCGAAAGCGGTTCAATTTCTGTTAGCTCCCCTGACGAGGAACGTGGTTCAGGGATAGGTCTCACAGCTTGGTGTGAGACGTCAATATGAAACTCTTGGACTATTCATGTTCCTGAGCTCATATGAAACACTGATCCCTAGCGTGCATTAGGCAAGTAAGTGGAGACCCCATCACGTGGTTAGTAACGCGAGAGTGTGTTTGTCTGGAAATAGCCCAGAAGGACATACGCAGCGCTTACCATTGGCGTACCCTGCAGGGCAGTAGGTGGTATCTGTTGGGTTTATAACATTCCCAACCATGACGACCCGTTCATGACATACTCGGGTTCCCCGTCGTGTGGTGTTGAAACACGATCACGTACCTTGAGACGTGACCTAACTCAAGACGGTCGTATGACAATGATACGGGTGTTTGTACTTACTTTCAAATATGGTCCTGCCTGAAATGAAAACAACCCTTGAGTGCATCATTATTGTGTGGTTTTCTGCAGGTACTAACCACGTATGTATCCGTGTAGTAAACGTGTGCGAGAGACCGTTTACTGCCACACTTGAGACGTATATGCCGGTATAATCCGGTTAGGATTTTCTTTTGTGAGGAACGTAGTACCGACATAGTATAGGCATGTGCATGAAAGGTAATAATAACAAGGAAAAAAAATCACTAAGTTTCAACATTTAGGACCCTGGTTGGGTAGAAGAATTTGATAGTTGAACAGGGTAGTCAAAGGGATTGAAAAACAGAGTGCTCTGTTTTGGGCAGCAAGTCTGCTGAACTTTAACAGAGCATACATCACAGATCTTTTAACCCAGGGAGGTGTGGTATATAGTTCTGGAAATCTATTTAAGTACTCTACAACTTTGTTGTAGACTTCCAGAGCTGAATCACACCTTAAGATGGCTTAAATCCCAGAGGAATGTAAATTGTCCAGAACCCGGACAGATTCGAAACACTCTCTGGACTGTTCTGTTTTTCAAGCTGTAGGATTGAAGAGCATGTGAAAAGCTACCAGAGGGGGGGTCAATGGTAGATTAAAACTTTTCGCAGCGGAAACAATAAAAACCCCTTAGCAAAAAATCAATCGGTTAAAGAAACCGTGTGTGCAAGTGTTTTCAAACGTGTTCAACCGTGACAAATCAAGTAGAGAGGTAGAGAATCAAGTCATGGATCTAATGCAACAAAAATCACTTGAAAACACGAAGTGTAACTTGAGATACGATCAAAACATTAAACGAAGATCAATCTGTTCTACCCGATATAAAACAGATCTGCAACGCTGCAAAGAAACTCGTGTATCTCAAAACCTACTGATCCGAAGCACGTGAATATTTCACAGATGATATATAATTGAGTTGTGAAGACAACCCAAAAAGAATCACGTCAATCGGATATGTAAAACTTGAGTTATGAACGAAACACCGAAGCAACGTCGGTCTGTCCAGAAACTCGGCGAGAAAGACTTGACGAGAAACAAGTCGGACGAACAAGGCACAAAAGCTCCTCGAAACTATGAACTTTATTCAATAGAAACACAAGAGGAACAGCCCAAAGTCGTGCACCACGAGCTCTGGCCTCCCTTGCTTATATAGCCAGCCCTCAGGCTAAACAATCCAATCTAGGACTCCTACTCCTAATTGGACTCATATCCTAACTTACCATAACTGCTCAGGACTCTCCTATTCGCAGATAGAAGCAATCGTGAGACTTCCAAACAACTTAGGAACGTCCTAAACATTCCTAAAACAACTCAACTTCGTGCCTAGCACGAAATCCTATCATAACCAACTCAAATCTTCCATATTTGAGCCATATCCGACTCGGCCTCAGCCTGAGTACGCAATCCAGTCGGTTGGACCTTTCCGACCAATTCTTTACGTCCACTTCTCTTCATCACGCCTTGGAACAATGTTGCCACGTCCATGCACTCCTTGCACACGTGCAAACACCTTCCAACGACGTACACGCAACCTTCATATGCACTGCCCTTGATCCAAACATGCTGTGCGACCTCCCGATCAACTCAACCACAGCTCCTCCGAACTTGGTTGTTGGAACCTCATCTCCTCCCTGAGACTAGTCCAAGGATCCCGTCACCAGCCATGTCTTGAACTCAAGCAACACCTGCACATGAATAAACAACCAATTCTTCCGAGCACAAGTCCTCGACTTGACTCACGTTAGTTCGAAAACCACAACACCTTACATGAGCACGTCACATAAGCATGTTGCAAACCATATCAAATGATAACAGCCATAACCACCAAAACACACCAAAAACTTAGCAAAATAATACTAAGCAAACCTTCCCATAAAGCAAGTTTAAAACATTGCGAGTTAAAAGCAAAAACAAGACGCTGCAGTTCTACGAGTTAAACTTCACGGGAGCTCCCTAAAAACAAGCTCCGGACCTCACAGAAGCTCTCCGGACCTTGCAGGAGCTCTCCGGACCTTGCGTCGGACCTTGCCAACACTTGGCGGACCTAACAAAGAACTTGTCGGACCTTGCCACAGAAGAATGTTTTGGCAATATTCAAAACTTTGAATGTTAATGCTAATTTTTATCCTAATTGCCAATGTATTCAGCACACATAGGTCTCACAATCTCCCCCTTGATGAATGCATTGGCAACACCAATTAGAATCCGAACATTGGCTTATGAAAAGTTTTGAAAAGCTTTGAAAACTCATTTCTCCCCCTTTATTAATTTCTCCCCATTTTTTAAAATCAGAGAAGGAAGAAAGTGTATAACATATGCAAAGTGTAAAAAAAATCTCTCCTTATACATATTTCTCCCCCTTTGACAATGTATTCAGCAAGGTTCAAAAGAGTAATTTTTAAATGTTATGAGCATATTATAACATATACATACAAAACAAAGCTCATCCAAGTCATACTATCAGGTTACTTACACTATCACATCAATGAGATACATAAAGTAGTGTAAGCCATGCTAGAGATCAAATATTTTTCAGTTTAAGCAAGTCATGATCTCCCTTACTCAACTATTTCAAAACCTGAAAACATGAAACTTGTTGCTGCATTTTTATTATTCATAATCATTTAAGGCACAAAGTTGATCATATGATATTTGCAAGAGATTATATGCCGCATCAGCCTTATTCTAACCAACCAAGCCAAGCCTATGTCATTTGACAATCAGAAGCTTAAGGACATGGTTTTAGTCATACACAATTCCTTCCAAGTTCATATCTTAGTGCAATGATAAGCAATCTCAAAAGAAGAAGTGTGATGCATGCATATTCTCTTGATCTTTTCTCAATTTTTTATTTGAAAACTCAACATGTGAGCTGATCACTTGATTAATTTTTTATGATTAAAAGCACTTGTGAGCACGCAACAAGTTCAAAACAGCAAGAAAGTTCGATCATGACCAGATTTAGTGTAAGTAATTATTCCAATTACTAGTCATGGCAAAAACTACAAAATGTATAACATGAGTAATGTAGTAAGAACTTTCAGCCTGTAAAAGGAATGACAAAGTCATATATGTATAAAATACTATGCTCATATTATTTTAGTTTCAGATTCACACATAGACTTTCAAAGTTTCAAAAAACTCCCACTCAATTTAAGCCATGAGGATGCATAACCCCTATTTCACTATGAATGAAACAAAAACGAGTGAAATTCAAAGGTTTTGTAAAAATATCAGCCAATTATTGTTCGGTATCGACATGGTGAAGCACAATGTTTCCTTTTTCAACATTATCATGAAGAAAGTGATACCTAATGTCAATGTGCTTAGTTCTAGAGTGTTTCACGGGGTTTTTAGCAATACAAATTGCACTAGTGTTATCACAAAACAGTGGAACACTATCTAAATCAACCCCATAGTCTTTAAGTGTTTGAACAATCCAAAGAATTTGTGAGCAGGCGCTAGCCGCAGCTACATATTCAGATTCGGCCGTGGATTGTGCAACTGAACTTTGTTTTCTAGAGGACCAAGCAACAAGTGAATTACCAAGAAAATGACAAGCACCTGAAGTACTTTTCCTATCAATCCTACAACCCCCAAAATCAGCATCCGAAAAAGCTTTCAAAGAAACGGTTGAGGAAGAAGGAAGAAAAATGCCAAATTCTTGAGTTCCATGTAGGTACCTGAGAATCCTTTTGACGGCTTGGCGATGTGAAGCACGTGGAGAAGCTTGAAAACGTGCACAAAGACATACGCTGAATTGTATGTCCGGTCTTGACGCCGCGAGATACAAAAGTGATCCAATCATACTTCTGTATTCTTTTTTATCGACCGGGTCACCATCTTCGTCAAGTTCAAGTGTTGTTGCTGTTCCCATTGGTGTCCGAAGAGGCTTGCATTTGTCCATGTTGAAGCGCTTAAGAAGGTCCTTTGTATACTTAGTTTGATGCACAAAAGTTCCTTCTTTTGTTTGCTTTATTTGCAGCCCCAAAAAGTATGTGAGTTCTCCCATCATACTCATCTCAAATTCTGAACTCATCATAGCTGAAAACTTGGACACGAGATCATGAGAAGCACAACCAAAGATAATATCATCCACATACACTTGAATGAATAATGAGTCATTGCCATGCTTAAGTACAAAAAGAGTTTTATCAACCTTGCCCATGGTAAACCCCTTTTCAAGTAAGAATGTTTTTAACCTATCATACCATGCTCTAGGGGCTTGTTTTAGACCGTACAAGGCTTTGGACAGTTTGTAAACATGATTAGGAAAATTTGGATTTTCAAAACCCGGTGGCTGCTTAACATAAACCTCCTCCTCTATGTAGCCATTAAGAAAAGCACTTTTAACATTCATTTGATATAACTTGAAACCTTTAGATGCAGCAAATGCTAATAAAATTATTATAGCTTCTAATCTAGCAACAGGAGCAAATGTTTCATCAAAATCTAGACCTTCAATTTGAGTGAAACCTTGAGCAACCAACCTAGCTTTATTCCTAACCACAACCCCATCCTCACTTTGCTTATTTTTAAATACCCATTTAGTTCCAATTAATGTGTGACCTTGAGGTGGAGGTACAAGTTTCCAAACATTATTTCTTTCAAAATTTTCTAACTCTTCTTGCATGGCATTAATCCAAGATTCATTAGTGAGTGTGTGTGATATATCCTTGGGTTCAAAAGAAGCAACAAAAGCAGAATGAGCATGAGAGTTTAGATCGCAAAACCTGGACCGAGTGACTCGTTCATGCAAGCTTCCAATGATTTGTTGTGGAGGATGACTTTTGAGTACTCGGAGGGGAGTAGACACTTCACAAGCACCTTCTTCTTCATGTTCGGACCTTTGATTAGGAGAGATTGTTGATTGAGGAAGGTCCGAACCAGCAGTAGTGACTGTTGGTGCTGGTTGTGGTGCAAAATCAGCAGCTTGATCGTTATTTACTTCTGAGTTTTCGGGCAGCAGCACCACTTCTTCATCTTCTTCAATAAAAATACTCTCCCCCTGCGGATATGGATCCAGACCTGCAATATCGGAGCTAATATTTGGGCTAGCTTCATCAAAAGAAACCTCGCAAGTCTCCACAATTTTGTTAGTGTCAAGTAAAAGCACACAGTAGCCTCTATTATGAGATGGATAACCAAGAAACATGCCATCAACAGATCTAGCTCCAAATTTATCAAGATTACCATGTTTCTTAACAAAGCATTTGCAACCAAAAACCCTAAAGTGTGTAACACTAGGCCTATGTCCAAACCGGAGCTCATATGGGGTTTTTCCAAGCTTAGCACGCAAGAAAACACGATTTGAGACATAACAAGCGGTTGCAATTGCATCAGCCCAAAATTTCCTAGGAGTTTGATATTCATCAAGCATAGTCCTAGCCATCTCAACTAAGGTCCTGTTCTTTCTTTCTACGACACCATTTTGTTGTGGTACATAGGGTGAAGAGTATTGATGATCTATTCCATTTTCAGCACAAAAGTGATCAAAGGATTGGTTTTTAAATTCAGTTCCGTTATCACTTCTAATTGCTTTTAATGGTCCTGGGTGATCAATAGATAATCTAAGAAATAAAGTTCTAAAATGACTAAAAGCTTCATTCTTAGATGCCATAAAATAAACCCAAGAATATCTAGAATAATCATCAACAATCACAAGCACATACCATTTACCTCCGAAGGATTGAACACGTGCCGGACCTACTGTGTCAAGATGTAAAAGTTGTCCCGGTTCAGCTGTCATGGTCATTGTGAGAGGAGCATGTGAACCTGCAACAAACTTAGCATGTCTACAAGAAGAACACACAATATCATTGTCCTTTTTAAGCTTCGGCAGCCCACGTATGCGATCGAGAGCACTAACACGAGTGAGATGATCAAAGCCTATGTGACCAAGTCTACGATGCCAAAAATATAGATCCTTTGTATCATTAGCAACTAGACACCGATGCTTAGAAGTTGACAAATCAAAATCAGATTTAAGAACTCTTCCAAACCTAGACATGTTAAACAAAAGCTCACCTTTTGAATCTACAACGTTGCAGCAATTTTTATCAAAGCTAAACTCTAGATTTTCATCTAGCAATTGTGAAACCGAAAGCAAGTTGTATTTCAAATTTTTAACAAGTGCCACATCTTTAAAAGTGTAGAGATTGTTTACTCTAACTGAACCTTTAGAAATTATGGGAGTAGAAGAGTTATCGGCGAAAGTAACATTTTCTACACGTGACACAAAAGAGAGAGAGGAGAACCATTCTTTGTTACAGGTCATGTGGCGTGAGCAATCTAAATCCACAATCCAAATGTTCTCCTTCCTCAAACGTGAAACCTACACAGCAGCACTACGTCGATGACTCAATACTGGGGTTAGTTAAAAGACTTTTAGGAATCCAGTACTGAGTCACACGACGTCCAGCAGGAATAACACGCGAAAGCTAAGAAGGTACAGCAGGTTTATGAGCCAAACATCGAAAGTTTTTGTTCCCAACTACTGACTTAGAAGATCTGTTATATGTAGCACAAAAAACAGTAGGTCCGGGAGCAAGTTTTTGACTCATTACAGCAGGTTGCAAGCTCCGAACATTCGGTCTAGCAGATTTTGCTTGGTTGTTATGTGATCTAGCAAGTATTTTTTGTTTCTTATCGTGTTTAGCTAGTCTATAACAAAAATCCATGACATGACCATCTCTACCACAGTAGGTACAATGAAAAATAACCTTATTATCATGTCTAGATGAGCAAGCAACACGTTTATTAGAACCCGAATGGGACAGTACTCCTTCAGATTTGAAAATCACCTCTTTTTGTCTAGGAGCTGTTTGAATCAAACCGCTTCCTAATGACTTTACAACTTTAGGTGGGTGTGCCTTAGCATGAGCATGAGAATTAAAACCTAAACCAGTTTTATCATTACAAGAATTGGAAGAATTCAGCAGCAAGTTTAGGTTCTTATTTGCATTAGAAAACCGATCTAGTGTCCTATGCATGTCATCAAGTTTATTGGACAGATCAAAGCAGTTTTCACATGAAGTTTTTCCTTTTAGTTTGTAATTTGAACAATATTTAACTTCATGCACACGTAAAGCATTGTTCAAAATAGAAATCTCATTCATAGCATCATTTAGTTTCTCATTCAGATCATCACATGAAGAACAATGCAAATCAATTGTAGAACAACAAGCATCTTTCAAATTTTTATCATTAAGTGCAGCAAGCTCTTTGTTCTTTTCAATTTCAAGTTCAAGTTTATCAAGTGTAGATGCGTGTGCACTTCTTAAAGAGGATAATTGTTCATAAATCAAATCACATGAGGAACAAGAATCATCACTAGGAATCAAAGTTTTTAAACGATTAATTTCAGATTCTAGTGATTCAATTTTAACAGCATTGTTCCTAAGTTTTTTATCCTTTTTCTTTAATATAACAGTGGCATGAGAAATAGCATCACACATTTCTTCGCAAGTGGGACATACCTCTTCATCGTCGCTGTTGTGTTCTGCCTCCTCGGAGCTTGAACTTGACTTCCTCGCCATACAGCACATATTTTCCATAGCTTCTTCATCTTCATCACTACCGGTGTCCACATCACTTGAGCCAAAATCTTGAAGTGCAGAGATCATACTATGCACTATGTTGCGCATTGATAAATCTTTCTTCTTCTTATTCTTTGCAAACGATTTCTTCGGCCTTGTTTGCTTTTCTTCACGTGAAGTCGGACCTGAAAGGTTAGGGCACTCCGTACGAAAATGTCCTGTCTTACCACATTGAAAACATCGTTGAGGTACGGAGCTTCCTCTCCTTCTAGTTCTCACATTTTGCAATGCTTTTGAGAACCGAGTAGAGATGAGTGCAAGCTCCTCCTCTGGAAACTCTTCAATCTGTTCAAGGGTTAGAGAGGACAGCAAAGAGAGTGCACCACTAGATGATGATTGACTAGAACTAGACATGTCACGTTGCGAAACAAATGCAATAGACTTGTTGGGGTTTTTACGTGAGATGATGTCAATTTCATGAGTTTTCAATTTAGAATAAAGCACGTCTAAAGTAAGAGAACTCATGACAGTAGATTCACGAATAGATGTAACTTTCATCTCCCAAATTGACATATCTAATGCTCCTAACAATTGTCTAGCATTTTCAGCATCTGAAAAGTTAACATTGACACTACGCAAGTTGCTGAGAATTTTATTAAAGCGAGCAAAAAGGTCGTCAATTGACTCACCAGGTTGCATCTCAAAACGCATGTATTCTTTCTTGAACATATCTTGCCT
This sequence comes from Neostapfia colusana, assembly GCA_030760725.1. NCBI lineage: Eukaryota > Viridiplantae > Streptophyta > Magnoliopsida > Poales > Poaceae > Neostapfia > Neostapfia colusana. The sequence goes on from JASWHV010000020.1 coordinate 47,168,398, forward strand.
TACCTCCTTGATCGTATTGGATCCTTCATGGTAGTCACAAAGAGCTTTCCAAACATCATATGCAGATCGGAGGTGTGCAACACGGTCGAAGTCGCTTTGAGTCAATCCTTGGATGATCAAGTTGCGAGCCTTGTTGTTGTTGTCAACATCTCTCATGTTCGCAGCCATAACTTGATCATTGGGTGGTACATCGAAGTTCCGGTAGACCTTTTCCCATATGGCGAAGCCTTGCGCCTGTATGTAGGCCTCCATCCACGCCTTCCAAACCTGAAAATCGATGTCATTGAACACACAAGGTTTTGCGGAGTACTTCTCCATGATTATTAGTCAAAACACGTGCAAATCACAAATATTAGAGCACCTTGGCTCTGATACCAATTGTAGGATCGAAGAGCATGTGAAAAGCTACCAGAGGGGGGTGAATGGTAGATTAAAACTTTTCGCAGCGGAAACAACAAAAACCCCTCAGCAAAAAATCAATCGGTTAAAGAAACCGTGTGTGCAAGTGTTTTCAAACGTGTTCAACCGTGAAAAATCAAGTAGAGAGGTAGAGAATCAAGTCACGGATCTAATGCAACAAGAATCACTTGAAAACACGAAGTAAAACTTGAGATACGATCAAAACATTAAACGAAGATCAATCTGTTCTACCCGATATAAAACAGATCTGCAACGCTGCAAAGAAACTCGTGTATCTCAAAAACTACTGATCCGAAGCTCGTGAAAATTTCATAGATGATAGATAATTGAGTTGTGAAGACAACCCAAAAAGAATCACGTCAATCGGACCTGTAAAACTCGAGTTATGAATGAAACACCAAAGCAACGTTGGTCTGTCCAGAAACTCGGCGAGAAAGACTTGACGAAAAACAAGTCGGACGAACAAGGCACAAAAGCTCCTCGAAACTATGAACTTTATTCAATATAAACACAAGAGGAACAGCCCAAAGTTGTGCACCACGAGCTCTGGCCTCCCTTGCTTATATAGCCAGCCCTCAGGCTAGACAATCCAATCTAGGACTCCTACTCCTAATTGGACTCGTATCCTAACTTACCATAACTGCTCAGGACTCTCCTATTCGCAGATAGAAGCAATCGTGAGACTTCCAAACACCTTAGAAACGTCTTAAACATTCCTAAAACAACTCAACTTCGTGCCTAGCGCGAAATCCTATCATAACCAACTCAAATCTTCCATATTTGAGTCATATCCGACTCAGCCTCAGCCTGAGTACGCAATCCAGCCGGTTGGACCTTTCCGACCAATTCTTTACGTCCACTTCTCTTCATCACGCCTTGGAACAATGTTGCCACGTCCATGCACTCCTTGCACACGTGCAAACACCTTCCAACGACGTACACGCAACCTTCATATGCACTGCCCTTGATCCAAACATGCTGCGCGACCTCCCGATCAACTCAACCACAGCTCCTCCCGAACTTGGTTGTTGGAACCTCATCTCCTCCCTGAGACTAGTCCAAGGATCCCGTCACCAGCCATGTCTTGAACTCAAGCAACACCTGCACATGAATAAACAACCAATTCTTCCGAGCACAAGTCCTCGACTTGACTCACGTTAGTTCGAAAACCACAACACCTTACATGAGCACGTCACATAAGCATGTTGCAAACCATATCAAATGATAACAGCCATAACCACCAAAACACACCAAAAACTTAGCAAATTAATAATAAGCAAACCTTCCCATAAAGCAAGTTTGAAACATTGCGAGTTAAAAGCAAAAACAAGACGCTGCAGTTCTACGAGTTGAACTTCACGGGAGCTCCCTAAAAACAAGCTCCGGACCTTACAGAAGCTCTCCGGACCTTGCAGGAGCTCTCCGGACCTTGCGTCGGACCTTGCCAACATTTGGCGGACCTAACAAAGAACTTGTCGGACCTTGCCACAGAAGAATGTTTTGGTAATATTCAAAACTTTGAATGTTAATGCTAACTTTTATCCTAATTGCCAATGTATTCAGCACACATAGGTCTCACACAAGCATAACATACAGTAGAAAAATCTAAAATTTTCATATCCTCCATCTTTAGAAAGGGAAGGTGATGTGTGACATCTTTGTAATTCAAATTTTCTGTATTTTCAGTACAGAACTCAGTGGAAGCCAGAGTTGAAAACAGCAACTTCCAAGGGAGGTGCTGTTGAAATTCTTCCAGAAATTCTGTTGACTTTGAATTACCATAACTTTGTAACCAGAGCTGATCTGAGGGCAAATAAATACTCGCTGGAAAGATACTGAAGTTAACTTTAACTTTAGTATTCAGCTTGGGTCATGAAAATGCCCAGAACCAGATCAAAATCTTGGATATGTAGAAAATGATCAGTCTGATAGAGGAATGACAGTTGAACTCATCTGAGAGATTGTTGTACTCTAGAGGGGGTTTGAGTACTTCCAATGGGGTAGAACATACTCATGAGAGGTTATCTTCAACTAGTGGAAAATTTGAGTATGGGTTTTACTCAAGTTTCTTTTGCTAGAGACCATGTTTGTGTCGTATTGAAGATAAAAGGGCGGTATACATGGTGACAAAGCGATAGTAACGTCTCGTAGTGACCAAACCTAGTTGTGGTGAGCTTCCAAAGAGGAGGTTCATTAAGTTGGATCTAACTAGCTTGTATTTGGTCTGGTAATGGTGTAGCTTGTGCAAAGTTATTACATTATCTGTATACGAGATGTACCGCATGAATTTATTGTCATTATGTTTTTACGCCTATTTCGTTTGACTGCATGAAATATGTTGCGGGACTGATGGTTATTGTCATATGGTTGCAGATGGTTCGCACTAGGACCACACATGAGGTTGGTGGCTCTAGCCAACAGGGAGGCGATGACTCCCAGCCACCTGCCTACGACAGCACCCCGCAGCAGCAACCACCACCACCGCCTCCGCTTACTCTAGCGGATGTGATAGCGGCACTGGTGGGGGGTCGTGAGGAGCAGACCGACCTGCTCCGCACGATCGTGCAGAATACGTCCCAGGCAGGGGGGGCGTCAAGACAGGGGGCCCCGTGAAGCCCGTGATGTGTCGTACTCGGACTTCATGAGTACGCACCCTCCGGTGTTCATAGAAGCAGAAGAACCACTGGAGGCTGACAACTGGCTGCGGACCATCGAGTCCAAGTTCGGACAGCTCCAATGTATGGAGCGGCAGAAGACTCTGTTCGCGGCGCAGCAGCTTCACGGTGCCGCTGGTGCGTGGTGGACGAACTATGTCGCCTCACGTCCGGCTGGCCATGCCAGGGAGTGGGAAGAGTTCCGGGAGGCGTTCCACGCCTATCATATACCTCCCGGGATAATGAAGAGGAAGTTCCAAGAATTTTTGGAACTGAATCTGGGCGGGAGGAGTGCCCATGACTACTCCCGTGCCTTCAACCATCTGGCGCAATATGCATCAGACTACGTATCCACCGAGGAGAAGAAGCGGGAGCATTTCTATCGGGTGTTACACCCCGAGATGAAGACGCATCTCGTTCAGTGGAATCATGGCACCTTCAACGACCTCGTCAATGCCGGGATTATGCAAGAGGACGCTCAGCAGGAGTTGGCAGCTGAGCAGCGGAAGCGCAGCGCTCCACCCAGCAGCGAGGGTGGCACTCCCCAGAAGTACAGCATGGTGTATCGGACACCATCCGGACAGCAGTGGCGTCCACCGGCGCGATCTCAGCAGTTCGGAGGACGTTCTTTCCAAGCACCCCCGTTCCGACCACCGATGCCACCACCGCGACAGCAGCAGCAGCAGCAGACGACACCCCGGGCGTTCCCACCGCCACAACGCGCCCCGGGTTTCCGTCCGCCGATCAGCAGGGGACCGCCCCGCTTCACTTGCTTCACGTGTGGCCAGGCAGGCCATTTCGCGAAGGACTGTCCCCAGGGGCAGCAGAGCAGCGGGCAAGCCCAGTTCCAGGGCGGTGCTCGAGGCCGACCTCCGGTCAAGAAGGTTGGTCAGCAGACTGGGGGCGTTCACCACCTCGACAATGAGGACGCCCCAGACGGAGACAACGTGCTGGCGGGTACGTTTACTCTCAACGACCAAGCCATCATCCTATTGTTTGATTCTGGTGCAACCCACAACTTCATAAGTGCATCATATGTGGTTAAGCATCAACTGGAAGCATTTCCAACCGAGTGTTCTTATATGATCTGCTCACCGGGAGGAAAGATTTCAGCAACTAGGATGATTCCGAAAGCACCCCTGTGCTTAGGTGGGAAGGTATACCCCACCACTATGATTGTTCTTGAGGGTCAGAAGATTGATGAAATCTTAGGAATGTCATGGCTAAGCTACCATGGCGCTGTCCTGGAAACTTTAACGCGGACGGTTCACCTCAACTCCCCACTACACCGTCCGCAGTCCCTCCTATTAGATAATCCAGTCTGGGAGGTTTCAGCAATTAATAATACTGAAGATCTCAAGTTAAAGGACATCCCCATAGTCCGGGAGTACCCCGACGTGTTTCCGGATGACCATCCGGGCATGCCACCTGAGTGGGATGTCGATTTCAAGATCGAGCTTGCACCCGGGACTACTCCTATCTCCCGGAGACCATACAAAATGGCTCCGAACGAGCTGGCTGAACTGAAGGAGCAGCTCAATGATCTGTTGAGCAAGGGTTTTATTAGGCCGAGTTCCTTGCCTTGGGGATGCTCGGCGCTGTTCGTGGAGAAGAAGGATGAAACCTTGAGGCTGTGTGTGGACTACCGGCCCCTCAACGCCGTCACCATTAAGAATAAGTACCCACTGCCCCGCACCGACATATTGTTTGATCAACTTGTGGGTGCAAGTGTGTTCTCCAAGATGGACCTTCGCTCTGGATATCATCAGATAAAGATCCGGGCGGAGGATATCCCGAAGACGGCTTTCTCGACGAGATATGGATTATATGAATATCTCGTCATGTCCTTTGGTCTCACGAATGCTCCCGCCCATTTCATGTATCTCATGAACTCGGTGTTCATGCCGGAGCTGGACAAGTTCGTGGTAGTGTTCATCGATGATATCTTGGTTTACTCCAAGACAGAAGCCGAACATGCCGAACACTTGAGAACCGTTCTTCAACGATTGCGAGACCACAAGCTATGCCAAGTTCAGCAAATGCGAGTTTTGGATCAGCCAAGTGCCATTCTTGGGACATATCATCTCCGTGGAAGGCATTGCGGTTGACCCAAGCAAAATAGAGCAAGTGCTGAAATGGCAGGGGCTAGGGCACAGCAAGAGGAAGTCTTGTGTGCGCAGCCCTGTCCGTGTCGATTGAGGACCGATCCGTGTGCGGCCCACGCTGATCATGTTTGAACGTACCGAAGGCATATCGGATATATGGGCCCCGATAAACCGATGTAACCTAAACCTCCGGGCGTCGAGGCATAACGAACCGATTTATAGGTGTAGGCTGAGGGCAGCAAGGTGGAAATCTGCTAACGGGCATAGAGAGATGCTCCGTGTAGGGAACCTTCTGCTCGTTTTGGTGTGACCAGTTCGATGTTTGGGCTGTTGGGTGAAAGGTTGTCCCGTACGACATCGAGTGAGTGTGCTGTGCAGCTCCACGGGTGGGCGTACGTGACGTGCTCTTTGGGTGTCCCTGCAGGTGTATATCGAGTCAATTCGCCGTCCCTTGCGGTGAAGAGTACCACTTGGTCACTGAGTCGTGACGTAGGCTAATGTATGAAATGTGATGATTCAATATTGCTGTTATGATATAATTGTATTGCTACAAGTGTGCCACCAATTATTGCTTACTAAATTTCAGATTCATGAACTGTTAATTTGTGCCTAAAAGATGAACTAAGGATAACTTGTAGGCGCGTCCGTTTGCTGCAATTGTACCATCCCATGTTCATTGTACCCTACATGTAGAGTTTCATGCTTAGATGAGTCGGTTAAGTCTTGTTGAGCCATCGTGCTCATGGTTGCCGCTTAAGTGTTTTTCAGGTGAGGAGCCACCCACGGACTCGGGTTACGAGTCCACCAGCGAGGGTTACCCTCCGTCGGGGACCACGGTTGAGTGGGAACCGTACACGCCGCGCTGAGCTGAGGAGTGCAGCTAGTGTGGGTTGCCCTAGGGCTGGGCAACCGACTTTTGCTAGATAGGCGGGCATGAGTTGTACAAATTAGACTTTCGCTGTGTAATAAAGACACTAGTTTGTAACTGAGTAGTGTAGTACTTTGTACATTTCAGTTGGTTTTCCATGTAATATATTGTGTCCTTATGACGTGTGCTGTCGGGTGTCGCATCGTGCGGCACCACCCTCTGCGATCCTGGATGAGCGGATTCCTGTCCGCCACAGTTTACAGGGTTTCAATAATATCCTAAGGATTACTCTAGCAAAATTTGAGAATTTTTGGATGAGCCAAACTCCCTCTAAAATTCTTTTTTTCTGAAAAGCTTTAAAGAATTTTACAGAATTATTTATTGACTTTCATACAAATTGGATTGCAAATTTGGATAGAGTTTTTCAACCTGGATCTAACCCAATTTGAATCACTAAATTTGGAGTTTCCAAGTAAAAGATTTGGCCATCTAAAGTTTGATGGAAATCTGGATTTCAAATAAACTCAGGGAAAAGTTTAAACTCTGACGGTGGGGTCCAGGGATACGTGGCGCTTCCTCAGCAATACCACACAGAGCCACAGAATCTTTCGCGTGTTGTCACACGTTGATCCGGCGCCACAGAAGTTCCAGCCCCTTTTAACCAAGTGACTGACGCACGGGCCCGGCCCCTTCTTCAACCTCTGGACAACTCCTGCGCGTGCCCGCGCCGCCCGTCACCGGAGCTCACTCTCCCGGCCTCCTCCCAAGCTCCTGCTTGCCGCCAGCCCTTAACCTGTCACGCTGAGCATGATGGTGAGGCTTCCTCGAGCCGGCAAGGCCTCTACCATGGCTAGCGACGGTGCGGCGGCTCGGTACACCTTCGGCACCATCATCCGACCGCTCTGGCACCCTATTCGCTCGAGAAAAGGGCTATACAGAACCAGTGGAGCATGGACGAGCTCTACATGGATTCCAAACGGACAGGAAATGGCTCTAATTAGATTCTCACCGTGCACCCGAAGCTCCCCGCTACGGTCACAGTTGAAAAACCTCAAAATAGTCCAGCTACGTGTAGTTTCGTGCTAGGGTTGCGAAGAGAAGATGTTGCCTACCTATTCTAGCTTGTGTGATCTCAGTTTGGTGCACTAAAAATGAATAACGATCGGGAATTTTGGGGTTTCTTACCCGCGGGTTGGTTTGCACCGATCGGAGGAAAACTTCAAAATTCGCCGTCGATGATCACTGGTTCGGTTTGATCTTCGGAGGTGAGCAGCATGTGGTCCTAGCGCTCCTCTGGGCGTCCTCGCTTAGGCGTGAAAAGCCACGGGGTGGGCTGTCCACGTGAGCCTCCACCTTCGGTGGCGTTCGGCCGCCGTGAGAGAACGTTTTGCTCGGTGTTGGGGAGACCGGTAGCACTCGGTTTTGTGTCAAGGAAGTCGAGGCTGATGCCCTAGTGCTATTTCGCTCTTCACCGAGGCCTTGCATGTGATGAAACGCCGACTCACGAGCTACTGAGGTGTGGCGGCGGCATCTCTGTTCTTGAGCGGGGGAGAGAAGAGAAACAGAGAACCGCTTCGGGGTTGTGGCGAAGCTGAGCACGGCTTGGAGCCAAATAAATGCACGAGTAGCTTGCCAGCGCGAGGGAAGCAGCTGGGAGGTGGCTCGCGTGGTGTCTCGGTGTTGGCCGGTCCTCTGTCTCGGTGACATTCAAGTGGAGAAACAGAGACCCAACTCTCTCTGATATTTGGTTCACTGTGGCTGACCCGTGGGTCCCACAATTCAGCTCCCTCTTATCCTCTAAAATATCTCCAAAATTTGACAAATGACCAATTCAATTGTTTGGAGTTGAAATCTGAACTGCATTTTGAGAATTGGGCAGGTTTCATCCAAATTCAAATGTGTATTTGAATTCATTGCAAATTTAAGTCCATTTGGCAAATGGATAGCAAAACATTTCAAAATTCATGAAACTTTGCGTACCCACTAATTTGGACCTAAGGAATTCAAATATGAAATCTGATTTTAATTTTTTCTACTGCAAATGAGAGTTTGAACACAACAGTTTGCATTTCCATTGTGTTGCCCTCATTTGAAATTTGAGTTGAACAATTTAGTTCCAAAATCTGAATTTAACTTTCTCACACACATGAGAACTTCCCACCTTGGGTTCAAATCCCCTTTGGTTCCAAGCATCCAAATAAATAATTGAACTTGTGTGAAGAGAGCTCTCATATGCATCATCACATGTGAAAGTTTAAACAAGTCCCACTTTTCATACACATGAAACCAAATGCTTGATCAAACTTGAGTTTCTCTGTATTCATATTTTTGGGACCTTTACATGGATCCATAGTTGCATTATGTATTTCTATTCCCTTTTACTGTTTATATTTGTATAGTTAGATTGATGTACTGTCAAATTGACCTAACTGTTTTCGAAATCAGTCGGACCACCAGATGTCTAGAATCTTTTAAATGTCATAGCTTTTGCCACTGGATTTCAAATTGACTGAACTGCGTATCCATCTTGATTGTATGGACCAGCTCTACGCATTGATGTCACAGCCTAAATTTTTGAAACCAAATATAAATAGGTCCAAACTAAAATTTTAGAAGATCTTGAGCATATATTAATTTATAATTAAAGATGCGGCGTATATATGTATGTATATGCATTTGTCGTCATCTATAAATGATCACCATATTAGACAATAAACAAGAGTATAAAATCGAATCTTGAACCGAAACTAACTTAACAACAACATACACGCTGGTGCAGTTCGAACCACTTAGTATGTCTCAGTAACCAAACTTGACAGAGAATTAAAGGCGACGTATGTGTATACATATATAAGTATATATACTAGCCAGTGCAAACTAAATTCAACTAGAAAACTTAGTGCAAGTGAGCTCAAGTGAAAAATCGAAAATCAACATATACATACAAAACAAAACCTAATAGAAATAATTTAAATGCAGAAATTGAAATATTAGCAAGTGTCACATATATGTATATCACCAGCTAATGAGTTAATTAAAACGAGTGAGTTAACCGACCAAGTGGTTGTGGGCATATATACACATGTATGTGGTAAACCTCAATACGAATATTGCAAATAAATCAGGTAAGAAAATAGGAACTCAGGTGGCATATGTGTGTTTACGTACGTACATACATGCAAACATAGCACACACACACACACACACACACACACACACACACACACACACACATATATATATATATATATATATATATATATATATATATATATATTTGACAACCATTAGTTTAGTTTCCATAAAAAGTAAAGTTTGAAGCGTATTAAGTATTAACGAGTTACTCAAAGAAAACCCAAAACCAAATTCAAACCTAAGTTCAAAACTTCAGCCTTGAATCAATCTGAATTCCTATTATCTTCCTTCCTTAGGGCTCAGCCCAATTTTTCCAGCCGACCCACCCTTCCTCCCCTCATTTTTTTTCTTCTTCTGCAGCCTGGCCTGCTCTCCTTCTCCTTCTGGCGTGCAGCGCAGGCGGCCCAACCCTTCCCTCTTTCCTTCTCCCCAGCCTGGTCCGGCCCAAGGCGAACCGCCTTCTTCCTCCTCTCTCCGTCGGCGCTCGAACCACCCGATCCCAGGGATCCCGGCGACGAGACGCCAGCGCCCCGTCGCTTCGCCTAACCATCCCATCAGACGTGTGCCATACGTGACGCCTCCACGCCCCCAAATCCCGGCTGTCCGTCGCATCACCAAAATCCCGTCCGCCTCCACACGAGACTTAATTCGGCCGCCACCGCCTCGCCATAGAACTGCCGCTGCCGGCTATTTAAGGGCCCCCTGTGATGACCCCGCCGTCCCGATCACTCACGGGGACGGGGCACCTCACCCGGGATTCGTATTGGGTGGTGCCGTGCGATGCGGCACCCAACAGCACACATAATAAAGCATCATATTACATAAACAAGCGGAAGCTTACAAAGTGTTGATTTTACAAATACTTCTTAAAGTAAACTACAGCGGAGGGCTATTACAACTGACATCTCATACCTATGCTAAGCAACAGAGAAGGTGTCCGGCCCGCGGACCCTTCTCGCTAGCAACACTGTCATGATAGCAGCGGCAGGGGTGGCCATGAGTTCACCACTCGGGGAGTTCCGAGTCTCATCGGGCACCGTACATATCAGCCTACAGTTATTACCTGCAAAACAACTTATGCAGTATCTGTGAGCACGAAGCTCAGCAAGACTGACCCGTCACCCTAGTCATGAAACTCTACATGATAAAAATAGAGGGCTGATTATAGAAGTTTGCACAAACGATGAACTTGAGCTAAAGGAGAGTCCTTACTTCAAGTTTTAAGAAACTTTTATAACCCTCGCGCAACTTACATCGAGACTCCACAATCAAACAAGAAACGCTTCATCTCGATGTCACTTGCCCGAGGTGAAAGTACCTTTAGTGAGCTACCCTAGACTCATACAAACCTTACGCCATTAACGTCGAGACTCCACAATCAAACAAGAAACGCTTTGCCTCGACGCTACTATCCCAAGGTGGAAATTAAATTTAGTTAAGGGTTGATCGTTCCTCATCTCCATTATGAGGATTACCCACGAAGCATGTTAAACGTTTCCCAGTTTATTACTACGTCACGACTCAGTGTACAAGTATGCTCACTACCGCGAGCGACGGTGATTGCAATAAAAAACACCCAGCTGACACGGCACGTACGCCCGCACTCGACGTTGCACACAGCAACCATCACTGACGTCGTACGTGGCAACCTTTCACACGATACCCAAATGTCGAACCGGTCCCACCGACTGGGATTAAGTCCCACTACGGCAAACCCTCGTAGAGCCGACTTCTCTATCCTTTCAGCATCGGCATCAGACGGTGAGGTATGCCTCGACACCCAGGTTAACATGTTACATCGGTTTCATGGGTCCCATATTGCCAGTATGCATCCGGTACACATCTCGAACTTGTCCAGCGGGGCCGCACACGAGAACGGGCCTTAATCAACTCAGACATAGACTAGGCTCACAGGACCACGTACTTGACCTTCCATCCACTGCCCGGTCTCCATTCCCAACTATGAGGATCAATTCCCAACTCTTCCGATTGATCCCCCTTAAACCCAGTTCACGAGTAGGAATCTGCCCACTCGAGTTATGCCTCTTTTAATCCACTTTTGTTGAGATCAGCAGTTATAATTAATTGATAACATATTCTACATTAAACTCCAAGGTTTTCTGGTCATGCATTTGGAGTTTCATACCATCTAGACGTAATGCAATAAATAAAATGCTAGACGTATGAAGTGAATACAAATAAAAACTTGTAAATTTGATGCAAACCGGGGCTTGCCTTTGTTTTGCAGGTGACTTATATATATATATGAAGTTCAGTTAGTGAAGACCACTTGGTGCTTGATCAACCTCTTTCCTCCTTCCTTGATCTCTACTCCGATGACTTCAACTCCTCCACGTAGATACTACACGTGATGAATATGCATATATGTTTAATTATAAAACTTTGCTACAAGTTCTAATAACAAGTTTTTAGAAACTGGAAATCTGTTTAATAATTTAAAATGACACTGGTGCTAGTGGTTAAGTTTGGATCTAAACACATGATTAAGTGCTAAGTGGTTTCTCCCCTCTTCTATTTTGATTACCTTAAGTGGTTAAACAGAACAGGGGTGATCCAGAGCTCCAATAGAGCTGAGAATTTTCATGTGAGTTCCTTGTCACAGGAAAGTACTCTGGACCAAAAATTAGCACTTTTCATTGAGTGGTTTTGTTCAGAATAATTTTCTAATCAATTAAGCAAAGAAGAATTAATTCTGAGATCCCACCCATGTTCATGCAAAAATTAGTGAACCACAATTTCAATTACAGCTCATAGTTGCATGAATTTTCCTAGCATTTGTGGAGCTAAGATCTGCCCAGAACTGAATTTCCAAGTTTTGGAAATTCTCTGAAAATGTTTCTGTAATATTTGAATACAGCATCTTAAAATCTAAATTTCCCTGATCAAATCAACTCAAATTGAGCTGAAACTTTTACAGGGGTTCACTAATACCCTACAGAATATTCTGGCAAAACTTGAAGATTTTTGGATTAGCCAAACTCCCTCTAAAATTCTTTTGCTAAAAAGCTTTAAAGAATTTTACAGAACTAAATGAAGGGTTTCATACAAATTGGGTGCTACATTTGGATAGTACTCTATCAGAGGAATCCAACAAAATTTGTTTCACAATTTTTAGATTCTCCTACCCAAAGTTGTAGCTATTCAAAGTTTGAACTGAAAACTAAAATTCCCCAAAATGTTCAAATACTGTCAGTGGGTCCAGGGGACAGGTGTCAATCACCGGGGCAAGCCACACGGGGCTACTGGGTACTTCCCGCGCCGCCACACCAGATCCCCGTGCCACATCCAATCCGAGATTTGAAAAATCCATCGCTGACAGGTGGGACCCGCCGGGTCGTCTTCTACCTCCGGCCACCCGCACCCGCGCGCCGCCGGGCTCGCCGGAGTTCGACGGATTCCGGTCTCCCGGCAATCCCCCGAGCCCTACCTCGCTGCTAGGGCCTAATTTCACGTGCTGAACAAGATGGGACCCTCTTCCCTGGCCGGCGATGACTCTAACCTAGCTGGCCACGGCGCGGCGGCTCTGGACCAGTTCGGCGACGTTGCCCGGCTAACCTAACCTGCCATAACACCAGTGAAACGGCGCTATAGCTTCAGTGGATGCCAAGGAGGATCGTCCGGGTGGTGAAGCAGCCTGGAAATGGCCCTAACCTAGCTCTCATCGGGAGCCCGAACCGCCCCACCATAACCGCCGTGGGAAAAGTGTGAAATACATCGTGCACAATGGTTTTCAGGCATTGGTTGCAAAAGGGCAAATGATCGCCTGCTAGCCCAGCTCATGTGTACAAGATTTAACAAGCTACAGAGGATTGGAGAGCGAGAATTTTGGCGGCGATTACCAGATGCTCTGTTTGAGGTCGCCGGGACAAAATCTCCAAATTGGCCGCCGATCCTCCACGGTTTGCTCCACGCTTTGGGGGAGAGCAGCAGCACGATGGTGCGCTCCCGTGGCCAGGCTTGCTCGGACGTGACAACCCTTGTGGAAGGCTGCCCGCGTGCGCTCGATCATCGGCTGGCTGTGGTTCGCCGCGGGTGAGGCGTTTAACGCTCGAAACACACCCCGGATGGCTAGCTCTCGCGCTCAGAAGGTGCGGAACGATGGCACAGCGTCGTTATGCAGCTCGGGGAGGCGCTGTGGCGTGGTTTAGCCGGCTCCCGATGGCTTTCCAGAGGGGGCGGCGAGCTCGGTTCCGTTCTCTGGATAACACGCGCGTGAGGAGAAGAAACCCGGATGGTCGTCTCGGTCACGCGGGAAGATCACGTAAGAGGCACCGCCGACTCCCGTGCTGCCAGCAGCCCGAGCAAAGAGCAGGAGGTGGAGCCTCGGTCGATGGGGCGGCCGCTCGGTGTCGCCCGGAGGCAAGGCCTCGGTGGAGTGAGGAACAGAGAGCACAGACTTAGGGATTAAGTCTACTCATTACTATGACATGTGGGCCCCACTAGTCAGTACCTCTTTTCCTCCAAATATCTCCAAAGTTTGACAATTATCCAACCCAAATGTTTGAAAGTTGGAAACTGAGCTCATTTGAATAGTTTGGACAAATTCCATCCAAATTCAAATGTTTATTTGAATTCTTTGCACATTTGACTCCATTTGTAAAAATGGGTAGCAAACCTTTTCAAAAATTAATGAAACTTTGCCTCCCCACTAATTTGGACCTAAGGAATCTAAATATGCCACTTGATTATTGTGTTAGCTGCTGCAAACAATAGTTTGTACACAACAATTTTGAATTTCCACTGTGTCCTCCCCTCACTTGAAGTTTGAATCTACATTTAGTTCATCACTGATTTTTAAACCCTTCCATTGCACTTGAGATCTTCATTTCTGTGGTTTTAATCCACATGAGGTCCATCCATGCAATAGCCCTAAGTTTGTTTAGAAGAACCTCACACATGTTATCATATGAGGAAAAAGTTTTAACTAAGCCCCTTTTTCATACACATGACTCCAACATTTGTGCAAATTCATGTTTCTTTGTATTCACATTTTTGGGACCTTTACAATCCTCCCCCCTTAAAAGAATCTCGTCCCGAGATTACAAAAGAAAGATGAGACGGAAGGTAATTACAACAACTACGACAAAAGTTCCGGATAGTTCTTGTGGAGGTAATCTTCACTCTCCCAAGTCGCTTCTTCCGGTGTGTGATTACTCCACAGGACTTTGTAAAATTTCAAAGCCCGATTTCGAGTGATCCGTCTCTTTTCGTCGATAATCTTGATGGGCTTCTTTGTGTAGGTGAGGTCCGGTTGCAATATTTCCATGTCTTCCGAAAGGATGTCCGTCGGCTTCTTCAAACACTTTCTCAAGTGCGAGACATAGAAGATGTCGTGGATGCCCGATAAGGATGGCGGCAGCTCCAAACGGTAGGCTACCGGCCCACTCCGTTCTGTAATAAGGAACGGACCCACGAAGCGAGGAGCTAGCTTTCCCTTGACCCCGAATCGACGAATTCCCTTCATCGGGGATACTCGGAGATAGACGTGATCTCCGACTTCAAAACACAAGGGTCGGCGTTGCTGGTCCGCATAGCTTTTCTGGCGAGATTGAGCGGCTCTGAGGTTCTCTTGAATCAACTGGACCCGCTCTTCGGCATCTTTTACAAGATCAATGCCGAAAATCACCCTCTCGCCGGATTCACACCAATTGAGTGGTGTGCGGCACTTCCTGCCATAAAGTGCTTCGTATGGTGCCATTTTAATACTGGATTGTAACCATTGTTGTAAGAGAACTCCGCTAATGGCAAATGGTTATCCCAGTTCTTTCCATGATCTATGGCACATGCCCTCAGCATATCTTCTAAAATTTGATTCACCCTCTCTGTTTGACCGTCGGTCTGAGGATGGTATGCTGAGCTTCTGATTAATTTTGTTCCCAGAGATTCATGTAGTTGCTCCCAGAAACGAGCAACAAATATTGAACCTCGGTCTGATATGATGGTCTTGGGGACCCCATGCAAGCACACAATTCTGGAGAGATACAACTCTGCATATTGTTTAGTATGGAATCCCGTATTCACTGGGATGAAGTGGGCTGATTTTGTTAAGCGATCAACAATCACCCAAATGGAGTCATGTCTTCTAGACGTGAGAGGTAGTCCAACAATAAAATCCATGCTGATGTCCTCCCACTTCCATGCCGGAATACTTAATGGTTGTAGCATTCCTGCTTTCTTGATGTGATCAGCTTTGACTCGCCGACATGTATCACACTCGGATACATGTTTGGCAATTTCTCGCTTCATCCGAGTCCACCAAAATTTTGTTTTCAGATCTTGATACATCTTATTGCTCCCTGGATGTATCGAGTTCTTGGACATATGAGCTTCATTGAGGATTTTCTTCCTTAGCTTCAGGTTCCGGGGTACAACAATACGGTCGTTAAACCATAACACACCTTGTTCATCTTCCCGGAAACATTTCAATTTATCCTCCTTGATTCTTGCCCGAATTTTCCGCATTCCTTTATCCCTCTTCTGGGCTTGTACAATCTCTTCTCTAATGGTGGGCACCAGAGCAAAATTATACAACGCTCCGTACGGAATCACCCGCAAGCTTGGTTCTTCATCCTCATCCGGAACAACTGACAAGTTATTCACGTGGGACTTACGACTGAGTGCATCAGCCACCACGTTAGCTTTTCCCAGATGGTAATGGATCTCGAGCTCATAATCTTTGATCAATTCCAACCACCTCCGCTGCCTCATATTGATATCCTTCTGAGTGAATATATATTTGAGGCTCTTATGGTCGGTGTAGAGGTGCACTAAATTTTCAAGTAAGTAGTGCCTCCACATCTTCAACGCAAGCACCACCGCAGCAAGCTCTAGGTCATGAGTGGGGTAGTGCTACTCGTGGTTGCGGAGTTGTCGAGACCCATACGCGATCACGCGTCTATCTTGCATTAAGACGCAGCCAAGTCCAATGCCTGAGGCATCACAATAAACATCAAATGGCTTTGTTGTATCCGGTTGGGCTAACACCGGCGCCGTTGTGAGATGTTTCTTCAAAGTTTGAAATGCCTCTTCGCAGGCCTCTGTCTACACATACTTGCTGCTCTTCTTCAATAACTCTGTCATTGGTTTAGCCACCTTCGAGAAGCTGGGAATAAATCTCCGGTAATAACCCGCTAGTCCTAGAAAACTGCAGATTTGATGAACCGATGTTGGAGACTCCCACTTCAAGACTTGCTCAATTTTAGTTGGATCCACGGCCACACCCTCTGCTGAAATAATGTGGCCTAAGAATGGTACTTTGCTGATCCAAAATTCACACTTGCTGAATTTGGCATACAGCTTATGTTCTCGTAGGCGTTGGAGCACAATATGGAGATGTTTGGTGTGCTCCTCCTCCGATTTGGAGTATACGAGAATGTCGTCGATGAAAACCACGACGAACTGATCCAACTCTGGCATGAATACAGAATTCATGAGATACATGAAGTGTACGGGTGCATTTGTTAGCCCGAAAGACATGACTAGATACTCATAGAGTCCGTATCTAGTCGAGAAGGCCGTCTTCGGTATATCCTCCGCTCTGATCTTTATCTGATGATAACCAGACCGTAAGTCCATCTTGGAGTATACCTTGGCACCCACTAACTGATCAAATAGTATATCGATCCGCGGCAACGGATATTTATTTTTGATCGTCACTGCATTCAGCGGCCGATAATCCACACATAATCGAAGTGACTCATCCTTTTTCTTCACAAAGAGGGCTGAACCGCCCCATGGCGATGAGCTTGGTCGGATGAACCCTTTGTCCATTAAGTCCTTTAGCTGTTCTTTCAGTTCAGCTAATTCCTTCGGAGACATTTTGTACGGCCTCCGAGATATTGGTGTGGTTCCCGGTGCTAACTCGATCTTGAATACCACATCCCTCTCAGGCGGCATCCCTGGAAGATCGTCGGGAAACACATCTGGGTACTCACGGACCACTGGAATATCCTCCAATTTCATGGTCACACTGTGGTACACCACTGGGTTTTTAGAATCCACGGCTTCAAGTATGAGCGTTTGGAGACCGTAGGTTGGAGAGTCCAAACTAACAATCCGTGGACCAATATCAAGAACAGCCCCGTGGTAGTTCATCCACGCCATTCCTAGAATCACGTCAATCTTCTGTCCCTCTAACACAATGAGGGTGGTGGGGTATACGTTTCCACCTAAGCACAAGGGTGCTTTGATCACTACTTCATTAGCAGCTATATTCCCACCCGGTGAGCGGATAAGGTAGTGATCCTTCGGTGTAGAGGTGGAGAGCTCAGCTTTGCACACATACAACCTGCTGATGAAATTGTGTGTAGCTCCAGAGTCAAATAAAATTAACACGGGCAGTCCATTGAGGGTGAACATTCCCGCTAGGACAGGTGCCCCATCTGGCACATCCTCTAGAGCTGTATGATAAATGCACCCGGATTTTGGTGCTGCTTCTTGAAGCTGAGCACAGGGTTGATTTATACCCTGCTTTGGTGTAGTTTCTTTGTGGCGTATCCTTTCTGGACACTTCCTGCTGATGTGACCCAAATAACCGCACGTGAAGCACGGTTTCTCAGCCGGTTCCTGGTTGCTCTGTGCATGGACATTGGTGGTATTCTGCTGCGGCAAGAACATTTGAGGAGCAGAATAACGTGGCTGCCTATACCGTTGTTGCAGCTGTCCGAATTCAGAGTATTGGGACGAACGACCGGAATATTGCTGGAGTCGTCGAGCCGGCTGCATCAGCTGACAGTTCAAGGTACTGTCTACCACCCTGTATTTCTGCGGAGCACTACTGCTACTCTCCGGTGGTACATGGTTCTTTCTTTTCTCAGCCTGCACTTCCCGCTGAGCATCTTCAACCATGATGGCAGCACTCATCAATTCGTTGAAATTCTTTCGATCAGCTAACACGAGTCTGTCCTTTAGCTTGGGATTGAGGCTGCGGAACAACCACTCACACTTTTGTGCTTCGGTGTTCACATGTTGAGGCGCATACTGCGCCAGCTTGTTGAACACTCGCGAATGCTCGTATGCACCCCTCCCTCCTTGTTTTAAGGCCAGAAACTCCTCGAGTTTCCGCTGAATTATTCCGGACGGAACATGATACGGGAGAAATGCCTTCCGGAATTCTGCCCATGTACAGTCATGTCCAGCTGGTAAGGAGGCGAGTTGATTTGCCCACCATGCACTGGCGGACCCGTGAAGTTGTTGCGCTGCGTATAAAACCTCCTGCTGTTCGGTGCATTGAAGCAACCCGAACTTAGATTCAATGGTACGGATCCAGCTATCCGCCACCAGAGGATCCTCAGATTCAATGAAAACCGGTGGTTGAGTTGCCAAGAACTCAACATAGGAATTCAGTTGAGGTTGGCGCAAGTCTTCGTCTTGACATCCCCCTTGACGGGATGTATTCATCACCAGGGTGCGAAGCAAGTCGGTTCGCTCATCGCTTGCACCCTTCATGGCAGCCAGAATGTCCGCCATTGTGACCGTGGTTGAAGGTCCTAGTGGCGGCTGCGGTTGCGGAGCTCGCTGCTCCCGCTGTGGAGAGTTATCACCACGACCACCACTGGAACCACCCACCTCACTCATGGAACGAGTTCGCACCATTCTGCAATTACACGAGTTCATTATCAGCTCAACACTATCACTTGATTTATTCCATAAACAAAGTAATGCAACACTGATAATGAAATCTTAACATGTAAGCAAAATGATTTAAGCGCAAACTGATGTAGCTAACCGTCAGGATTTAAAAGCAGATTGACCGGTCCTTAAACAAACCAGATTTCGATCCAGTTAAAAGCATTTTTCATACTCATGTTGAATACCAAAGTTAAAGTTAACTTCAATATCTTTCCAACGAGTATCCAAATGCCTTCATATCATTTCTGGATCAAAAGTTATGATTTCGCAAAGTTGACAGACTTTCTGGATAAAATTTGCCAACATCTCCTTTGTATGTGGCTGACTTTATCACAGTTGTGTAAGAAAAATACAACAAGAATCTGAACAACCTTTGAACTACAACAATGTTGCATATCTCGTAACCTTTCCAACGGTGTATCACAGGCTCCCTAGGGATTTTTCTACAGGAAGTTATGGCTTAAAAACAGAAAGGTCCAGAGAGGTTTTGCTACCGTCCTGGTTCTGAACAGTTTGCCTTCAACTGGGCTTTTCACCAACTTAACATATGATTTTGCTCTGCAGGTCTACAAGAGAGTTGTAGAGCACTTGAAAATATTTCCAGAACTGTATCATACACCTTAATTGGTTAAAGCTACTCAGAGTTATGCTCTATTAAAATCCAGCAAGAATTTCTGCCAGAAACAGAGCACTCTGTTTTTGAAATCTTTGAAACCTAAACCTTCTCTCCTTTGAATCTTAGTTCAAAATAAGAGTTCAGTAACTAATATTTGTTTCAAACTTCCATTTTTAGTTGAAAGTTAGCTCATGAATCATTTCTTCATAGGGAAGAGTTATTAAATGTAGTACGGTGTTGATGCACCGTAAGAACAATGTCGGTACTACGTTGCCTCTCGAAAAGAAAAATCCTAATCCGGCTTATACCGGCATATACGTATGATCAGTGGCACTAAGACGGTCTACACGTGTACTACACGGGATATGTACATGGTTAGTACCTGCAGAAGATCACTCAATAGTGGTGCACTCAAAGTTTTTCTCATTTCAGGCAGTTCTATACATGAAAGTAAATACAAACGCCTGTATCATTGTCATACGGCCGTCCTTGAGTTAAGTCACGTCTCAAGGTACGTGATCGTGTTTCAACACCACACGATGGGGAACCCGAGTATGTCATGAACGGGTCGTCACGGTTGGAAATGTTATCAACCCAACAGATACCACCTACTGCCCTGCAGGGCACGCCGATGGCAAGCGCTGCGTATGTCCTCCTGGAATATTTCCAGACGAACACACTCTCGCTTTACTGACCACGCGATGGGGTCTCCACTTACTTGCCTAATGCACGCTAGGGATTAGCGTTTCATATGAACTCAGGAACATGAAGAGTCCAAGAGTTTCATATTGACATCTCACACCAAGCTGTGAGATCTAGCCCTGAACCACTTTCCTCGTCAGGGGAGCTAACCGAAATTGAACCGCTTTCGGTGGCGTTCCTTACCATTCTTACCTGAACGTAGGTGTGTCACTACATAATCAAAATTCAGAATTATAACACATATGTTAGCCATGCCACTTAAGTAACTATACTACTATAGTCCTTATGTGGGCCTAATACCGTTTCCTCACCGTATCCTAAGTTTTTGTCGTAATACGATCCTTATTCCATGTGCTATTACCAATGTGGCTCTGATACCACGCTGTGATGACCCCGCCGTCCCGATCACTCATGGGGACGGGGCACCTCGCCCGGGAATCGCATTGGATGGTGCCGTGCGATGCGGCACCCAACAGCACACATAATAAAGCATCATATTACATAAAACAAGCGGAAGCTTACAAAGTGTTGATTTTACAAATACTTCTTAAAGTAAACTACAGCGGAAGGCTATTACAACTGACATCTCATACCTATGCTAAGCAACAGAGAAGGTGTCCGGCCCGCGGAACCTTCTCGCTAGCAACACTGTCATAATAGCAGCGGCAGGGGTGGCCATGAGTCCACCACTCGGGGAGTTACGAGTCTCATCGGGCACCCGTACATATCAGCCTACAGTTATTACCTGCAAAACAACTTATGCAGTATCTGTGAGCACGAAGCTCAGCAAGACTGACCCGTCACCCTAGTCATGAAACTCTACATGATAAAAATAGAGGTCTGATTATAGAAGTTTGCACAAACGATGAACTTGAGCTAAAGGAGAGTCCTTACTTCAAGTTTTAAGAAACTTTTATAACCCTCGCGCAACTTACATCGAGACTCCACAATCAAACAAGAAACGCTTCATCTCGATGTCACTTGCCCGAGGTGAAAGTACCTTTAGTGAGCTACCCTAGACTCATACAAACCTTACGCCATTAACGTCGAGACTCCACAATCAAACAAGAAATGCTTTGCCTCGACGCTACTAGCCCAAGGTGGAAATTAAATTTAGTGAAGGGTTGATCGTTCCTCATCTCCATTATGAGGATTACCCACGAAGCATGTTAAACGTTTCCCAGTTTATTACTACGTCACGACTCAGTGTACAAGTATGCTCACTACCGCGAGCGACGGTGATTGCAGTCAAAAACACCCGGCTGACACGACACGTACGCCCGCACTCGACGTTGCACACAGCAACCATCACTGACGTCGTACGTGGCAACCTTTCACATGACACCCAAATGTCGAACCGGTCCCACCGACTGGGATTAAGTCCCTCTACGGCAAACCCTCGTAGAGCCGACTTCTCTATCCTTTCAGCATCGGCATCAGACGGTGAGGTATGCCTCGACACCCAGGTTAACATGTTACATCGGTTTCCTGGGTCCCATATTGCCAGTATGCATCTGGTACACATCTCGGACTTGTCCAGCGGGGCCGCACACGAGAACGGGCCTTAATCGACTCAGACATAGAATAGGCTCACAGGACCACGTCCTTGACCTTCCATCCACTGCCCGGTCTCCATTCCCAACTGTGAGGATCAATTCCCAACTCTTCCGATTGATCCCCCTTAAACCCGGTTCACGAGTAGGAATCTGCCCACTCGAGTTATGCCTCTTTTAATCCACTTTTGTTGAGATCAGCAGTTATAATTAATTGATAACATATTCTACATTAAACTCCAGGGTTTTCTGGTCATGCATTTGGGGTTTCATACCATCTAGACGTAATGCAATAAATAAAATGCTAGACGTATGAAGTGAATACAAATAGAAACTTGTAAATTTGATGCAAACCGGGGCTTGCCTTTGTTTTGCAGGTGACTTATATATATATGAAGTTCAGTTAGTGAAGACCACTTGGTGCTTGATCAACCTCTTTCCTCCTTCCTTGATCTCTACTCCGATGACTTCAACTCCTCCACGTAGATACTACACGTGATGAATATGCATATATGTTTAATTGTAAAACTTTGCTACAAGTTCTAATAACAAGTTTTTAGAAACTGGAACTCTGTTTAAGAATTTAAAATGACACTGGTGCTAGTGGTTTAAGTTTGGATCTAAACACATGATTAAGTGCTAAGTGGTTTCTCCCCTCTTCTATTTTGATTACCTTAAGTGGTTAAACAGAACAGGGGTGACCCAGAGCACCAATAGAGCTGAGAACTTTTATGTGAGTTCCTTGTCACAGGAAAGTACTCTGGACCAAAAATTCGCACTTTTCATTGAGTGGTTTTGTTCAGAATAATTTTCTAAGCAATTAAGCAAAGAAGAATTAATTCTGAGATCCCACCCATGTTCATGCAAAAATTAGTGAACCACAATTTCAATTATAGCTCATAGAGTTTGCATGAATTTTCCTAGCATTTTTGGTGCTAAGATCTGCCCAGAACATAATTTCCAAGTTTTGGAAATTCTCTGAAAATGTTTCTGTATTATTTGAATACAGCATCTTCAAATCTAAATTTCCCTGATCAAATCAACTCAAATTGAGCTGAAACTTTTACAGGGGTTCACTAATACCCTAAAGAATATTCTGGCAAAATTGAAGATTTTTGGATTAGCCAAACTCCCTCTAAAATTCTTTTGCTAAAAAGTTTTAAAGAATTTTACAGAATTAAATAAAGGGTTCCATACAAATTGGGTGCTACATTTGGATAGTACTCTATCAAAGGAATCCAACAAAATTTGTTTCACAATTTTTGGATTCTCCTACCCAAAGTTGTAGCTATTCAAAGTTTGAACTGAAAACTGAAATTCCCCAAAATGTTCAAATACTGTCAGTGGGTCCAGGGGACAGGTGTCAATCGCCGGGGCAAGCCACACGGGGCTACTGGGTACTTGCCGCGCCGCCACACCAGATCCCCGCGCCACAGACGATCCGAGATTTGAAAAATCCGTCGCTGACAGGTGGGACCCGCCGGGTCGTCTTCTACCTCCGGCCACCCGCACCCGCACCCTCGCCCGCGCGCCGCCGGGCTCGCCGGAGTTCGACGGATTCCGGTCTCCCGGCCATCCCCCGAGCCCTACCTCGCCGCTAGGGCCTAATTTCACGTGCTGAACAAGATGGGACCGTCTTCCCCGGCCGGCGATGACTCTAACCTAGCTGGCCACGGCGCGGCGGCTCTGGACCAGTTCGGCGACGTTGCCCGGCTAACCTAACCCGCCATAACACCGGTGAAACAGCGCTATAGCTTCAGTGGACGCCAAGGAGGATCCTCCGGGTGGTGAAGCATCCTGGAAATGGCCCTAACCTAGCTCTCATCGGGAGCCTGAACCGCCCCACCATAACCGCCGTGGGAAAAGTGTGAAATAAGTCGTGCACAATGGTTTTCAGGCATTGGTTGCAAAAGGGCAAATGATCGCCGGCTAGCCCAGCTCGTGTGTGCAAGATTTAACAAGCTACAGAGGATTGGAGAGCGAGAATTTTGGCGGCGATTACCGGATGCTCCGTTTGAGGTCGCCGGGACAAAATCTCCAAATTGGCCGCCGATCCACCATGGTTTGCTCCACGCTTTGGGGGAGAGCAGCAGCACGATGGCGCGCTCCCGTGGCCGGGCTTGCTCGGACGTGACAACCCTTGTGGAAGGCTGCCCGCGTGCGCCCGATCGTCGGCTGGCTGTGGTTCGCCGCAGGTGAGGCGTTTAATGCTCGAAACACACCCCGGATGGCTAGCTCTCGCGCTCAGAAGGTGCGGAACGATGGCACAGCGTCGTTGTGCAGCTCGGGGAGGCGCTGTGGCGTGGTTTAGCCGGCTCCCGATGGCTTTCCAGAGGGGGCGGCGAGCTCGGTTCCGTTCTCTGGATAACACGCGCGTGAGGAGAAGAAACCCGGATGGTCGTCTCGGTCACGCGGGAGGATCACGTAAGAGGCACCGCCGACTCCCGTGCTGCCAGCGGCCCGAGCGGAGAGCAGGAGGTGGAGCCTCGGTCGACGGGGCGGCCGCTCGGTGTCGCTTGGAGGCAAGGCCTCGGTGGAGTGAGGTACAGAGAGCACAGACTTAGGGATTAAGTCTACTCATTACTATGACATGTGGGCCCCACTAGTCAGTACCTCTTTTCCTCCAAATATCTCCAAAGTTTGACAATTATCCAACCCAAATGTTTGAAAGTTGGAAACTGAGCTCATTTGAATAGTTTGGACAAATTCCATCCAAATTCAAATGTTTATTTGAATTCTTTGCACATTTGACTCCATTTGTAAAAATGGGTAGCAAACCTTTTCAAAAATTAATGAAACTTTGCCTCCCCACTAATTTGGACCTAAGGAATCTAAATATGCCACTTGATTCTTGTGTTAGCTGCTGCAAACAATAGTTTGGACACAACAGTTTTGAATTTCCATTGTGTCCTCCCCTCACTTGAAGTTTGAATCTACATTTAGTTCATCACTGATTTTTAAACCCTTCCATTGCACTTGAGATCTTCATTTCTGTGGTTTTAATCCACATGAGGTCCATCCATGCAATAGCCCTAAGTTTGTTTACAAGAACCTCACACATGTTATCATGAGGAAAAAGTTTCAACTAAGCCCCTTTTTCATACACATGACTCCAACATTTGTGCAAACTCATGTTTCTTTGTATTCACATTTTTGGGACCTTCACACCCCCTCACCCATCCGCAAGGGCAGCGTCACCCCACAGATGCTCTCAGGCCCATAGCCAAGTGCAGTCAAGCATCACCTGAAGCGAATTTTGAAGTTCACGTCTTTCTTCCCCAAGCCCGGCAACCTTTGAATCCGCCGCTGGTGAGCCTCCCTAGCTCCTTCCTTGGCTTCCTCCGGCGTCCCTAGAAGTTCACAAAGTTGTGCTACCCGCTAGAGCTCGAGCCAAGGCCTTGTAGGAGTACCCGCTCCGAGCACAGCCACCACCCGCCGCCTTGCGTCGTCGCCAGCCGCCTTGGAACCTCCCCCGGCCGAGCCAAGTGTCCAAAACCCTTCCACACGCTCCTAACCATGTGATAGGCCGTTCAATCGCAAGAAATCGAGGGTGTGCACATGGTTCCATGGTGAACAGCCGCCATTACCACCTCCAGCGAGCCGCCGGCGCCGCACCGGTGAGTTACACCGTCACTAACCACTCCCATTCGGCTCCCCATGTCACGGAGATCACCGGACCACAGATTCTTAGGTCGCTCGAAGGAAAGGGTGTAGCTCCGGCTAGCCGCCGGCGAGCAATTCCGGCCGGCCGCGGCCCTACCCCTCTGTCCTAAGTGGCGCCCATGTGGCACACATGTGGAGTACACGTGACACGACACTTCAGCAGTTTAGCTCACTTGGCCGCACAGTCAGCAACACCTCACCCATTCATGACAGTGCACGCGTGGCTGCTGAGGTGGTAGCCACCTCAACGTGGTTGCACATGTGGTGACCCATTCATCTTCCACCAGGGTGCCACCTCAGCCTGGTCCACCTCTCTCAGCTAAAACCTCTTTGTAGACTTGGCTCACATGCACCACAGGCACAAGCACCACACTGACCCCCTAGCCCACTAGTCAGCCTCTGTGCACACAGGGAATCGCTAAAGCCACGCCCACTAGTGTACATCGAAACTTATAAAATGCATTTTCTAGTGTAAAAGAATTTCAGAAAAATCTCTGAAAATAGAAATAGACTACTAGAGCATGGGGGCATAAAAAAAGAGAGCCTAAGCAAATTCTGGAAAGAAAAATAAATTAGTTGATCGCTAATAATCATCCTAAGTCACTTAATTAACTAAGAAAAATTAGGAATGGCTAATAAGTGCTCTCCAAAACGGTCATACCACCCCGATAACAATAATATAAACCATTTAAAGTATTTCTTGGCCACTAAGTCACAACACAAGTAATAAACTTCCCAAAATAGATTTTTATAATCATTTAAACAACTGAAGAAATATCAAAGGAAAAGTTACCACTCCGGCTAGTCTCACCGGCCGGCAGCCCCTTGCCCACAGGTAGCCTACGTGGCGCCCGTTTGGCACCCACGTGGCATGCCACATCAGCAAAAGTGCACACTTAGCTAAACAGCTATCACCACCTCGGCAAAGGCACACATGTGGCAGCCGTCTCGCACATCCCGGTCTAGGTGGCGCCCATGTGGCACACACGTAGTGAACACATGGCATGAGACATAAGCAGTTTAGAACACATGGCATCCAAGCTAGCATCCTGTCAGCAAAGACATACACACGTGGCAGCCACCTCAACATCTATCTTAGATGGCAGGCCGGTCATCAGCCACCTCAGCAGCCTGACCCAAGTGGCAGCCCAGTCAACAGCCACATTGCTGCCACCTCACTGGTTCACAAGTACCAGAGTAAATCAGCCATGTAGACTGGGTCCACCTACACAGGCATGACACACACATATGTCTGCATGGCAGTAGATGTGGCAGCCACATCATGAAAATTATTATGTGGCAGTCCACTCACCTGCCACCTCGGCAGGGCTACCCATGTGGCAGTCCAGTCAGCTGCCACATACTGCCAAATCATCATAGCCCATAGGATTCAAATCAGTCCGGTAGACGTAGTCCACATACATCAAGGACACATACACACACCAAGCCCCCTGGCCCATCTGTCAGCCACAAGAACCACACATAAATGCTAAGTACACACCCAAGTGTCAAAGGATTTGAGGGAATGTGTTCCATAGTGTACAAAAATTCTGGAAAAATCACATAAAGCTTTAGGATGAGTAAGCCCTTCACCAACAATTCTCCAAAAATTTATCAGTATTGATACTTTTGTAGTTTTGTTTGAATTTTTTGGGTTTACCTCGAGCTTAGCTCTTATTCGTGAAAGTTACGTATTGTAGCAAACGAGGAGTTCATCGAGGAATCCCGAAGACCCAAATTACGAAGAACTTCTAGAAGTCAGTGAAGGCAAGCCCTAAACCCTTGATCATTATTGCTCCTATGAATTTTCGAAATTACCCTGATAGCCTGTTTTTAATATGCATGTTTTTCGTGATTACTTTTAAACGTTGTAGTATCTAAGACCCATTTGGCTAGTGGTCGTGTGGTCACGTGGTTGACATGTGAAGTGCCATGAACCCTTCTTTACCTTGTCGACTCCTCCTTGACGCCCTAAGGCCCCGTCGTCTCAATATAACGTGATGACGTGTGTAATCCCTTGAAAGTAAAATGCTTAGGGACCCTCGTGATGTTCGCATCGCGACTCACTACAAATAATCATCGGATTTGCGAAAAGTGTGAAAGGTGTCTTGGTGGTGTGAGTTAGGAAATGGGTTGGGATGGTGTTATACAACCTGCGTGGAGTGAAGTGGGAAAAAGGGATGGTTGAGGCGGGATGGGTGAATGAGTAGTGTGTGCTTCGGTGTAGTCCACCTGTCGTGGACATGGACGGAGCCGCCTCACCAACTCAAGGACCGGTTCATATGACCTCGTCATAGTGATTTCGTACAACCACAAAACCTGTATGGGCATGATTCCCTCTACCTTCTTGGTGACTTCCACATGAGCCATCTGGCAGCCAATAGGGCAAGGGGGACCAGGAAAAGACACGGGGGATTCATTACCCGTAGTCCGGCTGGGAGAGTAATTGCCTGAATAGCCACTGGGTGCGTCCCGAGGTGTGATTGTGTGGTTACTCGGGGAAGATGTGGTGAACATTACGCTACTCCCTTGCTAGGAGAGCTTGACCCATGGGTAAAGTGTACAACCTCTGCAGAGTGTAAAAATATGGATAATTGTCATGGTCTAGACACACTATGTTTCGAGCTCTTGTTGATTAGTCTTAGCATGTTTCCTTGATGTAGTTGAGTGGCAGTGTTAGTCGTGTTTTGGATATTACGGTTGTGTGCCAGAACTAGTAAAGCCATGGGGCTTGAACGTTCGAATAAAACTTAGTGAACTGGGGGGATGGAGTTTAACTCCCCTAGGTCCCACCAACTAAAATCAGGATACAGTTACGCCCTTTTGCTTTGCGAAACCTTCTTTCAAAAGCAACCCTGCATGAATGCTTTTCGGCAACTCTAAGCCGTATAGCCCTCCCTTGCTACGACCTCCTTGCATGAAACACATCCCCTTGAATAATGTTAGGGCTTGTTGAGTACCTTCCATACTCACTCTTTCCTTCTTCACAACCCTCAGAAGCAGAGGAAGAAAGCGAAGAAGAAGACGAAGCGTGATTCAATGATGAGTAGGTCTAGTCCTACGCCCAAGGCTGCCTGAGGGCTGGGTGTCACCCATTCCGCTGTAGTTTGACTTTGTCTTTCGGTTTTCAGTGGCCTTGCGAGGCCCATGGATTGTAACCTAAGACTTGCATGTAAGACCATGAAGGTCCTCTTGAGAATAATTTAAGGTATGGAACTCGATACGTTCTGTTGTGCATACCAACTACTGATCCAGGGATTGGTACGGGATGCACATGTGGGCCCCGAGAGAGGTGGGTCCCGATAGAGTGGTATCAGAGCCATACTTGGCCGTAGGACAAAACTTTAGAGGTATCCCACACCTTTAGATGCCTATTTTGCAAAATACAAGACCAATTGCTAAAAGTCTCCCAACCCTCTATGTTTCTGCTCTCTTATCTCGTTAAAACTCCATTTGTCTACTTTGATCACCAATACCCTCAGTCTATCCTAAAATATGGATAACCCACTGAATGTAGCCTAGAGGGGGG
The DNA here is from genome assembly GCA_030760725.1 of Neostapfia colusana. Lineage (NCBI taxonomy): Eukaryota > Viridiplantae > Streptophyta > Magnoliopsida > Poales > Poaceae > Neostapfia > Neostapfia colusana. The sequence goes on from JASWHV010000020.1 coordinate 47,197,294, forward strand.
TGAATAGGCTCTTTGATTTTTTTTAACGATTCCCTAAAACACTTAGCGAACAGATCAAATCAAGGTAGGTCGGACTAGTCCGGTATGGTGCGGACTAGTCCGGTATGAGCATAATTAAAAAGTTAAATTTAGACTTATTCTTACTTCAAGTATTTATGCAGCGGAAAGTAAATGACAACTTGAGTGTAATATGATAATGAAGTAAGAAACAACAACTATCAAGTTTAACACAAGATATCGGTGTAAATCAAATAAGTACTAGGAAACCCTAATTGATAATTGAAAGAAGAATAAGAAGACACGGGACAAGGTTTTTATCCCGAGGTTCAATTCCACCCAGGAATCTACGTCCTTGTTGAGGAGTCCACCAAGGACCGGGTCTTCACCAACCCTTCCCTCGCTGAATCGCCACAAAGGCCAATTCGAATCCACTAACCACACACAGGGATAAATAATCGTACGTGGGGCATTCTCACAATTTGAGTGCTCCCACAAGATTACAATGAGTAACACTATCTCCCACACACACAGAGAACAATGATCAGCAATTGTGTGAAAGAAAACAAACCAAGAGCTCAATATCGAGAAGAACGACTCTCTCCTTGATCCAATCCCTAATCCTCAAAGATTTTATCTTTTTAGGCTTAGAATGAGTGGAGAGAAGTGTTTTTGTGCTCTTGGAACGTGTGATGGCGCTAGGGTTCGTGTGCTTTGAAATGTGTGGCCGTGCACCTATATTTATACAAAGATTCCAAAAGTTATCGTTAATGTTTCCTGGCGGCCGGACTAGTCCGCTCTGTTGACCGGACTAGTCAGGTGTGCTGTGTACAATTCACGTGAGGCATGCGTCACGGTGGAAACCCTAATTTAAAGTGGTTATAGAAAGTTGAACGGACTAGTCCGATCCACGAGCGGACTAGTCCGGTGCAAGGGGAATGGTTGGTTCCAGAGAGTTGAGCGTACTAGTCTGATGCGTGAGCGGACTAGTCCGGTTCCTTGTGTTAAGCCGGTTCCAAAGAGTTGAACGGACTAGTCCGGTCCACGAGCGAACTAGTCCGGTGCACTATGTAAAAGCGGTTCTAGAGAGTTGAACGGACTAGTCCGGTCCACGAGCGGACTAGTCCGGTGCACAGTGTTGTGAAGCAACAGAGAGTTGAACGGACTAGTTTGGTTTCTGAGCGGACTAGTCTGGTGCACAGTAAGTGATTAGGATATGTTTTAAGCCCTTACCCCTACGCAAAGATTTTGAGCTCTTTGGATGTGTCTCTCACACACATCCTATACATGCAAGTCTACATTGCGCTTTGTTCATGGATCGGTCCTTTTCCTTTTTCTTCATCACTTCATTTTTCACTTTTTGAGTGCACCCATCCTACCTTACATGAGTTAATCTGCATTCATCTCAGCAAGTTCATTAAGATCTCAATTCGTTTGTCATCAATCGTCCAAAACCCACAAGGGAATGCGTAGATGCACTTTCAATCTCCCCTTTTTGGTGATTGATGACAACCAACTGAGATTACATAATCAATAATAAATTTTGATTTTCATAAAGTGTGCATATATGAGAATGACAAATGAGTAACAAGAACTTCTCACATATATGCACCATTTATGGTGGGATTCCTAAAGAGTGTGTGATAAAAGAATGTGACATGCCACAAGATAAGAACATATCGATAATAAAGGTAATCATCACATGAATATCGATTAAGCATCACACATCCAAAGGAGTTTGAAATAAAAAGTACATGAAACTTAAAATACATGTCCATGATCACTAGTCCTTAAGGCTCACAAGAAGATAAAGCAAATAAGACTAATCTCAGTCTCTTCCCCTTTGGCATCAAGGCACCAAAAGGGGAAAAATTGAGTGGAATCACTCATCGCCACTCCTCCCTCACTCTCGGTCCAATCTCATCTTCATCTTCGTCTTCATGACCATACTGAGGAGGAGGAGCGGAGACACCTACAAGCCCAAAAGAACTAAACTCTTGTTTAGTGGGTGGAGCCATCTTAGTGAAGTTTTCTTCAGAGTCTTTTGAAATATGTGGTGATCCATCTGGCTCAATATCTATCTTCTCACAGATGGCTTTGATGTTGACTTCATGTATCTTTGATGTCTCTTCCGGGCCAAGCACTCCTTGTGTTGCTTAACTTCAACTTTGCGACAGTAGGCAAAGATAGAGGAGAGCATCTTGAGCACACCACTGGAGGACTCTCTAGAGGGTGGAGGAACAGGAGTAGGTGTAGCATCCGACGCCTTGAGCCTTCATGAGTATGCTTGGATCTCCGTTTCACTGCAGGTGAGGCAGGAGTAGAGGGAGCAGTGTAGACTGTAGGCTTCTAGGGCTTAAGACCCGTGTGAGAGACATCTTTGACAAACTCAAGTCCTGTCAGCATCTCAATCATGTACATGATATAAGGTGCATAGCCAAGGACCTATTGGGAGTGATAGAGATGTTCACAATGTCGTTGTAGATGTATTCAAAGACATTGAAGGTCCTTTTCTTGCTTATCACTTTCATCAAGGTCCTTAGGGTCCCTTGGATTGTCCCTGCATCTCCATCCTTTGGAGCTATGGTCTTTCTCAAAATCCTGTTGAGCACAGCAAAGAATGGCTTCAAGTACTTGGTAGTAGGAGGTACATATGTCATTCTTGTATCATACAAGAATTCCAGCTCATTCTTCTCCAAAGGCTTCAAGTTGTGAATGAAAAGCTCATTTTCCAAGATATGTTCAAGGTGAAGTATCTTGGCAAATTCCTCATAGGTGACACTGTATTTGGATCCATGTATCATCCAAGTCATCTCATCCCCATCATCGTGGGCACAGTAAAGAGTTGAGTAGAACTATGTGATGACCTCATTGTTCCAGTCATATTGAAAGGATAGAAGATTCTTCAAGTCATGCCTCTCTAATGCCTCTAGGACCTCATGATAGGCCTGGCATCTCTTAGACTGCAATTAAATAATGTTGAGCCACTGACTCTCAACAACAGGATTCTTCATCTTCATGTACACATGCTCATAGTAGTCAGCATGGAAGTTGCTCCAAAATCTTGGGTCAGCACATTGCTTTGGCTGCTCATAAACTTGAATTTTTCTGAACTTGTCAGCAAGTTCACTTCCCCTTCCAGTAAAGTCATCACTTGATGGCTGCTTGTTGCGGTGAATGGGGGCCTTCTTCTTCAATGGACCAATAGGACCACTAGCAAGTCCTTCGCCCTTGCTAATACTTCTTCTAGAAGCCGTTGAGCTTCCAACAATATCTTTGCTTTGTGTTGTCTTAACAACCACTCTCCTCCTTTTAGGAAGAGAATCATCGGAAGGAGAGGATTGAGCAATGTGGTCATGTCTCTTCTTCATGACCTTCTCTTTGGCTTTTTGAACTTTTGAACGTTGAACCTCATCGTCATAATCAAAAGAGTTGTCCTCAGAGGCTGGCGACATCGTGCCTGATAGGAAAATCAAGGATTGATTGATGAGATGGATTGTAGATTTTGTGGAAATAAGAAGTTAGAGGTTCAATTGACAGATAACTAGACTTGTCCGTTTTCAGAGTGCGGACTTGTCCGGAATACTGGACTTGTCCGCACCTTATACCGAACTAGTCCAGACCTGCTGAAGAACCCTAATTTCCTATTTTCAATAAATCTAGCACAAATTGATGCAAAACAAGGAAGGATACACGAGGAATGCATCGAGAAAGGTAATGCATGCCCTAGGAATCAGGACAATTGAGCAAAAGTAGAGGAAAGATGAGAACTTTAGTTGAGAGAGACTTTACCGAAAAAGTGAAGATTCGAGTCGAAACGCGAAGTTTGATCCAGATGAGTTTGGAGAGAGGAATCCACGCGTCGAGGAGAAGATTTCCCGTGGAGAGGACTTCGATTTCGTTGGCCAAAATCAAAAATCACCTTGGGGCTAGGGTTTGAGGAGTGAGAACCCAAAAGTGCTTGTGAGGGGAAGAGAGCACTAGTTGGCGCGGGTATAGACTTTTTAAACTTGGACATACGGACTAGTCCGGTGTAGGACCGGACAAGTCCGGTATGGCGGATCTGTCCGGACTAGTCTGAGGGAGCGGACTAGTCCGGGTCATTTGGACAGATAAGAGTAGAAATCAGGGAAATATTGGGAATTTGATCTAATAGTGATCTAAGGACATAATTTTCACAAATAATCTTGATGAACATGCCCAGTAAGCAATCAACAATCAAACAATAGTCATTATTCATTAAGATTCACTAATTTAAATAGTTTTAAGTAAGATTTTGAGGATTCCAGCAGGTATGCAGTGTTTCACACCACGTTTCGAGAGTCAAGTATATTTAGTTCATTCCTAAGCTCACAAAAGTGTTTTTCATCAAGTGGCTTGGTAAAAGATATATGCTAGTGTTTTCTTGGTTTCGACATGGGAAATGTCTATGTCTCCTTTGATTGAATGGTATCTCAAAAAATGATGTCTGATATCAATATGTTTGGTCCTAGAGTGCTCAATAGGGTTATGTGCAATCTTAATAGCACTCTCATTGTCACAAAGGAGCGGAATATGGTTCATATTGTAACCGTACTCCCTTAGAGTTTGTCGCATCAAAAGGAGCTGTGCACAACAACTCCCGATAGCAACATACTCCGCTTCGGTTGTGGATAAGGCAATGGAATTTTGCTTCTTGGAGGACCAAGAAACTAGGGACCTACCGAAGAATTGGCAAGTCCCGGAGGTACTTTTTCTATCCACTTTGCATCTGACATAATCTGCATCGGAGTGTCCAATAAGATTGAACTTTAAACCTTTAGGATACCGAAGGCCTAGGTTGGGTGTATGAACTAAATATCACAAGATCCTCTTTACGGCTGTCAAATGACATTCCTTAGGATTGGCTTGAAACCTTGCACACATACAAACACTCAACATAATATCAGGCCTAGATGCACAAAGATAAAGTAGAGAGCCAATCATGGAACGATATACCTTTTGATCCATGTTAGGTCCACCTTCATTAAGGTCTAAATATCCATTTTTTGCCATGGGAGTCTTTATGGGCTTTGCTTTTTCCATGCCAAATTTCTTGAGACTGTCTTGGGTGTACATTGTTTGACTTACGAACGTTTCTTCCTTTAGTTGTTTCACTTGGAATCCTAAAAAGTATCTCAACTCTCTCATCATGGACATCTCGAATCTATCTATCATGATTTTACTAAACTCTTGACAAAAAGATTTGTTAGTTGAACCGAATATGATATCATCAACATAGATTTGACAAATGAATAGATCATCATTAAAGGACATGGTAAACGAAGTGTAATCAACTTTACTAATTTTGAAGCCATTTTCAATTAGAAAATCTCTAAGGCACTCATACCAAGCTCTAGGAGCTTGTTTGAGGCCATACAGAGCCTTACACAGTTTGAACACATGGTCGGGGTACTCTTGATCTTCAAACCCAGGGGGTTGCTCCACGTACACCTCCTCCTTGATAGGTCCATTGAGGAAGGTGCTTTTGACTTCCATTTTATACAGCTTGAAATCATGGTGAGTAGCATATGCAAGTAATATACGAATTGATTCAAGCCTAGCTACGGGAGCAAAAGTCTCGTTGAAATCCAAACCTTCAACTTGTGAGTAACCTTTAGCCACAAGTCGTGCCTTGTTTATTGTTACCACTCCGTGTTCGTCTTGCTTGTTGTGGAAGACCCATTTAGTGTCGACGATGTTGGACTTTGGTCTTTCAACAAGTTCCCATACTTTTTTCCTCATGAAGTTGTTCAATTCTTCTTGCATTGCCATCACCTAGTCCGGATATTTTAGTGCATCTTCAACCCTGTATGGTTCTAAAGAGGATACAAAAGAATAGTATTCACAAAAATTAGCTATACGAGATCGAGTTGTCACTCCCTTTTGGATATCACCAATTATGGTGTCGACGGGGTAATCTCTTTGTACGCTTAGGTTTACTCTTGGATGTGGCACTTGTGGTGTTGAATTCTCATGATCATCATCTTCTTGGGCTCCCCCTAGATTGTTGCCGTCATTAATGCTTTGATCATTTTGTTGATCTTCATGATCTTGATTTTGTGCATGAGCTCCCCCTTGATCATAGCTCTCCTGTTGAGGTTTATCTTGAGCACTTGATTCTTGTGATTGTTCTTGAGGTCGAATATCACCAAGTGCCATTCTCCTCAATGCTTGAAAGTGGGCTTCTTCTTGATCTAGCACACACTTATCAACTTGCTCCGCTTGGGAGCCATTAGTTTCATCGAACACTACGTCATGGGCCACCTCAAAAAGTCCGGAGACCTTGTTGAAGACACGATAAGCGTAGGAGTTCGAATCATAACCAAGCAAGAAACCCTCATCGGACTTCAAAGCGAACTTCGAGGTCCTAGGCTTCTTGTTTAGAATATAACATTTTGAACCAAAAACTAGAAAGTATGAAATATTTGGTTTGTTACTGGTGAGTAGTTCATATGAGGTTTTCTTGAGTAGGCGATGAAGGTACAGTCGGTTTGTTGCATGACAAGCGGTGTTGATAGCTTCAACCCAAAATCGGTCAGAGCTCTTGTATTCGTCATTCATTGTCCTTGCCATCTCAATGAGCATTCAGCTCTTCCTTTCGGCTACCCCGTTTTATTGTGGGGAGTAGGGTGTCGAATCATGCTTTATTCCTTCTTCATCTAGATATTCATCGACTTGTGTATTCTTGAATTATGTTCCATTGTCACTTCTTATGTTCTTGATCATCAATGAGAATTCATTTTGGGCTCGCCTGAGAAACTTCTTGAGTGTTCCTTGAGTTTCTGACTTATCATGCAAAAAGAAAACCCACGTGAAGCGTGAAAAATCACCAACAATGACTAAACCATATTTATTACCGCTGATGCTTATATAAGCAATTGGACCAAATAGATCCATCTGGAGGAGCTCGAGTGGTCTTATTGTAGTCATGACATTCTTCGCGGGATGGGGTGCTCCTACTTGCTTCCCGGCTTGGCACGCGCTACAAGGCCTGTCTTTCTAAAAAAACAACATCCTTCAAATCTTGGATGTGATCGGCCTTTAGAAAATTTTGTAGATTCCCCATACCAACATGTGCTAGCCGTTTATGTCATAGCCAACCCATGTTGGTCTTTGCAATCAAGCATGTGTCAAGTTTGGCTTTATCTTTGTTGAAATCAATTAGATAAATTTTCCCTTTAACACACCCTTGAAAGCAATAGAGTTATAACTCCTTCTAGAGATGGTCACATCCTCATTAGTGAATAAATAATTATAACCTTTGTCACATAGTTGAGATATGTACAAGAGGTTATAATCTAAGGAATCAACATGTAAAACATGAGAAAGTGTGTGTTGTGATAAAATAGCTATTTACGGGTACCTAGCACCTTTCCTTGACTATTATCACCAAAACAGATGTCTTCGCTTGAGTCTTCATTTTTTTAGTACTCCATGAACATTTTTCTTTCTCCGGTCATGTGATTGGTGCATCCACTAACTAGCACCCTTTTTGCTTCACCAGATGCATATGCCTATGAGAAAAAAATTATGCTTTGGTCTTAGGTACCCAAGCTTGTTTGGGTCCTTTGAGGTTAGTGACAAGTGACTTGGGCACCCACACACGAGACTTGGTGTTCTCATGGCGTGGCCCAACATATTTAGCATGAACTTTTCCAAGACTATTTTTTTCATAAGCACATATGAAGCATCAAAGGTTCTAAACAAGATTTGTTGTTCATATGAGTTTTCAATGTTAATTTTATCATCATTATTATGGTTTTCAACTTGGGAAGAGTTTCCCTTGACAAAGACAATGTGTTTCTTGTCATTCTTGTGGCTTCTAGCGTTTTACCTTTCACCATAAGAATACCCAATGCCATGTTTAATATTAGGAGGTCTTGTGACCATGCATACTTGACCTTCTCCTTGTCAAATATGCCACTTTGGGAGGGATGCTTGTCTTTTGTCAAGTTTGACTTTTCTTTCAAGTTAGTGTCATTTTTAGCACATGTACAAGTTATGAGAGTTTTGGATTCAACATGTTGAGAAGGTGAGCTTAAAGAGGATGAGGAACCACTTTGCTTGAGTGACTAAACTTGCGCCTCAAGAATCTTGTTAACCTTTGTTAAGTTAGCAAGTTCATCCTTGAGTGCAATGCTTGAGTCTTTTAGCTTCAAACAAGTCTCCTTGCTTGAAGCTAACTCAAGCTCAAGTGATTTGCTTCGCTCCTTTTCAATCTCAAAAATACCTTCAATCTCAAGATATTTCTCCTTTTGGAGAATGATCATATCTTCTTGTCGATTGACTAGCTCCTCCTTATCAACAATCTCATCCATTAGAATTTTCATTTTAGCTATAGTATTTTTATTTAAACCTCTAAGCATGTCTTCATCATCACTAGAATTATCAATATCACTAGTAAAGGAATGCAAGGAGTAAGATTTAGTTTTAACCTTTCTTTTTCCTTCCTTTGCCATTAGGCATGTGTGGTTGGTGTCCTTCAATGCTCCCATGGTTGGGTAGAGAGTGGACTTCATGGTAGGCTTCTTGATAGCTATAGTGGCCATCTCCTCTTCTTCTTCAGATGAGGAGTCATCATTGGAGTCCCATTCCTTCCCTAGATGTGCTTGGCCATATTGCTTCCTTTTCTTGAATATTTTCGTTTCTTGAGGCTTGTTGTCTTTACTCTTCCTCTTATTGTCTTCATGTGGACAATTCACCATGAAATAATCATATTCTCCACAATTGTAGCATGCGCGCCTCATCTTGGATCTTTGTCTGTCCTTATATCTTCCTTCATTTGAGTTGCCACCCTTTCTTCTTCTCATCATTTTCTTGAAGTTTTTTATGAACAGAATCATGTCTTCTTAGAGGGCCCACACCATCCCGATCACGGGGACGGGGCACCTCGCCCGGGAATCGCATTGGGTGGTGTCGTGTTATGCGGCACCCAACAACACACATATAAGGAACACTGTATTACATAAATCAAAAGCGGAAGCTTACAAATGTTCTTTGTAAATAAGTTACATAAAATAGCTACAGCGGAAGTCTATAAACAGCTCACGTCGAATAACTAGTGAGCACCCGAGAAGAGGTCCATCCCGCGGACTCCTCTCGCTAGCAACACGAAGACATGGCAGCGGCTAGGTCCTCCATGTGTAACATGACTCGGATGTCTCCGAGTCTCACCGGACAACCTTCTTTATATGTGTCGATATTAACCTGCAAAACCACTCATATAGCAAGAGTGAGCACAAAGGCTCAGCAAGACTTAACCGTCTCTCCTAAAGCATGCAACTCTACATGAGGGTAAATTAAGACCTAATCCTGTAATTTGCAAAAAGACTCGCCTACGAGTTCATCCTTAACTTTCAGATTTTAGCCATAACAGTAGTGACCTTGCGCCCAGCAACATTGGAACTCCACAATCAAATAAGAAACGCTTCATTCCAATGTTACTTGTTCCTAGGTGGAAAATAACTTTAGTGTGCTCTATCTCTACTTCAAACGGGGTTTTCATGCAATTTACAATGATCATACCAGCAATTAAACTTTGCAAACTATTCCCACACAACTTGATTACTGCGTCACAACACAGTGAGCAAGCGGTACTTAATAACCGCGAGGGATGGTGATTCGAATCAAACACTACCCGGATAACTCGAGACATACGGCTGCCTCTGAAGACCCAAATCTGGCGTCCTTCATTACATCGTATGTGGCAACCTTTCGTAGGATACTAGAATGTAGAACCGGTCGCGCCGTCTCGGGCTCATAGGTCTAACGAGACGATGTGGTATGCCTCTACAATCCAGTGAACCTGGTACATCGGTTTCCTGGTTCCCATATATCAAGAAGCATCCGGTACACAACTCAATACTTGCTCATGGGTGTCACACACGCATCGGTCCTTAACCGACACAGGCAGAGCTACTCGACCAAGACCTCGTCTTGTCGCTGCCTAACCCCACTGCCCGGTCTCATCTTTAGAAATGTAAACTTTAGTTTGCCTCTCTCTTCCAACCACACTTATGAACTCCTGAACTATAACTCGCGAGTAGATCCCAACTACTCGTCTTCTACCGGGTGTCCTATCTTATTTAGCACGGCCTTATTCTATAGCGATGACATCTTTCTACCCACGACACCAGGGTTCTTTTTGGTCATGCAAGTGGAGTATAAAACATCCTTGACCTAATGCACATACCATCCCTAACCATAATTGTGAACAAAGTAAAACTTTATAAAACAACTTAAATGCAAACCGGAGCTTGCCTTGGTTTTGCAGGTGACTAAAGTCAGATAATTATGAAGTTAGTTGCTGATGACTTGAAGCTTAATCCCTGCCCTTCTTGCTCCTTGATCCAAGCTTAACTTCTCCTTCACTTTTCCACGTTTAATAACTACACGTCATGAATATGCATACATGTCTAATTATAAAACTTTTGCTAACAAGTTCTAAAGACAAGTTTAAACTGGAACTCTGTTTAAGAATTTAAAATGACACTGGGGTTAGTGGTTCGGGTTTGGGTTAAAGTACTATGATCAAGTGATAAGTATGTTTCATCACTTGTGTTGATCACCTAATGAAGTTGAACAGGGCATTACTGATCCAAGGCTCCAATGGAGCTGGAAATTTTCTTGTGAGTTCCTTGTCACAAGAAATTCATCTGGACCAAAATTTAGAATTTTTCACTAAGTAGATCACTCAGAACAATTTTCAAAGCATTTAGGCAACAAGGAATTAATTATGAATAAACATACACTTTCATGCAAGTTCAAGTGAACTACAATTTCAGACATAGCTTAGGGAGCATGAATGAATTTTCCTAGGATTTTTGGAGCTAAGAACTGCCCAGAACTGAATTTCCAACTTTTGGAAATTCTCTGAAATTGTTTCTGTATTCATTTAAACACAGAAAGTTGATTTTATAATTATCCTAACTACATCAACTCCAAATGAGCTGGAACTTTTACAGGAGTTCACTAATATCCTAAAGAATATTTTTGCTAAATTTGAGGATATTGGGATGAACCAAACTCCCTCTAAAATTCTTTTTCTGAAAAGTTTTAAAGAATTTTCCATTGGTTTTCATACAAATTGGGTTGCATATTTGGATAGTGTTTTTCATCCTGAATCCAACCCAATTTGAATCACTAAATTTGGAGCTTCCTAGCAAATGTTATGAGGCTCTAAAGTTTGAACTGAATTTGGAATTCAAATTAACCTGAGAAATGTTTAAACTCTGACAGCGGGTCCCGGTTACACGTGTCAATCCCTTGATGCAGCCACACCGTGGTCCACAGCTACTCAGGCTGTAGCCGCAGCAGATCAAGTGGCCACAGCAAATCCTAATTTACCACAACAGCCACTGACCGGTGGGGCCAGCAGCTTCTTCTTCCTCCCGCCCCCCTTTTTCCCGCGCGCTTCGCCCCCCTCGCTGGCGCGGAGGCGCTGCTTCGGAACTCCCCTTCCCGGTGGACTAAGGGGCTGAAACTCACCGCTAGCCTCGCTCTTGATGTCAGGAACTCATCCCCCTGCTCACCAGAGGCCAGCAATGGCTCTAAACCACCGGGCGACGTGTGGTGGCTCGGTCCTCACTCCGGTGATGTCGCACGCCCACTCCAGAGCCCCAAACCAACAGGTATTTGGTCCTACAGCATCAGTGGTTCATGGGGGTGCTCGGCTTTGGTTCAAACTTGATCGGAAACGGCTCAAGATGGGGTCTCACCGTGTGCCCGGCGGTTCCCGCCGTGATCGCCGCTCGGGAAGCTCGAAATGGGCCACTAACACGGGGTTTCAAGCTAAGGTTGTGAAGGGGACCGGATCGCCATCGAGTCTAGATCATTTGTGCACGATTTGGTGAACTCTTAGTGCGAAATACGCGCGAATTTTAGAGATCTTTACCAGCGGGTCTGTGTCGTACTCCAGAAGGAAAACTTCGAATTCAGCCGCTAGGGATCACCGCTTGAGCTGAGCTCCGGGGAGAAGGACCACGGTGGTACAGCGCACCTCTGAGCTTCGTTGCTTGAGCGTGAAACCCATAGTGGTGAGCTGCCCACGCGAGCTTGCTCGTCGGTTTCTCACGGCCTGCCACAATAATCCTTGTTCTAGGGTGGAGATCGCTGGGAGCTGCGGTCTGTCACGCTGAGGGAGTGAAGGGCAACCAGGCCTTGCTGTTTTTGCGGTTCAGAGGGTGCTGTGCACTGGGGTTGCACGCGTTCCCGGTTGGAACCGAGGCGGCGGCGAGCTCAGTGCTTATCGGGTGCGAGGAGGAGAGGCGAAACGCAATTAGCTCGGTTCAGAGAAGAAGGATCACGCCGAGGGCAGCGAGGCTGATCAGCTGGTCGCCAGCGTGAGGGGGGGTGAGGCGGTGGCTTCGGCGGTATCCGCGGTGTCGCCCAGAGAGAGTCACGGCTGCTCGGGTGTGAACCGATAAACAGAGAACTGAAACTTAGATAGTAAGTCATCCCCCTCTCTCAATGACAATGGTCCCACAGCTCCTCTCTTCCAAAAGATCTCCAATTTTTGGCATAGTGCAAATTCAGCTATGAGGAACTCAAATTCAAAAGCCATTTGGCAATTTGACAAGTTTTGCCTCAGTTTCAAATTTGAATTCAAATTTCGATGAAATTTACAAGTCTCTTTGATATACACATCAAAGCACCTCCAAATTTGCTCAACATTTGCATTCTCACTAATTCAGACCTGAAGAATTTGAATATGCCCTCTGATCTTTGAGTTGGCCATTGCAAATACAATTTTTTAAACAACAGTTTGAATCTCCTTTTTGGAAATGGCCTCCTTTTCCTTGAAGTGAACCCTTTAGATCAAACTAAATTTAGAGTCCTCTTGCACATGCCAACAATTACATGATTAAACAAAAGTTTTTGCAAGTCCCATTTCTTGGATTTGAACTCAACTTTATTCACACTAGAGTTTTTCATTTACAAGTTTTTGGGACTTTTACATCTTCATCATCGATATCAGTGCTTTCATCATCACCATCATCGTCCTCAGGAGCTTCTCGAGTTTCTTCTGATGCTGGCTTGCATGTTACCTTTAGTGCAACTCCTCTCTTCTTTGTCGAGGTAAGGTCGGCAAGTTCCTTGACATGCTTGGCTTCTTTCTCCATCATTTCAAAGTTGATGATCTTCCCAAGAATCTTGTCCAGGGTCATTTTGTGAAATCCAGGACTTTCTCTAATCATGGAGCAGAGTGTCAAGTTTCGAGGCATAAATGCTCTATGAATCAATTTGACCACTTCATGATCCATCCAATTCTTGCTACCATAGGCTGATTTTCGTCGATTGTACATCTCTTGAGGTGATTCACCTTCTTTGATAGCAAACCTTCCCAATTCACCTTCTATCATTTCGATCTTAGCTTCACGCACATGACGATCACCTTCATGTGCAGTTTTGAGAGTGTCCCAGATTTCCTTAGCAATTTCGAGTCCATCCACCTTGGTGAACTCGTCTCGGCTCAATGATGAGGTGATTACTGCTACGGCTTGAGCATTCCAATGAATAGCTTGTTCTTGATCCAGGGTTAGCTCTTCATCATCGTTAGGTATATCTAGACCTGTACACACTATATGCCAAAGACTTGGGTTAAGAGATATAAGGTGCATTTTTATGTTTTGTTTCCACATTGTATAATCATTTCCATCAAAATAAGGTGGTTTGCCTAATGGAATTGACAAGTAATGATTATTTGAATTTAAGCGCTCATAGTTAAAAGGATATTGGGAGTAGTCTTTGTGACTACCCTCTTTTTGCTTTTTATCTTCAATCTTCTTCCCTTTTAGGGAGAGTGCCTTCTTCCGTATAAGTGCCTTTAGTTGGAGCATCTTCTCATCATCGGCCTCGCAGTCCTGATTGGCCCACGCGCGCTCCTCCTCCTCGCTCACTCGCCTCGCCACGCACCACACACGCGCGCACGTGTGTTCGTGTGAATTCGAGCCTCGTGAATTCTATAAATAGTGGATGTGCGCGGCACGAGAGAGCATCCCACGATCCCACCGGCATGCACCGACGATCAGGAGAGCAGGTCTCCAGAACCTCTCGCCATGTGATCCTGCACCGAGATAGGGCGAATAAGATTTTTGGGAAGCGCTCGGGCGTTGCTGCCCAACGTCGTCACCAATGCCTGCAGCGACTAGTCACGCCTGCGACTTCAACTACAGCAATTCCTCCGGCTACAGATCAGTACGTACGATTGCTCGCCAAGTCCACTGCCGGTGTTTATTGCTGTTGGTTTTTGTCCATTCTTTCCGGAATTATTCAGTAAATTGCCTATATTCTCTAACAATCCAAAAACCTTATTTAGGCAGTTTTTAAGTTCAACATGATGACTTTAGCCGATGCACTGAGGCTGGAGAAATCCCCTCGTGTACACTTCAAGAGGTGGCAAGTTAAGGCCACGCTTTGGATACAATCACTTAAGATCTTCTAGGTAACTGAGGGCAGGCCTCAAGGTCCTTTGTTCGCTGAAGAACAGACAAAGTTCGAGGAAGCCAATTCCTGCGAGGATGTATCTAGGTGTTCTTGACAATAAACTCTATAATGTTTATCTAACAGGCGATGAGCTGTATATATCATGAAGAATTTTCATGACTACAGGATGGTTATAGACCGTCCCGTAGTTGAACAACCTCATGAGATACAGTGTCTCGCGAGAGAGCTCAATCTCCTCAAGTGTCCTTTACCCGACAAGTTCGTGGCTGGTTGCATTATTGCAAAGTTGCCTCCTTCATGGAGAAACTTTGCGACAACCCTCAAAAATAAGAGATAGGAAATATCGGTTGAAAACATGATAGCATCTATTGATGTTGAAGAGAAGGCTTGGGCTAAGGACGCTACTGAGAAAACTGGAGAGGATCAATCGAGCACCAATGCAAATATGGTGCAAAAACCCAATGCCAAGAACAAGGGGAACAACAAGTCTCAATTCAAGTCAAATAAAACTACTGCTTTCAAGAAGAAGAAGAAGTCAAACAGAGCCAATGAGAGTTGTTATACCTGTGGCGAGCAGGGACACTTTTCCAAGGACTGTCCTAATAGAGCAGACGCATAGGAGAAAAGAATGTCAACATTGTGACGTCTATCAATGCGGATCCCTACTATGAACAAGAATCTTGTTAGCGGGTCCCTTCTGTGTAGAGATGGGTTTAAAGTAGTTTTAGAGTCTAATAAAATAGTTGTGTTGAAGCATGGACAATTTATTGGTAAAGGCTATGAATGCGGAGGCCTGTCCTGCTTTTCCCTTTTAGAGTTTAATAATAAGTCAGTAAACCATATTTGTGGCAGTGTTATTGATGATGTGAATGTTAGGCATTCTAATTTATGTCACGTCAATTTTGGTTTAATGAATCGGCTATCTAATCTCAAATTAATTCCGGAATTCACTGCTGCTAAAGGTTCTAAGTGCCATAGCTGTGTGTAATCAAAGCAACCTCAAAAACCTCACAAGGCAGCCGAGGAGAGAAACTTGGCACCACTAGAACTCATACATCTGATCTACTTGAGATGAATAGTCTGTTGACAAAAGGTGGGAAGAAATATTCCATGACATTATCAGATGACTTTACTGTATTTTGCTATATTTACTTGTTGCAAATTAAATATGAAGCTTTAGACTACTTTAAAATTTATAAAGCTGAAGTAGAAAATCAATTAGAGAGAAATATCAAATGTTCTAGGTCAAATCATGGTGGTGAGTATTTTCCTGAAATATTTAATGATTTCTATGAGGAAAATAGTATTATATATGAGAGGGCGCCTCCTATTCACCGCAATCAAACGGTGTAGCCGAGAGGAAAAACTGCAGACCGTGCGACTTGATAAATGCCATCTTAGACACTTCCGATTTATCTAAGGCATGGTGGGGAGGCTCTATTGATAACATGTCATGTACTAAACTGCATTCCAAACAAAAATAAAGAGAAAACCCCTTATGGGGAGTGGGTTGGGAGAAAACCATCACTGTCATACTTGCGTACTTGGGGATGTTGGCAAAGGTCAATGTTTCAATCACCAAGAAACGCAAGCTTGGACCAAAGACTGTGGATTGCGTCTTTCTAGGCTATGCTCACAGGAGCATTGCATATAGATTTTTAGTAGTTAAATATGAGGTTCCAGATATGCATGTTGATACTACTATGAAATCTAGTGATGCAACATTTTTTGAGAATATATTTCCCATGGAAGATATGAATAGCACTGTTAGGATTTCTTCTAAAATTTGTCATGAACCCATCACTACTAGTGAGTTTCTTGAAACACCATTTGAGAACGTACTGGGAGGAACATAATAAAACAACTCAGTCAAGTAAGAGATCAAGGATTGCAAAATCCTTTGGTGATGATTTCATTGTGTATCTTGTGGACGATACTATTGCAAAGGCATATGAATCACCTGATGCAGATGACTGGAAAGAACCAGTTCATAGTGAAATGGACTCGACTCTTTCTAATGGAACTTGGGAGTTAACTGAACGATCTTATGGGTGCAAACCAGTAGGCTGTAAGTGGGTGTTCAAGAAGAAGCTCAGGCCTGATGGTACTATTGAAAAGTACAAGGTGAGTCTAGTTACAAAGGGCTATACGCAAAAGGAAGGTAAAGACTATTTTGACACCTATTCATTTGTCGCCAGAATGAAGACAATTCATATACTACTTTCTTTGTCTTTCTCTTATGGTCTTATCATTCATCAGATGGATTTGAAGACATCTTTCCCTAATAGAGAGTTGGAAGAGGAGATCTATATGAAACAACGTGATGTGTTCGTAGTAAAAGGTGAAGAGAGAAATGTGTGCAAATTATTGAAATCTTTGTATGTCTTGAAACAAGCACCTAAGCAATTGCATGAAAAGTTTGATAGTACTTTAACATTTGTGGGCTTTGTCATTAATGTGGTTGATCGGTGCATGTACTATCGCCATGGTGGGTGTGAGTGTTATATTGTGCTTATATGTGGATGATATACTCATTTTTGGTACGAGAATTAATATAATTTCTGAGGTCAAGTCTTTTCTATCGAAGTGTTTTGATGTGAAAGATCTGGGAGAAGCTAATGTTATTTTGAACATTAAGCTGAATAAGGATGAGAGTGAAATTACTTTAGTGTAATCCCACTATGTGGAGAAAATCTTGAGTCGGTTTGGCTTTATGGATAGCAAGATTTATCCAACACTTTATGATCCTAGTGTGATACTAAGAAAAGAATAAGCGAGAGCTAAGAGATCAACTTAAATATTCTCAGATGATTAGTTCACTCATGTACTTAGCAAGTGCAACCCGTCCTGATATCTCGGTTGCTGTGAGCAAACTGAGAAGATTCATGTCAAACCCAGGTACAAATCATTAGCATGCACTTCAAAGGGTTATGCGCTACTTGAGAGGTACAATGAGTTTTGGAATTCACTATAATGGGCTTCCGGCCGTGCCTAAGGGTTATAGTGATTCGAACTGGATCTCTGATGTTGATGAGCTCTATGGCATGAGTGGATATGTGTTCACTGTAGCTGGTGGCGCTATATCATGGATATCTTGTAAACAGGCCAAATTGACGAGATCAACCATGGAAGTAGAACTCACTGCTTTAGAGACAGCAACTACGGAGGTAGAATGGCTGCAAGAGCTCTTGATGGATTTGTCTGTGGTTGAGAAACCATTGTCGGTAATCCTTATGAACTGTGACAATCAGACCGTGATTGCTAAAGTGACCAGTTCTAAGGATAATGCGAAATCATCAAGACACATCAAGAGACGATTAAAATCTATCAGAAAGATGAGAAACTCCAGAGTTATGACTATTTCATACATACAAACAGATAAAAAATACCTGACAGATCTCTTTAGAAGGGACTATCACGTAATGTGATAGAAAGTGCGTCGAGAGAGATGGGTTTGAGACCCATGAATATGATACCATAGTGGAAACCCAGCCTATGTGATCGGAGATCCCGTAAATTAGAACATGGGAAAAACAAGTTAGTGATTCACTGAGGAGAGTATTTTATTAAGACCCTCTCTATGTGAAGATGCACACTTATGCTCTCAAACTGTAAGGCAGGTTGGCGATATGACTTAATGTATTTATGTTGGCTATGTGTAGAGAAGATGATGTCCTATAGGACAATCTTGAAAGAAACACACCTATATGAGCTTTGATTGTCTAACATCATAGTTTGTGAGATTTGGGTAATCTCTATAAAGCTCATGAAGAGACCAGTGAGTATGACGATATGTTCCACCCGCAGGGTAGACTACTGGTAGGCAAGTACTAGTAATGGTCTTTGGGTGAAAACATTTTCACACAAAACTTGCAATTCAAGGCATAATCCATTGTCCAAGTTGTGAACTAATGTAACTTAAGGATCTAAACAGAGGTTCAACTTAACAGTCTCTACCAAAACACTTATATCAAACAAGGAACGAGAATGATGTCTCTCCTAATGACTTTGAGATTTGGTGAGGATTGTTGGAATTTTAGGCTAATCCCATTAAAGAAATTCTGGAATAATTCCAAATAAATCTCAAAGGTCCATTAGTGCAAGAGAGAGTGGTGCTAATTGTTTAGTCCCACGTGGATACGGACGTGTCCAAGTTGGAGACGGACTGTCTACAACTACCGAGTTGATCTGGATTAGAACCGAACCGGGATAGGGCGAATATGCTTTTTGAGAAGCTCTCCACGCGACTGCTCGTGTTCTTCACCATGGGTCGTCTACCGCCAAGATCGGGCGTTGCTGCCCAACGTCGCCACCAACTACTGCAGCAACTAGTCACGCCTGCGACGTCAACTACAGCAATTCTTCCGGCTACAGATCAGTACGTATGAATTGCTCGCACAAGTTCGCTGCTGGTGTTTATCGTTGTTGGTTTTTGTCTGTTCTTTCCGGAATTATTCAGTAAATTGCTGATATTCTCTAACAGCAACCACACATGACTTTCTAGATTTAAACGTTGCAGTGATGCCTGTATGGCGCTCCAATGGTAGAAGTAGTTGCAAGCCTCTGCGTTTGCGCTAAGGCTGCCATCGATGCATGCGTGCTCACTCTGTCCACACCTTGGATAGGTAAGCTCATTCAAGACCTCATATTTCGTGTACCGTGGTTCATCATATGATGCTCCAAATTTGGAAACAGAGTTCCGATCCATTCTCACTGGGAAAAGTGTTCTTATATGGCCAATACGGGAGATGCTTCATCTGGCCTTATTAGGTCGCTGGTTGACAAGAAAAAGAGGTGGTTTGATTGTGCTTTCTCTGTTAAGATTTATCACTACTAAATTGTGTGTTGGCTGGAGGATATTATGTCTTCAGCTCACGATGAGACGATGATCGTGGAAGAGATCTGAGTGTGTATGCCGAAGGACTTAATCTCTAGCTGCGCTAAGACCTTCATCGTTTATTCATTTGCCACCGCGTTTAAGTACAAAACAACCCCTGTTATCCGGCCGTTCCGGTCATGCACGGCGTGCCGAGGACCCGTATCACTTAACCTGGTGCGCACACAACTTCACCCACTACGTCCGCATGCAGTGCATGCACTTTGCCCATGCATGCGCCAACTCGGACCAGTTCGTGCGCCAACAAACACATACACATGTTCAACTCCTTCCAATGATGCAGCGAGGAATGAGCTGAGAACTCAGTACTCCACTAACCACGTAACAAACTCGTACATGTTGTGAACTAGATTATTCAACAATTCTCCCCCTAATCTAGTTATCTATTATTTCAATGATACCAATCTTCGCCCGAAGATTCTGAAACCTAACTCGGCCAAGTGGTTTGGTGAGTATGTCTCCAAGTTGATCATCAGTGTGTATCTTCTTGACAACAATTCCACCGTATTCAATACACTCTCTGATGAAGTGAAACCGAGTCTTGATGTGCTTGCTTCGGCCGTGGAAGACTGGATTCTTACACAACTGTATTGCCGATTGGTTGTCAATGTGAATGGTGGCTGCCCTCACTGATCTCCCATAGAGAATCCAAATCAAGTTTCCAAGCCAAATTCCCTGGCATGCAGATGTCGAAGCAGCTATAGACTCAGCTTCACAAGAGGATAATGCCACCACAGATTTTTTTGTGATTGCCAAGTAACCGGAGTGTTTCCCAGGCAGAAAAGAACTCCTGTGGTACTCTTACAATCGTCGATGTCACCTGCCATATCCGCATCACTGTATCCGTTGAGTTTGAGTTCTTCTTCTCCCCTGGTGTAGCACAGGCCAAACTGCAATGTACCTGCAACATATCTCAGAATATGTTTGACAGCAGCCAGATGCTCTGCCGTAGGGTTTTCCATGAACCGGCTCACGTACCCTACTGCAAAACCGATATCTGGACGTATATGCACCAGGTACCTTAGGCTACCTACGATACTCCGATAGTATGTAGCATCAACAGAGGGGTTTTGACTGTCCTTACTCAGCTTGAGACGATTTTCCATCAGTGCATGCACTGGATTACACCCAATCATGCCGGTCTTCTCCAGTAACTTTGCCACGTACGCTGCCTGTGACAATGTGATCCTCTCCTCTGATTGCTTCACTTCTATGCCCAAGTAATAGCTCAGGCATCCAAGATCACTAATCTTGAACGTGCTCATCATTTCTTTCTTGAATTCTTCAATCTTCTTTGGATCAGTACCTGCGACGATCAAGTCATCAACATACACGCCGAGGAGTACTCTTTCTTCTCTGGTTACTCTTATGTAGACACCATGTTCATCTGTGCATCTACTAAAACCAAGCTTTACCAGGGTATCATCAAGCTTTCGGTTCCATGCACGTGGTGCCTGACGTAGTACATAGAGAGCTTTGTGCAGCTTCAACACATTGTTTTCATGTCCTGCAATGATGAAACCAGGAGGCTGAGCAACATATACTTCTTCCATCAGATCCCCATTAAAGAAGGCCAACTTCATGTCGAGATGATGTACCATCCACCCTTCATGTGTTGCAATGGCCAAGAGTACTCTCACGGAGTCCAGCCTTGCCACTGGCTCAAAGAATTTTTCGAAGTCAATTCCTTGTTTTGAACGTAGCCTTTCGCCACGAGTCGAGCTTTGTGTCGTACCACCTCTCCAAGTGGATTTTTCTTGAGCTTATACACCCATTTAAGGCCAATGGGTCGGTGTCAAGAAGGAAGATCACACACAGACCAAGTTTCATTCTGGGTGATGGCCTCCATTTCTTCTTTCATTGCTTCTTCCCAGGCTGGTTCACCTTTTGCTTCATCGTACATTGCAGGTTCATCTGCGGTTGCCATCAACAGATCCTCATAGTTCAGCTCCTTTGGCTCGGAAGTGTTGATACAATCTACCACTCTCCGATAACGCCTTGGCTCTGAGCCACCACTTGTTGCATTTGTTGGAGGGGACACAAATTCAACATTGTTTGAGCTTCTATCTTGTGCTGGGCTGTTCTGAGTTCCTTGTTCTTGCGAGTGAGGAATACCCGAGACTGGTTCTAGCGATGGATTAAGTACTTGGTGTACCATGTTCACCGTGTATTCAACAGTAAAAGTCTCCAGTGCATCACCTTCTTTTGACTTATCCCATTCCTATCCCTTTGATTCATCGAATATGACGTCGTCGCGAGTCACTTGAACACAGCCACTAACAGGATCATACACCCGATAACCTTTAGTGCCAGCTTCATATCCGATGAACACCAGCTTCATACTTCTGTCATCCAGCTTCTTCGCATGAGGCTGTGTCACCATCACATGCGCGATGCACCCAAACGTGTGCATGTAATGGACAGCCGGTTTCTTGCCATACCATGCCTCAAATGGGGTAACACCTGGCAATGCCTTTGTTGGTGACCGGTTGAGTATAAAGACCGTAGTTCTCACTGCCTCCCCCGAGAAGGTACTTGGCATCTGTCTAGCCTTGAGAAGGCATCTCCCCATTGCCATCACAGTCTGGCATTCCACAACGCCATTCTGTTGCGGTGAATATGGCGCTGTGAGTTGTCTTTCAACACCCTTTCCTGCACAATATTCTACGAACGTGATCGAAGTGAATTCATTACCCCGACCAGTACATGTCGGTACCCTACGGACCGGGTACCCCCGCGTGGAGGGTAAAAGGCAGCCCAGGCCTCGCCTCCCTGCTGAGGCGGGTGCCAACACAGCCATGTGTCCTTGGCCCCATGGTCAGCCCCAGGGCTGCCACGTGCGCTTGGGCTATGAAGCCCACACGTGCCCCTGTCCAAGCCTCCCCGCTAAGGTGAGGTCCGGAGCTGCCACGTGTCGGTGGGCTCTGAACCTCCTCCCTGCCGAGGAGAGTTTCGGAGCCGACATGTGCCCATGGCTCCGGTCCGAGCCTCCCCACTGAGGTGAGGTCCGGAGCTGCCACGTGTACCCCAGCTCCGAATCCGCTGAGGAGAGATCCGGAGCCGCCACGTGCCCCGCGATCTGTTGTGGGCCGTGGGTCGATGAAGTCAGGGAGGAAGTGTGCTGTCAGGCCGTGCATTCAAGGCTCGCTCCTTCACCAGAAGCATGGTGCATGGCGCACGCCTCCGTCCTCCGCCCACTCGCCAGTACGGTAACAAGACAAGGCGATGAGGCATGACAGCGGTACAGTGCCGCCCAGCAGAGCGAGAAGCCATGGTGACAAGACGGCGTCTTCATTATCACCTGCCACACAGTCAGGGGCGCTCAAAGCGCCAGGTGGTGGGACTTAACTCCCCCACCGACTACTCTACTCAGAGTGTAAAACCCTAGATCATGTATACGGTACATACATCTTTGGGGCCATTTGTCGGGCCTCAAGCCTCACTGTAACCACCCCGGCCTTGGACTATAAAAGGACCGGGGTGTCCACCCGATAAAGGGTTTGCAACCCTGCAACTCTCACACTCATACGCGCAAGCAATACAACAATCACTCCCGTTGACGTAGGGTATTACGCTCCGGCGGCCCGAACCACGTAAATATCGGTGTTCAACCGCTCTCTCGAGTTGGATTGCTTAGGGACACCAAGCCCCTCCAGTCAAAGAACCTCCGTGGGCTGCTCCTACAGCAGGTCGGGAGGAGTGTCATAGCAAACACTCCAACAGTACGCAACGTACGCAACTTGCGCCCAGTCTCAACTTCGACACCCGCTTGGAACTTCACAATGGCATTTGTTGCTTCATCTTTTCTTGATAGCAAGACAATCCACATGTATCTAGTTGCATCATCAACCAGAAGAAAAAAAATACTTGCGTCCTCCATTTGTTGGTGGATGGACAGGGCCATAGAGGTCTCCATGCACAAGATCCAGCCGTTCTAGTGCTCGATCCTTGGCTTCACGTGGGAACGAGGCTCGTCGTTGTTTTCCAGCATGACATGCTTCACATAATTGATCAACGTGATCCAGCAGTGGTAAGCCTCGAACCATGTTCTTGCGACCAAGCTTCTGAAGTGCCTCAAAACTCAGATGCCCGTACCTGTTGTGCCAGCGTCATGCATCGACGTTGTCCCAAGAAATAAATGCGATAAGTTGTGCCACAGTGAGATGACAGTGTAGAGTTTGTTTTGAGTGTGGCATACCTTCATGAGCAAGCCTTTCTGAGGGTCACGTACTCGTAGAACACCATGGTTAATCAATATCTTGCAGCCAATCTCATCGAGTTGACTGAGACTAATAATGTTGCTACGAAGACATGGTATGTAGTAGACACCCATGAGGACACGGTGAATACCTTTCCGGCTAGAGAAAACGATTGATCCACGCCCCGCAATGTCAACAAGAGAGCCATCGCCGAACTTTACCGTCCCGGTAACACCTTGGTCCAGGTCCGAAAACACAGCACGGTCTCCAGTCATGTGGTTTGACGCGCCAGTGTCAAGGTACTACAAGCCCTGGGCTTCTTCATAGTCAGATGGTGTTCCCAGCTGTACTGCTGCATGCTCCTCGTTCAGCTGAACATGAGCCTTTTCTGCTGCCTCTTCATCATGCGTCCGAGTCTGAAACTTGGTGACACTTGCCATCATCAAGGCTGGTTCTTCATCACCATCTTTCTGTGTCTAGACCAAGTTTGTTTCCTCATCCCGCTTCTTCTTCCGGCACTCGCGTTCCCAGTGCCCCAACTTCTTGCAATAGCAACACTGATCACCTTTGGCTGCCTTGCGAGGCGAGTTCCGGCCTCGACCTGCTTTAGACGCACTGGAACGCGAGTTGTTCGGGCCACTCCCTAGATAACCAGCTCCACCATTGCTTCTGCTGTCACACACACCTTCTCTGTTGCGTTGACGCATCCGGTGGATCATCTCCTCCTCTTTGGTGGTGAGAAGCAATCGTGACCCCATCTCCTCAGATAATCTGCACGCCTCAAACCTCTGTTCGACGGCACGCAAATGCCCAGTCATCTCCTCGACCGACATATCCCCTATGTCAAGGAGAGTCTCGATGAAGATGGCGACTTGTTCATACCGCACCAGAACCACCAGAAGCATCTTGTGCACAACCTCGATCACCTCGATCCCATCTCCAAGAAGACGTAGATTGTTGACGAGGCCAGTGATGCGCATACAGAAGTCGTCGACGGACTCATCTTCTTTGAACGTGATATTGTTGAACTCACGCCGTAGCCTCTGGGCGTTCCCTTCGCACACACGGTAGACACCAACGTGCATGCTCTTGATAGCTTCCCACGCATCCTTCTCACGGTGGGCTTTCTCCCAATCGTGGACAGCACCTCCGGTGGAACTGAGCGAGCGATCGCCGCCAACGCCAGCTGATCTTCGCTGTACTCCACATTGCCATGTTCGACTACTGCCCACAGGCCTTGCGCCTCGAGGTTGATCGTCATCAACAGCTCCCATTCGAGATAGTTGGTCTTCGTCAGAACTGGGTACTGGATCGCACCCGACGCCTCCTTGATCGTGCGATGAACAACAATCGGCTGTGTCACGTGACCACCGCATTGATCTCCCCAACTTCTCGACAGTGAATGGGTCGTGATCTTCCTCGTCGCTGCGGAGAAAGGCTCGCCATTGTCAGGGCTCGACCTGGCTCTGATGCCAAATGTTGGCCGGAGGATCTTGTGTCTTCAGCTCATGATGAGACGATGATCGTGGAAGAGATGTGTGTATGCCGAAGGACTCAATCTCTGGCGGCGCTAAGACCCTCATCGTTTATTCATTTACCACCACGTTTAAGTACAAAACAACCTCTGTGATCTGGCCATTCCGGTCATGCACGGCATGCCGAGGACCCGTATCACTTGACCTGGTGCACACACAACTTCGCCCGCTACGTCTGCATGCAGTGCATACACTTTGCCGATGCATACGTCAACTCGGACCAGTTCGTGCACCAACAAACACACACACACATGCACACACATGTTCAACTCCTTCCAACGACGCAGCGAGGAACGAGCTGAGAACTCGGTACTCCACTAACCATGTAACCAACTCGTACGTGCTGTGAACTAGATTATTCAACATTATGTACGTTCTGAGAAATGACTCTTTAACTCCTAAGATATTCATCTGAAATCTAAGCAGTACAAAATTTTATTATTATGTGCTTGGAACTGTAACGACAGTTTCTGGACAAATGAGTACATCGTGTGCTGAAATTATACAGTCTCCAATTGTTGTACCGAATACATGTATCTTTCTATGAAACACTCAGTTCTTCTGACACGCCATGTAATATCATTTATTGTGATTGAATGCATGGCTCCGTCGTTGTTGATGATTCTGATTCTAACTGTTGAAGTAGTCAATGCAGACGAAGTCTGATACAAATGTATTATATTACTATGATTGATATCATGAATACACGTTAGTGAAATACATTTCATATGGTCAATACAGAAAAACTTACTCCAAGGTGAGTTCATCTGCTGGCTCCATTTCTCTGTTATGCGGTTGGCGT
Source organism: Neostapfia colusana (assembly GCA_030760725.1). NCBI lineage: Eukaryota > Viridiplantae > Streptophyta > Magnoliopsida > Poales > Poaceae > Neostapfia > Neostapfia colusana. The sequence continues at coordinate 47,223,190 of JASWHV010000020.1, forward strand.
AGCTCTAGACACGACATATTTAGGCGATCTGGAGTGTTAATACAGTACTGTGTAACAGAATCAGAATTTTCTCTGATATCCTCTCGCAGTCCATGTGCCTGACAATATTTAGAGATAAGAACACTTACACATGCACTAGACTATACTATACCCCTTTATTTGAGAAAAAAACTTCATTTGTAGGTACCTCTTTCTTCAAATTATCGTTCTCCTGACTAATGATTCTGATTTTATGTTGTAGCTCCACATTTTCCTTGTTTATGAGGCTCGCCTGCAATCAAACAACAAGGTTAGATGAGAATAAACGAATATATTGCACTTTTCAATATTTGAATAGTCACAGAAACACGGTATCAACGAACCTTGTTCTCGAATTGTTCAATTTGGGCAAGCATAATTTGTTCCTGGAAAGAGGAATGTTAATCACAGTATACTGCTGGCACTCTTACGTGCACGCATGCATCTATGTAACTTTACCTTTTTCATTCGAACATTAGTGAGGCTAGCTTCCACCTGGCTCTCCAGTGTTTGCAGGTCTTTAAATTTCAGACCAGAGAGATTATGTCCAAGTAATTGTCTGCAGCAGCTTGCCCAAGGTAGATGTCACAATCCCATTTCTGTAAACTGTCATAATTGAATTACATTTGACAGCATGCATGGTCTTATTTCCCGTGTGATCCTATGTCTATCATTTAGTTGTTGAACCCGCACAAATCCTCTCTTGGATCACGTTGTACGTCTTGCACCACTTCAACATACACAGACAGTACTGGTAACACACTTTCATGTTTATATTAGGCACCATCCACAGCAGATAATTGTTGTCACTAGGTCTGATTGACTTGCTCAATCTGGACCGGTCTAATTTTTGCAACTATTTCAGTTCCAAATAATTTGTGAAAGTTTCATCATTTTTTATGTTTTTGTCAGTAGTATTGACATAAGTCCAGCAGATAAGAGAAAATTTGTATCAAGTGTAAAAAAGACATCATTGTGGCAACCAAAATAAGAGGAGCATTATTATCCAATTACAATGCTTGTTGAGCGAAAATGATAACTCATGAGGGGACCAGAATGATTGTTCCTCATATTTCCTCGAACATATAACTATTTGGTGCTCCTAGAAGACGCTACTAATCTTATATGAATGAGGCATATGTATAGTCAGCGGAAATGATTGTTCTTGTTTTTCAAAGAGATTTCATACCTTTGATTCTCTTGCAAGTTAAGTAGTTGCTGCCTCAAGCCTTCGGCCTCCCCTTGCCAAAACTGTTTTGAGCGACAGTTCAACAGTCACATTTCAAGCAGCCGAAGCTTCAAATAAAATGTAATTATGCTCTTTGTTACTTCAAAATACAAATCCAAGAAGAGCATGTGTACCTTGCTATCTTACTAATGTGCTTTACCCTCACAAACCATTAGAGGATGTCTTTTCAAAAAATGGGTTCAGTGTATCTTCCACTATTCTTTCGTATTAGGGTATCTCTTTGCCTCTTGGCTATGTATATATGTATGTGTGTGTATATATATATACACATATATATACATATTATATATATACATATATATACATACATATACATACATACATACATACATATAAATTTAAAAGAAATTGAGGTGTATATATGTGTCTCTCAGTTATAAAAGTTTATTCATAAATAAATAAAATAACTATATGGATATAATAGATGGAATATTTGAGAATCTTAAGCCAAATAGAATCTTAAAATAAAATCAATAATATATAACAACTCAAATTACAAACTTAAATTTACAATAATTATATACAAAAGGAAAGTCTAAATTCAGTGGCATACGTGTATATGCATATACATGTATATGCACCAAACATTAATTTAAATTCTGTAATTAAATCAAGTAATAACATATTAAATCAAATGGCCAACAAATAAATTGAGTTCAAGTCATTCTAAATACAAATTCAAATCAGAAAATCCAAAACATGGAAATTGCCCAAAAAATCTCTTTTGCCCACTTTTCTTTTTCTTCCTCCCCTTCAAGGACGGCCCGTTTTTTTGTTCTCTCCTCTATTTCCTGGCTTGGCCTAATCTTTCTTCTCTCAGTACAGCTGACCCAGCCTCCTCCCTTCTCCCCTCTCCCCCCCCCCCCCCCCCGAGCTGGAAACTATTCCCCCTTTTTCCTCTTCCCTCCGGCACAGGTTGTTTCTTCCTGTCTTCCCTTCACCCTCTGGCCCCACTACAAGAGAAATAGTCATCTATACATGTTCAAAACAGCCATCTGTACCGGTTCATTCATTAGTACTAAAAACTCGATGCTAATAATAAGGACTCAGTAGCTATTCTGGAACTTGTTCTGATAAAAGTTATGAGGTTATAAAAACAGGCTCCGGTTATGAATTGGTACTGATAATTTGAGTAGAAGAACCGGTTGTAGTTATGAACTGGATAAGTTGTTGTCTGACTCGGTGATTGCCTACTCACTACTATCCGACAAGTATTATGATTCAATCCACTCCAGTCGTATAGAACCTGATCGTTGTTGGAAACTTTATCATCGTCCGAGAATAAGACCGCCTTGGTGGTAATGATGCCACTTCTTCCCATTGAATAGAAAGATGTTTTAACTCTTCTACTAAATAATCTATATGCACGATAGTGTTCTTTACTGCAGTTGCATGTGTTGTGGAGCGTTGTCAAGAATGTTACGGATGAAGTCCCTAATGGTGGACACCGTACGGTCCACTTGGCTGGTCATACTTAGACGCCCATTGCGGAACTTTTCATTCTCCAAAGACATTGTCGCTAAACAATCGATGTAACAATTTACTACTTATATATCCATAGAATATTTTCTAAATTTGGTTAAGACACAATTATTATTTCAAACTCAAAGTATTTCTACTTTAACATAGTTTTAGTTGATATATAAGTTGATCAAAAGTAGCAGCCATGAACCTTAATTAACATTATGTAAGACCTAGGTGTGTTGAATACATTAACAAATGATGTTCAAAGTGAGAGTTAAATGTAATATTTTATCATTCACGTGATGTTTGACATGTGGTTTCACATAGGACGTGTTAAGTTTGTCTTTGATGTGTATGGGAGTATGTGTGGCTGAACATGGGACTGAGTTCTTAGTGTGTTTTGGTGGTTCTTGGCTAGTTGAGATGTACAACATGCTTGTGTGAGGTTCTTACACAAAGTGTTGTGGTTTTCATTAATAAGAGTCAAGTCTCGGACTTGTACTTGCAAAGAACGGTTGTTTACTCATGTGCAGGTGTCGCTTGAGGTCAAGACATGGCTGGTGATGGTGATCCTTAAGTAGTTGATGTTTAACAACCAAATTAAAGGAATTATTGTTGAGATGATCAAAGGTGTCATGTAGGATTTTGGATCAAGAATGATGCCTATAAAGGTACTTAAGACGTGTCAAGTGCTTTTTCCAATGTGTGTGGAAGTTATGGGCACAACTGCAGGATGGCACGAGGTTGTGACGCGATTTCAACATGTTTGGACGATGGAAAGTGAAGGTCGAATATGTTTGGAAGGTGTGCATGTGTGCAAGGAGTGTATGGACGTGACAACATGGCTCCAAGGCTAAGTAAAGGTGTTTGAATGTGTGTGGAGTTGTGGCGTGATTCCAACACGTTCAGACATGGAAAAGTTGGTTTAAATAGGTTTTGAGTTAGAATCTAAATCGTCTAGATTCCGATGTCAGGCTATTTTAGCTAAAAAACAGCTAATTCTGAGTTGGTTGCGAGTTCGGGTTGGAGAGTCCAAGATAGTGTTGGATTTTAATTTTTTTGTGTCCATAACTCTTGTAGCTACACCCAAAAGGTTTTGGAAGGTTAGGATTTGGATCTATGTGCCAATAGATAGAGTCCACGTAGGTTAGGAGGTGTACTAGTTGAACACTCCTTTGGAGGTGTTCGAGTTGGTTATGTTGGCCTGAGTGCTGTGGACATAAATAGAGAGGGCTTGGATGTAAGAGAGGCATCCCTTGTAGCTCTCTTTCATGTGTTTTGGAGTAAAAGTTATTGTTTGTGCCAAGATTTTGTATCGTGATTTGAAAACTTTGTTTTTGGTCGTTCAGATGTTGTTTTCCTTCACACGTAATATGTTTCTCACGTCTGTTTAAGTTAGGCCAACCTTCGATCACGTTTTTAGTCATAACTTTTGTTCTACCCATCCAGTTGACGTGATTTTTTATGTTGGCTTCAAAACTAAATTATATATCATCTATGAACATTTTAATTTCATTAGAGTCATAGTTTGCATGTCACACGTGAGTATGTGTTACATATGAGATTAGTCCTTTGCTCGGGTCTATAAAACTAACATGTTTTCTAACATAATTCTACTCCATAAATTGAAATGATTCTTGTTCCATTGGATTTCTAACTCATTTCTCTACTTTGTCTAGAGTTTTTATCAAGTATGATGTCATAGAACCTACCCGCAGACTGTGTTTTTAGACAGATCATATTTTTTCTGAGGGGTTAAATCTTCCTTAGATTTTTTTTATTTCATCTTGACAGGGTTCCGGACTCTGGCCTATAGGGAACAAGCGGAAAGACATCCTATGAAGGACGACTGAGCGAGCCTGAGCCCGAGCTCGGGAGGAGGCAGGACAAGGAGCCCGGGGCTGACCCTAGGACAGGACGCAAGACCCAGCCTCAAGGCGATCTAGAAGTAAGTAAGAGCCTCGAAGAGAGGGCCCGAACCCGACCTCGAGTAGGAGAGAAGCAAATGGCCTTCAATGTAGAGCAGACGCCACCTCAACCAAGTGGGAGGGCACTCGAGTACCCCCATCTCAGGCCTCGGCATTGAATGCCCCTCACCTCCGATGGAACCAAAGAGGAGCGGAATGCGGGGCGCGCGTGCAACTCGGTATGGACTACTCCCTAGCGACCGGACGAGAGCAGGTGTGGCAACAGGCTACAAATACGTCGGCTCCATCGAGTACCCTGTCGAGCATACGACAAGACAAGCTACCCCTGCACCCACGATTTATCTCTCCACTACAGTATGGAGGGAGACAAGAGAGAGAGAGAGAGAGAGAGAGAGTATAAATAGAGGGACCTGTCGACCCGAAGAGGCTGGCTCTAACACTTGTAAGAACCTCCCCATTCTTGAGTAAGAATGAGCGAGACACACCAGTTGGACATAGGGCATTTTGCCTGAACCAGGATAAGCTCCTTGTGAGCTTTTAGCTAAGCCACCTCGAGGTAGAACTCGCGGTACAATCGATTACTAGTTGGATATCTGAACACCGACAGTTGGCGCGCCAGGTAGGGGGAACTCCCGCACGTTCCTTTTATCACCACCTTGATGGCTACCCCATGATCAACTCTCGCACCCTACGCAATGATGTCCTTCGTCGACTTCGAGTTCACCGCCACCGCAGGCGATGAGGAGGCGTCCTCCTTCGCCCTCACCCACCAGACTTTCCTGTTCAGAAATCTAGACATCTTCACGAGCAGCATCGGCACGCTCCGAATCTCCACCGGCACAGATGCCGTGCACGGGACACTGGCGTCAGTCTTCGCAGCGTAATTGAGCACGCACCAACATCTCTTCACCACCTCCTAGAGTACGACCCAAGCTCTCGTGACGACACCGAGGGTGGCGACCACCCGTCTCGTGAGTGCCACATCGCCGAAATGGCCAACGCCTCCCGACTCGCTACACTGATGAGCGCGAGTCCACAAGGTGACCATGAACCATCGGAGGCACGACTCCGCGAGCTGGCCGACCAGCTCGCGGTGCAACGCGCTTCCTCAAAGGCCCGCCAGCCGCGACCCGACCCTAGATAGGGTTCAAAAGCAGCGTGCCACTGCGCCCGGTAGGTCCAGGCCAACATCTTCAATGACAGTCGAGGTCCCCGCTTCCTAAGAGCGAGCCAGAATGTGGCGGACGCTGCCGCTATACTGCGCGACATGCCGGAGCCTCCGAGCCCGAAGCTCAGAGGGCCCATCAAGACCTCCGAGCGCTCTTGGCGTCAGCCGCTGCTCAGCGAGCTGAAAGTTCCTTCACCTAAGCCTGGGGCTCATGAGCCTCCAGCCAAAGTCAAAGGTTCAACAAGTGCGAGACGAACAGCACCAGAACCCCCATGCCAAGCCAAGCTACTCGACCCGAAACGACCGGGTCATCAACTCCCTCGCATAACTCGGTACGCGAGCATATGAGGGTCGGTGACCTCCGTCGGGCTCTCAAAGCGAGGCAGCGAACCCAAGAAGGCCCCTCGGTTTCACCTTCCCACTCTTGGCCCTAATGGCCTCGCTAGGCCAGCCACCATCGCCGTGAAAGAAAACGAAGCCTGAGCCCTTGTCCCCCAGGCCGCAAAGCCTTTGGGAAGGGGGTATGCGGTGCTTTCTTCCCGCAAAGGTTCTGAGCCCCGACCAACATTGGGAAGTACGAGTGGAAAACCAACCCCAACCTTTGGTTGGAGAACTACTGCCTCGTCTGCCGAGCCAGAAGAGCGGAGGATGATGATTTCATCATCCAATACCTCCCATCAACCTAGCCAAGCTAGCACACGCATGGCTCGAATATCTTCCCCTCGACAACATCCAAAAATCGGTCAAACTCAGGAAAATATTCATCAGCGACTTCCAGGGAACCTACGCGTGTCCTGGCAAATCCTGGGACCTCAAGGGTTGCCGACAATGGCTGGACGATACCATGCGGCAATACATCCGACGCTTCTCGAAGAAGTGGAACGAGCTCCCCGACGTCATCGATGCTGACGTCATCGCGGCCTTACTATCAGGGATGACCTGTGAGTCCCTCATACACAAGCTTGGCTACGTCATGCCAAGAAGCACAAGTGACCTCCTCGACATCACCATGAACCACTCCTCTGACGAGGAGGCGGTCAGGGCCATCTTCAACAAGCGAAAGCCGAAGAACCCTGACGTGGGGAGCAAAGAGTCGCCCCACATTTGCAACAATGGGAGGAGAACGAACGATGGCAAGCTCCCATACCTGGCCAATAGCGGTTCGGACCTCGTCGCAGCCGTCAAACACCACGAAGGCATGGGGCAGACCAACTACTTCGAGAAGCTCCACGAGAAGTCGTGCATACACCACGCCTACCTGGTAAGGCACGCTCTCAAGCATTGCGCCTTTCTGAAACACTTTGTTAGCGCGGAGACAGATGCAGTGGGAGACAAGGGTAAGGGGCCCACTGAGACAAGTCTCGAGCTCGACGAGCCGAGCTTCCCCACGCCGGAGGGCTGCCTCATGATCTTCGGGGGGAGTCAAGCCTACGAGAGCTGCCGCAAGCAGAAGGTGACAACTCAAGAGGTCAATATCGTCTCTCCAGCCATCCCAACCTTTGTACGGTGGTACCAAGCGGCAATCACTTTTGACTGATCGGACTACCCCAACCTCATTCCACAACCTTAGGGCTTCCCCATGGTTGTGGACCCGTTCATAGGCCCAAAGCGTGTGACCAGGGTTTCGATGGACGGAGGAAGCGATCTCAACATGCTTTATGTTGGGACCCTTGACGCTCTAGAGATCCCGCGCTTGAGCCTCGGTCCGACCTAGGGGGTCATCCCCAGCCAACAGGCAGTGCCGTTGGTGAAGATTGACCTCCCCGTCACTTTCGAGGACAAGTCCAACTTTCGCATGAAGACCCTCACCTTTGAGGTCCCCAATTTTAACGGCACTTATCATGCCATCCTACGAAGGCCAGCTTACGTAAAGTTTCTATCCATCCCAAATTACACATACCTCAAGTTGAAGTTGCCCGGCCCAGGGGAATCATCATAGTGGAGGAAAAATTCTTGCATGCCCTATTGTGCAAAAAACATGGTCGCGAACAGGCCACAATGGACCAATCCTCAATTGGTCCCCCGAAGGACACAAGGATGGTCAACATTCATCTTGGTGGCTCGGCAAAGATGGCACGAACGGCATCTGCACCGCCCGACAACTAAAGTGGGCGCCGGTCACCTCATGAAGCATAGTTAGGCGCCACTTAAATTGTACTTGTAAATCCCCCCGAGTTGGGCGGAATTGATATATAGACACCAGGGCTTATCTATCTTTTGCATTTCGAGCCCTTTTCGGTCCAACATCTTTCCCCCTCATGACGGAACCGGACCCGACCTCCGGCACCACGCGATCCCCTCGCGCATAGCCTCTGAAGCTTGCATTGAGACAACTGGCTCCCCTCAAGTCACGTGACCCACGGTTAAGGGACAATGAAAATCTTGAATGAAGCCATGGTACAAACGAGAGGAAGGGCGCGTTGTTTTTGGCAAAAAAGTGTGCGAGAACCAAAGACTCACACCAGGAGATCTGCCCTATCGAGTCCGGAGCCGCGCGACCCATGGCCAAGGAATAACGAAAACCCAGAGCAAAGCCATGTTCGAACGAGGCATAACGGGCAAAGCGCCGATGCCCCTTTTCTTCCCAAGACTAGCCTCGCGACCTATGGCCAAGGGACAACGAAAACGCAGAGCGCATCCATGGTCCGAACGAGGCGCAACAAATGAAAGCCTGGGCCACCGGCACGACCCGCCTATGGAGCTCCCTTGTTTTCGCTTCGGATGGACCGTCGGCAAGAACCTTTTCCAACAACCACAAGGTCGACCCTAGGGTAAGGGCGATAGCACCAGACCCAAGGCCATCCAAGCCCGCAGATGACTTTGGCACCCCTTATAGATGACAAACAGATCGACCAACCGATCCCCGACAAAACTGAAATATACATATGAAAAAGCATCGCGCGACGGAGGAGCTGACCAACCTTTGCACAGTGCTCGGGGGCTACCCATCCACTAGAGATTCAAACACAACCAAGATACCACAAGTTTTTCTCATTCCACAAAAAAAGAGCTAGTGTTCCCTGCAAAATACAAAACAAAAACTAAAGGAGGAATCATTACTATGAAGGGGGACTACTCTTCCTCCGCTTCCTGTCCGCCTCATCCTTAATCACCTCTTTCGGGACCAGCTCGGCCAAGAAGAGCGCAACCGGAGTTACCGCATCCCTGGCCACCTCAGGATCCACTGTCGTCTTGTGAAAATCATGAAGAAGAAGGAGTTAAGGGCGGGGTAGTGAGATAGCACGGCCCCCAGCGCCACTTGGGCCTCGCAGAAGATCTCGGCATCCCTGACAGCCCATTTCCGACCGTCCACTTCGCCGAGTGCCTTGACCAGCCGACCAGAGAGCCCGGCTCTAGACCGCTCCCCATGCACTAGGTCACATATTGACCGCCCGACGCCCCGGAGGCTGGTGAGCTCCGACTGAAGCGCGCGAACGCTGGGTAACTTGCCAAAGTTGCGACTCCGGCGAGGCGAGGTTCGTCGAGTAGTGGCCAGCATCAGACCCAAAATCTGATCGCAAGTCACTGCCACCAGGTGCCTAGTCTTCTCCCGTGTCCGTTCTTCAGCAGAGAGACGAGCACAAAGACTCTCGACATCTTCCCCCCAAGCCTTAGCCAGATCTCCAACGATGGTGATGCGCCCTCGCGTTACTACAGCAAGACTAGAAAGAGGTCAAGACAAATCGTATGCATAGAGACAAAAGAAGAAAAAAGAAGAAAGTACCGACCCGTAGATTTGGTCCCTCGTCTTCTCCACAACGACCACGGCTTCCTAGATCTCCCAGCTGTAGGTCGCCAACTCCTTTGCAGCCTGAGCTGTAACCCCTCGCGCGGTCTCGGCAACCACACGAAGGTGGGCGAGCTCCGCGGACGACGACGCCACCTCCTAGATCGAGGACGCCGCTTCCAGAGGCGCTCCCTATGCAATGGCCCGAGCCCTCTCAAGCTCCACCCGCACCTCTGCCAGTTCGGCCTCCATGTGGAGACGATGATCGTCGCTCTCATGAAGACATCGGGAGCCTTTAGCAGCTAGGCGGGCCAGCTCCTACCGACAAGGGAGAAACCCTGCGTCAAAATCCAAGAATCCGTAATAATAAGGAGAGGAGAAAAAGGCTCACAATACCACTTCCAGCAATTACCCTAGCAAGACGTCCAGACGATCGCACTCCGCCGAGAGGCTCAACTGGACGCCAAAGTGTTGGGAGCACAGGGAACCCAGGTCTCCTCGCCTCCACTCATCCAGCCCCGAGACACCACGGGCTTCGGCTCCGGCAACCCACGCGCCCAGGGGCGGCAGGCGTTCTAGAATAGGAAGTCAGGGAATGATGATTGCGGCCACCACTTCACCTCCGACGACAAAGGGACTCCAAACAGCCACCGGACCGGAGGCCGGGGAAGGTTTCTCTATCACCAATTCAGTCGCCGACAAGGCAGGCCTCCTTGCCGAGTCGTCAAGCAGGATTGGGCCGCTCGATAGAACCTCCAACGAGCGGATGGGCCTCCTGCGCGAGGGCGCGGATCAGAAATCCTAGAAAAAAAAAAGACAACGCAGGAGGAGGGAAAGGAGAGTACCTCTCCCACTGCCGAGGAATGGCGCCTGACCCCATGACGAGGGCATGCTATTCGGGGAACGGGGATCAGCGAGCGGCGGAATGAAGGCCAGAATCGCCGCCTTTGGCCTTTGAGCATCCAAGGACGCGGAATCGCGCTCGACAAGAGCCGTCGGTCTGGGTCTGGCGCCTCATTGACCTCCCTCCAATGCTCAACCGCCCATCCACCACAGTCCCTCGCCGAAGGAAAAGGGATCCCCAACGATCCGAGCACCCGTCACCCGGTCCCTCGAAACGTCGATGTCGGGCCCCACACAGGGACGCTCGGCGAGGACGGCGTTCGCCCTCCCCTTCGGCCCCGGATCATCAGCGAGCTCGGACGCCCGCTCCACCACCGCTTAAGCAGCAGGGACCGGAGCCTCGACCGGGCTACCCCTACTCTCCTCCGACACGGTGTCGCCCTCCGACGACGACTCAAGGGAAGACTCACCGCCTGCACATGTCGCATACCTCCACTTATCGCGTTGCATCAGACGAGTTTTGGCCTTGTCTCTCTTCCGTTTCTTGGTGGCCTCCAAGGCGGCCTGCGATGCCCGCTTCTCTCGATCTTCAGGAATCTTATGTAGGCAGACAATGCCCTATAGCTTGGGAAGGTTCGGAGAAGCAGCGTTGAGAGGAGGTGGCCTAGGGGAACAGGGCTCGCTGGCGCCCAGCCCCAGAGTCACCCAAAAACGATGAGACATCTCCTCTTGGGAAAGGTCCTCGCCCGATTCCCAACACGGGTCACGTGGCCCCTGTAGAAATTCATGGTATGGGGCCGGACGCGGATGGGTAGCACCCTCCGCCGAAAGGAAGGTCTAAATAAGGTGGGTGCCCGAAAGACCGATTTTCCTCGGATCTCGAACATGTTGAAGAATCGCATCAAGCTTCCCCATCTCCCTCCTCGGGGTTCCCCACTTCCAATAGTATTGCTCCCAAGGAGACCTGCCCGAGAAAGGCAGAAGGGCGGGAGCGTCGTTCTTGATGTAGAACCACTGACTCTCCCACCTGGTTAGGGGAGGAGGCAGGCACGTGCTGACGAAGTCCGATCGCCGACGGCGCAGATCGATGATGGCGCCCCACGGACGGAAGCGGGACCTGATTGGACGACGATCGCACGTGGAAGAAGTATCTCCACAGCCCGAAGTGGGAAGTCATCCCTAAGTAGGCTTCACACAAGACGATGAACAGCGACCCCTTGGAGCATGCAATCTGGTGTCAGGTGATGAAGCTCCAGCTTGTACTCTTGCAGCAAACTGCAGAATAAGTGTTGCGCTGGCAAACCGAGCCCGTGCAGGTGAAACGCGTCAAGCGACACAACCTCGCCGACCCACAGAACGGGAAACTGCTCCTCCATAGGGACGTGGATGCCGCGAGCATCACGCTCTGACAACATCCCCATCTCTTGAAGAGCAGTGATGCAGCCTTGCCGGAATTCCAATTTCGACCACGAAGACATTGCCAAGCAAGACGAGAGAGGCAAGAAGAAGACAGGAGCGCTGCACGAGACAGAAAGGTGAAAAGGAGAAGCGGGTGAACAGGGAGCAGGCTAGTGAGAAAGGAAATCTGGGAGGACAGAAAACAGAAATTGGGCGAACAGCGACCGTGGGCTAACAACCGACAGGTGGCAGGCGGCCCGTCATGACCAGCTCAGCCTCGAGGAAACCGTCGCCATAACATCAAACGACTCCTCGCAGGATTTAAAGTGGATAGGTTGCTTGGGAACCAAGTCGAGAGGCGCCTCGTCGGTTTCGCCGCGGCGAAACCAGCCGAAAAGGTATGAAGGGCCCGTCGGGCCGCAACCGTTTGGCTCCGTGATGCAAAATCACAGACACAACACGTGGGCAGAGTCTAGCGCCGCCTCCTCAACCCCGACAATCATGGAGGGTACAAAGGACTACGCGACTGTTGAAGGAAGATAAGTCTCCAGCCCGCATTAGGGCTCGAATGTCCTGAGTTTGTAGGTCGGCCAGCGGATGGCTTAGAAGCCGCCCGTGACGACCCCGAGCGAGGGGAGAGCGACATGGGGTAGTCCATGATAGAGACAACTTTGGGCAGGATGAATCATCTCGATGCCCCTAAGCTTGTAGCCGAGTCCCAGCACCGTGAGCACCGAGGTAACCCCCGAAGGGTCGGCAACGAGCCGTCCGAGCCAGCAATGAGCTCAGGAACCACACGCACGCCTTGATCAGGGATTCAATGAACCGTGGACACCGAGCCTCGACCCGAAAGCCCCACGGTGCAAAGCAAGGCCGATGGTTCCGACAGTTCAAAACAAATAGGAAGAATGGGTTTCACTCGGCTCCACCAGTTAGGCAGCTCGCTGGGCTCAGGGGCTCGATGATCGAGAAAAGACTCTGATCGACCCGACCCCTCCGAGTCATGATCGGCTCGCGGATGGGGGATGCAATCCCGATCCTCAAAAGAGGAACCCGGGGGCTAGGCGAGGGCCCCAGCGGGGACGACCAAGAGTTGTGACTGGCCGCTGGAGGTTCAATCATCGTGACTACTTAAATAAGACATGTATTAATGACCCTTTTCTTGTTTTTTAGTTGTGCAGGATCAAAGTCGATTGGTGTTCACCCCCTGACCGATCAGCGAGATCGATTAGGGGCTCAGGAGCTACTGACGGGGTTCCAGGCTCCGGCCCTCGGGGAAGAAGTGGGAAGATGTCCTACGAAGGACGATTGAGCAGGCCCGAGCCCAAGTTCGGGAGGAGGCAGGACGAGGAGTCCAGGGCCGACCTATGGGCAGGACGCAAGACCCAGCCTCAAGGCGATCCAGAAAGAAGTAAGAGCCTCGAAGAGCGGGTACGAGCCCGACCTCTAGTAGGAGAGAAGCAGGTTGCCATCAGTGTGGAGCAGGCGCCACCTCAACCAAGTGGGAGGGCACTTGAGTACCCCTCCAGGCCTTGGCATTGAATGCCTGTCACCTTCGACGGAACCAAAGATGAGCGGAACGCGGGGCGCGCGTGCGGCTCAGTATGGACTACTCCCTAGCGACAGGATGGGAGCAGGTGTGGCAGCGAGCTACGAATACAATGGCTCCATCGAGTACCCTATCGAGCGTACGACAGGACAAGCTACCCTTGCACCCATGATTTGTCTCCCCACTACATTACGGAGGGAGGCGAGAGAGAGAGAGAGAGAGAGAGAGAGAGAGAGAGAGAGAGAGAGAGAGAGAGAGAGGAGGGAGGGAGGGAGGGAGGGAGAGAGTGTGTGTAAATAGAGGGACCTGTCGATCCGAAGAGGCAGGATCTCGCACTTGTAAGAACCTCCCACATTCTTGAGTAAGAACAAGCGAGACAACCACGCTGGACGTAGGGCATTTTGCCCGAACCAGAATAAACTTTTTGTGAGCTTTTAGCTACGTCACCTCGAGTAGAATGTGCGGTACAATCGATTACTACTCGGATATTCGAACGCTGACACATCTACCATTCACCCCCTCCCTCTGGTAGTTGATCTCGTATCCTTTGGTCCTATTTATATAAGTTATCAAATTGTTTCAACAACTTAAATTAATGCATGCTAGAAACTAATTAATAAGATAGCTGTGGTAATCATATTATTATTCAAGCATGATGTATATGAGTATATAACTATTTTTGAAACATGATTGTGGGTATGATGTAACATTTATTTTGAAAAAACAGTTTGAGAACCTCACCACGCAGTTGTTGCTCGAACTGCAGCCTGACGCAACCGGGTCCAACTACACTTCGTTCCGTGCCCTGGCGTCCTCACCCACGCAGAAGCCGGAGCGGACCTTTTTCTTAGTCTCCGAGCGTACCTCGGGCTCATTTCCAGCGACAGTTTTCATTTTCAGCGGTACTAACACGACTAGGATTTGCAGTCTACACAGACATATATGTACCGTTTCAAGTCTGCATATATATCAGTACTGGTAAAATTAGTATATGTACCCGCTCGTACCTAGAACCAGTACAGAAAGTCTCCTTAGTTCGTATCAATAACTGGTACTAGTAGTCTTTCTTAAGTTCTAGTTTAACCAGTACTGATGTGGTGTATGAATGACTGTTTTTTTATGCAGGGCCGGCCCTGAGGCAGGGCGTGAGGGGCGACCGCCCCAGGCCCGTGAGAACGGACGGCCCCATTCAGATCTATATATATTGCACATAATTTTATTTTTACATTTTGTCTCATAATTATTTGCTAAATATAATGAAGCTCAACTAAAAATAGTGCTGCTAGACTGTGTAACGCCCACCTATGGCTTGCAGCAGGCGAATTACGTACAGGAAACCCACCCTTTGATCCACTACTGTGACAATTCGTGTTACATATACTGATCATTTATTATTTGACTCGTCCTTCTGCTCCTTTCTGAATAAACACAACCACGTTTCTACGACCGTTAATAGATCCTCTTAGAAATGATGCTAGGATTTTGTTTCTCATTCTATGCTCCACTCTAATGTCTAGAAATTGGGTAAACAAATCACGTAGTAAACAAAATGCAATTGGGAACGTATAATGAAATTGAACTGATTTTGTTTTGGCACTACATAAGATTCAATTAGCGTGTTTTTTTCTAATTTGTAAGATTTTTATAAATTGTCTTTATAAAGTGTTTTTGTAGTATTTTATGTGTTATACTTATCAAATTTTCTTAAACCATTTTAGGAGGTGCTTTTCGTTATAGTTTGTATGTTATACATATCATATCACTCCTACTGGTAATAAGTTTTTGCAATGTCTAGAAAGTGAAAATCTTATTCTTCTATATATTCTTACAGAAAATATGATAATTATACATATAATACATATATAGTATTTTATTTTTATGACAAGGGGGCGCCCCACGCCACGGAAATCTCAGGGTCTGCCCTGTTTTTATGGAGACAATTGGAATTATAGCACTCTCAACGTTAGGCTTCGCCAGAATACCATCGAGACATTATAAATTGTATTACAGCCCACTTTTAACAGAAAAGAAAATAGAAAAAGACCAAAATGCCCTTAACTTTCAAGTGAGTGATGTGAGTAAAAGAGTTAAGGATATTTTAGTTTTTTTCCTATGTTCTTTTCTGTTAAAAGGGGACTGTGAGACAAGTTATAATGTCTCAAGTGAGTGATGTGAGTAAGAGAGTTAAGGGCATTTTGGTCTTTTTCTATTTTCTTTTCTGTTAAAAGTGGGCTGTAATACAATTTATAATGTCTCGATGGTATTCTGGCGAAGCCCAACGTTGAAAGTGGTATAATTCCAATTGTCTCGTTTTTATGTAGTGCTCAGTCCGGCCCAACACTCCGCCCCCATCTCCTTCCTCCGGCCGCTGTCTCCAGAATTCCCACTGGTGCTTGTCCTCTCCATCGCGTCACGTTGCCCACGCTATTCGCTGCACAACCGCGTGGCATCACCATTAACCACCCGGTACACCATGCCCATAATCCCCGATCGCCCTTTTCAATTTTCAGACAAATGGTGAAACCAACCCTCGGCGCACCACCTCAACGCCGAACCGCCATTGCCAGGATATTTAATGGCCCCTCTCTCGCGCTTCTGCCTCACACAACCTTACTCCAACTCCCATACATGCACCTGTGTTTTGAGTAGTCACTCTCCCCATTCGAGCAACAATTTTGGATTTCCCCATCTTCTTCCTCAAGTCCGTCTGCTGCCATGGCCTCACTCCAGTGAGCCTCTGTTCTTCAGTTGTTTCTTCTCGTAGCCCCACAGACGAACTATCCATAGAGCACATCCGCAGTCACGTGTGGAGCAACCCCGTAGCAAGCCCGCACCATGTGCTGTCGCCCCTCGCCGCCATGGCTAGCCGCCAGCCGACATGGAGGCTTCCCGGGCACGGACAATCCCTCTACCAACCTCCACAAACCCCGCACACCTTCTCAGTTGTTCAAATCCAAGGAACCGACGAGTATCAGGCAATGCACCGGCTCGTTCCGTGGCACGGCACCTTTCTCCAGTGCACCCTCTAGCACTCGTAGATCACCAGCATGTGTTTCTTGGAAAATCGAGGATACGCGACTCTAACAATTCTACCGTATTATTCAGTATTATTCAGTAAAACAAAGGTCATAGATCGTTATCACTAAACGCATGGTATAACACAAGAACTAGTAAGATAGATGTGCATCGGTATAGGATAAGTAGACGACCCTACGTTCGTTTCCTCGTCCTCGTCACAACAGCAGATAGATAATCATGTTCGTCTCCTCCACGTCCTCGTCACAACAACGAGTTGAGGATGACGTTGTCATAACTGATCAACGAAGCAGTAGCAGCAGCGCCCCCACGGAGTCCACACGTATGGGGAGGAACGTCGTGCATCGATGTGCTAGCACCGCGTGCGGTAAGGGTTTTGGCTTGAGGCCTACGAGGGGTGGCGGCTAGGGCTGTTACTTGCTAGAGTAATCTGCCCCTAACCCTATCCTTCATATTTATAGGCGCGCTAATGGGTTTTAAGTCACATGCTCGTTACACTATAGGAAATGCGATCATTTGCGACGGCTAACATTATTTGTGACAGACGACCGTCACAAATAAAGTAAATTACGACGGCTAACCCCACGTCGTCGCAAAAAAAAAAAAGTCGTCGCAAATAGACATCTATTTGCGACGGCTACGACTTCAGCCGTCGCAAATAGACATTGATTTGCGACGACCAGACCTGGGGCCATCGCAAATTAAATAACCGTCGCAAATAAATGCCTATTTGCGACGGCCAAATAAAGAGCCGTCGCAATTAACGAATCCATCACAAATTAACGAGATATATCCGTCCGAGCACCGTCCCGACTCATACAACTTTCACCGCCGCCACCACACCTGCCTCTCGCCGCGCCGCTGCCCCCCGCCGCGCCACCGCGCAGCCGGCTCCTGCCGCCGTGCCCCGCCGTCCGCCTCCCGCCACCCGCGCCCGACCGTGCCCCACCTACCGCGCCCGGCCGCCCCCGCCTCCAGCCTCCCGTCACCCGTCGCCGCGCCCCGCCGCACTCGTCGCCTCCCGCTGCCGTGCCGCGCCCACCGCCGTCGTTGTCTCCCGCCGCGCCTGCCTCCCGTCACCGCCTCGCCCGCTGCCATCGCCGCCTCTCGGTAACCTCCTCCATCTACATGCATTTTTCATTTTTTCTTATTATTAGGTAGATTTGGTTTGAGTATAGTTAATTGAATGTTGTTTTAGAGTAATTTGTAATTAATTTGGCAATTAAATTGTTTTTTAGTTAGTTAGGTAATTAGGGTGTTTATAGTTTAGTTTAGTAATTAGATTGATTTGCGACGACCGCCCCACCGCGCCGCCTCCCGCAGCACGCGCGCCACCTCCCGTCACCGCGCCCCGTCGCGGCCGCCGCCTCCCGCCGCCCCCGCCGCCGGCCCGCCGCCTCCCGCTATCGCACCGCGCCCGCCGCCTCCCGCCGCGCCCGCTGCCGTCGTCGTCTCCCGCCGTGCCCGCCTCCCGTCGCTGCCGCGCCCGCTGCTATCGCTGCCTCTCGGTAACCTCCTCCATGTACATGCATTTGGTAATTAGATTATTTTTGTAGTTAGTTAGGTAATTAGGGTGTTTATAGTTTAATTTGGTAATTAGATTGATTTACGACGACCAGACCTAGTGCCGTTGCAAATTAAATGACCGTCGCAAATAAAGTCCTATTTGCGACGGCCAAAGAAAAATTCGTCGCACGTAAAATAAATTGTGATGGCCATCCCTAAACGGGATATACCCGGCCCCAACTCACACACCGCGAGGCCGCTCCTGACTACGCGGCGGTGGCCCGGTTGAGCGGCATACGCGGCGGCTTCGAGATGGCACGGAAGTGAACAGCAACGGTAACCGTCGCAAATAAAGTCTCCAAGCCATTATTGGCGACGGAAACCGTTGTTCGTCCCCACGATGTCGTTACTTACGACAAGCTCCCGCGCGTGGACGGCGGGATCCGACGGGTGGTTATCTCCCGTCCATTCCTCCTATTTCGTTATTTCCTCACCTCCTCCCTTGTTGTTGGACAGTTGACCCCAAAGTTTTAAGAACTACACCATTTTTGGGGGGTGCAGTGTAAAACAAGTGAGGTTATAGTGCCAAAAGTTTGTTGGGCTTCAGGTATTGTGTCTCGTCAGAAACAGGATAAATTCTGCATATATTAACAATAATTTCTTCGTCTTTAAACTGCGGAGTCAAACATGGGTGAAGACGGCAGTTGGATGCATACTGGCTGGAAGAGCAGAACTGATGGTCACTTGGATGAGTGGTACATCAAATTAGATAAATTCTTGGATTGAGCATTTTCATTATCAACGGATGATAAGGTGCGGTGCTCATGTATGAAATGCCGAAACACCAAGTTTTTGAGCAGATTGGAACTTTCGTTTCACTTATGTCGAAATGGTTTCATGCCAAGTTATAAGGTGTGGACCTTCCACGGCGAGACTAAATCTCGAGACATAGTAGAAGTGGATGAGGTTGATGATATAACGGAGGTTGATAGTATGGATGAGATGCTAGAAGCTCTAGAAGTGTAGGATTCTCTTACAAAGGAGGCACACGATTTCTTTGAGGAGCTCAAAAAATCATAACAACTGTTGCATGAACACACGGATGTGACCGTCCTTGCTTTCTTGACCAGATTTATGGCAATTAAGTCTAAGTACTTTTTTCCATCAACTGCGAGAATGATATCATAAAAATGATATGTGATATACTTGCACAACCTCACCAAGCGCCTAAAGATATGTATCATTCAAAGATCCGGATATCTAGTCTCGGTATGAACTATAAGAAAATTGATGTGTACTCGAACAACTGCATGCTATTCTGGAAAGAGCACGTCAACGAGAACATGTGTTTGAAATGTGGTAAACCGAGATATGTCGAAGTTGTTAATGACGATGGCGATCATGTGATGACAGATGTCGCACATAAGCAGCTTCGTTACTTGCCTGTGACACCTCGGTTGAAGCGGTTGTTTCTTTCAAAAACAACCACAAGACACATGAAATGGCACAAAGAAGATAAACGTGAGAACAAAGAATTCTTGACGCATCCGTCCGAAGGTGATGCATGGAAGGCGCTAGACCGTTTCAATCCAGATTTTTCTAGTGATGCGAGAAATGTTCGCATCGGGTTATAGACAGACGGATTCTCACCGTTCAGTACAAATGCCACACCATACTCCTGTTGGCCCGTCTTTGTCATTCCCTACAACATGCCACCAGCTTTTCGTATGAAGAACGAGTTCATGTTCCTCAGCCTCATTGTACCTGGATTTGATCATCCTGGGTCACGTCTCAACGTGATGTTGAAACCGCTGATCGAAGAATTGAAAGTGTTGTGGACAGGAGTCGAAGCGTACGACAGTTACAAGAAGTAGAAATTCAACCTTCGAGTTGCTTATTTGTTGTCCGTCCATGATTTGACGGCATACAACATATTTTCCGGATGGAGCACTCACGATCGTCTGACGTGTCCGATATATGCTTTGGACACAGATTGCTTTCGACTAACTCATAGAGGCAAGATATCTTACTTCGATTGTCGCAGACGTTGGTTGTCTTCGAATCACATATTTAGGCAACAGAGGCATGTCTTTAGAAAGAACACTGTTGTCACTAAAGGACCACGGAAACATCTCAACGGGTCAGAAATTTCTGATATGTTAGACAAACTGGTGCCAGATGAAGGTCGTCCTGGATATTTCGTAGGTTATGGAGAGGAACACAATTGGACTCACATAAGTGGACTTTGGGAGCTACCGTATGTGAAGTCGTTGATTCTAATGCACAACATTGATGTGATGCATCAAGAGCGTAACATGAGCGAAAGTATTATAAGCGCATGCATGGATATGTCTGGCAAAACGAAAGACAATATAAAAGCTAGACTAGATTTGGCAGACATTTGTCACCGTCCAATCCTTAAAATCTCTGAAAGTGGTGGCAAACCACGTGCTTCTTTCTGTCTTCAATCTAAAGAAAAGAAAGAAGTCATGAAATAGTTGAAAACTTTGAAATTCCTAGATAGTTACACACCTAGTCTGAAACGAGCCGTGAATATGAACACAGGAAACCTCATTGGGTTGAAGAGTCATGATTATCACATTATCATGGAAACACTCTTACATGTTATTTTCATGGCTATCTAGATGATGCAGTGTGGAAGGTTTTAGCCGAGCTCAGCTATTTCCATAAACAGCTTTGTGCTAAAGAAATCAAGATAGGGATGATGGATAGGATAGAGAAGGAGATACCCGTACTTTTATGTAAGATGGAAAATTTTTTCCATCGGGTTTCTTCAATCCAATGCAACATCTACTTAGCCATCTTCCATTCAAAGCTAAAGTTGGCGGTCCTGTGCAATACAGGTGGATGTATCACATGAAAGAGCGCTACGATATCTGAAACCAATGGTTGGCAACAGGGCAAGGGTGGAAGGTTACATCGTTGAAGCATATGCTCTTAAGGAAGTAGGATACTTTTCAAGTGTCTACTTTGCAGATGAA
Source organism: Neostapfia colusana (assembly GCA_030760725.1). NCBI lineage: Eukaryota > Viridiplantae > Streptophyta > Magnoliopsida > Poales > Poaceae > Neostapfia > Neostapfia colusana. The sequence goes on from JASWHV010000020.1 coordinate 47,244,078, forward strand.
TATAATGTCAATACTTTAGCGATGCGGTACAATATGTACGAAGCACCCCCTTTAAGCGACCTCTCCATTTTTCAAATGAGAGACACTACTGTTGGTAGCTACACGACCTACGTCCTAACCGAACGTGACAGGAGTGCTACTTTACTCTACATGTACGCAAATATAGAAGGCATTCGAGTAAGTGTTTCTACTACATTTATGCTAATCGATATATTTTGCTACACATGTATTCTAAAAACTATTTTTTTCAAGTTCAGCGAGTTCCACAGACAATGTTGGCCACATAGGCATCAACCTACGGCCAAACAAGTAGAAGGGATGCGACAAGAAGGAATAAATAGAGGGTCGGGTTTCCTATCCTGGTTTTGAGATTATGTAATACTTTCTCGTCTTCTATATATTATAAGTTACTATTATTAAAGAATTTATTATTTTAACTTACGATCATGTTTGACAGTGCCGGACTCACAATGTCCATAAAGATTTACGACAGCTGTTTTATGGATTGGTGAGTGTTAGAAGCTATGGTCGATATGACGTAAATGGATTTCGATTTTGTACAACTCATTTTGAAACTCTTCGTCCTCTCGCGGCAACATCAAATTCTGGTGTTGTGACGAGAGCAATTGACAATCAAGGGAATGTAACCGATTATTATGGGATCATTAACAAAATTCTTGAATTTACTTTTACGAGAAATAAGACACTTCGAGTTGTCTTCTTTGATTATGACTGGTTTGATAGCACTCATGGAACTCGAGAAAACTAATTTGGAATGGTGGAAGTCAAACATAAGGACCGACTACGAGGTTACGATACATTTGTTCTTTGCACACCAAGTGGAGTAAGTGTATTATCTTACTTATCTATGCACAAAGCTCAGTGCTTGGTGAGTGGTATATAAGGTGGATCCTCATGCGCGGTTATATATTCCTGGGGATGATGATTACCATAATAGTGAAGACGTTGAAGAAGTGTACCAAGAAGAAGAGTTGCCAGACACTTTTATCGATGAGCCTGGTGCAGGACTCGATCAATTAGTTGAAGATGTTGAAGATGTAGAGACAGATTATATGCGAAAACGGAAATTAAAACAGGTCAAGATATAAGATCGTTGGGTTGGTTTAATGAGTAGGGCACATGATAATGATGTTGATGAATTTTGAAATTGATTACAAGTAACGTTTCCTTTTAGATAGTAACATGAATTTTGTATATCTTATTTGCATATTTACTGATTATCTATTAAAACAGGATGGTGTTAAAGAAGAGTAAGAAGATGCATCTGACAAAGGGGTTCTTCCCCTCTAGAACTGAGGATGCTTTCGCTGGTGCCTCGTCGACCGGTAGCAGACACTCTCAGCTGCTGGGGTACGTTCGGAGCAGCTCTAGGGCTTCGTCATAGCAGTCCACATAGGTAAATTTCACTATTCTTTGATAAATTCTTCAAATTCAATTTCCAATTAAACTTACTTATGAATCATTTGAATATTGTAGTTTTCACCGACTAACTCAGTGGCTACGGGACCAGTTGAGATTGGCTACCCTTTGATGAGCCAGCCCTCGGCTAGCCAACCCTTGGTTGGCGAGCCTTTTGTTCCTGAGCCCTTAAACTCAACTGGTGACGAGCCTTCTGTGTCACCAGACGTGGTGCCCCAGCAGACGCGGAGGATGAGGAGGAATCACTTTGTCAGTCCTCCTGCGGTCCCTTCATAGAGGATCGTGATTCGTCCGGTCGAAGATAGGTAATAAAGTCATAGTGTTCAATTCGGGTTTCCTTTTGTTACTTAAGTAATGAATTAATAAATATCTTGCAGCGCTTCGTACGACGCGTCTTTTACCGGTGAGAGACACCACAGACCGGTAACGGTGTCCTCAGGTCCTTAGTGCGTTTGCACTATCTCGGGGTCATCAACGGGGTGCCTGCTACTTCATGGGAGGATTACGCATGCGGCCATCACCAGGAGCACAGCAACGTTCAGGAGGCCGTATGGGTCGATTTTATGGTAAGTATGTTAAATATAGTTTCTATGTTTTAACTCTTTAACTCTTTTAATGTATATCTCTTCAATATATTTTTTATCATAGGAAAGGTATAGTTTAGTGGACCCGGATAACCCTCGCATGTTTGAGGATGCGAGGAAAGTGTTTCACGTCAATGCTGCGAAGGCGGTTCGGCAAGCTTTGTCGAACGCTCGTATTCAAGTTATCAATGAGCACTTGAAGGCGAACCAGCACCACGTGCTACACTTCCGGCAGGAGAGCGAGAGGCACCTGACGGAGGAAGAGTACGCGTAGGTACGTGGGGTGTAGTAAATATTTTTTCTGAGCATGGAGCAGATACGTCAATGTTATTTTTAACGACTTACAACTATGTGCTGGTTGTAGGGTCGATCCGATGTATACTGGGCCCTTTGTCGGCACTGGGCTAGCGATGAGTTTAAGGCTAAGTTCCAAAGGGCTCGAGGGTGCAGAGGGGTCGAGGGGAAGCACAAACACGGCCAAGAGAATCACTTGCGTTTAGCTAAATGCATGGTAAGTGTATCTAACTTATGTTTATATATTCATAATATACTGTTCATACTAACACATATTGATAGGAGCGCGAGACGGGGGTGCCGCCGACCCGTGCTGAGATCTGGAAGAGAGGTCACAGGGACCCTTATCAGCCCCAGGGGTGCAGTCAGGTCGCAGCCGAGCGGTTGGTAAGTGTATAAACTATTCATAGTAAATATAACTATATGGATTGATGAACTTACACGGTTTTCTTGTTTCTCAGGCTAGGTATGGGGAGGAGGCTAGGAGGATACACGACGCGGATTTCGATTGGAAACATGAACCAATCGATCCTCAAGCCGCGTATGCAAGCGGAGGTGGAGAAGGCCACGAAAGGTGAGTTCATAAGTCATTTTATCGTTTTTAATTCAAAATATTCAAGATATTTCAATTCCATATTACTGATTCTTTTTTTATAGGCTCACCATATTCAACGAAGTTGTCGACTCGAGGGCGGAGGGACCTGCGAGAGGCAGCTCCACACAGTCTTTGTCGGCAGGCCCGAGTCGCTGTGTCTCGCAGGTGGAGACTCTCGCCCGTCAGGTCCAGGAGAGCCGTGAGCAGTACCAGTTGGACATGGAGGCGCAGAGGGCGACGATGGAGGCGCAGAGGGCGGTGATGGAGGCCACCATCTCCTACCAGCGAGCCTCCATGAAGCAGATGCAGCAGACGATGGAGATGCAACGGCAGGCGATGATGGTAAGTTAAAGTAATATAAATTTATCGCATTCTTAATAATATGTAATAACCTGTAACGTTTGCAATGACAGAGTTTCTTTCAAGGCTGCGAAGTCCAGGGGTTGCACCTTGAGCTACCTTCACTGCCACCGCCAATTCCACCGTCAAAACTGGAGCTACCGCCACCGGTGCACATTTCTCCGGATTTTCAGGTAATAAAAATGTTCTTACTTAGTCTTAATTCATCAAATGTAGTCAAATCTAATTCAACTTAGCTATTGTAGTCTTACTTAGTCTTAAATAATCAAACATAGCAAATATAACTCAAATTAACTAAAGTAAGTTCAATATGATCGATTCTAGCTTGTTTGATAAATTCTAGTCAAAAACAAAGTTCTAAACTAATCAATATGTCAAACAACTTCTACGTGTTGCAGGAATCAGCGACGGAGGCTCAAACTTTGTCGTCGTCTATAGCGGCGCCTGGACTGACGCACGGCGAGGACGTTGGCGGCTCTGGAGGTAGTGAACACTAGCGGATAGCCTCTCTTCTTTATTTTTCTATTCTTGTGATGAGATGCGAGACACCTTTTTGTTGTGATCGATGGAGATGTTATATATTGTCTTTTGGATATGCATTTGTGACTATTGCTGCTGCTGTTATGTGTTGTTATATATTTTGCCTCTATCGTGTTTCTGGCCATTGAGCCGGGTAGAATGTTTTGTTTTTTTAAAAAATAAAAAACTTTAATTGCGACGGCTTTTTATACAGTACCGTCGCAAATAAGGTTTACTGGTCGTCGCAAATTAACCTATGTTATTTGCGACGGTCGTAGTAAGGCCGTCGCAAATAGGTTCTTATTTATGACGGCCACCGCCTGCCGTCGTAAATTGTCGTGTCGGGCACATCCGCTGGGTCCAGACTCTTATTTGCCATGGTCGGCCGAAGCCGTCGCAAACAACCTTATTTGCGACGGTGGCCGTCGCAAATAAACTTAATTACGATAAAATACGAGCGACGGACGAAAACCGTCGCAAATAAGTAAAATCGTCGTAATTAAATTATTTGCGATGGTTTTTTACTTATTTACGACGGCCATGGTCATGACAAATCATCAGATTTCTATAGTGTTAATACCCTAATTACTTCTAACAGGTCTTAATCCGTATTGTTATAATTACCTCTTGGATCACCAAACAGTGTTTGCTAGCCACACGCGAATATAAGTTGAAGCTTAGGCTTGCCGCAGGCAGCCCTCCGGTGAGCCGACATCCCAGGCCTACGCGTCGTCCACGTAGTCGCCATGTGCCAGCAACGCGGGCACACATGCCTGCATGCCTGAATCAGCGACATGCACGCGCCACCTCAGCCGCACACGAGTCAGCACTACACAACCCATCTAGTGGAATCGGTTCATGAGGACCAGAGACTCAGTAGCCATAGTCTAGTCTTACCATCCACAGCACAGTACACCCCTGCTCCACTGACCCCTGGTTCACATGTCAGTGTGCACACAGTAATTTGCTAAGTCCACAAAATGAAACGCACACAAAATATTGTAAAACACATTTTTAAATATATGACAATTCCAAAAAAAACTCTGAAAATACTATTTGACCTCTAGAACATAATAGAAATAGATAATTGGCCTGAAAAATTTATGGGAATATTTAAATTAATTGTAACAATCCATAATCTTTTAAATAACTATAAATTAAAGAAATTCACATACAAGCTTCAAATTAAATAATCTCTTCACCAGTAATTCTATAAAAATCTCAGTAATCATATTCTTAGAGTTTCATTTGGCTTTCTTGGAGTTTATTTGTCTTTAGTATTTACTCACGTAATTAGGTTTTATAGCAATTGAAGAGTTCGCAGAAGAACCTGAGGACTCAAATCACGAAGAACTTCTCAAAGTGTATGAAGGAAAGCTCTAACTATCCTTGATCATATCGAACCTACTTTTTTGTAATCACTCCATTAGCTTGTTTCACATTGCATAATTGAATGCTTATTTTAATGATTGATTTAGTTAAGTCCCATTTGTATAGTGGTAGAAGTATTATGTCCATAACTTTCCTTCTTAAACCATAACTTTATGTTAATGTCAATTACTTGCCTATCGATAACGGTAACTTGGTGTCATCATCATATGAATGGATCTTGATGTCGGTTATTTGCTAACGCTGCAAGTAATATGAAACTCATGTCAGTTGCACGTTACCAAAGATTAGAAACCTAGAATTATGGCATTTACTTAGTTGTAATGCTGATCACCACAAACCCCTACTTGACTTGATGACATAACCATTTGATAGCTTAAGATCCTCGTCATTACACTATAATGATGACGAGAGCACTCCTTGTTGTAGAAGACTTATGAACTCTTGCCATGTTCACATCGCGAACCAATACACTGCTCACTGGATTTGCGAAAAGGTGTTAAAAGAGATTTTGTAGTGTGAGTTAGGATGTGGGATGGGAATCTAAGGAACTAGTGTTGTGTGGAGTGATGTGGTGGTCGAGGCAGGATGTGGTGAAGTAGCTGTGTGCTTTGGTTTAGTCCACTTGTTGTGGATTTGATGGAGCCGTCTCACCAATATAAGGATGGATTCGCTAGATCTCTCAGTACAAACATAAAATCGGTATGGGCGGGACTAACTCTATCTTTTGGTGACTTCTAGGTGAGTCATCTGGTGGCAAGTCTAACACACGGAACTAAGAGAAGACACGAGAAAGTAATTGTCCAAATAGCCTTTAGATGTGATAGTGGAATTACTCGGGGAAGATGTGATAAGTGTTATGTTACTCCCTGGCTAGAAGTGCATAGTCTGTGGTAAAGTGTACAAGCTCTATGGAGTGTTAATATATCCGAGAATAGACGTTCACGGTCTTGATATGCTATGACTTGAGTTACCAAAGATTAGCAATAGTATATCCCCTTGACATGTGTTTGTGGCAGTGTTTGGCATGTTTTGGAAAGTGATGTTGCGTGCTAGAGTAGCTAGGACCATGGGTCTGCGGATTCGTCTAAAACTTAGAGAACGTGCAGGATGCAGTGTAACTCTCCCAGGTCAGCACCAACCAAAATAATGATTCAACTTCCTCTCCCACTTATTGCAACTCTCTTTTCATGGAGAACCTTGCATAAAATTATTTTCGGCAAAACTAAGACGTATATCCTCTTCTTGCTTATACCCTCATGCATAAAACACCACGCTTGAGTAGTGTTAAGTCTTGATGAGTACCAACTACTAATCTGCATAGTATGAAACTCATTTCGTTCTGATGTGGGTACCAACTACTAATCTACATAGTATGAAACTCGTTTCATTCTGATGTGGGTACCAACTACTGATCTAAAGATTGGTACGGAAAGCACAAATGTACTTTGGTGAAACGGATCCTCACAGCCCTTCTGCATTTCTTGAAAAAAAGTTCCATATTATAGTTTTTATGAGATGATAACAAGTTTTAATGGATGTCTGTTTAGCATATGACTCCCCCGCCCGAGTTCTGCCCACTAGTTGTATGCCTCAGCCTACAGCAGGCTGCACCCTAATCACTTCGCCGGTCTGCCCCTACGTTGCTTCTTGCTACCCGTTCCTTCCCTCGAACTATTTTTGAGCCTCACGGCCATCGAAAACCTTGAACCTTGAAACACTAAACCCTCCGCTAAGTGAGCTCCATGTACAACATCGACTGAAATCTCTCCCACCCAAGCCGAGTAAATGCGTAAATAAAAGCACGTATATAGCTTTTGATAGAGAACATCAATACTTTAAGGAGCTTAATATATAGATTAAAGAAAAACAGGAGAGTACATATGGCATCATACCTTTGCCTCAGTAGTTGCAGTAATATATTGCTGACCCTCTTTTACATGCTGGTACCTTTCGATTATAGATCTCATGCTGTCAGAAAGAAATTAAACAATCGGTTACTATTCGTTACGTTTGGCTGTTTATGCTGTTGTCATTTTTTCAATTAAAGGATTCAAAACATTCATAATCTAGTTCTTTACTTAAAGACTCAAACATAGCCTTTAGTATTAAACAACTATTTGATTTCATATATACCATCAGGTTAGCCTTCAGCATAATAACTTTGTGCGAGTCACCTTGTTAAATTGTTACTTAATCAGCTTTTCCCATGTAGTGAGATTCAGCAGTGCATATAATATATTCAAGTCGTGGGGAGCTATCCTATATGCAATGACAATGCCTACCACCTTGAGAACAGGAAAATGTTTTCTCTAGAATATATTTTGGTTGGATCGCTAACAATGGATATCCAAACTTAGAAATTAAAGAAAATAGGATTCTCATTATTTAGCAAAAAATGAATAGTGAGATAGAGGATCTATAACATAGATACTAAACACTATCACAATTTGACATCCTAGTTTCTATGCGCATGGAATAAATGTAACATAATTGATATCAAGCATATATAAACATGAAATATTCAATAAACAATCTCTGCTATATACATAGAACCTTTCTTTTATACACCTGTATTGTCCATGCACTACAGGAAACCCGATCATTTGCGACGGCTAAAATTATTTGCGACGGACAACCCTCGCAAATAAAGTAAATTGCGACGGTTAACCCTAGCCTATCATAAAAAAACAAGCCGTCGCAAATAGAACCCTATTTGCGACGGCTACGACTGCAGCCGTCGCAAATAGATATTTATTTGCGACGGTCAGACTTGTGGTCGTCACAAATTAAATAACCGTCACAATTTAATGCATGTTTGCGACGGGCAAACAAAAAGCCGTTGCAATTAACGAAGTCATCGCAAATTAACGGGATATACCCGATCGAGCGTCGTCCCGACTCACACAACTCTCACCGCCGCCGCCGCCGCGCCTGCCTCCCGCCGCGTCGCCGCCTCCCGCCGCGCCGCTGCCGGCTCCTGCCGCCGTGCTCCGCCGCGCCCGCTGTGCCCCGCCTTCCGCCGCCCACCGCGCCACTGCCCGCTGCCCGGCTCCCGCCGCCCGCGCCCGGCCGCCCCCACCTCCAGTTTTCCGCAGCCCGCTGCCGCGCCCGCCGCCTCTTGCTGCCGCACCGCGCACGCCGCCTCCCGCCGCCGCGCCGCCTCCCGTCGCCGCCGCGCTCGCCGCCATCGCCGCCTCTCGGTAACCTCCTCCATCTAAATGCATTTTTTCATTTTTTTCTTGTTATTAGTTAGATTTGGTTAGAGTATAGTTAATTCGATGTTGTTTTAGAGTAATATGTTATTAGTTAGATTTGGTTAGAGTATAGTAAAATCATTTTATTGTTTTCAATTCAAAATATTTAAGATATTTCAATTCCATATTACTGATTCTTTTTTAAAGGGTCGTTATATTCAGCGGAGTTATCGACTCGAGGGTGGCGAGACCTGCGAGAGGCAGCTCCACACAGTCTTTATCAGCGGGCCCGAGTCGCCGTGTCTCGTAGGTGGAGACTCTCGCCTGGTCCAGGAGTGTCGCGAGCAGTATCAGGCGGTGATGGAGGCGCAGAGTGTGACGATGGAGGCCACCATCTCCTACCAGCGAGCCTGCATGGAGCAGATGCGGCAGACGATGGAGATGTAACAGCAGGCGATGACGATAAGTTAAAGTAATTTAAATTTATCTCATTCTTAATAATATGTAATAACCTGTAACGTTTGCAATGACAGAGTTTCTTTCAAGGCTACGAAGTCCAGGGGTTGCACCTCGAGCCACGTCCACTACCACCATCAATTCCACCGCCAGAACTGGAGCTACCGCCGCCGATGCACATTTTTCCGGGTTTTCAAATAATCAAAAATGTTCTTACTTAGTCTTAATTTATCAAATATAGATAAATCTAATTTAACTTAGCTATTGTAGTTTTACTTAGTCTTAAAAAATGAAACATAGCAAATCTAACTCAAATTAACTAAATTAAGTTCAATATGATGAATTCTAGCTTGTTTAATTAATTCTAGTCAAAAACGAAGTTCTAAACAAATTCATATGTCAAACAACTTCTATGTGTTACAGAGATCGGTGACGGAGGCTCAAACTCCGTCGCCGTCTATACCGGCGCTTGGACTAACGCGTGGCGAGGACGTTGGCGGCTCTAGAGGTAGTGAACGCTAGCGGATAGCCTCTATTCTTTCTTTTTCTATTTTTGGATGAGATGCGAGACATTTTTATGTTGTGATTGATTGAGATGTTATATATTGTCTTTTAGATATACGTTTGTGACTATTGCGAGACACTTTTACTGTTGCTGTTACATATTTTGTCTGTGTCGTGTTTCTGGCCATCGAGCCAGGTAGAATGTTCTGTTTTTTTTTAAATAATCTTAATTGAGATGGCTTTTTATACAGTACCATCGCAAGTAAGGTTACTGCCGTCGTAAATTAGTCTGTGTTATTTGTGAAGGCCTTAATACGGCGGTCGCAAATATGTTCTTATTTGCGACGGCCACAGCCTACCGTCGCAAATTGTCTTGTGGGGCCCATCCACTGGACCGGGCACTTATTTGCGACGACAGACCGAAGGCGTCGCAAACAACGTTATTTGCGACGGTGGCCGTCGCAAATAAACTTAAGTGCGACAAAATATGAGCGACAGTCTAGCAAAACCGTCGTAATTAGATTAAACCGTCGCAAATCGTCGAGATTCCTATAGTGATGTACATTTTGTTTAGCGGATCACGATAGTTTTCACATTAAAAGAGAATTGCAATAATGGTACTGCTGTGTTATAACCACACGGGCTTAGGAGACCTATGCAGGACAGAAATGAACATATTATAATTCCGTTGATGCCAATCAGATGGTACGGTTAGGTTGTGTTCAATAGGCGCGGGCAGCAATATATCTATTCCTAGTAATAAGAAGTTTTGCAGCATGCACAAAACACATGAAACAACAAAGGATTAATAAATATATTTATTTCAGTGACTATGCATCATGTGTGAAATGAGAAGAATTAATTATCCTTGCATTCATCTTCTCTTCAATTTCTTCATAATCCTTTGGGTTGAACATGTTATTAGAGACTAGCTAGGATTGCGTGATTAGTTCGAAGCTAGCTAAATGTCGTGGCCAGACATCTAAGTGTGAGTAATAGATATCGCAAATACGAAGTAGTATTTTTTAAACTATGGTCTGTTGCCTATAAATTTCACGAAGAGAAAACAAGGGATCATAAATTATAAACAATACAAAACTAGCCATATGTTCAAGATACACAAATTAGCATGATCTTTCATACAGACATAAAAAACTAACAAAATTTAGAATTGTGCTTATGATGCTTCTTCTATCATGATATGTCATCATTACTTCGTAAGAAATTATTTGTACTGTTTTATTACAAGACTATAATTTTTGAAGCCTATTTTAGGAAACTACAACTACTTTGACCCTTAGTAACAGAAACTACAAGTTCTGCGGCAAATGTGTGGTTGATGGGTGGGATCATACTATGGAGTGTTTGTGTGAATGACATGTGGGACCAGGCCATAATGTTATAGTTTCTTGTTACTTGGGATAAATAGTTCTAGTTTTGTGAATGAAATTTTAATGTTTTATTAGTTGTATGTTACAAGGGTACAAATAGTTATAATTTTATGAAATTTACATAATAGAATGTACCATCTGAAAATTATTGCCCTAGTGTGAAATAGATCATATCAATCACTTCTGTAACATCTAACTGACGCTAATATATCTCTTGTTTACATTACCTTCCACTACATTTAACACGCATGAAGATTACAGAGTTGTTTGTCTATTTTCCCGTAAAGCGCTGTAACCATATATTATATATGGCTTGTAACTACAGATATCAGTTTCAAACACGGTACTTGTGTAGTATGTAATAAAACAGACACACATATATATGTATACAATATTAGTGCATATAACGGTAATGACTTGCAGACTGTGTAGAACGAGGTGGGAATCAAGATCTAGTTTGCATCGACAGTAACAAGTTAGGTAATACTCTCTCAGTTTTAAAATAAATGACATTTAGTATAGCTAGTTTAATTTAAATTGAACTAGATTTGTTGTTTTAAACATTATTTATTTTAAAATGGAGGGAGTAAAATATTAGGACTCTAAGACAGTGAGAGAGAGATCTGAAATATTATTGAAAATTACAAAATCCTAAACCCATAATTGGCAAAAAAAATTGCATACACAGAAACCAGCGGCATGAGCGATCACCATGGCAAACAATCAACCGCAACAAAAGATTTCAAACGGAATACACAAATTACCTGCAGCTAGAGAAGTCGTATAGCTGGCCGGTGTTGGTGAAGATGATAGCGCCAATCTGGGCGTCACAGAGGGTTGCCAGCTCCTTCGCCTTCTTGAACATGCCGGCCCTCCTCTTTGAGAAGGTGACCTGCCGGCTTGTCTCGTTCTCTATCCTCTTCAGGACGGTCTTCCCCCGTACCATGACGACGCCTGGCAGAAGGTCGCAAGTCGCCGACTAGCGCGAAGGGGAGAGAAGAGAGGAGAGAGAGACGACCTGGGGGAGAGAGATGGAGAGTGGGCTGTCTGTATTGCCTTTTGTAGATTGTTTACGACAGAATTTTTTGAAAATACGAACTAGCCACTGCTCTCCTTTTAAAGACGGGTGCTGCTTACTTTTGTGTTACTACGGAACTTTCTAGGAACACACGATGTGATAGCCGTACCTTCTTATCTGCTGATCGGAGCAGTCGACACGTGCATGAGGGAGAAAATTTGTCGTTGGTGTTACAGGTGGAGCTGATAAAAGGTCCAAAATAAACTAGAAATATAAAGGGGGCGAACAGATTAAAATTAGCTCAAATTTATATTTGTTTTTAAACTAATATTTGACAAAGATCAAAATAAATTCTGAAAGAGCATGTAGGCGGTTGAGTCCTACCACCCTAGCTACAAAAATCAATGAAACCATAACATATGTTTTCCATTATTAACTAGTGATATACCTCGCGCGTATTTGGGTGCTTAACCAAGATCAAGGAGAAAATAAAATACCCCGTGCAAGATGGCGTTGATGGCTGAGTTATGGTGTTCGAGTATGTAATGCATGACTGTTTTTACGCATGCCCTTTGGGTAGGCACTGTACGACTGATTATTAGACTGATTGGAATACGAGACGGTACATGCAACATAATACGTTTAAAGCAATCAACATCTCATCTGAGACAGAACGGTTGACTGGACCCAAATACGAAGATCGAATTGGAATTTGTTTTTTCGCTAATACGTTGATCAAATAGGAACGGAGGGAGTATATTCTATTGATAACCAGACGATAATGATTTAGCGTATGAATTTAAGCATCTCCACCTAACTCTTGAGTCGTTAGATATATATCAAACTGCTACAACTTATAATTTTTTATAGTCAACACATAATTATATAAAAATAGAAAAGTAATTGTCAAAAAGCACACTAGTCTTAAAATAAATCTGATGATTTAGCATTTCTGTTTATTATTGGTCGTGTGAAGGGACATAAGAAAAGTTCAAACGGTGATGTACCTAATGTTAATGCCCTGGCTCGACCGGAGAGTTGAACGTTGGCCCATCCATTTTAAAGTCTTATCTCGATTCTAATAATAAATGTCTCTCCTCTAGTGTAAGATGTTCACATCCACAAACTGCCTAGCTAGTATGATATATAGTACGTACAGCTTTGTCAGCTTGGTGCCAAGGGTGCTGAACCTGGAGATATTATTTATTTTGCCAGTTCAGACAACTACTCTGAATAAGCCGCATGTAGTGCTGAGCCTGATGCTCAGCACATATATCCGACAGAGCAGCAATATACCTTTTCCATACTAAATATAAAAGTATTGTTTTGTAATTTCCAAAAAAATTAACACACAACAAACCCTAATCTTTTGAAAATCCACACCAAACCAGTATAAACTCAAACATTGGCTCAAAGCTCATAATAAATGTATTTTGTTTTGTGACGTCTACCTAGTAATTTGTGGCTCTAATGTCGTGGCGTGCAAATTTTTGCTACCTATTAAAAATTTCAAGTCATTATCCACTGAAAAGCGAAGTAGCCATACTATCAACGGGATTATTCTTGTTAGGCTTTATATCCTTAAGCTTCATGTAACACACTGCAGGCACAAATCTGACGTGTTCACAACAACAAGCACACCTGGTTTAGAATTATGACAGTTTTTGTAGCTAATGCGGCCGGTGGTGAATTATAGCCTACACTACTTATCGCCACTCATTTGGTATGGTTCGTTCATCTCCTTATAATCATCACAAACACTTATGCCTGCCATAATTATTATCATACACAGAAGTGGCAAATATATGGAAAGAAAGAAATCTGCAGCCCCTCCAAGATTTCACGATTAAACATCTCAAAAGACCCGCTAGTCTCTTTTTGTGTACTCCATAGTCCAGACTGGAATTTAGTCAAAAACGCGTGAGCAATGAGACATTGAGACCGGCCGGCCTATCGCAGAAACAGATGCAGTGAAACGTGACACCACGTGTGAACTGTGACCGGCCACTAAGTACCAATAGGTTGGCTGTGACAAGAAAACTAGAAAGCAAACTGGCATTTTCCAAGACCAATATGTTTAGATCTCCAAGCACAAGTTGGCACGTGAGATGGTCTGCCGTCCAGCTTATCTACCTGATGAGACATCTAAAATCAGAACTAATTATCGCTGGGGTGTTAGGAGCAGTTCCTATCTACAGCCCAGTAACATGCATGTGCTTCCATATAGAACTACCTTTCTATATATATGAAGAATGGGCTGAAACTTGACCGTGTTTTACTGTTTGGTAGACAGCTTTTGACAGGCTAGGGGGGCCCACCCACACCTGCACCTACGACATATACACTACTAAAAAGGGGTTTCTAGTGACGTGTAACTTGTTGGAAAATTTAGGTATTTTTGGTTTAGTTTGATCCACACAAGAAAGTATAGTATATATAAGTATGAAAATTATGATGGATCTCTTGGATTCTAGCAATAGCAATATATACACAATATCACTAAAGGAAAGATATGAGACTCAGAGTAGTACCAAAGGACCAGCACCGAAGACAGTAGCAACACCATTCCCAACAGTAGATATTTTGGGTTGCTCAATGTAGTGAGTCTCATTTAATTAGTGTAGAGAAGATCATTGATGTAATATATTCATGTTGCAGTGTAGATCATGTGCATGAATACACGAAGTATTCGTATATGAGCACCAACACAAGGAGTAGTCGTACAAGAGTTCAAAAAGGAAGAATGAGAAGTCACATGAATGTGTTCCTCAAAAATCGTATTCACTTTCTATCCCACAACAGAATCTCTAGAGAGTGTCGATTTTAGATACCTGCTCACTCTTATTTCTGTGCACACTAGAAACAGGGTCGGAAACATGTAGAGACAACACAACAATGACCGTGTAGAGAAGGGGGAAGAGATATGTTTTCCTTGTATTCACATGGAGAGAAAATCTCTTTATATAGGTACTAGGGAGAGAGCAAGAATGAATAAGCCGAGTTAAGACATTCATCAGTTCACATCAATTCAACTATTATGACTCAACCATTAACACATCCATTTCTAGGGATAAGTTGGTATAGTATGTCTTAATCATTAACGTGTATGTTACTAGTCATAAGTATGTTTGTTATGACTCAACCATTAATGTGTCCGTTACTAGTAATAGTGGATCGAATTGATCGCTGAAAACAGCAAAACATGGCACCACACCAGTGCGAAGCGGTGCGGTATAGCTTGTCTCAACGCGCGTGTGCGGCAGAACCTTCACTCTCTCACATCGTCACAACAGATAGACAATAATCTACTGTATATAAATTAATTTAATATTATCTTAATTTCACTCTAGCATACCCCAACATGCTTGGGATAAAGGCTTGGTTGTTGTTGATCACTACAGAAATCCCGACGATTTGCGACGGTCAGGCCGTCGCAAATAAGTATAAAATCGTCGCAAATAATCAAATTGCGACGACTTTACTTATTTGCGACGGTTTCCGCGCCGCCTTTTGCCGCAAATCAAACTAGTTACCAACTTAAACTATAAACACCCTAGTTAATTGTCAACTTAAACTACAACTACAAAACTATAAACTAACTACAAAAAACAATTTAATTGCCAAATTAATTACAAATTACTCTAAAACAATATTCAATTAACTCTATTCTAACTAAATCTAACTAACAAGAAAAAAATTAAAAAAATGCATGAACATAGGTTACCGAGAGGCGTCGGGCGCCGGAGGCGGGGCGGCCGGGCGCGGGAGCCGGGAGGCAGGGGGCGGCCGGGCGCTGGAGCAGGGAGGCGGTGTGTGGCCGAGCGTCGGAGCCGGTGCAGGGAGGCGGCGGGTGGCCGGGCGCCGGAGCCGGGAGGCAACGGGCGGCGGGTGGCCGGGCGCCGGACCCGGGAGGCGGCAGGCGGCCGGGCGCGAGAGCCACCAGGAGGTGGTGGGCGGCGGGGGCCCGGCGCGGGAGGCGGCCGGGAGGCGGGCGGCGGGCGGAGGGGCGCGGCGGCGTGGCAGGAGGCGGGCGCGGTGGCGGCGGTGGAAGTGACGTGAGTCAGGAAGGAGGTCGGCCGGTTATATCACCATAACTTGCGACAACTCCATTAATTGCGACGGTCCTTGGGTTAGCCGTCGTAATGTATTTAACTTGCGACGGCCGTTTCTCTGGCTGTCGCAAGTAAGCATTTATTTGCGGCAGTTTATTAATTTGCGACGGCCCCAGGTCTGGTCATCGCGAATCAATATCTATTTGTGACGGCTGAAGTCGGAGCCATCGCAAACTGAAGCCTCTTTACGACGGCTTTTTTGCGACGGCCTCGGGTAAGCCGTCACAATTTAATTTATTCACGACGGTCGGCCATCGCAAATAATCCTAGCTGTCGCAAATCATCACATTTCCTGTAGTGGTTGTTGTTGTTGTATTATCTTAATTTCACGTGTGGGTTTAATATCCTCCTATTATTTCAGATATGCCTTGGAATTAATTGGACCTAATTATAATAAATAGGCATGAGGCTAAATCTCTAATAATACCTACCAAATTTCAAGCCATGTAGGAAATACTCTCGGTCCTATTGTTGTTTGATATATCTGTGTTTTGCTGGAGATTGTTAAATTGAACATCCATCTAGAATAGAGATTACGCTCATCCACAATTGAAAAATAGATTATGCTTTAAATTTATGGTTTTGTGCGAATAAGTTTTATCAATGCCTTTGTTGGTACTGGAATGTCGTAAGTATTTCCTCAATTTGGAGCATATAAGTCATACTCCTTGGCCTTTCATGAGCATCTAGGGATTACAAAATCTCATAGATTGTGACTATTCATATAGTTCTATTCCTCAGTAGGTGCTCTATATATCAACATCTCTGCTTATCCAAGCCACTCAAAATACAATAAGATATAACTAGCTTACTATACATAACAAGGGAGTAGTGCATCTCTAGCGCAGTAGGATTTGTACAAACATATTGTCGTCTTGGTAAACTAATAGCTTTTTTTAACACCCTAATTCACATAATCCCCGATCATAAAAGGTGAGTTACCACTATGGTATTACTTCATGTGGGTATCAAGCCCATATCTCTTGATGCTTCATCTGTCACATTTCGTGATAACCTCTTAGTGAAGAGGTTTGCTTGGTTTTTAGTTGTCTAGATGTAATCCAACGCTATTACTTAAAGTTTTTCATTTTTCGGGAAGATTTCAACTACGTTTTAACATGCCTTGATGATTTTTTTCATGTTATCTTTAGAATAGTCGACCTTAGAAATCATAGTTTGATTGTCACATAAGAATAGCATGAATTGGTTTCCCAACTATTATAAGTTCATTATAAGTTCAAACGACCAATTGGCTTCAAGAGTGAGAGTGTCTAGTGTTGTGCATTACTCTTTACTAGGTCCACAAGTGGTCATATCCAGGGTTTGAAACAAACCAACTAAGTTTTCTCACAACAAACGAGATATTTGGCCTTGTAGCGCTTGCTAGATACATATGAGCCTATGATATGGGAGTATTTCGGTTGATCCCTTATTGTACTATTATTCTTTCGTATCAGCACACAAGAATCATACAGAGTTTAATGGGAATGAGATGGTTTGATCTTTTGGTGGAGATGGATAACTCGATTGATGGATGGAGATGACAGTCACAGTCCGACTACAATCGTCCTAGGATTCTACGCCTTTGCAACTGATACACTAACTCCAATGGTCGCCGTGATATTGTGGTGCATGACAATCTAGTCACAAGGTTATTCATTCTGCAATCAATTGAAAAACCAACAAGAACTAGTAGAACAAGCAATGAATTGCGAGATTACTATGAAGGATTCAAACTGAAAACACAATATGGTGTTGTTCTAAATCAATTAAAACGGATGATCTAGTCGACACACACGTCTAAAGAATTGATAGTGTTGGTGTGGATGTATCAATAGTGTTGATGTCCTCGACATCCTCCCCATGATGCATTTGAGTCATGCACGACTGAAGCTCATCTTTCTCTCCCAAATATGAATTCAAATCCACAACGTTAAATATGAAAATAACCCCAAAATCTACAGGTAGACCTAGCTTACGTAAGTTCTTAGTAATTTTCTTTAAGACTTTAAACGATCCATGAACTGTAGGCATGAAGTTAGACTTTCTCAACTTAGGAAACCTATCCTTTCACAAAATAACCACACAAAATCTCCAGATTCAAAGATCAATAGTCTTCTACCTTTATCACCAGCAAGTTTATACTTAGCATTCATGTGCTCTATATCTTCTTCAGTGTTTCATGCAATTTAGCATCATAATTCAATTTTTCAGGAGATGGTAATGGCATTTAATCAATAGGAGCACGAGGCAATATTCCAAAAACAATCTCAAATGGGCACATCTTTGTAGTAGAATGCAAGGAGTGGTTATAAGCGAATTCAATATGAGGCAAACATTCTTTCCACATCTTAATGCTCTTCTTTAAAATAATTTTTAACATTGTAACAATTTTATATTAACAACTTTAGTTTTACCGTAGTTTGAGGGTGACAAGTAGTGGAAAATAAAAGGCATAGTCCCCAATTTAGCCTATAATGTTCTCTAAAAATGGCTAAGAAATTTAGTGTCTCGATTAGAAACAATTGTGTTTGGGAATAATCAGATGTTTCTTCTTCAATATTGTCAATGACAATGTTTTTATACTTCTTATGCTTGTACTTACACTCCGTGCAAAAACTAGCCCAGTGGTCAGGCTTGCCATAGACAAAACAATCTCTTCCCTTTGTTCTTTTTCTTCTTCAAGGTAGAGATTTGATTGAATTTTGTTGGATTAGAAATTCCCATTCTGCACCAAATTTGTATTAGAGTTTCCCTCAAGTTCTTTCCCTCGAATATCCTTTGCTCTTGTTTTCTCTTCAACATACAGATACACAATTAAATGAGCGATGATGAATTATTATCTTTTATATTTCAAAGAAGTAGCAAAGCTCCTCGAAGATAGTGGTAGCTGAGCAACAATGCACCCTATCACAAACTTCTTAAGCAATAGACATGAAAAGTGCTCGAGCTTTTTAGCAAGTGACTGTATTTTTCATGAACCTGTTATACTACCAGACCGTCATCGACCATTTTGTAGTCGTGAAACTACTCCATGACATACATCCCGCTACCTGCATGAGAGACTCTAAATTTTGCATCAAGTGCATCCCACATTCTCTTTTCACTAGTAACCCTGTAGACATCCACTAGGTGATTGCCTAGAACGCTATTCACGACACCTCTAAACAAATTTTACTCACTGTCTCATAGGCTCTCTCCTTAGTTGAGAGCCCTACATGATGAATAAGTTTGCCTTCTATGAGGTGAATAACATTCATGACAGTCAACCAAATATCATCTTTACATGACAATGCTTATAGTTAGATATTTTTTGGTTTAATTTAATCTATATTTGGCATAAATCATGACTTGCACATGAATCATAAGTATGACAATTATGATCGATTCTTTTCTCTCATCTCTAACACTAGTAATGCATAAAATTACCAAAGCTAACATATGAGACCTAGGGTAGTAGAGGAGGGACCATTGTCCAAGGCACCGATGGCGTTGTTCCTAATAGTTGACATGTTGGGCTGCTAGAAGTAATCGATCTCGTTTGGGCTGTAGAGAAGATCGTCGTTACAGCGTAGTCACATTCCTGTTCAAATCAGTTGCATGAACATATAAAGTAGTCATACATGAGACGAATACACAAAGTAATCGTACACGAGCACGGATAGAAAGATCAATCAGTCATGCAAACCCATTCCCCAAAATCATATTCTCTCTCTATCTCACAGCAAGATCTCAAGAGAACGTTGATTTCGAAGACATACTCCCTCTCGTTCCCGTGCACGCATGAAACAGAATTGATAACACTTAGAGGCAACACAACAAAGGACACTCTATGGAGGAGGATAGAAGAAATATGTTTTTCCTTGTCTTTCATAGGGAAGGAGGGCCTCCTTATATAGGCTTCCGGGAGAGAGTCAGAATGAATAAGCCGAGTTAATTCATTCATTAATTCACATTAATTCAACCATTATAACTCAATCATTAACACATCATTTTCTAGTCATAAGTGGATTTGTTATTGACTCAACCATTAACACATTTTTTACTAGTTATAAGTAGATCCATTATATCTAAACCATTAACACGTCCTTTAATAGTTATAAGTGGGTTAAATCAATCGCCAAAACGATAAAACATGGCACCGCACAGCGTGACGCGGTACGATTTGGTTCAACGCGCGCGCTTGTGGCACAACCTTCACTCTCTCACACACTCACAACAAATATACAATAGTCCACTGTATATAAATAGTTTAACCTCCTTTTTATTTCCCTTACGAGATTAAGATTCTCCTAGTATTTCACATATGTCTTCAAATTAATTGAACTTTAATATAATAAAATGTGCACCAGGCTCAAATATCAAAAGATAACTCTCTGGAAGTCATCGAATCTCCCAATATACAAAGGTCATTCGCACAGTATCCAAATTAATATAGAATGTTTTATCTAAACTAGACACCAATATAGAACAATTACATGTTGTTGGATCCACAAATAAGTTAAATATAATTGCAATAGTTATGCATATGTGCATTTAGGCATAATACAATGCTTCCAACACGATATTTGGGTTAGATCAAGGTGCCCTAATGAAAATACCAAGGGGCACGATATGAGTAAAATCAAGATGCACAAACGAAAGCACCAATGGGTGAAAACAAGTGATTGCTTAAACTCTGGAATTTAGGGTGGAAAAAAACTGTAACCAAACACTGGATCCGATCTAAACAAACCAAAACCGACCAGACCGGGACACAATTTGGTTAGGATATGTGAAAACCGATTTTTTTTATTTTTTTATTTCCGGTTACCCGAATTAACCGGAATTGGCCCATTAACTTAACAAATCTGGCCCAATACCTAAATAAACCAGTCTCCGGCCCATCCCAACTCCCACCGCTCCATTCCCGTGTTAGCTTGCTCAGCCACGGCCCACCCCCATGCCCCACTGCCCGCCTCCTTGCGCCACGCCGCACGCCGCCAGCCACGCCGCCCCACGCCATGTCGTTTGGCTCGCTCAGCTGTGGCAGCACCGCCCGCTGCAACCTCGCGCCCGGCCTACCCTCGCGCCCTGTCGTTCTACTCTCGTGCCTGGCCGCACGACACGCCCCGCTACTCGCCTGCTCTGGTTTTTTCAGTTTAACCGAAAACCGAACCGGCATTTTTGGTTAACCAGTGGATCGGTTTCTCTTTTAGTATGCATTATTTCAGTTTTTATTTTTTAATAATCTAACTTTAGAAAAAACCAAAAACAAACCTATTGTTTTATTCAAATAAACCGAATGCCCACCCTGATCTAAAGGTTTAGATAACACATTTATTATTTCCTTACTAAAAA
Source organism: Neostapfia colusana (assembly GCA_030760725.1). NCBI lineage: Eukaryota > Viridiplantae > Streptophyta > Magnoliopsida > Poales > Poaceae > Neostapfia > Neostapfia colusana. The sequence continues at coordinate 47,265,277 of JASWHV010000020.1, forward strand.
CGTAAACGACAAGGCCACAGTGCCCAATTGTCAATGTTGTTCTCTCTCAATAATATTTTTTTTATTGTTTCAATACTGCTTCTGTAGGAAATGGGCACTGAGCACATGTCCCGATTATTTTAAATACAGCCAAACAAGCTGACGAAACAAGAAGGCATCCGAATCTTGGTCCTGGTAAAAACTCTTTGTTCTTCTCTATATTTTGATAATTGATCTATCGCATAGAGAAGTATAGGTTTGATAGATCTATACTTATGCACCAATTACGAGGTTGTTAAATTTCAACTTAACTTAGAATTTGTGCTGGGTACAGAAACTGTGTTGATGTGTAAGCCTTGTGCGTGTGTGCCATGGCTGTTTACGTGTGCATTGATCTAATAAATGCATGTTTGCATGCTTGCATGTAGGGAATGCACGTAGGAAGCTGCATGTTATGTTGCATGTTTGTATTTCTGCACGTAGGAGACTCGTGGAAGCAGTCCGGCGGATCGGTTGATCGTGCCGTAGGTGTAGGAGTCATGTCCGGGTTTGTTGCATCGTTTACTTGATATATGGAACAGAATTCAGGTGTTGAGCCTGTGAAGCTCGCGCCAGAACAAACAACCAGCTCGACCTTTCTTCTCTTTCGCGTGAGTGCAAGCACCGGCGTGAAGCTCCGACGAGTTAAGAATCATCTTGCTACCAAACAATTGGCATCAGAGCCAGTAAAGGAGATGGCAGGAGAAGGCTCGTGATCGCCGGCTGCCGACGGATGTCGGGGACGCTCCCCGTCACGCAGGCCGAGGGGATCACGAGTCAGAAGCGAGCACGTCATCGAGAGGATTGTCGAGAAGGTGACGCTGGCAGCACCGGCGAACTACCCAATTCTGACGAAGACGAACTACAACGAGTGGTCGCTGCTGATGAAGATCAAGTTGGAGGCCAGGTCGCTGTAGGAAGCCGTGAGCAAGGGAGGAGCCGAATTTCAGGCGGATCAGATGGCGTTGGATGCCATTTGCAGTGCTGTACCCGCAGACATGATTGCCACACTTGCTGTCAAGCCATCCGCAAAAGAGGCATGGGATTGCATCAAAGTGATGAGGATTGGGGATGATCGTGTGCGGAAGTCCATGCTGCAGAAGATACGTCGTGAATACGAGCTACTTTCCCTTCGTGAGAAAGAGTCCATTGAGGACTTTGCAATGCGACTCAATAATCTCACGAATCAACTGGCCACACTCGGTGATCCTGAACCGGAGGAGAAGATAGTTGACAAGTACCTTCACATTGCACGTTCACGGTACAAGCAGTTAGTGATCTCCATAGAAACTTTGTTAGACTCGACGAGTCATTCAGTGGAGGAGATCACAGGGCGTCTTAGAGCAGCCAAAGAGGATGTGAACGTAGGAGAAGTGCGCGAAGATGGTAAACTTTATCTCACTGAGGATCAGTGACTTGAAAGGTACAAGCAGAAGGATTACGCCGGTACAAAACACTCTGGTGGTTCTAGCAACCGTGGAAAGAGTTGGTGTAATGGAAAAGGTGGAGGTTTCAACAAGAAACAAGTTTCACCTGGCCGGTGCGAATCTGGCTCCAAGATGGATCGTGGCAAAGACAAGTGCCACAACTGCGGCAAGATCGGTCATTGGGCGCGTGATTGTCGTGGCAAGCCCAAAAGGGAACAAGCGCATCTGGTACAAGATGATGAGCCTAGCTTACTTCTGATAGAAGACGTGACACCTGTCCAATGTGTGGAAGTGATCCCTGCAAGTTTGAAGTTTGGGTTGGGGAACACCACGTCACTTGTTCCCGCTGTGGAGGATCGCGACAAGACACTCGGAGCAGTGGGTGAGAATGTCTTGGCAATCAACAAAGACATGGAAGATCGAGTTGCACGTCAATGGATATTTGACACCGGAGCATCCAACCACATGACGGGGGTTCGTGATGCGTTCAGCGAGCTGGACACTAGTGTAACCGTAACCGTGAAGTTTGGTGATGGATCTGTTGTTCGTATTGAAGGATGCGGGACAGTTTTGTTCAGCTGCAAGAATGGAGAACATCATTTGCTTGCTAACGTGTACTATATTCCTCGGCTTACGGCAAATATAATCAGCTGCGGGCAACTCGACGAAGTCGGGTATCAGATTCATGTACAAGGCGGTGTGATGTGGGTTCGTGATGAGAATCTGCAGATGATTGCCAAGTTTCAATGTACACCGGGGAGGCTGTATGCCCTTGATGTCGAATTGGCTCGACCCGTCTGTCTGAGTGCAGTGGCTGGTGATGACGCATGGCGTTGGCACGCTCGATTTGGACATGCTAATTTCGGAGCCCTTCGAAGGATGTCACGTGAAGGCCTGGTGCGGGGATTACCACTCCTCAACCAGGTGAACAGAGTGTGTGAAGCGTGCCTGGCTGGGAAACATAGGCGAGCTCCGTTTCCATGTCAAGGTGCAAGGAATGCCACTGAAGTACTGGAGTTGGTACATGGAGACATATGTGGCCCCATCACGCCAACAACACCCAGCGGTAAAAGTTATTTTCTCCTACTTGTCGACGATTTTAGTCGTTATATGTGGGTGTTCCTCTTGTCCACAAAGTATGAGGCACCCGAAGCTATCAGGAGGTTTCAGGTAGCGGCAGAACGCAGGAGTGGGAAAATACTTGGTGCATTTCGTACAGACAGGGGGGATAGTTCACTTCTAAACATCTGAACGAGTATTTTGAAGAACTCGGAATCTACCGAGAATTGACAGCGCCATATACTCCTCAGCAGAATGGCGTCGTTGAAAGGCGAAACCAGACGATAGTTGGCACAGCTCGCAGCATGTTGAAGGCCAAAAATCTACCGTGTGTGTTCTGGGGAGAAGCGGTGATCACAACGATGTATGTGTTGAACCGCACCGTGACCAAAGGAAATGGCGGGAAGACCCCGTTTGAATTATGGGCAGGAGCACCACCAGCGGTGCATCATCTACATACGTTTGGATGCATTGCTCACAGGAAGACAACTGGCCACTTGAAGAAGCTTGATGATAGAAGCAAACCGATGATCTTCATTGGATATGAACTGGTCAAAGGCTTACCACACCTATGATCCCAATACTAAAAGAGTAAAAGTCACAAGGGATGTAGTGTTTGATGAAGAAGCAGCTTGGAAGTCGGAGGGAGAAGAGACCGGCAGTGACTTCACTATTGATTATGTGGCGGTCTCACACGATGACTTGATGACCATGAACCCTGGCATGGATGAGGCGTCACCAGCACTGAGACAAGTATCCATCTCTCCTGATCCGCATGTTGTTGAACCCCCAGCGCATGTGCTAAGTCCAGCTTCCACTTCATCAAGTAGACACGACGCCGATCATGGTGATGCACCGGTGCGGTACCGCTCCAATCAGGACATAATGGATGCAACGGAGCCACAACATCCATATGAACAAGAACAAGGCGAGGAGATGTTGATGATCAACACAGATGAACCAACTTCGTTTGAAGAAGCACATGTGTTTGATTGCTGGCGCCAGGCAATGCTTGATGAGATGACAGCAATGGAGGCAAATGACACTTGGGAGTTGATTGCCGCTCCAAAGAATCAACGTCCTATTGGTCTCAAGTGGGTTTTCAAAACCAAGAGAGATGCTGATGGTCTCATCATCAAACACAAAGCACGTTTGGTGGCAAAGGGGTACGTGCAAAAACCGGGTGTGGACTTTGATGAGATATTTGCACCTGTGACACGTTTAGAAACAGTTCGGTTATTGTTGGCATTTGCAGCACATCAAGGTTGGGTGGTTCACCACATGGATGTTAAGTCTGCCTTCCTCAATGGGGAGTTGCAAGAGGAAGTGTTTGTATCACAACCGCCTGGCTTCATCATTGAGGGGGAGGAAAACAAAGTGCTCAAATTGAAGAAGGCACTCTATGGGTTAAGGCAAGCCCCACGTGCTTGGTATGCCAAGCTAGATGCATCACTAACTGAACTTGGTTTTCAACGCGGTGAAGCTGAACACACTGTCTATACTCGAGGGAGTGAAGATGGATGCATAATTTTGGGTGTTTATGTGGATGATCTCATCATCACTGGAGGCGACACATCTGAGATTGAAAAATTCAAAGTGGAACTGCAAGGAGAGTTCAAAATGGCAGATCTGGGAAAGCTGAACTACTACCTCGGCTTGGAAGTGAATAAAACCAACAATGGCATTGCAGTAAGTCAGGGGGCCTATGCAATGATGATTCTAAAGGCTGCCAACCTTTTCATGTGCAATCCTTGACATGTTCCAATGGGGCCCAGGTTGAAACTGAGTAAGAGCTGTGATTCACCCCTAGTTGATCCAACTGAGTACCGAAAGCTTGTGGGGGCTCTTCGATACTTAGTGAACACAAGACCCGATCTAACCTACTCAGTGGGTTATGTCAGCCGGTTCATGGAGCAGCCAACTGTTGAACACCTTCTTGCTGTGAAGAAAATCCTGAGGTATGTTGCTGGAAACATTCACCATGGATGTTTTTTCAAGAAAAAGTAAAATGAACTTGAGCTAGTCGGCTATAGTGATAGTGATCTGGCCGGGGACATTGATACTCGGTGCAGCACTACTGGTGTCATTTATCTCCTCAGTGGAAACGTCATAACTTGGCAGTCTCAGAAGCAAAGGTTTGTTGCTCTGTCAAGCTGTGGAGCGGAAAACATAGCAGCTGCTATGCCATCATGTCAGGGGGTTTGGTTGGCACGTCTTTTGGTCGAGATCAAAGGGGAAGCTGTTGATGCCGTCACCCTGAAGATTGACAATTTATCCGCAATCCAACTGGTCAAGAATCTCATGTTTCATGAGAGAAGTAAGCACATAGACACCAGATTTTATTTCATCAGGCAGTGCGTTGATGAAGGAAGAGTGAAGCTTGATGCAGTCGGCACAAATGAGCAGCTGGCCGATATATTAACCAAGTCCCTCGGTCGTGATCGCTTCATTGAGATGAGGACAAAGATCGATGTTCACAATGTCAAAGTCCTGGACAAGGCTTAAGGGGGAGAATTGTTGATGCGTAAGCCTTGTGCGTGTGTGCCATGGCTGTTTACGTGTGCATTGATCTAGTATATGCATGTTTGCATGCTTGCATGTAGGGAATGCACGTATGAAGATGCATGTTACGTTGCATATTTGTATTTCTGCATATAGGAGACTTGTGGAAGCAGTCCGGCAGATCGGTTGATCGTGCCGTAGGTGTAGGAGTCCAGTACGGGTTTGTTGCATCGTTTACTTGATATATGGAACAGAATTCCGGTGTTAAGCCCGTGAAGCTCGCGTCAGAACAAACAACCAGCTCGACCTTTCTCCTCTTTCACGTGAGTGCAAGCACCGGCGTGAAGCTCCGACGAGTGAAGAATCGTCTTGCTACCTAACAAACTGTACCATCCATTATCCGAATCCCAATTTGGGAGAATTAAGCAACCTGAACATATGACTGTTGCATTGCGACTTTTGCCAACAGTCTACTGGTCGTGTTCATTGAACCCTGGAATATGTACAACTTGAACAGTAGTTAGTCTACCTAAAATTTTGACCTTAATTTTAACATTACATCTAATTTAACAGGTAATAAAAACTTTTGAAAAACACCTGGAGGGTGGGGTTGTACTTCTTCAAATGAGATAGGTTCAGTGGTATAAACATTCCAGTCGCTATGTGCCTGATATCCACTAGCTAGTGGAGATACATGATTAGAAATGCTTATATTTTTTGAAGGAGCTAGTACGTTGTTTGTGTAGAAGTGTGAGCCGCAACACTTCCCCTGGTACTGCTACTCCACGGAGGTTGGTTGTTTGGAGGGGCTAATGTCGCTAGGTCGACTGAGCCTGATAAACACGGTGAACACGGGGATTTACGTGGTTCAGGCCACCGGAGCGTAAAACCGTACGTTCATGGGAGTGAGAGTTGTATTGCTTGCATGTGTGAGTGAGTGAGTTGGCTGGGTTGTGAACCCTTTGCCTGGAGGCTGCCCCGGTCCTTTCATAGCTCAAGGCTGGGACAGATACATTGTGGTCCGGGGCCTGACAGGTGGCCTCGTGGCTGTCCATACTCCATACACGATCTAGGGTATTTCCAACTACATGTGATGTCGCTGTCGGTGGAGTTAAGACGCGCCGCCTGACGCTCCGGGTGCCTTTGACTAGGTTGCAGATGATGATAAAGACGCCGTCTTGTTACCGCATCCTCTTGGCCTGCTGGGCAGTGCTGTGCCATTGGGCGGCACTATGCCGCTGTCACGTCTCGCCGCCATGTCTAGTCACCGTAATGACGGGCGGGAGGGGGTGGAGGCATGCGCCGTGCGCAATGCTTCTGGGAAAGGCGCGAGCCTTGAATGCTTTTATAGATGGTCAACGTCTTCCTTAACTCCAGAGTCTTACGGCCCACAATGGATCATGGGACACGTGGCGACTCCATAGCCTTTCTCTGCGGGGAGATCGGGTACGGAGCCCGAAGACACGTGGCAGTGTCGGACCGTGACTCAGCGAGGAGGCTAGGTCTGGCGCCAAGGACACGTGGCGGCTCTGGAGCCCTCCTCAGCGGGGAGGTCAGGCCTGGAGTCTGGGGACACGTGGCAGCGCCGGACCCTGCCTCAGTGGGGTGGCCAGGTCCGGGGCCAAGGACACATGGCAGCTCCGTAGCCCTCCTCAGTAGGGAGATCAGGCCCGAAGCTTGGGACAAGTGGCAGTGCTGGAACCTGCCTCAGCGGGGAGGCCAGGTCCAAGACCAAGGATACGTGGCGGCTTCGGAGCCCTCCTCAGCGGGGAGGTCAGGCCCAGAGCCTAGAGACACGTGGCAGAGTCGGACCCTGCCTCAGAGAGGAGGCCAGGTCCGGGGCCAAGGACACATGGCAGCTCCGTACCCTCCTCAGTGGGGAGGTTAGGCCCGAAGCCTGGGGACACATGGCAGTGCTGGACCCTGCCTCGACGGGGAGGCCAGGTCCGTGGCCAAGAACACGTGGCGGCTCCGGAGCCCTCCTCAACAGGGGGGGTGGGTGGGGTCAGACCTAGAGCCTGGGCACACGTGGCAGCGCCGACCCCTGCTCAGTGGGGAGGCCTGGTCCGGGAGGACACGAGGCCGAGCCAGCGCCCGCCTCAACAGGGAGGCGGGGTCTAGACTGTCTTCAACCCTCCATGTGGGGGTATCCGGTCTGCAGGGTACCGACAGTGGCCCCCGAGCCCACCTCACGGGAGGCAACGATCCCGCAGGTGGGGCCTCCGTCTTTTCCTCCCGCATGGTACTTTGAACTTTCACTTTGAAATTTAAAGCGGCAGCGAGCTCCTGGCGTAGTGGATGAGTAGCTGTACCTGTCAGTCGAAAAGGCTACACGTCCCTGGCGTAATGGGCGTACTCGATAGTCAAGACGGCAGCAAGCGCTCAGCGCAGTAGACACGTGTCCGCTCTTGACTGGAGGGTTGTGGTGACGTGCTCGAGGAACCATTCCTGAGCATTGACTGCGGTTGTTCTTGGGTCAACCGCTGCATTTCAACCACGCCGTTTTCCTTGGGAACCGCCTGAGCCTTGATCCAAAAACACGGCCCGCCTGACCCCTAGTGTCTGACAGGCGGACCTGGGTCCCACCCGTCATTGGGGGTGCGGGCAGGGCGTGGCAGTGGCAGCCCAGGCATCGCGCACGACGCCCTTCCAAAGGTCACAGGAGCAGTAAAGGAAACCTTTTGGCTAAGAGTGATTTCTCCCTTACTTGTCTCCTCGTGCCTTGTGATCTTTGCCTTCCACCTTTGAGCCCGAAGATTTCGCTCCCATGCAAAGTCAGCCACTGCTTGCATCCATGGCGACTGGCCTCCGCTCCTCCTGACTCTCCACAAACGACAAACTCGGACGCGTAAGGTGCCTGCTCGGGTGGCAGTCGGCTGCGCACGACGGAAAGATCCATCATGGGAAGACCCGCTCACCTACATGCAGCCCGGCGAGGTCGTCCTCTTCACTTCCTACGTGCTGCTCGGGTTTGCGCTACCGGCGTCGTCCTTCCTCTTGACGCTGCTTGAGGTGTATGGCTCTAGCTCCAGCACCTGACGCCACACGCCCTCGCACTAGTGGCATTCTTCGTCCACTTTTGTGAGATGTTCATGTGTGTGTGGCCTTCAGTGCAGCTCTTCCGGGTGTTCTTCTCCTTGCGGGTCTCGGGAAGAAGCACATGCCACTTGGGGGCCTACTACTTCCAGCACCGAGGGAGAAACTCCGCGCCATACGTTGCGCCCTTCTCCCATAGCAAGTGGGAGCACTGAAGGGAGGAATGCGTTATCGCCCATACAGACGTCCACGATTGCCTGGAGCTGCCGAGCGGCCCCCTGGTCAGCAAGGATGCCGTCAGGGACAAGATCCCCGACCTGCAGGACACCTACAAGCCGGTGCTGGAGAGGATCAAGTTCCTGGCGCAGGAGGGCCTGACGTCGCTGATGGTCCTGGCCGACTTCCTATCGTGCCAAATGATTCTCTCGAGCAGCGCACACGGCATGCCTGGTTGTACACCGGGGAGAACGACCTCACCCAGTTAGAGCGTGGAGCTGGGTCGTACCCAAATCGGAAGATGTTGAGCGTGATGCTGCAGAATCTATCCTCTAACACGATCTCCGATGACTCCATCACCCCGCCGGCGAGCTGCCAGCCCATCTGCCTCAACCAGCCGGCGCGGTCGAGGTTGCTGAAGGAGCTACCGACACTGGACGACATCGATGTTGCTATGCAGCAGGTCGGTGACGCTTCCCGGGGCGTGGAGATCTCCAGTAGAGGCGGTGCCAGCAATCAGGCGGGGCCCGTACCAGATCCACTCCCCAACAGGGGGAAGGGGTGGGTACCGGCCAGCGGACCTGCACCCATGGCGCGCCCCCGCTCACCGCCCAAGGGCGCCATGGAGTCGAGCAAGGAGTTGAAGAGAAGTTGGTCTGCTCCGACGGGAGCCTCGTCTCGGGCCCTCAGAGGGGGGGTTATCAAGCCTCCCGCGGCCCTGCGTCGGGCTCGGCGGCCGGCGCAGGTGGCAGTTCTGGAACCGCTGCTGCCGGGGCAGCCCCAGCTGGCACGGGTAAGTTGCCTGGTGCTACTGAGGCATCGAGGAGGGTCCCTGACGCGCCTATGATGCAGAAGAAGTCCTTCGGCGCGTCACGGACTCTAAAGCCGTCGGTGTGGAAGGCTCCTAACGTGACACCGGCGACGACGAAGGTCCCTGTGGCACTGTTGGCTCCACAGCCAACGAGGGCAGCTCCATCACTGGACGCGCCTCCAGCCTCGAGGCCGGCAGCAGGGAAGGCTGCTGCCGCACCACCTGCAGTGGCAAATGCTCTAGAGGTGCCGCCGACTCCGAAGCCAACGGGGGCAGCCCCTGCACCTGACGCGCCTCCAGCCGCGAGGTCGGCGGGGGCGAGTGGCTCCAGCCCTCCGCGCAAGAAGCTCTGCTCATCCTGGAACTTCCAAGCCTCCAGGTAAAATGCAAACATTTTAGGGTAGGTTGCAACACAGGATTGCTGGCTTGTGTGATTGACTTCAACGTTTTTCCTCGCAGGGCTTCTCCGCAGAGCGCTCCTCCGCCTTCGCAGCAGCCCAGGAGCCAGAGCTCCTTTGCCACCGAAGCTCCAGCGCTAGCGCCGATGTTGGAGCCAGCGCCTGGACCAGCTCCGGATGCTGGCACCCGAGCCCCCAAGGCTAGCCGGCCGTTGGACGCAGACGTCCCTGGTGGCAGCACAGCTGCTGCGAGGCGGGCTGCAAGCCCACCTCCTTCTCCTCCGCATGCTGCCGTGGTGGCATCCTTGCCGGAAGATGAAGAGCCAGAGGTGGTAGCGGCGGTCCCTCTCCTGCAGATGCCGGAGGCAATCCCGCTCCCCAAGGCCATGAAGGCGGTCCACTCCAGCCTAGAACAGGTGCAGGGGGTGCTCGACCGGGAGTGGGCCGAGCTGAGGACCGAACAAGAGCGCCTCGGGGACTGGGGCAACTTGCTGAGGGAGCGGACCCAGTCTGCTCGGGAGAAGGCGCGGGAGGAGCGGCTAGACGTCATACAGGAGGCCCTTGAGTTGAAGGAGGCCGCCGTTGGTGAGCTCAACAAGAGGGCGGTGAACCTTCTGTCTGAGGTCAAGCAGCTCCATGCCGCCGCTGATGCACACACTGAAGCTCTATCACAGCCGTGGGAGGTGCTTGTCCGACGGGAGCAGGAGGTGCAGGCAAAGGAGAGGGACCTCTCCAGTTGCCAGGACGCCCATGAGGGGGAGCGAGAGCACCTGAGGATGCGGCTGCAAGGACTCTACGTCCGGGAGCTCACCGCTGCGACCAAGGAGGCCTCCCTGAACTGCCGATCTGTGGAGCTGGCTGCCAAGGAGGAAGAACTGGCTGCCCGGGAGCAGGAGCTTGGCTGAGGATCTGGAAACCACCGCCAAGACAGTCGAGGAGCTCCGGGCTTCTCGTGCCATCGAGGCCAAGAAAGTCTGGGACTTCCTCGGTCGCGCAGAGATGGCGCTGGAGGACGTCGTGGGGGGCAGCTGGAAGTTGAGGGAAAAGCTCTGGCTCAGCAGGTGGTCGAGCATGTGCTCTCATGCATCCGGAGTTGTGACCCCAACATCTCCTTGGAACCGGTGGCGCAGGGCCTCAGCGCAGAGATGCAGGAGGCGACCAAGTCTGCTGTGAAGGAGGTCGCCTGCCATGTAGCTGCTAGGTTCCAGTGCCAGTAGGTTCTTAGGTCTCCCGGCTCACCTTGTATGCTCCTCTGTATGCTCGGGCTTCCTCTTGAATAATAAAATTGCTTGTTGATGTATTTTATATCTTGAGTTGTTGATGTAAGTCTTCGGGTCCTTGGCAGGGCAAGGGTGCAGAACGACTTAGCCTAGGGTAGCTCTTTGCCGATGTCATGTGCCTGTCTCTCCGAGTACTTAGCAGCATAAGGACCCGGAGGGACTCCAACACTATTGCTCGCTCGTCTCCCCGGGTCCTTAGCAGCGCAAGGACCCGAGGGAGCCCCGGCGGTGTCGCTAACTCGTTGTAGTTGAAGCTCCGAGCTCTCTACTTGTCACTATGGCGGTCCCAACGTCTTGCCTACGTAGTTCACCGTGATGGTCCCCTAGTAGGTGTGGCCCTTAAGTTGGGGCGCACCTACCATGCAGATTAGCAGATGCACGACGTCGGCAGTGGGCCCCCTGAGAGGTCCGGTACGCTAGGACCTATTTGGACCTACAGACATGGCAGAGAAAAAGGAGTAATCATGCTCTCTGGTCACCCTTTCTTGCTCCTAGTTTTGTTGTGGCTTACGGTCCTTATCCGAGCTACGGGGCTTGGGCAATTCAGTGTGGGAGCATCCGGGCTATGGTTACAACTTTGCTTAGGGGTATGAGTAGCCCGGCTCCCCGGTACTTAGCTGTAGCACTCGAGAGGTAGAGTGTGCACGCTTAGGGTACAGAACCAGGCTAAGCAGGCTACACAGCCTGGACCTCTCGCTAGCGTTTGCCTTTCAGGGGAGAGACTATTCGGCACCATAAGACCCCCGAGCAATGTGATAACCGAAAAACCCCGGGTACACCACCGGTACCTCAAGCTGACCTGCCTGCAGAAGGATAGCACAACTCCTACTATGGGTAAGCACAGGAAAAGGTAACTGGCCACATGGCTAGAGCGGTATAGAAAGAAAGCATGAAAAAGGAAGGGGCGATTCCCGGGGTCCGTTTACTCTCTTGTTTGTAGGTGTGTGCCCTCCGGACCCCAAGTACTCAATTATAGCGCTGGGGAGGCAAAGCGGGCAGGCTTAGGGTACGGAACCAAGCTAAGCTGGCTGCACGCCCCGGACCTCTCACGGGCGTTAACCTTTTAGCAAGGGTACCTTCTCGCGCCACGGGACCTAGGACAAAATTGAAGGACGAACTCTGGGCATGCCATATACAGTTGATATGCATGAGTAAGCACAAACTATAAAGAGAGGGGTGGTGGGAGACGCAGGGTAAGATAAATTTTTCTGATATTAGGTTTATTCATAGGAGGAAACAGGCTTTACAGAAGGCAGCGACCCACTCCAGATGACAAGAGTAGCAGGACTCCTCCGGAGATTAGCTGTTCTAACCGCTGCTCCTAGACTCTATGACACCATAAACGAGAAAAAAGCCCTACCGCTGCACTAGGGATAGAACTTACAGAGGTGCTCTATGTTCTATGGATTGGGTAGAGGTACCCTATCCTCCGTGGTCAGGCGGACGCACCTGGAGCGGCAAACTTGTGTCACTCGGAAGGGACCCTCCCAGTAGGGGGAGAGTTTGTTCGCCCCTTCACGAGAAAGTAATCACTAAAGCACCAGGTTGCCCACCTTGAGTTGTCTACTCCGCATGAACCGCTGATGATAACGCTGGAGCGCCTGGTGGTACCGTGCGTTTGGAGCAACTACTTGCCACCTTCGCTCATGGACAAGGTCGATATCTTCACGCCGGAACTGGTCCAGTGTGGCTTCATCATACGCTTGGACATGGGGGGAGACACCATGGTGATCTTCGGTTGGGGGGGGGGGAGGACGGCCTCAGCCCCATACACCAAGAAGAAGGGCGTTTCCCCTGTCGCGCGACTGAGAGACGTCCGGCTAGCTCACGGTGCACATGGAAGCTCATCTACGCAATTGGCATCATGCTTCTTCAAGCAGTCGTAGGTGCGCGTCTTGAGTCCCTTGAGTATCTTGGCATTTGGTCTCTCGACTTGACTGTTTCGCTCCGGGTGAGCAACGGAAGCGTAGCAAATTTGGATGCCGAGGTCCTCGCAATAGTCTTGAAAAACTGCACTGGTAAACTGGGTCCCGTTGTCGATGATGATCATGTTCGCGACCCCAGAAGGTAGATGATTGACTTGATGAACTTTACTGCTGACTGCTTGTTGATTGTTATTACAATGGCGGCTTCCGGCCACTTGGTGAACTTGTCTACGACAACGAGGAGGTACCGGTACCATCTGACGGATCTGAGGAATGACACGAGGATGTCCAGCCCCCACACAGCGAAGGGCCATGAGGGCGGGATCATCTACAGCGTCTGTGCCATTGTGTGGATCTTCTTGGCATGGAACTGGCACGCCTTGCATCTCTTGTCCAGCTCGACGACATCCTGGAGAGCTGTCAGCCTATAAACTCCATATTGGAAGGCTTTACCGACAAGCGTGCAGGAAGATGCATAGTTCCCACACTCACCTCCATGGATCTCTGGGAGCAAGTCGCAGCACTCCTCCCGGGTTATACACCGCAATAGGACACCATTGGCGCCACACCGGTAGAGATCCCCTTCTACCAGCGCGTATCTCTTAGCCAACAAACGATCCGTTTAGCGGATACATGTTCATAGGGAAGGATATTGTCTTTCAAAAAGTCCCGGACCTCCGTTATCCATGTTTTGGGACCTACTTGAGTTTCTGGATCTTGAGCGTCGGGTTGCACGGAGTCCCCGGTGACGCCTGCAATCCTTGGCGGGCTACATGGTAGCAGGGGCACTGGGACCGCTAGCTTCAAGGTGTTGATCTCGCCCCCTTCGTCTGGTTCGACAGGCTAGGTGGTAGGTCACAACAACTTCCTTTCAAAGACCCCCTTAGGCACCGGAGCCCAGGTGTAAGCCTTTGTTGACAGGTCGTCAGCGATTGTGTTGTTGGCACGGAGAACATGGCACAGGTCCAAGACTTGGAAGTCCTCCTCCAACTTTTGCACTTGGAGGAGATAGGCTACAAGTTGAGAGTCGTTGCAGCAGCATTCTCCCTTTATATGCTTGATGATCAGCTGAGAATCACCCTTGACCAACAACTGTTGGACGCCAAGGGACAACGCGGTCTTTAACCCGAAGATGAGAGCCTCATACTCCGCCAGGTTGTTGGTAGTCTTGAAGTCAAGTCACACCATGTACTTGAACTGCTTCCCAGTTGGAGTGAGGAGCAGAACCCCCACTCCGGTGCCTTGCCTGTGCGAGGAGCCATCGAAGAAGAGGGTCTAGTGAGGCCCAGTGAAGACCAGAGCTCTGGGCTCTGCTTCACCGATGTATTGGCCCCCTAGGTAGCACGGTGCTGGTGTCCACTCTACCACGAAGTCAGCTAGCGCCTAACTCTTCACCGCATGGCGTGACAAGAAGTCCATCTCAAACTTTGCCAGCTCCGCAGACCACTTTGCCACGTTCCCGGTGTCATTGGGGTTGTGGAGGATGGCTTTCAATGAGTATGAGGTGACCACTGAGATCTTGTGAGTTTGGAAGTAGTGGCGCAGCTTCCTTGATGCAATGAGGACTGCGTAGAGCAGCTTGTGCACCTCCAGATATCTTATCTTGGCATCGTGGAGGACCTCACTGATGAAGTAGACTGTACGCTGGATGGTCCGGACCCTCCCGGATGAGTCCGGTGTGTCCTCTTGGTGACGTCCGGGACTCGGGGACCCCTGGCCCCCAGGTCCAGGACAACACTCTGGGAGCTGAGACCTAGATATGCATTAGCCGTCAGGTCCATCTGGCTAGAACCTGACTAACTCCCCATCCCATGGGTCTCGTACGGAGTCCGAGTCCCGAGACTCTAGGCCAGCAGCAGGAGCCTTGTCTGGGACTCAGGGTCACTGGAGTTCCGGTCCCACGACCAGAACCATGCTCACGATCTCTGTTGTTGCGGCGATGTAGAGGAGTAGAGGATCGCCTTGTTCCAGAGCCACCATGATCGGCAGCGTCATGATAACTTCTTCAGCTAGTGGAACACCTCGTCTGCCTCCTCGGTCCAGGCGAATGGTCCGGACCTACGCAAAAGCTTGAAGAATGGGAGAGCCCGCTCAGCAGGTCTAGAGATAAACCGGCTGAGCGCAGCCAAGCATCCCATAAGCTTTTGCACGTTTTTGATGTCGGCAGGTGGCCACATCGATTTTATTGCCTTAATCTTCTATGGGTTAGCTTTGATTCCTCGGTGTGAGACTAGGAAACCGAGCAGCTTTCCGCCAGAGACCCCGAAGACACACTTGTCTGGGTTCAACATCGTGCGTGTTGAACGCAACCTGTAGAAGACTAGGGCTAGGTTGTCGAGCAAAGATGCTTGCGACTTAACCTTAACAATGATTTCATCGACATACACCTCTACTAGGTCACGTATGAGATCCCCAAATGTTTTATGCATAGCACGTACAAAAGTGAGAAAAGCATTCTTAAGACCATAAGGCATGAATACATAACAATATAGATCATCTACTGTTATAAAGGCAGTATGCTCTTCATCTTTCCTAGACATAGGTATTTGATGAAAACCTGAGTAAGCGTCTAGGAAACACAGTAGGTCACAGTTGGATGTAGAATCCACTATTTAGTCTATAGAGGGGAGAGAAAATGGATCCTTTGGACATGTCTTATTGAGAGTGGTGTAGTCGATGCACATCCGAAGCTTCCCGCCATCCTTGGGGACGACAACAGGGTTGGCCAACCATCATAGATGGTGGACCTCTCAGATGAAGCCGACATCGAGCAGCTTCTTGATTTCTTCAAGGATGAAGTCTTGCCTCTCAATGGACTGCTTCTGAGGCTTCTGTTGCACAGTCCTAGCGTCGGGTAGATCTTCAGATGGTACTCAATCACCTCCCTGGGGATCCCGGGCATCTCCGACGGTTGCCATTCAAACACGTCGACATTAGCCTAGCGGAAGGTAACGAGTGTGTCTTCTTATTTGTCTCCCAGGCCCTAGGTGTTGCGGGTGGTCTTGGTGACGTCAGAGCCGACTTGGTTGACCTTGACGGGGACGTCCATGCCATGCGAGGGCTTTCACGCGGGTTGCAGATGTCATCCCTCGCTGATGCATGCTTGGAGGTGGCCGACTAGCTTCTCCGTAGCCGGAAGAAGCCTCCTGCGCCACTGTCAACGCTTGGAGCTTCTCCAGCGATGAGACGGTGGCAGTGCGGTCTCTGC
Organism: Neostapfia colusana; assembly: GCA_030760725.1. Classification (NCBI taxonomy): domain Eukaryota; kingdom Viridiplantae; phylum Streptophyta; class Magnoliopsida; order Poales; family Poaceae; genus Neostapfia; species Neostapfia colusana. The sequence goes on from JASWHV010000020.1 coordinate 47,281,157, forward strand.
GGATCTTGAGGACACCTCCAAGTGTCGACATCTTCAAGACCAGATAGCCATAGTGGGTTACCGCCATGAATCTGTACAGAGCTGGCCTGCCAATGACGACGTTGAAGGGGAGGCTGACCTCCACAACATCGAAGATGACACTCTCCGTGCGGATGTTCTCAGGCGTCCTGAATGTCACCGAGAGGGAGATGCTAACCCACGGGAAGATAGGGTCCCGGCCCACCCTCAAGAATGGACGTGAGGGGGTGAGATAGGACATTGGGATCTGCATCTTCTTAAAAGCTGCAAGGCTGATGACGCTGAGGGACACCCTATCATCGATCAGCACGTGGTAGAGCTTCACGTTGGCGATGGTGGGGGCACCGAGGAGTGGCGTCTGCCCGGTGCCCGCCATGTTCTTAGGGCAGTCGGAGGCGTTGAAGCTGATCGGTGTCTCCATCCACTTGTGGTGGGGCGTCGGCCTGGGGGTTGGAGTAGCCGCTGCCACCGCTCGACGTAGGGTCTTGACAGCTCGATGGGATGTCATGTTGGAGGAACCCCCATATATCACGTGGAGCGTCTTGAGCCGCTCGTTGTTGGCGCTGGATTTGGAGTGGCCGTAGACGGCCTTCGGCGCTTGCTTGGTGTCCTGATACTCCATCTCCTGCTCTACGCCATCCTCAGGGTCAGCCTTCTACTTGCCCTAGCGGAAGGGCATGCGTCGTCTTGGTGTTGCCGCTGTTGCAGCTCATGGAAACGCTCCGCGAGCTTCTTTTTCTCACGGTACTCGCTTGCACCGTAGCGGATGGAGTTGTGCACCGAGCACCATTGGTTGTCATCACTGACAGACGACGGTCGTGGGCGCTTGTCGATGCATGGGGTACGGCTCCCATGGCTGCCGTAGCAGCGACGGTGGTGCCCCAGCTTGAGGCTCGTCCTTGCCTCCAATCTTCTTCTTCTTCTGGTCGCTGACCTGAGCTACGACTTCACTGGCACTCCCCGTCACGGAGGTGGGTCATGAGTGCCAGTCTCGGCCCTCCGTGGCCCAGACACACTTTTCTGCTAGGCTGAAAAGCTCGGAGACGTCTTGCACGTCATGCGTGGCTAACTTCTCAAGCATCTTCTTGTCTCTGGCACCCTGCCAGAAGGCGGCAATGATGGAGCAGTTGGAGATGCGAGGGATGGTGTTCTTGACTTGGGAGAACCGCTGGATGAAGGATCGCATCGACTCCCCCTCGCGCTGACGCACGGCGTGGAGGTCAAGCTCGCTTTCGGGGCACGTGTAGGAACTCCCGAAGTTGGCTGCGAATCTTCAGCATAACTCTTCCCAGGAGGAGATGTAGCCTGGGGGAATATTTATGAGCCATGACTGGGCAGTGCCTGTCAGGGCCACTGGGAAGTAGTTGGCTATGACGGCCTCATTCCCTCCTGCAGCTAGGATGGAGGTGGAGTAGATCTGCAGGAACTCGGCAGGGTTGACAGTCCCGTCATACTTCTCTGGCAAGTGGGGCTGAAACTTGGATGGCCAGACCACCATACAAAGGTGCGAGGCAAGCGCCATGCAGCCCCCGCCTGCTCCTGGAGAGGCAGGGGTCTGCACAGGGCGGCACACTGGTAAAGCACTCAAGGTGTCGTACTCTCCCTCGAGGTTGCGCGCGCCTCTTGCGACATCGCTTGATGGTGACGTGGCCATCTTCGCTCACCCGGCGGCGGTCTAGCTCAACCCTAAGGTCGGTTGTAGCCTGCCTGGCCGTGGTCGCCACGCGCGTCATCACTGTCTCGCGGGCCACCGTCAGTGTATGCGACTGGGCCTACGAGGGCTCAGCTCGCTACCTTTTGTAGGCGGGCGTGTTCATGGCAGCGGCAACGAGGTGGTCGACGTCGTTGCACCATTGCTCTGCCGCCCCTAGGGTAGCTCCGTCACCAGGGGATGTGGAGAAGTGCGTGTGCTATGGCCAGCACACTCTCTGGGCTTGGAACTAGCGGCCTGGTTGCTGTCGTGGAAGTAGAAGGCCGCTGTGTGATGGAAGCCATGGGCGCAGTGGGCGTTGCAGGCATGGTGACCGTTTGGTCACCTTCCCAGCCAGATCTACCAGCCATGGTGCAGGAAGTGGCCTCCTCGTCTCTCCCCTGGACTTGGCGACGAGTGAGGCGAGATGAGCCGGCGATGGAGTGGTGATGCTCGGTCGTCTAGAGAGCGTGAAAGCCCCCTTCCTAGCGCGCCAAATATCGAAGTGTGAGTTGTGACACTTCCCTGGTACTGCTGCTGGAGCAGTGTGTAGAGGTTTGTTGTTTAGAGGGGCTAACGTTGCTAGATCGATCGAGGCTGATGAACACGGTAAACACAGGGATTTACGTGGTTTGGGCCGCCGAAGCGTAAAACCCTATGTCCACGAGAGTGAGAGTTGTATTGCTTGCGCGTGTGAGTGAGTGAGTTGGCTGGGTTGCGAACCATTTGCCCGGAGGCTACCTCGCTCCTTTTATAGCTCAAGGCCGGGACAGTTACATTATGGCCCGGGGCCCGACAAGTGGCCTCGCGACTGTTCGTACCCTATACATGATCTATGGTATTTATAGCTACATGTGATGTCGCTGTTGGTGGAGTTAAGGCGCGCCGCCTGACACGCCGGGTGCCTCTGAACGGGTACAGGTGATGATGGAGACGTCTTCTTGTCTCTACATCCTCTCGGCCTGCTGGGCAGTGCTGTGTCGTTGGGCGGCACTGTGCCATTGTGACGCCTCGCCGTCGTGTCTTGTCACCGTAATGACGGACGAGAGGGGGCGGAGGCATGCACCATGCTTCTGGGAAAGGCGCGAGCCTTGAATGCTCATCGGGATGTTGCACGTCTTCCTTAACTCTAGAGTCTTACGGCCCATGACGGATCGTGGGACACGTGGCTACTCCAGAGCCTTTCTCTACAGGGAGGTCGGGTACGGAGCCTAGAGACACGTGGAACCGCCGGACCCTGCCTCAGCGGGGAGGCCAGGTTTGGGGCCAAAGACACGTGGCAGACTCCGGAGCCCTCCTCAGCAGGGAGGTCAGGCTCGGAGCTTCGGGACACGTGGAAGCGCCGGACCCTGCCTCAACGGGGAGGCCAAGTCTGGGGCCAAGGACACGTGGTGGCTCCGGAGCCCTCCTCAGCAGAGAGGTCAGGCACGGAGCCTGGGCAGACGTAGCAGCACCGGACCCTGCCTCAGCGGGGTGGCCTAGTCCGGGTCCAAGGACGCGTGGCCGAGCCAGTGCCCGCATCAACAGGGAGGCGGGGTCTGGACTATCTTCAACCCTTCATGTGGGGTACCCGGTCTGCAGGTTACCGACAGTTTGTGATAGATGTTGTCTGAGGCTGTTGTATAGTTTGATATGATTGATATGTTTACGGGAAGACATATAACCGATCCATATACACTGCAACGGAAGAATTTAATTAGTCACAAACAGTTCGTAACGTCCATTATTGCCTGGCTGTTGGGTGACTGGGACCGTTAGGGGTACATTGTCACAAACGGTTCCATAAAACAGCCGTTAATAAACTTATTGAGATGAAGTTTTCTGTGCGCGCGGTCGTAGTGATATCGGCACCTGTCTCAGTTGATACAAAGTCAAGGGAAAGAATATAAGTTACCTTATGCTTAACTGGGTTCTTTGATAGAGACTGATAACCATACTACCTCGGTCTCAAAATATTTGATGCTGGTTAGTTCAAAAATAAACTAGGGAGGGTCAAATATTTTAAAACGGAGAGAGTATTCCACAAGTGATCCACATAAGAAACTGCCTAGCTAAGAACCGTATTTCTCAGGACAACATCATCTTGATCATTTGTTTGATATTTGATAAATCTTGGAATACTAGCTATGAGAGGGACACTGGGTTTATTCATATGTTCGTGGCATCCAAATTGCTCCTTGCCTGCATTTTGGCACCATAGCTAGGTTTTCTCTGATACAAATATACCACAAAAGGTCTTCACATGTTTCCTTGCTTGCATTTTCCCGTCCGTTAATGGATCGGGTCCATGTTCTATACTGATTCATTAACTATACATGTGAAATTACCTTGACCTCTCTATCGTTAAGCCTGATACTCTATCGTTGTTGGCACTCACATGGCACAGAACCCTTTTGCCAGCCTTGCCGGAGAATCTCTCACGACCAGAGTTATTAGTATAGATTATAACGACTTGTTTCTTATATGGCGAGCAGTGATTATCATGTTGCAACAACCTGTTTCTTAAACTACACTACAAATATTTGATAACAACTTATGTTTACTATAATTAAAATAAAAAACTGCTGATCTGAAAGATGCCGAGAACAAAGCGTCAGTATCCTTTTGAATTCCATATCAAGATCGGTACTTTTAAGTGGTCAAAAAAAGAAAAAGCCTGCAAGGAAGGTATCTGCCCTGCTCTTTTATGCACGAGAACTAATGCAGGGAGACATGGTATCTCATGTGGCCTCCTACCCACAAACTACCTAGCAGAATGGTCAACTTAGTCCGCGGAGACGGCATGTGACAACACGATGTTAACATCTCCTTGCAGTTTGCACGCACGAGGCATCAGCACGGGTCCATGATCTGCGTATGCACACATTTTCCTATAAAAATTATTGAAGTTTTTCTTAGATCTTCCGTTGTAGGACGAACATTTCTAGAGGTATACGATCGAACTGCATTGTAATTTATTTTCCTGCCAAGGAACTGTAGGTTTTGCCGAACACAATCTCTTTGCCTTCTGCACCAGTGACTCGCTAATGGTCACATCCCAATAAGATCATGATACATGGGGATCAAGACAGGCCTCGCACACTCAATCCCTCTGATGACAGATGTCATGACTGAACTTTTTGGCTTTGTTCTGAGACTCCGAATCATGAAAACATGGACTTCCATTTCAGCTGGAGGTCGACTAGAATCCAAAACAGATGTAAATGGGGCCTAATTCAACTGGTCAATTGGGGACTAAAATTAGATATCCATGTTAGAAGTAGAGGATCATCTAGTCACTAGATATACCGGGTAATGAATATAAAGACATGATTTTTTTAGATAATGGGAAGCACCCCGACCTTTCCCTCGGAACGATGTTATTACCCTCTTATTACAATCATCACAAAGTTTACAATAACATATCGAGAACCCAACACAAAAATGAGAAAGAAGCATGCACTTATCCTCAATGACCTATTATTAAATCATTAACCTATTACTAAATCTCCATCTGTAAAAAGCAAAAACTCTATTACAATAGACTCCAACAACCGGCATATCTCTCGAATCATCTAGATACACTCCTCACATTTTTTGTAGTGGTGCCTAAGTTCGACACTAGTATGTTCCTCTGAACAGTACCTGTATATATGATTTTGATGGACATTTATCAAACACAACATCATTTCTACTTAACCAGATAGCCCGGCATATTGATGCTACCCCTATAATTATAATTTAATCAAAATTAAATAAGTTTGACTTTAACCATATCCAGAAATGAATTTCGGGTGGAACAGAGGTAGTAGAAAACAATTCTCTCCTATTGCAACCCAGCCACGAGAAGCTAATAATCCAGCCTGTTAGAAAAACTATCTGCCTGCCCATGGGTCTTCTTATCAAATTGCATCAGGGTATGGGCCTTTCTCGCAGGCAAAAGCAAGCCACCCTTGGAGGGATGCATTTATTTCGTTGCAGTCAATGTTTTATTTTTTCTTTGTGTTTTGAACTTTTGCATTGTATTCTTCTAGTATATGGTTAATATTGATGTGTACTTCTACTTAGATATATTACCTGGATTTAGTGAATCCTGGTGTTCAACAAGATAGAGCATCATCACGTCTGTGTCTTGTTAAGTACAATGAGTCGTGCATACAGGAAAAAAAATGAAAGGTTGAATTCTAATGTGCTTTGATGATTGGAACTGCTGGAGATCGCCACCAGTAATTAAGGTCACCCTCACAGGCAGATTTCATATCTAACCTTCCTTGTATGCCAGTGGTTTCCATTTCCAGAATTTTTTTGAAAAGGATATTTAATACGTAAATTGTAAAAATGGGGTCTCGTTTTAAATAATTTTAAAAATAGGCATATATCACATTTTAAGGGTGATTCATCCACTGTAGCGATGAACAGGATGATTCATCGCTACAGCACCCTAATTCTTGTACGGACTTCTTCACAAGATTCCCATTTTTTATTTTGCATGCAGCCCTCCAGTGGATAAATTGTCCTTCCACCGCGAGATTTTTCGTGAATAGTGGATGAACCACCCAGTGGGCTGGCAATTCCTTCCTGCACCGCTGTATAATTAAGCTTCCCCCCTCTTAAAAAAATCCATAAAAATACTTGAAATTTAGGGAAAAAGAGAAAGAGAGGAGGTGGGAGAAAGGAAAGAAGCTAAGCTCTTTCAGTTTGAAGATCTGATCGGAGGTAAGTTTTTATGCGCATATTTATTTTATGTTTCAAGGTACGTAGATATATTCAGTAATATATTAGGGTATATAAGAAATTTGATCTCTAAATTAAAATTTTATGATTAATTACGTAGATTAAGATTTATTTATTGGTTTAAGATACGCAGGTATATTCGGTAATATAGTACAAGGTTACTTAGGAAATTTTAATATGCAGATTAGGGTTATGGTTGATTAATATGTGAAACAGGTCTTGCCTCTAGGCTGTTCAGTGGGTTCAGCTTGGGACGCTGTAGCCACCAGTTACCCGCGAGTTGTTACACCTCGACAAACTATGGATTCTTAGGTGAGCATTACTTTATTTATTTAAGTTTTTTATTTGTGGCAGTATAATTCTTAAATTAGCGAGGAACCTAATTTATTTTGTAGATTGCGTAAGTCTGAATTTATTTCTCAGTCCTATGTTTGAGACCACGCCGAGAGGCGGCGATGATGGTGCAAAGAAGAGAATGCACCTAGACATGTTCTTGCTAGTTGCTTTGCTAGAAAGGTGGAGACCGGAGACAAGTACATTCCACCTGCTTTGCAGGGAGATGGCCCTGACGTTGCAGGACGTCTCTTACCTACTCGGCCTTCCCATTGCTCGAGAAGTCGTTGGTGCAATTGATTTCTGAGTACTTGGATTATGGGCTGACCGGTTTCACTACAGAAAAGGGCAACAAACCGTCGGTTTTTCTTTAAGCATTGAGGCCATCGAACATAAACAGTTTAGCGACCCGACGGCTATAACACTATAGCTGTCGGTTTTTTTCAGACAACTCGACGGCTATAAGTTATAGCCGTCAGCCCTGACAGGTAGGCCAATGGCTATAATTAAAGCTGTCGGCCTACCTGCCAGAGCCGACGGCTATAACTCATAGCCGTCGGTCCTGTATCCAACCGACGACCTTAGGAGCCCTAACCCAGTCACGCGCGCCGCCTCCCTGCCTCGATCCACTCACGCAGCCGTTTCCGCCGCCTCGACCTGCCGCGCGCCCGACGCCCGATCGACGCTGCTGGCCGCCGCCGCTCGACGCCGTCGTCCGCCACCGCCCGACGCCTCGCTGCCACCGCCGGCCGCCGACCAACGCCGCCAGCCGCCGCCCGACGCCGCCGGTGCGTTGCTCCCGCCATCCGACGACGCCGCACGCGCCTCCATGGACGCCGCTGCAGCCACGCTCCCGGCGCCCGACGCCGCCCGCACTTCCAGCCCACCGGCGCCCGACGCCGCCCCGCAGCCGCTGCATCGTCGCTGCCGTCGCCCCGCAGCTGCAGTGCCCTCGCTGCTACCGCCTCGCCCTCGCTTCCGCCGCCCCGCGGCCGCCGCGCCTCGCCGCAGCCTTGCTGCCGCAGCCACCCGACTCCCGCCCCGACGCGTGCCCGCCGCCCCGCGTCGAACGCCCCGACGCCTGCCCGCCTGAGCGCCCGCCGCCCCGATTAAAGGTACGCTCAAAACTCGTGTCTTTAATTTCATAATTAAAGTACATAACTTACATGTTTTGATTGAAATTGAGAATATCAAGATAATTAGGACACGTGGATAATTAAAGTAGATAACTTACACTTTAGATAATCAAAGTACATAACTTACATGTTTTGAAGCAAATGAAGTGTGTAGTTTACTTCTTCACAATGTATAACTTATATCCGTCGGCCCTAGAGTTTAGGCTGACGGCTATAACTAAAGCTGTCGGCCTATCTGCCAGCGCCGACGGCCTATCTTCCAAAACCGATGATTTTAGGTGCTCTAACACCCCGACACGGCCGCACGTTGCCTCCCTGCCTTCAATCGCGCACGCGTGCCTGCCTCCCACCTCGACTCGCGCACGCGTGCCCGCCTCCACACCGCTGCCCCGCTCGCCCCGGCCTGCTGCCGCCTGCTCGCCATGACCCGCCGCCGCCAGCCGTCCACCCCCGACGCGGGCAAATGAAGTGTGTATTCTGCTAGCTATTTCGTAGAAACATGAGTAGATAATTATGTTTAGATTATGTTTAACGCTTTGCAATGTATAATGTCATTTTAGATTATTGTTACATTAGTTTTCAATCTTGTTTCATAATCAGCTTCATTCCTGCAATTTGTTGTATAGTTTTGAAAATGGGTGACGACCGTAAGGCGATGTATGATGGATGGAGTTCAACTGGTGCGCACACTATGGAATGGGCTCATTTCGCAAATGTTTTTGTGAACCAAGCCTTTGCTAGTGGTACTCGTGTTGTGAAGTGTCCGTGCAACAAGTGTTGGAATCGTCAGCGTCTGTATAGATGTGAAATGGAGCCGCACTTCTACAAGCATGGATTTATGCCCGAGTATCTGGTGTGGTGCCAGCACGGGGAAATGAATGATGCTGATGAATCGTTCGAAAACGAGGATGAAGATCGGATGGATGATATGATAGCGGATGTTGATAGAGAGTACGAAGAGCAGTCACCGCCGGAGGAGGTGCAGAAGTTTTACAAGCTTCTGCCGCCTCAGATGAAAAAGTTCATGAGGGCACCACTGTGACTGTTCTGCAAGCGGTCAAACGACTTATGGTGATGAAGTCTAAGTACTACTTTTTGAACAATTGCTACAATGGTATCTTTGTAAAACCCTCAAATTTCACTACAATGCATTGCATACATTTTTCATGTAGAGAAGCATTTAAAAAGAAGTAGAAATAGAGAAAGAACCATAGAAATGGAGAAAGAACCATAAAAATGGAGGAAGAACCATAGAAATGGAGAAAGAACCATAGAAATGGAGAAAGGAATGTAGAAATGGAGAAGGGAACCTAGAAATGGAGAAAGGAACATACAAATGGAGAGAAATGGAAATAAGATAGCTAAATTGAGCCATCCCCAAATTCCTCAAATTTCCTCAAATTCCCCAACTTCCCCAAAGGGGAAATTTCCCCCACATTTGGGGGGGGTTCCCAATTTGGATGCAGCCCTAGAGGGGGGGGGGAACCCCTAGGACTCTTTGGTTGAGTCCCAATTGGACTAGGACTCTTTGGTTGAGTCCCAATTGGACTAGAACTCTTCTTTTTCCCCCTTATAAATACAACCCCCCAGCCCCCCCTCCCACACCTTTGGCCGCAGCACCCCCCCCCCCCCCAAAACTCGCCGAGTTGCCCCTGCCCTCCCAACTCGCCGAGCCCCCCCTTGCCGGAATTTGGTCGCCGTCGAGCCCCGTCACGCCTCGCCGTCACCGGAGAAGAAGCCCAACGATCTGCCCTACCATAATTCCCCGCAGAAAAAATCCCCCGCTGCTGCCGTTTCTAGGAGGAAGGCCCTGCCACAAAGAGGAAGTGAGGTAGGTCTTCATTACCCCTCTTACAACGTCGCCACTGTTTCTACGCATCCGTTTTCTTCGCCTCCTTCGAGCAGAAATTTTTGCGCGTGGACAGATCGTGTTTTGGACGATTTTTGACGGTGGAATTGATCTAGATCTTGTGTCAACATCATCACCATGCCGCACTTGATCCCTACACTCTTGTTCATCATAAAACCTCATGAAAGCCCATTAAAACATGCAAGAACACGTACAAACTGGTTTTATAAAACTGCACTATAGGATTTGCATTCATCTATCCCATTGCATCTTGAGTAAAGTTTGTGCATGATGATTGATTGCTGTAATATTTGTATGTGCGTGGTCGTGAGTAGAAGAACAAGCTCAAGAGGCCGTCTACGAGGAACTACATCACCAAGACTTCGAGACGCTTGAGCAACATGAACCACGGGAGCAAGGCAAGTGCCCCTTGACCATATTGATCCCATGTTTTGAAACTGTTTTGTTTGCGAAAACTCGTATTCTTGAGTCAACTTTATGAGACACCCTTTTATAGGAGTTTACTAGTTTTGTTAACCATCCTTGTCGCCGGGAAAGTTGATGAGTCGGGTATGGTTGTTTTTCCTTTTTGCTTCGCTTAACTTACGGGATACGGGAAGCCGAATTAAAACATGGCTAGATACTGCATTCATATGAATAATGATGCTGAGAACTTGATGATGTTAATGAGAATGGAACCGGGGAGATCTAGGCAAGCTTGGTTCGTGGATGTTGCTGAATGAGATGATGGTTTACTTGACGTAGATCTAAGGACCGGTTCATGCGAGCACATGCCAGGAAAATAGTGCCACCATAAGGCCAAATATGAGTGTAGCTTAGCTGACTAATTAGGTGTGTTGCTAACTTGTTATGGACCGTTGGATGGCGCTGAGAATGAGAGTCAAGAGGGACTGCCATGGGAACTGCATGGCACAAGAGGGGGACCATGGGTGGGAGAATGGAGATTCGAGCTTGCCGGTGAAACCTCAGTGGGTCCGTACATCCTAGTAGCCCCTTTGTAAAGGCTATTTTGTGATCTCTTGGCCACACACCGACGGTTGTGTACTGGTATAATGGAGGTTCTTTCTAGTCGCCGACGGGTGACGAAATCACGAACTTGTGGGTAAAGTGGTGCCACCTCTACAGAGTGTAAAACTATCATGATAGCCGTGCTTCCGGTCACAAGAACCTGGCCAACTTTCATGATTAGAGGCAAAACTTGGGATGTTTATTCAGTATGGTTATGGTATGGTCATTGAGATTGGTTTTGGGACTGTTTTGAGTCATGACAATGAATTGGTTTCGGTTATATGAAAATGAGATGGATATGAATATTTATGAACATGAGATGAACTTGATAAAGATTAATGGCTGGTTGAAGCATGATAAGTGGTGAATTATGATGAAAGAATGTTGTTGAATTACTTGGTTATGTTGGGATTAAACTCACTAGAAATAGTTATCGTTTTTACCATGCTTATGAAATAAAATTTGCTTGCTGCAATGTAACACCCCAAAATCTTGTTAAGAGGGGAGTTTAATTTTTTTTGTACGTGTTGCATGTTTTGCAACAATTTAAATTCAAACTGGAATTCAAATTAAACTCAAAACAGAAAAGAAATAGAAAAAGAAAAAAGAAAACAGAAAAAAACCGGCCAGTGGGCCGAAACCCACCAGCCGGCCCACCCAACCCCCGCGCCAGCCCGCAGCCGCGCGCGCCCCTTCCTCCCACTGACAGGCGGGGCCCGCCAGCTTTCTTCTTCCTCGCGCGCGCGCCGCGATCGGTCGGGACTCTCTCACCCGAATCAAAACCGATCGGGAATTCTCGCGTATCCCAGCCGATTTCCGGATCCCGAAGGCTCCAGCTCGATCTAAACCAACCCGCTGCCCTCCCCCGTCTATAAAAACCCGGCCTTGTCCCGTTTTTCCCACGTGATCCGCCGATTTTACTCCGGTGAGAAACCGAGCCCCTCCGACGAATTCTGGCCGATCTACGCTCGGAAATTCCGATCTAACTCGCTGGTCTTGGTCCACCGCCTCCGGGGAACCTTGCAGGTGCATAAAACTCGGTGACTTGCGGTTCAACACAGCGCCGACGAGCCTCACCGTGAATTCACCTCGGACCTCGTCGCCGACCACCTTCCAGGACCTCTGAGCTCAAGAAAACCCCCGAGGTGAGATCCCCGACCTCCCCTCCACCGATCTATGCCATAAAATCACAGTTCTAGGAAGAATTCCCGAAGATCCAAAACTCTCCTGCGAGATCGCCGCCTCCCGCCGCCGGCAGCGCCGCCCGCGCTCGATCAGAGCGACGTGGCCGCTTGTGCGCCGTTTATTTTAAATCGCACGGTAGGGTTTAAATCCCCGCCTACCGGTTCGACGTTATAATCTCAGCCGTCTGTTTTAAATCGGACGGTCCACGTCAGCCCCGCGTTATAAAGATTGGAAATCTTACGTGCTACCCCCTGGGGTTCTCAGGAAATAAGAGCTAGCCCCGGAAACTTCTGATCTAGCCCCTGGAACTTTAGAAAATCATGTAAATTCATTTAAAAATCAGTTTTAGCCCCTAGACTTAATAAAAATTAGGAAAAACTCCTCTGTTCTGAGTAGCTAGACCCCTGAAAATTGTTAAAATAATATTATAGACCCTGTAGTGGGGTGAGTTTACCTTTTTAACCCTGTTTGATATTAAATTTAGGAAATTGAATATGTGGCTAGTATTTAAAATTTAAAAAGTGGGACAAACATATTGTCAAATTTAAATTAAAAACTTTCTCAGTACTTAGAAAACTTTGGAGTGAGATAAAAATAGATTTTTTGGCTGAAATGAATCTGTTTAATTTATTATTCACATTTATTAGTTATAGGGACACATTTTTAAGTAAAAAAATAGTTCTGAAAATAGGGAAAATAAATGTAAAATAGTTTACATCAGAGGAAAAGGTCAAAAATATATTATTAAATATTTTAGATCAGAACCTATTCTGTTTAGATGATGTGTCTTGTTATTTTCATAATAAAGTTCACATTTAGGCATAGGAAATAAATCTGAAAATATAGCAACTAGTAAATGATAAATGAAGTTTCTAAAATCCAAAGAATTCAGTTTAGGGTTGGTAGAAATTCTGAAGACATATGGAGTAGGAAAATACCTTTCATGCATACTTGGTAACTAAAAGGTGTAGTAATTAAATATAAGGAATTTATTTGACTTGGAAACTCATATATATAGTATGTAAGCATAAATGTGAATACAAATGTAGGAATCATATACACATGATTAAAAGTATATGTAAGCCAAAGATCAACACACATAGAGTAACCACAACACATATAATTGTGAATGACTTTCATAAATGTGAATGTGTGGTTTGTTTGAAGTGGAAGTGTGAACTATGTCTTATGGATTGTTGTTTTTCTTTTGCTATGTGTGATGGTATGATGTAGAACCTGCTCCAGAGCAAGTTCTCCCTTTTCAAGATCCGGACTACCCATTCCAAGAGCAGCAGGAAGGAGGCAAGTGTTCTTGACCACTTTGATCCTATGCTAGGATGTGTAGATAGAATTATTTGCATTGTCAAATGAAATATGAAACCCATGCTAGGAAGTTTCCCTAGAATTGCATTAACTTGTTTCCTTGTAGCTTGGGTTGGGATTTATTTTATCATGTCATTTATTATTATGCATATGCTTAGCCATGCTTAGAATGGGATATTTGGGATATGAGATCATCAGTTTATTTTACCATACTCTTGAATGAGATATTGTGAGTTATGTAGAGGTAGGGATCAAGGCAAGTTGGATGTTTTGGTTGTGTGCTGGGTGCACGAGACTCGGGTTTGTGTTTAGTACTTGCCTGGATCCTAAGGACCGGTTCATGGAGCATGTAACCTGGCTTTACCGTGCCAACCACATGCTGAGATGGGGCAGCTTGACCAATTAATTAGGTGTATCCCCGGCGTAGTATGGGTGTGTTGGATGGTGCGGGGAATAGGTGTCAGCTGGACTACCATATGAACCGCAAGGCTCAAGAGGGGGCCACTGCAGCGGGGTTGGAGCCTCTTGGATGCTGTTAGGGGTGAAACCTCAGTGGGCCCACGCTCGTCGGGAATCCCTTTGTAAAGGCTTCGTAGTGATCTCCTGGCTACACACCTGGGAAGTGTGAATGTGGTTCGTAGCCACTGGCATAATGGAGGTTCTTTTAGTCCATCCGGCAACGGGGGATGAAATCACTACATCTGGGTACAGTGGTACAAACTCTGCAGAGTCAAAACTGTCATGATAGCCGTGCTCACGGTCAAGAGCGGCTTGGACTTATTCATGATTAGAGGAGTGATGGTTTTGGAAGTTGAGAATGTTAAGCGGGGAGCTTAACATTGGAAATGAAGTTATGGTTATTTGATTATGATGATGGGATGGGAGATTGGGACAATTTCACCTGTGTAGTAATGTAGGTGCTTAATAAGCTAAGGTGATAGGTATTAATTGCGTAGTGCTTTAACCATGAGTTCAACCTCCCCTTGTTCTAGCCATGCATGACATAACTTTCCCACACTTGCTGAGTACCATCGGTACTCAACCTTGCATATTTTTTGGTTTATATTGTTGCTCAGGTCAAGATAATGAGGTGGTGTATAATGACCAAGACTTTGGACCCGAAGAAGGTTTCTAGGTTCATGAAGACCCCCGGGCAACGCTTGTGACGGAGCCCTCAAGAATAATATTCCGCTGCTAGTTTATTTACTTGTGATGAACTTATTATTGTCCATCGAGACATTTGCTATGTAAGACTGATTTATATTCGACACCTGGCTTGTAATAAATGATGCTTCACTATTTGTCATCACATATATGAGAAAATGATCCTGGCATACATGTGATATTCACTTGGTTGTTCTTCGGAAAAACCGGGTGTGACAGAAGTGGTATCAGAGCCAAGGTTGCCCGTAGGAACGTGGACCTAGGTAGAAATGGACGTATTTAAGGGCCCTATCTTCTTAAAAACTATTTTTACAAGGTGTGTGTTGAAAAGTGTTGTTTAAGGAGTCACTTTCTTCATCTTACCCCAACTTTCATTCAAAATAGGATTTTTGTTTAAAAAGTTTATCTAACCTAAGTTTAAATGTTTTTTGTTTTAGATGGTTCGCATGATTCGCACCGCTCCCAAGTCCACAGGAGGGAGAGTTCCCGTAGTTGCCCTTGCCGAAAGAGAGGAGAGCCGTCCGGTGACGTACCTTTCCTACGGTTTGGCAGTAGGAGGCTTGTTGCGCCGTCTTCGACGTATGCTCGAAGCCGCCGGCAATACGGGCAAGCTAATCATCTACTATAACTCCACCAGGACCATCCGTGAGAAGAGGGAAGAATGGAGTTCAGAAATGAGGATTATACATGAAAATCGGCTGCTTAAGATCCACCGCTCTTCAGCTTGTAGAGCGACACAGGTCGATGCGGAGAAGGATGTCACCTGGGAGGCCATCACCTGCCAGAGTCACATTTATCGTCGCCACCTGGACAGGACTGAGTACATGTATGTCCTCCAGCGTGAGAGTGGTACAACGGAGTATAAGTACCCGCCAGTGAAGCAAGGGACTTCCCATGAGCACATGGACTTGTGCTTGGAGGATGCTGCTATGCTCAGCACTCGACTGCAGGAGTGTCAGCAAGAACTTCAGGATGTTCGGGACACCCTGAAGGAAACGGAGGCATTGCTGCGAGCTTGCTTGAGGGCAAGAGAAAGAGGAGATGGGAATGAACTGTGTGTCACCGTGAATGATACATGGACTCCTGACTCCCCAGATCGCCGAGCGATCAGACGTCGTCGCACTTCTCCACCAGCAGCCTCCCCACCAAAAGCAGAGTCAGAAGGCAGCCGAAATGATGAGGAAGATCCCGAGGAGCCAGCTCAAGAAAACGAGTAGCGTAGAGCCTTTCCCTTAAATTAGAAGGATGTCGAGTAGTCGAGTCGTTACGTTAGTTAATGGTGTGTTAATGCTTGGTGTGTGACGTGAGTTGTGGAAGCCATGAGCAATTGTCCACAGCCTCATCTTCAGATTGTCTTGCTTTGGTGTGTGAACCCATATGAAATAATATTGCATTTATTTTTGTGTGAGATATGAAACCTCAGAAAAGTATAACAAAGCTTCAATACTTCAAAGTACAAACAAGTGAAAGTAGTAAGATGATACGTAATGCTTTAAATTAACATTGGTTGATCATGCCAGATGGCCGGAAGAGGAAAAGGGCGTGCTGCCAACCCCGCCAACAACAACGATGAGGCCTCTAACCCTCATCTTTCTGGAGGCCAGGACAGGGGTGGTCGCCGTGAAGGAGTTGATCCCCTCCACCAAATGCTGGAGAATCAAAATCAGCTCATCCAGAACTTGACTCAAGTGGTGGCCAACTTGCATCAAGTTCCACCTCCACAAGCTGCACCACGCCAACCAAGGTTGAATGAGTTTCTAGGAACTCAACCTCCAAAGTTCGCAAGTGCTGCTGAATCTCTGGAGGCAGATGATTGGCTTAAGACCATTGAGAGCAAGATGAGGATCATACAGTGCCAAGGGTATGAGAGGGTGCTGTTTGCCTCTCATCAATTGCATGGACCTGCTGCTGATTGGTGGACCGCCTACGTGGCTGCCCATCATGACCCTGAGAACATCACTTGGGAAGAGTTCAAGCGTAGCTTCCGCAACCATTACATCCCAAGAGGTGAACTCAAAAACAAGAGGAAGGAGTTCTTGGGACTGCAGCAGGGAAACATGACGGTGAGGGAATACCTCACTAAATTTACTCAACTATCGCGTTATGCCCCACGAGACATAGAGACTGATGAGCAGAAACAAGATTGTTTCGTGAAAGGACTTACCGCAGAAATGCAGTGTGCAATGTCCTCAAATGAGTATGAAAGCTTCCAAAAGATGGTGGACAGAGCATTTGTGGTAGAAAGGAAGCTGAAGGCCTTGGAAAATGAGAATAAGAGGAAGGTCGGGTGGTCACATCAGGCCTCAGGGAGCAACACCCGCCCACGTCTGATGCAGCAACCTGTCAGGCAAACGAACCGTGTTGCGGTACCCTACTCAGCACCAAGGGGGTACAACCCAAACTACAGGCCTCCGGCAGCACCAGCACAGCCACAACGTCAGTTTGTACAGCAGCCTCGCCCCGCATATCCACCTCGACCAGCAGTACAAGGACCCCCAAACCAACCCCAAGACAACAAAGGCCAGGCACGTAAGGTTGGGGTGCAATGCTTTAGCTGTGGTGAAGTGGGGCACTACGCCCATAAGTGCCCAAAGAAGAAGCCCACACAGCCACAACAGCAGAATGTAATGAGAGGACGGATGAACCACGTCACTATGGAGGAAGCACAAGAGGCACCCGACGTGGTAGTTGGTAAGTTTCCTGCCAATTTACACATTGCAACCCTGCTGTTTGATTCTGGCGCTACCCACTCGTTCATTGCTCAAGGGTTTGTTAAGAAGCATGACCTAGCAACCACACAAATGAACCATATGCTAGCCGTAAACTCTTCGGGTGGAGAAATAAGGACAAGACAAGTGTGTCCCAAGGTGAAACTAGACATTAATGGGGTAGTATTTACTGCTAACCTCATAGTGATAGATTCACAAGGGATAGATATTATCTTGGGTATGGATTGGTTGACCAAACATAAAGGGATTATCCATTGTTCGACCAGAACGGTGGAACTAACTCACCCTAGTGGCACAAGAGTAAAGTTCATAACAATACACGAGCCTAGGAGGGACATTAAATTACATCAAGTTGAGGTGAAAGTTGAGGAGATCAGGATTATCAGGGAATATCCAGATGTTTTTCCGGATGAGTTGCCAGGTATGCCTCCCGATCGTGAAGTGGAATTTGCAATCGAGCTAGTGCCTGGAACAACCCTGATATACAAGGGACCTTATCGGATGGACTCCAAGCAGCTGGGAGAACTCAAGGATCATTTGAGAGAATTGACGGAGAAGGGGTATATTCGTCCTAGTTCCTCACCTTGGGGAGCCCCGGTCATATTTGTGCCCAAGAAGGACGGAACCCAAAGGTTATGCGTGGATTACCGTGCTTTGAATGAGGTAACCATCAAGAACAAGTACCCATTACCCCGCATTGAAGACTTGTTTGATCAGTTGAGGGGCGCTTGTGTGTTCTCGAAAATTGATCTCAGGTCGGGATACCACCAACTCAAGATAAGGCAATCTGATATTCCCAAGACAGCTTTCGTATCTCGGTACGGACTGTATGAATACACTGTCATGCCTTTCGGGCTAACTAATGCCCCGGCATACTTCATGTATCTCATGAACAAGGTATTCATGGAATATCTGGACAAATTTGTGGTGGTTTTCATAGATGACATTCTCGTCTTCTCCAAAGATGAAGAAGAACATGAGAAACATCTAAGGTTGGTGTTGCAGAGGCTGAGAGAACACCAACTATATGCCAAGTTGAGCAAGTGTGAGTTTTGGCTGAAGAGAGTTCCCTTCTTAGGACATATAATCTCGGAGGGAGGAATCTCCGTAGATCCCACCAAAATCGAGGATATACAGAAGTGGAAGACCCCTGAAAATGTCGGGGAAGTTCGAAGCTTTTTGGGATTGGTTGGATACTATCGACGGTTTATTGAGGGATTCTCTAAGATCTTGAGACCCATTACAAAACTGTTGGAGAAGGGAATCACATTCACATGGACGCCACAGTGCGAAACGAGTTTTCAGGAGTTAAAGAAAAGATTGACAATGGCCCCAGTGCTAGTTATGCCAGATATACAGAAGAACTTTACAGTGTACTGCGATGCCTCTGGAAACGGGTTGGGATGTGTTCTCATGCAAGAAGGGCACGTCGTGGCTTATGCATCCCGACAGCTCCGGAAGCATGAGAAAAACTATCCTACACATGACCTAGAACTAGCCGCAGTGGTACACGCGTTGAAAATTTGGCGACACTATTTGATGGGGAAGAGGACCGAGATATATACGGATCATAAGAGTTTGAAGTACATATTCACGCAGCCAGACCTCAACCTTAGACAAAGGAGATGGTTAGAGCTAATCAATGACTTTGATGTGGGCATCAACTATCATCCTGGGAAAGCAAACGTCATGGCCGATGCTTTAAGTCGGAAAGTGCAGGTCAATAAGTTGAGCTTGAAGGACAGGCCTGCAGAATTGAAGGACGAGGTTATAAGGCTCAATCTATTCCTTGTGAATAGTGGTGAAGCCATCGCCATGGAAGTGGACTCCACATTAGAGCGAGACATCCGCGAGGGTCAAAAGAAAGACGAGAAGATACAAGAGATTAGACAACTCATCAAGGAAAATAAAGCTCCTGGTTTTAGAGAGGATGAACAGGGAACGGTGTGGCACGGGAAAAGAATCACTGTGCCAGAAGTAAAGGAGATCCGTGAATTGATTTTGAAGGAGGCTCATGATTCTGACTATTCCATTCATCCTGGGAGTACGAAGATGTACCAGGACCTCAAGAGCAGGTATTGGTGGTATGGCATGAAGCGAGATGTCGCGGAACATGTTGCCCTATGTGACACATGTCAGTTGGTGAAAGCAGAACATCAACGACCCGCGGGATTATTGCAACCACTCAAAGTGCCTGAATGGAAATGGGAAGAGATCGGCATGGATTTTATCGTGGGATTGCCTAGGACCCAATCAGGATATGATTCGATATGGGTCATCATTGACAGGCTAACCAAGGTAGCTCATTTCATCCCCGTGAAAGAAAGCTACAACGGATCCAAATTGGCAGAGTTGTACATGTCAAGGATCGTGTGTTACCATGGAGTGCCAAAGAAGATTGTGTCGGATCGAGGGACACAGTTCACCTCAAGGTTCTGGCAGAAGTTGCACGAAACCATGGGAACCCATCTGAACTTTAGTTCTGCCTATCATCCCCAAACTGATGGGCAGATGGAAAGAACCAATCAGATTCTTGAAGATATGCTGAGGGCATGTGCACTCAAAAACAATCGAAGTTGGGATAAGAACTTACCGTATGCGGAGTTTTCCTATAACAACAGCTATCAAGCTAGTATGAAGATGTCACCGTTTGAAGCCTTGTACGGGAGGAAGTGCAGAACTCCCCTATTTTGGAACCAAACGGGGGAAAGTAAAGTGTTTGGTCCACAAGTACTACAAGAAGCCGAGGCGAAGGTGAGGGAAATTCGCAACAATTTGAGGATAGCACAAACACGCCAAAAGAGTTATGCCGATGTACGAAGAAGAGAGCTCGTTTTCAACGTGGGAGACTATGTCTATGTCAAGGTGTCCCCTATCAGAGGACTTCGTCGGTTCAAGGTGAAAGGGAAGTTGTCACCTCGATACATCGGACCCTTTCAAGTTCTGGAAAGGAAAGGCGAAGTGGCGTATCAACTAGAGTTACCGGCTCGTCTATCGAATGTGCACGATGTGTTCCATGTGTCACAACTCAAGAAATGCCTGAGAACGCCTGAAGAAGTGTTACCCATGAATGAATTGGACGTAGCTGAGGATTTGTCATATGCCGAGCAACCATACAAGATTTTGGAGACAATGGAACGCCTCACCAGAAATAAAAGAATCCGGATGTGCAAGGTGCAATGAAAGCATCACTCAGAAGAGGAAGCCACCTGGGAACGGGAAGATGAGCTCAAGGCATAATTTCCGAAATTGTTTTCTTAGAACCACCAATCTCGAGGATGAGATTTCTTATAAGGGGGGTAGAGCTGTAACACCCCAAAATCTTTTTAAGAGGGGAGTTTAAAATTTTTTGTACGTGTTGCATGTTTTGCAACAATTTAAATTCAAACTAGAATTCAATTTAAACTCAAAACAGAAAAGAAATAGAAAAAGAAAAAAGAAAACAGAAAAAAACCGGCCAGTGGGCCGAAACCCACCAGCCGGCCCACCCAGCCCCCGCGCCAGCCCGCAGCCGCGCGCGCTCCTTCCTCCCATTGACAGGCGGGGCCCGCCAGCTTTCTTCTTCCTCGCGCCCGCGCCGCGATCGGCCGGGACTTAATAAAAATCATGTAAATTCATTTAAAAATCAGTTTTAGCCCCTGGACTTAATAAAAATTAGGAAAAACTCCTCTGTTATGAGTAGCTAGACCCCTGAAAATTGTTAAAATAATATTATAGACCCTGTAGTGGGGTGAGTTTACCTTTTTAACCCTGTTTGATATTAAATTTAGGAAATTGAATATGTGGCTAGTATTTAAAATTTAAAAAGTGGGACAAACATATTGTCAAATTTAAATTAAGAACTTTCTCAGTACTTAGAAAACTTTGGAGTGAGATAAAAATAGATTTTTGGCTGAAATGAATCTGTTTAATTTATTATTCACATTTATTAGTTATAGGGACACATTTTTAAGTAAAAAATAGTTCTTAAAATAGGAAAAATAAATGTAAAATAGTTTACATCAGAGGAAAAGGTCAAAAATATGTTATTAAATATTTTAGATCAGAACCTATTCTGTTTAGATGATGTGTCTTGTTATTTTCATAATAAAGTTCACATTCAGGCATAGGAAATAAATCTGAAAATATAGCAACTAGTAAATGATAAATGAAGTTTCTAAAATCCAAAGAATTCAGTTTAGGGTTGGTAGAAATTCTGAAGACACATATGGAGTAGGAAATTACCTTTCATGCATACTTGGTAACTAAAAGGTGTAGTAGTTAAATATAAGGAATTTATTTGACTTGGAAACTCATATATATAGTATGTAAGCATAAATGTGAATACAAAAGTAGGAATCATATACACATGATTAAAAGTATATGTAAGCCAAAGATCAACACACATAGAGTAACCACAACACATATAATTGTGAATGACTTTCATAAATGTGAATGTGTGGTTTGTTTGAAGTGGAAGTGTGAACTATGTCTTATGGATTGTTGTTTTTCTTTTGCTATGTGTGATGGTATGATGTAGAACCTGCTCCAGAGCAAGTTCACCCTTTCCAAGATCCGGACTACCCATTCCAAGAGCAGCAGGAAGGAGGCAAGTGTCCTTGACCACTTTGATCCTATGCTAGGATGTGTAGATAGAATTATTTGCATTGTCAAATAAAATATGAAACCCATGCTAGGAAGTTTCCCTAGAATTGCATTAACTTGTTTCCTTGTAGCTTGGGCTGGGATTTATTTTATCATGTCATTTATTATTATGCATATGCTTAGCCATGCTTAGAATGGGATATTTGGGATATGAGATCATCAGTTTATTTTACCATACTCTTGAATGAGATATTGTGAGTTATGTAGAGGTAGGGATCAAGGCAAGTTGGATGTTTTGGTTGTGTGCTGGGTGCACGAGACTCGGGTTTGTGTTTAGTACTTGCCTGGATCCTAAGGACCGGTTCATGGAGCATGTAACCTAGTTTTACCGTGCCAACCACATGCTGAGATGGGGCAGCTTGGCCAATTAATTAGGTGTATCCCCGGCGTAGTATGGGTGTGTTGGATGGTGCGGGGAATAGGTGTCAGCTGGACTACCATATGAACCGCAAGGCTCAAAAGGGGGCCACTGCAGCGGGGTTGGAGCCTCTTGGATGCTGTTAGGGGTGAAACCTCAGTGGGCCCATGTTCGTCGGGAATCCCTTTGTAAAGGCTTCGTAGTGATCTCCTGGCTACACACCTGGGAAATGTGAATGTGGTTCGTAGCCACTGGCATAATGGAGGTTCTTTTAGTCCACTCGGCAATGGGGGATGAAATCACTACATGTGGGTACAGTGGTACAAACTCTGCAGAGTCAAAACTGTCATGACAGTCGTGCTCACGGTCAAGAGCGGCTTGGACTTATTCATGATTAGAGGAGTGATGGTTTTGGAAGTTGAGAATGTTAAGCGGGGAGCTTAACATTGGAAATGAAGTTATGGTTATTTGATTATGATGATGGGATGGGAGATTGGGACAATTTCACCTGTGTAGTAATGTAGGTGCTTAATAAGCTAAGGTGATAGGTATTAATTGCGTAGTGCTTTAACCATGAGTTCAACCTCCCCTTGTTCTAGCCATGCATGACATAACTTTCCCACACTTGCTGAGTACCATCGGTACTCAACCTTGCATATTTGTTGGTTTATATTGCTGCTCAGCTCAAGATAATGAGGTGGTGTATAATGACCAAGACTTTGGACCCGAAGAAGGTTTCTAGGTTCATGAAGACCCCCGGGCAACGCCTGTGACGGAGCCCTCAAGAATAATATTCCGCTGCTAGTTTATTTACTTGTGATGAACTTATTATTGTCCATCGAGACATTTGCTATGTAAGACTGATTTATATTCGACACCTGGCTTGTAATAAATGATGCTTCACTATTTGTCATCACATGTATGAGAAAATGATCCTGGCATACATGTAATATTCACTTGGTTGTTCTTCGGAAAAACCGGGTCTGACATGCAATGAGCCTTTTTATTAGCTACCTTGTTGTAAGCTACATGTCATATTTTTCCCGCACTTTCTGAGTACCACATGTACTCACCCTTACATTCCCACATATACATCAACTACAGGAGAAGAGTACTTTGAGCACCATGTGGAGTACTAGGCGTGCACACTACCGTCAACATGCCTGTGGAGTTGAAGTTGGAGCCTGCTTTCTTAGCCATTTTCCGCTGTCGTTTAGAGCCTTCGGCTGCAAGAATAAGTTATATATTCATGAGTGAGATATTGAGTCATTGTAATAAGATACTTAAACACTATTTATTTGTGGTTATATTCTAAATTCAGTTTGTGGATTACATGTGTATGTGTGATGAACATCCTGTGCACAAATATGCATTCACTTGGTTCTATTTGCGGAACCGGGTGTCACAAATTGGTACCAGAGCCACATTGACCATAGGATGCAGGCCTAGGTAGAATGGACACTCTAAAACACATAGTAACACCCCTCTAAACTGCTATTTTCAAAAATTGCTTGCTGCTGCAATTTACTTTTCAATTCAGCCACCGCAAAGTGCTATTTTCAGCCCCTCTTTTTCTCTTCTTTTGGATAGCAACACTTTTGCTTTCTTGCTTCATGGCTTCTGAAGTTTTGGAGTATTTTCTTCTTCTCTAAAGATTCTCATGCCTTATTTATAGATGCCGGTGATTAGGAGCACAACACGCATAAGGACTCGTCCACCACCACTTGGGAGTGCACTTAACCCCATTGAGGTGTCCGATGAACCATATTGGGAGTAGGTGAAGATGGAACCTCATGATGAAGATGAAGTCAGTAGCTCCATGCATGAGGAAAAGGATCTAGAAGAGGTGGAACCGATCATAGACGACATGGAGGATGATCCACAAGAACGACATTGGTACGCACCTCAGGAGGACTTTCACGTGGGCTTACACCCCGTGGAGCCTCATGAAGCTGTGTTGGGAGGAGATGAATCCAAAGAGGAGTCACCCCTTGCTGAGGCCAATAACAAAGGTGATGAACGGGCAAACCATTCAGTTCAAGAATTCCGGTCAGACGGAGTGGAAGGAGGACACATATCCAAGGAGCTCAAAGAATTTCTGGATTGCTGCATCTTATACCCGAAATATCTTCTAAAGAAAGTCTCTCGTCTCGAACATGAAGAGTGGAAGGCTGAAATGACCATACTATCTAACGGTAGGGTTGTCACTCGACACTTCGCACCCACATGGAGAGCCACAAGGGCAGAAGCTATCGATGATGCCGCATGGGATGCACTCACCGGACTATGCTACACCTTCCGTGAGCAGCTTGAGAACACTACTTTTGAGCTGCACCCATATCGGAAGAGTGGTACAAGGGAGATCATTGGACCCAATGGAGGAGCTCTTTCCAACCCACAAGCTGCTGATAAGTCTCAAAGGTTGCTCGTGGAGTTAGGAAATTGCTATGCAAGCGCATAAGAAGAGATCCGTTACCTCCATAAGAAGCTGTACTTGCTAGAGAAACAAGAGGAGACACGTGCCAACGCTGGAGCAAATGGATCACCAGTGTCATCTATCCCTACATGGACTGCCCACTCACCATGACATGCGCCCATGTTGGACCACCCCATCACATGGCGATAACAGCACCAGTTCTCATGATTAAGTTTAAGTTTCCATTGAATAAAGCTGTAATAATAACGTTTAGATCGTAGTAAGTCAAATAAGAGTGGTGTGCAAAATTTTTATGATGATTGCTTGTGATTGTGTGCTGATGTGAGTTGTGGGACGCTTCGGCGAATGTCCACATCCACACATAGTAGAGAGATGTTATATGCCTCGACACTTGTTCACATCCTCATATAGGCTGAAATTAATAAAATAAGTTGCTTAGTTCATATACCTTGATGCATATAGTTGGGAAATCGCTTCTTTCAATTCTGAATTCTATTTCGAGAGTAAGCCTTAAAATAAGGGGGTAGACTTTCTTGCCAACCTTATTGTCTTGGATTACCAAGAGATTGACATAATACTTAGAATGGATTGGTTAAGCAAGCACAATGGAGTGATTCAATGTGCTCAGAGGATCGTGTAGTTGATGAGTGAGCACGGTACTCGTACTGAGTTTGAGGCAGCCCAACCTACAACGGAGAAAGCAGTGCTGAACCATATCGAAGAAGCGACATTGGAAAGCATTCCGGTAGTTCAAGAATATTCAAATGTGTTATCGGAAGAACTTCCAAGTATGCCACATGACCGGGACATTGAATTTGCCATTGATTTAGTACCTGGAACTGCACCTATAGCAAAGAGGCCATATAGGATGCCTGCTAATGAATTAGTGGAGCTCAAGAAGCAAATTTAGGAGCAGCTAGAAAAGGGTTTTATACGCCCAAGCTCATCACCATGGGGAGCCTCTGTGCTCTTCGTGGACAAGAAAGATGGAACCCAAAGGATGTGTGTGGACTATAGGTCTCTCAACGAAGTGATGATCAAGAATAAGTACCCGCTGCCACGCATAGAGGACCTATTCGATCAAATGAAAGGTGCCCGAATTTTCTCCAAGATTGATCTTCGGTCGGGATACTTCCAGCTAAAGATTAAGCTCTCCGACATACCCAAGACTGCATTTCGAATACGGTATGGTTCGTATGAATATACTGTTATGTCTTTTGGGTTGACGAATGCACCCACATACTTTATGTACCTCATGAATAAGGTCTTCATGGAGTACTTGGACAAGTTCGTCGTGGTTTTCATCGACGTCATCATGGTGTATTCAAAAAGCAAGGAAGAACATGAAGAACACTTGAGGTTGACGTTGCAGAAACTGCGAGAGCATCAATTGTATGATAAGTTCAGCAAGTGTCAATTTTGGCTAAAGGAGATATCGTTCCTAGGCCACATCATATCCGAAAGAGGAGTATCGGTTGATCCCGGAAAAGTGGGAGATGTTTTGAACTGGAACCAACCGCAGAATGTGAGAGATATTCGGAGTTTCCTTGGGATGGCTGGATATTACCGCCGGTTCATCAAGGATTTCTCCAAGATAGCGAAGCCTATGACTGAATTGCTCATGAAAGGGAAAGCATTTCAGTGGACACCAGCGTGTCAAGACAGCTTTGAAGAACTAAAGAAGAGATTAACAATAGCATCAGTTTTGGTATTGCCGGACGTGAGCAAGAGTTTCGATATATATTGTGACGCATCAAGACAAGGGCTTGGATGTGTGCTCATGCAAGGAGGACAAGTGGTAGCCTATGCATCGAGACAATTAAAGAAACATGAGCTGAATTACCCCACACATGACCTAGAACTTGCAGCCGTGGTACATGCCTTGAAGATTTGGAGGCATTATATCCTTGGTCCCCGATGTGAGATATATACGGATCACAAAAGCCTCAAGTATATATTCACGCAAACGGATCTGAATTTGAGGCAACGTCGATGGTTGGAACTCATCAAGGATTATGATGTTGGAATCAACTATCACCCCAGAAAGGCCAATGTAGTAGCTGATGCGTTGAGCCAAAAAGGAGCATGTCATCAACTCACGGTTCGGGAGCTGCCACCTGAGCTGCATAAGGAGTTTGAACGGTTGCATCTCGGATTCTTGAACGAGATGGAGGTGATCAATCTGAACTCCACGCTGGAACAAGAGATACGAGATGGCCAAGCAACGGATGAGGAAATCAAGGAAAGAATCCGATAAGGCATAGAAAAGGATTTCAAGGAAGACGAGAAAGGAATGCTTTGGTTAGGGAAAAGGATTTGTGTGCCTAACGTGAAGCACATCCGCGACACGATACTAAAAGAGGCACATGACTCACCTTATTTCATACATCTCGGATGTACAAAGATGTACAAGGACCTGAAAACTTGCTATTGGTGGGATGGTACGAAAAGGGACATCGCTGAATATGTTGCCCTATGCGACACTTGCCAACGAGTGAAGGCCGAACATCAAAGATCCACCGGATTGTTGCAGCCAGAGTGGAAGTGGGAATACATCATCATGGATTTCATTGTCGGATTGCCACGTGCTCAATCCAGCTACAACTCCATTTGGGTTATCGTCGACCGATTGACGAAAACAGCCCACTTCCTTCCTGTTAGAACCAAATACACCGTCGCACAACTAGCCGAGTTGTATATGGAGCAAATCGTGTGTCATCATGGAGTTCCAAAGAGGATAGTTTCAGATCGATGTTCCCAATTTACCTCTAGGTTCTGGAAGAAGCTGCATGACGCCATGGGTACACGATTAAATTTCAGCTCTGCATATTATCCGCAAACCGTTGGGCAAACTAAAAGGACAAATCAAATTTTGGAAGACATGTTGAGAGCTTGCGCTTTGAAGCATGTGTGTAGTTGGGATAAGAGCTTGGCGTATGCTGAATTCTCATACAACAACAGTTACCAAGCCAGGTTGAAGATGTCACCCTTCAAAGAATTGTATGGTAGACGGTGTAGAACGCCGCTGTTATGGAATGAGACTGGAGAAAGCCAAGTATTCTGACCCGAAGTGCTGCAAGACGCCGAAAAGTAACTCCAAACGACACGTCAAAACTTGAAGGCCGCTCAGTCACGACAAAAGAGTTATGCGGACAATAGGCAAGGAAGATTGACCTTTGAAGTGGGAGACTTCGTGTATCTTAAGGTGTCGTCTATCCGAGGCCAATGACGGTTCAACGTCAAAGGAAAGTTAGCACCTGGCTACATTGGGCCATTCAAGATTTTGGGCAAGCGTGGAGAAGTGGCCTATCAAATAGAGCTGCCAACACACATATCCGACGTGCACGATGTGTTTCACGTATCCCAACTCAAGAAGTGCTTAAGAGTACCGGAAGAACAAGTACCAATGGATGAGCTAGAGCTTCATGAGGATCTGACCTACGCGGAACACCCCATCAAAATCTTGGCGTGAAGGAAAGGGTCACGAGAAATAAAGTGATCCGTTGGTGCAAGGTACAATGAAGCCATCACACGGAAGCCAAAACTACATGGGAGCGTGAGGAAGATCTCAAGGCAGAATTCCCCCATCTTTTCTCCACTCTATCGAATCTCGAGGGCGAGATTCATTTTAAAGGGGGTAGGTTTGTAACACCCTCAAATTTCACTACCATGCATTGCATACATTTTTCATGTAGAGAAGCATTTAAAAAGAAGTAGAAATGGAGAAAGAACAATAGAAATGGAGGAAGAACTATAGAAATGGATAAAGAACCATAGAAATGGAGAAAAACCATAGAAATGGAGAGACGAATATAGAAATGGAGAAGGGAACTTAGAAATGGAGAAAGGAACATAGGAATGGAGAGAAATGGAAATAAGATAGCTAAACTGAGCCATCCCCAAAGTCCCCAAATTCCCCAAAGGGGGAATTTCCCCAATTTGGCCGCAGCCCTAGAGGGGGAAAATCCCTAAGACTCTTTGGTTGAGTCCCAATTGGACTAGGACTCTTTGTTTGAGTCACAATTGGACTAGGACTCTCCTTTTCCTCCCTTATAAATACAACCCCCAGCCCCCCCCCCCCCACCTACACCTTTGGCCGCAGCCCCCCCCAAAACTCGCCGAGTTGCCCCTGCCCTCCAAACTTGCCGAGTTGGCCACCCGCCCCCCCCCCCCCGTGCCAGAGTATGATCGCCGTCGAGCCCCGTCATCGAGCCCCGCCGCCGAGCCCCGTCACGCCTCGCCGTCGCCGAAGAAGAAGCCCGACGATCTGCCCTACCATAATTCCCCGCAGAAAAATCCCCCGCTGCTGCCGTTGCTAGGAGGAAGGCCCTGCCACAAGGAGTAAGTGAGGTATGTCTTCATTACCCCTCTTACGACGTCGCCGCTGTTTCTACGCATCCGTTTTCTTCGCCCCCTTCGAGCAGAAACTTTTGCGTGTGGACAGATCGTGTTTTGGACGATTTTTGACGGTGGAATTGATCTAGATCTTGTTTCAAGATCATCACCACGTCCACACTTGATCCCTACACTCTTGTTCATCATAAAACCTCATGAAAGCCCATTAAAACATGCAAGAACAAGTACAAACTGGTTTTATAAAACTGCACTATAGGATTTGCATTCATCTACCCCATTGCATCTTGAGTAAAGTTTGTGCATGATGATTGATTGCTGTAAATTTTGTATGTGTGTGGTCTTGAGTAGAAGGACAAGATCAAGAGGCCTTCTACGAGGAACTACAACACCAAGACTTCGAGACGCTTGAGCAACACAAACCACGGGAGCAAGACAAGTGCCCCTTGACCATATTGATCCTATGTTCTGAAACTGTTTTGTTTGCAAAAACTCGTATGCTTGAGTCAACTTCATGGGACACCCTTTTATAGGAGTTTACTAGTTTTGTTAACTATCCTTGTCGCACGGGAAAGTTGATGAGTCGGGTATGGTTGTTTTTCCTTTTTCCCTCGCTTAACTTACGGGATACGGGAAGCTGAATTAAAACATGGCTAGCTACTGCACTCATATGAATAATGATGATGAGAACTTGATGATGTTAATGAGCACGGAATCGGGGAGATCTAGGCAAGCTTGGTTCGTGGATGTTGCTTAATGAGATGGTGGTTTACTTGCCGTAGATCTAAGGACCGGTTCATGCGAGCACATGCTAGGAAAACAGTGCCACCACAAGGCCAAATATGGGTGCGGCTTAGCTGACCAATTAGGTTGTTGCTAGATTGTTATGGACCGTTGGATGGCGCGGGGAATGGGAGTCGAGAGGGACTGCCCTGGGAACTGCATGGCACAAGAGGGGCCCCATGGGTGGGAGAATGGATATTCGAGCCTGCCGGTGAAACCTCAGTGGATCCGTACATCCTAGTAGCCCCTTTGTAAAGGCTATTTTGTGATCTCTTGGCCATACACCGATGGTTGCGTACTGGTATAATGGAGGTTCTTTCTAGTCGCCGACGGGTGACGAAATCACGAACTTGTGTATAAAGTGGTGCCACCTCTGCAGAGTGTAAAACTATCATAATAGCCGTGCTTCCGGTCACAAGCACCTGGCTACCTTCCATGATTAGAGGCAAAACTTGGGATGTTTATTCGGTATGGTTATGGTATGGTCATTGGGATTGGTTTTGGGACTGTTTTGAGTCATGACAGTGAATTTGGTTTCGGTTATATGAAAATGAGATGGATATGAATATTTATGAACATGAGATGAACTTGAGAAAGATTAATGGCTGGTTGAAGCATGATGAGTGGTGAATTATGATGAAATAATGTTGCTGAATTACTTGGTTATGTTGGGATTAAACTCAACTAGAAATAGTTGCCGTTTTTACCATGTTTATGAAATAAAATTTGCCTACTGCAATGAGCCTTTTTATTGCCTACCTTGTTGTAAGCTACATGTCATTCTTTTCCCGCACTTGCTGAGTACGATATGTACTCACCCTTGCATTCCCACATATACATCAGCTACAAGAGAAGAGTACTTTGAGGACCATGTGGAGTACTAGGCGTGCGCACTACCGTCAACATGCCTGTGGAGTTGATGTTGGAGCCTGCTGTATTAGCCATTTTCCGCTGTCATTTGGAGTCTTCCGCTGCAAGAATAAGTTATATATTCATGAGTGAGACATTGAGTCATTGTAATAAAGTACTTAAACACTATTTATTCGTGGTTATATTTTGAATTCAGTTTGTAGATTACATGTGTATGTGTGATGAACATCCTGGGCACACATATGCATTCACTTGGTTCTATTTGCGGAACCGGGTGCCACAATCTTGAAGCTGATGAATGATCTTCTTCCGACAAATCATAAGATGTCGAAAGACTTAAACCAATCTTAGGAGCTTTTGGCCGGTCTGGGCATGAATTATGAGAAGATTGATGTGTGCGAGAATAATTGCTTGCTATTTTGGAAGGAACACAAGAATGATATTCACTGTATGTGTTGCAATACATCTAGATATGTGAAGGTTCTAAGCTATGATGGAGAGGAAATAACTACAAAAGTAGCTATCAAACAGCTTCAGTATATGCCTATCACGTCATGCCTTAAACGGTTGTTTCTGTCTCAAGAAACAGCAAAGCAGATGAGGTGGCATTTTCAAGGGATACGTGAGAGTGATGACAACGATGTTATGGTGCATCCTTTGGAAGGTGTGGCTTGGCAGATCCGGAGTTTGCAAGAGATCCCAAAAATGTTCGTGTTGGGTTGTCAAAAGATGGTTTCACTCCTTTCAGCACCAGTAACAGCTCATACTCTTGTTGGGCCTGTTTTTATCATGCCCTACAATCTCCCTCCCAACATGTGCCTAAAAAAAGATACATATTCCTCACAGTCATCATTCCTGGTCATAAACATCTAGGGAAGAAAATCAATGTGTTTATGCAGCCGTTGATTGAAGAGCTGAAAGAGCTATGCAAGGGGTAAAGGCACATGATAGTCACATGAAATGTGAATTTACCTTACGTGCCGCATATCTATGGTCAGTCCATGCTTTGTTGGCATATGGCATCTGGGCTGGTTGGTGTGTTGTAACAGACACAAATTCAAGTAGATGAAAATTTGATTCAAAATTTAAATTTGAGATCAAAATATCAAGAAAGAGAAAAGGAAAACAAAAAGGGGGGACCTCTTCTGGGCGCAGCCCACTAACCCCAGTGGCCCAGCCCGCTCCTCCCCTTTTTCCCTCTCTCTCATGAGGCCCGGCCCCTCTCCCCCTTTCTTTTCTCTCGCCCGGCCTGGCCCAACACTCTGCTTCTTCTCCCCCGCCCCGCTGCCGAAGCTGAAGCTGTAATCCCGGAGATCCTGGCGGAGTGACGCCCCCGTCACGTCATGCTGCTCCGTCCGAGGTACTCCACCCCCTGGCACCCGTCACCCTCCATCAGTCCCGCCCCATGCCATGAAAACCCGACCGCCTCCATCTATGGCGCACCCACCACCAACCCAACCACCTGAACCGCCTTCCGCTGCTATAAAAGGGTGTCTTTCCATCCCATTTTCTCCACACGATCACCACTGAGCTCCCTAGCATCAACTTGAGCAGCGGGAGGAGCCCCCGACCTCCAATTTCGCAAAGCAGCAACCCTTCCCCGAGTTCGGCCACAACTGCCACGCTACTCCGGTAAGGCTCCATAGCCCAACTGCTCGCCCCCGTAGCTTCCCTAGGTCGCGCAGAACCTCTTCCCTAGACCGAGCTAGGAGCCCCTAGGCAGCCCCCGACCGAGCATCGGTTCCCCTCGCTGCCTCGGCTTGCAGCCGGCCGCCGTGGAGCTTCTCTCGGCCGAGCCAGGAACGCCACACCCCTTCACACACCCCAGTGCACGTGTCCGACGCGTTGGACCGAAGAAAAATGCACGCGATTAGGAGTTCCAAAAATTCCGCCGCGGTGACAACCTCTGGCGAGCCGCCGGCGCCGCCGTGGTGGATTTTACCGCTGCTAACCACCCCCATTAGGTTCCCCACGACACGTAGTTCACTGGCACAAATTCCGCTAGACCATGCCAGGAGGAAAACGCGACTCCGGCGAGCCGCCGGCCGCCTCCGCCGCGCCGGCAACCACCCTGGCTGGCCGCTCACATGGCAGCCAGGTGGCGGGCCACACAAGCCGAGCAGCAGGCGTGACTGCTGACTCAGCACCACGCGGGCGCCAACCCACCCGCGCGCCCGCCAGAGCCCCTGTGGGCTCGATCCAGGTGGACCAGAGACCCAACGGCTGTGGGCCGGGTCCAGGTCTACAGAACAGTGGCCTGAGGGGTTTGGGCCCGCCTGTCAGCCGCTGTACACAGGAAAAACGTTAGGGACACCTGCTAAGTGTACACAGAAACTTGAAAAAGGCATTTTCGGGTACAGGAAAATTTCAGAAAATTCTTAAAAATAGGAATTAGTCCCTAGAGGATATTAACATGTGGGTAAGGGCTAAAAACAATTTTAGGGCATTACTAATTGCCAGTAATCGTGCTTACCAAATTAATTAAGTGACGACGAAACAAAAGAGGGTGAGGCCCTCCGACCGACGACACCACCTCCTCCAATCCCAAGTAAAACATGCTTGTTGTTAAGAACCCCCTAAGAACCCCTGCAGCCACATTACTATGATTTTACCTGAGTTCTTGGATTCTTTTGGGTTCGACGCTAATACGAGCAATTTACGTACTCTAGCAAACTAGGAAGCTGACGAGGAATTTGAAGACCCGGATTACGAGGAATTCCTAGAAGCTTTTGAAGGCAAGCTCTAACCTCCTTGATCATGATTGCTCCTACGAATTTGCAAAATTGTCCAGATAGCCAGTTTTAATATGCATGTTTTCTATGATTACTTTTAAACGTTAAGGTAGCTAAGACCCGCTTGACTAGTGGTAGCTTCTTCGTGTAAGTAGTCTGGCCGACACGATGGTCCCATAACATCGTGATGATGCGTGGATATTAACGGTGGTTACTTGCACCCAAGTTAACCTAGCTCGATGACGTCGGCTAGCCGTTACACTAGCAAGTAGCATACCGTCTCTCGTCATCCAAGGCCAGAATACTTGCAAGGTGATAGTCACGTGCTTGACATGTGAAGTACCACGAACCCCTCCTTGACCTTGTTAACTTACCTACTTGATGCCCTAAGGCCCCTTCATCGCACTATACCGTGATGACGTAAATGTTTCCTTGAAAGTAGAATTCTTAGGGACCCTGCGATGTTCGCATCGCAACTCATTGCAACTTTTTCCGAATTTGCGAAAAGTGTTGAAAGGTGTATTGGTGGTGTGAGTTAGGAGGTGGGTTGGGGAAATTGTGTCGTACAACCAGTGTAGGGTGAAGTGGGGAAAAGGGATGGTTGAGGTGGGATATGGTGAATGAGTAGTGTGTGCTTCGGTGTAGTCCACCTGCCGTGGACATTGATGTTACCGCCTCAAAATATAAGGACTGGTTCATATGACCTCATCATAGTGATTCTGTACAACCACAGAATCTGTATGGGTTGGACTCCCTCTACCTTCTTAGAAACTTCCACACGAGCCATCTGGCGGCTAGTAGGACACAGGAGACAAGGAAAAGACACAGGGGAGTCATTTCCCATGATCCAACTGGGAGAGTAATAACCCAAATAGCCCCTGGGCGCGTCCCGAGGTGTGATTGTGGGGTTACTCGAGGAAGACGAGGTGAACGTTACGCTACTCCCTTGCTAGGAGAGCATGACCTGTGGGTAAAGTGTACAACCTCTGCAGAGTGTTAAAATCCGGATAACTGTTGTCACGGTCTTGACACACTATGTTTCGAGCTCTTGTTGATTAGCCTTAGTATGATTTCTTGATGTGGATGGGTGGCAGTGTTTGCCATAAAGGTCATGCTGAGACTAAGTTAATGTTTGGTATTTGATCCATTGTATTGTGCGTACCAACTACTGATCTAGGGATTGGTACGGCATGCACAAGTGGGCCCCAAGAAAGGTATGTCATGACAGAGTGGTATCAGAGCCGTACTTGACCGTAGGACAAAGCCTTAGAGACAAAACACCAACGTGACACGTATTTTCCAAAATTATGTGCGAAAACCTACCTTTAGTAGACTTACCTCATTCTTATGATAAATTATCTTTGTCAAAAACAACACTAACCCCATAGTTTTCCTTGACAGATGGACGGCTGGTCTGAGGGTATTTGCCAGGACCTGACTGGGTTCCCGCAGGTGCTGATCCACACCTTGGAGGGACTCGGCTACACGAGGTTCCCGTGCTACCGTTGGAGGGAGTACGAGGAGTACGGTGCACCTCGCTGCGAGGCAGAGGTCAACATCACTGAGGCGGCGGGACCTTACGGAGTGCAGCCTTACGCACTCAGCTTCACTGGAGCCCGATATGCGGACTCCACTTGGGCTGTTGCGCGAGAGGCATTGTTAGAGCTCAGCGACAAGTGCATGGAGCGTACCGGACCAATACCCAACCGATACTTCCCTGTGCGCCGAGAGGAAAGCTACATCTGGAGGCACCGAGTTGCAACACTGGAGGGACCCACCAGGACTGTGGAGGACACTACCCTGACAGAGACCGCCAGATACCTGCACGCCGTGGACTAGTGTTGCATGGACGCCCACACGGAGTGGAGGGAAAAGGTCGCACGCAGGATGCGGAGGCAAGAATGAGGAGTCTGCAGGCCCAACTGGACGAGGCCCACATCGAGACCACGCGAGCTTGTGAGGTGACCGAGGCCCTGCATGTGGAGCTTAACCAGAGGACCGCAGCCCACATCAGGGAGTTGGACTCCCTTTACCAGGCTGGAGCCCGCTCAAGAGGAGCGCTAGTCCGGATCACTGCTCATAACCTTGGCAGTGCAGCACGAGAGTGGCCCGCAGACTGTGCGTGTGCCAGCTGTACCCCACCTGACTCCCACTGTCTGAGCCACTATGGACAGAGGCGTTGGACGCTTCGGGCGAGGCAAGGACCTTTGACTGTTGGAACGGCTGCGTGGAGGACGCACTGGGAGCACGGAGACGTACAGAGACTCCGACGATGACACCAGAGACGTGGCAGAGGAGGAGGAGTACCCACAGGGAGGCGACGGACAAGACTCGAGTGTCGAGATACTAGAGGAGGTTGCTAGCTGTGGAGGACCTAGCCAGGAGACTGCAAGACACATCGGTGGACAGTTCTCCTTCACTGTTGAGGAGCTGGTTGACGACGTGATCGACTTGGGGCACGAGTGGCACCAGGACCACGGCATGGAGGACGTAGTGCCCCCACCGTTTCCCCCAAAGTAGCCACAGAGACAGCAGCCTGTAGTACCATGAGTAGCCCAGCGTAGTGTGAGTTGTGTACCCCATGTTAGTGGATGATTAGCATCACGACCGTTAGGTGTGACGTGAGTGGGTTGCAAGGTCCTAGACCTGCTATGTGTTGTACCATGTGATGATTGTACTCTAGTAATGATGATGTGATTTGCCGGGATTTAATGGATTTTCCATGTGTGATAAAACTTTGTTGAGTGATGTGGGCAAGAGCTCATATAGGAGCACCCTTCTTGGGCAAAAATAAGTGAGACTAGCTTGACCAAATTAGCGAACATATACACTAGAATATAGGCAAGTAAAGCATGAAACAAAGAACAAACAACAACTAAACTTCCATAATATTGTACTTCCCCAGATGGCCCCCAAGATATTCACCAGAGTCTAGGCACACCAAGAGCGCGCTACTAAAGGGGCTCATGCACCTGTAGTGCGTGCACCCCGAAGCATACCCGCCCAGAGGGGCAGGGGAGCAGGGAGCTGCGCACCAATCCAGGCCCCACGGGCAGCAGCTGTTGGGAGAGATGAACCCAACAGGGCAAACAACCTTCCAGAGGAAGTGGGGAAATAAACCCCGAAGAAGTAGCAGTCATGGACGAGGAAGTGGTGCCTCAACTGCTACTTGCTACGTTAGCCGAAGTCATGGCAGTATAGACACAGCTACTATAGACAATATCCTAGGCAATGCAGGGGCAGCGAGGCCCTGGGGCGCCTCCACCCTCTAGGATGTTAGAGTTCATGAGACTCTGACCCCCGGTCTTTGACGGCGCCGACGAGGATTCGTTGGCAGCCGACGACTGGCTGCGCAACATAAGCAAGAAACTCAACATAACCGCAGCCGGAGACCAGGAGCGAGTTATGCTAGCCTCCCATCAGCTAGTGGGAGCCACCGCGAAATGGTGGGATAATTACCGTGAAGCAGCGGCTGAACCTGACACCATAAGCTGGGAGGAGTTCTAGCAAGCCTTCCGGGATTACCATATACCCGAAGGGGTTATAGAAATGAAGGCGGACGAGTTCAATGCATTACGACAGGGAGCCATGACCATCAATCAATACATAAAAAAATTCTTGAAGTTGGGGCGCTATGCCATTAGCGAAATCAACACCGATAAGAAGAAACAAGACCGCTTTCGCAAAGGGTTGAACGGTGTCATGAAGGCGCAACTTGTCACCCATATATACCCAGACTTCGATACCCTCATGAATAGGGCTATACTGTTGGAGGAGGCACGTTCCCAGCTGGATGGGGAACGGAAGAGGAAGTTCCAGGTACAGAAGTTCAAGCAGCAGGAGCGATTCCAACAGGCAAGGCCTAACTTCCCACTGAGGCCACGACAACAACCCACAATGCAGTTCCGCACCACGGGATCCAACCTGCAGCAGCCCATGCATCAATATCGGCCACCAAGAACCAATGCACCGCAGCAGGGCAATGCTAACACAGCCCGGATGGTGAGTGCCGGCAGGGCTTTCTTCCATTCCCACGACCCTAGACACTTAATCGCAAATTGCCCACTCATGAGGAAACCAAATGACGCACCGGCCAACTCAGGAGTAAGGACCGTTGCTTCCAACAACGGGCGCAACCCACCGCAATCGTCAGGGCCACAAAACTGAGCTCAATTTTTCGGACGCGGTCGCGTGAACCATATTGACGCAAGCCAGGCTGAGGATGCTCTAGATGTCGTAATCGGTGAGTACCTGATCCACTCAACCCTCACCACAGTATTATTTGATTCTGGGGCTTCACACTCTTTTGTTTCCTCCAACTTTGTGGCTAGAAGTGGATTGCCAAGGGTATGGCTAAAGACCCCACTAGTGACCAGATCCCAAGAGGCCATTATAAAGTGCCACCTCGGATGCCTGGGGGTTAAGATTCAAATAAGTGAGGTAGAATTCCTAGCAAATCTAGTCGTCCTGAAGTCGAACGGCATAGATGTTATCCTTGGAATGGACTGGTTGGCACGACATAAAGGGAATATATGCTATGCCTACCGCAAGGTCACAGCGACAAACCGTGATGGTGTTACAGTGACATGCCAACCCTGCAAACTCGGGATGGAACCACTAGTATGCAGCCTTGAAACCGCACCCTTGGAACAAGTCCCTGTTGTAAGGGAATACCCGGACGTATTCCCAAACGAGCTACCCGGGATGCCCCGGATAGGGATATCGAATTCCTGATCGACCTAATACCCGTGGCGACACCGATAGCCAAGAGACCGTATCGGATGGCAGCCAACGAGCTAGCCGAGTTGAAGGAGCAGATCGGAGAGTTACAAGAGAAAGGATTTATCCGACCTAGCTCTTCACCCTGTGGAGCTCCTGTGCTTTTTATCAAAAAGAAGGAAGGTAGCTTGAGGATGTGTATTGACTACCAGTCCCTGAATGAGGTCACAATTAAGAATAAGTACCCTTGGCCGCGGATTGATGACTTGTTCGACCAACTAAAGGGAGCAAAGTACTTTTCCAAGATCGACTTATGGTCTGGTTACTACCAGTTGAAAATCAGAAATGCAGATATCATGAAGACGGTCTTTGTAACTCGTTACGGACAATACGAGTTCGCGGTGATGCCATTCGGGCTGACCAACGCACTGGCTTACTTCATGAACCTAATGAACAAGATATTCATGGAAGAGTTGGACAAGTTTATCGTTGTCTTCATAGACGACATTATGATCTACTCAAAAAGTCAGGCGAAGCATGCCGAACACCTCAGAACAGTACTGGGAAGGTTAAGGGCACACCAGCTGTACGTCAAATTCAGCAAGTGTGAATTTTGGCTGCAGCAGGTTGCATTCCTCTAGCACATCATAAAGGCCGAGGGAGTGGCAGTGGACCCAGCAAAAGTTGAGGCAGTCACTAAATGGAAGCATCCCACTAGCATGACGGAAATACGCAGCTTCCTCGGACTAGCCGGGTAGTTCCGGAGGTTTATAGAAAGATTCTCCAAAATCGCGAGACCCATGACCGAGTTGACAAAGAAGGACAAGAAATTTGAATGGACTCCCGCGTGCGAGAACAGTTTCAGGGAATTAACGAGGAGGTTGATCACAGCCCCAGTACTAGTCTTGCCAGATATACACAAAGATTTTGTAGTATACTGTGACGCCTCCCGACAAGGACTTGGGTGTGTGCTGATGCAGGATGACCGGGTCGTCGCCTATGCATCCAGGCAGCTGAAGGTCCATGAGAAGAACTACCCAACTCATGACCTGGAGTTGGTGGCTGTGGTTCACGCATTAAAGATCTGGAGACACTACCTGATCGGAAATAAGTGCTAGATCTTTACAGACCACAAGAGCCTGAAATACATATTCACGCAGTTGGAATTAAATCTGAGGCAGCGAAGGTGGTTGGAGCTAATAAAGGACTACAACCTGGAAGTACAGTATCACTCTGGAAAGGCTAACGTGGTAGCCGACGCACTGAGTTGAAAGGCTCACTGTAACACTATAAGGGTTGTTACCCGCCAACCAAGCCTAAAAGCAGAGATGCGGAAGTTGAACCTGCACATAGCACCCAACGGGTACCTGGGCACCCTGTGCCTACAACTCATGTTGGAGGACCGAATTCGGCAAGCCCAACGGGAGGATCCGGAAATACGTACACTAAAGGCTCAGACAAGGGTAGGCAAAGTCCCTAGG
This sequence comes from Neostapfia colusana, assembly GCA_030760725.1. NCBI lineage: Eukaryota > Viridiplantae > Streptophyta > Magnoliopsida > Poales > Poaceae > Neostapfia > Neostapfia colusana. The sequence continues at coordinate 47,320,703 of JASWHV010000020.1, forward strand.
TTTCGAGTGGACGAACACGAAACCTTGTGGTATGAGAACCGGATATGCGTGCCGAAAGCTAACGGACTAAGGCTAGTAATGGATGAGGCCCACAACTCAGCATATTCCATCCACCCGAGAACCACCAAGATGTACCAAGACCTAAAGCAAAAGTACTGATGGGTGGCTATGAAAAGGAAGTAGCAGAGTTCGTCGCCCATTGCGACGTCTGCCGCCGAGTAAAGGCCGAGCATCAGAGGCCAGCAAGGTTGATACAACCACTGACCAAACCAGTGTGGAAATGGGACAAAATCGCTATGGACTTCATAATAGGGTTACCCCGGACCAAAAAGGGAAACAACTCCGTTTGGTTCATAGTAGACCATCTAACAAAGGTGGCCCATTTTATACTGGTCAAAACACCCCACCGTTGAGATCAACTAGCACAACTATATATAGACCATATACTCCGACTACACGGAATACCGAGCTGGATCGTGTCAGATCATGGCTCCTAGTTCACTATGCACTTCTGGAAGAGTTTGCATGCGCTTCTAGGAACCAAAATGGATTACAGTTCCGCCTACCATTCGCATACGAACGGTCAGACTGAGCGGGTGAACCAGATATTGGAAGACATGCTAAGCGCATGTTCACTGACATACAGAAAGGATTGGGAACAGAGTCTGTCATTCGCGGAGTTCTCCTACAATAACGGCTACCAGGCCAGCCTGCAAATGTCACCGTTTGAGGCATTGTACGGTAGAAAGTGCCGAACACCACTGATGTGGTAAGAGGTTGGAGAGTGCTTGTATTTTAGCCCTGCCAAAATTAAAGACGCAGAAGAACGGGTGGCCACAATCAGGGAGAATCTCAAGGTAGCTCAGAGCAGGCAAAAGAGCTATGCAGACACCCACCGAAGGGAGCTCACTTTTGACAAGGGGTACTTCATATACCTCAATGTGTCACCTATCCGAGGTACGAGGAGGTTCCAGATACGGGGGAAGTCGACCCCACGATACATTGGACCATTTAAATACTAGGAAGAATAGGAGTAGTGGCCTACCGTTTGAAGTTGCCAGAGACTATGTCTCACGTCCACAACGTGTTCCATGTATCGCAGCTCAAGAAATGCCTAAGAGTACCCGAGGAGCGGGTATCATGTGATGCAATGGATCTATAGACGGACTTAAGATACCAAGAGCTGCCTACAAGGATCCAAGACGTCATCACCCGGCAGACACGCAGGAGTGTCGTGTGATTCTGCCGAGTCCAGTGGACTAACCATACCGAAGTAGAAGCTACTTGGGAACGGGAGGATGACCTCGAGATAGTGTTTCCCCACCTATTTGAGGAAGTAACCGAATCTCGAGGACAAGATTCCATTTAATTGGGGTACATCTGTAATAGAAAAAAAATCAAGTAGATGAAAATCTGGTTCAAAATTTAAATTTGAGGTCAAAATATCAAGAAAGAGAAAAGGAAACCAAAAAAGGGGGAAAGGACTTCTTCTGGGCACAGCCCACTAACCCCAGTGGCCCAGCCCGCTCCTCCCCTTTTTCCCTCTCCCTCACGTGGCCCGGTCCCTCTTCCCCTTTCTTTTCTCTTGCCCGGCTCGGCCCAACACTCTACTTCTTCTCCCTTGCCCCGCTGCCGAAGCCGTAATCATGGGGATCCCGGCGGAGTGACGCCCCCGTCGCGCTGTGCTGCTCCATCCGAGGTACTCCGCCCTCTGGCACCCGTCACCCTCCATCAGTCCCACCCCGTGCCACAAAAATCCGGCCGCCTCCATCAATGGTGCACCCGCCACCAACCCGGCCACCGGAACCGCCTTCCGCCTCTATAAAAGGGTGTCTTTCCCTCCCATTTTCTCCACGACATCACCACCAAGCTCCCTAGCAGAAACTTTAGCAGTGGGAGGAGCTCCGACCTCCAATTTCGCGAAGCGACAACCCTTCCCAGAGTTTGGCCACAACCACCGCGCTACTCCGGTAAGGCTCCATAGCCCAATTGCTCGCTCCGGTAGGTTCCCTAGGTCACGCGCAACCTCTTCCCCATGTCAAAGCCCGAGCTAGGAGGCCCCCCACCGAGCATCAATTCCCCTCGCCGCCGGCCACCGGCCGCCGGCCGCCGTGGAGCTTCTCCCGACCGAGCTACGAACCCCACACCCCTCCACACACCCCAGCGCACGCGTCCAACTCATTGGACCGAAAAAAACACGCGCGATTAGGAGTTTCGAAAATGCCGCCGCGGTGACAACCTCCGACGAGCCGCCGACGCCGCCCTGGTGGGTTTCACCGCTGCTAATCACCCCCATTAGGTTCCCCACTACACGTAGTTCATTGGCACAAATTTTGTTGCACCGTGCCAGAAGGATTACGCGACTCCGGCGAGCCGCCGGCCGCCTCTGCCGCGCCAGCAACCACCCTGGCTAGCCGCTCATGTGGCAGCCAGGTGGTGGGCCACGCAGGCTGAGCCGTGGGCGTGGCTGCTGACTCAGCGCCACGCGGGCGCCAGCCCACCCGCGCGCCCGCCAAAGCCCTTGTGGGCCAGGTCCAGGTGGACCAGAGGCCCAGCAGCTGTGGGCAATGTCTAGGTCCACAGAACAATGGCCTGAGGAGTCTGGGCCTGCCTGTCAGCCACTGTACGCTGGAAAAACGTTAGGCACACCCGCTAAGTGTACACAAAAACTTGAAAAAAGGCATTTTTGGGTACAGAAAAATTCTTGAAAATAGGAATCAGTCACTAGAGGATATTAACATGCGGGTAAGGGCTAAAAACAATTTTAGGGCATTAATAATTGTCGGTAATCGCGCTAACCCAATTCATTAAGTAATGACAAAAGGAAATAGGGTGAGGCCCTCCGACCGACGACACCACCCCCTCCAAGCCCAAGTAAAACATGCTTATCGTTAAGAACCTCCTAAGAACCCCTGCAACCACATTACTATGATTTTACCCGAGTTCTTGGATTCTTTTGGGTTCGACGCTAATACGAGCAATTTTACGTACTATAGCAAACGAGGGAGCTGACGAGGAATTCGAAGACCCGGATTATGAGGAATTCCTAGAAGCTTTTGAAGGCGAACTCTAACCTCCTTGATCATGATTTCTCCAATTAATTTGCAAATCGCCCAGATAGCCTATTTTAATATGCATGTTTTCCTTGATTATTTTAAACGTTGAGGTAGCTAAGACCCGCTTGACTAGTGGTAGCTTCTCTGTGTAAGTAGTGTGGCTGACACGATGGTCCCATAACATCATGAGGATGCATGGATATTGATGGTGGTTACTTGCTCCCTAGTTAACCTAGCTCAATGATGTCGGCTAGCCATTACACTAGCAAGTAGCATACTGTCTCTCACCATCCAAGGCCAGAATACTTGCAAGGTGATAGTCACGTGCTTGACATGTGAAGTACTAAGAACCCCTCCTTGACCTTGTTAGCTTACCTCCTTGATGCCCTAAGGCCCCGTCATCGCACTATACCATGATGACGTGAATGTTTCGTTGAAAGTAGAATGCTTAGGGACCCTACGATGTTCGCATCGCAACTCACTGCAATTTTTTTCTGAATTTGTGAAAAGTGTTGAAAGGTGTCTTGGTGGTGTGAGTTAGGAGGTAGGTTGGGGAGATTGTGTCGTACAACCAGTGTAGGGTGAAGTGGGGAAAAGGAGGCGAGATATGGTGAATGAGTAGTGTTTGCTTCGGTGTAGTCCACCTGCCGTGGACATTGATGGAGCCGCCTCACCAATATAAGGATCGGTTCATATGACCTCATCATAGTGATTCTATACAACTACGGAACCTGTATGGCCAGGACTCCCTCTACCTTCTTGGTGACTTCCACATGAGCCATCTGGCCGCCAGTAGGGCACGACAGACCAGGAAAAGATATGGGGGAGTCATTACCCATGATCCGGCTGGAAGAGTAATTGCCCAAATAGCCCCTGGGTGTGTCCGGAGGTGTGATTGTGGGGTTACTTGGGGAAGACGAGGTGAACATTACACTACACCCTTGCTAGGAGAGCATGACCTGTGGGTAAAGTGTACAACTTCTACATGGTGTTAAAATCTGGATAATCGTTGTCACGGTCTTAACACACTATGTTCCGAGCTCTTGATGATTAGATTTAGTATGATTCCTTGATGTGTATGGGTGGCAGTATTTGCCGTCATTTGGATATTACGGCTGCGTGCCGGGACTAGTAAAGTCGTGTGCTTGAACATTTGATTAAAACTTAGAGAACTTGCGGGATGGAACTCAACTCCCCCAGGTCCCACCAACTAAAATAAGGATAGGGTTAATAATTTTTGCTTTGCAAAACCTTCTTTCAAAAGAGACCCTGCATGAATGCTTTTCGGCAACTCTAAGCCATAAAGACCTGCCTTGCTACGACCCCCTTGCATGAAACACATCCCCTTGAGTAGTGTTAGGGCTTGCTGAGTACCTTCCGTACTCACTCTTGCTTTCGTCACGACCCTCAGAAGCAGAAGAGGAAATGGAGGAAGAAGATGAAGCGCGATACAACGACGAGTAGGCCTAGTCCTGCGCCCAAGGTTGCCTAAGGGGATGGGAGTCACATAATCCGCTGCTTTTTGATTTTTCTGTTCTTTTGAAGCCCCGCGAGGCCCATGAATTGTAACTTAATACATGCTTGTAAGACCATAAAGGTCACGCTGAAACTATGTTAATGTATGGTATTCCATCCATTCTATTGTGCGTACCAACTATTGATCCATGTATTGATACGGCATGCACAAGTGGGTCCCGAGAAAGGTGGGTCCTGACATAGGTTCACGGACAGTAGTGTCGCACCATGTGTATGGCTGACACTTATGCCATCAGGCTGAAGTATGGAAAAAAAGTTTCTTTGATTGTCAGCGACGATGCCTTCCTTCAAACAATCCTTTCAGGAGCTATACACAATCATTCCGGAAAGACGGAACTGTTACAAAAGGACCTCCTTGTTGATTGACAGACGTACAAAAAATGGCATGGCACGCAAAGGTAAAATAGTACGTAGAAGGTGGGTTCGAAGGGTATGGTAAAGAACACAACTGGACGTATATTTCTTTTCTTTGGGAGCTACCATATGTAAAGGCGCTCCTTTTACCATACCACATAGATTTGATGCACCGGGAGTGTAATGTCGTTGAGAGCATCATAAGCATATGTTTTGATTTTACTGGTCTAAGCAAAGATAATTTAAATGCGAGGAAAGACTTAGCTGATCTTTGTGATCGTCCTAGGCTTGAGGTTAGAACAAATGCAAGTGGATATGAAAGTAGGCCACGACCTCCATACTGTGTCAAGCCAGAAGAAAGAAAGCAAATACTTAGTTGGTTGAGAACATTGAAGTTTCCAGATCGCTGTGCAGCAAACATAAAACAATGTGTTAATCTCAGCACCGGTAAAATCAACGGGTTGAAGAGTCATGATTACCATATTATGATGGAAAGACTTATACCTGTAATGTTCGTGGCTACTTGAAACCAAATTTGTGGAAGATATTTGTTGAACTTAGCTAGTTTGATAGGAAGATTTGTGCTAAGGATGTGTCCAAGAAGATGATGCGGCAGTGGGATAAAGAAATCATTGTGCTTTTATGTAAGATGGAAAAAATCTTTCTGCCTGGATTTATGAATGTTATGCACATATTTACTGGTGCATTTACCTTATGAAGTGTTGGTGGCAGGACCTGCACAGTTCAGATGGATGTATAGTCAAGAAAGAGAATTGAAAAAACTTAGAGCTATAGTGTGCAACAAGGCAAGAGTTGAGGGATGTATTGCACAGGCCTTCGCAGCTAAAGAGATTACAAACTTCTCTAGCAAATATTTCTCACGTGCGAACAACGTGAATGCATCTATGACACGTTATCATGTTGTAGAAGAGCAACCTACGACTGAGCTTAGAATTTTTCATTGGAAAGGAAAAGGTGTTGGGCCTGCCACTTCTCATCATATTTCGAAGCAAGAGAGGAACTATACCATGCTTTACATGTACTTCAACATGGAGAAAGTGTTACCATTTTTTGTAGTGTTCGATAAGCTGTATAAACATCTTCTCGAAGACCGATGCAGAGTCAATTGGATAAGCTATGTCAGCAAGGCATAAACGGTGGGCCAAGCTTCGTGAACCGGTTCTCTGAACATGTAATTTTTTATCCTTCCGTTGTTCTTTAGTTATAGTACACATAGTTATCACGTAGTTAATAACTTTGTCTATTGCCTTATATGTAGTGTATGAAGGATGTCAACATCTCTGATGACTTACGACAGATCTCGCATGGTCAATTGAAAGCAAGGGAATTTAACTGTTACAATATCAACGATACCGTTTTTGAACGACAAGTTTAGAAGCGAACCGTCCACTTGCAGCCACATCAAACAGTGGAGTATTGTTACCGGCCGCAGAGGGTAGTGGAGAAGTGAATGCATACTACGGTGTTCTTCATAAAATAACTGAGTATGCGAGTGGATGATTACAACAATGTTGTACTTGCGCATCAACTGGAACAAGTGTACTACTTGAGTTATCCTCACCCAAGTTTGAAAAATTGGTGGGTTGTATACAAAGATAACTAGGAAGTACACACTCATCGTTATGACGAGTACATAGAGAATCAGGAAGATGATGATGGTGTTGTCTATCAAGATGAAGTCGAAGAAGTAGAAGATTTTAGGATATCTTGTGGGGAAGGACCCGCAGAAATAGCTAGTGGTACCCTAGAGTTAATGTCTGAAGAACAAGCAGGCCATTCAAGAAAACGTCTTCGGCAGTCACAATGGATTATTGAAAATCAGAAAAGAATTATTGAAATCAAGAAAGATTTGGTGAAGAGAGTGAAGGAAAAGAGTTTAAAGAAGAGATGGAAGAACAAGAAAGACGTGAACATCTTCATGCCCGATTGGCAGAAGCATATTCTGATACTGATAATTTTTTATTATGTTATTGTACACATTTTTTGAGATTCTGATTCTTATTTTAAATAACTTTTAGTTTTTACCATTTACTAATCATTATTTTCAAATTTGTGCAAATGTGGAAACATTCTAGTTTAATAAGTAAGATGACTTGAAGGGGGAAGAGGCGCAGTGGTAGTTCGTCCTCCACGTCTCACCCGAGTAGTGGTTCGGACCACACAACTTTGTTTGAGGTACTTGTTTATTTTTATGTACATTTCAATGTTATAATATTAGCTATCTAATGTTCGTAACATGTTTATTTGGATTTGCAGGGCACTACCGGGAATGTGCAGAGATAGAGGCAACTCCTTGAGTGTGTCGCAGAGCAGACATCGAGCCAACCAGCATAGCTGGCAGATCGTTGCCCGACGCATGAGGAGATGGAGACCGTCAGGGAGGAACCTCAGGAGCAGGCAGGAGAGACTGGATGATGGAGGAGATTTTTAGGCGGTCCTCCTCTCAGGGTGGTTCTGAGGCAGATGACAATGGCGGTGATGATGAGGGCGATGGCCCCGCGCGAGATGCAATATTGGCAAGAGAGGTAGAGATAGCTAAGACAGGACAGAGGCAGACTGATCGATGCCCCTTTAGGTAGTCTTTTGGAATATTTGATAAGTTATCTTCTATATTGGTTTTCTTATCAACTAACTAATTAATATTATTTTTATACAGGTTGCGGAGGCACCTTTTATGTAATCCAAATAAAGGTTGGACAAGCGGACAATTATAAGGCCTAAGGGTAATAGGTGTTGGATCGAGCCTGGTTGGAGTGGTAAGAGCCATCGACGTGTAGTTAACACGGAGTTTGGAAACACCATTAGATTTTGCTTCCCTGGGATGGTTCTATCCGGCGGGCAACGAATTGCTGCGCATAATTGGGATCACTATGCGCTTAAATTCTATGGCAATTCGGGTACTTGTTAGGATAGAGTTTGGGATATATTTTGGGTAAGTTTGTTTCAATTTTTTATATTATGTTGCATCTTTCTTTACTTAATATTAGTTGTTGCTTATATGCAGAGTTTATTTCGCTTGGAGGATGGTGCAAGCGAACCATATGCAAGGTTGGTTTTCTAGAAATCTGCAAGAAGACGTACGAAAGACTCCTTCTCTGATGCACGAATCACAGTTGTGACCGTATTCTACAAGACCAAGCTTTTGCTGCCCATGACCAAAAAAGCAGCCAGTATTCACTTGCAGAAGGAGGAGTACTTGCAGAGCTGTGTCGATTGGGTTCGTGCGGATATGGAAACTTGGGAATGGCTATGTGATTACTGGGCGTCGGATGAGTTCAAACATGTTTTCGATAGAAACCGAAAAAATACAAGGAGCAAGCCTGGAAAGCATCGCTATGGGACAGATGGACATACACGAATGGAACAAAGAATGGTATGAATTATTACGATCATTTTTAAATTTCTTCAAAAAATTGCATTGATTGAACTATGGATTTTGGTATTGCAGACAGCTGAAACTGGTGTCACTCCTTCTTTCTTCGAGGTTTACCTCAAGGCGCACAGAGGCACATACCCAAATCGGTCAGAGCAATTGTGTGATGAGGCGGCAATACAGAAAGTGGTAAGTATGTTAAGAGTTTGTTACATCTATCAATGAGGTCAATATATATCTTTTATTACATCTATTCGTAAATTTAATGAATCGCAGGAAAAATATGTTGAGTGTTTCAAAAAAACTCTTGGAGATGATGCGGATTTCATTAGAGAGCCGTTGGACGTGGGTGCGGCGTACGAAGCTGGTGGAGGTTTACCGCATGGGAGGTATGTGTAAAGATATTGATTGTTTATATGTTAATAACTATTGATTCATAACACCTGTATTTCTTTGTAGACTTGGGTTGGGCGATGGGTATGTGGAGCGCGAGGCTTATGCTAGACGACGCTCGTCCTCCAGTGCGAGTTCTAGTCGATCCCGGTCTAATGCGGAGACATAAGAACTAAGACAAGAGTTGAGACGCATTCAAGAGCAGATGCAACAAACGCAACAATAGATTAATATTTGTTTATGGCACTCCAGTGTATGCAATGTTGTTTGTGTGCAATTTATGCAGGGTTGTGTGATTTTTAACTCTGAAATGGAGGCTTCCCAGCCGGGGAGGGAGAGAAAATAATCTATTTAAAATAACAAAATCTACTATAGCCGTCGGTTTATCCCTAGCCGACGGCTATAAGTAAATAAAGCCATCGGGCGCGGCAACACAAGCCGACAGCTATAGGGCTTAAATGCGTCGACCTCCGCGCGGGCCGACGGCTATAAATACTAAATGCGTCGGCCCCCGAGGCCGACAGCTATAAGTTTAAAAGGGTCGGGTTGCTGAAACCGACGGCTACAGATAATAAAAGCGTCAGGACCGACAACTATGGTAGTTAAAAGTGCCGGGCGAAGGGCGATGGCTAAAGATGTCGGTTCACTGACGACTATAATTTATGAACGTCGGTCTTAGAAGGGAACCGACGGTCTTTTACACGTTTCCTGTAGTGTTTGTTAGGATGATTCCCATGTGAGGCCATCTAGCTTTTTGGACTCCACCGTTGTTGGTCCGGCCCGTGAAGTTTTGGGTACTACAATATAAGGTAAATATAATAAATCTTAGAACTTACTCGTAACATATCGTAGTACTAACACTAATTCACTAACAATTGTATTGCAGTATGAGTACATCAATTCTTAGGTTCTCCCGTACGTAGTCAACATATAGATGGAGTCATACCTGATATCGCTATTCAGATGGGTGCTATTATGCAACACCTACGACAATATGACACAGAGGGGATTGATTCTCTATGGTATAATGATCACGGATGATGAGGAGGGTCAAGTCCCCACATGGAGCTACGGCGCAAATGTCCAACTGCCACCTACCAAGGTTTTTGTCAGGGACGGAATGTTGAGATGTTATCCCCTCTTGCTGCAGCTCTTGTCGTATGAGCGGTTCACAATAGCGTGATCTATCATCGACCACGACCTGTATGATGCTGACACATATGATGATGGCGACAAGGATGAATCTACGATTGACTTGGTGCAGACGTCAGGTAAGTCATAATTAGATTTATGTTATCTCGAGAGATGATTCATGGTTACACTCATTTTCTAAATTGTTTAAAACGGCATCCTATTTTTAGATTTTTTCCAAAAAAAATCTCCATTTCTATGTGCAGGGCGACCGCGAGAGGAAGGGAATTTTTTATTTTTGGCACTGTTGTTAAATAATTTAATACTAATAACATCCAATTTTTTTTGCAAAAGTAGCTACCCTATCGTCCACGGCGTGAACGATTTGTCCACGTAGACATCCTGTCGTCCACGCCGTGGACGACAGGAGCCCACGTGACGTACTGGTCGGCCCAAAGGTCACGGGACCGTTGGACCGACGTGTCCTGTCGTCCACGCCGTGGATGACAGGGGTTTCAATATAAACAGTCGCCCCGGGGGACCATCTCCCACACCAAAAACAGCACAAAGAGAGTAAGGGGAAGGGAAAGGAGAAGAGGAAGAGAAAGAGAAGAGGAAGAGAAGAAAAGAGAAGGAGAAGAGGAAGAGAAGAAAAGAGAAGGAGAAGAGGAAGAGAAGAAAAGAAAAGAAAAGAAAAGAAGAAAGAAAAGAAGAAAAGAAAAAAGAAAAAGGTAAAAAAAATGTAGAAACAAATAAAAAACTATGAAATTACTTATTTTAATTATGCATTTTAGATAGTTTATACTTAAATACTAGTTTATTCTTAGTTAGTTTCATATTAGGACTTAGTTATATTGTTTTTAGAATTAATTTAGATTGTAATTTTATTCATTAGCAGGATTTAGTTAGTTTGCTATCTAAATTTTATATTAGTCGTCAATTTTAGTTTATGTTATATTTAATTGTTTGTTTAGATCTTGTTTTATTATTTTAGTTATAGTGTACTTTATTTTTTATAGGTTTTTAGCTTAGTTTATTTTTTATTACATTTAGTTAATTTATCCTGTTGATTAGGTTAATTTAATCTATGTTAATTCAGTTCAAACTTTAAATTTTAATTTAAGCATTATTATTAGTTTTAATACAGTTTTGTTTTAATTCAGTTTATAGTTTAGTTAAGTTATTCTATTGATTAGGTTAATTTAGTTTATAGTTCAGTATAATTTATTGTTTTAATACAATTTGTTTTAATTCAATTTTGGTTACTATTGTTGTGGCAATTATTAAATTGCGTATCTACGTATGCTAGGTATGTCAACTAAAGTAGAATTTCAAATCTTTTATGGAGATGGCGAAATTAGCTATAATTTGAGTGGAGTAGATCTATCGGGCTCCCTTTTATAAATCAGGGAATACCTAGTCCAATGGAACCGACATTTATGGGTATATACAAATGGTTGTTGAATTTTTAAACTGAGTGAGGATGAATATAAGTTAAAAATAAACGGAGTTATCAGTCGTTCAAGTGACGTTCATTTTTAGGAATTACTGCCGCTAAACGGAACACCCGTGTGGCGTGCTTATGTTTCAAGAGCTATGCAATATGGTTGGCCTCTCGTACTTCTTATTCGGGTTAAAGCCAAGGAAGTAGTCGATGAGATACAGGATCAAAATAATGATGGGGAAGATAATAATGGTCGTGAAGCTAAAGAGGATGATTATAATGAATTGCCACATACGGTTGTTACTGAGGCAACTGGTCAAGCAGATGAAGGAGAGCATATAGAACATATAGTTCATCAGATGATTATTGAGGACAGGGATTATAATAATGTTCCTGATTACGATTCACCTGACGAAGAAGTTCAACCTCTTATCCCTGCCGATTGGAGTAATCCAAATTTTGAAAACCTAAGAGTAACCGAAGGTTATCATTTGCCGTTGGATTACCACGGCAATACGATAAAAGCGGGGTCTCTTTTCAAAAATATAGAAGATTTACAAGATGTTGTTAAATATTGGTCTCTTTCAATGAAAAGATCATTTAAAATTTCTCGATCCACTAAGAAACTTTATGATGTCTGATGCTTATCAACCAGTTGCCCGTTTCGTGTTTGCGGATATGCAGAGAAATGGAGTAGCCTTTGGAAGTGTTCTATTGTGATTGACCATTCGTGCGAGTTACAACATCTTGAAAAATACAATACTGCTCTCACATGCAAGTTTGTTGCAAATCACATGTATGCTCGTGTCGTTGATAATATTTCTTCTGAGCCTAAATCTATTATCAACACAATTGAGCAAGATTTTAAGTACATAATAAGTTACTCTAAAGCTTAGAAGGCAAAACAGAAGGTTATTGAGGCAAGATTTGGTACTTATGAAACATCTTATGATAATATTCTGAAATTACTTAATACTATCAGAAGTCGGAATGTTGGCACAGCCGTGGATATCATGGATGTTTCAAACGCTCGACATGCTAGAAAACTTATTCTTCATTGTGCATTCTTTTCACTAGGTCAATGCATAAATACATTTCCATATTGTAGGCTCGTTCTATGTATGGATGGCACATTCCTAACCGGAAAGTGTAAAGATCAAATTCTCACAGCTATTGGAGTTGATGGCGATAATCAAATTTTACATGTGGCCTTTGCATTTGTGGAGAGTGAAAATGCTGACAGTTGGTACTGGTTTCTGAAACGGGTTAGAGTTGATGTAGTTCGAGGCCGAGAAAATGTATGTGTTATACACGACCGTCACGCTGGCTTGTTGAAGGTAATAACGGATATTAAATACGGCTGCGCAAAGAGCTCTCTCCCACACATTTGGCCGGATATACAATAAAGGTGGTGTATGAGGCACTTGGGTACAAATTTTTATAGTCACTTCAAGAACAAACAGCTCATGAACATGTTTAAGCGTCTCTGTAGTCAAAATAAAGAGAGAAAGTTCAATGCTTTATGGCGTCGTCTTGATGAGCTCACTAATAAACAAACCGATGATTTACTTGGACGGGATAGTAATGAAGACGCCTCTGATCCACTCTCCGCCGTTCCTTCAACGGAACAGACTATATCACGTAGGACTGGATCATCTATCAAATATTTCTCACATTGGATTTATAATGAGCCGAAAGAGAAATGGTCATTTTTATATGACACACATGGTGCTAGATATGGAATTATGACAACTAATTTAGCCGAGGTATGTAATTATTTGTTATACTTTAAATTTATATTAACAATAGTAAGACTACAAATTAATACAACTTTCATATATGTCTACAACTTTGTCCTACGTGGGTTAAGAGTTTTACCACTAGTTGGTATTGTTGAAGGAATATTGAATGGAACGATGAAATACTTCTGTGAGCGTTTTGCAAAAGCTTCTCTATTGGTGGTTGATCCTAATTTAGTCTTCTCAAGATTTGTTTGTGACTACATGGACGAGAAGATTAAAAAGGCTCATTTACATAGTGTTAAACAAACTGGAACTGTGCAGAACAGGTTTGAGATCACATGCAGAGACAGAGGCAGACGTTGTACCACGAGTGAACGAACTGTGCATGAGTGTGTTCTTTATGAGAACTCTGCCATATGTATATGTATGAAGCCAAGGATCCTGCATAGACCTTGTTCTCATGTCATTGTTGCCTGCAGTCGGAGTCAATTATCTCCAACTATATATATGTCCCAGTATTTTTTGAAGGAGACTTTGCACACAACCTGGCACGCAGAGATATTTGGTTACCAGATTTTTGGTGCATTCACCAATGATCCTAGACCACAATTCGAAAGAGGCCCTGATTAGCTGAGGTTGAAGCAGACCCGTGGCCGTCGTAAGACTCGACGTATAAGAAATGATATGGATGAGTGCTCATTGTCACAACAAGTGAGATGTAGCAACTGTAACGAAGTTGGCCATAGTTATAAGAATTACGTTCGGCGTAATGTTCCTGGAGCAGCAGAAGCGGGACCTTCAGGAAATCCATATGACGGGTGGCGTTCTCATGCTCGTCGCTCACGGCGGGATGATCAATGATTGGATTTGTAATATTTTCATTTTAACGTTACCATGTACAACGGATTTTGTTGTTTAAGAACAATATTGTTTGTTAAGACTTTACAAAAGTTAATAATGAATAACAATTTCATGTATTTTAACCCTACAGCCATGGCTACGAGTGACAGTGGCACTTACGAGCTCTTGAACGCTCAGTTCGACTCTCGACACCGGTCGTACTTGAGCAGTGTTCGAGGAGTCGAACTCACCACGTTGTGGCCTAGGGTGCGGAAGACGCTGTTACACCTGGACGATAGGTACAAAATTTTATAATTAACTAATTAATAAATATTAGATTGTTTTGTAGTAATTTAATATCATGTATTGCAAGTTGAGTGCAGCGGGGCTCCTACCACTGTGTAGGATGTTGGAGCCCTAGGTAATGGAACGGTCTAAAGAAAAGTCCACGCGACTAACCTACGACCGTTCCCTACTTACTACGTTGGTCGACCGTTGGAGACCAGAGACACACACTTTCCTCATGCCTTGTGGAGAGATGACAATCACGCTTGAGGACGTGTCCTACCTGTTAGGGCTTCCGCTCGCCGGGTAGGCCGTTTGTAGGCCTGACTTGTCGGACGGATGGCGCAGGACCTACAGGCCCGTTTCTCTGGCATCGTACTATACCCGAGGTACACTCAGAGGCACGGACTGGTGAGACCGATCAAAGATAGACAAGACCACAGTCCGCCGAAGACTTGGTTGCAGCAATTGGAGGTAAGTTTATTTGGATTTTATATAGAATATATCGTCATTACTAATTAATATAACAATACGTAATTATTTGTTCCTTTTAGCCCGAGAACATCCACCCGGACGCGGATGAGTACACGATCTCTAGACACTTGGAGGCGTACCTTCTGTGGCTTTTTGGGTGGATCCTGTTCACAGACTCACACGGTGACACGGTCGACAAACGTCTGATCTACTTTGCCAAAGAGATAGCCGACAGTCCCCCTCACGCAGTTTCGCAGTACAGTTGGGGTTCAGCTGTGCTAGAGGCCACGTATCGAGGTCTTTGTACGGCATGTATAAAGGTAAGTTACTGAAAGTGCATCTAGGTAATCCCCATGGGTTTTTGTTGATTGATGGCGATAATTAAGATACTAATAAGTTTTTGCTGAGTATGAGCATAGGCGCTTATCAACTGAATGGATGTGGAGTCTCTCGAGAAGCAAAAAAGAAAAAAAGGAGACTTGGAAGAGTAGAAAACAGAATTTTTCTATTGAGTTTCACATTTTCTAGTTGTGTACAGGGTCTTCTCTATTAGAGTGCTTGAGAATCAATAGAGAGCTCAAACTAAAGTTAGAAAGTTAGAATCGTGAAAGGAAATAGTCATAGGTATGGCTCAAAAAGGAAGACCGGACTTGTCCGGACTACGAGCCGGACTAGTTCGTTCTAATCCGAACTACTCCGTTTTAGACCGGACAAGAAGTCTCTGAGTGAGTTCGGACTTGTCCGTTTTAGGCTGGACTAGTCCGTTGTCGAGTGAGTCTGAGCCTTTATGAGACTAAGTCTCGGAAGGCCGGACTAGTCCGCCTAGTTGGCCAGACTAGTCCGCTAAGCGGACTAAGCCGTTTGGGTCCGGAGAAGAAATCTCTAAGTGACCTCGGACTAGTCCGATCAAAAGGCCGGACTAGTCCGGTTCCTTCAGACTAGTCCGGTTTAGGACGGAACAAAGGTTCCTGTGTGAGCTCGGACTAGTCCGAAGTTGGCTGGACTAGTCTGCAGCCCTAGATTAAAGAGTTTTTTAGACTAAGTCTGGTAAGACCGGACTAGTCCGCCTTTGGGGACGGACTAGTTTGCCCTTACCAGACTAGTCCGTTCTCATACGGAACAAAGGTTCCTAACTGAGATCGGACTAGTCCGCTCTTGGCCGGACTAGTCCGGGGTTTTATGACCTTTTGAATCCAATGGTCACTAGACTTTAGTTGGTAGTCTTGTGACGTGGGTGGTCCCTTAAGAACGGACTAGTCCGGGCTTTGGACCGGACTAGTCCAGACTTTAGTAGGTAACGGCTACATGCCGGGATTTCTATAACAAGGAGACCCCCCCCCCCCGCGCTGAGAATAGAATAGAGAACAACCCTAGCACTGAAAACTCATTCCTAGAGCTCTTCTAAGCCTCTTTCCTCACCCTATTGACCCCTAAGATTGGATCTTAAGGGGTTTGTGGACTTGTGAGAGGAGAGACGTGGTGATCGACGTTTGAGCTCTCAGTTTGACTCTCTTGCACTCTGATTGTTAATTTGAGTTCTTGATTGGTGTACTTTGATTCCTAGAACTGCTAGGTTGTTGTAGGGAGCCTCAAGTTATTAGTAGCCCCTAAGAGCATTGTATTCACATTTAATTGATAGTGAAAGAGCCCGGGCTTGATCTTGATGATCGCTCGGTGAGGAAAGGGTTGGACAAGACCTGGTCCTTTGTAGACTCCTCAACAAGGACGTAGATTCCTGTGTGGAATCAAACCTCAGGATAAATCGTGTCTCTTACCTCCTTTACCTTCTTGCTCGCTCACTTAAATTACACATTAAGCTTTCGTCTTGTTAACACTTGTGAATTGTTCCACTATGTTGCAATCTAAGCATTCACAACTAACAGGTGAGATTGTTTGACTACTATACATTTTACGCTTAAACGATTTTAAAAGGAAAACCTAAAACACAATTTTATACCTAGACCGGACTAGTCCACCCTCAGACCGGACTAGTCCATCCTTCTTCAAGTTTAATCCACTGTTTGCAATAGTTTCAGGTTTTATTAGTCTATTCACCCCCCTCTAGGCAACTTTCAATTGGTATCAGATCCTAACTCTCCATAAAAGCTTAACCGCTTGGAGAGGAGATGGGGGACAAGGCCGGTAGCCAAATTGATCTCATCAAGGGAAAAGGAGCAAGTACGAGCAACTTTGAAGAAGAAGGTTCTAACCCGCCTCCAACGATTACTCCTTCACAAGACGTTTCAAGCTCAGAAGAAGATGAAGAAGTTCTTCGTCTCATGGCACTCCTCAAAAAGAAAAAAGAGGAAGCTAAGAAGAAAAAGAAGGAGAAGTTGGAGAAGAAGCTCAAGAGTAGTCAACAAGACTACTCACGATATCCTTTTAATTATGAACGTCTAAATTCTCACTCTAGTTATTTATCAATTCCTCTAGGAAAACCACCTCACTTTGATGGAACTAACTACACAATGTGGAAACACAACATGAAGTTGCATCTAATTTCCTTGAACCCAAGTCTTTGGCATGTGGTGTGTACAGGTATAGATATCCCTGAAGACGAGGATGAACTCACCCAAGAACAAGAACAACAAATCCATCGCAATGCACAAGCGGCGGCCGTGCTCAACTCATCTCTAAGCATTGAAGAATTCAACAAGGTAGATGGGTTGGAGCTCGCCAAAGATATTTGGGACACCCTCAAGATCGCACATGAAGGAAACCGATCCGTGAGGTAAGCCAAGATTGAGATGATAGAAGGAGGGCTTGGAAGGTTCGCCATGGAAAAAGGCGAAACACCTCAAGAAATGTACAACCGACTCAAAACTCTCATCAACAAGAGTTGAGCGTACGGATGCAAGAAATGGAATGACCATGAGGTGGTCAAGAGAATGATAAGAGCTTTTATGCCTCGCAATGTGACCCTATGCACCTT
The DNA here is from genome assembly GCA_030760725.1 of Neostapfia colusana. Taxonomy (NCBI): domain Eukaryota; kingdom Viridiplantae; phylum Streptophyta; class Magnoliopsida; order Poales; family Poaceae; genus Neostapfia; species Neostapfia colusana. The sequence continues at coordinate 47,338,284 of JASWHV010000020.1, forward strand.
AATCCGGGAAAGTCTAAACTTTCACTTGATGACTCCGGATGAAGTGCTAGGGAAGATCATTAACCATGAGATGATGGAGAAGGAAGCCCAACACGTCAACGACCTAGCAAAGATCACTTCATCCAAGAAGAAGGGCATTGCTCTCAAGGCCACATCCAAGTCCAAGGAAAAATAAACACAACTCACAAGTGAAGATGAAGAAAGTGATGATGAGAGCACGGACATGTATGGTGAAGAAATGACATTCTTCATCAAAAGATTCAAAAGGTTGATGAGGAGAAGGAGAAGCCATCACTATGAGAACAAGAGCAAATACAAGGGCATGTCAAGAACAAAGAAGACTTGCTATAACTGTGGCGAACATGGGCATTTCATTGTGAACTGCCCCCATAGCAAGGAAGATGGCAAGAGAAAGAAGAAGGATGGGAAGCCTCAAGACAAGAAAATCTTCACAAAGAAGAAGGCTTATGGACAAGCTCATATTGGAGAAGAATGGGACTCAAACGAAGAATCCTCCTCCGAAGATGAAGAAAAGGTGGCAATCGTTGCCATCAAGAGGCCAACCATGAAGAAATCACTCTTGCCAAACAAGGGTGATTGGAAGAGCCAAAGCCACACATGCCTCATGGCAAAGGAAGGAAAGCGCAAAGTAATTTCTAAACCTTCCAAGTTTCATATTGTAGATGATAGTGACTTTGATAGTAGTAGTGAAAATGAATTCATGTGTAAAGTATTAAACAAAAAGGCTACAGCCAAAATGAAAATGTTATCAGATGAAATATTTGAACAAGAAGAGCTTCTCAATCAACAAGAAGAATTGCTTATCCTTGAAAAGGAAAGAAACCTTGAGATTGAGAAGCTCCTTGAACTTGAGAGAGAGAAGAGTAGAGCACTCGAAAGCGAACTTGCCATGAGTAAGGAGACTTGTGTTGAGTAGAGTTTATGCAAAATATGTTGGGCCACTCCACAAGAGTCCAAAAACTTGTGTGTGGGTGTCCAAATGCCTTGTAACTAACCTCAAAGGACCCAACCAAGTTTGGGTACCTAAGACCAAAGTTTAAATTGTTTTGCAGCCCTACTCCTCCGGTGGCACTAAATGGGTGCTAGATAGTGGGTGCACCAACCATATTACCGGAGAGAGAAAGATGTTCGTTGACTATGAAGAAAATGATGATCCAAGCGAATGCATCTACTTCGCCGACAACAGCCAAGGAAGGGTGCTCGGTATAGGTAATATTGCAATCTCTTCTCAACACTTCCTTTCACATGTTCTACATGTTGAATCACTAGATTATAACCTATTGCCCATATCTCATCTATGTGAGAAAGGTTATAATTGCTTGTTTACTAACAAAGATGTGACCGTCTCTAGAAGAAGTGACAACTTGATTGCCTTTAAGGATGTGTTAAAGGGAAAGCTTTACTTAGTGGACTTCTCCACGGATAAAGCTCAACTTGACACATGCTTAATAGCAAAAGCCAACATGGGATCGTTGTAGCATAGGAGACTAGCCCATGTTGGAATGAGGAACTTACAAAAACTTCTAAAGGGAGATCACATCCGTGGATTTAAAGATGTTGTTTTTGAAAAAGACAGGCCATGTAGCGCATGTCAAGCAGGAAAACAAATTGGAGCAGATCATCCCGCCAAGAATGTGATGACGACAACAAGACCACTGGAGATGCTCCACATGGACCTCTTCGGGCCTGTCACCTACATAAGCATCGGTGGTAACAAATATGGTTTAGTAATTGTTGATGACTATTCTCGTTTTACTTGGGTGTTTTTCTTGCATGACAAGGGAGAAACTCATAGTGTCTTCAAGAAGTTCTTGAGGAGAGCTCAAAACGAGTTTTCCTCAAGAATCAAGAAGATAAGGAGTGATAACGACTCCGAATTCAAGAACACTCAAGTAGAAGGATATTTGGATGAAGAGGGGATCAAGCATGAGTTTTCGGCCCCCTACTATCTTGAACAAAATGGGGTGGCTGAAAGGAAGAACCGAAAGCTCATAGAGATGGCAAGAACCATGCTTGATGAGTACAAGACCTCGGATCGATTTTGGGCGGAAGCGGTCAACACCGCGTGTCATTCTACAAACCGCCTCTACCTCCATCGACTTTTGAAGAAAACCCCATACAAGCTCCTAACCGGTAACAAACCCAACATCTCTTACTTTCGAGTTTTTGGAAGTAAATGCTACATTCTCAACAAGAAGCCTAGGACTTCGAAGTTTGCTTCGAAATTCGATGAAGGTTTCCTACTTGGTTATGACTCAAACACCTACGCTTATCGTGTTTTCAACAAGACCTCCGGTTGTGTTGAAATTACACTTGACGTGGTGTTTGATGAAACTAATGGCTCCCAAGTGGAGCAAGTTGATCAATGTGTGCTAGATGAAGAAGAAGCACCATGTGAAGTACTAAGAAGAATGGATCTTGGGGAAGTCCGGCCCCAAGAAAATGTAGGACAAGATGCTACAATCTCATCACAATCGGCACCTCTCATTCAAGATCAAACTCAAGAACCCCAAGATCAAGACGGTCAATTTCAAGAAGGAGAAAATCGAAACCATGATGTTGATCAAGGGGGAGAAGAAGAAGAAGAAAACCACTCAAGAAATCAAGTGCCTCACCCAAGGGTTCATCAAAGCATTCAACGGGATCACCCCGTTGACAACATCATTGGAGATATCACAAAAGGGGTAACAACACGTTCTCGAATAGCAAACTTTTGTGCACATTACTCTTTTGTGTCGTCCTTGGAACCATTTAGGGTGGAAGATGCACTCAAGGATCCGGATTGGGTGGTGGCCATGCAAGAAGAGTTGAACAACTTCACAAGAAACCAAGTATGGGAGCTAGTGAAAAGACCAAATGCAAATGTGGTAGGCACCAAGTGGGTGTTCCGCAACAAGCAAGATGAACACGGAGTGGTAACAAGAAACAAGGCCCGACTTGTGGCAAAGGGATATGCCCAAGTCGAAGGTTTGGATTTCGATGAAACCTTTGCTCCCGTAGCTAGGCTTGAGTCCATTCGAATTCTACTAGCCTATGCTACTCACCATGATTTTAAACTCTATCAAATGGATGTGAAAAGTGCCTTCCTAAACGGTCCAATCAAGGAGGAGGTGTACGTGGAGCAACCACCCGGCTTTGAAGATCAAGAATATCCTAACTATGTGTTTAAATTGCATAAAGCTCTCTATGGTCTCAACAAGCTCCTAGAGCTTGGTATGAGTGTCTTAGAGACTTTCTCATTGATAATGGCTTTAAGATAGGCAAGGCAGATTATACTCTTTTCACAAAGAATGTAGATAATAATCTTTTCATGTGCCAAATATATATCGATGACATTATATTTGGTTCTACTAACAAATCTTATTGTAATAAGTTTAGTAAGATAATGACAGATAGGTTTGAGATGTCCATGATGGGAGAGTTGAAGTTCTTCCTTGGATTTCAAGTCAAGTAACTCAAGGAAGGCACGTTCATTAGTCAAACAAAGTACACACAAGACATACTCAAGAAGTTTGACATAAACAAGGCCAAACCCATCAAGACACCAATGGCAACAAACAGGCACCTTGACCTCAATGAAGATGGACCAAGCGTGGATCAAAAGGTATATCGCTCTATGATTGGTTCATTGCATTATCTTTGTGCATCTAGGCCCGATATCATGCTTAGTGTATGTTTGTGTGCAAGATTTCAAGCATCACCTAAAGAATGTCATTTAACAGCCGTTAAAAGGATCCTAAGATATCTAGTTCGCACACCTACCCTAGGATTATGGTATCCAAAGGGATCTAAGTTTAATCTCATCGGATACTCCGATGCGGATTACGTCGGATGTAAAATAGATAGAAAAAGCACCTCAGGGACTTGTCAATTTTTGGGTAGGTCCCTAGTATCATGGTCATCCAAGAAACAAAACTCCATTGCCCTCTCCACAGCCGAGGCGGAGTATGTTGCAGCCTGAAGTTGTTGTGCTCAACTTATTTGGATGCGACAAACTCTAAGGGATTATGGTTACAATATGAACCACATTCCACTCCTATGTGACAATGAGAGTGCCATTAAGATAGCCCATAATCCCGTTGAGCACTCTAGGATCAAACATATAGACATCCGGCATCACTTTTTGAGGGATCATTCTATAAAGGGGGACATAGCTATCTCACATGTAAGAACCGAAAACCAACTAGCCGATATTTTCACCAAGCCACTAGATGAAAAACGATTTTGTGAACTTCGAAACGAGCTAAATATCCTTGACTCTAGGAATGTGAGTTGAAAAGTTGTGCATCTGAATGCTAACAATTAGAAGTCTTCAAAAATTTTCACAAATTTCAAAAATGTGCACGATTGTGAGAAACTTGTTCCCTCTCTAATTCTTATCTCATATTATTTTTGGCTATATTGGGGTCATCTTGTAATTGTGTGTTTTGATATATATATATATATATATATATATATATATATATATATATATATATATATATATATATATATATGGACCATAGCTACCTGATAGAAGGTGCAAGTAAATTCACCGCAATCACGGGCAAAATCATAATATATAAGAATTTCTCAGCCTCTAAGAGTCGGACTAGTCCGCCCTGGAGGACGGACAAGTCCGGGTATCTTGAATAGTCCGGGATGCAGCAGACAAGTCCACAACGGACTAGTCCGGACTGCATCCGGATAAGTCCGGACAGCAGACTAGTACGGACCTAGTCCGACAGACCGGACTAGTCCGGACCGAGCACCGGACTAGTCCGGCCCCTGGAGGCTTAACCTCCAAGGGTCGGACTGACCCCCTTCTCTCTCTCTCTCTTATTCACCTCCACTCCACTCCTCTCCTCCAAAATTCGCCCTCATTGGCGATTTTGGAGTTCTCCCTCAAATCCCTCGAAGGAATCCCTGATTCAAGGCTTGTGGAGTGCGGGGAGTCCTTCTCCAACCATCTCCACTCCTTCGATCAGCAGATTTCATCAAACTTCTTCACTCTAAGATAATTTTTGACCTAACCATGATTTTTCACGAAACTCTCGCTTCTAGGTCATACCTTTAGTGCCTTAGACCTTCCCTGATGCTCCTACGCCATATTGTTGCAATTCCTCGTAGTATTGCGTCTACTTTGCTAAATTAGTGATCAAATCATCTAAGTTAGGGTTTAAAACTGTAGAGTCCGGACTAGTCCGGACACCAACTGGACAAGCCCGGCCAGGGCGGACTAGTCCGCCCGTGGCCCGGACAAGTCCGGCTGATACAGTTTTAGCCCCTAACTTTTGGGATGTAAACTAGTTCAAACGCAGTTCTCTAGCATCTAAGTCCTTCTTTTCTCACCAGATAATGTCAGGATCAAGAGACAGTCCTCTTCCAAATCTCGAGACCGAAGCGGCTCGCCAAGCCGCTTATCGTGCGGCAGCCGAGGCAGAGGCAGGAGAGGCTGCAGCTAGGGAGGCTCGGACAAAGAAACGGGCTGACAGAGAAGCACAAGCCTCTCAGTCTGTTGATCCTCCAAGGAGGAAGAAGCTAGTGACCATGAAAGAAAAACAACATGCCGAGTCCCAAAGTTCAACCCAAGACAAAGGAAAATGCAAAGCAGCTAATCCTCCCAGAAAAAGGCCTTGGCCAACAGGCGACTCGTCATTCGTGACAACCCTAGACGGGAAAGGGAGAATCTCCCACAAGGACCTATTGGCCCCTTGAGAGGGCACCTCCTATGCACAATCCAAACCGCCAACCCAATTTGGTAAGTGCAACCTTCAATGGAAAAGGAGCTGACAAAGCCCGAAGGTTTAGAGAACAGGAAGTTTACAAGTATGAGAAGTCCACACCAGACCCTCGTTTCTGGTGCGACTTTCATTGTGACTACTACCGGCTCGTCTATCTCCCAATGAAGACACCGGTAGTTGATGCTCAGTGGGTGGATTGGCCATACATGGAAAACAAGAGGCATCAAGCTTTTGATGCAGTAATTGAAGCAGCAGAACGCCATGGGATCAAGGATCTAATGGCTTTTCAGTATGATTGGAACATCAAGGTGATAGTCCAATTCTACACCACCTACTACTTCCACACCTATGGAGACAGAAAAATCACTTGGATGACAAATGGTGTGGTCTACTCGGTGTTATATGATGAATTTGCTAGGATCCTTGGACTTGAGGAGCATTAGAACTATGAGATCATAGTTCACAATGAGAGGACCTTGGAAAAGGATGACTTGGATTTCATGTATCCCTCATATCTCACCTATGAGCCATCCTCAACCCACAACATCAAACCCTTCTTTGGAGTGCTAAACAGAATTCTGAGGAAGACTCTAGCTCCAAAAGATGGGGATGTTGGGATGATACAAGGGTATCTTATGAACTTGTTGAAGCTACTCAATGAAGAAGAACGATTCAATGTCTTCGACTACATATACAATGATATCTTCAACATCTCCTACACCCCGAACAGGTCCTGTGGATATGCGCCGTACATCATGTGCATGATAGAGAAAGTCACAGGCCTGGAATTTGCAAAGGATGTGAAGCACAGGAAGCTACGTCCTCAGATGCCGATTCCCCTTCCTCGCCCTCCTGCGTCTTTGGGCAGGAGCTCCTCTGTAGATCCATCCTCCTCAGCTGGACCATCCGTCCCTCCATCATCGAGTGGCTCCTCTAGTGGGCTGCTAAAAATATTCAGGGCCATATTCTCCTCGTGCCGGAAAGTGGAAGTTTGCACGCAGAAAATGAAGCAACGCCAAGAGAAGTATCTCAAGGCCATGCGCGACAAGATGGAGATACCTATGTCTCCACCGTCATCGGATAATGATGAAGTGACAGAGTTTCCCACTCTCACCGAGGACGAGCTTGCCTATTTTGGCTCCTCCTCAGCTGCTCCTCCTACCTCCCGCGCTCATCAGGAGGATGAAAATGAAGACGAAGATGAAGATGAGGATGAGGAAACTCAGAGTGACCAAGATGAAGATCAAGATGGAGATGATAGCGATTAGGTCTTTCTCTCTTTTCTTTTCCTTTTTGGTGCTTTGATGCCAAAGGGGGAGAGAATAAGGGGGAGTAGTCTAGTCTAGCTCCTTAGTCTTTAGTCTTGCTCTTTAACACTTCACTTTATGTTGGGCTATAATAACTATGCCACATTCTGCCACGTTATGTTATTTTGTAATGACTATGCTATTTTGTGTCTTCATATTATGCCATATTGAGATGAGTTTGTTCGTAAATGTTGTATCTTCCTTAATGCCGTTAATGCTCACTTCAAAACATCACACATAGCCACCCCACCATAACACGTGTATGTATGAAATCCCAAAGAACTCACTCTTGCGTATATTTTTTCTTGACAATCCCTTGTGCACACATTTAGGGGGAGTGAACCATACACACATGTGTTTTGAAAACAATCTATTATATCTATTTATTGAGAATCTTAATGTGTTGTCATCAATCACCAAAAAAGGGGAGATTGAAAGTGCATCTAGGTAATCCCCGTGGGTTTTGGTTGTTTGATGATGATAATTAAGATACTAATAAGTTTTTGCTGAGTATGAGCACATGTGCTTATCAAAGGAATGGATGTGGAGTCTCTCAAGAAGCAAAAAGGAAAAGAAGAAGACTTGGAAGAGTAGAAAATAGAATCTTTCTATTGAGTTTCACATTTTCTAGTTGTGTACAGGGTTTTCTCTTTTAGAATGCTTGAGAATCAATAGAGAGCTCAAACTAAAGTTAGAAAGTTAGCATCGTGAGAGGAAGTAGTCATAGGTATGGCTGAAAAAGAAAGACCGGACTTGTCCGGACTACGAGCCAGACTAGTACGTTCTAATCCGGACTACTTCATTTTAGACCGGACAAGAAGTCTCTGAGTGAGTTCGGACTTGTCCGTTTTAGGCCGGACTAGTCCGTTGTCGAGTGAGTGTGAGCCTTTATGAGACTAAGTCTCGGAAGGCTGGACTAGTCCGCCTAGTTGGCCGGACTAGTCCGCTAAGCGGACTAAGCCGTTTGGGTCCGGAGAAGAAATCTCTGAGTGACCTCGGACTAGTCCGATCAAAAGGCCGGTCTAGTCCGATCCCTTCAGACTAGTCCGGTTTAGGACAGAACAAAGGTTCCTGTGTGAGCTCGGACTAGTCCGAAGTTGGCTGGACTAAACCGCAGCCCTAGATTAGAGAGTTTTTTAGACTAAGTCTGTTAAGACCGGACTAGTCCGCCTTTGGGGCCGGACTAGTCCGCCCTTACCATACTAGTCCGTTCTCATACGGAACAAAGGTTCCTGACTGAGATCGGACTAGTCCGCTCTTGGTTGGACTAGTCCGGGGTTTTATGACCGTTTGAATCCAACGGTCACTAGACTTTAGTTGGTAGTCTTATGACGTGGGTGGTCCCTTAAGAACAGACTAGTCCGGGGTTTGTACCGGACTAGTCCGGACTTTAGTAGGTAACAGCTACATGTCAGGATTTCTATAAAAAGGAGACCCCCCGGCTGAGAATAGAATAGAGAACAACCCTAGCACTGAAAACTCATTCCTAGAGCTCTTCTAAGCCTATTTCCTCACCCTCTTGGCCACTAAGATTGGATCTTAAGGGGTTTGTGGACTTGTGAGAGGAGAGACGTGGTGATTGGCGTTTGAGCTCTCGGTTTGACTCTCTTGCACTCTGATTATTAATTCGAGTTCTTGATTGGTGTACTTTGATTCCTAGAACTGCTAGGTTGTTGTAGGGAGCCTCAAGTTGTGAGTAGTCCCTAAGAGCATTGTATTCACATTTGATTGATAGTGAAAGAGCCTGGGCTTGATCTTGGTGATCGCTTGGTGAGGAAAGGGTTAGAAAAGACCCGGTCCTTTGTGGACTCCTCAACGAGGACGTAGATTCCTGTGTGGAATCGAACCTCGGGATAAATCATGTCTCTTACCTCCTTTACCTTCTTGCTCGCTCACTTAAATTACACATTAAGCTTTCGTCTTATTTACACTTGTAAATTGTTCCACTATCTTGCAATCTAAGCATTCACAACTAACAGGTGAGATTGTTTGACTACTATACATTTTACGCTTAAACGAACTTAAAAGGAAAACCTAAAACACAGTTTTATACCTAGACCGGACTAGTCCGCCCTCAGACCGGACTAGTCCGGCCTTCTTCAAGTTTAATCCGCTGTTTGCAATAGTTTTAGGTTTTATTAGCCTATTCACCCCCCTCTAGGCAACTTTCAGTTACTATAAACACATTGTTTAAAACTTGTCATTTCTTAACCATACGGCGTGTATAGAGGTCTTTGTATGGCATACTGCCTGGGTGTCCGTTGTTGCTGATCCTCTGGGTGTACGAGCGTTTCTCGATAGGTCAGCCTAGGGTGGACGTCACCCCATACGGCGATGCCTTTTACGGGAACTCACAGGAGGACAGGCCAAAGATGGGTACATTGTGGACTCGACGCAGGGTACGTAAACTTGTAAAACATGTATGTTCATTATTAACATAACTATTTGTCTCATTATAATATTTTTTCAGCGTACTTGGGGTGACGACACCGTGCACAGAGGTTACGAGTATACGATGTCATTTGACCGCCTACAGGCGGACAGCGACGTCGTATGGACTCCGTTCTCGTACGAGGCCGTGGAGCGTCGCGCACCCGCTTGGTTGTCATCGTTGTGCACGAGAGATGTGGACGTGTGGTGGACACGGAAGGCTCTCGTGTACGACATCTGCGTGGAGGAGTACTCTCCTCACAGAGTTATGCGACAATTCGGGCGGCAGTAGGTCTTCCCAGTTCCTAGGGGTCTCGCAGTTCCGCCTACTGCACACATGTAAGTACTTTTCTTTATTTATATTTAACTTACATAACTTTTAATCGCTGAGAAACATTATATTTTCCTCGCAGGCACACACGGAAGGGTTTCTCTACGCCCATTTTCTGGCCTGGCATGGAGGCTTGGATACAGCAGTGGGCAGAGGCACCTCAGGACGTAATCGCGGATGCCTACCCATTCAGCGCCGAGTCGTACGATGAGTAACTATATTGGTACGTCTCTCGTACACGTACGCGAGTTTCATACGTCCCAGCAGAGCCGGAGGCATACGTCGCGTCGACGACAGACACGTACCCTCGACACAGAGATTGTAACACTTTACTAGCAGTAAGTTTCCAATTACTATTTTCTTAGTTGCGTAAGTTTTATTATAATTGTATTACTTACATTTCTTCATTTACAGTTTCAGATGCTTAGGAGTGCCGAGATCGGTGTGAGGGCTATGGTACAAAGGGCGGATCAGGGCTTGCACATCCCTGCTAAAGAGAACGCAACGGCGCGGAAAAAATGCATAAGTACATCGCCGATGCCATCATACACATGTCCGTGTCGTGCACGGAATCTTGTCGTCAAGACTCCTCCGGACAGCAGCCGTTCTACGCACCGGCGACGACTGTTCCACCGCCAGGTACGACGTAGATATACTACTGATTTATACAAATAGGTTCAACGTAGTCATTAATATTGTTTCCTGTGCAGTGCCTTCAACATCCTACGTACGTCCTACGTGTGCCGGTGACATTGTTGGGACATCCAACTGGTGCAGTGGTATGTGTCACTTTAATTTATATTATTAATATTTATAGATATTCAATAATCTAACAAATAATATTTTTTGTAGGTTTTGAGGACCCGTCTTACGGTTCCGATGCGACGCAGCAGGATTTGGGAATCTCCTTTGACTGGGAAGCGTATGTCGCCGATGCTATGGCGGACAAGCTTCCTCAGACGCAAGGAGCTCCGGAGCCGACGCAGCCGATGGACGACGTGACCCCGCCAGCACCTCCTAGGCCTAGGAACCCCCATAATCCGCTGACTTACAATGTGGACCATGTACGAGCAGCGCGTAGGGCGGCTAGGGGTGCACATGGAAAGCGTGATAGGCATTGATCTATTGTATAATTTATTTTTGGTTTTTGTTTCACTCTATGTATCATATCTTTTACGATAATGAATTTATATCTTTACTTTTGCACATTACTTTATGTCATAAATAATAACTCTTTTAATACCAAAACACCCAACTACAAATAAAAAAGTGTTCCTGATAACCGATTTAAAATCGTCCACGAGTTGACCGAGTAGTCCATGACGTGGACGACTCGTCCATATAATAAATGAGTCATCCACGACGTGGACGACTCTTCCATATAATAAACGAGTCGTCCACGGGATGGATGATATTAGCCCTATAAAAGTCGTAGCGCCTTGAAGAGTCACCATTACAAATTGAGTGAGCGAAGAGAGTACTAAAACAATGGCGAGCAGAGGTCGTGGTAGGACAGAGGTGGAAAATATTAGATCGGTGCGTCCCGACTACTTGGTGGGTGGTCGTGATTGGTATGAACCACCGGTAGAAAGATTCCTAGTTCTAAGCAAGAGTGATTTTGGTGTGTTCAATCCTCTTCGTCCATATGATAGCACGAAAGAAGAGTGGCCCAAATGCTGTTGTAGCATTGATTGTGTTGTGCAAATGAAGGATGGAAGGGAGGGCAGCGGTCGTCAATTCTTCCGTTGCCCTAACGGTGGAGTAAGTTCAAAATACATATTATTTTTTCAGTAAAATATTGTCATTTTTTGACCATTTTTTGCTTTTTAACTAGTGTTACTTCGATGATGATAACTACGGATACACACTCTGGGTTGACCCACCGCCAATCAAGCCAACTGAAGATTACATTAAATATTTACAAGATCAAAACCGAGAGATGGTTGGTGAACTAGCGGAAATGGAGTCACAGCTATTCGAGTACATAGGTGCTAGGCCCATCTGCGACAACAAAGATTACGAATGTACTCACACAAGCCAAACCATAACCGTTAGAACTAGATTTCACTAATGTGGAGCAACATGTATGCTCGCAATGTATCCTTAGAATGTATGATCTTCTACTAAGAATTTTAATAATATGGACGAGAGTAACTATTATTATTCTATAATTTTCACACTATAGTGAAATGAACCGTTGATGGACGAGAGTAACTATTATTTTCCACCTAACAGACGAGTCCTACAACTAATAGACGAGTCGAACAATTGATGGACGAGTAGTACAAGTGATGGACTAGTTGTCCACCTACTGGACAACTCGTCCGCATGGTGGACAACTCGCGCACCTGATGGACGAGTCATACAAATAATGGACTAGCCGTACCGCTGATGGACTTGTCCTCGTCCACCTGTTCGATGAGTCATACAACTAATGTACTAGTCGTCCACGTACTGGACGAATCGTCCACCTCGTGGACGAATCGTCTATCTTCGATTGCCTATTTAAGAGCACTCGGACATTCGCCACAACCACACTTCACAGACCCAACTCTCGCGGACATGGACTCATCGTACTCACCACCAAATCAGAAAGAGAGAGTTCGCGTTCCAGAGGGATTACAACCGCCAATGTGTCTATGTGGCACTGATTGTCGGTTCGTGAAAGATTTAAGGATGGGAGTCACTTACGGTTTGAGACTATGGATGTGCAACAACTATGAATTTGACGCCCCGCATAGGACCACACTATTTTTCTCGAATGGTAGACATCAGGTAACATGTTTACTTCACGTATTCGTATTTTAGCTCTAATATTCATAACAACACATAACCGATCATGCAGTCTCCACCACCCCTTTGTGAGTTCATACGGTACATCGACAACGAACAAACACTGGAAGACGTCGAGTACGTACACGCGATGCACATAGCCACCTGGGACAAGTTCCACTACGAGACGGAGTTTGAAAAGAGGGTTGAGGAGGAGAGGAAGGATGCGGCTGAACAGGCGGAGCGTCGGTGCAAACGTCAGGAAGAACTTTAAAGAATCGACAAAAAGTATCGTCGCCAGGCTCAGGAGGAAGAACACATTGCTCGCCAGACGAGAGAGGATGAACGGGAGCGCTTACGCGAGAGAGCACGTCGCGCAAGGGATGCTAGGCCAGATACATTGCGCAAGGGAAAATATCCCCGTAGCACTCAGTAGAATCTATATTTACAATTTAATAAACTTCGTAATGTATCTGATGTTTTAAATCAAGTGTTGCTGTTATTTTGCTAAATTTAGTTACATTTACATCCATAACAAGAAATAATAAAATTTGTGATCTTGTTACATAATTCAAAATTCCGTAACATAGAACCTATTAAACAAAAATCAAATTAAACAACTTATATAAAATCATAACACAATGTACTACATTAAATTCTATAAAAATATTTTATAAAAATGTCTCTAAGTATTTTTAAATGGATGCTAAAAACTAATCTTATAATATTTGCTGCAGAGAGCAATCAAGCCTTCATGGCTGAGAATGGTCCACGTGACCTTGTCGTCCACGCTGTGGACGACAGGGCTGCATACGTGGCCCAATCGTCCACGTTGTGGATGACAGAATGTCCACGTGGACAAATCGTCCATGACGTGGATTATTGGGTGGCTAGTTTTAAAAAAAAATTAAAGATGTTATTAATATTAAATTATTTAACAACAGTGCTAAAAATAAAAAAAATCAGAGGAACGACGACCTCCTCACCCCGGCACCTTCGCGCGGTGTCAGCGCAGCCGTCAGTCAACCCCGACTGCTGCAGTCCTCAACCGAAGGTCCACGAGATTGCTCTGGCAGAACCACTTTTGACCACCTTGTATGGAATACTTTAAGAATTACTGAATTAGTCCTGCCACCGAGGGAGCTAGCATGCTCCGCCAGCCCATCACATCTGCGGTCCATTGGCGCATTCACGCACCGCTCACGCATGATCGTGTCATTCATGCTGTCGTAGTTATTGGCTAATTGCCCATTGTTCTTCGCGTAGCATACATGTGTGATTAATGCTGCTCGAACTTGTGTTAATTCAAAATTTCAGGTAGAAGCAAACGCCTCACCAAGATTTATATTCCCTCTATTTTGAATTATAACACTGGTTAATATAATTTTAAACTAACCAGCGTTAAATAATCTAAAACGGAGGGAATATGTACCCACATTTTTTAGGTATCCAAACCTTCTACAACGTTTCATGTACTGATTCTGAAAATCTGAAATTTAGAGAAATTGAAATACCCAAAGTAAAAAATTGGATAAACTGAACACCGAGACCTACTTACAATGAGTCCTGGATATTTTTCTTAACAGTCTTTAAATTCAATTAAAACTTTAATCCTAGGTCGTGGAAAATTGAGCATGTAAGAGGCGGATGGCTTCGCATGAAGTCACTGTTACATTATTATCTCTGATTGCTAACAATCGTGTTCAAACTAGTAATGCCTGCCTTTCCATGAGGTTTCGATATCCTTTTTTTTTCTGGTGCATCGTAGCTTGTCGTGTGGTTGGTGCGATGGCGATTTTCTTCCTGTCCATCTCGATTCTTTTTTTTCCTCATATTTCTCATTTTAACCAACCGAAAACTTCAAAGTGAAATTCGATTTGACACCTAGGTATCCAAAACTCCGAACAAAAGAATGTCAATTTCCTCACCGTTCGTCATCATACTTTTTGTTTTTGTTTTTACTGGATCTCATCATACACGCTGAGCAGAGAGGTGCTGAGTTCTGAAAGCTACCTCACAGATTCCCTCTCACACACACAGAAACACAAACACTTTAGAATAAGAACCCTCCTCTATATAAGGGATAAGCAACAACGTCTGCCTCTCACTCCACGGCCTCAAGCGGAAGCGTTAGCAGCATCCCATGGAGCTGCTCCCTCTTCTTCTTGCTTGCTGCCTTCTGCTCACCGCTGCAGCTCCTGCCAGGGACATCGTCGACGCCTGCGCCTCCCAAGTCAATGGTACATGTATACACCCATCACGACTTCGTTTTGCCATCAACCTTTTTTTTCTTCCTTTTGTCTCGTGCTATTATGCAGCAACGCTAGAATAGTTGTCCGGCGCTGAAGGATCCTGAACAATGAGAATTCACAAGACGTAGAGCAGGTTCAGTTCTTAATTGGGTTCAAATCATGAGCAGATTTACATGGCTTATGTAGATTCTTCCAGATGGGCATCACACTGCTCCCACTGCACATGAATTGTTGCCGTGCCATGAACCGGTGATTCCAATTGCTGCCGCCTCCAATCCAGCTCCATCCAACAACCATATATATACAGAAAGACGGCCAGGCTTAATTTTCCCTGTTTCGTAATCTACAGCTTAGATACCTGGAAGATCTAATTAAGAGGAGATTGCTACGAAACACTTAATAGAAAAAGGCAGAGACTAGTATAATCCAGTCACCCGAGACAAGTGACTAGTCACCTAAACGAACTAACCTAATCAGCCACCTATCGTGCACGTACCACGGTCGACGGCTAGCACCTCATGATTATCTACTCGGGTCTAGTTTAGAACACACTCTCTAGCGACAAACAGGAGGTTAGTCGTAGGGACAAACCGATAATCAATTATACTCTTTGAGCAATATCATTGGTGCCTCTTTGATCTCCCTGCCTGCATGGTGGCACGTCCCTGTCTGGTGTCAAGATCAACATTTGGACGATATAGAGAAAGAATCAAGGGTTTGGGCCATGATAATTACCCCCCCCCCCCCCCCGTTTTGAATTGTTTGACGTTAGTTAGTTCAAAATTGAACTAACCAGCGTTAAATAATTTGAAACGGAGCAACTATATGGCAGCTGTGTGACCCAATAAGCTAGCTCAGTGCTAACTGCTGCTTGTGGTACAATGGTGTACCTTAGAGCTTCCAATCATAGGTTGGACAGATATCGAAAAGGTTTTCGGTGAGTGACTAGTGTCACCAACGATATATAAAGTATAGATCGATGACGAGGAGCATGGACACTAATGATTAGTCACCGAAAGATTCATTCATTCCTAGCTACACTGAAATAATATAGTCCGTTTCGAAATAATCGTTTGGTTTTTAAATTTACTATGCTTTCTCAGCCATACTTTCATAATTTCGACTATCAACGTTTTTTTAATGTCTGAGACCATAAAAAGCATATGTGTAAAATCTGTGGTAGTAGATGAGAAATACTTGAGCAGAATATTCATCTGTGGCAATTGCTATTTAAAAAAAATATCTGCCGGCCGAACTACAGTTGACATGCAAGTCGACACTGTCTGCAGATTTCCAGCACCTCAACAGCTCTGGCCTCCACTTGACGCTGCACCACCCGCAGAGCCCCTGCTCGCCGGCACCCCGCCCGTCCGGCCTCCCCTTCTCCACCGTGCTCACCCACGACGATGGGCGCGCCGCCCAGCTCGCCTCGCACCTCGCCGGTAAGGCTCTGTCCATCCGCCCGACGTCGCTCCGCAATAAGAAGGCCGCCGGCCTTGCGGACTCGCTGGCCGCCACCGTGCCGCTCACGCCGGGCGTGTCCCTGGGCCTGGGCAACTACATCACCCGCCTGGGCCTCGGCACGCCGGCCACCACCTACGCCATGGTCGTCGACACGGGCTCCTCGCTCACCTGGCTGCAGTGCTCGCCGTGCATCGTGTCGTGCCACCGTCAGGCAGGCCCGGTCTTCGACCCGAAGGCTTCGAGCACCTACGAAACCGTGCGGTGCTCCGCATCGCAGTGCAGCGACGTCCAGGCCGCCACGCTCAATCCGTCGGCCTGCTCTGTCTCCAACGTCTGCGTCTACCAGGCTGGCTACGGCGACGGCTCCTTCTCCGTCGGGTACCTGAGCAAGGACACCGTTTCCTTCGGCTCCGGCAGGTTTCCCAACTTCTACTACGGCTGCGGCCAGGACAACGAGGGGCTGTTCGGCCAGTCGGCCGGCCTCATCGGCCTCGCTCGCAACAAGCTGTCGCTGCTGTACCAGCTCGCGCCCAGCCTCGGCTACTCCTTCACCTACTGCCTACCAACACCAGCTTCTTCCGGGTACCTCACCATTGGAACGTACAATCCGGGGCTCTACTCGTTCACGCCCATGGCATCAGGTTCATCACTCGACAGCTCGCTCTACTCCGTCAGCCTCGCTGGAATGTCGGTCGGCGGCAGCCCGCTGGCGGTTTCTTCGTCAGAGTACGGTAGCCTGCCAACGATCATAGACTCCGGCACGGTGATCACGCGCCTGCCGACGAGCGTTTACACGGTGCTCAGCAAGGCGGTGGCGGCGGCCATGGTCGGGACGCCACGCGCGGAGGCGTACTCGATCCTGGACACTTGCTTCCAGGGCCAGGCTTCGCAGCTGCGCGTGCCCGCCGTGGACATGACCTTCACCGGCGGCGGAACGCTGAAGCTGGCGACGCAGAACGTGCTCATCGACGTGGACAACTCCACGGCGTGCCTGGCGTTCGCGTCCACGGACAGCGTGGCGATCATCGGGAACACGCAGCAGCAGACGTTCACCGTCGTCTACGACGTGGCCCAGTCAAGGATCGGCTTCGCGCCCGGCGGTTGCAGCTGAATGCTGAGCCGTAGTCAAGCATGGTACTTAAAATTCTTCAGCATGTAAAGATGCGTGAGGTAATGAGATAAATTTGTTACGTGTTACTGCATTTGTACCTGTTACGCTCCTGGCAAACTGTACATCATTTATAGGCGAATTGGAATACTTTATTTTCTGCAATTTACTGGAAGTTCTTCAACATTATTGTAAGGTTATATGGCACATTGGGTATATATGTTCCACCCATAGGAAGGTCAAAAACTAGAAATTGTAATGGCATTGATTTACACTTGGTCTCAACTTTTATGTTCCAAAGAGCACCATTTTCTTATGGCTAGGAACTATGAATTCGGGGGGGGGGGGGGGTCTCAAAAAAATTGACTTTGCAAAGATATACATGATGACAAGAACTCTACATTATTGCTGGATGCTTTACTTCACGGACCTTAGCACTGATGAAATAATCTAATCAGCATTGGACCAAGGAACAAGGAGCCATACTAACAATCAGTCGCAGATAATTGGTAACAAAAAAACCTACTTAGCTGATAAATCCAAGTTGTAGAAATGACTGCAGTCTAAACAAAAAATCTGCACTCAGTATGCATGAAATTTAGAGTGATGGAGCTAGCCAGCTGGTTTCTGACAGTGTGCTGTGGGCATGGAATCGCACAACAGTAAAAAATACAAGTTTATTTTCGATTTAAAAATTCAAAAATATGATATTGCAATGTTTTTGCAGAACTTAAGCATAAGAACAACATCAATCACCTAATCTAGAAATGGGTGAAAAACAAATGCCCACACAGATGGTTAATTTTGATTTGGTGAGTCAATATGCACACTTAATGATCTATTCTATGATTTCCTATTGTGTTAGTCCATATTTTCTATCCTTGGAGGTCACAATACCTGAACTCAACCCTGGCTGCTTCTAGTCTGGGGGTGCCCAACCACCAATCCATCGGCCCTTGTTTACCATACTCAATAGTTACAGACTGTACAGATTTCCATATAAATGTCTCTAGAATAAGCAACAGCAGCATAGTTTCACAGTGGTAGAAGCTCAAAGCAAAATATGAATTGGAAACTAAATCATACAAATCTGTAGCAAGAAATATTCCTTATACCCTGAAACACTCATGTACCTAGTCCTAGTACCAGGACACCAGCGTTGTGAACACAGATTGCAAATAAGATCATAGTTCAAGTCAGTGCTAAGCTAACTTTCCCTTAAAGGGACGTAGGGCCATAGGGGACATAAAGCAACCGTGCAACACAGCGGTGATATAATGCATTAGCGGAGATTTCCTTCTCCTAGTCTAGACTATAAATTTGTAAGCACAAAGCTTTATTAGATTTTATACGGTTCATCCATACACTACATGACAAAGGCTCATTCGAGACGCGCCCGCATAAAAAATGGAGACGAGCTGCGCGTCTCCTTCGTCGCGTCTCGCATTATAGAGTCATCGGAGACGAGCGCCCGAACGCGTCGCCGATTAGGACATATGGGAGATGAGCTTTAATAAAGCGTGTCTCCTTATTATAAGATACCCGAGACGGTCCTTTAGTCGGCCCATCTCCTTTACGGAAAAATCCGAGACATACTTTAAGGCAGCGTGTCTCCTTTAATAAAATAACTGACACGTGCTTTAATGTAGCCCGTCTCCTTTTGTTAAGAAATCCGAGACGCGTTTTCGCAAGCTCATCGCGGATTTGATGACTTATCCGAGACGGACTTTGTATCAACTCGTCGCGGATTTGACGAATAATCTGAGACGTACTTTATGTCAGCTCGTCGCGGATTTAATGACTAATCTGAGACGTTCTTTGTTTTAGCTCGTCCCCTATTAGATGACCCTCCCTGATTATCCTGGTTGCCGGCTGCATCCTGGAGCTAGCCAGAATTTGATAGCTGCTTTGTCAGCGTCAGAAACATACACATACAGAAACATATGTATAGCCAAATGGAGATCACATATTAAGTTATATTGACCAATCAAATATTGACAAAGTGTCAATCGTGGTTATCATGTAACAATTACACAAAGAATACCCCTGTTCATCCTGCTTGCCAAGTTCGAGGTGGAGACCGACACGGCTGCTCTTCAAGTGGAGACTTCTGCGGCAGCTCTAGAATTACAGACGGATGTGGCTGATCTCGAATTGGAGACTTCTGTTGCTTCTCTATAATTGGAGGCAACTGCTCTCGAATTAGAGACAGAACCATCCGCTCTGAATTTGGAGATGGAGGCAGACGTGCCTCAGGAGACATCGAAGCAGGAGAGGTCGACGCTGAAGCTGCTGGTGTTGGGTCAATAACAATAGAAGTCCGTCTCCACTGAACCCTTCTAGTAACTGCATCCCGCATAGTCAGCGTTGTATCGTCTGGTGACACTTCGAGCTTCAGATTTTTCGAATTGTCATGCACCATGTCCACCTTGAACACAGCATAAGATGATGTGTCGACCTGGATGTCGTCAAGCATGGTCTGACAGGGATAAACTAGCCCTCTCCCGACCTCCAGAAAAGCTTCCTCCGACCAATAGCATAAGCCTGCATGTTGTTGGCTGAGACAATTTATCTATCGTGTCCGGCTCAATTGAAGGTCCAGACGCTGGCGCCAGAAGATTCTCATGTGGTCGTCCACCCCGAGTTGCAGTAGAGGCTAAGCTGCTCCTATGGTCCTCCTCACACATGAACGCATCAAAGTTAGGTAATTATATACCTGAGGCCTCTAGTATATGTTTCAGGTCTCCTAGAACCTCCCTTCTCAGCTGTCTTTTTCAGCTCCTCCACGTCAACCTGTGGTGTCGAGGTCGTTTTCCGCTTCCGATACATAGATTTGTGTTCCGAAAAACCCTCCTTCCAGGTCATCTTACTGGAAACACCACGAACACGACATTGTTGCTCCTTGGTTTGCAGGGCCTTGGTGAGTGCATCGTTTTCCCTCTCACCATTTGAGTCTTCGCTGCTCTCCCTCAAGGCCCTTTGAGCGACATCTGCGGTGCTCTGGCTGTAGTAGGTGATATCGACTGACTTTGTCAGCTTAGAACGAGCACGCATAAATGGTCTCAGCCATCCACGTAATTTGTCGTATGGATTCTCAAAACCTAGCTAGGCCAATCTTTCATCCTCTTATTGCCACCTCCTTTGTTTTTCGGCATAACCAGTGTTGCCGAGGTGGTGATCAAGCTCGTTTTGCGATTGGAGCCACTTCATATACTCACTGTTCTTGGAAAAGTACTCTCATTCACACTTTTCAACAAATCTCGCCCAATTTTCTTCTGACAAATCTTTATACGTATAGAAGGGAGTGTCCTGGTTCCTCCAAATCTTCACAAGCTTACTCTTTTAGCTCCTCCAAGCACGAGAGATGATCTAGCTTCTTCCCTGTCTGCTTCAGCTCTTCCGGATATTGTACGTATGCTTGAATAGAGTTTTCAAAGAGTTGATCTTTTTCATTTTCGGTCAACTCATCGAATCACTGCAGGGTTAGCGACACCCTTTGCCAGGCAGCTAGACCACAAACCCTAGACAATCTCGTATTCACTCTCGTGTCCAGGGGTAAGCCTTCGTTATTGACCTCACCAACACTGATAATTTCTATCAGCCACGACGTCTGCGACCTTTTCTTTCGTTGACGACAGGCAATTTCGGAATGTGATCCAACCGATGCATCTGTGGGATGACCTGCTGCTGGGCCTGGGCGGCCAGAACAGGGGGGCGAACCCTGATCCCCCCCTTTGTGTGCGCGCCTAGGTCAGGGGGCTGGTCAGCCCCTATACGGTGCTGCTGCACCAACTTTAGGCGGCAGCCCTAGTTTAGGAAGTATTTAGATTTTCTCCTATTGTAATAGATCAGGACTCTTGTAAGGGGGGCTATATAAAGAAGCCAAACACCCCAGTTTTATTTAGATCAATAAAGAAGAATTCCACCACCTCTCTAGCCCTAGCCGCCGCCTCTCCCTTGGAGCAGCCGCCGCCACCAAGCGAACCCTAGCCGCCGCCCCTGCCTCTCCTCTGTTTTTCTGCGCCTCAGATCAGGAACAGGCCGGCAGCTCCCTGTTCTTCCCTCTCCCTCTCTTCTGCTCTGTCCAGCGCCCAGATCAGAAGCACCTCCAAGCAGCGGCTGTTCTGTTCTCCCAAAGAACAGATCAGATCTCTTTCTACTCCCTCACAGTTTTCCTGGTTCAGCAAGAACGGCACCCAGGCGGGGTGCTGAACTGCTATCGGGACAGGACAGTTTTGGTGTGATCAACACTGGAATTGCAACATTCGTGGCATCAGAGCCGGTTCGACCCTAGGTTGAATTCAGCAAGATGTCATCTACACCTCCAAGCAGCGGCAGCGCCATCGGCCATGCGACACCCTCTCCGGCAGCTCGTGAGGTGAACACCGGGACGGGGTTCCCCGTGCTCACCAAGACCAACTATGCGGAGCGGGCTGTCATGATGAAGATCAAGCTGAAGGCACAGCTGCTTTGGAAGGCCGTGGAGGAGGGCAACGTGAGTGAGCAAGAAGATATGATGACGCTTGACATCTTGGTCAGCGCTATCCCGACGGATATGATCACAACGATCGAAGAGAAGAACACAGCGAATGAGGCATGGGACACGATCGCCATCATGCGGGTCGGGGCCGACCGCGTGAAGAAGACGATGGCACAACAACTCTGGAAGGAGTTCGTAGCCACTGCCTTCAAGGATGGCGAGAGCGTGGAGGACTTCTCCCTCCGCCTGAGCGGCATGCTATCACGGCTTGCGTCGCTAGGGGAGGAGATAGGAGAAGAGAGGGCCGTGGAGAAACTCCTGCGAAGCGTTCTAGAATGCTTCCAACAGATCATGGTGGCAATCACGACACTGTTGGATGTGTCGACCCTCACCTTGTCGGAGGTGATGGGGCGTCTCAGGGCGGCGGAGAACGCCTTCGACTCGACGCAGCGGAAGGGAGGAGTACACTACGGTCAGCTGTACCTCACTCGGGAGGAGTGGGAGGCACGGCGGAAGGAGGAGCAGTCTACCCAGTCCGCGGGTTCTTCTAAGAAGGGCGGCCAAAAGGGCCCGCCCAAGAAGAACGGAGGCAAGAAGGGAGGTTCCGGGAAGGATATTCCGCGGGACCAGTGCAGGAAGTGCGGGAAGAAGGGCCACTCGGCCAGGTAGTGTCGGTCGAAGCCTAAGGAGGAGTCGCAGCAGCAGGCTTTCGTGGCGAAGGTGGAGGAGGAGGGTGCCTTGTTTATGACAAGGGTGGCCTCTGTACAGGAGGAGCCTGTGCAGCAACGTCCTACGCGCCCACTGGAGATAGTGGAGGGACGTGTCTTCGCTCACCGCGACAACGACGACGACTTTGACGACACTCGTTGGTACCTCGACACGGGCGCGACCAACCACATGACGGGTTCGCGCGTCGTCTTCTCCGAGCTCGACGAAAACGTCGTCGGAACCATCAAGTTCGGCGACAACTACGTCGTATGTATCCAGTTGAAGGGTACGGTCCTATTCGCCGCCATTTGCGTGCACAATTGCCATCGCGCGTAAGAATTCGAAGCAATCCGACTTTCATAGTGTTTTCCGCACATTATATATAGGGGAGGCCTTCCCCTTCTCCACACCATCATAGTCTTCCTCTTCCCCTATTCTTCATCTTCCTCGCCGTACCGGAGCCTTCCTCTTCCTCTAGACTTTCTCAATGGCACCACCGAAGCGCTCCCGACCATCATCTCTATCCCCGGCTCCAAACCTCTGCCGCTTTCCTAGGCAGAAGAGAGGGAGTCCCTGCTTGGCAAAATCGCTCGCCTGGAGTCAGAGGTTGCCCTCAAGTCAGTCGACGACGACCTCAAACCTCTACGCGAGCAAATAGCGAAGGATGTATTTAATAGTAGATACGATGCCATGCGGCTTATTGGGCTTGGTCCCCTTCCAGAATGTACTGGAATGGGCACCATAGACCACTATCTCTACGAGTTAAGTGCAGTGTCCGGTCGTCTTCACGCGTTGCGGGAGACGATCGATGATGTGCTTGGGGTCGAAGGCCGCAGGGAGTTGTTGGAGGCGGTCACTGACAAGTGTGGAGCTCTGGTTCCACCGAAGAACTAGGCGATCGTCTGTTGTTTTCTTTTGTTGTTTGTAAAAATGTTATTTTTAATGAATGTTAATGAATGTGTGTTTGATGATGATCGTCTTTTTGATAATGAATGTGTGTTTTGATGATGAATGTTAATGAATGTTATTGTGTCCGATGAGCTCTCCCGATCGAGGAAACTAATTCTATTTTTTTGGTTTGGACATCAACCAACCTAATTTACCTGTCTACTTCAAACATATCGTAGTTGGAATTATGAAAACTCTGAATGGAAGTCAAATCTAGTGCAACAGCAGAGCGAGAGAGCGTGAGGTCTAAAATTTGTCGAAAAATTGCTAAGTATTTAAAGAGATCGCGCGCAACAATCGGAGACGCACATAAGAAACACCCGACTATCATTTCCAAGTATGTGAGACGTGCCTGGTATGGGCGCGTCTCACTTTTTATTTGCCGAAAATTTGCTAAGTGTTGAGAAAGATCACGCGCAATAATCGGAGACACGCTTTCTGTGGGCCCGTCTCCCATTTTATTCAGTTCAAAGACACTCTTAAAGCGCGCCTCCCTTTGGCTTCGTTGAGGGTAGAACGAGTGCCAGATTCAGTAGTGAGCTCCACATTTCACAAATTGAGCAAGATTTCACAAACAAACATAAGGCATCAAGTGTACATATTTCACACATTTAGCATATTTCACACATGTGACCAATAAAAGTCAAATTTTCACTCAAATGGCCATATTTTCATAGAAATATCTAATGAATGTCAAATTTTCACTAGATTGAACATATTGAGCATATTTCACACAATTATTTTGCCACTTTCCGTTGAGGTCTTGGTTTTTTGGAATTCTTGACTTTTTCATTATGGTCGTTGTGCAAGTAAGGAGCATCATTGGCCCATGATATTCTTGGCTTGATCATCGAGGTGACGAAAGGAGGAATCTCATAAAATTGATCAAACTCTTCCTCATCGACGGCATTCTCGACTCCGACGATTCGTCGTTTTTCAGGTATAACCAACTTAAGTCTTTTATTTGTTGTGTCTGGAACATAGAACACTTGAGCAACGCGTTCTGCTAAAACGAAAGGCTCAAACTTATATCCTTGATGGTTAAGATCAACGCTAATGAACCCGTACTTGTCTTGTACAACACCCTTGATTCCATCAACCCAATTGCAATGGAGAAGAGAAATTTTGAAACACTGAAAGTCAAGCTCCCAGATGGCTCGTAGCATCATAAGCTTCAACATGTACACCACTATTCTGATATGTGTTTTTCTTATTTTGTTGTTCAGTGTAGAACGTGTATCCGTTTATATCGTACCCTTGATATGTCATAACAGTGAATATAGGACCACGAGCTAACTTTTTTAGGTACTTGTTTGAGTATCCGATGAATGAGAAATCCGATCTTGGAGCCAGCCAATATTTCATGTGTTCATTTGCTAACCATGATTCATTGCGGCCAGGATTGTCTCTAAGCAGCACCTCCTTGTGTTCATCCAAGTACTCGGACACAATGGACATCTGTTGCAACACGTGGAAATGAGCGCAGAAGAATAAATATGGATCCGGAGTTATAGCCTTCTTCCCAATGGTCCCTTCTCCTGTGAGTCTCCCCTCATGACGAGAGTTGGGAACACCAATCGGGTTCTCGGGTCAGCGTAGTTTAGAACCCACTCCACGGCTTCCTCTGTACAATATCCTTGTACCGTGTTGCCCTTAGGGTAAGCTCGATTTCTGACGAAGGACTTCAGTATGCCGTTGAATCTCTCGTACGCATACATTTGGTGAAGGAACACAGGTCCAAGTAGCTTTATCTCCTTAATAAGATGAGTTGTGAAATGTACACTGATGTCGAAAAAGGCAGGTGGAAATACATCTCAAGGAAGCATAAAGTTTCATAGTGTTTTTTTCCAATGACTCGAGAGCTGCTTCACTTAGTACTTTTTGACCAATAACATTGAAGAAAAAGCAAAAGTTCATTAGAGCCTCCCGAACATTGACAGGTAGGATATTCCGAATTTCAACAACAATCATCTGCGTAAGCAATACATGGTAATAATGAGATTTCACACCGGGGGCTACTTTTAGATCTGGAAATGAAATAAGCCTTGAGACATTTGTCGAATAGCCGGATGATACTTCCACATTTTTCAAGAACCCACAAAACTCTTTCTTCTCGTGTTTTGAAAGGGTGATGCATGATGTGAGAAGTTCAGTTCCTTTTACCGAGTCATCAAGCCACAACTCAGTCCTAATTCCCATTTTCTTTAGATCAGCTTGTGCATGTCCATGGTCCCTAGTTTTCCCACCCATGTTAAGCAATGTCCCGAGTAGGCTCTCACACACATTCTTCTCAACGTGCATCACATCAGTCAAATGACGAACATCTAAGTCTTTCCAATACGATAGCTCTCAAAAAATTGATTGCTTCTTCCACATGTCATCTTTGGCAGTACTTTTGCCATTCCTTTTCCGCTTACCAAGGACAACATGGATATCCTTGACCATTTCATAGACTTCATGACCTGTGACATGGGGTGGAGGACGCCTCTTCTCAGTGTTACCATTGAAATTATCCTTCATACTCCGAAACGAGTGCTTCAATGAAATGTAGCGTTGGTGTCCCATGTACACTATTTTTCGTGACTCGCTCAAATAATGTGAGTCTGTTTCTCTGAAACAATGCGGACATTCGCAATCTACTTTCTTACTCTGTCTGGACAAGTTAAGTGCCGCTGGAGAATCACTAATAAAATGGCTTGGAGACCAAAGTACTCACGCTTGTTCTTATCCCAGACCTGCACTCTGTCGTTGTACCACAACTCCTTCAGTCTTTAACCAGAGGCCTGAAATAAATGTCGATGTCATTCCGAGGTTGTTGTGGCCTCGGTATCAGTCCTGACATCATAATATATTTTCGTTTGTTGCACAACCAAGGAGGAAGGTTCAAAATCATCAGCACAATTGACCATGTGCTATGTGTGCTACTGTTCAAAAAAAGATTCATGCCATCGGTGCTCATTGCGATCCTAATATTCCTCGGATCAATGGCAAATTCAGGATTTCATGAATCAATATTTCGCCACTGTGTGGCATCAGCAGGATGTCTTATCGTTCCAGCATCCTGCTTATGCTTCTCTTTGTGCCATCGCAACAATTCTGACTCCTTCTTGTTTGCAAACCAACCCTTCAAACGAGGAATGATAGGAAAGTACCAAAACACCTTTTTAGGCCTGCCTTTTCTTTTGTTTCTGTTGCTGTTCTCATCATCACCATCGTCTTTCCTATGATTGAATCTGTCGAGTCCACAAATAGGGCATTTATCGAGGTTTTCGTACTCAGGTCCACGATATAGAATGCAATTATTCTTGCACGCGTGGATTTTCTCCACCTCCAAACCCAGTGGACAGATTATCTATTTTACCTCATAAACTGTCTTAGGTACTGCGTTGCCTTGGGGTAACATGTCCTTAAAGAGCATCAACAATTCCTTAAAACTACAATCACTCCATCCGTTGCTTGCCTTCAACTAGAAAAGTTTCACCATCGCAAACAGTCTCGTATACTGAGCCGGACAACCATGATTCAACGACTTCTTCGAGTCTTCGATCATCTTCTTGTACTTTGCAAGATCACCATTACTGTACTGAACATAGTCATCATGTTTCTTGACATTGCGTACCATCTCCTCTATGTTATGCACCTGAAACTCAATGTCGTCATCGGTGAATCCTAATATATCTGCCTCATTCACATCATCATCGTGATCTTCTTCGACACTGGTAGTGACCTCCCTCTATAGATATAAATTTCTCATCTCTGCTTCATTACGTCCCTCCTCCTCATGTTTGTTCCAGCATCGATAATCCAATATGAATCCATGTGTGATCAAATATGACCTCAACCCATCATTTGAGCGATATCTCTTCTCATAGATTTTTCAAATGAATAAAATTGTAGGAATTTTGGAGTTCTTGCAATGTTTGCAAGAACAACACATAGTCCCTCTAATGTTGTCCAACATGTCTTTCTTCGCGAAATCGATAAATGCATTTACCCTGTCGAAGTGTTTTCTGTGACACTTCCCCCGATCCACTCTGGAGCAGCCCGCGGAGGTTCTTCTTTAAGAGGGGCTTAGTGGTTTTGAACATCGTAGCACGATGACGAGATGAACATGAAGATTTACGTGGTTCGGGCCGCCTGAGCGTAATACCCTACGTCTATGGAGTGTTGGTTGATCTTTGCTGCCTAAGTTTGAGGGTGGCTCGAGCTTGCGAGCTTACAATGGTGTTCGGGGACTGAGACTGTGTTTTTTCAGAGTTCTCATGGACCTCTTTCGGAGTTCTAATGGACTTCTTTTCTTTGCCCGTTGGCTGCTTGGACCGTTTATAGTTCAAGGCCAAGCAATCTTATATGTGGGTCTGGAGCCTGGCTGGTGGCCCCGTTATGGGCGGCTCACTCTACTTCAGGTAATCTACTCCCTGCTAGTAGTAGCGCACTTGATCGCGCCATGGAGCATGTCGCCATGTCACGTCGGCTTCCTTAAATGTTGTCTGATGAAGGCGTTAGGAATGCGTCTTGTCCCGCGGCGCTGCACTGTAGCTTCGTCAGGGCACCGCGTGACTGGTCTCTGCTGTCAGACATGCCAGTACCGGGATACGCTGGATTGCTTGCCTGGGGAACATGCGAAATTTAAATGCGCGATAGGACAACACACCTTCCTCTTTACTCCTTGGCTATTTGCCTGTTGCTTGTCGTCGCGGGGTCCAGGTGGTAGACCCCCGAGACACGCGTCATCACCGGAGTTGTCTTGCAGAGTAGCGAGGGGTCCGGAGTCGTTGGACACGTGGCAAAGCCGAAGCTCTCCCTGGCGGGAGGGGAGGTCCAGAGCTGTCATGCACGTGGCCGCACCGGAGCCCTCCTTGGCGGGAAGGGATGCCTGGAGTTGTTGCCTACATGGCAGCACCGGAGACCTCCCATGCTGGAGGTCGGGCCTGGAGCCGTAGGACACGTGGCACCTCCGGAACTCTCTCCGACGAAAGACATGGCTCGAAGGTTCCGGACACGTGGCAGTGCCGGAGTCCTTCCTAGCGGGAAGGGATGCCTGGATTGTTGCCTACGTGGCATCACCTTAGCCCTCCCATACTGGAGGTCGGGCCCAGAGCCGTAGGACACGTGGCACCTCCGGATCTCTCTCCGGCGAAAGACGTGGCTCGAAGGTTCCAGACACGTGGCGGTGCCGGAGTCCTCACTGGTGGGAGGTCGGGTCCGGCACCATAGAACACATGGCGGCCCCGGAGCCATCCTCGGCCGGTAGGGAGACTCAGAGCCTGCAGACACGTGGCAGCCTCGAAGCCCTCCTTAGCAGGTGGTTAGACCCGAAGTCTAGGACACACGCCTTCTCATGAGTGCTCCCTAGCTGGCGGTTGGGCCCAGCCTGCAGGCTGGGTCCCAGTCCTCTGCATACGTGCTGACATATGTCTTCTTTTGCTCTTACACGCGGGGGTACCCGGTCTTGGGGATACCGACAGTGGCCCCCCGGACCCATCTCAGGGGAATCAACGAGCCCGCAGGTGGGGCCTCCATCTCTCCCGCGTGGTGGTTTTGAAGCTACACTTGTGTTGGGTCGTACCTACCACTGGATGAGGCAGGACATCAGCATCGGGTCCCCTGGGAGGTCTGGGATGCCAAGGACCTGTCCGGACCTGCAGACATGGCAGAAAGGAGTAGTCAAGCTCTCCGGTCACCCTTCCCTGTTTGGTAGCTTTACCGTGGCTTACAGTCCTCATCTGAGCTACGAGGCTTGGGTATTTCGATGTGAGTCATCCACGCTATGGTTGAAGCCTTTCCTAGGGATATGAGCCATTCGGTTCCCCGATACTGAGCTGTAGCGTTGGAGAGGCAGGGTGTGCACGCTAGGGGTACGAAACCAGGCAAGCAGGCTACACATCCTGGACCTCCCGCTGCGTAGGCCTTTCAAGGGAGGGAACATTCGGCGCCATAGGGCCCCGAGCAATGAGACACCACAGGACTCCGGGTACGCCACAGGTACCTCAAGCAGACCCGCCTGCAGAAGGATAGCACAACTCTTGCTATGGTTGAACACAGGAAAAAATGACTGGCCACACGACCGGAGCAGTATTGAAAGAAAGCACGAAAAGAGTATTGGAGCAATGTCCAGGGTCCAATTACTTTTCTTGTCCGTAGTGCAGGGAAGATAGGATGTGCACGCTAGGGGTACGGAACTAGGCATAGCAGGCTACACACCCTGGACCTCCCGTGGGCGTTAACCTTTTAGCGAGGAGGCCTTCCAGCACCACGGAACATAGGACAAGTATGTAGGACAGGCTCCGGACATGCTATTTACAGTTGATATGCATGAGCAAGCACAAACTATAATAAAGGTACGCATGGTAGGATAACTTTCTCTTATTTTTGGCTTCCTTCGGGTGATAGAAGGAAACAGGCCATGCAAGAATGCAGCGACTCGCCCCGGATTACAAGAGTAGCAGGACCCTTCCGGGGTTTACCTGTTCTAAGTGTTTTTTTAGACACTATGACACCTTTACCAAGAAAGAGAAAAAGAAAAAATACCCTACCACTGCGTTAAGGATAGAATTTACAGAGGTGTTCTATGTCCTATGGTTTGGGTAGAGGTACCCATCCTCCCCTAGCTGGGAGGGTCCCTTCCGAGCAGCACAAGTATGCCGCCCAAGGTGCACCCGCCCAGCCATAGCGGGCACCGTCGCTGTAGGGACTACCACCGGCGCAGTCAGTCCCGCTCTGGAACAGGATGAGGCTTTCTGCTCTCTTTGCTGCAGGCAGCGCGAGGGGCGGAACGAGCCTCCGATAGACTGGACGTTCACCATCGTGGGCTACACGAACAACTTCAAAAACCAGAAGGCCCCCTACCTGGCGCGCCAAATGTCGAAGTGTTTTCTGCGACACTTCCCCCGGTCCACTCTGGAGCAGCTAGCGGAGGTTCTTCTTTAGGAAGGGCTTAGTGGTTTTGAGCGTCATAGCACGATGGCGAGATGAACATGAATATTTACGTGGTTCGGGCCGCCTAAGCGTAATACCCTATGTCCACGGAGTGTTGGTTGTTCTTTGTTGCCTGAGTTTGAGGGTGGCTCGAGCTTATGAGCTTACAATGGTGTTCAGGGACTGAGACTGTGTTTTTTCGGATTCTCATGGACTTCTTTCGGAGTTCTAATGGACCTCTTTTCTTTGCCCGTTGGCTGCTTGGACCTTTTATAGTTCAAGGTCAAGCAACCTTACATGTGGGTCCGGAGCTTGGCTGGTGGCCTCGTTATGGGTGGCTAACTCTACTTCGGGTAGTGTGCTAGTAGTAGCGCACTTGATCGTGCCGTGGAGAACGTCTCTCTGTCACGTCGGCTTCCTTAAGTTGCCTGATGAATGTGGTAGGAATGCGTCTTGTCCCGCGGCGCTACACTCTAGCTCCGTCACGACGCCGCGCAACTGGTCTCTGCTGCCAGGCACGCTTGTACTGGGATACGCTGGATTACTTGCCTGGGGAACGTGCGAACTTTAAATGCGCGATAGGACAGCACACCTTCCTCTTTACTCCTTGGCTATCTGACCGTTGCTTGTCGGCGCGGGGTCTAGGTGGCTGGCCCCCGGAACACGCGTCATAATCGGAGTTGTCTTGCGGAGTAGCGAGGGGTCCGGAGTTGTTGGACATGTGGCAACACCGGAGCTCTCCCTGGCAGGAGGGGAGGTCCGGAGCTTGGAGTTGTTGCCTACATGGCAGCACCGGAGCCCTCCCGTGGTGGAGGTCACGCCCAGAGCCGTAGGACACGTGGCACCTCCGGATCTCTCTCCGACGAAAGACGTGGCTCGGAGGTTCCGGACACGTGGCAGTGCCGAAGTCCTTCCTGGCGGGAAGGGACGCCTGGAGTTGTTGCCTACGTGGCAGCACCGGAGCCCTCCCATGCTGGAGGTCGGGCCCAGAGCCGTAGGACACGTGGCACTTCCGGAGCTCTCTCCGGCGAAAGACGTGGCTCAGAGTTTCCGGACACGTGGCAATGTTGTAGTCCTCCCTGGCGAGAGGTGAGTCCGGCACCATCGGACACGTGGCGGCCCTGGAGCCATCCTCGGCCGGTAGTGAGACTCAGAGCTTGCAGACACATGGCAGCCTCGTAGCCCTCCTTAGCAGGTGGTCGAAACCGAGGCCTAGGACACACGCCTTCTCATGAGTGCTCCCTAGCTAGCGGTTGGGCCTAGCCTGCAGCCTAGGTCCCAGTCTTCTGCATATGTGCTGACGTATGTATTCTTTTGCTCTTACACGCGGGGGTACCCTATCTTGGGGGTACCGACATACCCCTTTGATAAACTCATTGCAAAGGCGTGGCCCGTACATCCAACTTCGATCTGACGACATCTACATATAGAAAAGAAGATCCAAATCAAAGAAATTTGAAACCACTGGTAGTCAAGATCTAAAGGGGTAGAAAAACCACCCGTACATCCAACTTTATTTTAAGGGCCATTGATAATCAACACAAGATTTTTAGAAGGGCACCTCCAAAGAGGGAAAGAAATGAATAGAACAGGGCAGATCAGCCCGCCACTGTTCTGCCATAGCTAGGAGCACGTATAAGGGCATATAAAATCGAGACGATCCTTTGCAAAGGCGCGTCTCTCTATATTGGGAATGGGAGACACTGGTTAAAGAAGACGAGCATGAAGGAGAGCTCGTCTCCTTATCTTTCATAATATGTTCTTATGAAAAATAAATTTGGATATGCTTATGCTAAATATGCAGGGCCACGCCACAAGAGACCCGAAGCTTGTGTGTGTGGGTGGGTGCTTAAAACACTTATGACTAACCTTCGAGCACCCAAGCAAACTTCGGTACCTAAAACAAAGTAATAACTCTGTTTTGCAGGCCTGCTCCTCCGGTCGATCCAAATGGGTGTTAGACAGTGGATGCACCAATCACATGACAAGAGAGAGAAGAATGTTCGTAGAATATGAGCGAAATGCAGATCCAAGTGAAGGAATCTAATTCGGAGACAACAATGAAGGAAAAGTCTTTGACACCGGTAAAATTGCAATCTCATCTCAACACACACTTTCCAATGTTTTACATGTTGATTCCTTAGATTATAATCTTTTATCTATATCTCAGCTATGTTACAAAGAATATAATTATTTATTCACTAATGAGGGTGTGACAGTCTTTAGAAGAAGTGACAACTCAATTGCATTCAAAGGAATGTTGAAGGGAAAACTTTATCTTGTTGATTCCAACAAAGATAAAGCCAAACTCAACACTTGCTTGGTTGCAAAAACTAACATGGGATGGATGTGGCATAGACGGCTAGCCCATGTTGGGATGAAAAATCTGCAGAAACTTCTAAAGGGTGGTCACATCCAAGGTTTGAAAGATGTTGTGTTTGAGAAAGACAGGCCTTGTAACGCATGTCAGGCTGGAAAACAAGTTGGAGCCCCACACCTTACGAAGAATGTGATGACTACATCAAGACCGTTGGAACTCCTACATATGGATCTTTTTGATCCAATTGCTTATATAAGCATCGGCGGTAACAAATATGGTTTGGTCATTGTTGATGATTTTTCTAGATTTACCTGGGTACTTTTCTTGTATGATAAATCAGAGACCCAGTGGGTCATCAAGAAGTTTTTGAAGAGAGCACAAAATGAATTCTCCTCAACCGTCAAGAACATTAGGAGTGACAATGGAACGGAGTTCAAAAATACTCAAGTTGAGGAGTAACTGAATGAAGAAGGAATAAAGCATGAGTTCTCAGCACCCTACTCTCCTCAACAAAACGGAGTGGCCGAAAGAAAGAACAACACTCATTGAGATGGCGAGGACAATGCTAGATGAATACAATACTTCAGACCGGTTTTGGACGAAAGCGGTAAACACCGCTTGCCGCACCACGAACCGGTTATATCTTCATCGACTTCTGAGGAAAACGTCATATGAGCTCCTAACTGGTAACAAACCAAATATTTCATATTTTAGAGTATTTGAGAGTAAGTGCTTTATTTTGAAAAAGAAACCTAGGTCTTCGAAGTTCGCTTCGAACTCTGATGAAGGGTTCTTACTCGGTTACGATTCGAACGCCTACGCCTATCATGTTTTCAACAAAGTATCTGGCATTGTTGAAGTGACATGTGACGTAGTGTTCGATGAGGCTAATGTCTCCCAAGTGGAGCAAGTTGATAAGTTTGTGCTAGATAAAGAAGAAGCCCCATGTCAAGCATTGAGGACGATGACACTTGGTGATATTCGACCTCAAGAGCAATCACAAGACTCAAGTGCTCAAGATGTACCTCAACCGGTGAGCAATGATCAAGGGGGAGCTTCTGCACAAGATCAACATCAGCAGGATCAAGATGATCAATATAATCATGGAAGCAATGATTTAGGGGTAGACATTGAAAATGAAGATAATGAAGAGCAAATGACCTCACAAGTGCCTCACCCAAGAGTACATCAGGGTATACAAAGAGATCATCCCGTCGACAACATCATTGGAGATATTGCAAAGGGAGTAACTACTAGATCTCGTATTGCTATTTTTTGTGAACATTACTCTTTTGTCTCATTTCTAGAACCATACAAGGTTGATGAAGCATTAAAAATATCCAGATTTGCAGACTGACATGCAAGAGGAACTGAACAACTTCAAAAGAAATGAAGTATGGGAGCTTGTGGAAAGACCAAAGGCAAACATCATGGGCACTAAATGGGTCTTTTGGAACAAACAAGATGAACACGGGGTCGTATCGAGAAATAAAGCATGATTTGTGGCCAAAGGTTACTCACAAGTCGAAGGTTTGTATTTCGACGAAACCTTTGCTCCCGTAGCTAGACTTGAGTTCATTCGTATTTTATTAGCCTATGCTACTCACCATAATTTTAAGCTTTATCAAATGGACGTCAAAAGCGCAATCCTCAACGGTCCTATCAAGGAAGAGGTGTACGTGGAGCAGCCACCAGGCTTTGAAGATCAAGAGTACCCAAACCATGTGTACAAACTGCGTAATGCTCTCTATGGCCTCAAACAAGATCCCCGAGCTTGGTATGAGTGCTTTAGTGACTTTCTCACACAAATTGGTTATAACAAAGGAAAAACTGATTACTTTGTTTACAAAGCATTTTGATGGTCATCGATTCGTATTCAAACTTATGTTGATGATATCATTTTTGGATCTACTAATGAATTTTTTTGTGAAGAATTTAGTAAGATTATGACATACAGGTTCGAGATGTCCATGATGGGCGAATTGAAGTTCTTTTTAAGATTCCAAGTGAAGCAGCTGAAAGAAGACACTTTTATTTACCAAACCAAGTACACACAGGACATCCTCAAAAAGTTCAATATGGACAAAGCCAAGCCCATCAAGACTCCCATGACAACTAATGGACATCTCGACCTCAATGAAGATGGTCCATATGTGGATCAAAAGGTATATCGGCCTATGATAGGTTCACTGCTTCATTTATGTGCATCTAGGCATGATATCATGCTTAGTGTGTGTATGTATGCAAGTTTCCGAGCAGCACCTACAGAGTGTCACTTAATAGCTGTAAAAAGAATCTTAATATACTTTGTTCACACACCTAACTTGGGCCTTTGGTATCCTAAAGGATGTATATTCAACCACATAGGATATTCCGATGCCGACTATGCAGGATGCAAGGTCGATAGAAAGAGCATCTCAGGAACCTGTCAGTTTCTTGATAGATCCTTAGTTTCATGGTCCTCAAAGAAGGAAAATTTCATTGCCCTTTCCACAGCCGAAGCGGGGTATGTCGCAGCCGGTAGTTGTTGCGCACAACTACTTTGGATGCGACAGATTCTAAGAGATTACGGCTACAATCTGAACCGTGTTCCACTCCTTTTTGATAATGAGAGTGTCATAAAAATTGCACACAATCCTGTAGAGCACTCAAGAACTAAACACATAGATATACGTCATCATTTTCTAAGAGACCATTCACTAAAAGGTGACATAGTAATCTCACATGTTAGAACTGAAAAACATTTAGCGGAGATACTCACCAAGCCACTAGATGGAAAAAAATATTTTGCGAGCTTAGAAATAAATTAAATATACTTGACTCTCGAAATGTGGCTTGAAACACTGCATACCTGATTGAGTTTTCAAAGTTTACTTATTTTTTAAAAATTCATCCCTTATCTCGATTTTCTCTCGAAAACCATTTTAATTATTGAATCTTGGTGAATTATGGCCATTGTATGATTGTTGATTGCTTATTGGTCATATTCATCAAGATTATTTATAAAATGATGTCCTTCAGATCACTATTAGATCATATTCCCAAAAATCACTTTGTTCTGATTCTATTCCGTCCAACTGACTCAGACTAGTCCGTGGTCATCATCGGACTAGTCCGTTGCTAGTGACTAGTCCGGTCTCTTTGCGGATTAGTCCGCTACTGTCGGGCTTAACCCTAGCCCGCCACCAAATCATGTCGTCCTCCTCCTCACAATCGCCTTTACACTCTCTCTCCTCTCAAGCTTAAGCTCCCAAGGCGATTTCCATTTTTGAACACAAAAATCCAAGGTTCCTCCACGGGAATCTTCCCTTTCGACACGAAGCCCCCTCCTCCGGACTAATCCGGACTCTACTCCGCGCCTCACTCCTCAAATCTTCAAATTTTGGTATAAATCACTCCAAACCCTAGTTCTTATCTTTTCTTAAGTCTTGCTCGTTTTTCTTGATTCCTAGGGTATACATTGCGTTGTTCTATGTATTCCTATTGTCTTCCTATCTTTGTGCATCAAGTTTGCTTAGATTTGTAGAAATATGGAGTTAGGGTTCATACAGTCAAACCGGACTAGTCTAGTACTTGGTGCGGACAAGTCCAGTGCTCCGGACAAGTCTGCACCCTAGAATCGGACAAGTCCGGCCCCTTGACACTTTGAGATTCTAAATTCGTCTCTCTACAAATCCTTCTTACCACATCCTATACTCTTTATGCCAGGCACGATGTCGTTCGCATCG
The DNA here is from genome assembly GCA_030760725.1 of Neostapfia colusana. Classification (NCBI taxonomy): domain Eukaryota; kingdom Viridiplantae; phylum Streptophyta; class Magnoliopsida; order Poales; family Poaceae; genus Neostapfia; species Neostapfia colusana. Next base: position 47,374,794 of record JASWHV010000020.1, read on the forward strand.
GATGATAGTATGTTTGACTATGACCGAGCGTGATCGGATGAGAGTGGCAAGGGCAAAAGAACTCAGAAGCAAGAAACGCCATGACCATGATACAAATGATTCTCCTCCTAATTGTGTGCTCCCCAGAAAGAGGAAGGTTGTAGTGAAGAAGCCATCTAGCAAGGATGGTGCTAGTGCCAACTCAACGGCACCAAGGAGAAGCACTGGCAAGGGCAAGGGACTTGCTAGTGGACCCATTGATCCACTAAAGATGAAGCCTCCTGTACAGCGCAACAGACAACCCTCTGTAGATGATTTCATAGGCAAAGGCAATGACTTGGCTGACAAACTCAGGAAAGTCAAGGTCTATGAGCAGCCAAAAGAATCAGCTGACCCTAGGTTCTGGAGCCACTTCCATGCAGACTATTATGAGCATGTATACAAGAAGATAAAAAAATCTAGTGGTTGTGAGTCAGTGGGTGGATATGACATATCTACAATTCAAGAACTGCCAAGCATATCATGAAGTCTTGGAGAGACATGGCTTGAAAGATCTCCTCTCCTTCCAATACAGTTGGAACAATGAAGTCATCACTCAATTCTATTCCACTCTACTTCTCCCGTGATGACGAGGATGAAATCACTTGGATGACTCATGGATCCAACCATAGTGTCACATATGAGGAGTTTGCAAGGATACTCCATCTTGAAGATACTTTGGAAAATGAGCTTGTAATTCACAACTTGAAGCCTTTGGAGAAGGATGAGCTTGCATTCCTCTATGACACAAGAATGCCATACAAGCCACCCACCACAAAGTACTTGAAGCCCTTCTTTGCTATGCTAAACAGAATTTTGAGGAAGACCATACCTCCAAAGGATGGAGATGTAGGGACTATTCAAGGAACTCTAAGGACCTTGATGAAAGTGATAAGTAAGAGAAGGACTTTAATGTCTTTGAGTATATCTACAATGGCATTGTCAACATCTCAATCACTCCCAACAGGTCGTGTGGCTATGCGCCATACATCAATGTATATGAGTGAGAAGGTAACTGGCCTTGAGTTTGTCAAGGATATTGAGCGTTCCGGTCTCAAGCCTCAGAAGCCACCACATACAGTGTCCTCAATGCTCCTGCCTCACCTGCAAGGGAACAAAGGACAAAACAAGCAAATGAAGGCACAAGGGCTCCAGCTGCTACCTCTGCTCCTCCACCCTCCAGAGTGTCCTCAAGTGGTATATTGAAGATGCTTTCCTCCATCTTTGCATCCTACCGCAAAGTGGAAGTGAAGCAACACAAGGAAAGGTTGGCTAGAAAGAGGCACCAGAGGTACATGAAGGCAAACATCAAAGTCATCTGTGAGAAATCAGAGATTGAACCAGTGGGATCACCTCAGATATCAGAAGACTCCGAAGAGAACTTCACAGAGATGGCACCTCCCACAGAGCAAGAATTGGCCTCTTTTGGACTTGCAGGTGTCTCCATTCCTCCTCCTCAGCATGAACATGAGCCTGAAGATGAAGACGAGGACAGGACTGGGAGTGAGAGAGGGAGTGACAGAGAGTAATTTCTCTCGGTTTTTCCCTTTTTAGTGCCTTGATGCCAAAGGGGGAGAGATTGAGATCAGTAGTCTATTTTAGTCTATTTATGAGCCTTAAGGACTGGTGATCATAGACATGTATTTCTTTTATGTTTTAAGTTTCAACTATTGTAATCTCTGTAATCTATATTTGGTGGATGCCTATTTTATTTAATATGAATGTGTAATGCTTATTATGATATTCTTGTGATGGTTGTTTACTATTATTCACATCACAATATCTGCTCACACACACTCTATAGGCACCCCACCATAAAGAGTGCATATATGTGAGAAATATCTCTTGTTCTTATGTCATTCTCATATCTACACACTTTATAAAAATCATTTTTTACTCTTAATTGTGAAATCTTAAATGGTTGTCATCAATCACCAAAAAGGGAGAGATTGAAAGTGCATCTAGGCATTCCCTTGTGGATTTTGGATGATTGATGACAAACAAATAAGATACTAATGAGATTTGTTGAGATGAAAGCAGGTATATGAAGAATAGAACTTATGGTGCACAAAAAGGTGAAAAATGAGGAATGAGAAAAGAAAAGCTCAAATGATCAATGGAAGCGCAAAGTAGATATCAATGTATAGGATGTGTGTGAGAGACACATCCCAAGAGTTTATAACTTTGCGTAGAGGGTAAGGGTTAAAATCAATAAGTTAAACAATTCACTGAAGCACCGATTAACATATTGTTCTCACACGGACAAGTCCAGAGCATCGGGTTAGTCCGTTCAACTCACTGTTCCCATCCGGACAAGTCCGGACATGAGCCGGACAAGCCCGATCAACTTTCTGGGTGTGCAGTACTAGGCGGGCGTGCCTCGGACAACACCTGTGATGGAGCTCTAAGCTTAGTTATCTGCTGCTATGTATCTTCCCTTTTTAGTCCATGAGTTGGCTATGAAATTGTAATACTTGGCTTTTATAATAAGATACATCATTTCTGTTGGCACATGTATGGACTAACTGATCCTGGCATACATGTGTAGAGTGTCTGGTTTTGTTTTACAGGAACCAGACGTGACAGGATGGTATCAGAGCTGACCCTCGCAGTTTCACGGGTGTGTACGGGTCATTGAGAAGGATATGGTACCGTATGGGCTAGGGACGTGGATACGTACGCATGACGTGTGGGTCCTTTATGTGGGACACGGTATGGTACGTATGCTGCTAACAGGACGTACGGTATGCGTATGCTAGTACTGGACGTATGGACGTGGCTAAGAGGGGAGGTTCCTGTCTTGGCGTTGACCGACGAGGACGTCGATCTTCTAAGGGGGTGACATCCTGGCTCCCGGCTTAATAGGAAATATAGAGTACTCATACCATCAAGGTATACCTTCTTTTCCGGAAGCCCACCAGCAAAGGACTCCGGGGTTAAGCGTCCTTGGCACGGAGAAATTTGGGGATGGGTGACCGACTGGGAAGTTTTCCCATGTGCGCAAGAGTAAGGACAAAGTGCGTAGAAAAGACTAGTGTTGGTCTGTGGGGGCTAGTCTATGATCCTAGAGAGCTGCCACACCGATGCATGTTGGAAACAGCTAGAAGACTTCAAGATGAAACACCCCACCTTCAAACTCGAGGACGAGCTCTTTGTCAGGAAGAGGGGAAATACTGTGGACGCCTTTATGGGCTGCCACTATGCACGCAGGGTCCACAAAGGAGCCATTACGCACGCACCAGGAGGGCCGGTGGCTTGAGGCACAAGGCAAAGGAAATCTCTTTAGATGGAAGTTTAGATAAGAATAAATAAATTAGAGATTTGGTGTGTTATAGATAAAAATGAGAGATAAAGGTGGTTGGGATTTCCCCAACCGCCTGGGCACTTAGAGAGAAATAATCTAGATTAGAGGGTAATACTCTGTTAGAGAAGGAAATAAATAATATGGTGTGATAGAGGCGGTTGGGCTTTTCCCAAACGCCTGGGCGCAGGTTTACGAAGGGCGTGCAGGTCCTTGGCCTATATAATGCACCCCTCCTCCCCATGTAATCGATCAAGGAATAAAGAAAATTGCCCTACGGGTTGTTTTCTACCTTGGTCACTCTGGCTGCTAATCTTAGCAGCCACAATGAAAACCCTTCCCCTCTTCGCTACCCTTTGCGCAGCAATCCCTCCTCCCTGCAGCTCTACTCACCCCTACGCAGCCCTAGATGCAGCCAAGCAGCTTCCCTCCACCATGTTTCACAGCAGCTACTTGAGCTTTGTCAGTGCTAGAGCTGCTCGGTTCTCTAGTTAGGATTTATTTTTTTGAAGAAAAAAAATTAAAAATTGTTTGCATATATGTTGTATACTTAAAGAATAAATCAACATAGATCATAAAATCAGGGCAGCATATCATCACATTCATTGATTTCTGTATCAAGTGTATGCAGTTGCCCAAAATTTTGATGGCATCACAATTGATAGTGACAGTTCTTATACAACCATCATATTACCTGTTTGGAGGAAGAAACAAAAGGCTCCTACAGATATTGATTAGAGCACAGGAACTAGATAAATAGAGTGCATTTCTGCAATCACTTGCATTATATCGTTCAAACCAAGAACCATTGTCCTGCGACAATGTTACCTTGGTTAGCTCTTCACCACATGATTTAATCATCTAGGATGGAGACAGTGGTTGGTGCTTCTGGGAGTATTGTTTTGAGAAGAGAAGCATGCACTGCTTCGGTCCAAGGTACAAGCAACTCCAGCAAAGTTGCTCACCTACAACTTACAGCATCCACAGCTCTTTATTCCTCCTATGAACACGCAAAATATTTCTGTGCCTTCTAGTCCTGCTCTGGAGCCTCAACATTAAGGTCAATATTCAGTGGACTGCGCCGATCGCCATCAGCAGCCACTGGCATCACCACCGGTGGTGTTCCATCGTTCCTCCTGACGAAGTGCAGCCTCATGTGCCCTCCTGGTGCCTGCTTAGACAGCCAACCCATGTTGGACGCCATGGATAGCTGCTCAACCTGCATCCGCCTGCTTGACAGTGACAGACCTCCGCGCCAGGATTCATCGCCGCCTTTCGCCTGCTTCCCTTTCTGGCTTTGGCCAACCATATTCTGATTAGCTTCCGGTGTTTCTTTGGTATTCACTGCCGGGATCTTCTTCTCCCTGTGGTGTCCGGCCATGTGGCCACCCAGGGCCTGGTGTGTGGAGAACTCTACCTTGCAATGCTTGCACATGTAGGGACGCTTCTCCTTCATGACTGTCACAAGCTTCATTTTCCTATTTGCCTCTCCATCTTCCTTGGAGTTGCTCCGTCGCCTCTGCTTCTGTATTTTGACAACAGAGCCGCCATGTTCATCACAAAGCAACGGATTGCTGATTTCAGGGCCTGGATCTTCAGTTTTGACTTGAGCTGCTACATTGCTTGTGGCCAATCCTCCAATTCCAACATCGAATTGTTCATCAACCGCATCAAGCTTTACCTCCGTAAAGGAAGGCGGCTGTGGCAGCACATGCTGTTCTTCCTGGGTGTCTCTGCACCGGAGTGTGAGCATCACGCAGGCGCAGAATATCTCAAACGGGGTTAGCTGAGGATCTCGTCCGCTGCACCGACCTGAAGATCCATCGACATCATGTGACGAAGACGAAGCAGGTAATGATCCAGCATGATCCGTGTCCGGTGACAGCAGCAGCTTCAGTTTTTTTTCGGGCGGGGTGGCGCCTTTGTAGCCTCTGTTCGGATGGCTCCGGAGGTGGCCGAACATGGACTTGTCGTTCCTGAAGAACTTGCCGCACTCCGGACACTCGACATCGCCGCCGCTACCAAGCTCCCCCGAGCTCTCCTTCGCTCCACCATCATCATTAATGTTCCGTGGCGACAGGTCCCCTTGTTCTTCCGCGTCGTCCGCTTCAGCTCGCGGCACAGACGACGTAGCTCCATCATCGCTCGCATACTCTTCGCCGCCGACGAGCTCGTTGCTGAAGATCGGATCGGAGTTGGTGCCGTCGACCTCGTCGTCAGGACCATGGCTGAGCATCGGGGACGATCTCCGGATTGGATCTTGACGCAGAAACACGTCTCCTCCGATCGGGTCTCCGGTCAGCCGGCCGCTGCTGCTCGCGATCAGGGGTTGATGCAGACCGACGGCGCAGGCTTGCAGAAGGACCAACGACGCGCAGAGCAAGGCGCCCTTACTCATGTAGAGCAGCAGAAGGGACAAAGGAGTGAGAGCTGAGAAAGAGAGAGAGAGAGAGAGGTTGGTTGAAGCAGACGACGCCGGCCGGCCTTGGCTGCCCTGCAGCAGCGCTAGCACGGCGCCTGATCTTGCAATCCAAGCTTCGCGGCCGATTGATGGTGCTGAAATCCTTATGTGCCTGCCGCTAAGGAAAGCCCAGGGCGAGTATATTGGCAGCCATGGAAACAGGCTCGTCGGTTTTGATCTGATTCGATGTGTTTCCTTGTGTTCCTGACGGATGGTGTCTTCAGGAGCGACTAGCGAGTGGGCACTTGGGCGGGGAAGCCGAAGGGTCTCTCTCTCTCTCTGCCTTGTGGGTTTCCGAAGACCGTGAGTCCGATCTGAACGCAACCGAGTTTAAAACAGCTAGAGCCAGAGGCGCGTAGCCTGGAGATTATTAATACACTGTGTTAATTGTTTCCGAATACTAGCAGCATGAGAGCCCAAGACAAAGGGGGTGACGGTACCAGCCGACGGCCCATTAGAGCAAGGCCAATGATATCGACGTAAAGCCAAGCCAACTCAACACGTGGCAAGGTACACACAGCTCATCACTAGACACTAAGTTGTCACACTGATAAATAAGTCAACTCATCACTACCTTCAATAGACATGCTAAGTTGTCACACCCTTAGCAAAGTCAACTCATCACTACTTTGAACAGAGACGTTAAGTTGTCACTCCTAGCTAAGCCGACTCATCACTACCTTCCATGGGGATGTTAAGTTATCAAACCTCTAGCCAAGTCAACTCATCACTATTTTGAACAGAGATGCTAAGTTATCATACTCCTGCCAAAACCAACTCATCACTACCTTTAACACAGACACTAAATTAGCACACTCCTATCACATCATTACAGCTGAGTACTAACACCACATCACGATACAAAATTACCAGACTTGTTTGTCAAACCTGATTTCACCCACAACCTATCCAAAGGGGAAGGCCGATTGAGCCACTATTTACCAACGGACTAAAATGTTTGGGTTTAGTTAGGCCAGGGTGAACGTACAATAAATTAGCCAGGTCAAATTATACCAAATGTCACCTAGCCCAGCCTATGTGACAGTTAGGTTACATGATGGCTGGTTGAAGAGGTCGTTGCTCACGGCACGTCATGGAGGGAGCATTAAATCTGAGGGTGCCACGTGGGGTTGATGCTATGGTGGAGCAGCATGTGTGTTGTACTCTCTCCATTCCATTGTAAGTTCATTTCTGAAGTTGATAAAAACAAACTAATCTAATTTTAACTAAGTTTATAGAAAATACTAGTTTTTGGCTTAGCGGAGCAGTAAAGATAAATAGGCTGCAAGAATCGCTTGGCAGCACTAAAGATCAAAACAAGAGGCGTGTGGATCTTTTCAATGACAATGACAATGAAAATTGTGATGTGTTTGTTTGGAGGGGGCTCCTCCTTTTAGGAGAGATCTATTGGGCTTCTGATGTTAGAGTATTGTATCTCCCCTTTCATATATGAGCAAATATAAGGAAACTTAGATTTTTTTCCTTATTCACCATAAAAATGTTACACAACTTCAATATGCCATTGCTCTTAAATTTCCATCCTTTCTATACCATTTTGGTTACATCATGTCAAAATATTGCAATCTGACCCTTCAACCCTCTTAAATTTTTATGTTAACTTCCATTGTGCCCCTCTATTAACCAACAACAACCAAGCCTTTATCCCAAACATGTTGAGGTTAGCTAGACATGAAACCTAATAATTATAAATATATATATAAATATATATCAATGAAGTAAAAGAGAGGAAGAGATATAAGAACAACAAGGAAAAAGAAAAAAAACAAGACTAAGATTCTGACACATGAATTGCTACTTTCTATGCGGTCCTATCATGAGCTAAGTCTTTGAATACATTCCAATTTCTCAAATCTCGTTTTACCGCCTCCTCTCAGGTTAACCTTGATCGTCCTCTATCTCTCCTAATATTTTCTCTACCTCTTAAAATCTCACTGTTAACCGGTGCTTCTAGAGGTCTTCGCCGGATATGTCCAAACCACCTTAGTCGATGTTGGACTAACTTCTCTTCAATCAGCACCACCCCTACCCTATCACGAATCGTCTCATTCCTTATTCGATCTCTTCTCGTGTGCCCGCACTTCCACCGTAGCATGCACATCTTTACGACCTTATTTATTGGACATGTTACCATTTAGTTAACTAACATTCCATCCTATAAAACATCGCGGGTCTGATCACCGTCCTATAAAACTTTCTTTTTAGCTTTTATGAGATCTTTCTATCACATAGGATTTCATGTTTATTTTAAACTGTGTGTATAGCGCGTCTCACACCCACTTCTATGGAGGAAAACAGCCATGATACATGTAACTTTACACGAGCAACTTACACACTTCAACTGTCACAAAAAGTTCATATAACATCTCACTGTACCAGAAAAATCCTGAGGTCTCTGAAAATTTGAATCTAAGCAAAGTACGATGAAGAGGAGGATGTATCACGTAGCACCTGAACATGTAAAGAGTAGAATTGTGAGAAACGATACCAATTTGTGCCACAATTACAACCAAATGGCGGAATGGGAAGGTTCCAAGCTTACCTCCAGTTGATCTTCTGTGAAGGCCTCCTTTTGGATGCTCCATGTGTCGGCGTGTGTCCGCTTAAACTCCGCGACAGCTTTTGTTACTGTTGATCTAATGGGGGAAGGCTCACGGATGAATCGGGCAAGCAGTGTCACGTGAGCAGGAAGCCAGCTGGAGAATCAGGAATGCAGAAAACCGCGTCAATGGAAAACATAGCACAGATGCCATTCTAAGACTGACTACTTTCCTTCTCAAGGAGTACCGCCTATTAGCAACTAAATATTCATGATAGGGTGAAGAACACAAGGGTACCTAGGCATGTCGTACGGAACAGAAAGGGCCGATGCTGTCAAAGCAAGGACTGTACCATGGATGGTAGCAACAGAATGACCTGACTTTGAAATTCTGTAACAAAAACACAGGTGTTACCCTGTTGTCTATTGGATTAATCAAAAAGGAAAAGTGACAAGGCGCCATGGAAGTTTTAAAATCAGAAGATAATAACCTTCTCCTTGCATCAATGATACACTGGGCTTGTGCATATGACCTCTCACGGAAATCCTTTGACAGAGATTTATCTTCACCCTTCATTAAGCTTGCAAGGACACCAGCAGCATGCTCCCTAACCTGAACATACAAAAACCAGACTTCATGACATTTGAGAATACATGCCTCCTCTCAGAGGACCTTTAGCTCAACAAAATACGCCTTATGCCAAGGCAAAGACTAGAAAGCAGTATTATTTATTGTCTGCATTTCATTTTTTTAACCTGACATTCTGATTGAAGATATTTTCTTGAACAAGAAAAAACAGAAAAGGAATAAGGAATAAGGCAAATAAACAAATACTTTCCTCTACTTGGTTATCCACGAGTAACTTCTCTATCGTTTGCCAAATTTGTGATCTCTCTGAGCCAGAAAGAATGAATGTGTGCCTGCGAGAAGTAAATTAGTGAATCCACTCTCCAATAGCTCAATGATCACTAAGGGCTTGTTTGGATACAACTAAATACTCTCCATTTGAAGTGGATTGAGAGGGATTAGAGTAAAAATTAGTTTATTTTCACTCCAATCCACTCCATTTCTTATTACCCAAACAAGCCCTAAGAGAAACATAGAGGCTCATGACAAATGTATAGGTATTGTCTCAAAAAAGGAAAGTGAATATTATAAATCTGTAAACTGCAAAAGCAATTATGTTTCTGGTGGCCTTAGTGATAATACGTGTGGCAGTAAAGGCCCACAAGTCATGAGATTAAAAAAATGGAAACCAGTGTGTTGTTTTTAGCAAAGACAGGTATTTTGTCATTCATGGTGCACTGTTAAGCTAATCCTTTCATACTGAGCAAAGGAAGAACCATTGGTTGTGGACCATCACCATTATGATAAGCCATAGAGGACCATCACCACTAACTCCAATTTTCAACATCATAGAGAAAAAATGGGTGCACTAGGAACAAAGAATGAATAATTGAACCTGTATGTGAAGGTCCTTAGATATGATAGCAATGCAGATCTGGTCCGCCAGTTAGGATCACTAACTGAAGAAAGAATGGCCGCGATAGCATTTTCAATGAAAGGACGATGTAGAATCTTCCACTTCAGCAACTCAAATGCTGACTTAGCCAGCAAAGACAAATCCTTGTTTGATGTTTCCTGCAAATAGAAAACATGGAACACAAACTGATGCCAATGCAAATGAATTGTAGAGTTACAAAAAGAATTTTAGTATCCCTTCCCACAAAAAATGACCAGCCAGTGTTTATGGACATGTCTTTTGGAACAAACAACTTATAAATTTACAAGCCAGGATCAATATCAATATATAGCCGACCCCAACATACTTGGGATAAAGGCTTGGTTGTTGTTGTTGTTGTTGTTGATCAATATCAATATACCATCGAACTATGGTGATCAACTCTCTGAAGGAAAAAAACACTTTTATGATGCATTTAAGGCTTTGATAAGTAAAAGGGAGTTTCTTTCACCTTCAAGGATTCATAATCCTTGTTTTCATAGAAGAAACACTAGAATGATGATGATGTGAAAAAAGCAACTGAGCAAGCAAAAAGAGCCTTTTACCTGTAGTGACAGAACAGGATACACAAACCCGATAATAATGTCTAGTAGAACACAAGCTCTCCCAGACTTCAGAGATGCAATCATGAAATGAAAAATCTGCAGAAAAATAAAACAGAAAGACATAAGACTGAATGAAGAAAGTGAATAGTACACCCTAAACATGGAGAAAGGCAAAACACACCGTTTCCATCCTTTTAGCGTCAGACTCCTCTCTATGATCCACACCATTGTCATTAGCTGAACAAGTTGTTGACTCCAGTTGCTTAGACTGAATACTATTTTGTATACTTATAGATAATTCATTAGCTCCATCTGCCAGACGTTTAGACCAATATTCACTTCCTGTTTGTTCAGTCATGCTCACATCCCCGCAAACTTCTTTTGGAGAACCTCCAGGGCCAAATGACCCAGATAGTCTCAGATTTGAGCATGCAACACACATGGCAACACCAATTGCTTCTCTTACCTGAACCCATAAAATAGAAAAACAAATAAAATAGTTAAGTTTCTACTCTAATACAGGTAATATTTACTTACAAATATGAGTACCATTTAAAATAAGTAACTTGCCAATAGCTTAATGTTATAGGTACTGAAAGTATACAAATGCATATGCATAGAATAGAAGATCGATGGATGTAAGACATTCTCTTGCCCATATGGCCCATCTTCATGTACCTCTAATTCAGAATAGAATAGTCCAGATATTCTCCTCTCAATTATAACATGGCATCAGGACCTCTGTGTCGCCATGGCCAGCATCGTCGTCTCCAAGCTGCCGCTTGCGGCGCTGCAGGGGTGACCCAATCCACATGACAGCTTCCTCTGCATCCGTTTTCAACCTCAAATTGCTGCAACCACCGGCATATTGGGTAGATTTGTGCCCTCCTTACCAGCAGGAGGGGCCAGTACAAGCTGCCGCCGTCTCCTTCACCGCCATCCTCCCTGGTTTGGATCTCATCACATTTTGGAGGGAGGTGCCCTCATTCCTGCTTGCTGCCCTCATCCTGCTTGCTTGAGCTGCAGCTCCATCTCCCTGCGACCAGATTGTACATCGGCAGTGGGGAATGGGAAGTACTCCTGCTATCAAGCCTTCTGTTCCGTCAACTGTGACGGTCTAGTGGCCTCCATCTGCTGGTGCAGCAAGAGGATTGTGGCTATTGCTGCCTCTTTTTTTCCTCTCGTCCGTCTCTCATTGTCAGCTATAGGTTCTGGTACTATCTCTATCTGGTGATTTGTATTGAATCTAGTGGTGAACTTGGACCATGTCACTGTCTGCAACTTCTGGTTCTAACATGTCATCATTTGCTGGTACATAGGGGTGGCCATGGAGAAAGGCACACCCCTAGGGGGGGAGGCAGCCTGACGGTGGGACAACGACTAGGCTTGGAGGCCAGCCGGCAGAAGAGGTGTAACACAGTAGGAAGGAGCGGTGGGGGTGGAGAGAGCGACTGGGGAGGATTACTGGGAACAGACCAAGGAGGTGACCAATGGGGAGGCAGCATGGGAGGTGGCCACCGCATCTGGCGATGGGGATCTGACGAGAGCAGCGTGGGGAGCAGGGGCGGTGGGGAAAGCCGGAGGCAGTGGAGACAACCTGCGGAAGTGCAGATGGGCGCATGGCGGAGAGGCGACTGGGATGGCCGTCGAGGGCAGCACGGGCACCCTCCGCGTCGCCTTCCACACAACCAGCCAGATTCGGGTGACCATCTAATCCAAGGTACCATCATATTGTTGGCAATGTTGTCTATTTGACTATTACTAGACCGGACATTGCTGATGTTGTCCATGTGCTTAGTCAGTTTGTTAGTAAATCTAACTCAATTTATTACGCAAATTTACTCCGTGTACAGAGGTATCTACATGGAACATCACAACGGTTATTCTATGCAAAGTCAAGCCCACTTCTGTTGCATGCTTACTCATTCTATATGAATGAGTGATCTAGTTGATCGCCACTTTGTCATGGGCTATTGCATATTTCTTGGCACTTCTCATTGCATGGAAGTCCAAGCAGGGGCGGACCCACAGGGTATGCCGAGCGGGCCATGGCATACCCTGGGTGTACGCAGTGATTAGTCAGCCCTGAATGCATTGGCAGCAAATCTGGTCGGAGAGCCAAACAACACTGAACATTTTGGCAGCAAACCCCACCGGGGAGGCAAACAATGCTAGCACGGATGACTGACGGTGGACTTGCAGTTCTGCAAGGGCCTCGTGCTGTAATTGTCACAGGCGTTTAGCATCTGGCGAGTCCATTAACCAGGGCGGCAGGCCACAAACTTGCGGGCAAGATCGTGATATGCGAGGATGAGACCGTTGAAAATCTTTTCCCTAAGTAATTTTAATCTTCTTTATGATATGGAGAGCAGAACACCCGGACCAGATCATGAGTAGGAATTAGGAAGAGCAAGCGATCGCGTGGTCGTGGATAATTATAAGTAGGAAGAGCACCGGGTTGAGGTCTTTATGTGTGTATAAAGAAGGTAATTGTGTTTTTAATAAATTCACCCCTTTAGAAAGTGGTAGCTAAAAATGAAGGATAAACAGTAGTATAAGTCTCATATATATATATATATATATATATATATATAAACAGTGCATTTAAACCAGTTATATCGTAATTCATTTGATTTAAGACTTTTCATGTCATTTATTGTTTATATAACAAATTATGTTGTATATTTTATAATTATTTATCAAATTAATTATAATTTTTTCGGCATACCCTTCACTGAAATCCTAGGTCCGCCACTGAGTCCAAGCAATTGTTTCACGCTCTAGTGCTAAAGAAGAACTCAGAGTAGAGCTCTGGCCACCACAACAGTGGAAATTGTTTGGATTAGATATTTAGATGGTTGTTGGCTGATTTTGGAGTTTCATCCTCTATTCCTACTCCTCTTTATGTGATAACATTGGTGTCATTCAGATAGTAAATAATCCAGTAAAGCATGAGCTCGCTAAGCATATTGGCATTGATGTATCTTTTGTAAGATTTCATTGCCAGCAATCAACAATCAATCTCCAATATGTCCTTTCTGAAATTCAAGTGGTGGGTTTCTTCAGAAAGGCTCAAACTCGAGATCAGCATCGAGCTCATCTTATCAAACTCAATGTGTCAGTTCCACCATCTTTTCTCCCATCTTGAGTTTGAGGGAGGGTGTCAAGTATATAAATGTATACGGCTATATGCATATATAGATAGATGTATGACATTATCTTGTCCAGTAGGCCTAGCCCATATGCCATATCTATGTATATGTACTTGTACCCTAATTAAGAATAGAATAGTCAAGATATTCCCCTCCTCTCAATTGTAACAGATGTATTCTGCACAACTTTTTATGCATCATTACAACCAGTGTGCCTAACTTGATTTTAAAGAAAAGAACAAAAGAACTAAAAATGCTGGTTAGAATCTGAAAGGGCCCATGGGCCGAGGTCCATTACCAGGCCTCTGTAGGACGTTTGGAAGCAACCTTTTTAGGCTGATATGGATTGGCTAGGCTACAGCTCAGCAAGAGAAAATCGGCTGGCCACACTCCCTTGGAGGCTCTGACTGCTCTATTACATTTCTTCTTACTTAATTACGAATGATGGTGCTCCCTACTCAACAAGCTAACTGATACTCCTAACAAACTAACAATCTTGATCTAATCTGCCCAACAGCCGACCTACCAAAGATGCTAACAGACCAACAAATTTATCCTACTGCTGTGAATCGTGGTGGGGCGGGGGGGCGGGGGGGGGGGGGGGGGGGGGGGGGGGATGCTTCCTGCTGCGCCTAGGGCTGCGCAGAGGCGAAAGCAGCAGCGAGGAGGATGATGGGTCGCTGCGTAGAGGGTAGCGTGGTGGCGTGGTTAGGATTCGTAGCCACGGTGACCCAACGAGAAGAACAACCCAATGAGGCAATTCTTATTTTCCTGGATGAATTAAGGGGGGGGGGGGTGCTGCGGCTGTGTATATAGGGGCAGGGAGACCCCTGCGCCCCCTAGCAGCCGCGCGGCCAGGATAGGGTCGGTTGGGACACCCCCCAACCGACTCTATCTTTTATTCTTTATCTCTCTATTTTATTCCATCTAAAACAGATCCTATCTCTAATAGATCAATCTGCTATTTTATTCCTTTCTAAGAGGTTCCTGTGCCTAGGCTTCATGTGGCTGGGCTGTGGGCGCTAATGGGCCTGCGCCGACTGTAGTATCAGCCCACAAAGGCGTCCACATCATTACCCCCTTCCCAACAAAAAACTTGTCCTCGAGCTTGAAGTGGGGATGTCTTGTCTTAAAGTCTTCCAGCTGCTCTCAAGATGCATCAGCTTCAGAATGACCTGCCCACTTGACAAGCAACTCTCAAACTCCTCGATTCAGTCGCGCCCGTTGGACCTTTTCAGGTGTAGGTACAACTCTTCCATGGAGAAGTGGTGGCAGAGGCGCCACCAGTACTAGAGCAGGACCTTCAAACTTCTTCAATAAGGACACATGGAAGACATCATGTATCCTGACTTGAGGAGGCAGCGGAAGCTTGTAAGATACATCACCAATGCGCTGTAATATCTGATATGGTCCAAAATATTTCGGACCAATCTTAGATGGAGGCACACTATTACTCCCACAGCTGTCCTTTGATGAAGCCGCAACCAAACCCAATCACCAATCTGAAATTCCACCACGGCGAGATTTATCTTCATAGCTCTTCATGGTGACTTGGGCCTGCACAAGTCTGTCCTTAATTTCAGCCAAGAACTCATCTCTGTCCTTTAGCTGTTTATCCATTGCTGCTACTCTGGAGACGCTCTGTTGATAAGCATAAGCAATAAAAGTTGGAGGGTCACTGCCATAGATCACTCTGAAGGGCGAGCATTTGAGGGCCGTCTGGTAGGAAGTGTTGTAGCAATACTCAGCCAAAGGAAGCCACTATAGCCAAGTCTTTGGTCGGTCACCTACCAAACAGCGAAGGTACATAGTGATGACCTTGTTGACGACCTCAGACTGCCCATCAGACTATGGGTGGAAGGCCGAGCTGAGCTGGAGGCGGACACCGGCCAGCCAGAACAAGTCCGACCAGAAGAGGTTGGTGTGACGGTGTCGCGATCGCTAATGATGGAGCAAGAGAAACCGTGTAGACGTACGATATCATCGAAGAACGCCCTTGCCACCGATGCAGCAGTGTACGGGTGGCTCAGGGGAATAAAGTGGGCGGACTTTGAAAAGCGATCCACCACCGTCAGGATTACCGACTTCCCACCAACCTTTGGAAAGCTTTCAATGAAGTCCATGGAGATGTCACTCCAGACTTCCGAAGGTACAGGAAATGGTTGTAGCAGGCCGGCTGGATGAAGATGGTCCGTCTTGTTGCGCTGCCACGTGGCGCAACCACGGACATACTCACGCACCCGTCGTAGCAGTGACAGGTTGTAGAAGGAGAGGCGTAGTCGGTGCGCCGTCTTTTGGACGCCCTCGTGACCCCCATCATGTGCCTCAGCCAGAAGAGAGGGCCACAAGGAGGATGTGTCAGGGATGAAGAGCTTCCCTTTGTAGAGGACGCCGACACGCTCGGCCCAGTCGGCAGGCGTGGCTCCCTCCTGAAGCTGGGTGTGTAGCTGTTGCGTCTGCTGGTCTATGGTGGTCTCCGCGCGTAGCGAGTCGAAAAGGTGGAAGACAGACGTTGATATGGCGTGAACAGCCATGTCCTCCTCGTCGCGACGGGACAGTGCATCGGCTGCCCCATTGAGACGTCCCAGCCTGTACTCGACTTGCAAATCATAGCCGAGGAGCTTGCTCACCCAGGCATGCTGGGGAATTGTAGTTAGGCGCTGATCCAAGATATATTTTAGATTGAAGTGCTCAGTCCGAACAGTGAAGGAGTGACCCCAGAGATAGGGCCGCCGGCGGCGCACTACCTTCACCAGGCCGATCAACTCCTGCTCATACGCCAGTAGCTTCTGGTGGTGAGAAGCTACGGCGCAGCTGAAGAAGGCGGTGGCACCGTCGCCCTGGTGCAGTACCGCCCCAAAGCCGGCGCTTGATACGTCGCAGTCGAAGATAAAGCGCTTGTCGAAGTCCGACATCTGAAGAAGAGGCGTTGTCATCTACGCCTGTTTGAGCTGAGAGAAGGCGTCATGCGCGTCAACGGTCCAGCGGAACGCCTCTCGCTTGAGGAGGGCGGTGAGGGGCGCGGCCACCGCGCCATACCCCGCAATAAACTTGCGGTAGTAGCCGGTGAGCCCGAGGAAGCCCCGCAAGGCTCGTTGTGACCGAGGTGTAGGCCAACGCTCCACGGCCTCCATCTTAGTCGGGTTCATCGCCACGCCCTGAGAGGAGATGATGTGTCCTAGGTACGACACGGACTCCTAGCCGAAGAAGCACTTGGACTTCTTCAGAAACAACTTATGCACCTGGAGTGTCTGGAACACCTGTTTGGCATGTTGGAGGTGTTCGGCCCAGGACCTGCTATACACCAAGATGTCATCAAAGAAGATAAGTATGAATTTTCTGATGTAGGAGTCGAGGACGTCATTCATCAATAACTGGAATGTTGATGGCGCGTTGTTGAGGCTGAACGGCATCACCAAGAACTCATAGTGGCCTCGATGAGTTCGGAATGTCGTCTTGTCGATGTCATCCGGATGCATGCGCACCTGGAAGTAGTTGTTTCGCAGGATGAGCTTGGTGAATAACCTCACGCAGCGGAGCTCGTCTAGTAGCTCATCGACCATCGGAATAGGGAACTTATCTTTCAAAGTTCGGGCACTGAGCTCGCGTTAGTCGATGCAGAAGCGCCACGTGCCGCCGGCCTTGCGGACCAACAACACTGGCGAGGAGAATGCAGAGATGCATTCTCTGATGATGCCCTGGCGAAGCATCTCGGTGCACTGCTTCTCAATCTCGTCCTTGAGAAGCTGAGGGTAGCGGTACGCCGGAAGTTACTGGAGTTGTGCCCGGCAGGAGCCTGATACGATGGTCGTGACGTCGTGGAGGAGGAAGACCCTGTGGCTCGTCGAAGAGGTCCTGGAAGCCATCCAGGAGGGCGCCCATATGTCAGTGGATGGCGCTAGAGAGGCGCATAGAGGGGTGGGGTTGCGCAGCCCCGTCCAGATCACTTTTCGTTCCCCGCGCCATAGCTCTATCGTGAGGTTATCGAGGTTTCAGAGGATGGGTCTCAAGGGCTGCAACCACTGAACCCCTAGGACGAGGTCAAAGCCGTCAAGCGAGAGCGTGTAGCACATGACATCAAAGTGATCTCCTGCAATCAACAAAGGTACACGCGGGCAGATGCCTGTGCAGGAGATAGAGTCACCGTTGGCGACTCGAACGCCGACGCCTAGCCGCGGTAACATCATCAGACCGAGCTCCTGGAAGAGGGGCTCCCTGATGAAGGTGTGTGTGGAGTCTGTGTCGACCAAGGCGGTCAACAGCTTGCCGCGGCGAGGTCGATACCCCAAGAACAGAACAGATTACTCTGCTCCCTCTCTATTTTCGTAAGACAGCAAGAACAGCACCCAGGCGGGGTGCTGAACTGCTACCGGGACAGGGCAGTTTTGGTGTGATCAGCACCGTAATTGCAACAGTGACGGTGCAGCCCGCTGTCATTAAGGTCGGGCGCCCCGGGGGGGCGCCTGGGGCCGTAGTGGTCATTGTCGCTGCCACCACCGCCGCCCCTGCCACTGCAGGGGAGGTTGCTGCCCTGCGGTGTGTGTTGTTGCAGGTCCTCGTCACCGGAGAGCTCCCGCTCCGGTGCCTTCTCAACGCGCGCAAGGCGCATATCGTGGCGGTCCAAGCGCTTGTTGATGGTGTCGATCTGCCCCATCACCTTGCTCATCATGTTGCCGAGATCTTGGAGGGTGAAAGTCCCAGAATCGTCCACGGGGCCGGACTAGTCGCTGCCCCGGAGTCTCTGGATACCAAATGTTGTGAATCGTGGTAGGGGGAGGCCTCCTGTTGCGCCTAGGGCTGCGCAGAGGCGAAAGCAGCAGCGAGGAGGATGTCGGGTCGCTGCGTAGAGGGTAGCGCGGTGGCGGGGGAGAGTTGTCACGGCGGCTAGGGTTAGGAATCGTAGCCACGGTGACCCAAAGAGAAGAACAACCCAATGGGGCAATTCTTATTGTCCTGCATGAATTACAAAGGGGAGGGAGGCTGCGGCTGTTTATATAGGGGCAGGGGGACCCCTGCGTCCCCTAGCAGCCGCACAGCCAGGATAGTGTCGGTTGGGACACCCCCAACCGACTCTATCTTTTATTCCTTAACTCTCTATTTTATTCCATCTAAAACAGATCATATCTCTAATAGATCAATATGCTATTTTATTCCTTTCTAAGAGGTTCTTGCGCCTGGGCTTCATGCGGCTGGGTTGTGAGCGCTATTGGGCCTGTGCCGGCTGTAGTGTCGGCCCACAAAGGCGTCCACAGCAGCTACACATGCATTTGCTGCTGCTGCTCCTGGGATCAAGCCCAACTGGAGCACTGGAACTAAGCCCAAGGCTAATACCTGTGCCATAACAGGGGCATTAATACGCAGCTACACTACGTTAAGTCTTAAATGAACATGCATCCTCTAGTTTTTAACCAGCTCCTGGTGATGGCTGTGAACCTTCTGACCCATTTCCAAGTCAATTTCCAACCCAGATAGACGAGAAAAGTAACTCAGTTATACAAAGCATGTATCTACATGAAGGGCGGACCTGACGTGGTGGTAGTGTGTCTCTATTCGTATCATGAGATATTGGGTTCGAAACAGCCTCTCTGCAAAAGCAGGGGCAAGGTTGTCTAGAAATAACCGTCTCAAACCCCACAATATGTGAGAGCCTTTGGCACTGAGTACACCCTTAGCAGTATGTATCTACATATGCTGAATGTTCCTGACATTTTGTGCATCATCGCATAAGTGAGTCTTGCCTTGCGCTGCCGTACAACTAGTAGAGTTGTAGCTGGTCCAGTTGCTGGGTGGCCTTGGGCCTATACCATTTCAGTGTACTCAGGAAGCAGGGCAGGGATGTGGCAAGGCAAAAAGCAATATCAGCAATAGGGCCAGCTGACCAAGGGAGTCACTGGCGTGCATGAATGGATTTATTAGGTTCTTAGGATAAGTATCTTATCATTAGATAATTAGTTGAATGAGTTATCTCAGTAGGGTGATGGCTATAATGTACAACACTGTCATCTCTTTAGAGGCAAGCAAGAAGAAACAAAACATAGCAGCCAGAGCCTCCAGAGGGTGGGCAACTTGCAAGCAATAAGGAACCAAATATAGCAGTAAGAACCTCCTGAGAGGGCGACTTGCCAGTTTCCTCTTCCTATCGCATCCACCCTAGCCATTCCCATTCCATATCATCAACTCTTTGTGTAATGGTCTTATCATATTTGACATTTTAGGAGTTTGTCTAATCCACCTCTATGCACTCTTTTAACTTACATGTTGCCTCATTGCAACTATCCTTTTGCTGTTTAACACTCATACCATATAAAGGAGTTTTGAAATGGCTCTCCTATGGCCTGGAGCATAACACAGTTACATACGACAAGTAATGCCAGTCAACCACCAGAATATATTGTGTGCCCAACTGCCCACCCATAATATAAGCCATACCAGTTTGTTGGAACAAAGCAAGGATGCCATAAGCTTGATCCAGTTTATCGGAACTAAGCAAGGATAAAATAAGACTGATCCAATTCAACATGAAGTGACAACCTAACTAACCGACCTGAATAGCAAGCCATCGAAACAGTCGGGCTCAGAACTTAGTGACGGGGACTGAATTGTGGAGACTTTTATAAAAGACAAATGTTGAAATATGAAAGCAAAACATATCTTGTGATGTGATGTTGGATATAATCCCGTTTTTCTAGAATAATTGCTGTTAGAGATAGAGTCCTAGTCCAATAAGAGTAGGAGTTAGTATTAGATTAGGACTCTGTAATTTGGGGCTATATATACAGCCCCCCCCCCCCCGGTTGAGATTAAGAAGAAGAGAACAGTTTAGAGGAAATTAATCCCCGGATTTCCAACAATTGGTATCAGAGCTAGGGTTTAGGATCTAACCCTGTGCTGCCCCGGGAGAACATGCTCCCGGGGCGGCCAACCCCTAGGCGCGCGGAGGAGGCGGCGCAGGTGGCCGGGCGGGCACAAGCTGCAAGGGCGGCGGGCGCACGGTCTGCGGGAGGCGTCCTCGGCGGCGGCTGTGCTGGCGCGGAGCTGCTGACACCCGGCAGCAAGAAGCGATCGAACGTGGCCAACGGGATCTCACAGGGGGAGCTCGGTGGCTGTCGGAGGGGAGGAGGCCGTGCAGGGCTGCGCGGTGTGCAAGGCAGAAGAGGCGGCGACTGAGCAGAGGGAGGGTACCGCGCCGAGGCAGGCGGATCAAGGGATGAGCGTACCTCAGATGGGCGAGGAGCGCGTCGAGGGTAGGCTGGTAGGCGGTGCAGCGCTCCGGCGGTCCCTGCGGTCGGCTTCCCCGTCGGTCGACGCAGAGGCTCATGACGAGATCGAGCTCGGAGCCACGGGCGCTCGAGTGCCGCAGCGGCTCGGGGTCCTCGGAGACCATGGCGTCACGCGCCTGCTTGAGGAGGAAGGTCCCCAGACCGGGGTTGTCCAAGGCGGGCGAGCGGTCGGAAGGTGGCAACAACAGCGGAACTGGGCCCGCTGTGCTCGAGCTGGGCAACAGCTGCTGCCGCGCGGAAGGCCGCCGTCGAGGAGGCCGAGGTCCTGGTGGTCCAGGGCGGCGTGGAGGAGCGCGGAGACGCATCTGGCGGGGAGGTGAGCCAAGCGGCTGGGCAGAGCAAAGAGGTGGCGGCAGCTCTGCCTTGGAGCACGGCGGCGAGCACTGGAAGCTGGCGGCTGGCTTGGAGAGAGATGCTGCTAGGGTTTGGGAGATAGAGTGGGCCAGCTGGGCTGACCTGGGCCAACAAAGGCCTAGTGTGCTCAGCTGGGCCGGCTTGGCTGAGGTGGGCTAGAGGAAGTCAAGTGCTAGCCCATAATCAAGGAGGTGTCTGCAGAACATGACACATAATTCGACTTTCAGACCAACAGAGGACGAGTTGGTGCTTCACTTTCTCCGACCACAGCTGCGTGGTTTTCCACCGCGTGAGGTGGGCATTGTGATAGAAGCAGACTTCTATGATGTGACGCCGTGGGACCTGTTAGCAAACTACAACCTGCGTGACTTGGGATATTTCTTCACGTTACGCAGGCGGAGCAAGCCTCGAGTACAGCAGTCTAGTGGCGGCGACATCTGGAAGCATAGCGCGACCAAGTGTGCACAGTCAATTTCCAATATGGGAGTTGTGGTGCAATGGCGTATGGTCAAGTTTTGCTTCTACATGCGCGGAGAACTCGGGAAGCGTCGTAGCACGGGATGGATCTTGGAGGAGTACGAGATCACCGACCCGAGGTGCTATCGCCACGACGATGAAGGTGACGAAGAAGAATATTGGGTGCTCTGTCGCGTGCGGAAAAGCAGGCCAATGCGAGGTGTGCTCGAGATGAAGACGTGACCATCTCGAGTATATGGTCGGAATGAAGATGCGTCCATTCCGAGATCATATGCAGGATGAAGACGAGTCCATCCTGAGGTTGAAGATGTGACCAACCTGAATGCGTGTGCAGGATGAAGATGAGCCCATCCTGGGTTGAAGATGTGACCAACCCGAATTTGTGTGCAGGATGAAGATGCGGCCATCCTGGGGATGAAGACGTGCCCATCCCAAAATTGAGTTGTGCAGGGTGTAGATGTGACCATCCTGGGGGTGCAGTTGTGTCCATCCCGAAAGTGTGTTTAGGGTGGAAGTGTGTCTCCATCCTAATTAGTGTGAGTGTGATCTAGAAAAACGAGATTAGGGGGTGATTGTTGGATATAATCCCGTTTTTCTAGAATAATTGCTGTTAGAGATAGAGTCCTAGTCCAATAAGAGTAGGAGTTAGTATTAGATTAGGACTCTGTAATTTGGGGCTATATATACAGCCCCCCCCCCCCGGTTGAGATTAAGAAGAAGAGAACAGTTTAGAGGAAATTAATCCCCGGATTTCCAACATGTGAATGCATAAGGAAATTGAATGGAAACTCCAGAAAAGCAAAGTGAGAAAAAAGAAATGGAAACTCAAAGATACCCTTGACTGGATGATTAAGCATTACCTGTGCAGATGAGTGACTCATGTTGTCAAGTAATTCATCAAGAATTTGAACATGGTATTTCTCCTCCGCTGGGGACATTTTTGGTGGACAAATTTCTATCAGAGCAATAGATAAAAAAGAATATCTCTTGGCAAGTACGCTAGTCACCATGGATTGAGGAACAGGAGTACATAAACACTCTAATACTTTTTGTCTGAGAACAGGAGCACGAGTTCCAGATCTTTCTTTTCCAGTAACAGCATATCGAATGCAAGCTGCCCATTCAGGAACTGATTCCACAGATGGCACCAACATAATCTTCTGCAGTTGATTCATCAACCAATTGTTCCCAGGTTCCAGATGCCCGGCGATATCTGAGTGAAGCATACCTGCCATGGCTTCAGCAGCTACACATTGCCTTGATCTCTCTTTTGAACTAAGGAATCCTTCCAATGCAGTCTTCAGAGAAGACATTACTGGCATTCCACATTGCTGAATAAGCCTTTTGAAAATCCTAGCAAAGCTGGAATAGAATGTGTCACCACCCACTAAAGAAATCCAACTAGGAGTACGCGGCCACGAAGCAGAGAAATCAAAATAGAAAGAAGTGATTGCTTTGTCAGACCCGCTTTGAAAAGATGAAGCCCCATAACTCCCTTTTGATGAATTATCATTGTCAGAAATTATATGCACATGTGATAAGCTGTTCAGTGTCTCGGTCATGAATCCTTCCTGGGCAATTATCTCATTCAAAATTTCTCCTGTCAATGAAATATTGCATTCTTCAGGGTGATTTAATGATTGCTGTGAATCCTGCAAAGATGCCTTATGAGGTGATCCTTGTAACAGTGTGTTGAGAGCAGATATTGCAAGCATTCTCGAGTGGGGTAGTTGACTCTTCAAATTCCTTAAGAAATGACCTAACATAAAATAATAATTTAAAACAAAGAAGCACATGGGAAAAAGTTTAAATGTCCTTTAAAACATGAAGATGGGGATACGTCATAATAGCTGAAACCTTTGTTCCAGAATACGAAGAAACAACCAAAAATATCGAGGCATGAGCTCCGTACCAGCAGTTTCTGCAAGGATTTGTGAATATATGCTTTCGCTTCTTGATGCCAAAATTAGCAATAGGAGTACTCTGTTGGCCATCAAATTGTACCTGAAATTACACGGCTTCCAAATTTAAGTACATATGTCATCAGAGGTGTCATTTCTGTCATTCTGTGTTAGTTCAAGTGTCATCTTTTGTCAGAATATGCATTTACCTCCAATGTAGGCTGTTAGTCTCAAAGCCCAAAGCATTAATTTGAGAAATTAGACTGAGAAATCCTGGCTTTTCAGCTTGCCTTTCAGAATTTTTGAAGAAACTCCTTGAGATCCCAGAGAAACGTATATTATACTTTACAAAGAGCTGTATACACATTTACAGAAGTCTTCAGTGGTGCACCATATGTTTGATTTTATTCAGTTTTCTCTTTTTACTTTAGAGATATTGAGGTTTTTTATTGAATTGTACCTCCGTAATAACTTTCTGACACTTCAATGATTCATGATGAGAACTACAGAAGAAAAAAAAATAGTTAACTAATGTATCGAGCACCTGCCATGTTTGAACAAAACCAAAATGCATGTTTGTCCATTCCCTGTTTATCAATGTTGGATTTCTTCCTCCTAACAGGAGTAAGCAGAGGAGAGTATAGGACCAGACCGGATTGAGAGGAAGAATGCAGAGGATACAACAACAACCAAGCCTTTATTCCAAGCATGTTGGGGTCGGCTAGACATGAAACCCAATAATATCAATGAAGTAAAAAGAGGAAGAGAAATAAGAACAACAAGGAAAAAAAGAAAAAAAAACAAGACTAGGATTCTAGCACATGAATTACTACTTTCCATGCAATCCTATCATGAGCTAAGTCTCTGGATACATTCCAATCTCTCAAATCTCGCTTTACCGCCTCCTCCCAGGTCAACCTTGGTCGTCCTCTACCCCTCCAAATATTTTCTCTACCTCTTAAAATCTCATTGTTAACTGGTGCTTCTGGAGGTCTCCGCTGGAGATGTCCAAACCATCTTAGTCAATGTTGGACTAACTTCTCTTCAATCGGCGCTACCCCTACCCTATCACGAATTGCCTCATTCCTTATCCGGTCTCTTCTAGTGTATCCGCACATCCACCGTAGCATACGCATCTCTGCGACACTCATTTGTTGGACATGTTGCCGTTTAGTTGGCCAATATTCCGCCCCATAAAGCATCGCGGGTCTGATCACCGTCCTATAAAACTTGCCTTTTAGCTTTTGTGGGACCTTCCTATCACATAGGCTTTCAGAGACTTGTCGCTATTTCATCCACCCTACCTTGATCCTGTGGCAAACATCCTCATCAATATCACCATTGCTTTGTAACATTGATCCTAAGTATCGGAAAGAGTCCCTTCTAGGTACTATTTGTCCTTGTAGACTAACAATTCCCTCTTTATGACCAACACCACTAAAGTCACACCTCATATATTCGGTCTTAGTCCTACTAAGTCTAAATCACTTGGACTCTAAGGTTTGTCTCCATAACTCTAATTTATTATCAACATCATTCCTAATTTCATCTACCAGCACTACATCATCAGCAAAGATCATGCACCAAGGGATATCCCCTTGTATATCCTTCGACACCTCATCCATCACCAAGGAAAAGATATATGGGCTCAAAGTTGATCCTTGATGTAGTCCTACCGTGATAGAAAATGCATCAGTCTCACTATCACTTACGCGCACACTTGTCCTAACATTGTACATATCCTTGATAAGCGTAATGTAATTTGTTGCCACTTTATGTTTCTCTAGTGCCCACCACATGACTGACTTTGATATCTTGTCGTACGCCTTCTCCAAGTCAATGAACATCATATGCAAGTCCTTCTGCTCCTTATATCTCTCCAGAAACTGACGAAGCAAGAAAATCGCCTCCATTGTAGACCTCCCAGACATAAAACCAAACTGGTTTTTAGTGACATTGGTCACTTTCCTCAAACGGTGTTCAATCACTCTCTCCCAAACCTTTATAGTATGACTCATAAGCTTAGTCACTCAATAATTAGCACAACTTTGAATATCTCCTTTATTTTTTAAGATAGGTACTAATATACTTTTGCTCCATTCTTCACGCATCTTGTTTGACTGAAAATGTGGTTGAATAGCTTTGTGAGTCATACTACTGCCATGTCCTCAAGGCATCTCCACACTTCAATAGGGACATCATCAGGGCCGAGGGCATTTCCTCCTTTCATCCTTTTTAAGGTCTCCTTATCCTCAAAGTTCCAGCAGTGTCGGCGTTGCTAGAGTTCCAGCAGTGCGCCGCCCGCTCTCTAGAATCTCATATGAGTCTAGACCTAAATTTCTTCTTAAACCTTTTTACAATCTACCGGTTTGCCTTTATAGACCAGACAACCTCTTTATTTTCTGTTCTGTTATAACAGAACTGCTTACAAATCTTATTAGTACTCTTACCTCTAACTTAAAACAGACTCAAGCTTATATCTTTATTTATTTTGCGACTAAATTTTATCTTTAACTCAAAACAGACTCAAATTTATCTAAATATTTATTTTGCGCCTTTCATACTTGCGCCCGTAGTATTTATCTATAAGACTTCTCCCCTCCTCAATAAACACCTTGTCCTCAAGCTGAAATGTAGGATAACTGTCCTGGAAATTTTTCAAAGTTTCACAAGTTGCCTCTTTTGCTCCTCTGCCATTCCAGTGTACCAAGATTTCTCATGTTCCTTTGTTCAAACAGGATTTCAACACTTTTTCTGGTGAAGGTACAATTCTGCCATGCAGAATTTTTGGTAATGGAACAATCTCAGTAGGTGGTGTTCCTTCAAACTTCTTTAGCAGAGAAACATGAAAAACATCATGTATCCTTGCCCTAGCACGAAGCTGCAGACGGTAGGATATTGTACCAATATGTTCCATAATTTTGAAAGATCCAAAGAATTTGAGACTTAATTTAGATGATGTCTTAGTAATGCCAATTGCATTTCTGTGTTGTAACCGAAGACACACTCAATCTCCTTTTTCAAACACCACTGCCCTT
This sequence comes from Neostapfia colusana, assembly GCA_030760725.1. NCBI lineage: Eukaryota > Viridiplantae > Streptophyta > Magnoliopsida > Poales > Poaceae > Neostapfia > Neostapfia colusana. The sequence goes on from JASWHV010000020.1 coordinate 47,401,401, forward strand.
TTGTTTTTATCATGATAAAACTTCATGGTATCCTGACTTTGTCTCAATCTTTCTTCTATTTCTGCTAAAAATTCATCTCTATCTCTGAGTTGACGATCCACAGCTGCTATCTTTGCTGTATCATGCTCATAAGTCATCATTGGTGGAGGATCTCTTTCATAAACTACCCTAAATGGAGTAGTATGTAATGAGGACTAATATGATGTATTGTAGCAGTATTCTACCCATGGTAGCCATTGTAACCAAATTTTTGGTCTATCTCCTGCCAAACATCTCAAACCTGTTAACCACTTCTAATTGGTCGTCGGTTTGTGGGTGAAATGCAGAACTCATTTTCAAATTTACTCTTGCGTGTTGAAACAGCTCCTTCCAAAAATTGCTTGTAAAAAATGTATCCCGATCACTAATATGATTGAGTATGGAAAACCATGTAACTTAACAATATTCTAAAAAAAAACTCGAGCTAGTGAAGAGGCTGAATATGGATGACCTAGACCAATGAAATGTGCAAATTTGGAAAAACAGTCAACCACAGTTAATATCACTGATTTTCATCCTACCTTAGGGAAGCCTTCAATAAAATCCATAGATATGTCAGTCCAGATCTCTGATGGTACTGGTAAAGGATGCAATAATCCTATTGGGATTAAATGTTCAGTTTTGTTGACAAATTAAACATCCTTTGACAAACTTCTTCACACGCTGAAGAGCAATTTTGTCATAAAATATTAATCTGAATATGTGCAATGTTTTTTGAACCCCTTCATATCCTAAATGAAGTATTTCTAACAACAAAGGCCAGAAAGCTGACTAATCTGATAAAAATATCTTGTCTTTAAATAACAACAATCCCTCATTTTTCAGTCCATCCTTCCAATGCTTCTCCAGACTGTATTTTTTCCAGTACTTCTGTTTTAGGCTGAGACTTTATTTCTTATTTCAAATATTCAAAAATAATAAAAGATGGTGAAAACATGACATGAAGCATTGCCACTTACGTATCTCTTCTTGACAGAGCATCAGCAGCTCTGTTCTGACTATCGGGTCTACCCTCTACTAAAAAGTCAAAACCAAACAATTTGTTGACCCAAGTATGCTGAGGAATTGTATTTAATCTCTGATCTAGTAAAAATTTCAGCCTATAATGATCTATTCGAATTGTAAAAATTCTTCCCCGTAAATAAGGTCTCCACAAATGTATTGCTTTTATCAACCCAATTAATTCCCTTTCATATGCTGACAGTTTTGCATGTTGAAGCGCTAGTGGCCTACTGAAAAATGCTACTGCTCCATCTCATTGATGCAAAACATCTCCAAACCTAGATCCAGATGCATCACAGTCAAGCCAAAAGTGTTTACTTAAATCAGGTACCTGTAATATAGGAGCAGTTGTTAGTGCTTTTTCAATTTAGAAAATGCTTCCTAATCCTCACTTGACAACAGAAATGCATCCTTTTTTAGAAGATAGGTTAATAGTTTAGCAATGACTCCATATCCTGCAGTAAATTTCCTATAGTATCCTACCAGTCACAAGAAGCCTCTAAGGGCCCTGATATTTCTTGGTGTTAGCCAAGCCTCAACTGCTGCCACTTTTAAAGGGTCCATTGATACACCCCCATTAGATATTATGTGCCCTAGATATGATACCGATTATTGGCAAACAAACACTTAGATTTCTTCAATATTAATTGGTTATCTCTTAGTACCTGGAACACAACTTTGAGATGTTGTAAATGCTCTGACCATGTTGGGTTGAATATCAAAATATCATCAAAGAAAACCAAAGCTGATCTTGTTAAAATTGCTTCAACAGATCATTCATCAATGCTCGAAAAGTTGAAGGCGCATTTGTTAAACCAAAGGGCATAACCAGAAATTCAAAATGGTCATGATGGGTTCTAAAAGCAGTCTTTTCAATACGGACCTGATGATATCCACTCCAAAGGTCCAGCTTTGTGAACAAATTTACAGTCTTCAATTCATCCAATAATTCATCTACCACCGGTATTGGAAATTTATCCTTTATAGTCTACTCATTTAAAGCCTATAGTCCACACAAAAACTCTAGCTGGAATCTGCTTTTTTCACTAGCAGTACTGGTGAAGAGAAAGGAGAGGTAGTACAGCGAATAATACCTTGTTGGAGCATCTCCTCACATTGTTTCTCTATTTCATCTTTTAGGAGCTGAGGATATCTATATGGCCGTACTGCTATAGGAGTTGTCCCTGGGTTGAAATGAATATGATGGTCCTGTTGACGCTGTGGAGTAAGGCCATGAGGAGTCATAAACAAATCTTCATATTCTTGCAACAGCAAGTCCATTAGGTTTGATCCTGAAACAGATAGAAATGAACTATATTGTTTTCCCTTAATTCCTTCCCATTTTACTGTTCTGTTATTTCACCAAAATGTTATGGTAAGAGCTCCAAAATTCCATAAAATTGGCCCTAAAGTTTGAAGCCATTTGACTCACCACCTCAAATCCTTGCAAAGGAAGTACAAAACAGTCAATTAGAAAAATCTCACCCTAGATATTTACTTTTGTTTTTGCACATACTCCCCTGCTGGCCATCTGGTCACCATTGGCTATGCTGACCCGCAGTCCCTGCCTTTTTAATATTGGCAAATTGAGAGTATTTGTCAATGATTCATTGATAAAAGTGTGAGTAGATCTTGAATCCACCAAAGCTCTTACTTTTCTATCTCCTAAGTGTACTAACAACTACATTGTATTAGGGACACCAATTCCTGTCAGAGCATGTAGGAAAATTCCCAAGTCTTCTGCTGTACTATCCAGGTTGTGTTCTTCATCTAATTCCAACATAAAAATGTTCCTGCTACTGCATCTGTGATCAGGAGTATATTTTTCTGTGCAATTATAGCACTCACCATTGGCTCTTTTAGCTGCCACCTCCTCAACAGATAACCTTCGAAATCTTGGTCTAGATGAGGCAGTGGACCCCTGAACCGACTACCCTTTACTAGCAGTCATTGATGTTGGCTTAAAACTACTTGTAATTGCTCTTGAATTATGTAGTTTACTCTCATCCTCATATATCATATTTTTTTCATATGCCCTAGCCACACTCAATGGTTGTTTGCAAGTTGGAGGGTGACTGTAACTCCACATCAGTTCTTAGGGGCTGTCCCAAACCGGCAGTAAAAAGTTTAATCGGTTGAGGTACTATTAAATCATCATAACGACACAGCAGAACCAAGAACTGTCGTTGATATTCCTCCACTGTTCCAGTTCTATGTAGATCTTTGAGTTCTGCCAGCTCATTAGACCGAATTGGTGGACCAAACCTCATGTTGATAAAGTCAGCAAAGCGTGGCCATGACAAGGTTCCATGATCCCTCTCAAGAGCATAATACTATTGGGCATCTATTCCATCAAGATGCAAGGAGGTCAGCCAAACTTTTCCTGTGCCAATGTTCTCATGAAGATAAAACTCACACTTGGTGAGCCATGCGAGGAGATCAGATTTCCCAACAAAACTGAGAAAGTTGATTTTGGGAAGGTGGCGTGTCATCCGGCGATTATCACCTTGTTGAGACCTGTTGACAGAATCATCATCTGTATGGCGTTGTTCTCTGCTCGGCGCCCCACCCTCAACATTGCTTTCAGCTTCCGTCCTTGCAATCCTCCTGTCATGTCCGTCCAGTCTTGCATTCATGGTCGCCATCTGCGCCAGAATGCGATCCAATTTTTGGGAGTCAGACAGGTCCGCAGGACCTTGATCAGCGGCGACCATGTTGGCGATCCGCTGAGGAGAATCTGATACCAAATTGTTGGATTTCTTCCTCCTAACGGGAGTACGCAAAGGAGAGTATAGGACCAGACCGGATTGAGAGGAAGAATGCAGAGTGCGCCGCCCGCCCTCTAGAATCTCAGATAAGAGTCTAGACCTAAATTTCTTCTTAAACCTTTTACAATCTACTGGTTTGCCTTTATAGACCAGGCACCCTCTTTATTTTTTGTTCTGTTATAACAGAACTGCTTACAAATCTTATTAGGACTCTTGCCTCTAACTTAAAACAGACTCAAGCTTATCTCTTTATTTATTTTGCGCCTAAATCTTATCTCTAACTCAAAACATGCTCAAATTTATCTAAATATTTATTCTGCGCCTTTCATACTTGCGCCTATAATATTTATCTATAACAATCAAATGCCAACTAGTCTTACCCTTTGATTTCGATGTTCAATAGAACATACTCATCGCTCAAAACTGTTAGAATGACAAGTGGGGGAAAGCTAAACTTTTACCTTTCCAAAATGCCCATGATAAACGAAGAGAGGGAAACAGGATCCTATGTGGGATAATGATGTTAATAAGATTCACATGAATGATTTAGATTAGTTCAAAAGTATAGAAGTTGTGCAATAGACATACAGTTGTCAAGTGTCTCAAAACAGTCAATGATGAAAGAATGCTGCAAGAACCAAGCACTGCATGTTCAGGAGCTTTTGGGTTGCGTAAATTTTCAGTAAGTATGAGAACACAATTAGAAATTAGAGAGGGCCAGCGCTTCAACAGTTTTGTCAGGGATCTTCCAGCATACCTGCGTTGAAAGAATGTGCAGAAATAAAAACAAGATGATCGTTGCTGGAAGACAACATTAAACCACAATTGTATGTTCTTCATATTCCATATGCATATGCATAGATAAAAAAAAAGGTGTGCAGATCTTTCTCCCGACAAGTGACAAGAAGTCAAGACTCAAGAACATAGGTCAATGAAAACAAACACAAAAGCTTCTCAACTTCGAATGTGTGGCAAATGTTTTTTTCTGGGGAATATGTGTTGCAAATGTTGAAGCCAACATTCAGCCAGAAATATATAGTAAAGCCTAAAGACAATATTTTTCACGGAGGGGGAGAACTTACAAGCGGACAGTTTCATAGTTGTGTAGTGAGAGATCTACGAGGTCACTCATCAAATTAACCATGATCTCAGATGGAGATACATCTGCATTCGTTCTGTATCTGTGATATGATGATTGTGAACACCTCCATGTACTAAGCAAGTGTGCCTTATCGATAAGCGCCCATCTGGGTCTAATAGAAACAAAATGATAGCTTCAAACACAATTCATGTAGTGGAACTACCGAAGCAGACTCCACAAATTCAAACATGCATACCTCTTTTTTCCTTGAGTGTGGAATGGAAAAATGAAGTTGCACGGGGGCTCAATTATGGCTGCAGACTCTAGTTTCAAGGCTTGCACATGACCCGACCATTCTTCATATTCCAAGCTACCTACACCAGTTTACTGTCACATAAGCAGGCAAAGGTACTCATCTCGTGTCTTTGAGCCTAGGTAACATACCATAGTTTATCAAAGCGTCAATGACACGCACGACAAGTGCTAGGAGAATACTGTCATCAGTTCGTTCTTTCAATAAGTACCTGTTGATAGAAATACAGATGGACTGAATATAAAATATTGTTAGTGAAACTCAAAAAGGGCAGCCCGGTGCATGTAGCTCCCTCTTGCGCAAGGTCTGGGGAAGGGTCCGATCCACTTGGGTCTTTTGTATGCAGTCTTTCCCTGCATTTCTGCGAGGCTGTTTCTAGGACTCGAACCGTGACCTCTTGGTCACAAGGCATCAGCTTTACCGCTGCGCCAGGGCCCGCCTGCCATTGTTAGTGAAACTCAATGTATTAAAAAATAAATCTTCACCTGCAAGCTATGTGCACAAATTCTGCACCCTTCTCACGCATTTCTGAACTGCCAACTGTGCTACCAGCAGATCCTGCGATGAAAAACATGGACTCCACCTCCTTGGAGCTCCCATCTTTATATGATGGGAGGATTTCTGGCAAGCAGGACATTACACCATGCAATGCAGAGTTAATACGTAGTAGGGTTACTTTTAGGCGCTCCTTCTCATCTCCTGTTAAAAGAAACAAATATAGTTATCAAATGGACACTTACAGATAAGTCTGTTAAGCTACTATGCACCGACTAGTTGACCCCAAAAGCTTAAGATGATAGGGAAGGTGGGCAATTCACTTATATTTCAACACTCCCCCTCACGTGCAGGCTCTCTTGGGCCGCAAAGTGGAATAGGAGTCGGCTGCAATTTATTTAATAAATCGCGCCCGCCAGGATTCGAACTCGAGACCTCTGGCTCTGATACCATGTTAAGCTACTATGCACCGACCAGTTGACCCCAAAAGCTTAAGCTGATAGGGAAAGGTGGGCAATTCACTTATATTTCAACAAAGTCAAGCAGATAGATAAATGTTTATTGGAAAAAAACAATAGCTTAGCTACTAACTATTTTTTTTAAATACAGTATAGAATTTTGTATCCAGCGCCGCCAAAAATAAAATGGTGTTGGAATCAGCTCACAGTTTTTCCAGTTAATATATATTATAATATTAGTATACAGACTTCGATGCACTTCAACCGGAATTAAATGTAGTGACTTTTCGTAAAAAAAATATACTGCCTCCGATTTTTAATTGATATTGTTAAGACAGCTTTTAAAAAGAAAGGGCAGCCCGGTGCATGTAGCTCCCGCTTGCGCAGGGTCAAATGAACTAAAAGTGTTGTCCTAACTGTTAGACACTGTAATTAGGGGTATGGCACAGGGGTATATTAGTCATTAGAGAGGGATTAGGGTTAGGGGTAGTTTAGTCTTTTCTCCCCTCCTAATCCCTCTATATAATCACACCTGTACCTCAGCTTTTCAATCATCTCAATACAATCATCATTAGCCCTCTTTCATGGTATCATTAGCTAGGAATAATCAGGATTAGGGCTAACCCTAATCCTAATGGGCCAGCCGCCGCAGCCCTGGGCGCACGCCGCCGCCACCCCACCCTGGGCCAGAACCACCGCCGCCCCCGAGCAGCCGCCCGCCGCCGCCCCTGAGCAGCCGCCCGCCGCCGCCCCTGGTGCGCCGCCCGCCGCCGCCAGGGCGCCGCCAGCCGCCGGATCTGGGCTGCGCACGCAGGGGGGGCGCCGCCTCCTCTGGAGGACAGCGCGCGGAGGCCGGAGCCGCCGCCACCCCACCCTGGGCGCGGGGAGGGGCCGCCGCCGCCGCCACCTCCGGATCCGGGGCCGCGGCGCCCTGGATCGGGGCGGCCCCGCCCGGATTCGGGCCGCCCCCACCCGGATTGGGGCCGTGCGCGCACCGGGGGGGCGTCACCGCCCCTGTCTGGGCCGCCGCCGCCCCTGGGTGCTCCGCCCCTGGGGGGTCCGCCGGCCCCCCTGGAGGGAGCGCCGCCCCCTGGCTTGCCTAGGCCGCCAACGCCCCTGGGGGCTCCGCATCCGCCCCTGGGGGGTCCGCCAGCCCCACTGGAAGGGGCGCCACCCTCTGGACTGCTGAAACTGGAGGAACAGCAGCTTCTGGAGGGGGCGCCGCCTTCCTAGGAGGAGCCACAGCCCCCAGGCCCCTCGCTGCTGGTTCTGCAGCCGCCCCCTCCTTCTCGAGAACCGGTCCAGCCGCCGGTGAACCCCTTGTCGGTACCTCCAGAAACCCCGCCACCGCTGTTACCTTCATGGCAGGTACCTCCGCGCTACGGGACGCCACCGGCCTCGACATTGACGGGAGCACCACGGCGATCCCGCCGATTCCGTTCCCAGCCGCCGGTACTACTATGGAGAACACAGCTTCTTCCTACGGCACCGACACTGCGGAGACATCTGACATCGCCGCAGCACTGGCCGCCTCTCGCGAGCGCGAGCGGGCACTCGCCCTTGCCCTAGAGCAGGAGCGTGCCTCTGTGGCATCACTATCCCACCAACTTGAGGAGAGTGCTCGCCGATCAACGAGTGCTATCCATGAGCCTCCCTCGGACGCTGGTACGTACTCGACTTCGCTTGTGGCCGCTCTTCATGCACAGGCCGCAGGGATTCAGAACATCCGGACGCTCGTGCCGGTTATTCTCAGTTCCGAGTCCACCTCATATGCCCGGTGGCGTGATATGGTGCTCCTCACGCTGAGGCGCTACTGCCTCGATGACCACGTCCTCCAGGATGAGTCTTCAGTACAGGTGTCCTGGATCAGCATGGACAGCCTGGTACTATCCTGGATCCTTGGCTCCCTGACAGAGGAGCTACAGGACATCGTCAGGCAGCGCGGTGGCGGTACTGCTCGGCAGGCCTGGCTAGTACTTGAGCAACGGTTTCTAGGGAACCGTGCGACTCGAGCCCTCCACATAAGCACTCGGTTCCAGAACACCGTCCAGGGGGATCGTTCCATCTCCACCTATTGTCGGGAGATGAAGGGCATGGCGGATGCCCTACGTGACCTTGGTGAGCCGGTCACTGACAGCGCTCTTGTCCTTCGGGTCCTTCAGGGCCTGAACGAGCGATATTGTCACCTACGGACATGGCTACTTCGACTGGAGCCACTACCTGCCTTCGAGAAGGTATGGTCTGATCTTGAACTTGAAGAGATCACTGCAGGAGGCTCTACTGGCTCTGGATCTGCCACAGCTTTCTATGGCTCCGGGCAGTCCCCGCGTCCACTCTTACCAGCAGCTGGTGGATCGCCGTCACGTCCACCTTCTACTCCTACCAGTACAGGAGGTGGAAACCGTCGTCGCCGAGGAAAGAACGGCGGTCGTGGTGGCAGCAGTGCAGGCAGCACCCCCACGGCTTCGACTACTGGAAGTAGTGGTGGTACCGGCCAGGGAGGTGCACCCTGGCCCACACCCTACAACCCGTGGACTGGCCAGATCTACATGTGGCCTGGACCGTCCCCAGGTTCTCAGCCTCCACGACCACCGCGTCCTCAGCCGGCGTTTGCGGCTACCCCCGGCTACAGTGGACCAGCCCACAGTGCTGGTAGGCCGACAGCTCAGGCCTATAGTGGGCCTGGCTACTCTTCAGGCGGGCAGTCAGCCCCGACCTACGGAGGCACTGACTACCCTGTTGGGAACTCGGAGCCATCGGCACCCCTTCAAGAGCCACCGTCGACGTGGGATCGACAGTCGCTTGCTTCCTCCTTCAGCACCATGCACCTTACACCACCTGGTGCCGACTGGGTAGTTGATTCTGGAGCATCATACCATACCACTCCTAATTCCGGTATACTCTCTTCCACCCATCCTCCCAATCCCTCTTTTCCTTCATCTATCGTTGTTGGAAATGGGTCCGTTCTTCCGGTCACCTCAGTAGGTGATTCCGGTCTTCCGGGTACTTTCCAACTTAAAAACATTCTTGTTGCTCCGGATATCATTCAGAACTTACTTTCTGTTCGCCGTTTTACCACTGACAACAATGTTTCCATTGAATTTGATCCTTTTGGTTTGTCTGTGAAGGATCTTTCCACCCGGCGACCTCTTTTCCGATGTGATAGCTCGGAGCCCCTATACACACTTCGGCTTCCTACTTCCGCTGCATCACCGCCATTTGCTTTGACTACGACAGCTTCATCTACCATCTGGCATCGCCGGCTTGGCCACCCTGGTGCAGATGCTATGTCGAAGCTATCCAGTAGCTCAGTTATCTCGTGTTCTAGGGGTACACATGACTCTCTATGTCATGCCTGTCAACTTGGTCGCCATATTCGCCTCCCTTTTCCCACATCTGTGACTCATGTTGAGCACTCATTCGATCTTATACATTGTGATTTGTGGACTTCTCCCATCTCCAGTATATCGGGCTTTAATTACTATTTGGTGATAATTGATGATTTTTCTCACTTCTCCTGGACTTTTCCATTACGATTGAAGTCTGAAACTTTTGTCACTCTTTCTCACTTCTTCGTTTGGATTTCTACTCAATTCGGGCGTACCATTCGAGCTGTCCAGTGCGATAACGGACGAGTTTGATAACTCTGCGTTTCGTAATTTTCTCTCCGCACATGGGGTACAACTACGCATGTCTTGTCCGTATACCTCTCCTCAAAACGGCAAGGCAGAGCGCATGATTCGCACCATTAATGATGTCATACGCTCTCTGATGTTCCAGGCATCTATTCCAGCCCGATACTGGGTGGAGGCTCTTCATACCGCCACACTTCTGATCAATCGTCTTCCCACCAAAGCGATTCGTGCCTCCACCCCCTACTTTGCTCTATATGGCACCAATCCTCTTTATGATCACCTTCGAGTTTTCGGATGCGCTTGCTACCCTAATCTTTCCGCCACCGCCCCACATAAGCTTGCGCCCCGCTCGACACGGTGTGTTTTTCTCGGGTATTCCCTTGATCATAAAGGTTACCGATGCTTAGATCTCACTACCCACCGTCTTTTGATCTCTCGGCACGTCGTCTTCGACGAGTCATCTTTTCCTTTTTCCACCACCTCTTCTGATTCCACCACAGAGCTGGACTCTCTTTTTCCTACTGACCCCGAGGCTGCCTCCCAGTTGCCTTGGCCTATTTCTTCTGCAGGATCGATACGAGCTACATCCCAGACGCCCTCGACACCGATTGCTGCACCTCGTGTGGCATCGATGTCTCAGGCGTCACCCGCTGCACCCCGTGTGGCATCGACGCCTCCGACGTCACCTGCTGCGCCACACGCGGCCTCGGCTTCCCCGACACCATCTACTGTACCCCAGGAGCCCTCGGCGTCTCCAGCTGTACCACGTACGGCACCAGCGGCACCACCAGCGAGTACGACGCCACCAGCCGCGCCACGCGCGGCACCAACGACGTCTTCTCGCTTTGCTGACCCCGCATTTGTCTACCAGCGACGAGCGCGGGGAGAGGCTCCTGCTCCGACGACGCCACGCGCGACATCGAGACCCACTCTCGTCTATCCACGACGAGAGAAGATGGTTGTACCCGACCGGCCGGTGTACAACCCCCCTCTACTTCACAGGGATCCTGGTCACGTCCACCCGATGGTGACTCGACGTGCATCCGGGAGTCTTCGACCAGTGGAGCGGTTCGATAGTACCGCTTTCTCGTCGACGACGACTCCACCGACCGAGCCTTCTTCGATCTCGCCCATACCTACTTCCGTGCGTAGCGCCCTCGCCGACCCTAACTGGCGCCGCGCTATGGAGGAAGAGTATGAGGCCTTGCTTGCCAACCGGACCTGGGACCTGGTTCCCCGTCCGGGCCGTGGCAATGTTGTCACAGGCAAGTGGATATTCACGCATAAGAAGAAGGCGGATGGCACCTTGGAGAGATACAAAGCTCGTTGGGTACTCCGGGGCTTCACTCAGCGCCCTGGAGTTGACTACGACGAGACTTTCAGCCCGGTGGTGAAGCCGGCGACAGTTCGTACCGTACTGTCGCTAGCTCTCTCACGTTCTTGGCCTGTCCACCAGTTGGACGTCAAGAACGCATTCCTCCACGGTACACTGACCGAGACGGTGTACTGCAGTCAGCCGGCAGGATTTGTAGATTCAGCTCACCCAGACATGGTCTATAAGCTGAACAAATCCCTGTACGGACTGAAGCAGGCACCGCGAGCCTGGTACAGCCGATTCGCCTCTTTCTTGGTCTCACTGGGGTTTGTTGAAGCTAAGTCGGACACTTCGCTGTTTGTCTATCGACGGGGCAGTGACACAGCTTACCTCTTACTGTACGTCGATGACATTGTACTAACAGCATCCAGTCCGACTCTGCTTCAGCGAACCATTTCTGCCTTACAGCAGGAGTTCGCTATGAAGGACCTGGGCCGTCTCCACCACTTCCTGGGTATTACGGTCGAGGACCGACCAGGCGGCCTATTCCTTCACCAGCGACAGTACTGTCTAGATATCCTTCAGCGGGCAAGCATGGCTGATTGCAAGCCGTGCTCCACTCCAGTGGATACTCAGGCGAAGCTCTCCGCCACCAACGGGGCACCCGTCTCTGACCCCACTTCTTACAGGAGTCTTGCAGGTGCTCTCAAGTACCTAACCTTCACCAGGCCGGATATCTCATATGCGGTTCAGCAGGTGTGCCTCCACATGCATGACCCGAGGGAACCGCATCTCACCGCTGTCAAGCGGATTCTTCGGTACCTACGAGGCACCCTCGACTACGGCCTCCTTCTTCGACGTGACACGGCCTCCGAGCTGGTCGTGTACACAGACGTTGACTGGGCAGGCTGCCCGGACACACGACGCTCTACTTCTGGATACGCCGTCTTCCTGGGCGGCAACCTTGTCTCCTGGTCCTCGAAGCGATAGCCCGTAGTGTCGCGCTCGAGTGCATAGGCGGAGTATCGCGCCGTGGCTAACGGCGTAGCTGAGGCCTCCTGGCTTCAGCAGCTACTTCAGGAGCTCCACACTCCCGTCATCAAAAGCACCCTCATCTACTGCGACAACGTCAGCGCCATGTACCTCTCCACCAACCCGGTCCAGCATCAGCGCACGAAGCATGTGGAGATTGACCTTCATTTTGTTCGTGAGCGGGTAGCACGGGGCGAGGTTCGGGTACACCATGTCCCGACGACGACGCAGTTCGCCGACATCTTCACGAAGGGCCTCCCGTCATCGTTGTTCTCCGAGTTTCGGTCCAGTCTCAACATCTGCAGCGGCTAGATGTTGTGACTGCGGGGGGGTGTTAGACACTGTAATTAGGGGTATGGCACAGGGGTATATTAGTCATTAGAGAGGGATTAGGGTTAGGGGTAGTTTAGTCTTTTCTCCCCTCCTAATCCCTCTATATAATCACACCTGTACCTCAGCTTTTCAATCATCTCAATACAATCATCATTAGCCCTCTTTCACTAACATCATCAATTAAAAACGGAGGGAGTACTCCCTCCAGTAATCCAGTTTTAAATATTTGAGACTAGGAAACTTCCTTAGCTTGTACTAGAACTGAGAAAGTTGCCCTAAAGTCAGGTATTTGAAACCAGTGGGACTATCACATTTGGTGACCTCCAATAAAGCAACCAAACAAAAAGAACACACGGAATGGTTTGCATTGCACAGAATTAGCATATGTACCCGTCTCAGAACGAACTTTTGTTTGACAAATAGCCAGAAGATCTTCCAAAGCTGACTGAAAATGGAATTTCAGTAATTCATTTGCAAAAGATAGTTCATCTTGACTGGGCTCATGCCACTTTGGAGGGAAATTAAGAATTTCAGATTCACTATCGTGATGAGCTTTCGAACAACCCCATGGCTCAATTATTTTAGCAGTAGGTTGACAACTGAATGGCCTATAACATAGATTGGGATCAAATATTGGCTACTAAATAACACTTTTAAAAATAAAACAAAGAAATCACCAAGGTATATATGATCGAATCATACTTGTACTGATCAATTGGATAATAGGAAACCAGATTTCCTAGAAGAGAGCGAAGGAGATGATCCCCAGCTCCATTGACCTAGTCAGTCCAAACAAAAAGAAAATATGTCATCTAACATAGTGTAATATATATAGTGGGGCTGCCACCAGTCTGGATGTATATAAAAAGCTAAAAAAAAAAGAATAACCTTCCATGAAGGGGCCTGGAATGCAGAGGTTATGATGTGCATTAGTTCTTCCCTGTAGCTGAGTAATACAGGACCAGCATAACTGATGGCTAAAGCTAAAACTCTCAGATAGTAGTCTAATGCTGTTTCCAGAGCAGGAGAAAGTGCATCCTGCATATGCATCAAACGCATGTGGTGTAACACATGTAATGGCTCTAAAGTGATAATGATTATATTGACAGACCTTTTTTAATGTTTTGTCAGGAACTTCCCTTCCAACATAACCTGTTGTCGGAGTGCCCTCAAAGGAGGACATGATAGTCATTAAGATAGGTTTTAGTATATAGACAGAAGCCTCCCCAGGATATGAATGAACACAGGCACAACATAGAAGTCCAACTTCTGAAGTTGCACCAGGGAGGATATTTGCATTAACAAACTTGGCAATTCTCTTCAGAGACTGCCAAGGGAAAAGGAAACCATATATGTGAGTGAAAATTCAAATGGCTAATAACATGGAACTTAAGCAGCATCTTAATATAAATGCAATACCTGAATAAATAAGGGTTTTGATAACTTCCCCAGAAGAATTTCAAGCATGCAGAAGTAATATGGGCTGTCTTCAACAAGAAAAGTCCCTGACATGAATGAGGTTTGGTACCCCTCATTGCTGCAGCATTCAAATGAAGGTAATATCATTCACCATATTGAGTGTATTTCAGTAGTAAAAAAACTCAAATACATAATGTTACAAACCATAGCTTACATGGGACTACTTGATTCCAAATTTTGAAGCACAGAAAACAGCCTAGAAAAGAATTCATCTAGCCAGTTTGATAGAGTGGTAGATTGGAGGAATGCAGGCACATCATCAGTAGCACCAACTGTAGCTAGCTATATAGATCAAAAGTATTAGCATATCAATACTCCATAATACAAACTAGTATAGCAAATGAAAGATTAAAAAACTTACGTTTGAAAATATGGAACCAATTAACTGCATTGTTGCTATAGTTTTGGGCGGATCGTTGGCATCCATGCCAAGTAATGCGTTTGAAAGGGAAACAACAATAAGATCACTTAATGAATCAACAAAATTACTGTCATCAAACTGAGTTGAAGATAACGAACACAGAAGAAGTGCCCGTCCAGAAAATGCAACAGATGTGACAGCATTTTTTAACTGGTGGGTAGCTGTAGTCTGTTAGAAAGCATAAGCAATTAAAATAATTAGTAATTTTGGAGTAAAACAGCTTTGCCCTTAAAAAGAGTGCAGTAACAGAAAACTAAAAGACTGCAGGGATATAATAAGTCATGATCACAGAAAATATCTACACGTCATTGGAAGTACAGTGCATATTTATTGTTAAACTTACTGTCTCTAAGGCTAGTTGGAAGTTTGTTGCAACAAATGGAAGGACCAGGGTTGGCTCAACATAAGACAGGATTGAAGTTGCAACGGAAACAGTTTCAGCAAGAGAATCATCCTTGCTATACTGACCACGATCCAGTAATTTCAGGATAATTTTGACAAATGCAGCCCTTTCTTTCTTTCCAAGATAAAATCGATCATGTTTCTCATCCATTGACTCACTACAGTGTAGATTAAAAACAAATGGAAATGCAGTCAATGAGATGAAGATAGTGTTAACATGTGCTTGTAAATGAAGATTGATTCCTTACGGTTGCTCATGTTGAAGTCGTTTCTCAAAGTAAACAACTAGGTACCGCAGGAAACGCTCTAACGAGTAGGTCCAACGGCCCCCATTTGATGGATGATAGAACCTATAAACCAGAAGTATACAAGTTAAAACAAAATAAAGGGCCACCACAGAACTGAAAGAAGACCAAAGGTCAGAAGACAGACTGTTCCAAAAGGTTAATAAGCTTCTCAAAATAGTCGAGTGCTTCAGGCTTTAAAAGGTATACCTGCAAAAAAAACGGATGTTATGCTATTCTAATGCTCATAAAGTAACATAAATACACTCATCCCCATGTCTCCTTTGAGTTCACTCCATAAGAATATAAGGAACAGTAACAGCTTTATGCCTCGAATATCCAAAACACTTGCTGGCTGGCAATCATAAAGACTAAATTGGAATCTTTAGTTAAATTTGTTTCCTTCCCATACCAAGGCACTAGAGATTCAGAGAAGTGGCATTTGTACAGATCAAGAGAATAAAGGCTAACTTACAATGGACTTCGCGATTGCCTTGGAAGGTGTTCTAGTCTTACTGGAAAATAAAAATCTTGTATTCCTAGGAACCTCCACTGGAAAGGGGTACAACCCGTTCCCACCAGATATTGGAACCTGCACATAGAGAAAGAAAAATAGAAATGAATCCACAACATAACTTGGTGTTGGACTGCTATATGGATGGGTGCGTGAGTGTGTTGGGCTAGGCCCATGTATCTAGCCCACTATGGTTATATGTACCCTTGACATCCCTAATGAAACCCTAATGCATTCTCACATGGTATCAGGCTAATTTTCTTCTCTCCTCTCTCCCCATGGCCGAGCAGCTCGAGCTGCCGCCACCCGCCGGCGCCGGCGCGCCACCGCCTGCAGCCGGCGTGTCCCCGCCGCCAGCTGCTCCTCCCCCTCCTCCTCTGGATCTCGCCGCCACCGTTTCATGGCCCAAGGTCGCGCCATCAGTGCACCACCGCCGCCGCCGGCTGGTCCTCCCCCTTCTTCCTTACTGGATCCCGCCGTCGCCGCTTGGCCTCAGGCCGCCACCGTGCCGTATGAGACGGCCGCAGCCGCCGGCTTAGGGCGGGAAGCCGCCGCCGGCCCGGGGCAGGCCACCCCCACAGCCGCCGGCTCTGGATTCGCCGCTGCCAGCTCCGAGTTGGCCGCCGCCGCCGGGCTTGGATCTGTCGTCACCGACCCGGGGCAGGTCGCTGTCGCTTCCCCCGGGCTCAGATCCGCCGCAGCCGGCCCGGGGTCGGCCGCCGCCGTCATTGCCGATGTGACCGCTTCCGATGTCGCCGTTGCTTTGGCTGCCTCTCGCGAGCGTGAGCGGGCTCTCGCTCTTGCTTTGGAGCAGGAGTGGGCGTCCATGGCGGCTCTCGCCCACCAGCTTGAGGAGGCCACACACCAGCAGTCGACTGCCACCCATGAGTCTTCTTCAGGCGACAGCGCAGCGCACACCACCTACACGGCTTCCCTTGTTGCCGCTCTTTACGCTCAGGCTGCTGGTGTCCAGAACATCTAGGCGCTCGTCCCGGTTGTCCTCGGCACCGACTCCACCTCATATAGCTGGTGGTGTCACCTGCTTCTCCTCACGCTGCGGCGTTTTCGTCTTGACGATCACGTCCTCCGGAATGACTCTTTGTTGAACGCTTCCTAGCTCAGTATGGACAGCTTGGTCCTTGCCTAGATCCTCGGTTCTCTATCTGAGGAGCTGCAGGATACTATCGGGCAGCGTGGTGGCGGTACTGCTCGTCAGGCGTGGCTCATCCTTGAGCAGCACTTCCAGGGGAACAGCGTGACCCGAGCTCTTCCCATCCAGGCACGGTTCGGGGCTACTGTCCAGGGTGACCTATCGATCTCCGCTTACTGTTGCCAGATGAAGGGTATGGTGGATGTCCTTCGCGACCTTGGTGACCCTGTTCCGGAGACTTCTCTCGTTCTTCAGGTCCTACAAGGCCTGAACAAGCGCTTCTCTCACCTCAGGACGCTGCTTCTTCGTGTGGAGCCGCTACCGACCTTCGAGAAGGTCTAGTACGACCTCGAGCTCGAGGAGATCACTTCTGGAGGCCCTGTTGTCGCCTCGACTGCCACCGCTTTCTACGGCTCTGGGCAGTCCTCCTGTCCTCCTCCACCCGGCGCTTCTTCAAGGGGACAGCCACCGCGTCTACCTACCACCCCAGGGATTCCTACCAGACCTGGTGGTGGTAATCGTCGCCGTGGTGGTCGTAGGCGTGGTGGCCGTGGCGGTACGGCTGGAGGAGGTGGCAATGGTGGTGGTGGTGGTACCGGTCAGGGCGGCGTACCTTGGCCTACACCTTACAACCCGTGGACCGGCTAGATTTCCATGTGACCTGGGCCGTCTCCGGGTCTCGTGCCACCACGTCCACCGCGACCCCAGGCGGCTTACATGGTCACTCCTATCCACGACGGCCTTGGCTACTCGGCTGGAGGGCAGTGGACTCAAACTTCTAGTGGGTCAAGTTACCCTGCTCCTGCTCCTCGACCGTTCACCCACTAGGGCTCGGGCGCTCCAGGTCGCCAGCCGGAGTTTTCGGCACCGCCCACCACACCTGACGGGTGGGACCGTCAGTCGCTGGCTGCTTCCTTCAGCATGAAGAGTCTCACTCCATCCGGTGATGATTGGGTTATTGACTCAGTGCCTCATACCACACTACTCCTGATGTCGGTATACTCTCCTCTACCCACCCTTCCCACCCTTCTTATCCTTCATCTATCGTTGTTGAGAATGGGTCTGTTCTTCCTATCACCTCTATTAGTGATTTGACAGTTCTTTGAGTTCTTTCCAGCTCCGAGATGTTCTTGTTGCTCCTGATATTATTCAGGATCTTCTTTCTGTTCGCCGTTTTACCACTAACAACCATGTTTCTATTGAGTTTGATTCTTTTGGTTTGTCGGTGAAGGATCTTACTACCCGGCGTCTTCTTCACCGTTGTGAGAGTTTGAGGCTCCTGTACACGCTTTATCTTCCCACTTCCGCTTCATCTCCACCTTTTGCCCTGGCTACGACAGCTTCTTCCACGACTCGGCACGTCGGCTCGGCCACCCTGGTGTTGATGTCATGTCTAAGTTGTCTAGTAGTTCAGTGATTTCGTGTACTAGGGGCACTCATGAGTTTGTGTGTCATGGTTGTCAGCTTGGTCGCCATGTTTGGCTTCCTTTTCCGCGCTCTGTAACTCATGTTGAGCGGATTTTTTACCTGATTCATTGTGATCTTTGGACTTCTCCTATTATCAGTGTTTCAGGTTATAAGTATTACTTGGTGATACTTGATGATATTTTGCATTATTCGTGGAATTTTCCCTTGTGACGGAAATCTGATACGTTCTTTACTCTCTCATTTCTTCGCTTGGGTGTCCACCCAGTTTGGGCGCACTATTCAGGCCGTCCAGTGCGACAACGGACGTGAGTTTGACAACTCTATGTTCCATCACTTCCTTCTTACTCACGGTGTTCAGTTGCGCATGTCATGCCCGTACACTTCCACACAGAATGGCAAGGCCAAACGCATAATTCGTACCACTAACGATGTCATGTGTTCCCTCATGTTTCAGGCCTCCATTCCTCCTCGATATTAGGCGGAGGCTCTTCACACCACTACTTATCTCATTAATCGCCTTCCTACTAAACGATTAGTGCTTCCACTCCTCACTTTGCTTTGTTCGGCACTGTTAGACACTGTGATTATGTGTGTGTCACAGGGGCATATTAGTCATTAGTGAGGGATTAGGGTTAGGGGTAGTTTAGTTATTTTCCCCTCCTAATCCCTCTATATAATCAGACTTGTACCTAAGTATTATTATCATCTAATACATCCCACTATTTCTCCTCTAATATGGTATCAGCTAGGTAATCAAGGATTAGGGCTTAACCCTAATCCTCCTCCCCTGATGGTTGCACCGCCGCCACAGCCCCTCCACAGCGCCCCGCCGCCGCAGCCCTCCCTCTGCGAACCGCCGCCGCAGCCCTACCCCAGCCCGGCACCTCCAGGGCCGCCCAACGCCTTCGTGCGCCGCCGCCCAGCCCGCCGACCCCCAACCCCAAGCCGGCAGCGCTGCCACCGCCCTCCGCCCGCGTCGTGCCGGACGGCAGCGCCTCAGACCGAGCGCCCTACCCCCCCCTGCCCGCGGGAGGCGGCCGCCTGCCGTCTGCCCTGCTGGTCTGCCACACGAGGTGCCCCAATCGCCACCGCCGCTGCAGCGCCTCTAGCCCACGCATTTGCGCCGCCCGACAGGGCCGCCGCCGCCGCCGGCGCGTCTCTAGCCCGCGCAGCCGCGCCCTGGGCCGCAGCGCTCTGGGCTGCCGCCGGATCTGCGCCCGGGCCGCCCGATTTCGGGCAGAGCCAGCGTACGCCCGGGCCGCCCGGGTCTGGGCTTGAATGGCAGGCGCCCAAGGGTGCCGCCACCGCCTCGGGGAGGGCTGGCGTGGCCGCCACCACCCCCTGGCCAGATGCCGCCGCGTCACCACCCTGGGCCACCGCGCAGCCGCATCTGGCCGACGCCGGCGCTCTTGCAGCCCCCACCGCCCATCCAGCCCCCAGCGCTGCCACCCCTCGAGCCGGGCTCGCTGCTGCCGTCTGGCCCGCCGTCGTCGCCTCTGCAGCACCCCACGACAGCGCCGCTGCTTGGCCCGCAGCAGCTGCAGCCGCCCCTTGGGCCGCCGGCCCTGCAGCCCCCCACAACGGCGCCGCCTGGCCCGCAGCCGCCGCCGGCCCCTGGCCCACAGCCGCTGGTGTATCTGGATCGGCTGTTGCCTACTCGCTTGGCACGACCGTCGAGGGTCCACGCGTGTTGTCTTCCTTCCCGACGCCGCCACCGCAGGGGCATGTCGCGACCCGTTCAACACCGTCGATCTACCTGCGGGGTCTCACGCCGTCTGGCCCTGACTGGGTGGTGGACTCCGGTGCCTCGTACCACACCACCCCTGACGTTGGTATCCTCTCCTCTACCCGCTCTTCCCGTCCCTCTGATCCTTCATCTATCGTTGTTGGGAATGGGTCGACTCTCCCAGTCACCTCAGTAGGTGACTCGGGTTCGCCGGATTCGTTTCAGCTACGTGATGTTCTTGTTGCCCCTGACATCATTCAACATCTTCTTTCCGTTCGTCGTTTTACTACTGACAACCATGTTTCCCTTGAGTTTGATCCTTATGGTATAACTGTGAAGGATCTTACTACTCAACGCTTTCTTTTTCGCTGTGATAGTACGGGTCCCCTGTACACGATGCGTATTCCTGCTTCCGCTCCGCCTCTTGCCCTGACTACGACAGCATCTTCGACCATTTGGCATCGTCGGCTTGGCCACCCCGGTGTTGATGATATGTCAAAGTTGTCTAGTAGTTCAGCGATTTCGTGTACTCGGGGTACTCATGAGTCTCTTTGCCATGCTTGCCAGTTGGGTCGCCATGTTCGACTTCCTTTTCCGCACTCTGTCACTCGTGTCGAGCACACATTTGATTTAATTCATTGTGATCTTTGGACTTCACCTGTTCTTAGTGTCTCTAGATGCAAGTATTACTTGGTGGTCGTGGATGATTTTTCGCACTATTCGTGGACTTTTTCCTTGCGACAGAAGTCTGATACTTTCGGTACTCTAACTCACTTCTTCGCTTGGGTGTCCACCCAGTTTGGGCGCACGATTCGTGCGGTCCAGTGCGACAACGGGCGCGAGTTTGATAACTCTACGTTCCGTGACTTTCTGCTTTCTCGCGGTGTTCAGTTACGCATGTCATGTCCGTACACTTCCCCCCAGAACGGCAAGGCCGAGCGCATGATTCGGACCACCAACGATGTCATGCGCTCCCTGATGTTTCAGGCTTCTACCCCTGCTCGCTACTGGGCGGAGGCACTTCACACTGCCACCTACCTCATTAATCGCCTTCCTACTAAGGCGATTAGTGCTCCCACCCCTCACTTCGCTTTGTCCGGCACCCACCCTCTTTACGACCATCTTCGGGTCTTCGGGTGCGCTTGCTACCCGAACCTCTCTACCACAGCTCCCCATAAGCTTGCGCCTCGTTCGACTCAATGTGTTTTCCTTGGGTACTCACCTGACCATAAGGGGTACAGGTGCCTTGACCCCACCACCCGTCGTATCTTGATCTCCCGACACGTCTTCGACGAGTCTTCCTTTCCCTTTTCCACCCCGTCCTCTGACTCCGTCGCTGAGTTGGATTCCCTCTTCTCTACTGACCCCGAGGCCGCTCCTGTACAGCGACCTTGTCGGTTACCTCTTGCAGGTTACCCACCCACTACGCCACACACGACTTCGGCGTCTTCCACGCCACCTGCTATGCCTTACGTGGCCCCGGCGTCCCTGACGCCACTTGCTGCGCCACGCGCGGCACCGGCGTCCCTGACGCCACCGGCTGCGCCACGCGCGGCCTCGGCGCCCCCGACGTCACCCACTGCAGCACGCGTGGCCCCGGTGTCCCCGACGACGCCTGCTGCGCCAAGCGCGGCCTCTGTGTCCCCGACGTCGACTACTACGCCACGCACGGCCTCAGCTTCCCCGACATCACCTGCAGCAAGCCCCACGTCACCAGACGCACCAGGAGCAGCACCGACGACGACTTCTCGCTTCGCCGACCCCGTACTTGCCTACCAGCGACGAGCACGGGGGGCGGCCCTACTCCAGCTGCACCACGTGTGGCCCCGAGACGAGAGAAGGTCGTTGTACCCGAGCGCCCGGTGTACAACCCTCCTCTTCTCCACAGGGATCCTGGTCACGTCCACCCGATGGTGACTCGACGTGCATCCGGGTGTCTTCGTCCAGTTCAGCGCTTCACCGGAGCTGCCTTCTCGTCGACGACTTCTCCACCGACCGACTCTTCTTCGATATCACCCATACCTACTTCCGTGCGTAGCGCCCTCGCCGACCCTCACTGGCGCCGCGCTATGGAGGAAGAGTATGAGGCTCTGCTTGCCAACCGGACCTGGGACCTGGTTCCCCGTCCTGGTCGTGGCAATGTTGTCACAGGCAAGTGGGTGTTCACGCACAAGAAGGTGGACGGTACCTTGGAGAGGTACAAGGCTCGGTGGGTACTCCGGGGTTTCACTCAACGCCCTGGAGTCGACTACGACGAGACCTTCAGCCCGGTGGTAAAGCCGGCGACGGTTCGTACCGTTTTGTCGCTGGCTCTTTCACGTTCTTGGCCTGTCCACCAGTTGGACGTCAAGAATGCCTTCCTCCACGGTATACTGACCGAGACAGTGTACTGCAGTCAGCCGGCAGGGCTTGTTGATTCAGCTCACCCAGACATGGTCTGTAAGCTGAACAAATCCCTATACGGACTGAAGCAGGCACCGCGAGCCTGGTATAGCCGGTTCGCCTCCTTCTTAGTCTCACAGGGGTTCGTCGAAGCTAAGTCGGACACTTCGCTGTTTGTCTATCGACGTGACAGTGACGCTGCTTACCTCCTACTGTACGTCGATGACATTGTACTAACAGCGTCTAGTCCGGCTCTGCTTCGGCGCACCATTTCTGCTTTACAGCAGGAGTTCGCTATGGACCTGGGCCGTCTTCACCACTTCCTGGGCATTGCGGTCGAGGACCGACCAGGCGGCTTATTCCTTCACCAGCGACAGTACTGCTTGGATATCCTCCAGCGAGCGGGCATGACTGAGTGCAAGCCTTGCTCCACTCTAGTGGATACTCAGGCAAAGCTCTCCGCTACCGACGGGACACCCGTCTCTGACCCCACTACTTACAGGAGTCTTGCAGGTGCTCTTCAGTACCTCACCTTCACCAGGCCGGATATCTCGTATGCAGTTCAACAGGTGTGCCTCCACATGCATGACCCGAGGGAGCC
The DNA here is from genome assembly GCA_030760725.1 of Neostapfia colusana. NCBI lineage: Eukaryota > Viridiplantae > Streptophyta > Magnoliopsida > Poales > Poaceae > Neostapfia > Neostapfia colusana. Next base: position 47,424,259 of record JASWHV010000020.1, read on the forward strand.
GCACCTCACCACTGTGAAGCGGATTCTTCGGTACCTACGAGGTACTCTCGACTACGGCCTCCTCCTTCGACGTGACACGGCCTCCGAGCTGGTCGTGTACACCGATGCTGACTGGGCAAGCTACCCGGACACACGACGTTCTACTTCTGGGTACGCCATCTTCCTGGGCGGTAACCTCGTCTCCTGGTCCTCGAAGCGACAGCCCGTGGTGTCGCGTTCAAGTGCTGAGGCGGAGTATCGCGCCGTGGCTAACGGCGTAGCTGAGGCCTCCTGGCTCCAGCAGTTGCTTCAGGAGCTCCACACTTCCGTCGCCAGGAGCACCCTCATCTACTGCGACAACGTCAGCGCCGTGTACCTCTCCACCAACCCGGTCCAGCATCAGCGCACGAAACATGTGGAGATCGACCTCCACTTTGTTCGTGAGCGGGTTGCACGCGACGAGATTCGGGTACACCATGTCCCGACGACGACGCAGTTCGCCGACATCTTCACGAAGGGCCTCCCGTCGTCGCTGTTCTCCGAGTTTCGGTCCAGTCTCAACATCTGCAGTGGCTAGATGTTGTGACTGCGGGGGGGTGTTAGACACTGTGATTATGTGTGTGTCATAGGGGCATATTAGTCATTAGTGAGGGATTAGGGTTAGGGGTAGTTTAGTCCTTTTCCCCTCCTAATCCCTCTATATAATCAGACATGTATCTCAGTATTATTATCATCTAATACATCCCACTATTTCTCCTCTAATAGGCACCACTCCTCTTTACGACCACCTTCGAGTGTTGTTGGCAATTCCTCTCTCAGGTGTGTTCACTCCAACTCACAAAGACTGAAAGATTATTTTGTTGCGCATTGTGAACCAGTTCATAGTCATCGGTTCCTAGATTACACGATCACTACTAACTAACTCCTGCCATGCAGGGATAACTACTGACTAACTCCTGCCATGCAGGGTCAACTGCTGAACCGGTTTAGGACAAGTTTAGACCACTATTTGGTCAGTTCTAGAAATTGTCGACTGAAAAACTTCAGTCTTGAGCAAATAAACACTAGACTTAACTGCTACATTTCTCCCCCTTAAGTCTTGTGTTTCAGCTTGGACTTGATCTGAGTCAGTCCAATTCTATCACACAGCTCCTTGAATCTGACTCTTCCCAGAGCCTTTGTTCCAATGTCGGCTAGTTGGTCCTTGGTGTTGACAAACTCTGCATTGATATTCCCTTCCTCCACACATTGTCTGACAAAGTGATAACGAACTCCTATGTGCTTACTGCGCTCATGAAAAACTGGGCTTTTCATCAGAGCCAGAGCAGACTTGTTATCAACCCTCAGCTCCACTTGACTTCCTCCTTCCTAGTAGCCATGCCAGCCACAGTCCTTGGGTGGAAGCACTTGTTACAGCCGCATACTCTGCCTCACATGAAGACATTGCACAACCTTTCGCTTGAGTGAATGCCAGCTTATTAGACTTGTTCCAAGAAAAAACAGAACTCCTAAAGTGTTGTGACTTGTATCAATATCACCAGCATAATCACTGTCACAATAGCCAATTAGCCTTGCTCCCCCTGAACCTCTCTTATAGAAACACCCATACTCCATTGTCCCTGCAACATAGCGCAGTACTCTCTTCATGGCTCCCATGTGTTCAGAAGTTGGCTTCTGCATATACCTGCTGAAGTATCCAACCACAAAACTCATATCAAACCGGGTGTGGACTAAATATCGAAGGCTGCCAATCAACCTTCGGTACAGAGTTCCATCCTCCTCCTCCCCTTCACTGTTGCGGCTTAATTTGAGGTGCTGCTCCATTGGAGTTTGTGAAGGGTTGCAGTCTGCCATGCCTCTAACCTGTAATATCTTTTGTGCATAGTGTGTTTGGCATAGAGCAATTCCTTCTGAGCTTTGTTGTACCTTAAGTCCGAGATAGAATGTCAACAACCCAAGATCAGCCATCTTGAACTGCATCTTCATCTCTTTCTTGAACCTCAGAATTTCTTCAGGAACTATCCCTGTGATCGGCAAGTTATCAACATAAACTCCTACTATGAGCTTACCCCCACTTCCTGTTCTGCAGTAAATGGCATGTTCATGTTGGCTTTGCTGAAAACCAAGCTTCCTTAGAGTGTTGTCCATAGAGCGCACGATGAAGCCGTAGCACTTTATCTTCCTCACCAGGGACCACAAACCCTTTTGACTGATGAACATACACTTTTTCAGCAAGTTCACCGAAACGCTGTCTTAACGTCCATATGATGGACTGCCCAGCCATCATCTGCTGCAAGAGCAAGTATCAGCCGTATTGACTCTATACGAGCAACAGGAGCATATACCTCTTCAAAGTTGACCCCTGGTTCTTGGACATAGCCTCTGGCCACAAGACGTGCCTTGTGCTTCACAACTGCTCCTGATTCATCTCTCGACCTTGAAGATCCACTTGAGGCTGATTGCACGATGACCCTTTGGCAGAACAGCTAACTCCCATGTTTGATTATCTTGAATGGAGTCCATCTCTTCCTTCATTGCCTTGCGCCAGGAATCGCTCTTCTCAGCTTCAAAGAAAGTCTATGGCTCCCCTTCTGCTGCCAACTAAAGTTCCTCCTGAACTCTTGGAGGACGTTCATGTGATCTTTGAGCCAACTGCCACAAAACACGTTATGGAGCAGGCTCTCCAGAGCCTATAACATTGTCAATGCGACGATAGCTGATCGGGGACTCATCATGAAAGGCGTCCAGACGATCCACATCGTCATTGAGCTGTGACACAAACTCAGGAGCTTCTAGAGCTTCTGGAGTTGGAGTTCTTGGTTCAGGTTGATGGTCCCCCTGGCATGGAGAAGGAGCTCGGACAGAAACTGGTGATTCTGCCCTTTCTTCTTGGGCAGCCGGCACACCCACTGTATAGAACTTTACTGAAAAATCCTGCTGCAATGTTGTGCCTTCCTCTTCTTTCTTCCAGTTCCAGCCTCTGTCCTCATCAAAGACTACGTCTCTGGATACACTTACACTCCATGTGGCTGGATTGAGCAGCTTGTAGGCTTTGGCCCCTTCTGAATAGACAATGAACACCATGGGGTGACTTCTATCTTCTAGCTTCTTTAGCCCTGGTCTTTTGTCCTTGACAAATACCAAGCAACCAAAAACCTAGAGAAACCTCACAGGTGGCTTCCTCCCATAGTAGGCTTCATAGGGTGTCATCCCATCCAGAGCTCTAGTGGGGGCTCTATTCAGCAAGAACACGGCTGTGCTAACAGCTTATCCTCAGTAGCATGCTGGCATGCCTCTCTCCTTGAGCAGAGCTCTTGCAGTAGCAAGAATTGACTGATTCCTCCTTTCCACCACTCCATTTTGCTGTGAAGTATACGGAGCAGAGAAGTGCCTCTGAATCCCCTCATCTGCACAATAAGCGGCAAATTCTCTTGCTGTGAATTCCCCTCCATTGTCAGTCCTTAGCACCTTCAGTGGCCTTCCAACCTCCTTCTCAATCATTGCCTTGACTCTTTTGATGGCCTCTGCAGCATCACTCTTGGCTGTAATCACGCAGACCCACATGAACCTTGTGGCATCATCCACAAGAAGGAGAAAGTAGCGTCACCCACCCAGCGTCGCTGGAGTAATTAGCCCACAAAGGTCCCCATGGACCAGTTCCAGTGGTGCATTAGCTCGGTACTTGGCCTTGACTGGAAATGGCACTTGGCGCTGTTTAGTGATGATGCAGGTATCACATATTGCTTTCTCTACTATCTCTGGCATCCATGTCACCATCTCACAACGGCAGAGCATGCACAGCGCGTCATAGCCTATATGGCCATACCGAGCATGCCAACCCTCTGTCTCGCTCGGGTGACGCAAACTGAGACATATGTCATGTCTGACATCCGACTATAGTATATACAGCCAGTTTGGTCCACGACTGATCTTCGCAAGAAGACGCTGTCGTTGATCCCAAATGTGCAGTATGCCTTCTGCAATCTGAACCTTGCAGCCATTCTCATCAAGCTGTCCAACTGAGATTATGCTGTTCCTAAGCTTTGGGATGAAGAGAACCCCGCCGAGCTTGACTTCTTCTCATGTCTTGCCCATGAACTTCACCACACCACGACCTTGGATCTACACCAAAGATCCATCACCAAATCTAGCTGTGCCCTGCACTAAGCGATTAAGGTTTGAGAAGACTTCAGCCCTTCGTGTCATATGGCTTGTTGCACCAGTGTCAAGGTACCAGCCCTTGACATACTCATCCATGTCAGTGGCGTTGAAGTAGGCTTGTTGCACCAGTGTCAAGGTACCAGCCCTTGACATACTCATCCATGTCAGTGGCGTTGATGTACGCATGGGTATCTGGCTCTTGGAGATGAAGCTCCTCCTGTGGCGATGATGTGGTGATCATCTGATCTTCTTCCTGTGCCATCAGGAGAGCCTCCTCCTCGTGCTGATTCAGATGAGACTGTTGTGACTGCTCCTTACGGGGTGCATGGCAACCCCTTGCCCAGTGCCCCCTTTTGCCGCAATTATGGCAGGTATCCTTCTCATCCTTCCCCTTCTTCTTTCTCTGACCTCGAGGGCGATTCTTGGATCCGCCCTTGCCGATCCAGGGCTTGGAAGTGCCATCTGCACTCTACTTCTCCTTCATTCGCACCTGCCACTGCTCCTCTGTGAGCAACAACTTGCCGCCAGCTGCTGGAGCGTCGTCGTCTCCTCTGCCTTCAACCACCCTCAGGCGGCCTGTAATCTCTTCATTTGACATATTTGAGATGTCAAGCGAGATTCAATGGAGACAGCGACGGGCACGAACTTCTTGGGCACAACTTGTAGGTACTTGGCAGCCACCTTGCGTGGCTCTGGATCTCCAAGAATCTCCAGTAAATCATTCAGTGTTTCTCCATCCTAAAAACTGGTGTTCTCATACTGCCTCCGCACTCGCTGCGCCGCCGCCATGCGGGCTCGGTCTAATTGGAAGGAAAAAGTTGTCTCCATTAACCTCACAAAAGATACATATAGGGTACATACTCATAAGTACTAAAATGCCCCTGAATACACAATAGTCTAACACCCCCCGCAGTCTCAACATCTAGCCATGACAGATGTTGAGACTGGACCGAAACTCGGTGAACACCGACGAAGGCAGACTCTTCGTGAAGATGTCGGTGAACTGCGACGACGTCGGAACGTGCAGAACTGGAACCTCCCCGAGAGCCACCCGCTCACGAACAAAGTGAAGATCAATCTCCACGTGCTTCGTGCGCTGATGCTGCACTAGGTTGGTGGAGAGGTAGACGGTGTTGACGTTGTCGCAGTAGACCAACGTACTCCAGGCGAGGGGGGAGTGGAGCTCCTGAAGAAACTGCTGAAGCCAGGAGGCCTCAGCCACGCCGTTGGCCACGGCGCGATACTCCGCCTCAGCACTCGAGCGGGACACCATGTGCTGCCGCTTCGAGGACCAGGAGACGAGGTTGTCGCCCAGGAAGACGGCGTAGCCAGAGGTGGACCGACGGGTATCCGGACAACCTGCCCAGTCAGCGTCGGTGTAGACGACCAACGCGGAAGCAGAGTCACGTCGCAGAAGAAGGTCGTAGTCGTGGGTGCCCCGCAGGTAACGGAGGACCCGCTTCACCACCGTGAGATGCGGCTCCTGCGGATCATGCATGTGGAGACACACCTGCTGAACCGCGTAGGAGATGTCCGGTCTGATGAAGGTGAGGTACTGCAAGGCACCGGCAAGACTCCTGTAAGAGGTGGGATCAGCGACAGGAACGCCGTCGGCCGAGGACACCTTCGCCTGAGTGTCCACCGGAGTGGAGCACGGCTTGCAATCAGCCATGCCCGCTCTCCCGAGGATGTCGAGGCAGTACTGGCGTTGGTGGAGGAACAGAGCGTTCGGTCGGTGCTCGACCGCAACACCTAGGAAGTGGTGGAGCTGGCCAAGGTCCTTCATCGCGAACTCCCGCTGCAGGGCGGAGATCGTGCACTGAAGGAGAGCCGGACTTGACGCCGTGAGGACAATGTCGTCCACGTACAGGAGGAGGTAGACAGTGTCACCCTCACGCCTGTAGACGAAGAGCGAAGTGTCTGACTTGGCCTCGACGAAGCCGAGCAAGACCAGGAAGGAGGCGAACCGGCTGTACCAAGCTCGAGGCGCCTGCTTCAGCCCGTACAGGGACTTGTTCAGCCGGCAGACCATGCCTGGACGGGCTGAATCAACGAACCCTGTCGGTTGACTGCAGTACATCGTCTCCATCAGCGTCCCGTGGAGGAAGGCGTTCTTGACGTCCAGCTGGTGGACAGGCCAAGAACGCGACAGAGCCAGCGACAGAACAGTACGAACCATCGCCGGCTTCACCACCGGGTTGAAGGTCTCGTCGTAGTCGACGCCGGGGCACTACGTGAAACCGTGAAGAACCCACCGTGCCTTGTACCTCTCCAGAGACCCATCCGCCCTCTCCTTATGCGTGAACACCCACTTGCCCGTGACAACATTGCCAAGACCAGGACGGGGAACAAGGTCCCAAGTCCAGTTGGCAAGCAGGGCCGCATACTCTTCTTCCATAGCCCGACGCCAATGAGGATCGGCGAGGGCGCTACGCGCAGAAGAGGGGATAGGCGAGATGGGTGACGGGGCAGGAGGTGGGGGGTTGACGACGAGAGGACGACCCCGGAGAAACGCTCCACCGGCCAGAGAACCCCAGCGGCCCATAGGGTCACCATCGGGTGAACATGACGGCGGTCCCGATAGAGCAGTGGAGGGTGGTACACCGAAGGCTCGGGGCGGGAAGTGGCTGGAGCACCAACCCGCGCTCGTCGCTGATAGACAAGAGCGGGGTCGGCGTACCGCGCCACAGGAGCCGCGCGTGGTGCAGTAGTCGACGTCAGGGACGCCGAGGCCGCGCACGGCGCGACTGCTGGTGTCGGGGACGTCGAGGCCGCGCTCGGCGCAGCAGGCGTCGGCAGGGACGCTGGAACCACGCTCGGCGCAGCAAGCGTCATCGGGGACGTCGGGGCCACGCGTGGCGCAGCGGGCGATGCCGGGGACACCGGGGCCGCACAGGGCGCAGCTGGCGGCATCAAGGACGTCGATGCCGCGCGTGGCGCAGCAAGTGGTGTCAGGGACGTCGGTGCCACATAAAGCACAACAGGTGGCGTGGAAGATGCCGAAGCTGCGCGTGGCGTAGCGGGGGAGGGGGGCTGCAAGAGGTAACTGACAAGGTCGCTGTACAGGAGCGGCCTCGGGGTCAGTAGAGAAGAGGGAATCCAACTCAACGACGGAGTCAGAGGACGGGGTGGAAAAGGGAAAGGAAGACTCGTCGAAGACGACGTGTCGGGAGATCAAGATACGACGGGTGGTGGGGTCAAGGCACCTGTACCCCTTATGGTCAGGTGAGTACCCAAGAAAAACACACTGAGTCAAACGAGGCGCAAGCTTATGGGGAGCCGTGGCGGAGAGGTTAGGGTAGCAAGCGCACCCGAAGACTCGAAGGTGGTCGTAGAGAGGAGGGGTGCCGAACAAAGCGAAGTGAGGGGTGGGAGCACTAATCGCCTTAGTAGGAAGGCGATTAATGAGGTAGGTGGCGGTGTGGAGCGCCTCCGCGCAGTAGCGAGCAGGGGTAGAAGCCTGAAACATCAGAGAGCGCATGACATCGTTGGTGGTCCGAATCATGCGCTCAGCCTTGCCGTTCTGGGGAAGTGTATGGGCAAGACATACGCAACTGAACACCGCGAGAAAGCAGAAAGTCACGAAACGCAGAGTTATCAAACTCGCGCCCGTTATCGCACTGGACCGCACGGATCATGCGCCCATACTGGGTGGACACCCAAGCGAAGAAGTGAGAAAAAGTGTCGAACGTATCAGACTTCTGTCGCAAGGGAAAAGTCCACGAATAGTGCGAAAAATCATCAATGACCACCAAGTAGTACTTATATCCAGAAACACTAAGAACAGGTGAAGTCCAAAGATCACAGTGAATCAAATCAAAGATGCGCTCGGCACGAGTGACTGAATGCGAAAAAGAAAGTCAAGCGTGGCGACCCAACTGACAAGCATGGCAAAGAGATTCATGAGTACCCCGAGTACACGAAATCACTGAACTACCAGACAACTTCGACATAGCATCAACACCGGGCTGGCCAAGCCGACGATGCCAAATGGTCGAAGAGGTTGTCGTAGTCAGGGCAAGATGCGGAGCGGAAGCAGGAAGACGCATCGTGTACAGGGGACCCGTACTCTCACAGCGAAAGAGAATGCGTCGAGTAATAAGATCCTTCACAGTTAAACCATAAGGATCGAACTCAATGGAAACATGGTTGTCAATAGTAAAACGACGAACGGAAAGGTGTTGAATGATGTCAGGAGCAACAAGAACATCACGTAGCTGAAATGAATCCTGCGAACCCGAGTCACCTACTGAGGTGACTGGAAGAGCTGACCCATTCCCAACAACGATAGATGAAGGATCAGAGGGACGGGAAGGGCGGGTAGAAGAGAGGATACCGAAGTCAGGGGTGGTGTGGTACGAGGCACCGGAGTCCACCACCCAATCAGGGCCAGACGGCGTGACACCCCGCAGGTAGACTGACGGTGTAGAACGGGTCGCGACATTGCCCCGGCGGTGGCGGTGCCGGGAAGGAAGACAACACGCTCAGACCCTCGACGGTCGTGCCAACAGAGTAGGCAACAGTCGATCTAAGGACACCAGCCGATGGCGGCCGAGTACCCTATGGCGATGATCGGGACTGAACAGGAAACAACGGTCGCACGTCACGAGGCGAGGCCGCGGCGGGCCAAGGTGGCGCGGTCGAGCCGGCGGCGGCTCAAGACGGCAGCACGGCGTACGGCGGCGTCGGCTGCCAGGTTAGAGCCGGTGATGACCGGATGTGGGCCGGTGGTGGCGGCCGAGGCGAGGCGGCGGCGGCCCTCAGTGGCGCGGCGGCGTACGAAGGCGGCTGCGGCCGGATCAGAGCCGGCAACAACCGGAGTTGGGCCGGCGAGGCAGTGACAGCCCACAGGGACGTCGCCGAGCCGGCGGCGGCCACAGGGGCGAGGCGGCGGCAGCCGAGGGTGGCGGCACAGCCCACGCGTCCGGCAGCGAAGCGGCCCGGGCGGGCGGCGGCAGCGTGATGTAGGCGGCGCCTAGCGGCGGCCGGATCTGACCACCAGGCGGCGGTGGCGGCGCAGCCCATGTGGCCCAGGCGGACGGCGACGGCGTGGATGGTGACGCAGTGGTGGCCCAGGGCGGCGCTGGTGAGGTGCCGGCGGCCCAGGGCGGCGCTGCCGAGCTGGCGGCGGCCGACCCCGAGGGCGGGGCGGCCACACGCGGAGCTGGCGAGGCGACCGTGGCCCAAGGCGGTGCGACCCAGCAAGCGGCGGCCGACCCCGAGGGCAGGGCAGCGGCGGCGGAGGCAGAGAGAGGGAAGGAAAGAGGGGCGAGGGCCAGCGGCAGCGGCCCGCGCTCAGGAGATGGCGGCACAGGCGAAACGGCGGCGGGCAGCGCAGCAACGTTGACGGAGGGAGGGAAGGAAGGAGGGCAGGGGCCAGCGGCGCGTCGGCGGGCGGCGGCTTCGGCCCGCTCGGCTGCATTTCGGGAGAGAGAAGAGAGAGAGTGTCTGATACCAAATTGGAAGGGAAAAGTTGTCTCCATTAACCTCACAAAAGATACATATAGGGTACATACCCATAAGTACTAAAATGCCACTGAATACACAATAGTCTAACAGGTCTGATCCGAGCCGAGATGCCTCCAGCTGCTCCCAAGCAGCCTTGGCAGAAGACTTCGCTGCAAGGATGGAGGCCATCTCGAGGGGGACGCCGCGGAGTAAGGCCTCCATGGCCATCTGATCCTCCACTTCATTGTCAGTCCCATCCTTGATGGCAGTCCACATCCCCCTTGCGCGGAGCATGACACGCATCATGGACGACCAATCTGTATAATTTGTCTTAGTAAAGGGGATTGCCAACTCACCTCCCTCACTACTCGCACCGGTGCAGCGCTCGTCTCTCTATAGCCTGAGCGCCTGCGGCGGCGAACAGGAGAAGGTGACGGTGGCCTCCTTCTTGGCGATCTCAATCCCTAGGGCGGAGCAGCTGCACCAACTGCAGCGCCATTAGCAGCAGGGGGTGGAGAACGTGGGGAAGACGCCATGTCGAAGAAGGCAACGTGGCTCTGATATCAATTGTTGGCAATTCCTCTCCCAGGTGTGTTCACTCCAACTCACAAAGACTGAAAGATTGTTTTGTTGCGCACTGTGAACCAGGCGTTGTGCCTTCTTATTTATAATGAAAACTGAGAACCAGGTCATAGTCATCGGTTCCTAGATTACAGGATCACTACTAACTTCTGCCATGTAGGGATAACTACTGACTAACTCCTGCCATGCAGGGTCAACTGTTGAACCGGTTTAGGACCAGTTCAGACCACTACTTGGTCAGTTCTAGAAACTGTTGACTGATAAACTTCAGTCTTATTACATAGCAAATAAACACTAGACTTAACTGCTACAAGTGTTTGGGTGCGCTTGCTATCCTAACCTTTCCGCCACAGCTCCTCATAAGCTCGCGCCTCGCTCGACTCGGTGTGTCTTCCTCGAGTACTCCCCTGATCATAAAGGGTATTGGTGTCTTGACCTTGCTACCCGTCGTATCTTGGTCTCTCGACACGTAATCTCTGACGAGTCCTCCTTCCTGTTTTCTACCTCGACCTCTGATTTTGCCACCGAGTTGGATTCCCTTTTCTCTACTGACATCGAGGCCGCTCCTATACAGTGACCTTTTTTCACATTTTAAAAGTTACCCACTCGTTGAGCCACGCGCGGCTTCGGCACCCACGACGCCATCTGCTGTGCCTTGCGTTGGCCCGACACAATCGACGCCGTCGGCTGCACATTGTGCCGTTCCGACGTCACCCGCTGCGCCACGTGCAGCACCGGTGTCTCTGACATCACCCGCTGCGCCACGCGTGGCACCGGCATCTCCGACGTCGTCCGCTGCGTCACGTGCAGCCCCGGCGTCCCCGACGTCGCCTGCTGCGCCACGCGTGGCCCCAGCGTTCCCAACGTCACCCGTTGCTTCACGTGCAACCTCAGCGTCCCCGATGTCGTCACGCGCGGTCTCAGCATCACCCTCTGCGCCACGCGCGGCACCGGCGTCTCCACCTTCGACTGCTGTGCCACGCGTCGCCTCGGTACCGCGGTACGCCGACCCCGCCCTTGTCTATCAGCGACGAGCGCGGGTTGGCGTTCCGACCTCCTCCCTCACCGAGCCCCCGGTGTACCACCCCCCACTGCTCCACCGTGACCCCTGTCACGTTCATCCGATGGTGACCCGACGTGCCGTTGGGGTCCTCCGGTCAGTGGAGCGGTTCTCCGGGGTTGTCCTCTCCTCAACGACTTCTCCACCGCCTGCCTCCTCACCCATCTCGCCTATCCCCTCCTCTGTCCGTAGCGCCCTCGTCGATCCTCACTGGCATCGGGCTAAGGAGAGGAATATGCGGCCCTGCTTGCTAACCGGACCTGGGATTTGGTTCTCCGTCCTGGTCGTGGCAATATTGTCACGGGCAAGTGGGTCTTCACGCATAAGAGGGAGGCGAATGGGTCTCTGGAGAGGTACAAGGCCCGGTGGGTTTTTCGGGGCTCCACTCAACGCCCCGGTGTTGACTACGATGAGACCTTCAGCCCGGTAGTGAAGCCGACGACTGTTCAGACCGTTCTGTCGCTGGCTCTCTCACGTTCTTGGCCGGTCCACCAGTTGGACGTCAAGAACGCCTTCCTCCACGGCACGCTGACAGAGACGGTGTACTGCAGTCAGCCGACAGGGTTCGTCGATTCAGCTCGTCCAGACATGATCTGCCGGCTGAATAAGTCTATGTATGGTCTGAAGCAGGCACCTCGGGCTTGGTACAGCCGGTTTGACTCCTTCTTGGTACTCACTTGGCTTCGTCGAGGCCAAGTCGGACACCTCACCCTTCATTTACAGGCGGGAGGGTGACACTGTGTACCTCCTCCTGTACGTCGACGACATCGTCCTCATCGCCTCCAGTCCGGCTCTCCTTCAGCGTACGGTCTCCGTTCTGCAGCGGTAGTTCGCGATGAAGGACCTGGGTCAGCTTCACCACTTCCTGGACGTTACCGTCGAGCACCGCCCGGGCAGTCTGTTCCTTCACCAGCGACAATACTGCATGGACATCCTCCAGCGAGCGGGCATGGCTGACTGCAAGCCGTGCTCCACTCCGGTGGATACCCAGGCGAAGGTCTCCTCCGTCGACGGCACCCCTGTTATTGATCCCACCTTCTACAGGAGTCTTGCAGGTGCTCTTCAGTACCTCACCTTCACTCGGTCGGACATCTCCTACGCGGTTCAGCAGGTGTGTCTTCACATGCATGATCCGTGGGAGCCGCATTTCACCGCTGTGAAGCGGAACTTTCGGTACCTGCGCGGCTCTCTCGACTACGGCCTCCTCCTTTGGGGTGATTCGGCTTCTGAGTTGGTCGTCTACACCGATGTTGACTGGGTGGGTTGCCTGGATACCCGTCTGCCTACCTCTGGCTACGCCGTCTTCCTGGGCGGCAACCTCGTCTCCTGGTCCTCGAAGCGGCAGCCCGTGGTGTCGCGCTCGAGTGCTGAGGCAGAGTACCGCGTCGTGGCCAACGGCATGGCTGAGGCCTCCTGGCTTCAGCAGCTGCTTCAGGAGCTCCACTCCCTCGTCGTCCGGAGCACGTTGGTCTACTGCGACAACGTCAGCGCTGTCTACCTCTCCACCAACCCCGTCCAGCATCAGCGTACCAAGCATGTGGAGATTGATCTTCACTTTGTGCGTGAACGGGTTGCCATTGGCGAGGTCCGGGTCCTTCACGTCCGGACGACGACGCAGTTCGTCGACATCTTCACAAATGGTGTCCCTTCATCGTTGTTTTCTGAGTTACGGTCCAGTCTCAACATCGGTCGTGGCTAGATGTTGGAGCTGCAGGGGGTGTTGGACTGCTATATGTATGGGTGTGTGAGTGTGTTGGGCTAGGCCCATGTATCTGGCCCACTATGGCTATATGTACCCTTGACACCCCTAATGTAACCCTAATGCATTCTCACTCTTGGGTATAACAATTCTTGCATAGATAGTATTTACCATCACGGTGTAATTCTACATTTAAACTCCAATGACTGAATCATAAGATGCACATACTGACAATTTTCTAACCGCTCCATATGAATTGCACATACATGCCATACCACAGGACCAACACTAGAAAAAATGTATTAGCCATGTGTAACTGGTAGTAGAGATGCATATCAGGAAGAGATGGCTCCCAACCCTTCCCCTCCCAACACCTTCGTTCCCCTCCACGCCACACCGGTGCCCATGCCAGGTCCGGCGGCCACCACCCCAGCCGCGATGGCAACCTTCTTCCCCTCCCAGGTGTCGGTTTCCACCTCTTATCTCCCTAGACGGCGCCTTTCTTCTACCGTGGCCGTTCCAAGCAGGAGCGTTGGAGCGACAATAGTCCGGCAAGTTCCTTTGGCTCGCTATCAGCGCTGGGCCATACGCCTTCCTTTCAATGACGTGATGTTGTCGTCCTTGGCGTCAGTCTCCTCAGTGGTGTCAGCTACGGCGGGACTATGGTTGGCGCTTAGTCGGACCCCAGCTCAGCGCGGCCCAAAGCCTAACCATCCTCGACGAACTCCTGTTTGGCGTCCTGCTTTCCACGAGCTGGATCACACCTCAGCCTCTGACGCCGGTGGCTAGCTGAAGATGGAGTCTCGAAGCTCTCGATGACGCCACCTTAGGTCGAATCATCCTTTTCATCTGATGTTGGTTGATCTTGTCGTCAAGTGTTTCAACAGCTTTTCTCCAACACACCTTGCCTCACAGCGCCACCAGTGAACTAGGTGTTTCCGTTGTCGCCACCAATCTTTCCCATTTTTAGAGCACACAGGAAACGAATCCACAAATCATTATAGTATGATACTCTCATGAGTTGTTCTGATGTTATATTTTGTTTTATGGACATAAACTCATCAGCATTAGTGTAATAGTGCTCCTTCAAGATAATGTGACTTTGTAGACATGGTCGAGTATCTTGTGCCTTAACTATCACTGCTATCTACTGTGGAAACACTTTGCCGCAGTAATCACCCTATTGTTGTTTGAAACATTGGTATCGCTGGTGAGCCATATAGATTTTGGATAGAATCCAACATCAAATTACAAGAAATACCAACCTAATGCCAACATCATTTTACAACGGAAAATATCCTTAAGAAAATCGAGTGAAAACACAGTTGTGTGCCAAGACATGTAAAAGATTCTGTTTCAGCAGTTAGTGCTCACTCTCAAATACCCAAGCAGTAGTAACTAGTAGCTTCAGATTTTTTTTATGACAGCGCCATCAAAAAAACACGGAGGTGTAATAACTATAAAATTGAAAGAAGCAACATACCTCAAACATGTTCAAGTATCTGGTGAACAACAACGGAAGAAAATCATTCCAGTTCACTGAACTGGAATGTTTTATGGAGCGTGCTATGATGGAAGCCCATTGGATATCCCAGAAGTTACAATTTGTAACAGAATTCCATAAGTCAAGACACTGTACAATCCAATCACTATAATAATAAAAGATTAGTCGAAGGATAAAGTAACTCAGCTACATAACAGAGAAGGGAGATTATCGATCATATATGTGATTACATCGTAAAGTGACCCTGATTCCCTGAGTTTGCAGGAAGAAACAGCCTGAGAAATCCAACACCTTCAAATGCTGAGTTATGCCATGGATTTTCCAGCAAGGGCCTGTAGTTTCAATATAGTATGCGGTAAAGCACTTCAATGTCGGCAGCATTTCAAGCAGTTTCCAGTAATGGTGGTGAAAAATCAACCAGATGATTGGTGCTATTTTTTCAAATGCTCACAACAATAATGGTACGAAATGCATAGTACAACAAAAATCAAAAGGTGCAAACATAACAGTAAAACTGTTCATATGATGTTATGATCCCATGGATATCTCTCATTGGGTTCAGAATAAAAGCAAGTATAGTACATTGAAGGTCCACGGGTTTGTACGATATTGGCACTTGAGTCGCTAATCATGCACATGTTAAGAATCCATAATCTTCCATTTTTATCCTGTCGATCACCAAACTTGCATGGATGTGAGTATTCTCTGAAACTTGCAGTGACCTAGTAGGTCCTCAACATGAATAGGATTGGCAATTAAACCCCTAAACTTGTCAATGTTAAGCAAGCTTCTAGTCATCAAAGATAAAGAACAGTGGGAGTGCTCCCAAAGATATGAAAAGAAAGATTTGCTTAGGTGCAAGAAGTCGATCTATGGAACTTTACATTAATATTATGTTCACTGTAAAATTGAATCCATAATTATTTTTTTCTTATATATTATCCATTTTCCTTTGTTAAGCTTTGTTGTTCCAAATTGCAACAGCAACTAACTATCAATATGTAATATTTCAGTACTCTTCACCTACGCCCAAATGGTTAAATCATACCCTCCTAGCATTGCTGTTAGGTATGGTTACACTGAAGAAGCAGATATTTCCTCCCAGACTGAATTTGGAGGATCTTTGTATGCTTACATGTTTGGTGCTTATTGCACCCAACACACGTGGCAACCAACATGAGCTACAACATAACACATCAGAACCATATCAATTAAACCATTAGCAAACGGATTAAATGATGAACTGACCAGATGAAGAGAAGTAGAAGAATATAAGTGCCACAACGATGCAGGGGTCAATTTTTTTTCATCGCAAATGTTCTTAGACCCAGATCTGCTACTGCAAAAACGCTAATCTAGTCAGTGCCATCAGGCATGCAAATGTTACCTATACGTGCCATCACCATCAACATCATTAATATTTCCGTCAATATTTTTCCAAAATGGCCATTTTGCCCTCGCCTTCAACCTCACCATCTGTAGTTCAGCATACGCCAGGAGCCACAAGCCGAGTTCCAAGCCGTGAGCACCACACGCTGGGCGAGCAAGGTGTTGTGCACTGCAGGCAAGGTCCTGGAGCTGAGCTCCTGTTCGCTGAGCCATCGTGTGTCGCGTATGAGCTAACAGCCGCCTCCTTCTAGGGTGAGCTCCCTGCGCGGGCCGCCATACCTGGGCTCGAGGTCCATGACGGCTTAATTTGTCACCAAATCAGCCCTCTTGTGGCATATTGGCGCTCACCAGCGAGATACATGTAGTCACTGCCACCCTTGCCTACGAGCAAATTATAGCTTTTTGCAAACCGTATTGAGCTCGGTTGGGAACATAATGAGCAAACAATGGGGATTGATCTTGAATCATTGACCTGCAGACCGTATCAAACTTGATTGGGTGTACCATCAATTGAATCCATACCAAAGTGTATCCCTGGCTCAATCGGGCAAATTATTGCTGTTATCCATGACAATTTTCTATGTGATCCGCTGATGAGAAAAAGGCAGGGTCTCGTGGCTGTCCGTACGCCTGATTGTTGTGGCTCTTGTACGAAGCTTAGCGTAGGTTGGGTTTGGAATTTGGAAAGTGCTCAGGGAAGAACAAAGCTTAGCATAGGTTGTCTGTCATTGTTACTTCTAGTTTTCATTTTTTTCCCTTTTTTACAGAGAATGGAGGATTGGAGGAAGGACAACTATGTCTTTTCACATATCTGGTAAGCATTGACTGGTCAATAGTGACACATAGAGGTAGACTTTGCTCACTCAGTAGAATACATAGGATTAAGCCTATTGTGATGTCAGATCTCA
Organism: Neostapfia colusana; assembly: GCA_030760725.1. Lineage (NCBI taxonomy): Eukaryota > Viridiplantae > Streptophyta > Magnoliopsida > Poales > Poaceae > Neostapfia > Neostapfia colusana. The sequence continues at coordinate 47,440,989 of JASWHV010000020.1, forward strand.
GATTTGGGTTACCTGCAATGGCATACAGCTAACTATCCCATGATGCAACCTTGAGGGCCACCAGAATTCAGATGCAAATGAACAAACCGTTTTGAGATCTTTTGTGATGCTCACACCAAAAGGAATATGCCAAGTAAAATATAGCCAAATCATTCTGACTGGTAATGTTGATGTGATGATTAGTGCTGGAAGGAAGAAATTGGTTTCTTGGGTTTTCACGCCAGTGCTAAATACCAAGAGGCTTTTTTAAAAATCATTGGTAAGGATTCTTATATATGGCACTTTGGGTGATTAGATACCTCTATTATTTCTATGTCCTTAGTTTTTTCTTGTATTGCACTACTAACTCATGCGATACATGTGAAATAAACATATCAGAAGCATCTGCTTATCCAGCTAAGCAAACAGAGGTATATAGAGGATGGGACCATTGGCAATAATGGGTTATGAAAAATCTGAATAATATCAGCAAAGAGACAGAAAAATAGGGATGAGCTGGAAGCAAGTAAACATTCATGTTGAATAAGCAAAGCAGAAGCTGCCAAACCTGAATTCTGACCAAATCTCAGCAGCTGCACCTTCAGGAAAGAAATTTCGAGATGCGCGCACCAAGGAGGTGACAGCCTCAAAGTGTTGCTGCCTTACTTTCCAACCCTCAGGCCCCAGGTTTCTGAAACATGTATGGAATTGGTTCAGATATTCCCATAATTCTTTCATAGATGTAAAAATGTGTGTGGTCAAACTTTACCTCTTGAAATGGGTCCTTATCAACGTATCATACAGTGGCCTCCACTGCACACCAAGTGAAAGTTTCTTCCCATGCTTTCTCAAAACCCTGACGAGCAAACCTCCCCATTTAATCTGACAAACATTCATTTACCACCAAAAGAATAGATCACCAAAGAGCAAACAGATTTTAACTGTAGGTAGAAGAATAATTGATTAGTAAGTGTTACCTGGACAACAAACTTGTCCTGTGATGCGTTAAATATTTCCAATCCAAGCTCTACAAGAGCCTGTAAATCCTCAGGAGCAACATCACTCTTCGCTTTCATAAACCTAAATAAATTGAAAATGGAACCACATTATTTACAAAATCCAAAGAACTGAGAGCAGGCATATTGATGAACAAAGATGTATGTTTCAGTCACGTTCAATATTTATGGTCATTGACCTAAAATAGAAACAAGCTGTATTTTTCCAGATATCTCATTTTTAGTACAAACAAAACTGTTATTAAATATATCTCATTTGCAATCAAACAGATTAAAACTCAAATGTGCACAGTAATGGAACGAGCCTAGTGCAAAGCCATCTTTCGGTTCTAATATCTGCGGTCATCGTTTGTGACACAAGACATTAGGCGAGATTAGATGGATCTGAGTCAAGGGGATGTAAGCCTTTCTAAAGATTTACAATCCCTTAAAAGGCCCAGAGGATCTATGATGGTCGATGGATTCCATTTCCCCTAATCCCTTATAATTATATCCATAAAACATTGATAATTGCCCATGCTTTTTTCTGTCTGTATGTTAGAACCCAAAGATGTGTTGCACAAGGTACTGAGTACATCAAAAGGAAATTAACTAATTCACCGCTACATGAATCCTTTTTCCAAAAAGAAACTACTATACTCATTACTCAAATGATTGCATCTTTGTCAATGCTACAGCTACATATCTGATCAACATTTGTCACTACAAAGGTGAAAGGTCAATGTGGGCTACTTTGGGTGTATTTTCATCTTTGAAACCAGTACCTCCTTCCATGGTTTTCTTAATGCCAAAATATTAGAATGGCAGGGTGGAGGGCTCTCTGTGACATGCATGCAGCACCTACTGACTCCATGTCTCCATGCAGCCATCGCCTGGTTCTATATTTTGCCACGATAGAAAGGCTGCTGGGGTAGGAATGGACATGGTGGTCGCTCGAATCACGCCATGTCAATCCCACGCCTTCAGTCAAGGAACAACTGGAAAGTCTTCCCACACTACAATGGTGCTGCCACTAGTACCTCAAGGGTGGAGGCCTCTGCTCACAAAAACAGCATTGTGGAAGGGTTGACCAAACTAGGACAAGTGGATTTTGTCCATTTGGATCACAATCCCCAGGGCTCCTGGATCTGAATTGAGCTAACCTGTATCAATTTAGTTCTGAACTTCTGATTTGGGATCACTCTCAGCCATGGATATGCAGCCATTGGGTACAATACAAGATTGCTACAGAACCGTAGAACTGAGTCGTGCTCACCACCTGAGTCAGACAAGGGGCCTATCGTGGACGAATTTGTGGGCCGGACATAACAGCATGCTGTTGAATGGCAGCAGTTCCACAGAATCAAAGTAGCTTAAGACAGTCCACCGAAGTTCAGAGAATAATCAGGGAGCAGTAGTTCAATTAGTTCAGTCATTAGCATTGAGTACTTGAGTTTATTAACTTGTTATTTCGGAATCATGTGATTTGTTAGCCAGGCGCCTGATCTATAGAGGCAACACTGTTTCAGTTTGTAATAGGAATATAGTCTCCCTGTTAGGTGAGATTGTCCTCTGTTGCCATGGCTGGGAACACCTCCCTGGCCGGCACGACAATAATTCCTCACCTCGCGAGTTCAATATCCGCTGCGCTCTAACTCTCAAGCCCATCTGCCGCTCCACTCGCCTCTCCGCACTCCCACTCACCCCCGCTCCCGCCACATCACGTCCTGGGGGAAATGTGGACATTTCACAAGGAAAAACAGTGGAAATTCTGATTGTGGAAATATAGCAGAACTAGCATATTACTGATTGAATTATAGAATTATATAGAAAAGTACTATCAATTGAATGGCATTTATCATGGAAAAAACAGCCTAAAATTCAAATGTGTTCAGGAAATACATTCCAATATGCTTCTAACAGTGATGTCAATCAGAACAGCCAGTTCGACTAAAACTACACTTGGCAGAGCATTACCATCAATATCAGTTGTCTGAAATCACTCATCTGCTGTTAACTGTTATAACTCTCAGTGTGAACCATAGTTTCTGAAATCAAAAGAAACATACCATTGACACGCTAGGAAGCACTTGCAGCATACCTGAAAACAGTTTCACCGAAATACCCTAACAGGCGAACTCTAGGAAGTAGCATCAAACAGAAAAAAAACATTATGAAGCACCAGAGTGCTAACAAGGCGACTGCCGCAACCCACAGTTCCCCAACTCAAGCGTGATCATAGCAAGACAACGTTTAGCACCTAGCCACAAGTAGTGAACGCAGCAAGCAGAATTCCGCGCTCCCATTCCGCTACACGGAAAGACGAATTGCAATAGCACCAATCGGAGCAGCACACCATCCAGAGAGCATGCACGCCGAGCGCCAACGAGACCTCGAAATCGAATGGAACAAAAGAGGGGAGAACTGGAGTGGGGATGAGGCTATTACAGGTCGAAGACGGAGATCCACTTGAGCGTGGCGTAGGCGGAGTCGGGGTCCCCGGGCCGCCACGCGGCCGCGGCCGCCCGCACGGCCCCCGCGAACGCCGCCGCCTCCCCGCGCGCGGCAGCCGCCACAGCCGGCGGAAGCCACGCGTTGTAGAGATGCATATCCCTGGTCCGCCTTCCTCTTCTCTGATCTCCGCGGGTCGAGTCGAGTAAGTCAAGGCGGAAGTGGATGGGCGGTGGTAATAAGTTTTCGGGGGTGTTAGATGGGGAGCGGATATTTATAGGCGGCCGGATTCTTTCTTCGACTCCAAGACGAGGGAGGGGTGAAGTGGCGACGGCGACGACAAGCAGAGGTCGACTTGCGGCTGCGTGCCGTTACCAGTGACGCCCGCTTGGTGTGAAGGCGAGGAGGGAGGTGGGGACGAGTGGGCCCAGTTCACGGTGGACTGGGCCCTGGGTGCCGGTGAGGCTTGTTGGGCCTGGTGCCGCAAGGATCACGAGGATCTTTGGACGGGATGACGCGGTGCACGTGCCCATGGAGGCCATGTTCGTGACAAACCGTGTCAGGGTCGGGGCTGGATGTATGGATCAGGACGGGACGGTTACAATTAGCCGGTTTAGACCAGTTCGCCGGTGTATAATGGGCCAAAAATCATTAGGATAGCATTATGATTCAGATATATCCGACAAACTATGGATATCCGACCATTCGGACGAATATTAAACAATATTGTTTCCGATCCATATCCGATTGAGATCCGGCGAAAACGGATATGGACCGGATATTTCTGGATCGGAATCCGAATGGATCAGAAAATATCATATCCGTTTTCATCCCTGTGAGGCTGAGGTTTAAAGGAGAAGGAGTTAGGGTTTCTCCTATGTGCTAGATTGTACTGGGCCGTTGGTTGGTTGATTCAATTGTTATTGGGTCATTTCGGTTAACTAGAATAAAAAACAAAAAAATTGTTTTTGTAGACTACTTACACAAATAGCTCTGGTCTGGTCGATTTCGGTTAGTTCAATTTCGGTTCCGGTTAGTTTGATTTTGGTATTCAGTTTTCAATGTTTTTGCCTAGGCTCACTGAGACACATGGAAAATTATCAAAGTAGTTTTCTTTGATCATTTTTTTTAAGTAAAAGAGTTGATGTGAGAATTTCTCCTCTAAGAAAATAGTTATTGCATCAGTATCAACATAAAATAGTATAATTCATGATTTCTTTGTTAGAATTCGAAGTTGACACATTGATATTTATAAATGATGATATAATATTTTCCAGTTTCTTCTAAAGAAATAAAGAGGAATGCGGATAAGGGGAAAAGGCAGTTTGGTTATAAGGAATATTGAGTGCTTAGAACTTATTAGTTGTTTTATCACAGACCTATAGTCTAATAGCCGAACACATAAAAATATAGAGAAAATCAAGGTCACATTGATTTCATTTCTAAACAGGTTTAAAAAAACTACACCTATTTTATGGCATTTGACATAAAAATTGTAACTTATAAAGTTTATTTCATAAAACTACAACTGTTACAACTATGATGAGGTAGAATCATACTCCTGCATGGATGAATTTCTCTCATCGTGGTGTACTATGCTCGAGGTGATGGTACGTGTGTTTCTATTTAATGATTGGATCTATGAATGTCTCAATTTAATACATATGTCCCATCTTTTATAGGTGATGGAGGGCCTTCAGTGCACATACCAAGTTGATTACAAGTTAAACTAGTCCGTATTGGACTTTAAATATGTTTTTCTTAACTTGATCTCAAGGCAGTTGTATCTTTCTTATACGTATAGAGTCCGAAGGGTAATTTTCATCTAGACCCGTTTTCCATGTTAGCATAAAGGTTGTATACTTGCCCAAGCTACCATGATGGAGAACCCTAGGTAATGTTATCCTATGTGAGCTTTGACTTGGTCAACTCCTTGGGTTTGACCTAAAGGGTGTCATCCCCTCATCAACAAGAAACTACAATGTTTATGATTTGATCTCACATGTCAATTACACAAGTTCTCCATATTATAATCTCATAAGTCAGCCACACATCAGCCATAAAAAAGTTATAGTTTTCTTCTTAGGTTTTAAAATAACTAAAGTCTTCTATAATAGGCTTAAAAGTTAGATTTTTATTATATACTGATACAAATAGTTGTATCCTTTTTAAATTGTTATTTTCTAACTTTGTGAATTTAAAGATCAATCAATCTAGTCTCCTATTGATGCTAATATATAGAGATAGGATGTGCGTGTGTATATTTATGGGCGTGAGTAATTATATGTGTGCGTGAGTATCTTGAGTTTCAAAAATACTAGTTTCCTCTAGGATTCATTGAGAAATAAACAGCAATGTTGGTCTTGAATTCTCACGTCCCTTGAAACACGCTCTCGCCGATGCTCCAACACAAACTAAGCCTATGGGCCTGCTATGACCATGCTCATTTCCCATGGATAAGGCAACTTCCATGTGCATCCTTCCTTCACCGATTTTTTAAATTATGATTCATGAAAAGGGTGTCAATTTAGAAAATTACAAAAATAGAAACTTTTAGTCATCTGGAGGGTCGATTCATCCACTATAGCGATGAATTATATTTTTGGAGACTGTTTCATAAAATTTACTTTTGTAATTAAGATTACAGAGTTTGATATTTAGCTATATGATCACAAAGTATATGTTTGAAGCTGATCCTTTAGTACATTCAATTGATGGGATACCTCCTATGGCTGCATCGATGACACGAGACATCATCATCCTCGTTCTACTCGATAAGATGTTGTTTACTATAATATGTCGATATGTTGATATTTTTCAATCTCTAATGTGTTCATTATAACGTAAGAAATATTTTTTCCCATTTTTAAAATGTTGAAATCTTATATTTCATGTCAAAAATTCTTATTAGAGTGTGTATAAAAATCGAGGTCACCTACAGTGCGGTTCATCCAGTGGAGCTAGGCTTGGGTGTTCGTCTATCCGATCTTTTAGTTTGTATATTTTGGTCTTTTTTAATTTTTGGTTTTTAGAACGACTACCCAACATGTTGCAAAATATTAGTTATCCTAAAATTTCGAGTGGTTAAATTTTGGTTTGTTCTTTGGTCTTCTCCGAAATACCATAGTTTTTACATTATACCTACCTAAAGTTCTAAGCACTCTAATATCATTCATACGTTTAATCTCATGAGCAAACAAATTACAAGTCCATCAATGATAAATCACAAATAAACGGTTTAATTTGAGAACTTCACACATCACAATTCACAAATTACATATCACAATTCTATTTCTTTTGTAGTTTATAGACCATAATTTAACACAATATGGAGTTATCAATCTTATGTTTACTTTTCCTGTTATCATATATTCTTCAATTAATCCTGAAACAGAAACAAAAAAAGCTTTGAAAAAAGATTAATGTTTATGGTAACAAATATATAAAGTAAAGCTATTACATGGTAAGCAATAAAAATTGGATATTCGGGTATTCAGATACCCGAGGATAGTTTTTAAACTGGAATTGATATATCAGTTATTCATATTAATTATCTTAATAGGTACCTGATACCTAGTATGTCGGTATTTTTTATTTTGGTCTTATTTTTTTCTTTAATTTTTTGGTCCCGATTTTTAACTCCTCCTATGTTGTAATGACATAGCCGGTCCCAAGCCCGAGTAAAAGAGGAGGGGTTGTGACAGGCTTAGTGAGCCAACAAGTACACTTAGCCATCCCCATGGAAATAAACCCCAATAGAAATTCATTGGGGTGTAATCCTCTTAGCGACGCGCCATATCGGAACCCGGGTATGGTGTTAAGTGTGCCAGGGTCGGGTCGCCACCGGCTTAGTGGCGCGCCATATCGGAACCCGGATATGGTGTTAAATGAGCAAGAGCCGGATCGCCACCACCTTAGTGACGCGCTACATCATCGCCCGGATGTAGTGATAAGTGAGCAAGGGTCTTTGTATCTTACTCGACGGGTGCAAAGCATAAGGAAGCTAGTCGAGGAACATAGATTTCTGGTGGGTAGTTGGAATGTAGGATCCTTGACGGGGAAGCTACGTGAGTTAGTAGATGTTGCCATTAGGAGATGAGTAAATATACTTTGTGTACAAGAGACTAGATAGGCGGGTCAAAAGGCGAGAGAAGTCGAGAATACCAGTTTCAAGCTTTGGTATTCTAGATCGGCTGGGACTAGGAATGGTGTAGGTGTTCTAATAGATAAGAGTCTTAAGGATGGAGTAGTGGATGTTCGAAGACGAGGGGATAGGATCATCTGAATCAAGATAGTAATTGGGGACATTGTCTTCAACATCATTAGTGCTTATGCCCCACAAGTTGGGCTCAACATGAGTGCTAAGAGACAATTTTAGGAGGACTTGGAGGATATGGTTAGTAATGTATCGATAATCGAGAAACTCCTCATAGGGGGAGATCTCAATGGTTACGTGGGTGCAACTAACCTAGGATTTGAGGGAGTACATAGAGGCTTTGGATGCGACGATAGAAATCAAGAGGGTAAGGACATCCTAGACTTTGTCGTAGCCTATGATTTGTTGGTAGCTAATACCCTCTTTAGGAAGAGGCAATCTCACCTAGTGACCTTTAGTAGTGCCCAACACTCTAGCTAGATTGACATTGTCCTCACTAAGAGAAAGGATAGACGGGAGCGTCTAGATTGTAAGGTGATCCCCGGAGAGTGTGTTGTGACACAACATAAGCTTGTGGTAGTTGACTTTCACTTCCATACATGTTCTTTCCGGGACAAAGGTGTCAAAATCACAAGAACAAAGTGGTGGAAGTTGAAAGGAGAATCATAAGAATCTTTTAAAAATAGGGTGATCACAGAAGGACCCTAGGCAGAAAATAGAGATTCAAATAGTATGTGGGTGAAGATGGCAACTTGCATTAAGAAGGTAGCTAGTGAGGTGTTCAGTGTGACAAAAGGAAAGAAACTTGTAGATAAAGACACTTGGTGGTGGAATGAGGATGTACAAAAGGTCATTAAGGAGAAGATGGAGTGTTACAAGAGTTGGCATAATGATAGAAGCGCAAGCAACATACTTAAGTACAAAGAGGCTAAGAAGAATGCAAGGCGGGCTATGAGTAAGGCAAGAGGACATGCCTATGATAAGTTATATGAGAGATTAGAGACAAAAGAAGGTGAAAATGGCATATACAAGGTAGCAAAAATTCGTGAGGGAAAGATGAGTGATTTCAATCAAGTTAAATGCATCAAAGATGAGACTGACCACATTCTAGTGAAAGATGAAGAGATTAAGAATAGATGGCGTGATTACTTTAATGGGCTATTCAATGATGGGAATGAGAGCACTATGGTTGAGTTGGATGACTCTCATGATGACTCCAACAGGCGGTTCGTGCGGAGGATACAAGAGTTTGAGGTTAAGGAGGCCTTAAAACCTAGCGATGTCCCTATTGAGGTGTGGAGATGCCTTGGGGATGTGGCAATAGTATAACTCACAAAGCTATTCAACCATATTTTTTAGTCAAACAAGATGCCTGAAGAATGGAGGAAAAGTATATTAGCACCTATCTTCAAAAATAAAAGGAGATATTCAAAGTTGTACTAATTATTGAGGTATTAAGCTTATGAGTCATACTATGAAGCTTTGGGAGAGAGTGGTTAAAACGCCTGAGGAAAGTGACCAATGTCACTAAAAACCAGTTTGGTTTTATGGCTGGGAGGTCTACAATGGAGGTGATTTTCTTGCTTCGTCAGCTTATGGAGATATATAGGGAGCAGAAGAAGGACTTGCATATGGTGTTCATCGACTTGGAGAAGGCGTACGACAAGATACCAAGGCCAGTCATGTGGTGGACACTAGAGAAACATAAAGTGCCAACAAAGTACATTACCGTTATCAAATATATGTACAATAATGTTAGGACAAGTGTGCGCGTAAGTGATAATGAGACTGATGCATTTCCTATCACGGTAGGACTACATCAAGGATCACCTTTGAGCCCATACATCTTTTCCTTGGTGATGGATGAGGTGTCGAAGGATATACAAGCGGATATCTTTTGGTGCATACTCTTTGCTGATGATGTAGTGCTGGTAGATGAAACTAGAGATGGTTTTGATAAGAAATTAGAGTTTTGGAGACAAACCTTAGAGTTCAAGGGGTTTAGACTTAGTAGGACCAAAACCGGGTATATGAGGTGTGACTTTAGTGGTTTTGGTCGTGAAGAGGGAAATATTAGTCTACAAGGACAAATAGTACCTAGAAGGGACTCTTTCTGATACTTAGAATCAATTTTACAAAGCAATGGCGATATTGGTGAGGATGTTTGCCACATGATCAAGGTAGGGTGATGAAATGGCGACAACCCTTTGGAATCCTATGTGATAGGAAGGTCCCACAAAATATAAAAGGGAAGTTCTATAGGACATTGATCAGACCCGCGATGCTCTATGGGGCGGAATGTTGGCCAACTAAACGGCAACATGTCCAACAAATGAGTGTCGCAGAGATGTGCATGCTACGGCGGATGTGCAGGCACACGAGAAGAGATCGAATAAGTAATGAGGCGATTCGTGATAGGGTAGGGGTGGCGCCGATTGAAGAGAAGTTAGTCCAACATCGATTTAGGTGGTTTGGACATATCCAACGGAGACCTCGAGAAGCACCAGTTAACAGTAGAATTTTAAGAGGTAGAGAAAATATTAGGAGGGGTAGAGGACAACCAAGGTTGATCTGGGAGGAGGTGGTAAAACGAGATTTGAGAGATTAGAATGTATCTAGAGACTTAGCTCATGATAGGACCGCATGGGAAGTAGTAATTCATGTGCCAGAATTATAGTCTTGTTTTTTCTTTTTTTTTCTTTTTTTTTCTTTTTTACTTTTTCTTATATCTCTTCTTCTCTTTTATTTCATTGATATTAGGTTTCATGTCTAGCCGACGCCAACATACTTGGGATAAAGACTTGGTCGTTGTTGTTGTTGTTTTTGGTCCCGATTTTTATGACCACCTTAATCGAAGCTCAAAAATCATACTATGGGAGGATGATATATCACGGGTTTTATTGCAAAATAAAATTTGTGGAACGTCACTAAAAGTATAAATCACCTATAGGGTAGTTTATAATTAGAATAGATAAATCACTCCGTATACGATATTTGAAAACCTAATTTACAAAAATAGATGACAATTCAGAAAACTACGTAAATGATCAGTTCTCGGCCTTAGTGGAGATTTTTAGACCACGGTGATCATTTCTGTAGTTTTCTAAATTGTCACCTATTTTGTAAATTATGTTTTAAAATATCCTTTTTAAAGTAAAATCTTCCTTCTCCTAGCTCTTGTTTCCCACGTGCGACTTCCTGCACCCGGTCGCCGCCGCGAACCAAGAAACATAGCCGAGCAGCGCGCCAGTGCCAAACTAGTCTAGCCAACGACTTGCGCACGCGGCACGCTCCTCTCTGGCCGCCTCCGCTCCGAACAAGAACCAGCACCTCCCTTCCGGGCTCGGGGAGAATTCGCTCTTCCACAAGCCGCAGACGCGAGCGGCATGGCAAGGGCGGCGGCGGCGGCGGCAGCGCAGATCCGTGGGTCAGCGGTGCCGGCGACGGCAAGGCGATGGGCTGTCCCTCCGGGCGCTCAGCTCCTCCGGTTTCCGCCTATGGCCACGGCTACCGTTCCTGCGCCGCTTCGCCGGGGAACGTTCCGTGGCGTCGCCTCTGGTGTGGCATCTAAGGTGAATTTTCAGGCCCTGTTAAGGAAAACATTCCCTCCCCTATTTTGCTGAGCCGTTACCTGGATCCAAATGTTAATTCTTGTGCTGATTTTGATTTATTTATCTTCATTAGCTTAAGGTCTTATCAGTGTTGTCGTAGCATTAGCAAGTGGTTCAAATAGTGGGCACAACTTCAATTCTTGTAGGATAGGGTATGTAGAGAACCACTTGCATAGTTTGCTTGTAGCTCCAAGCTTACAGTGCCAACTGCAATGACCAATTGCAGCTGAGCAATGTTTGTATTATATATAACAATGCAATGGAGCAGTTGAATGCAGAGCTCCAGTTTGCAAAAACTTATCTGTGTGCGAAGCCTCCTCTGTCTCTCCTATTTCGTGTTCTTGCTGCTGCGCTGCAAAGAGGGAGAGCCAACAATATATACATGCTGATAGTTCACATTAGGGCAGATTTACTTCAAGCTAGGTCAAATTTGCCTTAAACTTTGCCCGTGTTCGACTCCAGTAGCAGATTTCTCTGTAGTTTGAAGATCTGTGAACATTTTGTACTTTAATGTGAAATTATGAACATAATTTTCGCTTAAGTAATTTCTGTATTTTTGGTTATACCCAAGTCTCATTTGCTAGGTCCGCCACTGAGTTATGGCATGCCTACTATTCCTTGTTTTCCTCCTTCTCTTGCGCTCGCAATCTTTGTTGAAACTTTTCCTTCTGTGATGCTGTACTTTTATGGCCACACAGTCATGGAATATCATGTATGTGAAGGCAGGCTATACCAGTCCTGTTGATCCTATGACCAGTACGGACCAAACAGGTGATGAAATTCACGAGCCAGCCATTGTGGCACCTGCTAATGAAGAGACAAGTACAGAGCAGAAGGTTGCTCCTCAACAAAAGTGTGCAAAGATACACGACTTTTGCCTTGGGATCCCTTTTGCTATGTTCCACTTCATTTCTAGCAAAGTTTAGTGAGCATTCAAGTAGTCATTATTTAAACCTTTTATTAATGTAGCAACATGATTTGTTCCTTTTACTTGTTTATGATGTCTTCAGTTGCTTCTATCTTTCCATGTCCTGAACCTTATCCTTATGCTAGGGGTAGTACTATAGAAGGGAACTTTTGGACATTTATCGGTATTATGTCATAGGGAAAGAAAGATTTATATACCAAACTTTTTTGTGTTAGCATGTCAATTATATTATCCTTATTCTTCTAGATTCAGTATTATAAAAAGGAACTTCTTGGGAGTATTAATAACATGTGATTTCCTCATTCAGGTGGATTTTTATTTTCCATGGGGCTTATTGGATTTCTATTTTGGAGGAGCCCTGTGAGCCTTACTTTCGGTGTTGCACCTGGCCTTGCTATATTGGCCCTTGGTGTGCTTAGCCTTAAGGTCTGGAGGAGTGGCAAATCCAGCTTGCTGTTCATACTGGCGCAAGCAGGTACATATTTTTTCCCTCATAACACCTTAGCAGCTTCCACAGAATCAGAGAAGAGCTTATAAGTGCAATTTTTTAGCAGGAGATGTTACAACTTGATAACTTATATGTGAATACTTGGTCCTCCTATCTTAAACTGCAAATACTCGGTCTTCCTGTCATAAACTGAATCTGTTTTCCGCTTGTGAAAAAATATGAGAACTAATATGTGATGCTCATCGTTTACAGCTCTTGCTTCTGGGGTGGCATGGAAGCACTCTCAGGCCTACATCACTGTAAGTAAGACTGTAATTTCGTTATCAAGGACCACTCTATGCACTTCCTGATAAACTCTCTGTAACAGACTAAGAGACTGCTTCCGTGGGGCTTCTATGCTGCACTTAGGTATTGCCCCAATTCTTCACCTGTCTCTTAGTTTCAAGAGCTCATTGCATCCTCCGCTGCACTTCTGACGACCTCTTATTTCACTAGTGCCGCGATGGCTTGCTTCTACTCCTACGTTTTGCTTGCTGGAGGGAATCCGCCTCCAAAGAAGGCGGCTACGGCTTGAATTGACATGTCGGCCTCTCACGGAAGCTTCTCACAGGTGTACTAATGTTGATGATAGGGTTGCATTTTCTTTGTTTCTGTCGGTGAACACTGGGCGTAGAGTTGTGTTGTAGCCTCTGTGACAAAGTTTAAAGTCCTAAAGTAGATAAGACTTGACCGCATTCTACATAACTTTTTTGTACGACAATAAAATCACTTCTTACTTCATATTCCTTTGCTCGTGATGAACTCCAATTTTCATGAAATTGGAGTTCATTTTTGGGTGCTTTCATTTGAAAACATTTGTTTTGCTCTCTTCAAACAGAAATATTTTTTTAATAAGGACAGACATTCTTCGTGGATATGATCTCAGGACAAGAAGGAGAATAAGCAGAACAGACTCAGTTACTCTACCATGAGGGAAACAGCCAATCTGACAAGAACTGAAACTGCGGCATTTTTATGATCGGAAAAAATCACTACATGCTTTTTAGGTACTCGAGTGCACCTTCTCATAGAACCGAATAGTTGGATACTCTGATACAACATAAGACTTTAGATCCGGTTCATCTCGTTGAAACAGAAGCATACTTCGTTAATTTTCTTTTTAAAAAGAAAAAAAAAACAGAAACTAAATATTGGTGCAGATGGTGCTCAGTGACACGCAGAGGTCGAAGGACGCCAGAGGAATGCTAGCAGTTCATGCACATTCGTGTCGTCCTAGTTAATCACTCCGTTTCAAATTATTAAAATAATTAGCATTAAATAATTTAATTAAAATAATCAGCATTAAATAATTTAAAACGAAGAGAATATCATATTTCATATGCTTGTTATACCAAACTCTTCGGAGAAGAAAAGCAGTCAAGGTGAGTCAAGAGTACTTAGCGCAAATGTTTCCGATCTGACCATATGGAGTCAGCCAAAACCGGAGCTATTGGAGTGCGTGAGCTGCGACACTCCTGCTGGCCTGCTACGAAAGCAGCCCGCGAGGTACTTTTATCGGAGGGGGCTTGGCGCCCTACGCGACCTAGGCTCGAGAGAGCGGATGAACATCGAGATTTACGTGGTTCGGGCCGCCGGAGCGTAATACCCTACGTCCAGTGCTTGCTGTATTGTTTGCCTGTGTTTGTGAGGGTTACGAATGTGGGAAATTGCAGAACCCTTTGTCAGGTGGTCACCCTGGTCCTTTTATAGTCCAAGGCCGGGGTGGTTACAATGTGGCTTGGGGCCCAACAGGTGGCCCCGAAGCTTCTGAACCCTATACATGATCTAGGGCTTCATCCTCCGAGTAGACTCGTCGGCGGGGGAATTAAGTCCCGCCGTCTGGCGCGCTGAGCGCCCCTGACCATGTGTAAGGTGATGATGAAGAAGTCGTCTTGTCGTCGCGTCTTCTCGCCCTGCTTGGGTGGCTTTGTGCCGTTGGGCGGCACCGTACCGCTGTCATGCCTCACCGTCCCGTCTTGTCACCGTAATGGCGAACAGACAGAGAACGGAGGCGTGCGTAGTGCACCATGCTTCTGGGGAAGGCGCGAACCTTGAATGCGCGGCCTGACAACATACTTCCCTCTTGACTTCATCGACCCATGGCCCCCGACGGATCGTGGGGCACATGGCGGCTTTGGAGCTCTTATCGACGGGTTTGGAGTGAGGGGACATGTGGCAGCTCCGGACCTCACCTCAGCGGGGAGGCTCGGACCGGAGCCCAAGGCACGTGTCAGCTCCGGAGCTAACCTCGGCAGTGAGAAGGCTCTGAGCCAGGGGACACGTGGCAGCTCCGGACCCCACCTCATGGGGAGGCTCGGACCGGAGCCCAGGGCACATGTCAGCTCCGAAGCTCACCTCAGCAGGGAGGAGACTCTGAGCTAGGGGACACGTGGCAGCTCCGGACCTCACCTCAGAGGGGAGGCTCGGACCAGAGCCTACGGCACGTGTCAGCTCCGGAGCTAACCTCACCAGAGAGGTGGCTCTGAGCTAGGAGACACGTGGCAGCTCCGGACCTCACCTCAGCGGAGAGGCTGTGACCGGAGCCCAGGGTACGTGTCAGCTCTGGAGCTATCCTCAGCACGGAGGAGGCTCTGAGCCATGGGACACGTGGCAGCCCCGGACCTCACCTTAGCGGGGAGGCTCGGACCGGAGTCCAGGGCACGTGTCAGCTCCGGAGCTCACCTCAGCAGGGAGGAGGCCCTGGGCTAGAGGACACGTGGCAGCTCCGGACCTCACCTTAGCGGAGAGGCTCGGACCGGAGCCCAGGGCACATGTCAGCTCCGGAGCTCACCTCAGCAGAGAGGAGGCTCTGGGCTAGGGGACACGTGGCAGCTCTGAACCTCACCTCAGCGGGGAGGCTCGGACCGGAGCCCAGAGCACGTGTCAGCTCCGTAACTCAAGCGCACGTGGTAGCCCGAGGGCTGACTTTGGGGCCAAGAACACGTGGCTACGCTGGGGCCCGCTAAAGCGGGGAGGTGGGGCCTAGGCTATCTTTTACCCATTACGCGGGAGTACCTGGTCTGCAGGGTAAAGACAGGAGGTTTCGTTTTAAAATACACGTAAAGGCCCTATTTGGTTCCGCTTATAATATGATGATGAAAATAAGCGATAATCCCATCCAAACTCATCGCTTAAATCTTGCTTAGACACTAAGCCGCTTTTCTCCTGAGCCAAAAATAACGTAGGTCTTGATTTCATGGTACACGGCTGAGAACCCGCGTTTCTAATAAGCGAGACTCTTTTCCTGCCATGCCCTTCATCTCCATCTGTCGCCTCGCTCCTATCTTTTATTTTGCATCACAGGCGTCCACCCTCCCGCTCACTGCTCCGTCCATTGTCGCCCTACCTCTCTCCCTGATACATTCGCCAATCGCCACTGCCCCCCCCCTCTCTCTCTCTGATCCACCCGCCGTTAATACGCCATGCGCTCTCCGATGCTCCTGTTGACCTCATGGCCCATCTGCGTGCCCTCTCCGCCAACCTTGCCATTGCGGTCACCTCCACCACTCCCGGTGAGCATTCACATCTCTCTCTCTCTCTCTCTGGTCCGTTGTCCAGCCGAGATTCACTGGGATGATTATCTCTCTGGTCCCGTTGATACGCCATGAGCTAAAGCTTGTTTTTTTTCTAATGACCCTCGTGATAGTTTTTTCAGTCTTCTTCTGCGTGCTTTTGCCTAATTTTTATCTAGATAGATGAAGCTGTTAGCTTAAATGTATTTGTAAATAACATAAACTGAGTATTATCATTCTCAGGGACATAGAAGTCATGTTACAGACAGGATAGAAAATCTATTGAAAATAATCAGAATTAACAAACACCTCAAATTATCCAGACATCAGACTATCTAGAAAACAACTTATCAGAGAATCTCGTTTTTAAGTTAAGCGAGTCTGGAAAAAGTGAAAACAAACAGGGCCAAAGCCGTCGTCCATCATAGTCGATCGGATTGGATTGCAGGTGAGCGCGTGCCTTTTCCTCTCGACACCAATATTGCTTCGACTGCCGCACTTTCGGCTGTCGACGCCGGCAGGCAGGCTTGGCCAAAACACGTCGAATGGAATGACTGATCCCTTACGGAAAATCTTCTCTACCCTTCGGCTGTAGCGCGAGGCAACGTTCTGCTACACGTGGACGCCAGTCATTGGCACTGACACGCCGTCGAGGCGCCCAGCCCGTCCACTGCCGCGTGCGGCCACGTCGACCAGCAGCACGCGCGCGACTCCTTTTGACCTTTTCCACTGCCACAACGACACCTCCCTCTCCGTCCTCCCGAAATCGCAGCAGCGGCTTTATCCCATCGTCCACCTTGATCGAATCAAAGCCCCTCCCCCGTCCCCCGCTCCGCTCTCCGACACGGTGGCGTCCCCGTCGAATCTCTCGTAGCGCCGACGCCTTCCGCGCCGCCTCGACCGGCCCTCGGGTAAGCTGCCGGGATCATCGCGCCGGATCTGACGTAGAGCGCGGTTCGGTCACCTAGGGTTTCGATCCTTGCGCCGCTCCTCGGGTTCTGGAGAGACCACCTGCTGATCTCGCGTCGCGTGTGTCGCAGGTGATCGATCGGTCCGGTGGTGGTGCCGGCAGGATTTTTAATCGGCGGCGACTCGCGGCGGCGTCGGTGATGATCCGGCTGCAGACGTACGCGGCGTTCAGCCTGCTGGCGACGGCGTCCGCGGTGTACTACGCCTTCAGCAGCCGGGAGCAGTTCTACCCGGCGATGGTCTACCTCTCCGCCTCCAAGATCTGCTTTGTGCTGCTCCTCAACACGGGTCTCGTCGCCATGTGCGCCGCCTGGCAGCTCGTCAAGCGCATCTTCCTCGGCTCGCTCCGGGAGGCCGAGGTCGAGCGCCTCAACGAGCAGTCGTGGCGGGAGGTCGTCGAGATCCTCTTCGCGGTCACCATCTTCCGCCAGGACTTCTCCATCGCCTTCCTCGCCATGGTCGCAGCGCTGCTCCTCGTCAAGGCACTGCACTGGCTCGCGCATAAGCGGGTCGAGTACATCGAGACCACGCCCTCCGTGCCCATCCTCTCGCATGTCAGGATCGTCTCCTTCGTGGCCTTCCTGCTCGTTGTCGACTGCCTCTTCCTCTCCAACTCGCTCAGGTCCCTCATACAGAAGCGGGAGGCCTCCGTCACAATCTTCTTCTCCTTTGAGTAAGCTTATTGTTAACTTTCTTCATATGTTGTTTCTATCCTTTGCACTTTAAAATCCTTCAATTCAATTGCATTTGTTAATTCCCGCCATGCACTTAAAACCAATGGAGGCGCATAATTTCAAGAGAATTTAAGTAGAAATGGCCAGAATATACTCCTTCCATTTTTATTTTGTTGTTGTTAGGACAAGAAAGCTAGCACAAATTTGAGCGCAGAGATGCGCATGCTATGGTGGATGTGCGGTCACACAAGAAAAAACCAAATTAGGAACAAGGTGATTCATGTTAGAGTAGGGGTGACATCGATTGAAGAGAAGCTAGTCCAACATTGACTAATGTGGTTTGGGGATATCTAGTGATATCTTCAGAAGCATTGGTTAACAGTGGGATTTTAAAGGGTAGGGAAAATATTAGGAGGGGACAACCAAAGTTGACTTGAGAGGAGACAATAAAATGAGACTTGAGGAATTGGAATGTACCTAGAGACTTAGCTCATGATAGGGCTGTATGGAAAGTAGCAATTCATGTGTCAAAATCTTAGTTTTTTTATATTTTGTTACTCTTACCTCTCTTTTTCTCTTTTACTTCATTTTTTAAAATAAAATTATGGGGTTTCATATGGCTAACTAAATGGCAACATGTTTAACAAATGAGTGTCGCGGAGATGCGCATGCTACGCAGGGTTGCGAATCCACGCCTGGACGCCTACGCGAGGAGGGCCTAGGCGGCGGCGGCGAGCCGAGGAGGGGAGGCGGCGGCGGGTCGAGGAGGGAGGCGGCGGCGGTGGGGCGAGGAGGAGCGGCAGCGAGTCCAGGAGGGAGGGGGGGGGGGGGGCGGTGCCGGCGCCGCTGAGGAGCTCGAGTGTCGGTTTGGCGAGCTGGGCTTGGGCCGGGGGGATCCAGTTGATGAGGACCATAGGATCTCATCCGACGGTCCTCATTTTAGATCAGGTTTATAAAACCTCATCCTCACTCTTGGCTAACCCTAATAATTTTCTCTCCTCTCCTCCTGACGACCACGGCGGTCGTTACCCATTGACCCGGTGGCGGCGGTAACCTGCCGGCGGCGGCGCGGGGCAGTGGCAACCTAGCAGCGGCGGCGTAGGACAGTGGCGACCCGGCAGCAGCGGCGTAAGGCGGTGGCGACCCGGCGGCGGTGGCTCAGGGCGGCGGCGACGGCGAGTCGGCGGCGGCGGCCTGGACTAGGCGAGTCGCCCGGCCATGGCGTCCAGGCCGGAGCGTCTGGATGCCTAGGCGGCGACTAGACGTCGCCTAGGCAACGCCTTGAAAAGGCTGATGCTAAGGTGGATGTGTGAGCACACAAGAAGAGACCGGATTAGGAACGAGGTGATTCGTGATAGGGTGGGGGTGACACCGATTGAAGAAAAGTTAGTCCAACATCGACTAAGGTGGTTTGGACATATCCAGCGGAACTTCAGAAGCACTGGTTAACAGTGGGATTTTAAGAGGTAGAGAAAATATTAGGAGGGGTAGAGGACAACCAAGGTTGAATTGGGAGGAGGTGGTAAAATGAGACTTGAGAGATTGGAATGTATCTAGAGACTTAGCTCATGATAGGACTGCACGGAAAGTAGCAATTCATGTGCTAGAATCTTAGTTTTCTTTTGTTACTCTTATATCTCTTCCTCTCTTTTACTTCATTTAAAAAATAATAATAAAAAATTTTGGGTTTCATTTCTAGCCTACCCAACATGCTTGGGACAAAGGCTTTGTTGTTGTTTTTGTTGTTATTGTATTGGATTTCATATCTAGCAATACTCCAACGTGCTTGGGGCAAATACTCTATTGTTGTTCATTGTCCTAACTCCTAATGGTGTCAAAATCAAAACAGAGGGTGTATGCCCCTATGATTGCTCACACAATAATCTTATCGTATCTAGCAACATTACAGTAGGTAGAGTTAAAATGTTGTAGAGATTATACTCTTGGTTTTCCCTGCAGATTGTGAAATTACATTTTCTGCAGATGGACAATTATTTATTTCAGTTTCTGTGCAAGGATGATGTTAAATATGCATTTTCACCATGCTGACCAAGATCTTTGGTTTATTTTTAGTAACATAATATTTCATTTTCTATTTGTATACATTTCTTTGCACTGGACCTTACTCAATACTTCATTTTAAAATTGTTGTCGTTAGGACAACAGTTTTAGTTCAGTTTTTAACTAGATCTTTGTCCTAAAGACACCAATTTAAGAACAGAAGGGGTAGCAGATTGACAGCTATCCTTTTTATTGATTCACTTGGTGCATGCACTAAGCTGTGAATATATCAAAGGCTTTTACATCTACTACTTCGATCTCAGGGATGTTAATCTGTTGATACATATGTTTGTGTTGATATATTACAACATACCCTGTGACACTATACTTGTTTTCACTAAGCAGTATTTCGATACTCGCTATAAAACACTTGGTTTGTGTTAGTAAGATTCCATCTATGTATTTTACTCTGTCAATTACTTTAAAAGCATGGGTAACATTCATATTCACTACTTGTAATGCCCTAAAGTTATTCTCTATTGTTTTGGTATCTGGATATGGTTTACTTAAGTTTAAGATTCTAAATGCTCATATTAGCTTAAACCATGTTTCAGGTATATGATTCTAGCAACATCCACGGTATCAACATTCGTGAAGTATATATTCTATGTCAGTGATATGCTAATGGAAGGTCAATGGGAGAAAAAGGCGGTGTACACGTTTTATCTGGAGCTCGTCAGCGACCTCGTCCACTTGTCTTTATATATGCTGTTCTTCATAGCTATCTTCCTGTAAGTTTTCTCGATACAATCCTATCCCTCAGGAAAATGTGGTGTGAAGGTTGATCTTTTGTACTGATTTCAGGAACTATGGTGTCCCGCTGCACTTGATTCGTGAGCTGTATGAGACCTTTCGCAACTTTAGAATTCGAATTGCAGATTATGTACGCTACAGAAAGATTACTTCCAACATGAATGAACGTTTCCCAGATGCTACAGCAGATGAACTTAATGCGTGAGTGTTATATAGTTCCATTGACACTTTCAGTTGGCTCAATCATAAAAGCTGCTAGTGATATACACTTGTATTCAGGAGTGACGCTACATGTATTATTTGTCGTGAAGAGATGACTTCAGCAAAGAAACTGCTCTGTGGGCACCTGTTTCATGTGCATTG
Organism: Neostapfia colusana; assembly: GCA_030760725.1. NCBI lineage: Eukaryota > Viridiplantae > Streptophyta > Magnoliopsida > Poales > Poaceae > Neostapfia > Neostapfia colusana. The sequence continues at coordinate 47,461,928 of JASWHV010000020.1, forward strand.
TTTAAGGTCATGGCTAGAACGACAGCATACTTGCCCCACATGTCGAGCTCCAATCATTCCCCCAGATACTGGACGTGCTGCAGCACGACAGCATGGAGCTCCACCTGGACTTCAGCCTGGTAAGCTTCATATTATTGATCTGATATTACTTTTTGTGTCACATATTCCCACTTCAATATTTCATCAGTGATTATTACATCATGCAAACAGTACGATACATGATTATTTATTTGATGAGAGAAAGTAGCTGCAGGCACCGGTGCTCCAGCCTCAGAGGGAGTACCAGGTGAAAGTGTGAGCAGGCGCCAAGCAAAACTTGAAGCGGCTACATCAGCTGCTTCCATATATGGAAGATCTTTTGCTTATCCTCCAGCAAACACCTTGAATAGGTAAAATTCCTGGAAGAGTATAAATGCAAAGTTTTTCATGATTCTGTTTTGTATGATCAGAAATTCTGAATTTGGTTTTTGCCCCTTTTGTGTTTGTTCATCTTGTATAAAAGCATAAGTAAATTCCTGGAAGAGTCTAAATGCAAAGTTAATCATGATTGTACTAGTTTTAAGATAATCAGAAATCCTAAATTTGGTTTTGACGTTTTTTGTGCTGTGTTGATGTTGATAATGCTGGATAAAAGTGCAGAACCTTTTCTTCATTTCCTTATCTAGTATGCACTTTTTTGTTTACTGCCTTGGCACCTGGTAGAGCAGTCATTATGAACAACGGAGTCAAGATTGAACTAACATGCTTTATTGGGAACTATACCTCTTTTCCTCTGATAATAAGCTATGATTTGGTTTGCGTAACATCTGCTGGTGCTTGGTGGTTAATATCTCTTTCCGTTATTATTTTATTGATAGGATAAGAAGTATTTGGATTTTGTTGTGTTGTGTTCTCAATTGTAATACTAATAAGTGCCATATATTCAACTATCAGGTATTCAGATCCTCCACAGTCTACATCCAGCACCTCACAAACAGGAGAAGCAAGTAGTTCCAATCAATCTAAGAAAGACCAAGCTCTACAGTTCCAAAATACCAGTGATTCCTCAGCACCTCTGCCTCTTAATGTACATGGTGCAGTTGGTTCAGAAACAATTGCCAAAGATCTTGAAAATTCCCTGCAAAAGGCACAGGAAAACTTCATAAGGAGCCAGATAGAGGTAACAAAAAATCTTAGTTCCCAAATCTTTCCACTAAAATTTTTTTATATTAATTTGTATGTGATCAAGTGCTTTGTATGAGTTATAAGGAGCCTGATAGGTGTACATTGACTGCTAACACTTCCACCTACCTAATGGATCTATACGACTCAATTCACACCCAACTATTTAATATAATCATTTGCATGATTGCACATGAAGATGACTTGGTGGGACTTAAGACCCTGTTTGGCACAGCTTGTTTCATAGCTTCGTGACAGAAATAATCAGAAGCTGTGCCGAACAGCAGGAGTTTTGTAGCAGCTTATTAGTTAAGTAGATTGTAAGAATGAACCAAAAAGAAGGAATAAGCAGAAGCTGATTTCAACACCTTTTCAAAGAACTCCTTTTTCAACAAGCAGATGTGTCGGAGCTTTCAGCACTAGGTATGCTCTTTTAGAAGTTGTGCCAACCATGGCCTAAATATGCCTTTGCAGTGTTTTTATACTTACTGTGTTAAAGTAGGCTACTGGTTGATCATCCACTTAGCAGTCTGTTTATCATGATGTCATATGTAAATATGCAATATATAATCATGCAAATCTGATCTTTGTCATTCCGTTCCAAGTTTCATTATTAACTAGAGTTCCCCTTGGTTCATGGTTAACAATATTTGATTTGCAAGTGTCTCAACAAGTGTTCTTCTTTAACAAACTCACTGGCACTTATGCTCAGCATTTCAAAAATGTTAACTGTTCAATACTTTGCTGCCAGATCACACAATCACAAATTTGCATAAGATATGCAATGATTGCTAATAAGTAACTAGATTATACCAGGCTGTTAAGGTTCGTGGATCTTTGGTAATCACTTTCAGTTATCATAACATGCTTGACACTATGGATGGCTTTCTTTTCCTGAGTTGATCAATCTATATATAACTAAAAGACCTCATAAATTTCTGCCTCTTCTTTCCAGATGTTGCAAATCCAACTGCAAATGGTGCAACGTTGTGCCGGTACATCATCAAATAATGGGGATGCCGAGCATTCGAAAAATGACTGAGGTTGTAAATAGGCTAAGATGAGGACGGACAAACAAGACAGATGAGATTTGGCGATACCTGAGGGGAAGCATTTGCATGATGCCTTTCCTTGATTTTGGTAGGCTTATCCATTTGTTCATCCCTGTTAGTGGCCACTTGTCAACATCAAATGCTTCTTTTTATGTGGTGACGTGTTTTGCCATTAATCGTTGTCAAAGCTGTACAATATCTTTGATAGATAGAGACAATGGTGTTGTAACTATGAATAGTTCACAGTAGCTGTAAGCATTAACAATGACAAAGCATTTGACCTATGCACGTTGGAGTAGGTTAGATATGATACTCAACAAAATATATGCAAGTAAAAGAGAGAAGAGTAAACAAGGTATAAGTAAACTAAAATTCTGTGATATGAATTGCTGATTTCACTGTAGCTGCGAGATTAAACAAAATTTATCTGTCGAGATAAAGGAAAGAATATTGCAACTGGAAGTATTTGCATTTGTTGTATGATACTGAATCGGGTGGAAAGTTCTCTTGTTCGTACATCAGTTGACTGGTTAATTCTTCTGGTGATTTGGAACATGATAAAAAATATTGGCTCAATTAAAATTTAATTTGCATGATTACACTGTAGATGCCGGTGGTAAAACTTGGGTCTCGTTTATATGACTTTGTTACCATTGCAGTTGTAAAATTTGATCTGTTCGCAGTTCTCAACAAATATTGCCACTGTCCCGGGAGGAGATACTACTGTTTTGACATGTGCAAGCAGTAACCTAACCCACCCCGCAGCATTCATATTGTGAAATACTAGTCCTCAGCTTTTGGACTGACAATTTACAATTCAGCAAGGTTTTCACGATGCAAAAGCTTTTTTTTTTCAGACCATAGAACTTGAAACTCTTCTGTTGTAGTCCTTTGGCTGTGTTGCTGCAGTGTCAGGGCAAAAATAATCGAAACCAAACACCAATACCGAACTAACCGGAACCGACATTGAAGTAACCAAAATCGGTCCAACCTGAACAAATTTTGATTCTCAAACCATGAAAACCAATTTTTTTCGATTTCGGTTTTGATCCTCGGTTAACCGCACTAACCGAAGTAGATCCAATAAACTATTCAATTCAGCCCACCAATAGCCCGGTCCAATATGCCAACCCTAACCTCACAGTCCCATACCCATCCCAACCGCGCCCTAGCCCCCAGAAACCACACGCGCCGCCGCACCCCCAAGCTCCGCCTCGCCGACAGCCGCCTTACCCAGCCCCGATTGCTGCGAGCGCTGCCCTACCTCCGACGCACTTTTCCCTGCAGCCATCGCGCCTCGTCGGTGTCGCTCACCTCCGCCGCGTGCCGCTCAGCTCTGCCACGCGCCGCCAGGCCAGAGCACGACGCCCTCCCCGGCCGCCGCAGCGCCCCGTAGCTTCCCATCCGCTGCGCCCTGGCCTAGCCCTCGACGCCTTCTGCCCCACGGGCGGCAGCACCCTGCCGGCTCGGCCCCCACTGCGCGCCGCCCCCACCGGCCACCGCCCCGACTTCGACACGCACTTGCACCGCCCGGCCACCCCCAAAGTCTTGCCCGCTGTCTGCGCCCACCTCCGAGATCCGTTTTTTCCGTTTAACAGAATATTGAACCGAATTTGTCGGTTAACCGGGGTCGGTTTTTCTTCTCTAGCTCATTATTCGGTTTTCAGATTTCGATAACCGACTTTCAAATAAACCGGAAAACCGAGCGGTTAACCGGATGCCCACCCTGACTGCAGTGAGCTAAGCGTCCGTTTGTTTGGACTAGAGATTTTAAGATTTTGCAAAAAATGGCTATTGAAAAAGTTATTGATTTTTAATTATTTTTAACTTTTTCGCACAATAAAAGTTAGAGAAGCAGGTCTGGATGAGGTTTTTTAGCTTTTTTAGTTTTTTTTGAAAATAGCTTTTTTTAGTTTATTCCTCAAAACTATCTTTTCAGTATTTTAAAATGCATTTTTTTTAATTTCATCATTTCAGTTTTCAACTTTTTCAACTGAAAAATGCATGCGCCTCTCGGATGATGCCAACACATTAGTGACAGTAGAGGAGGAGGAATCACTGACCCCAGCCCAGCCCAGGCCTTGTAGAAGAAAGCGACGCTCCATCGCGAGGCAACTCCTCTGAGAAGCTGCAGGGTGCTCCCACACCCCACTGCATACTATAAACACCCACTAGGCACCACCTCGACTTGACCAAACCAAAACCGCCCCCGTCATCGCTCATCTTCTTCCTAGAGCTCACTCGATCCAGGCAGGTCAGGCAGCGAAGCGAACGAGAAAGCCCGTGGAGGGAGCCTCTGGTGTTGTGGGCCCAGTTGCCAGTCTGAAAGACTAGGTGCCGGTGCCACGTTCCTGTCTGCCTGTGTTTAGCCTGCAGGGTAATAACCCCCGAACCGGACTGGCTATTTGGTCTTTGAAGATCAAAAGCAGCAGGAAGCTGATTTCTCTGCAGATCGTTGGATTAAGTTATTTTGACTAGATCTTGTAAAAGTAAAAGCCAAAAGCTCTAACTGAAACAGCCTCTTAGTTGAAACCAGGGATGAAGGTATGATACTAGATATAGTTACATCTATACAACGAACAGACGAGGTCCATATATCCAACATCCGAGACCAATAGATGCAGCTCGATCCTTGTCGCACATGACCAATTTACACAAGATGCCTCCCATCATGCTAACTACAGGTAGAGTACTCAGCCTGACCGGCCGCAATGTAACAACCCCCCATTTTTGTGTTTAATTTGCTACTCAAAACTTTCTATGTACAAAGATGCGAAGTCCAGAACGTGCTTCATTTGTGGCTCATCAGCACCAAGGTGATCACATGCAGGATCAAGCGGATGTTCTGCGCGTCCGATGCACCGGTTGTTGGCAGCGACCGCTGGTGTGCCAAGACGCCGTAGACCTGATCGAATATCGGCCTTACGTGCACCGCAATTATAGGATCTGACGGATTGATCGCCTCGGCAACATGTGTCATCCACTGGAGCTTCCGGGATGTGTCGTTGGCAATGTCGCATGCTAGCTGCTGAAAAAGAGCTAGGAGGACCCCTTGGTTCAGAGGGATAGGAACTGCTCTACATAATGCTTGCAAATCGACCTGAAATAAGAAAAAAAGCACACGGTTAACATAAAGACAATCATAAGATAGTGAAATTTCTGAATAACATGACAAAATGACTACTCTTAACCTGAACACAAGATTCAGTATGGTGCATGTGTGGTAGGTGGTAGAAAAAAATTACACGGCAAATTTGGCATGGACTTACCTGAGAACATAACCAAGAAACTATGGATACATCGCTTCTTTGAAGGGCCAATGTAAATGATTCATCAAACTTTCGCTCTGTAATCAGTTTGCTTAGCTCTTTCATAGGGTCCAACCGAACATCAACCTGAAATAGTAAATTACAAGCCAAATACACAGATCATCCTGAAACAGTAATTCACAGTGCACTGCAGGGAGCACTATTCAATTACACAGTTCATCCGAAATGAAATAATCATCACATCAAGAAACATAGAAAAATGGGAAGTTCAAAGTATCGAAAGTACCTCAGGATGATTAGATACCGGTCCACTAATAGGCTGTAAAGCACCAGTGCTATGTGGTGTAGGGCTTGCTGACGCAAGTAACGACAAAAGCTTGTGTTGGCCATCAAGTAACTCAGATGTCAGGCCAAGGGTTATTGATGACGCTGAAGTGATTGTTTCCTGAAAGAATTCAAGTAGATAGAAGGCATGTCAGGCTTTTCAAGAGAAACAAATAAATACATAAATAAAGGAAAGCATTTTGGTTTCAATGTTTCATCTTTCTGTTGCCTATGATTTTTTTCACAAAAAGTGACTTTGCAAACTTACCTTGAGAGTTTGTGCTAATGGAGTATGTCCTGCAACAACCTGCTGTTGGATAGCCGTGCTGTGCTCAGACATGCCCTTCTGAAATGCACCATCTATTTGCTCGAATGTTATCTTACATGATTGTTCAAAAGATGGAATAATCGACGATTCAAAGCTAGAGCGAAAAGCATCCTGCAGGGATAAAATCAAAAGCAATCAGCTGCATATTAACACACAATAAAAATAATATATGATTGTTGTTTAGTTTCCTCAAGGAATTGATCTGTATATTACTACCTCCATACGGTAATTGTTGACACCCAGATGAGGAAAACGAGAAGAAAAGAAACTAAACTTCTTGTCTGAAAGGTCAACAATTACAGAATGGAGTATAATATACATCACAAGCGGACAGATTCCGATTATGTAAACGAGAGGTGTTTGGTATTATAATAAACCGACATTCTGTATGTAGTTGGACAAGATGTGGTATTTGCAATACGTTTACTGTCTCCTTGACAAGACTAGTAAACGATGTGTTCCAAACATTGGATTGCTATAGTAGCATATTGTTGTTTGGCTGCAAAATTCACAAGCTAGTGTGTTTGGGGTGGTGACCAAGTGTCCAACTGTCCATGGGGGAAATATGCTATATCTATATATGACTGATCCAATCACACAATACCATGCAGTGCAGCAGGTTTTGATTGTTTTGGATCTCATCTAGAGTCCACCTGCCGGGTGCTTTCTAACTCATGAATACCCTCATAATAAAAGCACTGAAAATCCTGCACCATCATGTGCATGGATGAGTTTCTTCAGGTAACCATAGAACCTTCACTGTGTGGCCGTTAGGGGAAACAATTCGTGAAAACAAAATAAAATCATGGTTATTATATCAACACCCTGTTTCAAATTAAGACCATCACTGACATTAATCATCTGGAAAGACAAGTACCAAGGAGATATACCTGAAGTGTCTGCTTGGTTGATGTTTGGAACTGTGTTTGGATCTGCCTAGCAACGCTAACTTCAAGTTTAGAGCTTACAGACTTGTCAAGCTGATTAACAACCTTGTCACCCAGCACTTTCTGAAAGTGGAGGTTAATGAGAGAGATGACATAAAAAAAGAGATTATGAAAGCAATAACAGACACAACCTGAAGTGAATCAGAAACAGCAGAATACAAGCACTTCTCGATGATAGGTGCTGTTGTCCGAGCAACAGCAGGCCCCAGTGAATATATTTCTTTCTTTAATGACTTCTCCAGCATAACTGGAACATCTTTGTTCAGAGAAGTAGAAATTAGATTGGCCATCTGCTGCATTCGGTCCCTTTCGGTCTTTTCATGCCTTAAATTTTCCTTCTGGAAACGAGCCCACATGGCATCAACATTAGCTTTGATGGACTTTTCCATGTTCCGGCCAAGTGATGCCTCAATTCTTTTGCCTTCCTTTGCAATTGGAACAGATACAATTGTGCTAAGTTGTTTTTGCAGGTTGCTGTACATGGATATAAGCTGCAAATGACAAGCATAGTAAAATAAATGAAAATCATAATGGCACACATATGCACTGAGGGTTGTCATCTCTTACAAAGATATATTTAATGCAACCACCTGTTGTAGAGTTCCTTGAATAGCTGCAGCTTGCAGGGAGGATTCAATAGGAGGGTTTGTATTGCTTCGTGGTTCATGCAAGGAATCAGTAGAGTTGAAGGTGTTTGTTGAAGGAGAAAATTGCCCAGAAACTTGAGGATGCATAACTTTCTCCTCTTTTGTAGCTGAAAGTATGTGCAAGTCCCACGAAGCACAAGGGCCATCACTTTTCTCAGGAGCTTCAGTTTCTCCCTTTACGACATTTTCAACCCCAGATTCAGAAGAATGTTTCAACGGCATGGGTCTATCAGTCTGTGTCTGTGAATTATCCACACTATACTTGTCAGTTGTTATTGTTGGTTCACTTATTTTGCCTACAGTTTGCTCTGAATGCTTGCCGGGTCTCTCCTTTTCCTCAGGAAGAATTTGAGTCTCCTTAACAGCCTCAAGTTCAACAATTTCATTTGATTTTGTCTCATCCATATTTTTTGCATCTGCTTCTACATTCCGAGAGCTGCCACGGCCACTAGCAGCCATTTCAGGAGAAGCATCCACACCTGAAACAGTTTCAGATGGAGTTATCAAGTGTGCAGCATGCTCTCCCACCTGAAACATAGGACAAGGATCTGGAATAGCTATACCATCACTCTGGCCACCTTTGGACTCTTCCTTTCTGAAGCTATCCCATCTACCAATAGATGACTGGTCAGCATCACGATCACTGTAAGATGAATCACCTGAAGGGCCTCTACTTAAGGCAATTGGGGATCCAGCAAGATTAACTCTTGATGCAGGAGCCACAGATGGGATACAGGAAGAAACAGCTTCTGCATAAGAAAATGGAGGAACTGATACATGTCGTCAAAAAAGCACCGAAACTACCAGAAATCAATGTGTATAAGGTTATTAATGTATTACCTGTTCCTCGAGTATCACTTGATGGCTTAGTCAAAACAACAGCAGACAAACCAACAGGAGTACTTCCTGTGCAAGAATCCACTATTGCCATTTCTGAAGATCTCACATACACATGAAATATAGCTGGGTCTCTGCCAGATCCCGTATTATCAGCTGCAGGAGGCAGACAGAGTGATAACTCCAAACTATACTGCTGGATAGCCATTGTCTGGACACAATACACTTGAACTACTTGTTCACCATCAATTTGTGTTTCATGTGTTCCTGTTAGACTCAAAATAGGCATCGTGACTGTAAAATCTGCTATATAGTCCAACCGAGTTGAAGCTGGATCTGGACCGTACTCAACATGTACAGCATAAATAGCATTCTTTTTGGCATTTGCAAGCAAAATAAGGCTAGCTTGCGACAACACTACAACTTGGTTGAAAAATGCCTCCTCAGCTCTACATTCCAGAGAACTAACTAGTTCCAATGCTTGAGTGCAGTTCCATGTCTCTGAGTCACTCGGCAATAACCATCCTTTGTCATTAGTGGAGGCCCAAATTTTTACTTCTCGGTTAAGAGGACCCTGCAACACCACAAAAGCTAGTACATATCAACCTCAAAAAGACAAATGCTAAATCTGAGCTTTCTTCAATGAGCTTTCACTGGTGCATAGAATTATCTTCATAATATAAAAATGATGAATAATGGGCAAATTCTCTCTTAGCAAATACTTAACCTCCCAAGGCACAGCAAATAAATACTAATATAAGACATGGGATGTCATTTCAAGGATTATTCAACAGTGATATATCCAGGCTATGATTAGGAAAACTATGATACTTTTCAGACAATTCAACCGTAGTTTTGCAGAAATAACAAGATACTTGAGATTATCAAGAAGAAAAATCCAATTGTTAAAGAATGGTTAAGTTCTGCGTGAGGTGCAGAAAATATTGTGTTTATTCATTGAGTAATCTCCTTCTGTCCACATGTGAGGCATATCCCTAGAATGGACATGACCACTGAGTATTTCATCTACATATGCTATGATTGTTGTTCTCCATGTAGACCAAATATATATTCAGTTCCAGCATGTACTACTTAAATGCACATCTAATAAGATTAGCAGGATCCAATAAGGAAACACTGAAATCAAGAATTAGGCCAGAATAGGAAAACAATAAAGTGCAAATATGCAATAATACATACAGCTGTAACGAGATTTATATGATTTGGTCGTTCAGGCGCCGTAAGGAAAGAAACCGAGTACACTGCTTGATCGTTATGTGGTTTCAGCACAGAGAGAGGCACAGCTCTGCGATCATCCCAGATCTTTACCTGTACAAAAATAAAGGGCAGACATAAACCATACACTTTACCTATACCTAATAATGTGTCTCCAGATCTAGTATGGTGCCAGAAAAACATAAGGGAAGCTTGCCTTAACACCCAACCTAGAGAAGGAAAGAGTATTATCATATTAAAGGCAGTAAATTCTCACAAGGGCAGAATCATGAAAAATAGGGTATGACGAAACTAGGTTTAACAAGTCAATCTGTACTCTGCGATTGTTACTTGACAACTTGCACTTGAAACCAGAAAGTGAGGAAAAGAACTTATCAATTACTCAGTAAAACACATATAAGCGATAACATTTTGCAAAACAAATTCCAGACTGTTAGGCAATCCTTAGATGGACATTAAACTAAATCTTAATCATGCACAATAGAACGGAAGTGCATGAAGAAAGTATGGGTCTTTAGATCTCCAAGAACTTTCCATTCTTATGCTCCTGTTTACCGTGAAGTATAAATTTCTAAGTCAACAAGAGGATAACATGTGCAAAGTACAAACCGTGCCATCTTTTGATGCTGAAGCCAAACGCGTAGTCATCCATTGAGATATGGAAAGATCAGTGATGTCTGCATCATGTTTACCAATAGCCTTTACACCATCAATCAGCTTGTCAAGTGGGCATTTAAGAGGTTCATCTGTACTGAAGTCCCTTCCTCTTTCCACTTTTGGTATGTCTATTCTTAAGATGTAATTCCCAATTCCAACATACAGAATCTCCTAAAAGACAGAAATTATATGGATCAGCATACAGAAAAAAAGAAACAAGACATGTAACCCAAGGGATCATGTAGATGAGGCTTTACCTGCTTATGGGAGTGCCAGCATATTCTCGGGTGATAAGTTTCAGCGTCTCCTATAATTTGGATAGCAATTTTAATCTTTCCAGTTATTTGTGGTTTGTTTTCCTCATCAGGTCTCTCATCAATCTTCCACACATATACCCGCCCATCTACACTTGCGCTGCAGACGAATGGAACAACTTGGTCATTCCCTAAGTAACAGCGAGAAGGAAGTTTACCCTGTGATAAAATTAAAAACATGTGATAATTTTGAGCTAATACAAGAGTATATTTGTGGCGCACCAATAACTAGATGCCAAGAGTTGGCAAGTCATGCGACACCAATCACTCAGTTGTCCACTTTGCGACCGAAACAAGAAAACAGGTGGCCTACAGAACTATAACTGTAGTATAACAACAACAAGAAAAAAACGAGCCTGAGACATCTAATTAACCAGTAAAGGGTACCTTGCTAAACAATGAACATCTTCTGCAAAGAAAGCCATGTCTGTTACCCTCTGCAGCAAACATAAATAAGAAGGTAAGAAAAATGAATAAGGAATGCAACTTCATGCTGACTAAACTAAACAGTCATCACAATGACTGGGCAAGTACAACATTACAAAAAAAATGAAAAAATGACGCAAACAAGACAAATGTTTACGTCAGATAAGTTGTCTTTCTAGATTTCATCTGCAGATGTACTTCACCGGAGAAAATAAAAAAGGACAACTAACTCCAGTGGGCCATAAAATAAGTAGCTATGAATATTCCTCACTCGTGTAGCCACAGTTCACCTCCCTTTGGATTTCTTCTACATGCAGTGATCATAGTTATTACCAATTTGGAACACATATTTCACCATACCCAGAACATCATTCCACCGCCTGGAATAAGAAATTACACCAGTTCATTGATGAAATAATGACTTGGGAGCTCGTGTGTTAAGCGGTAAGCAAAAGTCCTCCAGGCATCATCAATACCAGTTCACACAAACACTTCGGCGACAACCTAAACAGCTAGTGATGCACTTAGAAGTCAGCAGACCACAAATACAGCAGTTACGCACTCTTACCTGTGTGTGACCGCGAAGGAGCGAGCGGAGCGCGGTGTTGATATTGAGCACGCGGATGTTGCCGAGCTTAAGCCCGTACACTATGTATGTACGGTTCACGGCGATCTGCCTACCCAGCACCAGCCCAGGGTCCGAGGTGTACTTGGTGATGGGTGTCACCTCCAGCTGTGGCGGCTCAGCCTCCCCAGGCAGCCTGGAGTCCACGTCGTACACTGCCCGTTCCCCGCCCCCCAGGAGCCTCCCACGTGGCATCTTTCTGCTAGGCATCCTCGCCGGAGGCGCGGAAGACGTCGCCGGGAGCGGCGTGGCCGGCTCCGACGATGACGACGTCGTCGTCATGGACGCCGCCGACTCGAGGTGGGTGAGCGCGGTGTTACCCAGCAGCTGCATCAGCCGGGCGCTCGGGTTAGAGCCCCCGGGGTTCGGGATGGGGTTAGCGTTCGTGAAGACGGCCGCCGGGGGGTGGTGGAAGCCGTGGGGGTCGCCTGGGTAGTGGGGGTAGGGGCCGCGGAGGAAGGACGGAGTGGCTGGCGGGTAGGAGTAGGGCCCCGTGGGCGGCTGCGCGGAGGAAGGACCAGGGAAGACGCCTGTGGTGGTGGGGGCGGTGGTGGGGTGGTTAGGGTTTACCGGAGGCCGGAAGAGCATGCCGAGCTCGAACGGGGCGCTCGGGACGGGGTTAGGGTTCCCCGACGGCGACGCCATGGGGGACGGTGGAGTAGATCTGTTGTGAGGCAGGCCGGCAGAGGGGAAAATGGCGGACGTGGCGATGGATGGAGGTTAGCAACAACGACGAAGGGAGGAGGAAGACGAGAGTAGGTTTTGCTGTTTGGTCCTTGTGATTTTGCGGTTTTATGTGAAGAGGATCTAGCAACATAGATTACGATTTCTGAACGATCTAAGGAATGTTTGAATCATTTTTGAATTGTATACGACCCGCGATGCTCTCCATTCGAATATAGAGGTGATTTAGTAATAAATTTGACAAGTCTAATAAGAAAGGAGTGAGACTTATTAGTTCCTACGATAATATGTGTTACATGTTATGAAAAGAATATGATATATATATATATATATATATGTTATATATAGCTAGATGATCACATAGAGATGTTATATAAACTCTTGATTTTAAGAAAAAAATATTTTGTCAAAACATTAACTACTTAACCTTCTCATAGAACAACTTTACGCGTATCACCATAACCCTAAAGATTCATCTCTATGGATTTACCCTTTTAGTTTTTATTTACCAAATTTCTTCTGTATCATCAGAATTTATACATTTCTATACCATCGTTTTAGATTTTCTGTCCCCTACAACAAGCCACTTCCCTTACTTACATGTTAGATGGCTGTTATGTGATGGTGCAAATGACGATTAATCTGCCCCTCAAGATGGAATGAAGAAATTTATGCATAGTTTTCTTTTTCCTGTCGTTATATCTCATGTGAAGATGATACATCACTACAGGAAATAGCAATAATTACCACGGCGAAAGATATTTACGACGGTTTTAGAGTTGGTCGTTGTAAATAAGTTGACGATGGAAGGAGGTGGTTAGCATCAACGACGAAAGGAGGAGGAAGACTAGAGTAGGTTTTGCTGTTTGGTCCTTGTTGTTTTGCGGTTTTAGGTGAAGAGGATCCAGCAACAAAGATTACTATTTTTGAATGATCGAAATAATGTCTGAATCATTTTCGAATTGTATATGACCCGTGATGCTCTCCGTTCCAATATAGAGGAGATTTAGTAATAAATTTTACGAGTCTAATAAGAAAAGGTGAGATTATTAGTTCCTACGACAATACGAGTTGTTACGTTGTTATGAAAAAAGTATGATATATGTTATATATATATATATATATGTTATATATATGGCTAGATGATCACATAGAGATGTCATATAAACTCTTGATTTTGTGAAAAAATATTTTGTCAAAACATTATCTACTTAACCTTCTCATAGAACAACTTTATGTGTATCACCACAACCCTAAAGATTCATTTCTATTGATTTATCCCTTTAGTCTTTATTTACCAAATTTCTTCTATATCATCAGAATTTATACACTTCTATACCATCGTTTTTAGATTTTCTGTCCCCTACGACAAGCCACTTCCGTTACTTACATGTTAGATGGTTGTTATGTGATGGGGAAAACGGCCAATCTGCCCCTCTAGATGGAATGAAGAAATTTATGCATAGTTTCCTTTTTTTATCGTTATATCGCATGTGAAGATAATACATCACAAGCAAAAATTACGACGGCCAAAGATATTTACGATGATTTTAGAGTTGGTCGTTGTAAATAAGTTTATTTACGACAATCAGTCTAGGCCATCGTAGATAACAGGTTGTTTATGACGGTCAAGATTTAGTCGTCATAAGTAGATCATTATTTATGACGGCCAAGACCTAGGGAACTCCGGGCTCGAGGCCCAAGCGGGTATTCTCGCCCGCTGTCGCCGAACCCTACACACCGTCGCCGCCGCCGCCACCGCCCAGAGCGCCCCTGCTCGCCCTCGTCCCCACCACCGCCTACACCAAGTAATTTTTCAAGGGGTCAAGAAGACCGTGAAGAGATTTCTCAGTAGTGCGAGCATGATGGCTCACACACGGGACGTGGCGAACACCCCTTTTTAGGGTAATTCCTCAGGAAAGAATAAACGGTCTCAATTGTCGAGACACGTGCCCTCGGAGCTGCCAGGCAAACCTGTTGTCTTTCAACGGACTGGGATAATCTGACTTACCAATCATATTTTATTACATTTTATAATTAATTTGTTTATCTATCTTAAAACTTTTATAATATTACAGGATGACTTAGAGCCAGAGTCAGAGGCCAAGGCGTCTCCTGAGCCACAGTTGGTTGACCACCCTTCCGGGCCGGCAGACTACCCTTACGGGCCGAGGACACGGAGGCGCAGAGAAAATAACGGATTAGGAGGAGCCATTATCCTCCGGTTCCTAGAGACGAAGCAACTTTGTTGGCTATTCGCCCTGTTGGCGATAGTTAAGAAGCACGTACGTTGTAGTTTTGGAAAATTACGTAGTGCTAACACTCTTTCATGCACAGCTATTTTGCAACGGATGGGGGACACTACATTCGAGGGTAGAGGACGTCACAGATAGTTCAACGTTGTATTAGAGAACCTCGCACATTTGCACTATCCTAGTGAGGTACTTAGCAGCAGTGACGAGCGTATCTTTGTCAAGTCATGGGATGATTACGCTCGTGCTACTGACCTGACGTACGGGACTACTCAGGGTGCAGTGTGGGTCGACTTCTGAGTAAGTATGTTTAAAATATATTATTTGAATTTTAGTTCTTCAATAATTAGGATGTTTAATAACATTTGTTGTAGAGACGGTTCCGTTTAGCGGATCCAGCAGATGTTGAGCACACGAGAGTCGTCTTCAACAAGAACGCGAGGAAGCTTGTTATACACAAGCAATCTCTTATTTTTGGATTCAAGCAAAAACAAGTACTTGAAGAGGCATGAAGGGCAGGAACTAGTGGCGTCCATAGAAGGATTTTTCGACACGTAATTGACGCAGGTGTAATACGTGGAGGTAAACTAGTAGTGTTTTAAATATGACTTTCTTATTTTTCTAATATCAACGTTATTTCAATTAATTACTAAATGCATGCATGCGGGTATTTCTTGGTTGGAGGAACGTACGGAGGCTAACCGGGCCCTTTGTCGATTGTGGTCCAGCGTGGACTTCGTCACCAAGTCCAAGAGGGCCCGAGAGTGCAGACGGTCTACCGGAGGCCATACGTATGGTACTGATGGACATATATGTCTTGCTAAATGAATGGTAAAAACATCTACGAAATTTATAGTATATTTATGCTATACTACAAGAAAACGAGCTCGGTTAACGATCGAGCGATGTTTAGGTGTGGACTGTGGAAGATAGGTCACAGGACAAGTGACCCTTCACAGCACGGCCAACTGTGCACCCCGATTACGACAATTCGACTGGTGAGTTTTCGACATACTTTAAGTTCCTTGTAACTAATATTGCTATTGACATGTTTACATATTTTGCTTGAATTTGTAGCAGAAGTATGGAGGGGAGACGGTGAAGATTCACGGCGAATACTACGATTAGAAAAACGCACCCGTCAACGTCAACACCGTGTATACGAGCGGAGACGGAAAAGCGCATAGATGGTGAGATGATAGTTGTTTTTTATTTTTGTCAATTCGAACTACACAATCTTACTCTTAATCTTTTTTGTAGGTTTGCCATATTCGATGAAGTGGTTGACTCCAGAGAGGCAAGACCTTCAAGGGTTTTTTCGTTACAGGCTTCGTTCGCTGGACCTAACCGGCGGATGTCGTAGAGGGACCTAGAGCTTCAGAGTGTCCAGGAGGAGCTACGCCTGACACAGGAGAAGCTCTAGAAGAAAGAAGCGCTTGTCAAGTTCAGAGAGGAGTATCAAACTAACTACCTGGCACAAATGCAAGCTAAGATACAGGTAAGAACTTAAAATACTAAACATCAATATCATTTTATTATTACTAATGTGCTAATGCTTTGCTATCACAGGCCTTAGCCCAGTAGCATGGGTAGCAGATTACCATTCCCCATGGGCGCCAGTGGAGCCACAAATATCTTTTTCAGTGCCACAGGTAAGCAACACTTCTTGATATCAAGATAAGTTTGATTAATATAGTAAACTAAGCCAAAATTAGTCAAACATAGACAAACTTAGCTACATCTAGTCTCTTTTAACAAAACACAGGCAAACATAGCGTGTGAGTAGCATCATTCAAGATGGATTGACAGGAACACATACATGAGCTGAAATAACCATGTATAGTAATTTCCAATTATCATTTGCATATATGAAAATGGACGAACTGTTTGATCTACCACATATCTAATATATATCTATATACATGAGGTTTGATATCATGGTTCACATAGGCCAGCCAAAAGCAGAATAACTGCACTTACATCATTTGGCCACATGCAAGCCACCTCAAGCATGGGAGAGGAGCATCACTGGAGCTGCGCCAATCCACATGAAATCACCTTCAAGCAAGGGCGGATCGACAAACAGTATGTGTGATAGTGATATTTAGGCCATGTGGCACGCTAGCATGCCAAGGTCCCAATCACATGACGACACGACACGCCGCCATTCATGCGAAGAACTGCCTAATCAGCAAATGCCCTCTCCTAGATGGCACCTCGGAAAAGGATAACCTGAAATGTGTTTATTGCGTGCTTTTACTTGTTAGCATTAACAATGTGTCATTCTCTAGTGGAAAAAAACATTACACTGCTGAGTGTGACAGCATTAACTCTTCTTTTTTTTTACATAATGGGACTGGACTGGCTCTGATAGGGAGCACCAAAAGATTCTAGAATACACGTTACAAGAGAGTAACACAATGGTCACTAACTGTTACTTTCTCTATTTTGAAATAAATAACGTTTAAAACAACTAATTTATTTTAATTTTTTCTCCATTCTAAAATAAATAATGTTTAGAACAACTAATTTAGTTTACATTAAATTATATTTTTTTTCTAAATACTATTTATTTTAGAACGGAGGGAGTATATGATAGACACGAAGAAGGAAATGAAAAGTCGTGAGCAGAGCAGACAAGAAGGTTCATCCAAAGCCGGTGTCCCTTGGAGCCAACAGCTAATAAAGTTTAATTAAACTAGGGCCAGCTGCCTAGCTTGTTTGTAGCTTTGAGTTGTAATTTATCATGATTGAAAGTCGAGTTAATAGCGATGATAATAAACTGGAGTCAACTTATAAAAACAGCGAACATCATCGCCATCATGCATTGTTAACAAACCACGAAACAAAAGCACAACATAACCTAATAACAATGACACAAGGCCATACTTTTCATCTGGCCTGTTGGCATCACCTCAATATAATAATAGCAACTGAACTAGTGCTGCTACCTTAAAAATAATAGGTCATGTAAGCCCATAGCCATGACTCGGCCTGAAACGACGCCTGATTGCTCACCAGGCGTCATGACCAAAAGACAATGGATCATTCAGAAAATTACGCATGACGGTCACCTTGTCTTTGTGCCCCCTTGGTTCAAGTTAGAGACGCTAAATGACCTGGCGCAGTTTAACAATTTGTCTGTTGAGAATAAAATTGGAGAGACAAAGAAGTTGTGTAAAATGAGTGTGATTTCTTTCTCATTCATTCTTTTTCCTTTTATACATGCGATGGTGGGTTTTGGGAATGAACGCGACTATTCGTGAAGAGGCACGTCAATAACTGCCGGCATGGCAGTTGACTTCTTCATTCTATTGTCAAGTGCGCATTTGACTCATAACACCCCCCTTGAACACTTGAATATCGCGTTGAATGAATATAATTTTCAAAAAACCTAGTGGGAAAAATCAGAAGATATATATAACTGAATGCTTGTGTAAAAATTCCTGAAACTTTTGTTAAGACACAAGAAAAACATAACATGAAATGTCATAATCATTTTCTATGAAAAACCCCGGTGGGAAAATTAGAAAATGGACATTTTATTTACATTGTCATTGCCTCATTAAAACTTAATGTGAGAAAACTTTTAAAATAAAACTCACATAAGAAAAAGAGTACAACCTGATGTTAAATTATCAGTTAGCTTTATGACAAAGCTCCCACTAAACCTTGTAAATCCCTAAGTCGACGCATACTTATACCAGCGACACATTTAGAAAATGCGGGGTATGGTAGGGACTTAGTGAATAAATCAACCAAATTATCACATGACTCAGTTTGTAGTATATTAATTTCTCCATTAATTTGAAGTCATGTGGGTAGAATAGTTTAGGTGTTATGTGCTTAGTAACATTAGTTTCACATAACCTGACTGCATCTGAGCAATGCAAGCAGCATTATCTTCATAGATAATGGTTGGTGACTCAATTGGCTCAACGGCACATGAGATTTGAATATGCTTAATCACTCTACGTAGCCATGCGCATTCACATGCAACTTCATATAATGCTATGATTTCGGAGTGATTTGAAGACGTAGCGATTAAAGTCTATTTACAAGACTTCCATAATATTGTTGTCTGTTCGTGTAAGAACACGAAACCTATCTGAGATTTAACATTGTGGTGATCACTCAGATATCCTACATCGGCATAGCCAATGAGTTCGAGATTTTGATTTTTCGGAAAGAAAAGACCTAGATCTTTTATGCCTTGAGATATCGTAAGACATCTTTGACTCCTTTCCAATGACGCATGGTTGGAGTGACACTATATCTTGCTAGTAGATTGGCTACAAAAGCAATATCGGGTCTTGTGTTATTAGCAAGATACATAAGTGCTCCTATGGCACTTAGGTATGGGTATTCTGAATCCAACACCTCTTCTTCTTCTTGGCGTGGCCGAAATGGATCTGTATCCTTTTCTAAGGCTCCAACCACCATAGGAGTTTTAGATGGATAAACTTTATCCATGTTGAATTTTTCAAGTATATTTTGGACATAAGCCGATTGATGTACGAGAATGCCCGAATGAAGGTGCTCTAGTTGTAAACCTAGGCAAAATTTAGTTTTACCTAAATCATTCATCTAGAATTTCACCCTAAGATGATTCTGTCCTCATTAATGTCAAGCTCAGTGCCAATGATATTTGAATCATCAACATATACTGAAATAATGCAAAATCTTGTTTAGGATTTGTGAATGAAGACACAAGGACAATCATCATTAGTAGAGTAGCCTTTGTTTAGAAGGAATTCCTTCAATCGGTTATATTACATCCTTCCAGACTGTTTCAAGCCATATAATGACTTGTTGATCTTGACACGGTACATGTTGCGACCAACATTTTCATTCACTACAGGTATCCCATCAGAGACCTTCATGTATATATCCGAATCTAGTGACCCATATAAATATGCAGTCACGACATCCATCAACTACAAAGATAGATGCTTTTGTGTTACCAGAGATATAAGATATCGTAAAGTTGTTCCATTCATTATTGGAGAATATGTATCACTGAAATCAATGCGAGGTCTCTGCGTGAACCTTTGTGCAACTAGCCTTGCCTTGTATCTCACAACCTCATTGTTCCCATTCTATTTTCGGATGAAAATCCACTTGAGCCCGACATGATAGGTTCTAGGAGGTGTAGGTATTACATTACTCAATACCTCTCTCTTTTTAAGTGAGTCAAGTTCTGGCTTGATTGCTTCCTTCCATTTGATCTAGTCCGAGCGTTGTTTACAATCTGCCATGGTTTTAGGATCAGGATTATTGAGAAGATCAACTATCTTGGTTGAAAAGTATGAGTTGACGACCGTTATACTGCGGTCAAGTAATTCTCCAGAACTAGTATAATTAAATGGAAATTTCTTGTACCCCATGAGACTCATCATGATTTTTCAACATGTGAGAATTAGGGTTTTCCGATCCTCCAGCCTTCTCTATGGTGCGCATTTGAGGGCTGCGTCGCAGATTTATCAAGTCCACCTGGTGTTCATCAACATTTAGTTGACTTGCATTTACTTGCTTTGAGGAAGATTTTGTCATCGTAGTCTTTATACACTTGTTTGAAGCATCTTTCTGCTGAATTGCTATCCCCCTTTTTGGGGGTGGAGTGGTTTTTGTTGGTACCTCCACTCGATAAGGCGCATTGATAGTAGGATTTAAAGACTTTGTGACACCTTTGTAGTCAGTAAATGCATCTGGAAGGTTACTAGTAATTTGGTGTAACTCAATAATTTTCTGAACTTGAAATTCAGTCTCATTTGTACGTGGATCCGAGGTTAGGATGGATTTATCATCTCAATTAATTTCTTAGCTATCATTGAGAAATTTATTATCTCCCACTAAAGTCGGAAAATGATCCTCATTAAATATAAACTCCGCAAATTTGTCCGTGAATAAATCACCCGTTAAGGGCTCCAGGTATTTTAAAATTGATGGAGATTGAAATCCCACGTAAATACCCAATTTTCTGTGAGGGCGCATAGAGGTTCGCTTATGTGATGAAATTGGTGTGTACACAACACATCCAAATTTCCGCAAATGGAAAGTATTTGGTTGATCTCCACGTACAAGTTGTAGAGGAGAGGTGATATGATATGCAGTTGGTCGTAGTTGAAGAAGGTCGACAGCGTACAAGACTGCATGACCCTAAAAAGATGTTGGTAAATTTGAACCTTGCGATAACGTTCTAGCGATTAGCTTGATTCTCTTTATTAGGGATTTTGCCAAACCATTTTGTGTGTGAACGCATAGAACATAATGTTGTACTTCAATTTCTTGAGCCATACAATAATCATTAAAGGCTCAGGATGAAAATTCACCAGCATTGTCCATACGGATACTCTTTATCCTATATTCAGGATAATTCACCTTCAATCTAATAACTTGTATCATAAATTTAGCGAAAGCATGGTTACGTGTAGATATTAAACACACGTGTAACCATATTGTAGATGCGTTAATTAGAACCATGAAGTATCTAAAAGGGCCACACATTGGTTGTATGGAGCCACAAATGTCTCCTTGTATGTGTTCAAGGAACTTTAAAGATTCGGCATGGATCTTAAGCGGAGAAAGCCGTAAGATCAACTTGCCCATAGCACACGAAGTACACACAAAATCATTAGATTTTGAGATTTTGACATTTCTTAAATCATGGACGAATCAATTTCTAATAATTTTCTGCATCATCCCTATTTCAGGGTGGCCTAAGCGAGGATGTCAGGTCTTGAATGTGTCAACATTATGGAAAATCACCTTGTATGCAATATAATGTACGGGTTTAATGTATGTTTAGTATAATCGTGATGGAGTAGAAGAAATTCTTTCTAAAACCTCATAGCCATATCCGGAATTGTTGGTGATAAGAAGAAATTCTTCTTTGTTATCTTCATGGGTACACACATGTAACCATTTTTCCAGATATCTCTAAAACTTATGAGGGTACGAATAGAATCGGAATATAATAAAGCGTTCTCGATCATTACTTGTGTACCATTTGGAAACATTATAGTGGCTCTGCCAGAGCCAACTATTGTAGCATCACGTCCAGCGATGGTTAAAACATTTTCTGACCTTCTAGTTAGAGTCTGGAAATATTTTGTTTCCCTAAGTATATAGTTTGTGGTGCAGCTATCCACAACACACATTTCTTCTTCCATCAGAAAACTTCCCGTAATATCTAACAATTAAGAATTGTAATAATTATATTAATTACATAATACATATGAATAATTGTAATACAATATAACCAACTTTTTTATTACAACACACTCTATTACATAGACTTTGTTTGTTACATAATTTTTATGGCAAGCGATCTAGATCAGATCGTCGAACATGTCGTTCGATTTGTATTCCACCATAGCATTATCCAAGTCAATATAGTCATCAACATTCAACTTTGGCTCGTTGTTGCTTGGATTCTGGAGATCCTTGCATGAAAAACCAACTTCAAACGTTGGATTAGTCGGGATACTGAAATGAGTTTCATATCTATTTTCAGATCCTTGAGCTTTCTTCTCTTTCTTCAGGGATTTCTAGTACAATGCCACAAGGTGTTTAGGTGTACGACACTTATCAGTTGTATGCTTGTAAGTGCCACACGCCTTACACTGCAAAATTTTCCCTTTAGAGGAAGTACCATCCTTTTTCATTGTCTTTGAGAAGTTTCTATTTTTCTGCCTATTGCGGCGTCGTCTAGCAGATCTACCATTCTTTTTTGGAATTGAATCCTTAGAAGCACTTGCCTTCTTCTCATTGTGATGAATCTCAGAAAGAGGAGCAGCCCCAACACGGCGTTGGTGATGATTCTTAATAGTAAGTTCATCATGCTTCTCCGTCTGAAGTAAATCACGAATGAGATCTGCGTAGTGTAGGTAATTCTGAGCCCGATGTTGATGTTGTAAGACCCGATCTGAGGGGAGCATTGATCGAAGAGTCTTTTCAATTTTGTCCTCCTCTGATGGTTCTTTCTCACAAAACCGCAATTTGGCGCAGACCTTATGAATATCATGATTATAGTCTTCAATAGACTTAAAGTCTTGAAGACAAAGTTGAGTCCATTCATGGTTGGCATCTGGCAATAAAATTGCCTTTTGCTATTCATAACGACCTTTTAGTGCCTCCCAAAGACTGAGGTTCCTCCTCCATCACATATTCTGACTTTAAGTTAGGGTGAAGGTGGTTCCGGATGATATATAGTGCTTGATACTTGTATGTATCCAGAAATATTGCATCTCTTTGTGCAGGAGGAGTAAGAGCAAACATGATGTCGCGGAAAGCCAAGCTTATCTTGATATCGAGAGCCCATGTAGGGTAGCTGTGACCATCAAGAGCAAGTTCTTCGAACTCGTGAGCCATTAAGTCCTACGTATAGGCAACTAGAGATTTTGTTAATAAAATCATCATGGTGGTTTGTAATAAGTGCCATAATCATAATGAAAAGCACATGAAATTATTCGTTTTTGTCTAGCCAAATTTTAAAAAATTGGCATAACAAAAAGAATAAATCAGAGTATATTTCATGCTCCATAAGGCCAAATTAAAAAAAATTGGCCAAATGAAATGAGTTGTACTATTTGCCGCATTTATAGTTGATTCATGGCCGTATTAAGCCAAATTATTTTAGGAAATGGCTTAATTATGAATCAAACCTTTTGTTGTTTTATATGTAATCATATTGCCTAATCATAAGCTAAATTAACATTAACTTCAATGATGGCACAAGTGGATATTCGAAATATAGTAAATAAAATTCTATGATTTTTAAATCAAAAGAATTTTTTTGGACATCGTGTTATAGATTGAATTTTTAATTTAATTCGGCCATAATTTTTAAAATTTTAGCCAAATATAATAAGTTCAATAAAATATTACAATAAAATATATATTCTAATACAATATAACACATGTCTTAATCAAAATGTAAATTTGATCATAACTATATTTACATAATATGCTACTGGATTACAGATTCAAATGCGAATTTAAACTATATTTAAATTGCAAACTAATGAACTAGGAAATAAATAAAATGAAAGAAACTAAAAAGGAATGGGCGGGCTAGCGCGGCCGAGCGTAGCCCGGCGGCCTGACGCGTCCCGAGGAATAAAAGCAAACATGTTAGGGCTAACCCTAACCGTCTCCACCTCGTTTCCTCTGCCTAGCCCCCGCCGCACATCGGCTCGGTTGCTCTGCCGGTTCTGTCGCCCCTCCGGCGCTGCCGTTCCGTCCTTTCGTCGTAGCCCCTTCGAGCGCCGCACCTCCGCCGCATATGTGACGCCATCCCGGTTAGCGTAGCCTCGGCCATCGTGGCCTAGTCGACGTGCCCTGGCCAGCGAGGCGCGGCCAGCACGGCTCGGCCAGTGCGGTCTAGCCGGCGCGACCTGGTCGGCGCTGCTTCGGCCACTTGTTCGCCTCTCTACAGCGTCGCCGTTTTTCCACCTTTTGGCTTCGCCAACTCCTCCGGCGCTGCTTCCCCTCCACTCGACCGCTCACTGGCTTGACCCGGCGGCCAAATCTGAAGATTCGGGTGCTCGGGTTCTCGCGGCGAGGTGGGCGAATCGGCGGAGGACACGGTTTCCACATGGGCTTATCAGCGCTGGCGTTGAATCCAACCCCGAAGGTTCGGTATGGGGTGGCGGCGGCGGTCCGTGTGCGGTTACTGTTGGAGTAGCCGAGGCCGGTGAAGTGGACGGAGCCCTTGATGCCAATGGTCCTTGTGGTTGACCATTTCTGCCGATGCAAATCCTTGCATTTCGGTGTATGGCTGGCGGCGAGATGGAGTTGGTAACCACCGTGATCCGGCGGGTACCATCTTCTTCTTGTCCTTCCACTCCCTCCCCCTGACGATCCGATGACGAAGGATCTCGGACCGGTGCAACCCAGTTTGGGATATCCCCACCGTGGATGGTGCACGGTCCAACTTGACGACCCCTCGGATGGGCGTTAGGATCCAAGGATCGTTCAGGGGGAAGGAGATGGTGGCCGCTCCAATACTCGTCGGTATGGTGCGGTTGAAGTTGATGCAGGGACGTCGACGAGGTTGCGACGGTGGCGTCACCCTCTGCGACGACCGAGGCGTCGACGACGGCGGGGAACCACTTCTTCAAAGGAAGTTGCAAGAACAACTCCATTGGTATGCATCTTACCCGTTTTCTCTCTTGATTCGCTCATAGAGTAGTGCTGATGACATGTTGAGAATGAAATTGGAGAGACAAAGAAGTTGTATAAAATGATTGTGAGTTCTTTCTCATTCATTTTCTTTCCTTTTATACATGTGATGGTGGCATTTGGGAATAGACGTGACTATTCGTGAAGAGGCACGTCGATAACTGCTAGCGTGGCAATTGCCTTCTTCATTCTATTGTCAAGTGGGCATTTGGCTCATAACATTGTTGACTTGCACTCAAGAAAAGAGCTAATCCAAAACCATCACAAATGGATGGGAGGCATCTGCATCACAAAAATATTGTAGGAAACAAGGGGCGGCGAGCTTGCCTCGCCAATCTAGTCTTGGCAGTTCAAGCGAGCAAACTTGGATCCCCCTTGGTAACAAGAAACCATGTAGCCCCGGGGTATCCCACTATACCTATTGACCTTTCAAGCAAAGACGAATTATTTACTTACTAAGAAAAGAGAAGCAAATTTTGCAGCATCATTAAGCTAGCAGCACATGAGCAGTGAGGCATGGGGGCATTCCATAGTAAAAATTCTTTTGCCACCGAAATCTAAATCCGTTGATGCGTGGCATTTACAACAAAAGAGCTCGTAGATAGAAGACGGATTTTCCTAGCACAGTGAAAAAACGGATGAGGAATGCAAAAAGGTTCAGAAGTTAAATTTCTCATGATGCATTGTAAGGTCGGAGCAGGAAGATGGAAGAGTTCAGCTAGTCGTCTTCAGACTAATCCTGGATACAACAAATGTTTTGACAACTCAGAGGACGGACTTAACATGAAGACACAGGCTTCTAGGTGACATCTGGTGAAAACATATCATGTGACTCATGTCCGTGCAGTAAAAAATATTTCCTCAGAAAGTTCAAAAATCTCTTGAGCATCATCAACATCTACGTGCCTATATGAATGGACAACAATAATGACATCAATAGCATAATCAGTTAGTGCCTGACCCCCTCTGAACTTTTGAATCTACAGAAGCTTGGGGTTTGTTGATGGGAGGGAGTCCAGAGAGGTCTTGAGTGATCTGGCGGATTGCTGAAAAAAAAAGAACTCACCGTAGCATTGGTTCTATGGTTTTCTTGTCAATCAAGCACAACTTTGAGGGTCTGATGAGGGATCACTGACATTAACTGTTTCAGTGGCAACTGTGGCATCTGAGTTAGCATCACCGCTGACACTTAAATCCTGATTAGGCTTCTCTTGCATCTCTACATCACGGCTGCAAGACACCTCCTCCACTTCTGCATCAGCCATCTCCTCATCAACATCGCCTCCTGCATGCTCTGTTCCATTAGTTTCCGATCCAGTAGACTCCAGCGCACTTTCAGGACCAACATCAACAGCAACAGCAGCACCAGTGTTTTCTGTTATTTGTGCACCTTCCAAACTTAGTGGACGGCCATGAGCAGCTGGATATGGGTCATTGCACTTGGTCATCGTTGATGTGACAAGAAGATTCTACAGTTTGCAACAATAGAATAAAAATCAATAACTACATACATGAAAGAATCCTGAAGTCAGCACTTCAAGGGGTAATCCAACACACTGCAATAGCAGCAAGTTGAACTTGTTCGCATGCTACAGAAACCAATATTCTAAACGTGGAAAATGAAAGGTCAGATAACAAACCTTCTCCAATGCCAAGGCAAGCTTCGGCAATTTTGTATATGTTCCTTTTGGATCCAACAAAATCTGTCAACAGATACTTAATGTGAGCCCTTTGTTTCTAAGCAGAGCAAATGCAAAATACAAATGGAAACACAAGTTTCTATTCATAAATAACATCAAAAACATTTTGTTGCTAGGAGAAAATTTTACAAACAAACAAAAAGGGAAAAGTATCACCTCACAAAGTCTTTGCAGTGTAAATGGAGGACCTTCTTCAAACCTCAAAAGGGCTGCAAACAAATTCAAACAATCAATCAAATATCTGCAAATGGTCCACAAAAGATATCAGGCATTACTCTTTTGAAATCCACAATAAATCAGTAGATGTGCTAGGTTGTCTGCGTTGCAAAGGAAATGCACCACTTAATGCCTATCTCAATACTTTTGCAAAGTGCATTGTTAACAAATGAAAAAGGAAAATCTGCTAACAGCTGCTCTCCACTTAATAGAGTTCTAGTATAAAAGTAAAAGTAACAGAAGCATAAATGAACAATACTGTTGCACAAATACAGAATGATCACTATCCCAGCAACAAATTAGAAACTTCCTAGCTTTTAATATCAATGAGATAAATTTAAACCAATGTATGACAACAGGATAGGAACCAATGCCTGACTAGAAACCACACAAAATCTGGTATTAGCAGTTATTGGGGCTACTAGGACTGTTCCAGATCAAAGAAGGTCCAGAGATGCTGTTGTGGATGCGTTTGTGGGCCACCAATATGGTCGCCGTGGGGCCCACAAAGCCCACAACTAGGCCGGCCAGGCCCTGCAGCCGCACCAGAAGGAGATTTTCTAGAAGATTTCATTAGATAAGGAAGGATTTAAAAGAATAAAGGAGTTATAGATTCAGTTTAGTTTAGATAGACGGTAATAGATTAAAGAAGGAAATAAAGGATTAGAAAAGGAGTCCTGATCGGTTGGGGGATTGTCCCCAACCGACCAGAAGGAAGGCGCGGCCAGGGGGGCGCGGCCAAGTGGGGGGGTGTCCTGTCCCCCCTATATAAGCAGCCCCCCTCCCTCTTGTATTGAGCATCTAGGAAATAAGAATTACCCTTTTGGGGTCTGTTCTTCTCCTTGGATCACGGTGGCTTCAAACCCTAACCCTAGCCATCGTGATCCTCTCCCTCTTCCTCCACGTTACGTGCTGCGCAACTGCCCCCACGCCTCCTCGCTGCTGGTTTCCCCCTTGCGCAGCCCTAGGGGCAGCCAAGGGGCCTCCTCCCTCTCTGTTCTTCAACATTTGATATCCAGAGACTCCGGGGCAGCGACCATGTCCGGCCCCGTGGACGATTCTAGGACTTTCACCCTCCAAGATCTCGGCAACATGATGAGCAAGATGATAGGACAGATCGACACCATCAACAAGCGCTTGGACCGCCACGATATGCGCGTTGCGCGCATTGAGAAGGCACCAGAGCGGGAGCTCTCCGGTGATGAGGACCTGCAACAATACACACCGCAGGGCAGCAACCTCCCCGCAGCGGCAGCAGCGGCAGGGGCGGCGGCGGTGGCGGGGACGACGACCACTACGGTGCCAGGCGCCCCCCGGGGCACTTGACCTTCGACGACGGCGGGCTACGCCGTCACAAGGTCAATTTTCCCAAGATCGACGGGGAAACAGATCCTCTACCCTGGCTCACCAAGTGTGAGACATACTTCCGAGGGACACGTACGACGCCAGAAGAAAATGTGTGGCTCGCGTCTCTCCACCTGGAGGGTGTCGCGGCCGAGTGGTACACTGCTCTAGAACGCGACTGTGGCATCGTGTCCTGGGAGCGGTTCGCGGACTTCGTGAACATGCGCTTCGGGCCTCCGCTCCGCTCCAACGACCTAGCGGAAATTAAAGATCTCCGTCGTACTGGTACGGTTGAGGAGTACCAGCGTTAGTTCCTGGTCCTTCTTTGTCGTTGCGAGGACCTCAGCCAGTGCCATCAGATCAACCTCTTCACAGCTGGCCTCGGCGAGCCACTTAGAACGGATGTGGAGCTGCAGTTTCCCCACTAATCTACAAACCACCATGAGTCTGGCCAGAGCCTTTGAACGTCAACTTGCGGCAACAACAGACAACAGAATACAGAAGGGCACCGCCTCTCAACGCTCTACGCGCTCTTCTGTTGTGTTTCGCGCCTCTACCACGGCTTCAAGTGGTGGTTCTGTAGCACCCGCCCCGACATCATCGACAACGACATCTTCTCGCCCGCGCTTCAAACGCCTTACGCCCGATGAGATGGCTGCTAAGTGGGCAAGCGGCGAGTGCTATCACTGCCTTGAGCGGTACACACCGGACCATAAGTGTGCCAACAAATTCCTTCTGGAGCTTGACGACGATGACGCGACCATTGCTGACATGGGCATCTCCGTACACGCCCTGACCGGCATAGACCTCGCCAACACAATGAAGCTCCAGGTCTACGTCCACGGCAACCTGCTGACAGCATTGGTCGACACAGGATCCACTCACACCTTCATCAGGGAGCCACTCATCAAGGAGCTCGGCCTGATGATGTTGCCGTGGCCAGGCGTCGACGTCCGAGTCGTCAACGGCGACTCTATCTCCTGTACAGGCATCTGTCCACGTGTACCCTTGATGATTGCAGGAGATCGCTTCGACGTCACATGCTACGCGCTTCCACTGGACGGCTTCGACCTCGTTCTAGGAGTTCAGTAGTTGCGGTCTTTGGGACCCATTCTCTGGAACCTTGAGGACCTCACGATGAAACTGTGGTGCGGGAAACGTGAGGTGATCTGGACGGGGCTGCGAAGTTCAACCCCAGTGTGTGCCTCTCTAGCACCACCTACTGATATGATGGGCGCCCTCCTGGATGGCTTCCAGGACCTCTTCGACGAGCCACGCGGTCTTCCTCCTGCACGGCACCACGACCACCAAATCAGGCTCCTGCCGGGCACGGCTCCAGTAGCTGTCCAGCCGTACCGCTACCCCCAGCTTCTCAAAGACGAGATTGAGAAGCAGTGCTCCGAGATGCTTCGCCAGGGCATCATCTGAGAATGCGCATCTGCATTTTCCTCGCCAGTACTGTTGGTCCGAAAAGCCGACGACACGTGGCGCTTCTGCATCGACTACCGCAAGCTCAACGCCAAAACTTTCAAAGACAAGTTCCCGGTCCCTGTGGTTGACGAGCTACTGGACGAGCTTCGCGGCGCAAGGTTCTTCACCAAGCTTGACCTCGGCAGCGGTTACTTCCAAGTGTGCATGCACCCGGACGACATCATAAAGAAAGCATTCCGAACCCATCGAGGCCACTATGAGTTCTTGGTGATGCCGTTCGGCCTCACCAATGCGCCGTCCACGTTCCAGTAATTGATGAACGCCGTCCTCGACCCCTACATCAGAAAATTTGTGCTTGTCTTCTTTGATGACATATTGGTGTATAGCAGGTCCTGGGTCGAACACCTTCAGCACGTCAAGCAGGTGTTCCAGACACTACGGGCACACAAGTTGTTCCTGAAGAAGTCTAAGTGCTTCTTCGGCCAGGAGACCGTGTCCTACTTAGGACACATCATATCTGCTCACGGCGTGGCAATGGATCCGACCAAGGTGGAGGCCGTGGAACATTGGCCTACACCTCGGTCCTTACGAGCCTTGCGAGGCTTCCTCGGGCTCACCGGCTACTACCTCAAGTTCATTGCGGGGTATGGTGCGGTGGCCGCACCCCTCACCGCCCTCCTAAAGCGGGAGGCATTCCGCTAGACTGATGATGCGCAGGACGCCTTCTCCCAACTCAAGCAGGCGCTGATGACAGCGCCTCTCCTTCAAATGTCGGACTTCGACAAGCGCTTCATCGTCGACTGCGACGCGTCCGACGCCGGCTTCGGGGCGGTTCTGCACCAGGGCGACGACGCCATAGCATTCTTCAACCGCGCTATAGCGACTCACCATTATAAGCTACCAGCGTACGAGCGTGAGCTGATCGGCCTTGTGAAGGCCGTACGCCATTGGCGGCCTTACTTGTGGGGCCGCCCCTTCACTGTTCGGACTGATCACTTCAGCCTGAAATACATCCTGGATCAGCGACTCACGACGATTCCGCTACATGCTTGGGTGAGCAAACTTTTTGGTTATGATCTGCAGGTTGAGTACCGACCCGGACGCTTAAATGGGGCAGCTGACGCCCTGTCCCACCGCGACGAGGAAGACATAGCTATTCACGCCATATCCGCGCCAGTCCTTCCCCTCTCCGACTCTCTTCGCGCGGAGATCGCTACGGACCAGCAGGCGCAACAGCTATGTGCCCAACTCCGGGAGGGAGTCGCACCTGTTGACTGGGCCGAACGTGACGACCTTCTACTTCACATGGGGAAGCTCTTCGTTCCCGACAAGTCCTCCTTGTGGCCCTCTCTCCTAGCTGAGGCGCATGATTGGGGCCACGAGGGCATCCAGAAGACAGTGCATCGGCTACGCCTCTCCTTCTACAACCCGTCCTTGCTACGACGGATGCGTGAGTATGTCCGCGGGTGTGCCACGTGCCAGCGTAACAAGACTGATCATCTTCATCCAGCCGGCCTGCTACAACCGCTGCCTATACCTTCGGAAGTCTGGAGTGATATCTCCATGGACTTCATTGAAGGCTTTCCGAAGGTTGGTGGGAAATCAGTGATCTTGACGATGGTAGATCGCTTCTCCAAGTATGCCCACTTCATTCCCCTGAGTCACCCTTACAGTGTTGCATCAGTGGCACGAGCGTTCTTCGACGACATCGTACGACTACACGGCTTTCCCTGCTCTATCGTCAGTGATCGCGACACCGTCTTCACCAGCCTCTTCTGGTCAGATTTGTTACGGCTAGCCGGTGTCCGCCTTCAACTCAGCTCGGCCTTCCACCCGTAGTCTGACGGCCAATCCGAGGTCATCAACAAGATCATCATTGTGTAACTCCGCTGCTTGGCTGGTGACCGATCGAAGACTTGGCTGCAGTGGCTTCCTTGGGCTGAGTATTGCTACAACACTTCCTACCAGACGACCCTCAAATGCTCGCCCTTCAGAGTGGTCTATGACAGGGACCCTCCAACTCTTGTTGGTTATCAACCGGACATATCTAGAGTAGCAGCAGTGGATAAACATCTAAGGGATAGGGATGAATTCTTAGCTGAAATCAAGAACAGACTTATACAAGCACAAGTCACCATGAAAAGCTATGAAGATAAGTTCCGCCGAGAGGTGGAATTTCAGATTGGTGATTGGGTTTGGTTGCGGCTTCATCAGAGGACAGTTGTGGGAGTAATGACGACGCCTTCTTCAAAGATTGGACCAAAATATTTTGGACCATATCAAATCATTCAGCGCATTGGGACTGTATCATATAAACTTCAGCTACCTCCTCAAGCAAGGATACATGATGTCTTCTATGTGTCCCTGTTGAAGAAATTTGAAGGTCTTGCTCCCATATAGGCGGTGCCTCTACCACCGGTTCTCCATGGACGTGTTGTACCTACGTCTGAAAAAGTACAAAGGGCACGCTTGAACAGAGGTATCTGGGAGTTACTCGTCAAGTGGCCAGGACATTCTGAAGTTGATTCATCATGGGAGCAACTAGAAGATTTCAAGATGAAGCACCCTCCTTCAAGCTCGAGGACGAGCTCTTTGTCGGGAAGGGGGGAAATGTTGTGGATGCGTTTGTGGGCCACCAATATAGTCGCCGTGGGGCCCATAAAGCCCACAACTAGGCCAGCCAGGCCCTGCAGCCGCACCAGAAGGATATTTTCTAGAAGATTTCATTAGATAAGGAAGGATTTAAAAGAATAAAGGAGTTATAGATTCAGTTTAGTTTAGATAGAAGGTAATAGATTAAAGAAGGAAATAAAGGATTAGAAAAGGAGTCCTGATCGGTTGGGGGATTGTCCCCAACCGACCAGAAGGAAGGCGCGGCCAGGGGGGCGCGGCCAAGGGGGGGGGGTCCTGTCCCCCCTATATAAGCAGCCCCCCTCCCTCTTGTATTGAGCATCCAGGAAACAAGAATTACCCTTTTGAGGGTTGTTCTTCTCCTTGGATCACGGTGGCTTCGAACCCTAACCCTAGCCATTGTGATCCTCTCCCTCTTCCTCCACGTTACGTGCTGCGCAGCTGCCCCCACGCCTACTCGCTGCTGGTTTCCCCCTTGCGCAGCCCTAGGCGCAGCCAAGGGGCCTCCTCCCTCTCTGTTCTTCAGCAGATGCATATATAGTAACAGCATTCAGTAGTTTTTTGCTACTTCAATAGTGTAAATGAAAAGTATGTACCATCATTTAGCTGGTGAAAAAGCTCAGAGTATGTCTCTCCTAATAATCCCTGTTGTTGTCCATCCTCTTGGCCTATCATTTGCACCTCAGAATATGCAGCCAAGGCCTTCATATGATAAATATCACTTTAGGTGACTGATCTATTACACTTTATTAAAGATACCCAATATATGAATAAAAATCACTACATGTGACAAACCACTTTCAGAGGTGTACCTCCCCATACCTGCTTCAATTGAAGAGACAGCAAACCCTTGAGAAAACTCCAGTCATGCCTGAAAAACAGAATTTAATCACAGATTCACAGGCATAGAGGTTCAGTCCTAATTGTTCTGTCCTGCATTGTACATAGACCAGTCAATCAAACTCAACATTAACGACCCAATTATGTGCTTCCCACCTTGAGGCTAATACTTAAGTAATTTACCATTTCAGATGTTACATAATTGATATTTGCATGCTTTCTCATTCTACTCAACGACCAAGAACTCAAACACCATCAATTCAAAAGAGCTCTTTTGCAGTGTGTTACATTTATCTTGCATAACAAAATGACACCATGGCACTTGGTTAGAACTCTAAGAATATTTAATACAAACAACAATAACAAAGCCTTTGTCTCAAGCATGTTGAGGTAGGCTAGATATGAAACCCAAACTGGATTTCAATCCATAGGAATGGCTAGTTTCGACGCTGGCTCGCCAAGCCTGTCACAACACTCCTTTATCCGGACTTCGGACCGGCTATACCTAGAAAGGCATAGGCAGAGTTTATAAGAATATTTAACCCATCCAGGAATTGAAAACAATGCAGAAGTATATGCAAGGTCTAAAAGTTTAATACCAGAATTTTCCAGTGTCAGCAATAACTTCGATGATGCTTCTAATTTCCTGGGGAGTGACATCAACATGTACCTCAGTATCCCTAAAATGAAATACATTCCACCAACACAGAGGGTAAGTAAGAAAGTGAAGCTAACTTCAGCAAAATGTTCTCGTGGCACAAGAAAATTCTATATTTCACTATGAATAGAATCGGAAAGTCTGATTAGTTATATAGCTATGCTTCTATTGTTAATTGTCGCATCCCACAAATATGAATAATGCATAGACAGACTCAATTTATGCATGGAAGGGTACATTAGGCAATATAGATTTTCTGGGAGATTCTGCGAAAACTCAATTCAAAGTTAAAGTTTCCATCATGTCATAAAAAAGTGTTGTCATAAGGGGAACTCGGTCGCCATCAGTATTTTAACCAAGAACATCTTGGTGTATATTTGGTTTGACTGCATGCAAAATGATGAACAGCTTACCACTGAAATACTCATGCTATAATTTATTGGGCATACTACAGGTTTATTGTAAGAGAAAATGGTGTTCCTTCTGCACTGTGTAGACTATGTAACCATCCAAAACAGCAATTTTGTGAATAGAGGAACATACTCCCTCTATCCCATTTTATAAGGGATTGAGAACTTTGAAATTTGTCCCTTGTTAGGGACTGAAGCTCTATGGGCCCCACACTATTGGAACCTTTCTCTTTCGCAACCAATCCATAATGGAATTATTCAGCATTTGCCACCCTTACGGATGTCTTATAGCCGTTTACCCCTCTTATGAGTGACTTTCATAATCTGTCAATGTTATGAAATTTTACTTGTAATTTTGTCATCCCATTGCCACATAGGCGTGCCAAATCATTTTTTATTTCAATGACATGGTAGCCCCCTAATATAATTACATGTTTCCTGTTTATGATGTCGTTACCGTTGTTGGTACAAACTGTCGTCTACCAGTTCACAGTGACGGGGAGCAAGGCCACAACTTGACGGCTCCTATGATCCTATCGTCTTTTTCTCAATGCAAGGTGGGGGCAGCGACAGCGTGAAGGTGGTGGGGTTCCGGAGACGACAGCAGCGTGGAGGTGATAGTGAGATTGGTTTCTTTCTCGGTCGAAGGCGAAGGTGGCCACAACCCTAAGCAGGGCAACCAAATGGTGCTGAGTGAAGTCGGCGTTTGCTAGATGTGTTCATACGTAAGAAAAAAAAGTTGAAAACACAATTAGCTACTCGGCTTTAAGGACACAAATGTGATTATATTAGAGGTTGCCACGTCATTAGAACAAAAAATATTTTGCCGTGCCTACATGGTGCTAGGATGGCAAAATTATAAGTAAAATTTTGTAAAAGTGGCAAATTATGAAGGGCGGACCTGGCGCAGTGGTAGTTTGTCTCCACTTGTGTCCTGAGGTCTTAGGTTCAAACTAGCCTCTCTACAAAAGCAGGGGTAAGGCTGTCTAGAAATAACCCTTCCCCAGATCCCACATGTGTGGGAGCCTTCGCCCTTTTTTTGGCAAATTATGCAGGCCACTCGTAAGAGGGGTAAACAGCTATGAGACATCCATAAAGGTGGCAAAGGCTAAATAATCCCCACCAGAACTGCAGACTGGTCTTTTCTTCCTCTCCCGGACCAGCACCAGCCACAACCACCTGCTGTCGAGCAGCCACCTCTCCCCACCTGCCGCTGAGCGCCGCCTCTCCATGTGCCTCACTCCGCCGCAGCGAAGCCAGCTGCCCAGTTGTCAAACACCACCACCCGTCTCCCAGTGCGACAGGCTACAACATGGCCGCCTGCCGCCGCTCTCCATCGAGCTGGGACACACGTTGCGTGTGCCACGGGCCACCACCCGTCGCAGCACGCCGCAGCCTGCTGCCGAGCTCCGTTGCCTGTCTCCGTGCTGCCACCGACCACCGCACTCCACAGCTCGCCATTGAGTGCTGCAGCCCACTGTCCTCCGCAGCTCGGGGCTGATTGGCTCACTGCCTCGTGCAGCATGGTGTAGATTGTTATAAATAATTCCGTTTTCTAGATTAAACTAGAGTTAGAGATAGAGTCCAAGTCAAATAAGAGTAGGAGTCTAGTTAGTATTAGATTAGGACTCTGTAATTTGGGCCTATATATATGGCTCCCCCTATTGAGAATAAATAAAGAGAAAAACAGAGAAATTTTCGAGACTAATTACCCACGGAATTACAACAATTGGTATCTAGAGCTAGGGTTTTAGATCCTGCCCTCGGGAGGATGTGTTCCCGGGGGTGGCCAATGGCAGCAGCAAGATCGGGCCAAGCGCGCAGGCTGGGATGAGCATGGCGGCCAATCCAGCCTTGGTGGTCGCCACGGCGCGGCGGCCATAAGCAGGAGAAAAGTGAGTGCCGGTGACCAAGCTCGGATGCCTCGTGAAGGAGCTCTACCTCCACTCATTACTCGTGAAGGAGTACCATACCGTGGATCAGCTCGTAACGATCGCCGCAGGGGATGGTGCCTTAGACCGCGACGTCACCCGCCTGATCAAGGCGCCTCCAGTTACAAGGGACGCGGCAACCAGGTGGTCGGTGGATGTGGTCGGTGAGGACGTCGTGGTGCAGAGGCCGGTGGTGGTGACGGAGACGGAGCCGTCCATGGAGGTCGCGCTGGAGCGATTCCGCGTGGAGACTGCCGAGGACACCGTGTCGGCGGTAGGCTGCGGCAGAGCGTGGGCAGCACGCCAAGGCGGCGTGTATACCGGACCGGTGGCGGCAAGGTTTGGTGGCCGCGGGGCTCTCCAGCGACGTGAGGAGCGCGGCGCGAGCGCGGCCATCGGGCATGCGCGAGGAGAGCGGCCAGGTTGCGAGCGGCGCGCCAGCAAGGGCGGCGCGAGCGCGGCCAGGGCAGGCGCTAGCGGCGCGCGCGACAAGGGCGTTGGTCGAGCCGGATCCAAAGGAGGCGGTGGCCGCTGTTATGGGAGAGTGAAGGCGCTAGGGTTTCTCGGAAGAGAAAGGCAGCGACTGTTGTTCTGGTTTGGAGGTGCTAGGGTTTCGGAGATAAAGTGGGCTGGCTGGGCTGAGGTGGGGCAGATAAAGTCAAGTGCTAGTCCACGACCAAGGTGTCTGCGGAATATGGCACATGATTCGACTTTCAGACCAACGGAGGACGAGCTGGCACTTCACTTTCTCCGACCACATCTGCGTAGTTTTCCACCACGCGAGGCAGACATTGTGATAGAAGCAGACTTCTATGATGTGACGCCGTGGGACCTCTTAGCGAACTAGGGCTTGCGCGACTTGGGATACTTCTTCACGTAACGCAGGCGGAGCAAGCCTCGAGTACAGCGGTCCGGTGGTGGCGGCATCTGGAAGCATAGCACGACCAAGTGCGCAGTGTCGATTTCCAACATGGGAGTTGCGGTGCAGTGGCATTTGGTCAAGTTCTGCTTCTACGCGTGTGGAGAACTCGTGAAGTGGCGTAGCACGGGATAGATCTTGGAGGAGTACGAGATCACTGACTCAAGGTGCTTTTGCCACGACGATGAAGGTGAAGAAGAAGAATATAGGGTGCTTTGTCGCGTGAGGAAGAGCAGTCCAATGCGAGGTGTGCTCGAGATGAAGATGTGACCATCTCAAGTATGTGATCGGAATGAAGATGCGTCCGTTCCGAGATCGAGTGCAGGATGAAGATGAGCCCATTCTGGGGTTGAAGATGTGACCAACCCGAATTTGTGTGCAGGATGAAGATGCGACCATCCTGGGGATGAAGACGTGCTCATCCCAAAATTGAGTGTTCGAGGTGTAGTGTCCAACCCAAATTCGTGTCCAGGATGTAGTGCCCATCTCGGGGGGATGTAGTGCCCATCCTCTAGTGTGTGCAGGGTGAAGTGACCATCCTGGGGGTGTAGTGTCCACCCCAAATGTGTGTGTAGGGTGGAAGTGTGTTTCCATCCTAAATAGTGTGAGTATGATCTAGAAAAAACGAGATTACGGGGTGATTGTTAGAAATAATCCCATTTTCTAGATTAAACTAAAGTTAGAGATAGAGTCCAAGTCAAATAGGAGTAGGAGTCTAGGTAGTATTAGATTAGGACTCTGTAATTTGAGGCTATATATACAGCCCCCCTATTGAGAATAAATAAAAGAGAAAAACAGAGAAATTTTCAAGACTAATTACCCACGGAATTACAACATAGACGATGGAGTGGGTAGCGTGGTGGTTGGATTCAGTGATGAGGGGTAAAACGGTCATGTGACTTGCCTGCTGTTTTCGTCTCGGGATACTAGGATCGCTTATAAAAAGGGACAGACTGACGGAGGGAGTAGTTCTTATGTGATGCAAGGCAAAACTACTTAATTTATAATGAGATCAGGCTTCCCAAATTAGAAGATGAAAATAAACTGTAACTGTATAGTTACATAACTAAGATAAGATATATCTTAATTCTTAACAGAGACATGGAGTGGTTTTTGAGCTTCATCGATTTTCATGTGTTCAGGGAAAGACATCTGGTCCTTTCTCAAAAGAACTCAACTAAAAGTGAACTAGAGTTAAAAACTGTCCTGTCCTATTAAGACATTTCTTTGCATTATGAAAATGTATGTAACATGTTCTTTTTGACTGCATTATATGGCAACAGATTTGACATGTTAGAGTGCAATCAATACAGTGATAGTGTTGGGAACAGTCCCACATTGGTTGTGGGTGAAGGGTTGGACCAACTTAAAAGTGGGAAGAATACCTCACCTCTTGGGCTAGCTTTTAGGGAGCAACAAAGATTTCTTCCGGTTGGGCCAACAGCCGTATCAGAGCCATACCGACAATTTTGGCCCGTGCACAGAACATGGTGTGGGCCTAATGCTAGTGACTGTGGATGTGAGGCCCATGAGGCCGGGTGTGTCCCACGGGTCTATGACAGGCCGGTCAGGCATCGTTGGGCACCAATGTGTGAAGGAGGGATTGTTGGGAATAGTCCCACATTTGTTGTGGGTGAGGGTTGGACCAACTCAAAAGTGAGGAGAGTTGCTCACCTCTTAGGCTAGCTTTTGGGGCACAGCAAGGATTTCTTTTGGTTGGGCCAACGGCTCCCGGTATGGGCCAACAGATAGGATGACAACAGAACCTTAAGCATTATAGAACATAATTTACAATATTTTGATTTACCGTGCACATTAATCTTATGGTGCAAACATCAAGTGATAACATAAACTTAAATGCCTCGAGATTCTGTTGAAATGGGGAAATATAAATAGTAGACAAAACGAAGCTAATTGGTACCATATTTTTTCTTTTGATCATGCTTCATTTCTGACTTTCTGTAGCATTTGGGTTCGTGACTCCTTTACGTGGTTTTCCCAAAACAGGGATGAGAAGGATAGAGCCCTAAGTATCCACAAATCCCCTCTTGTTTAACTAAATGAACTAGTTGATAATTTTTTCATGGCAAATTGATCAGCCAGTTCATTTAATTCAATTTAGATGGGATCCATAAGCATGCAAAAATTACTTTGATCCATGAAAATTTATCAGCTATTTCTTTTTTTGAACTAGAGGGGATCCATAACCACAAATTGCTTACTCTTCATTCCCTGATTTTTCTTCAGCTGAACATTTCTCATGACAGAAAATGGGCAAAGCGACATGTATAGGATGGACCCCATCCCTGGTGACACGCGGTTGTTAATTGCATTAATGCAACAAGCTCACATCTTATCATACTCTACGTACAGATCTAGGTTTCATCAGGAACTATGTATCATGAGAAACATCGTCATACCTGCGCTTCTCGTCTTCTGGGGATGCATCCTCGATAACCTGATCTGTGTCGACACCTGCCTCCGGGGCCACCGGGTGCGTCGCCGGATCCTCTACCGTCGCACCCTCGACGGGCTGATCCGCGTCGACTGCCACTTCCGGTGCCGCCACACCCACGGGCGACACTGCATTCTCCGTCGCGGCACCCTCCATCCCCGGTTATTCTGGTAACTCAAATCACCGCGCAGGCATGGCAGGGGACGGTGAATAGGGTTTCCTGGGGGGCGCGAGGCGAGCGGGGCCCGCTGCGATCTAGGGTTACGGCAGTTGTAGGGAGGGGTGGTGGTGCCGGTGGTGTATGGGAGATTGCGGCGTGTTCACCTGGAATATCGTCGCCAGCGGCGAGGCGGCTGGTGGGCGGAAGAGGGAGGCAGAGAGCCGGTGAGGAGACGAGGGTGGCTTCGATCCTGAGGTCGGGGGTAGCGAGAATGGTGACCGTTGGATGGACCGGCGCCGGGGGGGGGGGCGGGGGGCACTGCTTGGTGGGTCCAGAATTTAGGCCGGCCGGAAAAGCATTATATTTGCCTGAACCCTGCATAGGACTTGTTACTTTTCAGTGTCTGGTCATTTGAATGAACTTAGACTATTGAAAATAAGGAAGCCTCATTTAATTTATCGTTTTGGCTCTGAGCATAACAACAGACAAGAAAAGGTGAAAAAATGTGTTATACAAAAAACAAGAAGAGGTGTGAGATGATAGATACAAAGACGTATTGAAAAACAAGAATGATAAGTGATTGGAAAAAGGCCCTAGAATGTTAGAATGACAAATAATTGAGAAGGAGAGGGTATGATTCATGCGCATGAAAACGGACTAAAAATTTAGAAACCTAAAAGTTTATACAACGATATGTTGGATGGTGCATGGAAACTCAATATAAATTGATGGAGCTTAAGCATAAAGATAGCTTGAATGAGCCAGGCTCCTTAATAAAAAAATGAAATGATAAAACTCAAGACTACACAATGGAGTTTCTAAGACTAAATTAGAAAAAATTTAATACATCATTTAGTCATATATCACAACAGTCTGTGATAACATTATTTTCCACAAATCGTGTGTGAAAAAAGTTAGAAAAGGAAAGAATGTGAGACAAAAAAAAGTTTTGGGCCCAAGGTCGAAGAATTGCCGCAGCCCGTAGGGAAGAAGGCCCACGAGCCGGGTTTAAGCAGGGTTCTTCATTCCTCGGCCACTTCCACGGTCCGCCCCACCGTTGCGGCGGCGATCCGAACCCCGCTCACGCACCATGCTGCCTCGATCGCCGGCGACGGCGAGCCATCTCCTCCGGTCGCTCCAGCGGTCGCGAGGCTTCAGCTCATCCGCGGCGGCGGACACGAAAGCGGACGACGGGAAGATCGTGGCATCGGTGCTGTTCGAGCGTCTCCCCGTCGTCATCCCCAAGATCCACCCCGTCGTATACGCTTTCCAAGAATTCTCGTACGCGAGATCCGCTCGTCCCTGTGTCGAGTCGCCTCTTCTGGTCTTACTTTGTTAGGCTTATTTGTCTCTTTGTGGTTTCGGTTCGCCTCTCTGGTAGGTTTCGGTGGAGGCAGCAGTACAGGCGGCAGTATCCCGATGAGGTCCTTGGGAAAGCTGACGCGAGGTGACCTTTTCCCATCATTTCCGTTAGATTACTGTGTGTTTTGGTTATGTATTTAGGGGCATTTTAGTCATTGTGGGTGTGCTGTATTAACCCTTACCTGGGACCTATATGTATCTGTTTGGCTGATTAATGAAAATCTATTCCCTTTAATTTGGTATCAGATTAACCCTAACCTTCTCTCCTCTCTGCTCTCTCTCCCCTGATGGCTGTCGTGCCGCAGCTACCGCCACAGCCCGCCGGCGTGCCGCAGCCGCCGCCAGCCGGCGCTCCCTCGCCGCTGCTGGCCGGCGCTCCCCGCCACCTTTGGCCGATGGCTTTGTTCCTGCGGCCGCACCTCCTCAGGCTGGTGGCCCCATCCCAGCGACCCCCCTCCCTGGCGCCGCCTCCGCTCCCTGCGTTGCGCTCCTGACCCATCCCATGGCTGCTGCACCCCGACCCCTGGCTGCCGCGCACCTACACCTCCCCATGGCCGCCGCACCCCTCTCCATGGCTGCCGCACCCCTCCCCATGGCTGCTGTGCCCCTCCCCATGGCCACTGCGCCCGTCCCCATGGCAGCAGCCGCACCTTTCCCATGGCCGCAGCCACGCCTCCCCCTGTTGCCGTCGTTGACGATTCGGGGGATCCTACTAGTGGTGGGGGATACCCCTCTGCGACCGCGTCCATTGTCGCCGTGGCCCTCGTCGCCTCCCGTGAGCGAGAGCGTGCTCTCGTTCTTGCCTTGGAGCAGGAACGGGCGTCCATGGCGGCTCTCACCCACCAGCTCGAGGAGTCCCCGTGCCAGCAGTGGATTGCAACCCACGATCCTCCTCCGGGAGCTGGAGCTGCTTACAACACCTACGCGGCTTCCCTCGT
Source organism: Neostapfia colusana (assembly GCA_030760725.1). Taxonomy (NCBI): domain Eukaryota; kingdom Viridiplantae; phylum Streptophyta; class Magnoliopsida; order Poales; family Poaceae; genus Neostapfia; species Neostapfia colusana. Next base: position 47,503,867 of record JASWHV010000020.1, read on the forward strand.
CGCCGCCCTCCACGCTCAGGCTGTTGGCATCCAGAACATCCGGAATCTCGTTCCTGTTGTTCTCAGCTCCGACTCCACCACCTACACCAGATGGCGTAGCCTGCTTCTCCTGACGTTGAGGCGGTTTCGTCTTGACAACCACGTCCTACGGGATGATTCCCAGTTGGACGACTCCTAGATCAGCATGGACAGTCTGGTCCTTGCTTGGATCCTTGGCTCTCTCTCTGAGGAGCTGCAGGACATCGTGGGCCAGCGCGGTGGAGGCACTGCTAGTCAGGCGTGGTTGATCCTCGAGCAGCGCTTCCAGGGGAACCGCACGACTCGAGCTCTTCATATCAGCGCTCGGTTTGGCACCACCGTCCAGGGTGACCTCTCCATCTCTGCCTACTGTCGCCAGATGAAGGGTATGGCGGATACCCTTCACGACCTTGGAGAGCCCGTCCCGGACACCTCCCTCGTCCTTCAAGTCCTTCAAGGCCTGAACGAGCGCTACACCCACCTTCGCTCGTGGCTCCTTCGCGAGACGCCTTTCCTGACCTTTGTGAAGGTTTGGTCGGTTCTCGAGCTTGAGGAGATTACTTCTGGCGGCTCCGTCGCTTCCTCGCTTGCCACGGCCTTCTACGGCTCTAGGTCGTCCTTGCGTCTTCCTCCACCAGCCACTGCTTCTGGGGGACAGTCTTCGCGTCCACCTACCACCCCAGGGGCTCCTGCTACCTCTGGGGGTGGTAATCGTCGTCGCGGCAAGCGCGGAGGCCGTGATGGTGGTGGAGGTGCTGGTGGAGGCACTACTGGTGGCAGTAGCGGGGGTACGGGTCAGAGTGGCGTGACCTGGCCCACACCCTACAACCTGTGGACCGGCCAGCTCTACATGTGGCCTGGGCCGTCTCCGGGTCTTACTCCACCACGCCCATGCGTCCTCAGCCGGCCTACGTGGTCACCCCGGCGTACGGCGGACCTATCTACACTGCTGGTGGACAGTGGACTCCGACAGTAGGCATAGATATTAAGGCATCGCCTAAGCGTCGCCTTAGCGTGGCTTAAGCGCTAAGGCGCCCCGGGGACGTAAGGCGTCCGTGTCGCCATAGATCCGGCCTAAGGCGACCGGCGGGGGGGGGGGGGGTGGAGGGGTTGGCGCCGCCGACAGAGGAAGCCAGCGCCGCAGGGAAGGGGGCTGGGAAGATCCAATCGGGGGGGGGGGAGGGGGGGCAGGCGCACCGACCTTCGCCTGGGGAGGCCGCCGCGGATCGGAGGGGGGCGCCGATGGATCGGCGGAAGTCTCGGGGGGAGGACAGCCCTGTGGAGTTCGCTCGGAATCGGGAGGGGGGTGGGGCGCCAGCGGAGGAAGGCAGCAGACCGAGCGGGGAGGCCGCGCCGCTGGGAGATCCGCCGGTGGGGAGCGCCGGTGTGCGGCGGCGGCGGCTGCTGCTCTCGCACGAGTGTGCGAGGAGGTAGGCGGGTGGGGACCGGAGGCTAGGGTTGGGGGACTGTTAAAGACGGGCTGGTGCTAGTGGGCTGGATGGGCCATTAAATGTAGTCTTTTCTTTTTCTTTTCTTTCCCTTTTTCTTTTCCATTTTATTGCTACTCCAGTTTTTTGCTATATTTAAATATAAGTAAAGCGTCGCCTTGCCTTACGCCTTACCGCTTAAAAGATAAAAAGGGGGTGTGTCGCCTTATGTCTGTGGGCTGATCTGCCCCTGGCCCAGGCCGGCCCCTCCCTGGCCCAGGGCGGCCAGAACTGGGCCAAGTGGGCTGGTCAGCCCTGGCCCAGGCCGGGCCCCCTTTCTAGAAGGTTTTTGAGTTTAATCTTCTTAGAGATAGATTAAAAGATCCTTTGTAACAGATTAGGACTCTTGTAATGGGGGGCTATATATACAAGCCAAAACACCCCAAATTCTGAGAGAGATCAATACAGAAAATTTTCCTCCACTTTTTCTAACCCTAGCCGCCTCTCTCTCCCTCCTGCCCTAGCCGCCGCACAGCTTCTGCCCTAGCCGCCGCCCAGCTGCTGCCCTAGCCGCCGCCTCCTCTGCAGCCCTAGCCGCCACCAGGGGCTAGAACCAGCCGCCGCCCCTGATTTTCGCATCTGTTCCAGGAAGAACTCGGCGAGTTCTTCTCTGTTTCTCTGTTCTTCGATCTGATCAGCACCAGGGGTGCTTTCTACTCTCTCTGTCCTCTCTGTTCTGCACACAGGATCTACCCTGTTCTGATCTGCACCGCAGGTGCATAACAGATCTGTTCTGGCCGAACAGATCCGATCAGCACACCTGCAGAGCCAGAAACCGGGCTGAACAGGCCGGATTTCCAACAATCGTGGTATCAGAGCCGGTTTCAACCCTAGGCTGAATTCTGCAAGATGTCGTCTACACCTACAAGCAGCGGCAGCGCCATCAGCCATGGCACACCCTCACCGGCAGCTCGTGAGGTGAACACCGGGACGGGGTTCCCCGTGCTCACCAAGACCAACTACGCGGAGTGGGCTGTCATGATGAAGATCAAGCTGAAGGCGCGGCTGCTTTGGAAGGCCGTGGAGGAGGGGAACGTGAGTGAGCAAGAAGATATGATGACGCTTGACATCTTGGTCAGCGCTATCCCGACGGATATGATCACAACGATCGAAGAGAAGAACACAGCGAATGAGTCATGGGACACGATCGCCATCATGCGGGTCGGGGCCGACCGCGTGAAGAAGACGATGGCACAACAACTCTGGAAGGACGTGTGATGTTGAGCTTGATGGAGTACAGCTTGATGTCGTCGCGCTGAACTCGTGTGAGGAGACGCTGCTGCTCATCCCGTATGTGCATCACTCCTCCTTGCACTGTGATGCTGTAGCCATCCTCATCCAGCTGGCCGACGCTGATGAGGTTGGTGGGTGAGGCGCAGGATGAGGTAGACGTCGGTGAGCCTCCTGTGCTCACCCATCTTGGCGGTGAATAGGACCGTACCCTTCCCCTGGATACACACGACGGAGTTGTCGCCGGACTTGATGGTTCCAATGACGTTTTCGTTGAGCTCGGAGAAGACTGCGCGCGAACCCGTCATGTGGTTGGTCGCGCCCGTGTCGAGGTACCAACGAGTGCCATCAAAGTCATCATCATTGCCGTGGTGAGCGAAGACACGTCCCTCTACTATCTCCAGTAGGCGCGTAGGACGTTCCTGTACAGGCTCCTCCTGTACTGAGGCCACCCTTGTCATAAACAAGGCGCCCTCCTCCTCTGCCTTCGCCATGAAAGCCTGCTGCTACGGCTCCTCCTTAGGCTTCGACCGACACTCCCTGGCCCAGTGGCTCTTTTTTCCGCACTTCCTGCACTGGTCCCGCGGAATATCCTTCTCGGAACCTCCCTTCTTGCCTCCGTTCTTCTTGGGCGGGCCCTTTCAGCCGCCCCTCTTAGAAGAACCCGCGGACTGGGTAGACCGCTCCTCCTTCCGCTGTGCCTCCCACTCCTCCCAAGTGAGGTACAGCTGGCCATCGTGCACTCCTCCCTTCTACTGCGTCGAGTCGAAGGTGTTCTCCGCCGCCCTGAGACGCCCCATCACCTCCGACAAGGTGAGGGTCGATACGTCCAACAGTGTCGTGATCGCCACCACGATCTGTTGGAAGCGTTCTGGAACACTTCGCAGGAGCTTCTCTACGACCCTCTCTTCTTCTATCTCCTCCCTAGCGATGCAAGCCGTGATAGCAATGCCGCTGAGGCGGAGGGAGAAGTCCTCCACGCTGTCGCCATCCTTGAAGGCAGCGGCTTCGAACTCCTTCCGGAGTTGTTGTGCCGTCGTCTTCTTCACGCGGTCGGCCCCGACCGGCATGATGACGATCGCGTCCCATACCTCCTTCGCTGTCCTCTTCTCTCCGATCGTCGTTATCATCTCTGGCAGGACAACGCTGACCAAGATGTCAAGCGCCATCATATCTTCTTGCTCACTCACGTTGCCCTCCTCCACGGCCATCCAAATTAGCCGTGCCTTCAGCTTGATCTTCATCATGATAGCCCACTCCGCGTAGTTGGTCTTGGTGAGCGCGGGGAACCTTGTCTCGGTGTTCACCTCACGAGCTGCTGGAGAGGGTATCACATGGCTGGTGGCGCTACCGCTGCTTGGAGGTGAGGACGACATCATGCATAATTCAACCTAGGGTTGAACGAGCTCTGATGCCATGAATTTTTGTTGCTCCTAACATCATCCAACACCTTCTTTCTGTTCGTCGTTTTACTACTGACAACCATGTTTCCATTGAGTTTGATATTTCTGGTTTATCTGTGAAGGATTTTACTATCCGACGTCTTCTTCTCCGCTGTGAAAGTTTGGGGCCCCTGTACACGCTTCATCTTCCTAGTTCCGCTTCGCCTGCTCCTTTTTGCCTGGCTACGACAGCTTCTTCGCTTACCTGGCATCGTCGGCTTGGCCACCCCGGTGTTGGTGTCATGTCAAAGTTATCTAGTAGCTCAGTGATTTCGTGTACTAGGGGTACTCATGAGTCTCTGTGCCATGCTTGTCAGCTAGGTCGCCATGTTTGGCTTTTTTCCTCGCACTCTGTCACTCTTGAGCGCATTTTTGATCTGATTCATTGTGATCTTTGGACATCACCTATTCTCAGTGTTTCTGGCTATAAGTATTATTTGGTGATTGTTGATGATTTTTCACACTATTCGTGGACTTTTCCCTTGCGACAGAAGTCTAATACGTTCGTTACTCTTTCTCACATCTTTATTTGGGGTGCCCACCTAGTTTGATTGCACGATCAGGGTGGTCCAGTGCGACAACGGACGTAAGTTTGACAACTCAGGGTTCCGTGACTTCTTGCTCTCCCATGGGTCTCAGTTGCATGGGTCTCAGTTGTGTATGTCTTGCCCTTATACTTCCCCTCAAAACGGCAAGGCTGAACGTATGATTCGGTACACTAACGATGTCATGCATTCTCTGATGTTCCAGGCCTCCACCCCTGCTCGTTACTGGGCGGAGGCTCTTTACACCGCCACTTTTCTCATTAATCGTCTTCTTACTAAGTCGATTAGTGCTCCCACTCCTCACTTCCCTCTGTTCGGCACCACCCCTCTTTACGACCACTTCTGAGTCTTTGGGTGCGCTCGCTACCCTAACCTCTCTGGCACAACTCCCCATAAGCTTGCGCCTTGCTCGACTCGATGTGTCTTCCTTGGGTACTCCCCTGACCATAAGGGGTACCGGTGCCTTGACCTTACCACCCGTCTGTTGCAATTCCAGTCCGAAAACTGTCTTTGAGTTCCTGTTCCAGCCGCCTAAACTGATCTGAAAATCAGTACATCACGCCTTCTCTGAATAGAGAAGATCAGAGATGGTTTGGGAGAAGAACAGGGGAGATTTGTGATGTTCTGTGCTTCTGATCCTGTGCAGGAGAGATCAGATCACAGGGAGAAGCAGCCACGCCAGGTGCTGATCAGGATGATCTGAACAGGGGAGAAACTAGATGAGCCGCCTGCTCTGTTCTTGATCTGAGGCGCAGAGTAGGGAGATCAGGGGGGCGGCGACAGCTAGGGTTTGGCCTCCTTGTGGTGGCGGCTGGAGAGAGGGAGGCGGCTAGGGCTGGAGGGGTGGAGGAATTATTTCTTTTATTGATCTGAATAAAACTGAGGTGTTTGGCTTCTTTATATAGCCCCCTTACAAGAGTCCTGATCTATTAGAATTGGAAGAGTAAAATTGCCTCCATTAACCTCACAAAAGATACATATAGGGTACATACCCATAAGTACTAAAGTGCCCCTGAATACACAATAGTCTAACACCCCCCGCAGTCTCAACATCTAGCCATGACAGATGTTGAGACTGGACCGAAACTCGGTGAACACCGACGAAGGCAGACCCTTCATGAAGATGTCGGCGAACTGCGACGACGTCGGAACGTGCAGAACTCGAACCTCCCCGAGAGCCACCCGCTCACGAACGAAGTGAAGAGCAATCTCCACGTGCTTCGTGCGCTGATGCTGCACTGGGTTGGTGGAGAGGTAGATGGCGCTGACGTTGTCACAATAGACCAACGTACTCCGGGCGAGGGAGGAGTGGAGCTCTTGAAGAAGCTACTGAAGCCAGGAGGCCTCAGCCATGCCGTTGGCCACGGCGCGATACTCCGTCTCAGCACTCGAGTGGGACACCACGTGCTGTCGCCTCGAGGACCAGGAGACGAGGTTGCCGCCCAGGAAGACGGCGTAGCCGGAGGTGGACCGGCGGGTATTCGGACAACCTGCCCAGTCAGCGTCGGTGTAGACAACCAGCGCGGAAGCAGAGTCGCGTCGCAGAAGAAGGCCGTAGTCGTGGGTGCCCCGCAGGTAACGGAGGATCCGCTTCACCGCCGTGAGATGCGGTTCCCGCGGATCATGCATGTGGAGACACACCTGCTGAACCGCGTAGGAGATGTCCGGTCTGGTGAAGGTGAGGTATTGCAAGGCACCGGCAAGACTCCTGTAAGAGGTGGGGTCAACGACATGAACGCCGTCGGGCGAGGACACCTTCACCTGAGTGTCCACCGGAGTTGAGCACGGCTTGCAATCAGCCATGCCCGCTCTCTCGAGGATGTCCAGGCAGTACTGGCGCTGGTGGAGGAACAGAGCGTTCGGTCGGTGCTCGACCGCAACACCTAGGAAGTGGAGCTGGCCAAGGTCCTTCATCGCGAACTCTTGCTGCAGGGCAGAGATCGTGCGCTGAAGGAGAGCAGGACTTGAAGCCGTGAGGACAATGTCGTCCACGTACAGGAGGAGGTAGACAGTGTCATCCTCACGCCTGTAGACGAAGAGCGAAGTGTCCGACTTGGCCTCGACGAAGCCGAGCGAGACCAGGAAGGAGGCGAACCGGCTGTACCAAGCTCGAGGTGCCTGATTCAGCCCGTACAGGGACTTGTTCAGCCGGCAGACCATGTCTGGACGGGCTGAATCAACGAACCCTGTCGGCTGACTGCAGTACACCATCTCCGTCAGCGTCTCGTGGAGGAAGGCGTTTTTGACGTCCAGCTGGTGGACAGGACAAGAACACGACAGACCTCACCACCGCCTACCTCTTCACCCATCTCGCCTATCCCTTCTTCTGTCCGTAGCGCCCTCGCCGATCCTCACTGGCGTTGGGCTATGGAAGAAGAGTGTGCGGCTCTATTTGCCAACCGGACCTGGGACTTGGTTCCCCGTCTTGGTCATGGCAATATTGTCACCGGTAAGTGGGTGTTTTCACACATAAAAAGAAGGCGGATGAGTCTCTGGAGAGATACAAGGCCCGGTGGGTTCTTCGGGGCTTCACTCATCGCCCAGGAGTCGACTACGACAAGACTTTAAGCCCAGTGGTGAAGCCGGCGACGGTTCACACCGTTTTATCGCTGGCTCTCTCGCGTTCTTGGCCTGTGCACCAGTTGGACGTCAAGAACGCCTTCCTCCACGGGACGTTGACGGAGACGATGTACTGCACTCAGCCGACACATGGTTCGTTGATTCAGCCTGTCCAGACATGGTCTGTCGGCTGAACAAGTCCCTATACGGGTTGAAACAGGTGCCTCGGGCCTGGTACAGCCGGTTCACCTCCTCCCTGGTGTCACTCGGCTTGTCGAGGCCAATGCAGACACCTCGCTTTTCGTCTACAGGCGTGAGGGTGACACTGTCTACCTCCTCCTATACGTCGACGACATTGTCCTCACGGCGTCCACTCCAGCTCTCCTTCAGCGCACGATCTCTGCCCTGTTGCGAGAGTTCGCGATGAAGGACTTGGACCAGTTACACCACTTCCTGGGTGTTGCGGTTGAGCACCGACCGGGTGCCCTGTTCCTCCACCAGCGACAGTACTGCCTGGACATCCTCCAGCGAGCGGGCATGGCTGATTGCAAGCCGTGCTCCACTCCGGTGGATAGCCAGGCGAAGGTCTCCTCTGCTGACGACGCCCCTGTCGCTGAGCCCACCGCTTACAGGAGTCTTGCAGGTGCCTTGCAGTACCTCACCTTCACCGGGCAGGACATCTCCTATGCGATTCAGAAGGTGTGCCTCCACATGCATGATCCGCGGGAGCTGCATCTTACGGCGGTGAAGCGGATCCTTCGGTACCTGCGGGGCACCTATGACTATGGCCTTCTTCTTCGACGTGACTCCGCCTCGGAGCTGCTTGTCTACACCGACGCTGACTGGGCAGGTTGCCCGGTCACCTGTCGGTCCACCTCTGGCTACACCGTCTTCCTAGGTGGCAACCTCATCTCCTGGTCCTCGAAGTGGCAACATGTGGTGTCCCGCTCGAGTGCTGAGGCTGAGTACCGCGCCGTGGCCAACGGTGTGGCTGAGTCCTCCTGGCTTCAGCAGCTGTTTCATGAGCTTCACTCCCCTCTCGTCTGGAGTACGTTGGTCTATTGCGACAATGTCATCGTTGTTTACCTCTCCACCAACCCAGTGCAGCATCAGCGGACCAAGCATGTGGAGATCGATCTTCACTTTGTTCGAGAGCGGGTGGCTCTCGGGGAGGTCCGAGTACTCCACGTTCCGATGTCGTCGCAGTTCGCTGACATCTTCACGAAGGGTCTGCCTTCGACGGTCTTCACCGAGTTTCGGTCCAGTCTCAACATCTGTCGTGGCTAGATGTTGTGACTGCGAGGGTGTTATATTACTGTGTGTTTTGGTTATGTATTTAGGGGCATTTTAGTCATTGTGGGTGTGTTGTATTAGTCCTCAAGTAATGGGACCTATATGTACCCCTTTGGCTGATTAATGAAAATCTATTCGCTCTAATTCTTTCATTTTATATATTGTATTTTTAATAGACCACCACCATCCCTGCTTGTTTGATTTTTCTGTTGCAAGTTCAAGTGTACAATGGTATGGAATTATTCAACATTTGCCACTCCTCTGGATGTATTTTTAGCCGTTTACCACTTTTACGAGCGACCTCCATAATTTGTCATTCGTACAGAATTTTACTTATAATTTTGTCACTTCAGCACCAGGTACAAATCATTTTTTATTCTAATGACGTGGAGGACCCCTAACATAATTGCATTTATGTCCTTAAATCTTAGTAAATAATTGTTTTTTCAACTCTTTTCTTACATACAAATGCATCTAAGACGTCGCCTCCACTCAGGGTCATTTGTTTTCTGTGCTCAAAGCTCTCGCCACCTTCGTCTTGGACCGATAAAGAGACCAAGCTCATCATCGCCTCCATGCCGTAATTGCCTCCGCACCACTACCTCTTTTACGCCGCCGCCACGCCTACCTTGCATTAATGAGGAATACAATAGGGGGCGTAGATCAGACTGCCACATTGCGTCCTCACTGTGAATCGATAGATAACAGCTCGTATCAACAACGGTACGTCATAAATAGGGGTAGAAATGTAATTATATTAGTGGGCTGTCACATTATTTAAATAAAAAATGATTTGGCACATATACGTGGCGTTGGGATGGCAAAATTTGAAGTAAAATTCTGTAAGGATGGCAAATTACGGAGGTCGCTTGTATCAGTGGTAAATGGCTAAGAGACATCTGTAAGAGTGGCAGATGCTGAATAATCTCACAGTGGTATGGGTCCATTTCTGTAGTGTACGGGGGTGGGGGGGGGGGGGGGGGCTACAACGATTATTTGGAGCCTGGTAACTTAGGAGGAACCAGGTGGTTTTTAATTAGGAACTTGAGCCGTCTGACTGTACTTTCACACCCTCAACCAACTAAATAGACTTAGTTCCTATATGAGGCAACTACCTCGGGAAGCCTTTCTGCAATTACCAATACAAGTGGGTAGTGAGTAAATATGCATACTCTGTAGAGATGTATGATGTGATCATATAGAATTAACTTTTGGAATGAAGAACTGTAAATGATGCAATTTCCGTTCCATGTGAATTAGCTATGACTGCATGAGATTAGAGGAATGCTGACAGAAATAGATGAAAGTGATGCATGGCCAAATTTACCTACTGATAAGAATATGAGTTGTTGCAAGTTTAAGAATGTGTAATGACTTCGTCTGGCTCTGTTACATGGAGGATCTTTTCTACTCAGCTGTATCCTTTTTACTACTTCGGGATGCAAAATCTCGATGTTACACTGAACTAGCTTAATTTGTCCTAGTGTCAATATTTTGATCCAGAGTACATTGGGTGTGAAATTTATCCCAACTGTTTTGTTTGTAGGGGTAAGGGTGATTATCAGATTGATTATGTACCTGCTCCAAGAATTACAGAGGCTGACAAAGAAAATGACCGGAAGTAAGTTTTAGGCTTCCATTTCCATTTCCATGCGATTGTGCAGTGAAAATTACTGTTGCATTTGCTATGCAGCTTGCCATGTACAATTAAAGATATAGCTTATTTGTTAGGAAACCATAATACTCTTACCAATACCTGATAATGTATGCTGGTAAAATTCGGACATTTGGTCATGAAACATAAGTGAGCATAGATCCCTTTGCTTAATTATAGATCTTCTTAGTACTGTACTATGCTATGAATTATTGAGGAAATTTATATCCCCAAAAGCTATGGATCTGTTCAATTGTTTGTCTTCTTATAGTGGCAGACAGATTGTATTGACCAGGACTTCAGAAGTCTAAATATGTTTCTTCTAGATGTACCTTACTACTTACCCATTTTGATCCACACTATCATGTGTTAAGGATCAATGTGGTTCAGTACTAGTTATCCTTTACGCCAATCCAAGACTCCAAGTCTTGATATTCGGTTCTGAAAGCAAGTAGTAAGCATGGCATTAGGTAAGTAACAAAGTGCTACTACAGCAATACATTTTTCATTTTTGAATTTTGCCAGCCACAATCATCTTGATCTGCTTGCTCCTATCAGAAACAGAAACTGATGAATCCATGGACTATTACGTTGCTAAAGCATTCGTTGATGTAATTCACATTGCTGCTTCAAGGTGGACTATAGTAAACATTTCTCATCTGCAACTCTGCACTCATGTATTCAGCTGGAGGACACCAGGAGGCTCACCTCGCCTGGCCGGCCGTCAGCGCCGCCACTGCCGAGATGGCTGCAGCCACCTAGGTTGCCGCAGCCGCCGCCCGCCCCCTCGTGTGGCGTCTGCTTGTCGTGGCTAGGACCGCCACCGCTCGCCGAGGCCACCGCTGTGCTCGCCTAGGCCGCCGCTGTGCTCGCTTAGGCCGCCGCCGGTGCCGGTGGAGACTAGATAGGAGAGGGTGAGGGATGAAAGGCGTAGGGTTAGGGATAACCGGATGAGGGTAGTTTATAGTATGCCGATCTGTAAAATGAACCGTTGGATGCGATCCAACGGTTTCACATCAACCGGGCCAAGTTTAGGCCCAGCCACTTTGCGCCAGCCTTCTTCTTCCTCCGCTCTCCCCCGACATATCGGCCGCCGCTCTTCCCGACATCGGCCGCCGCTCACCCCTGCCCTCGCGGCCTCGCCGCACACCCTTGCCCTCGACGCTGCCACGACCCGCTCCCCTGCCCATCCCCTCGCCCTTGCCCGTGACCCCGCCGCGGCCCTTGCCCTCCTCGCCTGGCACTCGCCTAGGCGTCCCGGCGGCCGGCAGGCACCTAGACGTCCAGGCGTGGATTTGCATCCTTGCAACACTGCTTTTATGTATCTTGTTATCATTGCATTTCAGAAGATTGCCCTAAACCATTGTTTTATGTAGGTCTTTGCAAAGAGCTCTCGACAACAAACTCTACCTCCTCCTGTATGGCAACACTTATGGAGCTCCTGGTGGAAAGCCTGTTTGGCATTTTCCAGAGAAAGTTTATGAAAATGAAGAAACAATGCGATTGGTATGCATTTCTGTAAATTTTATTAATGGAATATCCATCAATTATTCCTCTGTTTTGGTTCCAGTTTCATTACCTACACCACCACTCTCTATGTGCTACTGATATAAAGTTATTTTGGAACTATTTCATTTGTTGTTCCTTATATCCTGGATTTTTATTATTTCAGTGCGCTGAATCAGCATTGAAGTCTGTTATTGGGGGACTTAACAATACGTACTTTGTTGGCAATGCTCCAATGTCTCATATGGTGGTTGAACAAACAGATTCAAGTGTTTCATCATTCAAGGTGTGTATTCCCGTTTCACCAAATCAATTTACTCATGCATCCTGTAAGGAAATCACTTTAATGTCGTGAGACAATTTATAGATACCTGCTGGATTTGCTCATTCCTGGATTGTCTGCTTAGTAACTGTGCTAGTTGAATGCAGTGTTATGTAGTCATCCCGTAATTCCGTTATGCATCTTGCAGCGTTTCTTTTTCAAGTCACAAGTGATTGGCGCTACCAAATACAACATTGGGAAGTGCAAGGACTACGCATGGGTGACCAAAGATGAGCTGCTGGAGTATTTCCCTGAGCAAAAGGATTTCTTCAACAAGATGATCATTCACATAAGATAGTTCTTTATCTAGGACAAGCTGGGGGCTATCTGAAAACAATGGGCATTTCCTTGCTTGGCTCGTGTACAAGTTTTTCATTTCTGATTATTGTTATGGGCAAAAGGACCACTGCTTCCATTGCTTGAAAGAAAACTCAAACATGACCATTTTGCCTTCCGTTTTATTTTTTGGGGGGCACTTTTAGATCATTGTATGCATGTAGGTTTCTCCTAGCTGCCGTATGTGATGTGGACATGCTAAAGTGGTTTGTGATACATGGGAAAAAAATAATTCGTAGGCTGGCGTTCGATTCCCCTGCTTTGTTCTCTTTCTAGTTGTTGATTTTGCTAAAACATGCTTGAGCCTGGAATTCTGGTGATGCCCCTTACTGTATACCTTTAAATGTATCCTGGCAATGCTCCTGATAGGTTGTTTGATCCTTGGTGTTTCTGCAATTTGAACGGAATCGAGTATGCCTTTTGAGACGTGTTCAACGATATGCGCCTCATAACCTTAAGCGATTCTTTCATCTCTAACCCATGCTGATGCCTTGCCGATGGCTTTGTAGGTGCAACATAATTTTTTTATTTCTCATCTTTCTAGAAGAATCCCAAGGTGCGATTTTTAAGCAGGTCGCATTTGCAGTCACGGAAAGTTCGCAGCTAGGAGGTGATCCCACGCCGACCGTACACCGCTAGAAAAAGGGAAGGCATCGGGATGTCTCATGCAACACAACACGTGTCAAGTGCTGATGAACTTCACATGCTGATGAACTTCTCCAGCCTCCACGTCGTCCAACCTCTTCTCTCTTTTCTCCTCTTAGTTTGCTTCGGCGAGTTCATCATCTGCTTGCAGCTTCTCTCTCTCCCGGGGCAGAGGGTGCTGCTGAGAGGCAGCGACCTTGGTCTCCAAGGTGATTTGGACAGGATCTAGGCTATTGGTTCGATGCAGGTCCCTGTTGGTTTCCTCGGCAAGCTCTGGAGCTTGGTGTCCTTCCTGCCGTTCTTCGTCCTGCTTCTGCTCCTGGGCTCCGTCAAAGGTAATACCATGGGCTCCGTCAAAGGTAATACCATATATAGCTGCACTCATGTAGGCACTGTTTGGCACGGCTTAAACTTGTTAAAAAACAGCTTGTCTGAAAACCTGGTGAACAGCAGCTTAAACTTATATCCTGCTTTTAGTTTATTCTGAAAAGCAGCTGAACTAATAAGCTGCTGGAGAAGCTGACTGTTTGGTACACCTGCAGCTTATTTTTATAAAAAAGTTGGTTCAGAAGCTGTGTCAAACAGGGCCGTAATATCTTGTGGATAATTTCTAATATTTGTTGTGGAGTGTTTATAGTTCTGTATGATGGCTAGTTGTGCTGCTGCTGATGGGATTCAGGAACTGACTTACTGTTTCTCTGCAGCTGTCCTGATCAGTCCGATTGCGGCCGCAGTGATTTTCTTTGGGAACTCTGTGGTTATTATCGGTCTGTGGCCTGCCCATTTCATATGGACATACTACTGTGTGCTCAAGTATGGTGACTTCTTCACATTGGAATTCTGGCATTTTCATGAATCTTATGTGCGTTCTGGTTTAAATAAAATGGAAAAAATCTTTTGGATAATTTTCATCTCACCTCAATAGAAACAGAGTAGGGTTCCTTTTTTTTGCATGGTGCGGTCAATCCTAAAGAGTTTCGAATTGCAGAACTGAAAGGATTGGGATTGTTTTGAAGACTGTTGCTGCAATATTGCTGCCGTTGCCGTTGCTCCTATTGCCAGTATTGGCCATTGTTGTGAGCCTTCTCGGTGGTACAGGCTATGGATTATTTGTTCCCCTCATGGCCACTTTTGAGGCTGTTGGTGAGGGTGTCGCAGACAAGCTGACTCATTGTTTTCTGGAAAGTATATGCTGTTGTTCAGATCGGATTCTTGATGTATCAATACGAAAAAATTGTGTTGTTATTTTGCAAACTAAGCTTATATTACAGGACGGAACAGCTAGCACAGTAGCTGGGGCTTGCACGGTCGTCCGTGATGTCACTGATTTCTGCTTCCACTCGTATTTCTCTTTCATGGATGACCTTAGTGAGAAAATGGGGGAGGATGAAAAACCAGTTGACATCAAGTATGTGTGCATATTACAAAATAAGCTAATTTGAACATATCTTCATCTTATTGAGATATGCTGTTTATGCATCCCTTTGGAGTTTGGACCAGTTGAAGTTGTACCCTATCGAACTATGGTATGTCATTGGCTATTAAAATACATTGTTGTATTTATGAAGGTTGTCTTATCTACCACGAAGTGTGCTTGTTGCCTTCGTCGCTGTTCCAGTGGATGTACTGATGATAAGTGGGGTGGCTCTGTGGAAAAGCCCATGCATGTTGTTGAAGGGATGGCAAAGATTATGTGAGGACCTGGTTGGAAGGGAAGGACCATTTCTAGAAACAGTCTGTGTGCCTTTCGCTGGTTTGGCAATTGTATTATGGCCGCTTGCTGTGATTGGGGGAGTGATAGCTTCATTTCTCTGCAGTTTCGTTTTTGGCTTTCATGCTGGACTAGTAGCTTATCAGGTCTGGTTAGCATTCCCTGGCAAAGAGAAGTTCTTTGTGAAGCATCCTTATATACATGACATGTGGTGTTTATGTGCTTTTATAATTGGGTGCAGGAGGCTTCTTTTCAAATGGGGCTGGCATACATGATTTCAGCAATAGCATTTTATGATGAATACACCAATGATTTGCTTTACCTGAGAGAAGGTTCATGTCTTCCAAGGTATATCTTGGCAATCTCTGTAGTTATCTAATGAAATGTGTTTTGCTTACTTGCATGGCGTTTTTTCCATGCTTAGAGATTCATTCTGTGTATACTAAACTACTATCGACAGACAGGCCCATGTACCGTAAAGCCGATATTCAGATGCGCGAGACTGACCAGAAAAAGGAGGGATACAACATTATTGCTGACCTTGGAGAGAAACAACAAAATGGCCATCATAAGCATAGGAGAGTGTTCCACAGATCAAAGACATTTACGAAAACCATTCAGCAACTTAAACCCATTCAGGTATACACGGATCTCTCTTTGCACTGAATGATCGATATATTTGTTGTGGCTGTTTAAGATTTACCAGTCTTTATATTCAATGTACTTCCGCAGATATGGGATTGGTTCTTCCGATCTTGTGAGTTAAATGGACGCATACTTCTGAGTGAGGGCGTAATCACTACTGAAGATATGGAGGAATGCATCACCAAAGGAAAAGGCAAGAAGTTGAGCATCAAATTGCCTGCTTGGTGCATCCTTCAGTGCCTGATACGATCTGCAAAATCAGATTCACACGGTTTGCTCATATGTAAGACTATCATATGATTATCCAGTTTTGAAACTTCATTACATACTATACTTACTTCCTCATGTCACCTGTTCGTGTAGCTGATAATGTTGAGGTGACAAACTTCAACTGGCCTAAAGACAAAGTATTTGACTGGATGCTTGGACCGCTTCTGGTCATCAAAGAGCAAATGAAGAAGCTAGAGCTCACCGAGGAAGAAGCGATGTGTTTGAGGAAGCTCATCATGACGAACAAAAACGAGAAACCATCCGATTGGGATGATTCTGGTTTCCCATCAGACGATAACATAAAGAGGGGTCAGCTGCAGGCGATAATCAGAAGGTATGCCTGCGCGCGGCTTGTTAGATACAACCAAAACTTATAACAACGAACCTGAATCCGCTTTTCTAAAAAAAACAACGAACCTGAATCAACTTCAAATGACAACAACCTCTTCGCAGGCTGCAGGGGATTGCAGCAAACATGTCCCGGATACCGAGTTTCAGAAGGCGGCTCATCAACCTGGTCAAGGCGCTGTACCTCGACGCGATCGACGCGGGGGCCATCGACGGGTCGCGGGACGTGGAGCCCGGAGTTAAGGCCGACGCTGCTTCTCAAAGGACGGGGGGCAGTGGCGGCGCTGCAGATGTTGCTGGTTCATCAGATGACGCGTTAGGGAACGTTGATATAGTGTGATCCGGCGGCGTGCACGAGGTTTTTGTTCCCAGCTTTCTTGGCGCGTCCCACTCTCCTCTGAGCGTGATCACGGTGCGATGGTTCAGACAACGAAGAGTGACATCAGCCCATTCTGACAGAAAAAAAATGTGCCTTTGTGACTTTGATGCTTTAGCTTCAGGCTTCTCGATTCTTGACGTGGTGTGTCTCGAGAGCCCGAGCAGTGTGGGCCTAGATGTGCCACGCCACTAATTGGACCAGTTCCCGAGTCGGGCGACAGTCGCCCCAGGGTTCTAGGACGGCACGGGCGGCGCTCTGGCCGCTATCACTAGCCTTTCTCCCCTTCTTCCCCCCCTCCATCCGGCCGACCGGCCGTCGTCTGAGCCTGCGAGCCGGCAAACCGTGCAGAGGCAAGGACGGGTCCCGGTTCAGCACCCTGTTTCCTCCCATCTTTCCCTTTCGAGGACGGCGGGCCAGCGGATGGAGGAGATCTTGCACTGGCGGGGGCCGTTCCCTGTTGCGCTCCATGCTGCGTGGTGATGCTCGCGGAGGTCTGACACGGTGATACCTATCCATGCTGCGTGGTGGTGGGGACGAGCAAATGGTGATAACAATGACGTCGGTGCTCGTCTTCTTTGGTTATGGACTTCAGCAGCTATCGACAAATTCTGATATCGTCACTGGATGTCCTGGAATGGTCACTCCAATCAAAAGAAGTTATTCATCATTGGATTCGCAGGTTTTCAGATTGTTGCTCTGCTCTCAATATGGTGGAAGAATGGACATATAGAGTCAACCTTACTCCACTGAGTGTATCGGAAGAAAATAGATGACACGGCATCACGGCTTTGTCGAGCAGGATCACGCTGAAAAGTGCTGCGTTGCACAACACCGGATAATGCACATCAAAGATATAAAGCGAAAGCAAAGTTTTATTACATAAACCAGTTTATGAACATTTTACAACAAAATAGGTCCAGTCTATACTCACGGGCGTAGACTATGCGTCGAGTTCACGTTCAGCCCGTGAACTGTCCTCGCTAGCACGCACACACCCTAACACGGTGGCGTGCACGACTCCCACTCGACGGGGTGCCCCTCCTGAGGTTCCGTCTCCTCCTCGGGAGTCCTTCCTCATAAACCTTTGCAAAAGCTTCAAACACAAGCAGTGAGTATGATGACTCAGCAAAACTAACCCGTCTCTCCTATACATGAAACTTCTACATGGATGGTTTTAAGGTACATGAGGTAAAATAAGTTACAAAGGACTCGCCTAATTATTTGAACCTTACTTTCAACTTTTAACAGCAGGTTGCGGAGAACCTTACGCTAAGGCACATGAGAGAGCCGCAATCAAACAAGAAACACATTTCTCTCTTGTACTTTGCCCAAAGTTGAAAAGAACTTTAATTAGCTCTAAACTACAACAAGACATTAACAAGCAAAGTACATCTTTTAAATCAGCAAACTTTTAACATGTAGCTAGCCTGTTCTTTCTACGTCACGGTACAGTGAACAAGTGGTACTCACTGACCAAGAGGGACGACGATTATAATCTATTTACACCTGCAGGGTTACCCGAATAACCCGTTACGTACGCCCGTACTCGATGTTGCCTACAACAACCATCACGGACGTCGTACGCAACCACCTTTCACCCGTCGGCCAAATATTGAACCGGTCCTATTGTCTCGAACAAGAGGTCTCTGCGCACGCATCCGCAGTGCCGCCAGCCGATTTACACCTCAACCTCTCAACCTACCCTCTGAACGACAGACAATACCTCAATACCCAGCTACCCGAGTTACATCGGTTTCCCGGTTCCCATATAGCCGGTAGGTCTTCGGTACTGTTCTAGCTTGTTCAACAGGCCCGCACACGGCTCGGTCCTCAATCGACACAAGCGGATCTATAGCACTCAGACCCCAAAGTTCTGCTGCCCTTACTCTCCGCTCAGTCTCATTTTTCTTGCCATGTATTTCATTTGCTATCTTTACCCGAGTCGAGTGCCTCTAGCCTATCCTCGCGAGTAGTTCCAACTACTCGACTTGTACCGAGTCCTACACTATCTTAGCATTGCAGTAGCTAAATGGGGTTTTCAATCCTAATCCCAACCCATGATTTTCTTGGCTATGCATTTGAATTTCAAACAAGACTCTAATGCAAGAAGTAAGTGGGTGCTCAAAGTAAGTTCTCAAAAAGAAAGGGCAGCCCGGTGCATGTAGCTCCCGCTTGCGCAGGGTCCGGGGAAGGGTCCGACCCACTTGGGTCTTTTGTACGCAGCCTTTCCCTGCATTTCTGCAAGAGGCTGTTTCCAGGACTCGAACCCGTGACCTCATGGTCACAAGGCAACAGCTTGCCTTGCTGTTCTTGGTCGTAGGCTAGCTGCTCTTCCAGAGTGACGAAGTCTAAGACTTTGGGTTCCTCCTCAACCTTAGCGACTACATGAGATAACATGTATATGTATCAATTTAAATGCATTTGAATTGAATTTAAACTTCTGAAGACTATAAGTCTTACTAGATAGACCCAATGACTCTGAAATTTATACTGTAGTTTGGATACAACCTAAACAGAGACTTGGCCAAATTTTATGTGCAGTAAAGCTCATTTGAGCTCTCCACAAATAATTATGTACTTGACCTTAATTGGAGCCCCTACGATGTTCTAGGGATTTTCATGGAGCAAGCCATCACTTTCTGAAAACTAGATTTTCCGAGGGTTATAATGGAGTTGGTCTCACTTAATTTGAAGGTTCCTAGCTAGAGATATGAGCTAAACAATTTTAGAGAAATTCTAAAAATGTTTCTGGACATTTTCTATTTTCTCTGGAACAGTTTTCTTAATCACACTATTAGGTGGAACAAATGAGCTCAAATGGATCTGAAATTTTTATGGTAGCTCAGGGATATTTTGTTGAACATCCTAGCAAAATTTCAGAATTTTCCTCCAAAGGATTCTCCAGTTAAAATTCTAAACAGTTTAAACTTTGCAGAATTAATTCTGGAGAAATAAAGATTTTCATAGAGTGAAACTTGATTTTCTGTAAAGTACTCAGAGAGCTGAATCCAACAAAATTTGGTTCACTTGATTTGGAGTTTTCTTGCCAAATTTATGTTGGTTTGAAGTTTGAACTAAATCATAAAATCGGGTAAATGTTTAAACTTCTGTCGGTGGGTCCCACACACAGTGCTTCATCTTTCTCCTCGCGCCAAACACCCGACGGCGGCGGTCTCCGGCGAGACTCGCTAGAACCGAGTTCCCGGCCACCTCAAGGCCCGAAACTAGCCGCCTCCCCCTTTTTTGACCTCCTGAGCTCGGCTATGAGCTCGCCAGCCACCGGCCATGGCCGAAAACCTACGCGCACCGGCGACAACACCCGCTAGGGTTTCGGCGAGGTCGGATAAGTTCTGTACTCCACAAAAGCATCAGGTTTTTGGCTCTACGGCATCAGGGAAGCCTGAGGAAGCTGGAAATGGTAGCCAACCTTAGTGAAACCACCGGCAACCCTAAGCTCCACGGTGAACCAGGACCGTTTTCCATGGCGGCCCGAAGAACTGCCCTCTCCGAGTCCATTCTCCATGATTTTCCTTGGTTTTGCTTCGAGGAGAGGCGCTAGGGGATGTACTATCTACTTGCAAACGAGCTCGGCTGGTAGTGGTATATGTGAGCCGAATTTGGGTCACAACCGAGCTCGGTTGTTTTCTACTAGGGTTCAGTAAACTGGAAAATTCTCGATATACAGTGGATCATTTGCCGAACGGAAAGTAGATACACGACCTAGAGAAGCTAACGCACCTTTCTTGTATAGGAGAGCAAAGGAGAAAGTGCCCGTGGCGTCGTGTCCACGGTGAACCGAAAGGATCGCCGCCGCAACCCTCGGTAACTCGTCGGTGTTCTTGGAACTGTGATCACCCCGAGCTACCAAACCTTGGTACGGCGAGAGAAATTGCTAGAGCATGACAGGGCACTAATGCTTGCGGGGTAAACCTCGAGCAATCGATGATCAACCGACTGTGGCGAGGGAAAACACCGAAAGCGCAGCTGGCGGCTGTGTTTTTCGCGGGAACGGAGCAGAGAGCGAGGGAGCTTGGGCTATCGGTGAAGAAGATCGCCTTTGGAAGCTCGTGGAATGATAAGGGCCGGCCGCACGCCGAACAGCAAGAGCTGGCGCCGATTTCACGTCGGGAACCAGTCGATCAGTGTGACACCCTCATCTCTGGTTTCTGCATGTATTCATATTTCATGTAGAGAAAACATTTTAAAAGAAGTGGGAACAGAGAAATTATCAAAAAGATAGCCAGTAAGAGCTGAATCCAGTTCACAGAAAGCACCGAAGACAACTTGCGTGGCCCGCTGGCCACATGGCGTGTTCGGAGATCATCCCTGCAAAGTGGGGAGAGGTCCGCCGCTAAGCTGGGTACGTGGCAGGCTCGGAGCTCACCTCCGCAAAGGAGGAGAGGTCCGACCCTGTGGGACATGCGTTGCCCCCGGAGCTAGTCATCATGGAAATCAGAGGACCGGTCGCGCGGGATACGTGTCGATCTCGGAGCTCACCTCCGAGAGGTCCGGTTCTATTGAACACATATCGCCACCGGAGTTTATCTCCGGGAGGCCCGTCACTGTTGGACACGTGTCGACCTCGGAGCTTGTCTCCGAGGAAAGAAGAAAGGTCCGGCACTGACACATGGTGTGTGCGGAGCCACTTCCGAATAAAAGAGGAGGTCCTGACCGTCAGGATACGTGGCACACGCGGAGCCCACCTCCAAAGTAGAGGGAGGTCTTGCTTACTTGACACGTGGCACAACCGGAGCTTGTCCCTACGGAGAAGGAGAGACCAGGACCCAGTGGACACGTGGAGCCTCCGGAGCTCATCACCGAGGAGGTAATGAGTTCTAGGAGCGGTTTTTGGATTCTGTACGCATAGAAATACCGGAAAAGAAACCGACCTGAATTCCACAATGATACCGCACCAAATCAACTAAAGATAAGTTGTAAGATTCAACGAAAAATTTGAACAGGACTCTTATTCGGGGTACAATCAGATTAGGACTCTTCTATTCCCGATTATAAATAGAATCCAGAACCTCTGGCTGAAACCACAAACTTCTTTTCCAACTCGTGAGCCGACGACTTAGAGCCCTAGTTCCAACCCGCTGAGTAAACCGTCGCCAGAGTGCAGCAAGGAAGATCGCCGGAGGAAAGCCCAACGAACTGAGGAGGACCTCGAGACCGAGAAGAACGTAAGGTAGGTCTCCAATACCACCTTACGACATCGTTGTGTTTTCTTTGCATCTGTTCTTTGATTCCTTTCGAACAGAAGCCTTCTCGTGGGCAAATCACTTGATGATCAGGTTGATCTAAAGACAAGATCATCGCCATGTCCACCTTTGATCCGAACACCTCTATTCATCATAAAATCCATGCAGCCATGCTAGAACACGAACAAACCAATCTAATAAAACTAATCATAGGATAGCATGCATATGCATCATCGCATCTAGTAAGGTTTGTGCATGATATTGATTGCTGTGAATCTTGTATGCATGTAATCCTACATAGCAGGACAAGCTCAGGTAGCTGTCTACAACGAGCTGCAGCAACAAGGTTTTGAGATCCAAGAACAACCGGAACCGCAAGAACAAGGCAAGTGCTCCTTGACCATATTGATCCTATGTTTTGGGTAAAACTGATTTATTTTGCGAAAAGGTGTGCGTGCTGAGTCAAACGTGATGGGAAACCCTTTTATAGGAGTTTACTAGTTTTGGTTAAACCACCCTTATCGCTAGGGATGTTTATGAGTCGGGTATGGTTTTTGCTTTATGCTTCGCTGAGTCCATGGGATTGGGAAGCGAGGTAGATGTGTCTAGCTAACAGCACTCGTAATGATAATGAGAAACTGATGATGTTAATGAACATGGATCGGAGGGAGATCTAGGCAAGACTGAGTTTGTGAATGAGGTAGCTTGAGATGGTGGTTTTACTTGCCGTAGATCTAAGGACTGGTTCATGCATGCACATGCCAGGATAACAGTGCCACCATAAGGCCAAGTATGGGTGCGGCTTAGCTGAGTAATTAGGTAAGTTGCTAGAGTGTTATGGACTGTGGAAGGCGCGGGGAATGGGAGTCGAGTGAGGACTGCCCTGGGAACCGCATGGCACAAGAGTGGGCCCGTGGATGGGAGAATTGAAGATTCTAGCCTGCCGGTGAAACCTTAGTGAGTCCATACATCTAGTAGCCCCTTTGTAAAGGCTATTTTGTGATCTCTTGGCCATACATCGACGGTTGTGTACTGGTATAACAGAGGTTTTGCAGTCGCCGACGGGTGACGAAATCACAAACTTGTGGGTAAAGAGGTGCAAACTCTGCAGAGTCTAAAATTATCATGATAGCCGAGCTTACGGTCACGAGCGCCTGGCCAACTGCCATGATTAGTTGGGATGGTTCTTGGTTATGGTTATTGATATGGTTTGATTTTGGGACTGTTGAGTCCAGGTGACAAGATGGTTGCATGACTGTTGAGTCATGGCAACGAGATTGGTCTCGGTGTGAGGCAAAGTTGTTTATGAGATGAGATGGTAGCGAATACGAGAAGGTATTCGTGAGATGGTAGCAAATACGAGGAGGTATTTGTGAGCAAGAATGAAGTTGGTTAATGTTCGGGTGGAACATGGAAAGTGATGGAGGTATGTTGGTAATTTAATACATGCTGGGATTACATTCACCTAAAGTAAGTTGTTGTTTTATCGTGGTTTTGATAACTTTGCTTTTCTGCAAATGAGCCCTTTTTATACCTGCCTTGTTATGAGCTACATATCATGTTTTCCCGCACTTGCTGAGTACATCATTGTACTCAAACTTGCATTATTTCATCATCAACAACAGGAAAAGATTTCTATGAGGATCAAGTGGGGCATTAAGGCGTGTGATATGTTCTCAACCTTGCTTGTGGGATGGAATAGAGATGGAGTCACCACTGCTTAGATTTGCTTCCGCATTAGTTAAATTGCTTCCGCTGCATAGAAATAAAGACTTCCGCTGTGAGCATGAGTCCAAGACTCATGAGATATTATAATAAACTCTGTTATTCGTGGTAATATATAATCTAAATTCAGTTTGTGGAACATATGTGTATGTGTGATGAAAATCCTGAGCACACATATGCATTAGTTCTCGGTTCCGTGGTTTTTCCACAGAATTGAGGGCGTCACAGATTGGTATCAGAGCCACGGGTTGACAGTAGGTTACACGCCTAGATAGAAATCTCAGATTGATATTAGAGTCACGGGTTAACAGTAGGTTACACACCTAAATAGGAATCATAGATTGGTATCAGACACATGTTGGTAGTTAAGCCATGCTGACCAAAGGAAGCACCCTAGAACGCTTAGATTGACCTTAAAACTACCTTGACATAGGAAGCCATCCTTGAATAGGAGTTGTGTGAGCCCTTGTGATGATTGTTTGTGAATTGTGTGGTTCGTGTGAGTCGTGGGACGTCTCAAAACGTTGTCCATATCCACACATAAGTAAGAAGAGGTGTGAGATGCTTCGGCACTTGTTCACATCCTCATATGGGCTAATATATATAGTCCAAACCACCTTGATGTATATAGTTGAGGGGATCTACCTAACCTTCTGACCTTCTATTCTACTTCGATCTCTCTCACAGATGGTGAGAGGAAACGCCGGCCGAAGGAACGTCCGCGACAACCAAGAGGATGACCACGATGAAGTTCCTGTCAACCCTAGAGCTGGCGATAACCACCTGGAACGGTTGATGGCCATGCAGAATCAACTTATGCAAACCATGATCCAAACTTCGGGTCAGTTGCAGGCCAACAACAACAACCCTGTTCCGGCACCACCGCCACCACCACCGCCGGCTCATAACAG
This sequence comes from Neostapfia colusana, assembly GCA_030760725.1. Lineage (NCBI taxonomy): Eukaryota > Viridiplantae > Streptophyta > Magnoliopsida > Poales > Poaceae > Neostapfia > Neostapfia colusana. The sequence goes on from JASWHV010000020.1 coordinate 47,528,094, forward strand.
GCTGGGAGAGTTCATGAGGACTCGACCACCCACCTTTGCTCAAGCTAGTGATCCCATGGAGGCCGATGATTGGTTAAAATCCATGGAGAAGAAGCTTGCCATTGTTCAGTGCAATGACCGAGAGAGGGTTCTCTTTGCGTCGCACCAACTTATGGGAGCTGCCGCTAACTGGTGGGATGCCCTATGCAACGCCCATATCGACCCGGAGACAATCACTTGGACTGAGTTCAAGGAGAGTTTCCGCTCTCATTACATACCTGCTGGTGTAATGATGCTCAAGAGACAGGAGTTTGAAGGTCTCCGCCAAGGACAGAAAAGCGTGAATGAGTACCTCAACAAGTTCACGCAACTGTCCCGGTATGCCCCCGAAGATGTCAACTCAGATCATAGGAAGCAATATCTGTTCATGAGAGGGTTGAACAATGAGATCCAGGTTCAGCTCCTCAACAATGACTGCGTAAGCTTCTAGAAGCTGGTAGACAAGGCTATAGTGGTTGAAAACAAGATCTGAGAGATCGAGTGAGAGTGCAAGAGGAAGATGCCATACCAGCCCCAAGGGAGCAACGTACGACCTTGGTACATGCCCCCAGCTGCACCACAGTATGGATCGACCACTCCTGCATACTGCCCTGGTCAGCCATCACAGCAATGACCCGTTGCGCCAGCACCTCGCGTGCCCATGCCTCTTGCGCCCCGTCCCAACACGGGCGCTCCTGTTAAAAAACCCCGCCCCAACGTACCTGCTGCCGTAGGCAACAGGGCATGCTTTGCATGCGAAGAAATAGGACACTTCGCGAACCAGTGCTCGAGGAGAGGCCCTGGACAGCAAGGCAACGTGCCCAAGCAGAACCCGCGACTGAATGGAGGGGACAATCAAGGAAACCGTGGACAGTAGAACTATGCTTGCGGCCACGTGAACCATGTCTCTGCTGAGGAAGCACAACAGGCTGAGGACGTCGTAATTGGTATGTTCCTTGCCAACTCCAACCCAGTCACCATCTTATTTGATTCTGGAGCATCACATCCCTTCATATCATCCAAATATGTTGCCAAACATCATCTACCCATATCCCACTTAGAATGTGCTATGTTGGTAAATTCTCTCGGAGGAGAAATGAGGACTAATATAGTATGTCCGAAAGTAAGCCTTAAAAAAAGGGAGGTAGACTTTCTTGCCAACCTTATTGTCTTGGACTCCCAAAGGATTGACATAATAATCGGAATGGATTGGTTAAGCAAGCACAACAGAGTAATCCAATGTACTGAAAGGAGCGTGCAGTTGACAAACAAGCACAATATTCGTGTCGAGTTTGAGTCAGCCCAGCAAACAACCGAAAGGGCAATTTTGAACCGCGTCCACAACAGGATTCCCGTCAGCATACGACGGCTAAAATCGTCGTATATAAAGTAGAAGCCGTCGTATATAAATTATATATGATGGCAGTTGTTTATATACAACGGTTTGTGGCCGTCGTATATATTTTGTCGTATATATAGTTATATACGACGGCACCGTCGTATATAACAGTATATATACGACGGCCACTTATATACCACAACTCATTTCGTATACTTGGCCCAGTGGGCTGGGGCCTTTATATACGACGGATGGGCCAGGCTGTCGTATATAAGCTCTTATATACGACAGCGCATCGGCCCTTGCTATCGTATATAAGAGCTTATATACGACAGCCGCTGGGCCCTGGCTGTCGTATATAAGAGCTTATATACGACAGCCTGGCCCAGCCATCGTATATAATTTAGGCTTATTTACGACGGCCCTATATAGCGACCGTTGTATATAAACTATATAGGCCGTCGTATATAAGCTTTTCCATTTTATTTAAAAACAGAAAATGGCTAACTTGGCTCGATAGCCAGCTACACATCCAAATTAATACACAACAACAAAACAGTTTGATATATAAATTCACAACAAAGTGCAATAGTACACATCGACAATCACGAAGTCTGACATCCACACAATCAAAAACAAAATCACAAATCTATTGATTACTAGCCCCTCCACTACCTCCGGGAGCAAAGCAGTCATCCTGGCACGGCGAACCTGGCGCCCTTAGCTATGGCGATGGAGTCTGAGCCTCCGTCCCTGATCCCTGCGAAACACAGTGACATATGTACAAGTTTACAATTCTTTTCCTAGGTTCATTAGGATTTTTAGCGGTTGGGGCTTCCACTTAATGTAACTTTCTTTTTATACCTGTACTCCAGGAAACTGCTCCTGTGGTGGCGACGGCTCCAGCACGAACGGAGGTGGCTGCCACAACGGTATCTGGATTTGCTGCCCTTGCTGTCGAGCTAGCGCCTGTCATTTCAAACATTACAATTTACAAAACCAATTGAAATGCAATGTAATTAAAGTATAATTGTATGTTTCTTACTTCCATTGCCGCTTGCATCTGTGCCATATAGGACGCATGGTACGCCATGGCAGCCCTGTTGTTCTCTCGCTCTCTCGCCAAGGCCTCCTCCTGCCGAGCCAAGCTCTCCCGAAGCGCCATGACTTCGAGATCTCTCTCGGTGACACGGCGGCTGGAGGAGCATGCGCCAGCAGCCGGAGACTGCGAGGAGCTGCCTCTCACAGGTCATGCCTCCCTAGAGTTGACGACTCCAGAGAATATGGCAAGCCTAAAAAAACAAATCAATTCAAGGTAAAATTAAATAATCTTGAATTGAAAACAATGAAAGTAAATGAATTCACCTTCCGTGTGCTTTTCCACCTCCGCTTGCATACGCGGCTTGAGGGTCGATGTTCGACGAGTTTTCCCAATCGAACCCTTCGCCGTGTATCCTCACAGCCTCTTGCCCATACCTAGTCTGAAAAACAATGAAATTGTGTAAGTTTAACAACATATATAGTGTCAAATAATTTCAGAGGTCATGAAACTTACCAGGCGCTCCGCTGCGTACTGACTACACTGCTCCGGCTGAGAAGGGTCAGCGTGACCTCTCCTGTAGACCGCAGTAGCACTCGGTCGCACGCCGGTCTCCTTTTCCTATGAACATATGTTAGTACGAACAATACTTCATTATGAATATAATAAAAACTACCAAGAAACTTACCATCCGTTTAGCCATTCGCACAAAACCTTGGACGCCCATACCGTGCTTCCATGAGTTCCCTCTGGCATCTCGAGCCTTCCTGGACTTAGCGATGAACTCATCGCTACCCCAATACCTACAAAGGGCTCGGTAATCTTCAGTTCGTCCCTGTAACCAAGGGACACTAACCTGCACACATGCGTAATTCATTAGATGTTACTTGGTAAAATTAATGTGAACAATTTAAAGATTACGCAACTTACCTCTGCGTATTGCTCCTCCGTCAAGTACGTGTCGGAGGTGTCTCTGAACGACCCAACCTCGTGGTCGTGGAGCTTTAAGTAGGCGTTAACTACTTGACTCCGAGCGTTCGAAAGCATTTGCATAACAAGCTTCCGAGCGTTCACTTCGAACATGGAGCGGGCGTGATGCATCTGCTCAGCCGGGTCCTCAAGGCGGTACCTGAGCTGTAGGAAGCCAACACAGTTTGACATATACGCACATTAATATTTGAAGGAACATAAAAAATTGAAACTTCAAATATTTATGAAAGTTACTTACCCAAAAATCTGCCCACACGACTCCCTGTAGGTTGTCGTTCTCCGGGTGAGGAACGCGCGTAGTCGTCCCACGACGTAGCTGCACGTCCATCGATCGCACCAGGGTAGTGCAGACGCACTAATTTCCCGATGCAACCGTTCACCGTCCTGTGGTGTTTCTGCCCGTCGTACGAGAGGTCCTCCCAAGAATTGAAAAGACGTTTGTTAAGTCATTAAGTAAGATCATAGTCTTTGAGAACAAATAGAAATGAATACTTTATTAATGTGTTACCTGTCTCTAGCCGGACGAATAATTACCGGCTCTCTAGGAATAGGTGGAGGACCAACAATGTTACTCCTCCTCGTATGTCTCCTCCGCTGCGGCACCACGTCTGGTGACCCAGAAAGCTGGTCACCGGACGTGTCCTCGGGCTGAGTGCCCTCGGGCTCGCTGGGCAGACTACCCTGGGGGTGGCTGCCGGATGGCTGGCTACCAGAGGGCTTGCTCCCCGAGGGCACGCTGCGCTGCGTACCCGTCTCCTGAGGTGTCGCTCTGGCCTCGGACTCATAGTCCGAATCGGACTACAATGATAAAGTAAGTAAGTCAAATGTAAAAAGTGATTTTAATAATTTTGTGCATTGTAGAAAAATTTACCTCTGTACGCTGCAAACTGACAACCCTGTCCCGCAACTCTGGACACGCACTTAACAGCTGAGTGCGTCTGCTCCCGCTGTAAGTGGAACCGTAGAAGTAGTCGTCTCTCTCCTGCGAGGGGAGGAAACCCCTCACACTCGGTGCCTTCTTCCCCTTCGAACCCTTTGAACCCTTGCTTGACGACATCCTAATCAGTTTCAAAAACATTACTCATAATCAGTTTCAGAAGTAATGTAAGCGATAATTAATGTCACTTTCATTTAAAAGAACATTACTCGTAATCAGTTTCAAAATTCATCAACATCATGATCATCAACATCACGATCATCAACATCGCGATCTGTCGTCTTGAGCTGTTTACGTTTCCGCTTTCGCATTGTAGATGTCTCTACATCTGCAGCGTCTTCTACTAAGTTATCGAGTCCTGCACCAGGCTCGATGATAAAAGAGTCTGGCAACTCTTCGTCTTGGTAAACTTTTTTAGTGTCTTCACTATCATGATAACCATCATCTCCAGGAGTATACAAGCGCTCACGAGGATTCACTTTATATACCACCCACCAAGTGCTAAGCTTCTTACATGGATAAGATAGATAATACACTTGTTCCACTTGATGTGCAAGAACATATGTATCTAAACCTCGTAAGCGTTCATTGTGATTCACTTCCACCATGCCAAATTGATTTTCTCGAGTTCCATGATTGTTATCAAACCAATCACAATCAAAGAACACCACTCGAAGTTCTTTATTGCCAGCGAAAGTAAATTCCACAATTTTATTAATGATTCCATAGTAATTGGTTTTTTTCCCTTGTGAGTCGATTGCTCTCGTCACAACCCCGCATTTTGATGTTGCTGCGAGAGGACGAAGAGTTTCGAATTGAGTTGTACGGAATCGGAAGCCATTTACGTCATATCGATCATAGCTTCCAACTTTCACTAATCCATAAGATAGTTGTCGTAAATCTTGATGGATGTCGGTATTCGCTAATACCATAAGCTCGAAACCAGGATAAGAAATTAGGCCCTCCATTAATTCTAGCCCGTCGCCCGTTTCTACTTGCTTTCTCGTTGGTTGATGCTTATGTTTCTAGTTTTGGTTGTGGAACTCACTGTACACACAAAACATATGTGATCGACATTAGCATATATGTATTGGTAAATACAATAATCATCATAAATGTAAGAGAAACACTTACTCGAAATGTTTCTCCATGCCATCGATATTAGCATACATGTAGAGTAAAGCAGCAGTCCTTTCTCCTTCAGTAAAATTGTATGATGTGCTGCTGCCAACAGTAGTTCCCCTCGATTCAAAAATAGAGAGATCACTAACTGGTGGTTCGTCATCTACATTGTATTGCATTGCCGAAGTATTGACATTGTTTTTCTTTGCAAAGTAGAAACTAGAAAAGTAACCTACTTCCTTTAGAGTAAATGCTTCGGCAATGCACCCTTCAACCCTTGCTCTGTTGCCAACCATAGTTTTCAAATATCTCAATGCTCTTTCAATATGGTACATCCATCTATATTGCACAGGACCACCAACTTTTGCTTCGAATGGAAGATGTATAAGAAGATGCTGCATTGGATTGAAGAAACCAGGAGGAAATATTTTTTCCATCTTACATAAGAGTACAGGTATCTCCTTCTCTAACTTCTCCATCATGTCTTTCGTTATTTCTTTGGCACATAACTGCCTATAGAATAATGAGAGCTCAGCTAACACCTTCCACACCGCATCATCCAGATATCCCCGAAACATAACAGGTAAGAGTCTTTCCATTATTATATGATAGTCATGGCTCTTCAACCCAGTGAGCTTTCCCGTTTTAACATTCACGGCTCGTCTCAGACTAGCAACATAACCATCTGGGAGTTTCAAAGTTTTCAACCATTCCATAACTTGTTTCTTTTCATTAGGTCGAAGCACGAAAGAAGCACGTGGCTTACCACCGCTTTCAGAGAGCTCAAGAGTAGGTCGATTACAAATCTCGGCCAAATCCTTTCAAGCCTTTAAGTTGTCTTTTGTTTTGCCCGTGATATCCATGCACGTGCTTATGATACATTCGGCCATGTTACGCTCGTGATGCATTACGTCAATATTATGCATCAGTATCAATGACTTCACATATGGTAGCTCCCAAACTCCACATACATGAGTCCAGTTGTGAACATTTCTGTAACCTACAAAAAATCAAGGGAGAGCTTCATCAGGGACTAGTGAGTCCAACACATCGGATACTTCACACCCGCTTATGCGTTTAGGTGGTTCCTTAATGACAACAGTATCTTTTCTAAAGACATTCCTCTGTTGCCTGAATGGGTGGTTTCGAGGAATCCAACGCCTATGACAATCAAAGTAGCTTATCTTGCCACCGTATGTAAGTCGAAAACACTCTATGTCAGACGCACATATGGAACACGGCAAACGACCATGTGTGCTCCATCCAGAGAACATGCCGTACGTAGGGAAATCATGGACAGACCACAAATAAGCAGCTCGAAGGTTGAATTTCTGCTTCTTGTAACAGTCATACGCTTCAACTCCAATCCACAACGTTTTCAATTCTTCAATCAATGTTTCAACATCACATTGATACGTGATCCCGGATGATCTGGTCCTAGTATAATGAGGCTAAGAAACATAAACTCGTACTTCATACAAAGAGAAGGTGGTAGGTTGTACGGAATAACAAAGACGAGCCAACAAGAGTATGGTGTGGCATTTGTACTGAAAGGTGAAAATCCATCCGTTGCTAACCCGATTCGAACATTTCTCGCATCACTAGCAAAAGCAGGATCAAAAGAGTCCAAAGACTTCCATGCATCAACGTCCGACGGATGAGTCAACACATCTTTGTTCTCACGCACACCTTCTTTGTGCCATCTCATGTGTGTGGCAGATCTTTTAGAAAGAAACAGCCGCTTCAACCGAGGTGTCACAGGCAAGTAACGCAATTGCTTATGTGCAACTTCTGTCATTACTTTATCACCATCGTCATTGACAACTTCGACAAACCTCAATTTTCCACACTTTAAACAATTCTTCTCTTTGTCATGCTCTTTCCAGAATAGCATGCAGTTATCTGGACACACGTCAATTTTTTTCATATTTCATACCCAGTCCAAATAGTAATTTCTTTGAGTGATACATATCTTTGGGCAGTTTATGAGGTTGTGGAAGAGCATCGCTGATAAGTTTCATCATATCATTGTAGCAATTATTAGAGAAGAAATACTTAGATTTGATTGCCATAAATCTGGTCATGAAAGTAAGAAGAGTCATTTCAGTATGATCATGCAACACCTCTTCAGAAGCTTTCAAGAGATTAAAGAATGTGTCTGCCTCATTTGTGGGTGGATCCTCCGTTTGTATATCTTGTAACATCTCATCAATCCTGTCAACACCCGGACAATCATCATCATCATCTTCCACTACATGAACGGCTCGAGGAGCAGACTCGCCTTGGAAACTCCAGACCTCATAATATGGCATGTAACCGTTTCTGTACAAGTGTAATGACAATGTCGTTTTGTCTAGAAACTTAGTATTCCGACATTTCGCACATGGACAACGAACTTTATCGGTCGTGGACAACGAGAACACTCGATCAATAAAGTCGTCTGTCCCGGCATACCACTCATCTGAGTGACCAGTTGCCTTGTTCCAACCGGTATACATCCAACTATGGTCTTCGCTCATGTTTAACTTTGCAGTTTTAAGCAAAGAATTTATAGTTAGTTTATTATTTATTTATGTCACGGACCTATATCTATTGGAAAGGATAGGTCCTAAACCCACCCAAGAGTGACCGAGACGAACGTGCTTATGACAAGACACGAGGTCTAGATTCAGACGAAATTACGGCAGCATAACCCCGCTGTTCTCCAACTGCACGTCCAAAAATGGAGCAGCGGAGAACATTAGGGTTACGCTGTCGAAACTACGTCCAAATCTAGACCCCGCGTCTCATCATAAGCACGCCCTCTCGGTCACTCCTAGGCTGTCCAAAAAGGGACAATTCCGAACCTACACGCCTCACATGCGTAACACATGTGAGACGGGCCGGTTCGAAACGGGTGACGCATATTGTAAAGGTTTACATCAATCTTTCATTTTTGAGTCATTTCAAAGAGAGAGAGAGAGGAAAGAACAATAGAGAGAAGGAAAGAACCATAGTTGTTAAGGCGTCGCTTAAGCGACGCTTAAGCGGTAAGGCGCCTGGGGATCGTAAGGCGTCCCATCGCCTTAGATCCCGGCATAAGGCAGGTGAATACGGCGGCGGCGCTTGCACACAGGGGAGGCGGCGGCGGCGCCCGTGCACAGGAGGTGATACATCTTCCGAGAAAGGAAGGGACGGGGGTGGCGCCGTCGACGGAGGAAACCAATGTGGGGGGGGGGAGAGGGGTAGCAGACTGACCTGCGTTCGTGGGAGGTTGAGCGCCGGCAGATCCGCAGCAGCCGGTCAATGGAGGCCGACGAGTGCCGGCAGATCGACAGTCCCGCGGCGGAGGAGGCCGAGCGCCGAAGGATTGGCAGTTCCGCGGCAGAGTGTCAGAGGCCGAGCGCTGGCTAAGCCGCGGGGGGGGGGGGGGGGGATGGGAGATCGGAGGCTGAACGCCGCGGGGGGGGGGGGGAGGGGGGGGGTAGGGCGAGGCGGCCTAGGTTGTTCACATCGTGCTTTTGTAGACGTATACGTTACCACTAAATGGGTCGTATCGGGCCCTAAGCCCATTTATATACATATAGTACTTTTAAACACTCAAACAATCGAAACAATAATCAATTAAACTATTAACTCATATGCATTAATCATCTAAGCAATTAACAACTCATCTAAACAAACATAATTACCGTAGTTAACAAACTTATCAATTCTAAGCAATTAAAAAAACACCTAGCTAGCAATTCAAATAAACCTAGGCAATAATTAACCTAAGCATATCAATTCATCTAAATCTAAAGAATTAGCCACTAAACAATCAAAAAAACAATCATAATCTAAACAATTGGTAATTAAAAAACCAAACTTTCTAGATGGGGAGGGAGGCGGGCGACTTACCTCACGGTGGAGGCGGCGCGGCGAGCGGCACACGGCGAGGCGGGCGGCGGCGCGACGGGCGCAGGTCCGGGCGGTGCTGCGACGTGGCAGCGCGGTGGGGCTAGGCAGCGCATGGGGCAGCGCTGTGGCGATCCTGCGGCGGCCGGGGCCGCTGCGGCGAGGCTGCGGCGGCCGGGGCGGGGACCTCCCGGGCGACGGCGGCTGGCGGCGACGGCTGGCGGCGGTGGCGGCCGGGCGGCGGCGGCTGACTGGCGAGCGGGTGGCAGCTGGAGCGCCGACTGGCGGGGGCGGCGGCCGGCGGGCAGCGGCTGGCATCGGGGGCGGGCGGCGGCGGCGTTTAGGGCTGCGGGGGTTCGGGTCGGCGCGGGCGTGAATGCCCGCGCCGACCCGGGCCCGCGGGTATATAAGCCTTATTTACGACGGCCCATGTTGTGGCCGTCGTACATAAGCTTATTTACGATAGCCTTGGTTTGGCTGTCGTATATAACTGCTATATACGACAGCCTAGGGTTGGCTATCGTATATAACCACTATATAGACAGCTGTATGCTAAACGACGGCGTACCGTCGTATATAAACTTATATACGACAGCCTCTGCTGACCGTCGTATGTAAGTTTATATACGACAGCTAGCCGTCGTATGTTATACAAGCTGTCGTATGCTGCCCTGTTTCCTGTAGTGGTCGAAGGAACAACATTGGACAGCATTCCAGTGGTTCAGAAATTCTCGGACGTATTCCCGAAAGAGCTTCTAGGTATGCCCCCTGATCAGGGCATTGAGTTTGCCATTGATTTGGTACCTGGAACTGCACCCATAGCCAAGAGACCCTATAGGATGCCCGTCAATGAACTAGTAGAACTCAGGAAACAAATTCAAGAGCAGTTGGAGAAGGCTTTTATACGTCCAAGCTCGTCACCATGGGGAGCTCCTGTGCTCTTCGTAGACAAGAAGGATGGAACCCAAAGGATGTGCGTGGTCTATAGGTCTCTCAACGAGGTAACAATCAAGAACAAATACCCTCTGCCCCGTATAGAGGACCTATTCGACCAAATGAAAGGAGCCCGAGTGTTCTCCAAGATTGATCTTCGGTCGGGATACTTCCAGCTGAAGATTAAGCCCTCCGATATACCCAAGAAAGCCTTTCGAACACGGTATGGTTCGTATGAATATACTGTCATGTCTTTTGGGTTGACAAATGCACCTGCATACTTCATGTACCTTATGAACAAGGTTTTCATGGAGTACTTGGATAAGTTCGTCGTGGTTTTTATCGACGACATTATGGTGTATTCAAAAAGTGAGGAGGAGCATGAAGAACATTTGAAATTGACCTTACAGAAAATGCGTGAGCATCAATTGTATGCCAAACTTAACAGTGTCAATTCTGGCTAAAGGAAACATCGTTCCTAGGCCACATTATCTCCAAGGAAGGGGTATCGGTTGATCCCGGAAAAGTGAGAGATGTTCTGAAGTGGAACCAACCGCAAAGCGTGATGGATATTCGGAGTTTTCTTGGGATGGTTGGATACTATCGATGCTTCATTAAAGACTTCTCTAAGATAGTAAAGCCTATGGCGGAGTTGCTAATGTAGGGAAAAGTCTTTCAATGGACACCAGCATGCCAAGGAAGTTTTGAGGAACTCAAGAAAAGGCTAACCACAACACCGGTTCTGGTATTGCCGAACGTAAGCAAGAGCTTTGACATATATTGTGACGCATCCAGACAGGGGCTCGGATGTGTGCTCATGCAAGAAGGACAAGTGGTAGCCTATGCCTCACGGAAATTAAAGAAGCACGAGCTTAATTATCCTACACATGACTTGGAGCTAGCAGCAGTAGTGCATGCATTGAATATTTGGAGACATTATATCCTTGGTCATCGATGTGAGATCTCTACGGATCATAAAAGCCTCAAGTACATATTTACACAAACGGACTTGAATTTGAGGCAACGTCGATGGTTGGAACTCATCAAGGATTACGATGTTGGAATCAACTGCCACCCCGGGAAGGCCAATGTAGTAGCTGATGCATTGAGCCGAAAGGGAGCATGTCACCAACTCACGGTTCGGGAGCTACCACCCGAACTACGCAAGGAGTTCGAACGGTTACACCTCGGATTCTTGAACAACGTAGAAATAATGGAGATCCACTCTTCATTGGAGCAAGAGATAAGAGAGGGCCAAGCAATGGATGAGGGGATCAAGGAGATCAAAGAAAGGATCCAACAAGGAATAGAGAAGGATTTCAAGGAGGATGAGAAGGGTACGCTTTGGCTAGGAAAATGGATTTGTGTGCCTAATATGAAGCACCTCCGCGACATGATATTGAAGGAGGCACATGATTCACCCTATTCCATACATCCCGGAAGTACCAAAATGTACAAGGACTTGAAGACTTGTTATTGGTGGGATGGTATGAAAAGGGATATAGCTGAATACGTTGCCCTATGCGACACATGCCAACGGGTGGAGGCCGAACATCAAAGACCCGCTGGATTGTTGCAACCTTTGAAGGTACCAGAGTGGAAGTGGGAGGACATCAGTATGGATTCCATCGTCGGATTGCCACGTACTCAGTCGGGTTACGACTCCATCTGGGTGATCGTGGCCCGATTGACAAAAACCGCCCATTTTCTCCCTGTAAGGGCCAAGTACAACGTTGCAAAATTAGCCGAGTTGTACATGGAGCAGATCGTGTGCCGTCATGGAGTCCCGAAGAGGATAGTCTCAGATCGAGGTTCTCAGTTTACTTCTAGATTCTAGAGGAAGCTGCAGAAAGCTATGGGTACACGGCTGGATTTTAGCTCCGCCTATCATCCACAAACCGATGGGCAAACCGAAAGGACAAACCAAATTTTGGAGGACATGTTGAGAGCTTGCGCCTTGAAATGTGGGCGTAGTTGGGATAGGAGTTTACCGTACGCCGAATTCTCCTATAACAACAGCTACCAAGCTAGCTTGAAGATGTCAGCTTTCGAAGCATTGTACGGTAGACGGTGTAGAACGCCGCTGTTCTGGAACGAAACCGGAGAGAACCAGATGTTTGGACCCGAAGTGCTACAAGAAGCTGAAAAGCAAGTCCAAACAGTACGGGAGAACTTAAAGGCTGCTCAGTCACGATAAAAAGGCTATGCGGACAATAGGCGAAGGAAGTTGACTTTCGAAATAGGAGACTTCGTATACCTTAAGGTATCGCCTATCCGAGGCCAACGACGTTTCAACGTCAAAGGCAAGCTAGCACCTCGCTACATCGGACCATTTAAGATTTTGGACAAACGAGGAGAAGTAGCCTATCAACTAGAGATCCCAACGCACCTCTCCGACGTACATGACGTGTTTCATGTATCCCAGCTCAAGAAGTGCTTGAGAGTACCATAGGAGCAAGTGCTAATGGAAGAGCTTGAACTTCAAAAAAACCTGACCTATACGGAGCACCCTGTCCGAATCTTGGACGTAAAGGAAAGGGTCACCCGGAACAAGCTGATTCGATGGTACAAGGTACAATGGAGCCATCACACCGAAGCTGAAGCCACATGGGAGCGTGAAGAAGATATCAAGGCAGAATTTCCCCATCTATTCTCTACTAACGAATCTCGAGGGCGAGATTCAATTTAAGGGGGTAGATTTGTGACACCCTCATCTCTGGTTTCTGCATGTATTCATATTTCATGTAGAGAAAACATTTTGAAAGAAGTGGGAACAAAGAAATTATCAAAAAGATAGCCAGTAAGAGCTGAATCCAGTTCACAGAAAGCACCGAAGACAACTTCGTGGCCCGCCGGCCACGTGGCGTGTTCGGAGCTCATCCCTGCAAAGTGGGGAGAGGTCCGCCGCTAAGCTGGCTACGTGGCAGGCTCAGGGCTCACCTCCGCAAAGGAGGAGAGGTCCGACCCTGTGGGACATGTGTTGCCTCCGGAGCTAGTCATCATGGAAATCAGAGGACCGGTCGCGCGGGATACGTGTTGATCTCGGAGCTCACCTCTGAGAGGTTCGGTTCCATTGAACACATATCGCCACCGGAGTTTATCTCCGGGAGGCCCGTCACTGTTGGACACGTGTCGACCTCAGAGCTTGTCTCCGAGGAAAGAAGAAAGGTCCGGCACTGACACGTGGCGTGTGCGGAGCCACCTCCGAATAAAACAGGAGGTCCCGACCGTCAGGATACGTGGGACACACGGAGCCCACCTCCAAAGGAGAGGGAGGTCTTGCTTACTTGACACGCGGCACAACCGGAGCTCGTCCCTACGGAGAAGGAGAGACCAGGACCCGGTGGACATGTGGAGCCTCCGGAGCTCATCACCGAGGAGGTAATGAGTTCTAGGAGCGGTTTTTGGATTCTGTACGCATAGAAATACTGGAAAAGAAACCGACCTGAATTCCACAATGATACCGCACCAAATCAACTAAAGATAAGTTGTAAGATTCAACGACAAATTTGAACAGGACTCTTATTCGGGGTACAATCAGATTAGGACTCTTCTCTTCCCGATTATAAATAGAACCCAGAACCTCTGGCCGAAACCACAAACTTCTTTTCCAACTCCTGAGCCGACGACTTAGAGCCCTAGTTCCAACCCGCTGAGTAAACCGTCGCCGTAGTGCAGCAAGGAAGATCACCGGAGGAAAGCCCAACAATCTGAGGAGGACCTCGAGACCGAGAATAACGTAAGGTAGGTCTCCAATACCACCTTACGACATCGTTGTGTTTTCTTTGCATCTGTTCTTTGATTCCTTTCGAACAGAAGCCTTCTCGTGGACAGATCACTTGATGATCAGGTTGATCTAAAGACAAGATCATCGCCACGTCCACATTTGATCCGAACACCTATATTCATCATAAAATCCATGCAAGCCATGCTAGAACACGAACAAACCAATCTAATAAAACTAATCATAGGATAGCATGCATATGCATCATCGCATCTAGTTTAAGGTTTGTGCATGATATTGATTGCTGTGAGTCTTGTATGCACGTAATCCTACATAGCAGGACAAGCTCAGGGAGCTGTCTACGACGAGCTGCAGCAACAAGGTTTTGAGATCCAAGAACAACCAGAACCGCAAGAACAAGGCAAGTGCTCCTTGACCATATTGATCCTATGTTTTGGGTAAAACTGATTTGTTTTGCAAAATGGTGTGTGTGCCGAGTCAAACGTGATGGGAAACCCTTTTATAGGAGTTTACTAGTTTTGGTTAAACCACCCTTGTCGCCAGGGATGTTTATGAATCGTAATGATAATGAGAAACTGATGATGTTAATGAACATGGATCGGAGGGAGATCTAGGCAAGCCTGGGTTTGTGAATGAGGTAGCATGAGATGGTGGTTTTACTTGCCGTAGATCTAAGGACCGGTTCATGCATGCACATGCCAGGATAACAGTGCCACCACAAGGCCAAGTATGGGTGCGGCTTAGCTGAGTAATTAGGTAAGTTGCTAGAGTGTTATGGACTGTGGAAGGCGCGGGGAATGGGAGTCGAGGGAGGACTGCCCTGGGAACCGCATGGCACAAGAGGGGGCCCGTGGGTGGGAGAATTGGAGATTCTAGCCTGCCGGTGAAACCTTAGTGAGTCCATGCATCTAGTAGCCCCTTTGTAAAGGCTATTTGTGATCTCTTGGCCATACATCGACGGTTGTGTACTGGTATAATTGAGGTTCTGCAGTCGCCGACGGGTGACGAAATCACAAACTTGTGGGTAAAGAGGTGCAAACTCTGCAGAGTCTAAAACTATCATGATAGCCGAGCTTACGGTCACGAGCGCCTGGCCAACTGCCATGATTAGTTGGGATGGTTCTTGGTTATGGTTATTGATTATGGTTATGGTTTGGTTTTGGGACTGTTGAGTCCGGGTGACAAGATGGTTGCATGACTGTTGAGTCATGGCAACGAGATTGGTCTCGGTGTGAGGCAAAATTGTTTATGAGATGAGATGGTAGCGAATACGAGAAGGTATTCGTGAGATGGTAGCAAATACGAGGAGGTATTTGTGAGCGAGGATGAAGTTGGTTAATGTTCGGGTGGACATGGAAAGTGATGGAGCTATGTTGGTAATTTAATACATGCTGAGATTACATTCACCTAAAGTAAGTTGTTGTTTTATCGTGGTTTTGATAACTTTGCTTTTCTGCAAATGAGCCCTTTTTATACCTGCCTTGTTATGAGCTACATATCATGTTTTCCCGCACTTGCTGAGTACATCATTGTACTCAAACTTGCGTTATTTCATCATCAACAACAGGAGAAGATTTCTATGAGGATCAAGTGGAGCATTAAGGCGTGTGATCTATTCTCAACCTTGCCTGTGGGATGGAATAGAGATGGAGTCACCGCTGCTTAGATTTGCTTCCGCATTAGTTAAATTGCTTCCGCTGCATAGAAATAAAGACTTCCGCTGTGAGCATGAGTCCAAGACTCATGAGATATTGTAATAAACTCTGTTATTCGTGGTAATATATAATCTGAATTCAGTTAGTGAAACATATGTGTATGTGTGATGAACATCCTAGGCACACATATGCATTAGTTCTCGGTTCCGTGGTTTTTCCACATAATTGAGGGCGTCAGAATGAGCGCGCTGGCGCTCTCCCGTGCGAAGCAGACTCGAGCAGAGGCGGTTCTTCGAGTTTGAGTGGCTGACAGGGGGGTCCCACCTCACATTTTAACCTCCAAACTTTAATTTCTTCCTACTGCTCTAACAGTAGAGACCTAAATAACCTTGGCCATTTGAATTATCTACCCTTTGGCCATTTGAATTGGATAGAATTCAAATTGGGGTTTGTTTGAATATATTTTCAGCACATATGCAGTTTGAAATTTAAATAAAGTTTGAATTTGCTAAACTTAGCTCATGTCAAGATCAATCCCAAATGGAGTGAAAATTTGTGTGTGAGCTCACAAAAATGTGCTGAGTAAGAATATGCCTCCCACTTTTGAATTTATAGGATGGAAATAGTTTGAATTTGAATTTGAGTTCAAACCACCCTCTTTCTAGTTATACCCAAAAAGGACTTCAACAAGGTTTGAATTTGGGTGAAATTTGGCGTGAGCATTCCTAGCAAGGTGTTGGAGTTTTTCACAAGCTCAGCCCCTAGATGATGCATGTGGGAAATGCCACTTTTGCATTTTGTGAGTTTATTCTCTAATGAGCATGTTGATGGTGTTTACTTGCTCTTCAAATATATTCAACAAGTCTCTTCAAATGAAGTGTGTGTGTGGTGATGAACACTTTGAATATGTGTCAAAAACTTAGGCCCTTACATTCCTCCCCCCTTAAAAGAATCTCGTCCCGAGATTATAAGGTGAAAATAAGAAAGAGGACGGTAAAAAATTACCGTATATGCGTCGTGAAAAAGTCGGGGTAGTTAGTGCGAAGAAATCTTTTGCTCTCCCATGTCGCTTCGTCTACGGAGTGATTACTTCATAGAACATTGTAGAATCACAACGTACGGTTGCGTGTGGTTCGGGCCTTTTTCATCAATAATCTGAACCGGTTCCTCCCGATACGTGAGATCCGGTTTCAGTTCTTCTATATCCTCCAGGCGGATGGTAGTTGATAGCTTGAGACACTTCCTCAGCTGGGAGATGTGAAAGACATCATGCACACCGGAAAGTGCTTCTGGTAGTTTCAGACGGTATGCTACTGATCCACATCTTTCGGTAATCTGAAATGGACCGATGAATCGGGGTGCCAACTTTCCTCTCATCCTGAATCTGTTCACGCCCTTGATTGGAGACACACGTAGGTATACGTGATCCCCGACTTCGAACTGTAATTGGCGTCTTCTCCGGTCCGCATATTGTTTCTGTCGGGATTGAGCGACTTTTAGGTTTGCTTGAATCAGCTGAACTTTTTCCTCCGCGTTGTTGACAATATCAATCCCGAAGGTAACCCTTTCGCCACACTCACACCAATTCAGTGGTGTGCGGCATTTTCTCCCGTATGGCGTCTCGTATGGCGCCATCTTGATGCTGGCTTGGTACCCATTGTTGTATGAGAACTCGTCCAATGGTAAGTGATCATCCCAATTCTTACCGTGGTTGATAGCGCAAGCTCGTAGCATATCTTCCAAAATTTGGTTTACCCGCTCGGTTTGTCCATCCGTCTGCGGGTGGTATGCTGAACTACGGA
Source organism: Neostapfia colusana (assembly GCA_030760725.1). Taxonomy (NCBI): domain Eukaryota; kingdom Viridiplantae; phylum Streptophyta; class Magnoliopsida; order Poales; family Poaceae; genus Neostapfia; species Neostapfia colusana. Next base: position 47,545,550 of record JASWHV010000020.1, read on the forward strand.
TCAGCTTCGTCCCCAACGCAGCATGTAGCTGCTCCCAAAAACGGGACACAAATAAAGTGCCCCAATCCGATATGATGGTGCGGGGTACGCCGTACAAGCATAGGATCCATGAGATGTACAATTCAGCATACTTCTTGACGTTGTAGTTTGTGTTGACCGGGATGAAATGGGCAACTTTGTTTAGCCGGTCGACAATCACCCACACAGAATCATGCTTCTGAAAAGTGGTGGGTAAACCGACGATGAAGTCCATGCTCACATCTTCCCACTTCCAGGCAGGAACGTCCAGTGGTTGTAACAGTCCCGTTTTCCGCATATGATCTGCCTTCACCCTTCGACATGTATCACACTCGGACATGTACTTTGCGATCTCCCGCTTCATTCGTGTCCACCAAAACTTGCTTCTGAGTTCTTGATACATTTTGTTGCTGCGGGGGTGAATAGAAAACTTTGACAAGTGAGCCTCATCAAAGATTTGCTTCCGTAACTCCGGCTTACGGGGTACGACGATCCGGTCCTTGAACCATAGGACACCGTCTCCGTCTTTCCGGAAACATTTCAAACCCCACTGTCTATACGTCTTCGCAAATGCGACATGCCCTTGTCATGTTTCTAAGCTGCCGCCATCTCTTCACGGATGGTGGGGATCAAAGCTAAGTTGTAGAGAGCTCCATATAGAATCACATGCAATGGTGGCTCGCTCTCTTCCAACGGTGCGATGGTCAGATTGTTGACGTGTGACTTGCGGCTCGGTGCATCCGCCACTACATTTGCCTTGCCGGGTGATAATGGATCTCTATTTCGTAATCTTTTATCAATTCTAACCATCTTCGCTGCCTCATGTTCAACTTCTTCTGAGTGAATATGTACTTGAGGCTTTTGTGGTCGGTATATAAATGCACGAGGTTACCGAGTAGGTAGTGCCTCCACATTTTAAGTGCGAGCACCACGGCAGCGAGCTCCAAGTCATGAGTTGGATAATTCTGCTCATGGTTTCTGAGCTGCCGTGATCCATACGCGACCACTCTTCGGTCTTGCATCAGCACACATCCAAGCCCAATGCCGGATGCATCGCAGTACACATCGAACGGTTTTGTTGTGTCTGGCTGCGCAAAAACCGATGCTGATGTTAGGTGCTTCACTAATGCCTTGAACGCTGCTTCACATGCTGGACTCCAAACATATTTGGTAGCCTTATTCAGCAGCTCCGTCATAGGCTTGGCAATCTTTGAGATGTTCGGAATGAACCTCCTATAATATCCTGCGAGTCCGAGGAAACTCCGTACCTCGTGAATAGTTCACGGGGACTTCCAATTCAGCACTTGAGTGATCTTACTCGGGTCTACAGCGATGCCCTCCGCTGAGATAATATGCCTGAGAAAAGGCACTTGCGATATCCAGAATTCACACTTGCTGAATTTTGCGTATAGCTTGTGATCCCGCAGCCGTTGCAAAACTACACGCAGATGCTTCTTGTGTTCTTCCTCCGACTTGGAATATACCAATATGTCATCGATGAAGACCACGACAAACTTGTCCAGCTCCGGCATGAATACCGAGTTCATCAAATACATAAAGTGAGCTGGAGCGTTGGTGAGGCCGAAGGACATTACCAGGTACTCATACAGTCAGTACCTTGTCGAGAAAGTCGTCTTCGGAATATCCTCAACCCGTATTTTAATCTGGTGGTACCCGGATCTTAAGTCCATCTTGGAAAAGATCTTTGCTTCGACCAACTGATCAAACAACATGTCGATCCGTGACAACGTGTACTTGTTCTTGATGGTTACGGCGTTTAATGGACGATAGTCCATGCAAAGCCGCGACGTCTCGTCTTTCTTCTTCACGAATAATGCCGAACAGCCCCATGGTGAGGAGCTCGGCCTAATAAAAGCCTTTTTCCAGCAAGTCCGTCAACTGTGTCTTCAGTTTAGCCAATTCCTTGGGCGCCATCTTGTACGGCCTTCGGGATATTGGCTGTGGCGGATTGGAATCCACTCATCCAGGATCGCAGAGGGTGGTGTCGTACGATGCGACACCCGACAGCACACATCATAAGGATACAAGGTATTACATAGAGGATCAACTGAAACTGTACAAACTGGTACAATACTCAGTTACAAACTAGTGGTTATATTGCACAGCGGAAGTTTAATTTGTACAACTCACGCCCGCCTATCTAGCAAAAGTCGGTTGCCCATCCCTAGGGAAACCCACACTAGCTGCACTCCTTGGCTCAGCGTGGCGTGTACGGCTCCCACTCAGCCGTAGTCCCCGATGGAGAGTAACTCTCGCCGGTGGACTCGTAACCCGAGTCCGTGGGTGGCTCCTCACCTGAAAACACTTAAGCAAAAACCATGAGCACGATGGCTCAACAAGACTTAACCGACTCACCTAGGCATAAAACTCTACATGTAGTGTACAATGAACATTGGACGGTAAGATTGCAGCAAACGGACACGCCTACAAGTTCATCCTCGCCTTCAGCGACTACACGTTAATGAGATACTACATGTCAATTCAATTGCAATGTTTAAACTTGAATAAGTAATTACTATAGCTCTAGCTAGCCCTCCCCTTGGGTTCTGAAATTTTTATGGTGGCTTGGTAGGGTCCTAACCAGAGTCTTGACCAAGTTTCATTTGAACCAAGGTTCATTTGAGCCTTGTACAAATAAAAACCTATTTGGTCAATATTAGAGCTTCTAATGAATTCCAGGGGTTTTCATGGATCCAACCATTACTTTCTGGAAAGTAGAATTTGAGATAGTTCTAATGGAATTGGTTTCATGTCATTTGAAGAATTCTAGAGGAAGTTATGCCCTAAACAATATTTGAGAAAATCTGAAAAATGTTTCTGTACATTTTTCTATTTTCTCAGGGCAGTTCACTTAATCACACCATTAGGGGGACTAAATGAACTTGGATGAGTCTGAAAATTTTACTGTGACTCAAGGATTTTCCAATGAAGCTCCCAGCCAAATTTCAGAATTTTTCATAAAGTAATCCTGCAGATAAAATTCCTAACAGTTTGAACTTTAGGGATTTAATTCTGGAAAACTATTAAGTTTCATGAGCTGAAATTTGTATTACTGGAAATTAATCGAAATTATGAGTTCAGAAAAATTTGGTTAACTGAATTTGGAGCTTCCTAGCAAAAGTTCTATGTATTTGGAGTTTGGACCAAATCTGAAAATTCAAATAAAGTTTAAACTGTCGGGTGGGGTCCCCGGCTACGTGTCAGCATCCTAGCTAACCCACACAGGGTCCGCAGAGTCATCCACGCAGTTGCACGGGATACCGATGCCACAGCAGATCCGGGGCGCTTTCAGCAGAGACCGACACGCGGGGCTTCTTCAAGCTCGCGCTCCCGCGGCTCCCCGCCGCCCCCTTCGCCGGAGAGCTCGCCGCCGGGCGTCCTGCAGCCCGACCTCTGACAAAACTCACCACCTGTTCATATTTTGGCCTGGGTAACACGGTGGTGCCCTCAACGGAGCTCAGCAACGGCTGGAATAGTGCTCCCGACGGTAACAGCGGCCGGGAGCTCATCGGCGACGTCAAACTCGGTGTCCTCTGCACCTTTTTCGACGCGGTTTGCTCGGGGAGCTCCGCTGACACTTTCTGATCACGGACATGAGCACCGATCCCTGTGAAAATGGCCACCACTACGAGCTCACTGGTGAGGTGCCCTGTTTCCAGCCGCCGGGCCAAAATTTTGACAGAACTAAGGCCCTAGCGCATGGAACCGGTTGCTACTTGATCGAGGAGGTGCGCTAGGTGTTCTAGAGCGTGTGTGAGCTATATCTTAACCGACGGTTGCTTCTGTGCAACAAATTTGGCCGTAGACCAGACTCTAACCCTAATACGCTTTGAGGAAGAAAACCAGAAATTCTTGCGCTACACCGCCGGAACTGGCGCACGGTCTCCTCCCACAGCTTCAGCACAAGTAAGTGCACCTTTTCCTCTCTGTTGATGGCGCGTGAAACCGTCGGGATCGGCCAGTCACCGGTGATCAGAGGAGGCGGCGTCAAGTTTTGCGCGGAAACGGGAGAGTGTTTAGCTCGGGTGGTGCTCGTTTTTGCTCGGGAAACAGAAGGAGGGGTGAAGCAGCTCGTGTGCTGGCCTTTGAGCCGAGATTTTTCACCGTGAGGTGGAAGTCCGAGCGCTGCTGGTGGTCAGGCGCGGTCGCGCGCGCAGCTTCGGCCGATGGAAAGATCACCCGAGGAAAACTTCAGTGTGAAGGCTTCTGACCTGTGGACCCCTCCCCTCTAATCCTCTCTGGATTTTTCCCTCTGTTTTTGCTGAAAATATCCCCAGCTACTCACAATTGAATGTGAGACTTAATCGTCAAGTCACAGTTTGAATTTGGTTTCCCAAATTTGAAATTTTTGGCTAAATTTGCTTCACATTTGAACTGAAATTCAAATTCAGTTTTGAATTATTGCAAATTTAGCTCCCGACAAGATGAACTCCAATGGGGATGAAAATTTGTGGACTAACTCAGAAAAATGTGCTGAGTTTTAATATGAAGCCAACTTTTGAATCTAAGTGATGAAAGTTGCTGCAATTTGGATTTACATTCAAATTGGCCTCTTTTTCAAATGCCTCCAAAAGTGCCTCAAAAATGTTGGATGTAAGGGCCTCAGTTTTTGACACTCATTTGCAGTGTTCATCACCACACCACACACCTCATTTGAGGAAGAATGATGAACACAAATAAAGAGCAAGTAACAATTATCAACATGCTCATTAGGGAACAAACTCACACATTGCAAAAGTGGTACTTCCCACATGTGATATAGGTGGGCTGGACATATGAAAACTCCTACACTTTGCTAAGGATGTCCATGCCAAGTTCCACCCAAATTCAAAACCTTTTTGAGGTCATTTTGGGTATAGTTAGGAAGAGGGCAGTTTGAAACCATATTCAAATTCAAACTGTTTTCACCCACTGAATTTAAAAGTGGAAGGCATATTCTTGCTCAGCACATTTTTGTGAGCTCACACACCAATTTTCACTCCATTTGGAGTTGATCTTGACATGAGCTAAGGGGGAGAAATTCAAACTTTATTTGAATTTCAAACTGCACTTGTGCTGAAATTCATTCAAACCAAACCTCATTTGAACTTTGATCAATTCAAATGGCTCTTGGGTGAATAATTTGAATTGCCAAGGGTAGAATAGGGTTCACTGTTTACCACAGCTGTTAGGAATAAATTTCAGAGGTTAAAAGAGAAGTGGGACCCACATGTCAGCCTCAGCCTCAAAGCAAACCGACTGAACCACAGTTCAGTCGGTTCCCGGCAGCTGTGCGCGCGCGCCACCGAAGGGGGCAGCCGGCGCCAGCTCCTGCTGCGTGCCCCAAGCCGGAGACCAGCCGGCCGGGCTATTTATTCCCTCCCCGGCGTGCTTCAGTCACCATTTCCTCGAGCTGCCGACGCACACGACTTGTTTTTCCACTGCCATCGCCGCCGCTCGAGTTCCTGCTTGATCAAGCCGATCGCAGCTCCCTCTTTCCATTCCAAGGTCCCAGCAAGGTACTAGCAACCATCCTCCATCCTTCCCATTGATAGAAATCGATTGAAACCGAGTGATATCGGCTGTGCCGAAAGATCAAACTCGGAACTGGAAACCGCCGCACCTCGGGCTCTCGTGGACAGCCCAACCTGGGCGTTGTCACGCCCGAGCCAAGACACCCTTGGACGCGCAGGTGACCGGTGCTGCTCATCTCCGAGCCACAGCTCGAGTGGTTGCTCACCGGCGGCGAATTTCCACTTTTCCCCTTTCTGTGTGCAGAACGACCCTCGGGTACGATTCTGTTTAATTCGTGCTCTAGAAAGGATTAGAGGGCCTCAGGCCACTCCCACACGAGCTAGACACGGTGACGCACAAGTTGCCTTCACAACTCTGGGCCGGAGAACTTCTGTGCCCGGCGTAATTCAAGGTCTACTAATGGCGGAACGCACGGGGGGTATCGGGCGCACGGTGAGGACCTATTTCGGGCCTTCCCCGAGCTGCCCCGAGTTCATGTCGACCTTCTCTGAGGTCCACTGATGCTCCCCGACCGGTTTCCCAAGTAGCTGAGGCACTAGGGGCATCAGCCGACATGGCCGAAGTCGTTCCGATATGGCGGCTCGTCGCCGACCATGCTCCGGCCGTTGTCATGAGCAGCTGACCCTCGGATCATGTTCCCCAAGTAAAAGTAGGCAGGGGCGGCCAGAATCAAGAAGTTTGGAGCGGTACAGCAGCCAGCGGCGAGCTCTCCGGCGAGGTCCCTCGGCGGCGGAGCGCGGGTGTCGCGAGGTTGAAGAAGGGGGTGGACCCCAGCTGTCAGCGGCCGATATTTTGAATCGGGATCCGGCTGCGGCCGGGATCGGGTGTGCTGGCGCGCAAAAGCCTTGTGGGCCGCGGTGTGCTGTCGCTTCGGCGTGCGACGCGTGTCCCCTGGGCCCACGCGCGAGTTTAAACTTTTCCCCGATTTTCAGATTTCCTTCAAACTTCAAATCCTTGTAACTTTGGCTAGAAAGCTCCAAATTGAGTGAACCAAATTTTGCTGGATTCAGCTCTCCGAGTACTTTCCAGAAAATCAAGTTTCACTTCATGAAATTCCTTAATTCTCCAGAATTAATTCCTTAAAGTTTAAACTGTTAGGAATTTTTAACTGGAGAATCCTTTGGGGGAAAAATCTGAAATTTTGCTGAAATGTTCACCAAAATATCCTTGAGCTACCATAAAAATTTCAGATCCATTTGAGCTCATTTAGTCCACCTAATGGTGTGATTAGTAAAACTGTTCCAGAGAAAATAGAAAATGTTCAGAAACATTTTCAGGATTTTCTCTGAAATTGTTTAGCTCATATCTTTAGTTAGAGACTTCCAAATTAAGTGAGACCAACTCCATTAGAACCCTCTGAAAATCTAGTTTTCAGAAAGTCATAGTTTGTCTCATGAAAATCCCTAGAACACCCTAAGGGTTCCAATTAAGGTCAAGGACATAATTATTTGTGGAGGGCTCAAATGAGCTTTGCTGCAACTAAAACTTGACCAAGTCTTTGTTTAGGTTGTAACCAAGCCACAGTAAAAATTTCACAGTCATTAGGTCTGTCTAGTAAGGGTTATAGACTTCACAACTTCAAAGTTAATACAAAGGCATTTAATTAATACATACATTGTTCTTATCATGTAGTCGCTAAGGTCGAGGAGGAACCCGAAGTCCTAGACTTCGTTACTCCGGAGGAACAGCTAGCCTACGACCAAGAGCAGCAAGGCAAGCCCCGGTTTGCATTAACCTTTTTACAAATTTTTATTGTTTTGAGCACATACTTGTTTTCTTTGTTCTTTGCATTAGAGTCTTGATTGGAAACCCAACTGCACAGCCAAGAAAACCATGGGTTGGGTTTAGGATTGCAAACCTCGTTAGCCACTGCATTGCTAGGATAGAGTAGGATTCGGTACAAGTCGAGTAGTTGGAACTACTCGCGAGAATAGGCTAGAGGCACATTGCTCGGGTAGAGGTAGCACATGAAACACATGGCAAGAAAATGAGACCGAGCGGAGAGTAAGGGCAGCAGGACTTTGGGGCCTGTGTGCTGTAGCTCCGTTTGTGTCGATTGAGGACCGAGCCGTGTGCGGGCCTGTTGAACAAGCTAGAACAGTACCGAAGACCTACCGGCTATATGGGAACCGGGAAACTGATGTAACTCGGGTAGCTGGGTGTTGAGGCATTGCCCGTCGTTCAGAGGGTAGGTTGAGAGCTCGAGGTGTAAATCAGCTGGCGGCACAGAGATGCGCGTGCAGGGACCTCTTGCTCGGGACGATGGGACCGGTTCAATATTTGGCTAACGGGTGAAAGGTAGTCGCGTACGGCGTCCGTGATGGTTGTTGTAGGCAACATCGAGTACGGGCGTACGTGACGGGTTGTTCGGGTAACCCTGCAGGTGTAAATCGATTATAATCGCCGTCCCTCGCGGTCAGTGAGTACCACTTGTTCACTGTACCGTGACGTAGAAAGAACAGGCTAGTTACATGTTAAAATGTTGCTGATTGAAAGTTGGATATTGATTGTTAATGATATATTGTAGCTTAGTGCTAACTAAAGTTCTTTTCAACTTTGGGCAAAGTACATGAGAGAAATGCGTTTCTTGTTTGATTGCGGCTCTCTCATGTGCCTTAGCATAAAGTTCTCCACAACCTGCTGCTAAAACTTGAAAGTAAGGTTCTACTAATTAGGCGAGTCCTTGCAAATGATTTTTACCTCATGCAACCCATTACCCTCATGTAGAAGTTCCATGTTTAGGTGAGACGGGTCAGACTTGCTGAGCCTTCGTGCTCACTGCTTGTGTTTGAAGCTTTTGCAGGGTTCTATGAGGAAGGGACTCCCGAAGAGGAGACGGAACCCCAGGAGGGGAACCCCGTCGAATGGGAGTCGTGCCCGCCGCAGAGTTAGTGTGCGTGTGTGCTAGCAAGGACACGTTCGAGGGCTGAACGTGCACTTGATGCTTAGTCTACGCCCGCGAGTATGGACTAAACTTATTTTGATGTAAACCTGTTAATAAACTTGTTTATGTAATAAAGCTTCCGCTTCCGCTTTGTACCTTTGACGTGTGTTATACGGTGCTGTGCAACGCAGCACCCCTCAGCGTGATCCTGGCTCGACAGGACCAGTGGGGTCGTGTCAGCGTGGTATCAGAGCTCGCTTGAGGTTTAACCCAGTACAAAGGTCTTCTTTTTCAAAAATCCAGTGAGGAACGAGTTAGTAGCCCGTATAAGGATGTTATTAGTATATAGAAAGTGGCTTATTAACTTATTTGTTATGTCGGAAAATCGTGCATCTCGGGACGTTCATGTCTTGGGGGGTGCACGTAAGCGCTGTCCACCAGTGCGCACAAGCTGAAGGGTGGAGCCCCACGGGTGGCAGGTAACCCGATCCGCTTTAGTATCCTCTACGACTCTTCATGTCGTTTGGGGTACTCGAGCAACGTCTGTCCCTGGCGTGCGTGGTGCAACATGGGAGACCCCGTCACGTGGTCTGAAACGTGAACACGTAACTCAAGGCGTGTTTGGCTTGAGAACATCCGGGCGAGTGATGACGGCCGGATGTACCAACTGTATGGATTCCGGGCTCGGTGTGCAGCCGAGTCTGATGATTGGTTGAATTTCTGCAGGTAGCCTTACCACGAAACGGTAGACGTGTAGTATCCGTGTGCGAGTGACGAGTAGTGCCACTGAACTAACGAAGCCGGCTAAATCCGGTATAGGTTTTTCCTTTGTGAGGACGTAGTACCGACATAATCTGGTGACGCATCGACGTCACACCCAACTAAATGAACAACTTCATTTAAAAACTTGAAGGTTTTGATCCAAAGTAGTAAAACTTGATGTAACTCCTTCCCTTGAACAGAATATTCAAAGTTAATAAGTTTTCAACTTATAGGATGTTAAGGACAGAGCACTCTGTTTTCAGCTAAATCAAGGCTGAAGTTAATCAGAGGTTAGAGGTTGAGTTCTTTCGAGGTTGGGGTCGTATGATACATTTCTGGAAAGCTTTGGAGGAGCTTTACAACTTTTCTGTTGAGTTCCAGAGGTGTTTCATCCCTTAACCACTCGAAAAATGCAGTAGAGTTGAAACTGTCCAGAAAACAGGACGGAGCAAAGACTCTCTGTAGACTCTCTGTAAATTAAGCATAACTTCCTGCATAAAAATCCAAAAATAGAAAATGAGGTAGTTCTGGAAAGCTTATGAGATGGGTTACAACTTTGTAACAGAAAGTTTTGTCAGATTAGGAACAGAATTAACTGGGATTCTTGGATCAAATCAGTACCTAAGGCAGGGAGGTGCTGTCCAATTATTTCCAGAAATTCTGTTAACTTTGACATCTCATAACTTTTGAACCGGAGCAGATCTTAGGCCAACCAAATACTTTCTGGAAAGCTATTGAAGTTAACTTTAACTTTGATGTTGAGCTCCAGGACTGGTTTTGCTTTTAACCTGGCCTAAATCAGATTAATATGGAAACTGGTCAGGGCTGTCATGGGAACAGCAGATCAGCAGTCAAATTTGTTTAAAGATTTGAACTATGTTTCCAAGTGTTAAGGGTTCAATGACATATCTTATGTTATAACTCAATGGTCTACTGTTTAAATAAATATTTGACATTTCTCAAATATATTTTTACAGATGGCAGCAGATAAACGGTTGGAGAACGGGTGGGTAGTTTCCCACTGTTCTGACCGTAGCGGCTACCCGGGAGCATTGTGGCTAATGCTCCAATATTTCGGGTACAACCAGATGCCGCAATACTTCGCCAAGGAAGAAGGCGAAGAGGGGAACAAGACGTGGACGATCCATGTCGAGGTTCCTGCAGGGCCTACGCCACCCGGTTGGGTGCCATTCACCGTCACGGTGAGAGGAAGACAACCGGAAGGGATGTGGCAAGTGGCAGCCCGTGACACTATGTCACGTTTCTGCCAACTACACGTACAGGCTATGGAGGGAACTCCATATGCACTCGTTCCGGTGGAGGGACGAGCTCAGCATGTGTGGGAAGAGAGGTACCTAGAGGCAACAAACCCGAGTTGCCCAAGGTACAACCCCGCGGAGGCAAATCTCAGCCTCCAAATGAGGGCGGGAAACGCTGTGATGGACAGCCAAGCTGTTCATACGGAGCATCTCGCCACCAAGCTCAAGGAGAGCACAAGCCGTGGAGATCATTTTGAGAGTGCTCACAGTGCACTCCGCAATGTGCTCCTTCCGACGATCAAGCGACTGAATGAACAACACAATCAGTTGCGTCGTCTGAAGAAGGCAAAGAAGAAGAGCCGTATTGACATTGCGGCGTTGCAAGAGCTGGTGCAGACCCTAACCCAGCAGAATGAGGACCTTGCTCAAGAGCGGGACGACGCTATTGAGGAAGGACAAGGCTGGGAAGAGGACTACAACCAGGCTATGGACGAGGTGCATGCATTGCAGGACCTCGTGCCCCCGGTATTGGGCGTACCGGTAGTCTTGGGTCTTCCGGCCATGGGAGAACCTGGAATGGGAGAAGAGGTGGTAGACCCCGAGCCACCAGCAGAGGTACCGGAGGAGGACGACCCACAGGAGGTCGAGTTCTACTCCGAGTAGGGGGTTACGGTTGCCAAGTAGGGCAGCTAGGGTAGCGTAACCCAACTTTTGTAATCGGTGACATGTCGTGTAGACAGTAGCGTATGTATAGGTAGTGACGGCATGAGCACGACTTCTCGGAGGTCCGAGAATAATGTATCTTGTATAAAGTTTATGCTTTATCAATATATGTGAATGTTGTGCAAGTTAGTCATGCGTCGCTTCAATACTTACTGCTGTTTATGGAATTTTGAGTAAGACATGTGCTAATTGCTGCTGTGTTGAATTTCAGAATGACGCGTACTCGTGCCAACCCTGATGTTGGAGGTACTAGCCAAGGGGGAGAGACCTCCCAACCGCCTCCCGAGGACTCCTCGGGACAGCAGCAGCAACAGCAACAGCAAACACCGCCACCGCCACTGCCAACGGTTACATTGGCCGACATTGTCGCGGCAATGGCGGGTTCACATCAGCAGCATACAGAGCTGCTGCAAACGTTAATTGCGAATACGTCTCGCCCAGAGAGACGTCAAGATCGCGAGGAGCGCCAACAGAGCTCCTACTCCGACTTCCTAGCGACTCATCCCCCTGTATTCTCAAGGGCGGATGAACCACTTGACGCGGACAACTGGCTCCGCGCCATAGAGATGAAGTTCGGGCTGCTCCAAATCAGCGAGCAGCGCAAGACTCAGTTCGCGGTCCAGCAGCTCCAAGGATCCGCGAGCGCGTGGTGGGCCAACTTTTGTGCTTCACAACCCACCGACCGAGTGATGACCTGGGCGGAGTTTCGGACGGCCTTCCGGGCCTATCATATACCGCCCGGTTTGATGAAGAGGAAGACGCAGGAATTCCTACACCTGCAACAAGGGAGCCGGAACGCGCTGGAGTATTCCAGAGCGTTCAACGATCTCGCACTCTACGCGTCGTATCACGCAGATACGGACGAGAAGCGGCGGGACCACTTTTACCAGGGGCTTAACCCGCTCCTGAAGGACAAATTGGCGATGTTCAATCACGGCAGCCTCAACGACATCATTGATGCTGCGATTGTTCAGGAAGACTCCAGCAAGGAGTTAGCGGCGGCAGACCGAAAGCGAAGCGCGCCGCAGAGCAGCGGAGAAGGAGGCGGTCCTTCTCAGAAGTTTCGGATGGTGAATCGCCCACCATCAGGCCCACGCTGGCAGCCACCACAGCGGTCGATGTCGTTCCGCAGTCGGCCGTACTCTTCACCGGCATTCCGGCCGGCACTGCCAGTACCACCGCAACAACAACAGCAGCAGCGGGCGATGCCGCGTGCGTTTGCACCTCCGCAACGCATGCCGGGCTTTCGTCCACCAAGTACTCCACCAGCAGCGGCCACATGTTACAAGTGTGGTCGTCCAGGACACTTCGCGAGCAGTTGCCCGGAGAGGCAAGGCGGCGGAGTGGCACCACCGTTTCCGGGGAGGAATCAACCCCGGAACCCTACTAATGCGCGGCGGGCAAACCCTAGGCCCGGCACTGTCCACCAGCTTGCCATTGAGGACGTGCCGGAGGGCGAGCCAATCCTTGCGGGTATGTTCCAACTCCACCAGCATCCCGCTATAGTACTATTTGATTCAGGCGCCACGCATAATTTTATTAGCCAAGCTTTCACTGCTAAACACAGCTTGCCAATACTACCCACCGATAGTCCATATTTAATTTGTTCACCGGGTGGGAAGATTTCAGCAAGCGTAATGGTCTCCAAAGCACCATTATGCTTAGCGGGTAGAGTGTACCCCACGTCTCTCATTATCTTAGAGGGACAGAAGGTCGATGTCATCCTAGGGATGTCGTGGTTAACCCGCCACGGCGCTGTTTTAGACACCGTCCTCCGAGTCGTGCACTTAAACTCAGGAGTGCACGGTTCTCACTCATTATTTCTGGACAGTCCAGAAATAAAACTTCCAAGTGTCTATCAAGCCACAACCATCAGATTGGAAGACATTCCAGTGGTCCGAGAATTCCCTGATGTATTCCCGGATGATTTGCCGGGGATGCCACCCGATAGAGAGGTGGAGTTCAAGATTGAACTTGCACCGGGAACCATGCCAATATCCCGAAGGCCGTACAAGATGGCGCCCAAGGAGTTGGCGGAACTGAAGACTCAGCTCACGGACCTTCTGGAGAAGGGTTTTATTAGGCCGAGCTCCTCGCCATGGGGCTGTTCGGCATTATTTGTCAAAAAGAAGGATGAAACGTTGCGGCTTTGCGTGGACTACCGTCCATTAAATGCCGTAACCATCAAGAACAAGTACCCGTTGCCACGGATCGACATGTTGTTTGATCAGTTGGTCGAAGCAAAGGTCTTTTCCAAGATGGATTTAAGATCCGGGTACCATCAGATTAAGATCAGGGCTGAGGACATTCCAAAGACAGCTTTTTCGACAAGGTACGGACTTTATGAGTACCTGGTCATGTCCTTTGGCCTCACCAATGCTCCAGCTCACTTCATGTACTTAATGAACTCGGTGTTCATGCCGGAGCTGGACAAGTTTGTCGTGGTCTTCATCGACGACATCCTGGTATACTCCAAGTCGGAGGAAGATCACAAGAAACATCTGCGTATAGTCTTGCAACGGCTGCGGGATCACAAGTTATACGCAAAGTTCAGCAAATGCGAGTTTTGGATATCGCAAGTGCCTTTCCTCGGGCATATCATCTCAGCGGAGGGTATCGCTGTGGACCCGAGCAAAATCACGCAAGTGCTGAATTGGAAATCCCCGAGAACTGTTCATGAGGTACGGAGTTTCCTCGGACTCGCGGGATATTATCGGAGGTTCATTCCGAACTTCTCGAAGATTGCCAAGCCAATGACAGAACTGCTGAAGAAGGCTACCAAATATGTTTGGAGTCCAGCATGTGAAGCAGCATTCAAGGCTTTAGTCAAGCACCTGACATCAGCACCGGTTTTGGCGCAGCCAGACACAACAAAACCGTTCGATGTGTACTGCGATGCATCCGGCATTGGGCTCGGATGTGTGCTGATGCAAGACCGAAGAGTGGTCGCGTATGGATCACGGCAGCTTAGGAACCATGAGCAAAATTATCCCACTCACGACTTGGAGCTCGCTGCCGTGGTACTTGCACTAAAAATGTGGAGGCACTACCTACTCGGTAACCTCGTACATTTATATACCGACCACAAAAGCCTCAAGTACATATTCACTCAGAAGGAGCTGAACATGAGGCAACGAAGATGGTTAGAACTGATAAAGGATTACGAAATAGAGATCCATTATCATCCGGGCAAGGCAAACGTTGTGGCAGATGCGCTGAGCCGCAAGTCACACGTCAATAATCTGACCATCACACCGTTGGAAGAGAGCGAACCACCACTACATGTGATTCCACACGGAGCTCTCTACAACCTAGCTTTGATCCCCACCATCCGTGAAGAGATAGCGGCAGCCCAGAAGAATGACAAGGGCATGTCACATTTGCGGAGACGTGTAGACAGTGGGGAGTTGAAATGTTTCCGGAAGGACGGAGACGGCGTCTTATGGTTCAAGGACCGGATCGTCGTACCCCGAAACCCGGAGTTAAGGAAGAGAATCTTTGATGAAGCTCACTTATCAAAGTTTTCTATTCACCCCGGCAGCAACAAGATGTATCAAGAACTCAGAAGCAAGTTTTGGTGGACACGGATGAAGCGAGAGACGGCAAAATACGTGTCCGAGTGTGATACATGTCGACGGGTGAAGGCAGACCACATGCGGAAACCGGGACTGCTGCAACCACTGGGCATTCCTGCCTGGAAGTGGGAGGACGTGAGCATGGATTTCGTCGTCGGTTTACCCACCACCTTACAGAAACATGATTCTGTGTGGGTGATCGTCGATCGGCTCACCAAAGTTGCCCATTTCATCCCGGTCAACACCAACTACAACGCCAAGAAGTACGCTGAACTGTACATCTCACGGATCCTATGCTTATACGGCGTACCCCGTACCATCGTATCGGACCGGGGCACTTTATTTGTGTCCCGTTTTTGGGAGCAGCTACACGCTGCCTTGGGGACGAAGCTGATCCGTAGTTCAGCCTACCACCCGCAGACGGATGGGCAAACGGAGCGGGTAAATCAAATCCTAGAAGACATGCTACGAGCTTGCGCTATCGACCACGGCAAGAATTGGGATGATCACTTGCCATTAGCCGAGTTCTCGTACAACAATGGGTACCAAGCCAGCATCAAGATGGCGCCCTACGAGGCGCTATACGGCAGGAAATGCCGCACACCACTGAACTGGTGTGAATCTGGCGAGAGGGTTACCTTCGGGATTGATCTTGTCAACAACGCGGAAGAAAAGGTTCGATTAATTCAAGCGAACCTAAAAGCCGCTCAATCCCGACAGAAACAGTATGCGGACCGGAGAAGGCGCCCATTACAATTCAAAGTTGGAGATCACGTATACCTACGAGTGTCTCCAATGAAGGGCGTAAACAGATTTGGGGTGAGAGGAAAGTTAGCACCCCGATTCATCGGTCCATTCCAGATTACCGAAAGATGTGGATCGGTGGCATACCGGCTAAGATTACCAGAAGCACTTTCCGGTGTGCACGACGTCTTTCACATTTCCCAGCTGAGGAAGTGTCTCAAGCTATCAACTACCATTCAGCTGGAAGACATTGAAGAACTGCAACCGGATCTCACCTATCGGGAGGAACCGGTGCAGATTATTGATGAAAAGGCCCGAACCACACGCAACCGTACGTTGTGGTTCTACAAGGTTCTATGGAGTAATCACTCCATGGACGAAGCGACATGGGAGAGCGAAGAATTCCTTCGCACTAACTACCCCGACTTTTTCACGTCGCATATTCGGTAATTTTCCACCGTCCTCTCTCTCATTTCACCTTATAATCTCGGGACGAGATTCTTTTAAGGGGGGAGGAATGTAAGGGCCTCAGTTTTTGACACTCATTTGCAGTGTTCATCACCACACCACACACCTCATTTGAGGAAGAATGATGAACACAAATAAAGAGCAAGTAACAATTATCAACATGCTCATTAGGGAACAAACTCACACATTGCAAAAGTGGTACTTCCCACATGTGATATAGGTGGGCTGGACATATGAAAACTCCTACACTTTGCTAAGGATGTCCATGCCAAGTTCCACCCAAATTCAAAACCTTTTTGAGGTCATTTTGGGTATAGTTAGGAAGAGGGCAGTTTGAAACCATATTCAAATTCAAACTGTTTTCACCCACTGAATTTAAAAGTGGAAGGCATATTCTTGCTCAGCACATTTTTGTGAGCTCACACACCAATTTTCACTCCATTTGGAGTTGATCTTGACATGAGCTAAGGGGGAGAAATTCAAACTTTATTTGAATTTCAAACTGCACTTGTGCTGAAATTCATTCAAACCAAACCTCATTTGAACTTTGATCAATTCAAATGGCTCTTGGGTGAATAATTTGAATTGCCAAGGGTAGAATAGGGTTCACTGTTTACCACAGCTGTTAGGAATAAATTTCAGAGGTTAAAAGAGAAGTGGGACCCACATGTCAGCCTCAGCCTCAAAGCAAACCGACTGAACCACAGTTCAGTCGGTTCCCGGCAGCTGTGCGCGCGCGCCACCGAAGGGGGCAGCCGGCGCCAGCTCCTGCTGCGTGCCCCAAGCCGGAGACCAGCCGGCCGGGCTATTTATTCCCTCCCCGGCGTGCTTCAGTCACCATTTCCTCGAGCTGCCGACGCACACGACTTGTTTTTCCACTGCCATCGCCGCCGCTCGAGTTCCTGCTTGATCAAGCCGATCGCAGCTCCCTCTTTCCATTCCAAGGTCCCAGCAAGGTACTAGCAACCATCCTCCATCCTTCCCATTGATAGAAATCGATTGAAACCGAGTGATATCGGCTGTGCCGAAAGATCAAACTCGGAACTGGAAACCGCCGCACCTCGGGCTCTCGTGGACAGCCCAACCTGGGCGTTGTCACGCCCGAGCCAAGACACCCTTGGACGCGCAGGTGACCGGTGCTGCTCATCTCCGAGCCACAGCTCGAGTGGTTGCTCACCGGCGGCGAATTTCCACTTTTCCCCTTTCTGTGTGCAGAACGACCCTCGGGTACGATTCTGTTTAATTCGTGCTCTAGAAAGGATTAGAGGGCCTCAGGCCACTCCCACACGAGCTAGACACGGTGACGCACAAGTTGCCTTCACAACTCTGGGCCGGAGAACTTCTGTGCCCGGCGTAATTCAAGGTCTACTAATGGCGGAACGCACGGGGGGTATCGGGCGCACGGTGAGGACCTATTTCGGGCCTTCCCCGAGCTGCCCCGAGTTCATGTCGACCTTCTCTGAGGTCCACTGATGCTCCCCGACCGGTTTCCCAAGTAGCTGAGGCACTAGGGGCATCAGCCGACATGGCCGAAGTCGTTCCGATATGGCGGCTCGTCGCCGACCATGCTCCGGCCGTTGTCATGAGCAGCTGACCCTCGGATCATGTTCCCCAAGTAAAAGTAGGCAGGGGCGGCCAGAATCAAGAAGTTTGGAGCGGTACAGCAGCCAGCGGCGAGCTCTCCGGCGAGGTCCCTCGGCGGCGGAGCGCGGGTGTCGCGAGGTTGAAGAAGGGGGTGGACCCCAGCTGTCAGCGGCCGATATTTTGAATCGGGATCCGGCTGCGGCCGGGATCGGGTGTGCTGGCGCGCAAAAGCCTTGTGGGCCGCGGTGTGCTGTCGCTTCGGCGTGCGACGCGTGTCCCCTGGGCCCACGCGCGAGTTTAAACTTTTCCCCGATTTTCAGATTTCCTTCAAACTTCAAATCCTTGTAACTTTGGCTAGAAAGCTCCAAATTGAGTGAACCAAATTTTGCTGGATTCAGCTCTCCGAGTACTTTCCAGAAAATCAAGTTTCACTTCATGAAATTCCTTAATTCTCCAGAATTAATTCCTTAAAGTTTAAACTGTTAGGAATTTTTAACTGGAGAATCCTTTGGGGGAAAAATCTGAAATTTTGCTGAAATGTTCACCAAAATATCCTTGAGCTACCATAAAAATTTCAGATCCATTTGAGCTCATTTAGTCCACCTAATGGTGTGATTAGTAAAACTGTTCCAGAGAAAATAGAAAATGTTCAGAAACATTTTCAGGATTTTCTCTGAAATTGTTTAGCTCATATCTTTAGTTAGAGACTTCCAAATTAAGTGAGACCAACTCCATTAGAACCCTCTGAAAATCTAGTTTTCAGAAAGTCATAGTTTGTCTCATGAAAATCCCTAGAACACCCTAAGGGTTCCAATTAAGGTCAAGGACATAATTATTTGTGGAGGGCTCAAATGAGCTTTGCTGCAACTAAAACTTGACCAAGTCTTTGTTTAGGTTGTAACCAAGCCACAGTAAAAATTTCACAGTCATTAGGTCTGTCTAGTAAGGGTTATAGACTTCACAACTTCAAAGTTAATACAAAGGCATTTAATTAATACATACATTGTTCTTATCATGTAGTCGCTAAGGTCGAGGAGGAACCCGAAGTCCTAGACTTCGTTACTCCGGAGGAACAGCTAGCCTACGACCAAGAGCAGCAAGGCAAGCCCCGGTTTGCATTAACCTTTTTACAAATTTTTATTGTTTTGAGCACATACTTGTTTTCTTTGTTCTTTGCATTAGAGTCTTGATTGGAAACCCAACTGCACAGCCAAGAAAACCATGGGTTGGGTTTAGGATTGCAAACCTCGTTAGCCACTGCATTGCTAGGATAGAGTAGGATTCGGTACAAGTCGAGTAGTTGGAACTACTCGCGAGAATAGGCTAGAGGCACATTGCTCGGGTAGAGGTAGCACATGAAACACATGGCAAGAAAATGAGACCGAGCGGAGAGTAAGGGCAGCAGGACTTTGGGGCCTGTGTGCTGTAGCTCCGTTTGTGTCGATTGAGGACCGAGCCGTGTGCGGGCCTGTTGAACAAGCTAGAACAGTACCGAAGACCTACCGGCTATATGGGAACCGGGAAACTGATGTAACTCGGGTAGCTGGGTGTTGAGGCATTGCCCGTCGTTCAGAGGGTAGGTTGAGAGCTCGAGGTGTAAATCAGCTGGCGGCACAGAGATGCGCGTGCAGGGACCTCTTGCTCGGGACGATGGGACCGGTTCAATATTTGGCTAACGGGTGAAAGGTAGTCGCGTACGGCGTCCGTGATGGTTGTTGTAGGCAACATCGAGTACGGGCGTACGTGACGGGTTGTTCGGGTAACCCTGCAGGTGTAAATCGATTATAATCGCCGTCCCTCGCGGTCAGTGAGTACCACTTGTTCACTGTACCGTGACGTAGAAAGAACAGGCTAGTTACATGTTAAAATGTTGCTGATTGAAAGTTGGATATTGATTGTTAATGATATATTGTAGCTTAGTGCTAACTAAAGTTCTTTTCAACTTTGGGCAAAGTACATGAGAGAAATGCGTTTCTTGTTTGATTGCGGCTCTCTCATGTGCCTTAGCATAAAGTTCTCCACAACCTGCTGCTAAAACTTGAAAGTAAGGTTCTACTAATTAGGCGAGTCCTTGCAAATGATTTTTACCTCATGCAACCCATTACCCTCATGTAGAAGTTCCATGTTTAGGTGAGACGGGTCAGACTTGCTGAGCCTTCGTGCTCACTGCTTGTGTTTGAAGCTTTTGCAGGGTTCTATGAGGAAGGGACTCCCGAAGAGGAGACGGAACCCCAGGAGGGGAACCCCGTCGAATGGGAGTCGTGCCCGCCGCAGAGTTAGTGTGCGTGTGTGCTAGCAAGGACACGTTCGAGGGCTGAACGTGCACTTGATGCTTAGTCTACGCCCGCGAGTATGGACTAAACTTATTTTGATGTAAACCTGTTAATAAACTTGTTTATGTAATAAAGCTTCCGCTTCCGCTTTGTACCTTTGACGTGTGTTATACGGTGCTGTGCAACGCAGCACCCCTCAGCGTGATCCTGGCTCGACAGGACCAGTGGGGTCGTGTCATTGGATTTCCATGAAATTTGGCCTGAACCTTCCCAAGACTATTTAAGTTCCAGGGGTGAGCTCAACATCTCATGTTCATGTGTAGAAATCTTACTTTGTGAAAGTTAGGGCTTTTCCCTCTAATCACCCTTTTGATGGAGGTTACTTGCTCTTCACAAGTATTCACAAGATACCCACAACAAAAGCTGTGGTGTTGTGAGGTGATGAAAATTTTTTTGCGAGTCCCTTTTCTTGGGCTTTTACATCCCTGCCCCCTTAAAAGAATCTCGTCCCGAGATTACAAAAGAAGAGAAAGCGATGTAATAGGAACTCACCCGTGCTGAGACGCCATGAACTCCGGGTAATTTGAGCGAAGGAATCCCTCACTTTCCCACGTCACTTCTTCGGCAGTGTGGTTACTCCAGAGTATCTTGTAGAACCACAACGTTTGGCTACGCGTGGTCCGAGCCTTCTCATCAATAAGTGCCACCGGATATTCATCATATGTCAGATCTGGTTGCAACTCGCCGATGTCTTCCGTGGGAACAGCAGCCATATGTTTCAGACATTTTCGCAGTTGTGAAACATGGGAAACATCGTGAACACCAGCAAGAGATGCCGGTAGCTCCAGTCTATACGCCGTTGGTCCACACTTCTCGGTGATAGCATAGCGTCCAATGAAACGGGGAGCGAGTTTCCCCTTCACGTCGAACCGGTGCACGCCTTTCATCGGCGACACACGGATGTACACGTGCTCTCCGACGTCAAAGTGCAGCAGTCTACGCCTCTTATCAGCGTAGCTTTTCTGCCAGGATTGAGTGGCCTTCAAGTTGGCTTGAATCATCCGAACACGCTCTTCGGCGTCATTCATCACATCAACCCCGAATGTTACCCTTTCTCCGGATTTGCACCGGTTCAATGGGGTACGGTATTTTCGACCGTATAGAGCTTCATATGGTGCCATCTTGATACTCGCCTTATAGCCGTTATTGTACGAGAATTCCGCCAACGGTAGGTGATCATCCCAGTTCCTACCGTGGTGGATGGCACATGTTCTTAACATGTCTTCCAGTACTTGGTTCACCCTCTCTGTTTGTCCATCTGTTTGAGGGTGATAGGCGGAGCTTCTAATCAGCTTAGTACCCAAAGCAGCGTGCAACTGCTCCCAAAAGCGAGATACAAATAATGCACCTCGATCTGAGATGATGGTCTTGGGTACCCCGTATAGGCATAGAATCCTCGCTATGTACAGCTCCGCGTACTTGCCGGCATTGTAATGTGTATGCACCGGGATGAAGTGAGCCGTCTTGGTTAATCCGTCAACGATTACCTAAATGGAATCATGCTTGTTGAAGGTTAGGGGTAATCCCACAATGAAATCCATGCTCACATCTTCCAATTTCCATGCCGGGATTTCCAGGGGTTGCAGCAGCCCTGATTTTTTCATATGATCAGCTTTCACTCGTCTACACGTATCACACTTGGATACGTACCCAGCCACTTCCCGCTTCATCCATGTCCACCAAAATTTCTTTTTCAAAACTTGGTACATTTTTTTGCTGCCCAGATAAATGGAGTACTTAGACAAGTGAGCTTCATCAAGAATCTTTTTCCTCAGCTCCATATCTCGGGGTACGACTATGCGGTCATTGAACCACAGTGTCCCCTCATCATCCTTCCAGAAATATTTGATTTCCCAGTTGTCTATCCGTTTCCGGAGATGTGCCATACCCTTATCAGTCTTCTGAGCTGTAATGACGTCCTCCCTAATGGTAGGGATGAGGGCTAGGTTGTAGAGCGATCCATAAGGAACCAAGTATAAACTCGGTTCTTCCTCCTCCACCGGTGTAATGGTGAGGTTATGGACATGTGATTTCTGACTCAGTGTGTCGGCAACCACATTTGCCTTGCCGGGGTGGTAATGAATCTCAATCTCATAATCCTTGATTAGTTCTAACCACCTCCTTTGCCTCATATTCAGCTCCTTCTGGGTGAAAATATACTTCAGGCTCTTGTGGTCGGTGTAGAGATGCACCAAATTCCCCAGGAGATAGTGCCTCCACATCTTCAATGCCAAAACCACAGCAGCAAGCTCAATATCATGAGTTGGGTAATGCTGCTCATGGTTTCGAAGTTGGCGTGAGCCATATGCGACCACACGTCCTTCCTGCATCAACACGCAGCCGAGCCCGATGCCGGACGCATCACAATATACGTCGAAGGGCTTGGTTGTATCCGGTTGAGCTAAGACCGGGGCTGTTGTGAGATGCTTCACTAATGCTTGGAATGCTCCTTCACACGCCATGTCCCAAACATATTTTGTTCCCTTCTTCAGCAATTCTGTCATCGGCTTAGCAAGCTTGGAGAAGCTTGGAATGAATCTCCTATAGTATCCCGCTAAACCGAGGAAGCTTCTGACTTCATGGACTGAAGTGGGAGCTTTCCATTTCAGCACTTGCTCGATTTTGCTTGGGTCAACCGCAATGCCTTCCGCTGAGATGATATGTCCCAAAAATGACACTTGGCTGATCCAAAACTCACATTTGCTGAACTTGGCATGGAGTTTGTGGTCTCGCAATCGTTGAAGAACGATCCTCAAGTGTTCGACGTGTTCTGCTTTCGTCTTGGAGTAAACCAAGATATCATCAATGAACACCACCACAAACTTCTCCAGCTCTGGCATGAACACCGAGTTCATGAGGTACATGAAATGTGCTGGAGCATTAGTGAGACCAAAAGACATGATGAGATATCCATATAAGCCATATCTCGTCGAGAAGGCTGTCTTCGGGATATCCTCTGCCCGGATCTTTATCTGATGATATCTAGAGCGAATGTCCATCTTGGAGAACACACTTGCACCCACAAGTTGATCAAACAAAATGTCAATGCGGGGCAGTGGGTATTTATTCTTGATGGTGACGGCGTTGAGCGGCCGGTAGTCCACACACAACCTCAAGGTTTCATCCTTCTTCTTCACGAACAGCGCCGAGCATCCCCAAGGCGAGGAACTCGTCCTAATGAAACCTTTGCTTAACAGATCATTGAGCTGCAAATTCAGTTCAGCCAGCTCGTTTGGAGCCATTTTGTATGGCCTCCGGGAGATAGGAGTAGTCCCGGGTGCAAGATCGATCTTGAACTCGACATCCCGCTCAGGTGGCATGCCCGGAAGATCATCCGGAAACACGTCGGGGTATTCCCGGACTACGGGGATGTCCTCTAACTTGAGAGCTTCAGTATTATTAATTTCTGAAACTTCCCGGACTGGATTATCTAACATGAGGGACTGCGGACGGTGTAGTGGGGAATTGAGGTGAACCGTCCGTGAGGACAACGCCATGGTAGCTTAGCCATGACATGCCTAAGATTGCATCAATCTTTTGCCCCTCAAGAATAATCATAGTGGTGGGATATATCTTCCCACCTAAGCACAATGGTGCTTTTGGAACCATCATAGTTGCTGAAATCTTTCCTCCCGGTGAGCAGATCATATAAGAACACTCGGTTGGAAAGGCTTCCAGTTGATGCTTAACCACATATGATGCACTTATAAAGTTGTGGGTTGCACCAGAATCAAATAATATGATGATGGCTTGATCGTTGAGAGTGAACGTACCCGCCAGCACGTTGTCTCCCTCTGGGGCGTCCTCATTGTCGAGGTTGAGAACGCCCCCAGTCCGCTGACCAACCTTCTTTACTGGAGGTCGGCCTCGAGCACCGCCCTGGAACTGGGCTTGGCTGCTGCTCTGCTGCCCCTGGGGACAGTCCTTAGCGAAATGGCCCGCCTGGCCACACGTGAAACAATTGTAGCGGGACGATCCTCCGCTGATCGGCGGACGGAAACCCGGGGCGCGTTGTGGTGGTGGAAACGCCCGGGGTGCCATCTGCTGCTGCTTCGGTTGCGGTCGCGGTGGTGGCATCGACGGTCGGAACGGGGGTGACTGAAAAGAACGACCCCTGAACGGTTGAGGTCGTGCCGGTGGATGCCACTGTTGTCCGGATGGTGTCCGATACACCATGCAGTACTTCTGGGGAGCGCCACCCCGCCTGCTAGGTGGAGTGCTGCGCTTCCGCTGCTCAGCTGCCAGTTCTCGCTGAGCGTCTTCTTGCATGATCGCGGCATTGACGAGGTCGTTGAAGGTGCCGCGATTCCATTGAACGAGATGTGTCTTCATCTCAGGGTGTAACCCTCGATAGAAGTGCTCCCGTTTCTTCTCCTCCGTGGAGACGTAATCCGACGCATATTGCGCCAGATGGTTGAAGGCATGGGAGTAGTCATGGGCACTCCTCCCGCCCTACTTCAGCTCCAAGAACTCTTGGAACTTACTCTTCATTATCCCGGGAGGGATATGGTAGGCGCGGAACACCTCCCGGAATTCTTCCCACTCCGCGGCATGGCCAGCCGGACGTGAGGCGACATAATTCGCCCACCACGCACCAGCGGCACCGTGAAGCTGCTGCGCCATGAACAGAGTCTTTTGCCGCTCCGTGCATGGAGCAGCCCGAACTTGAACTCGATTGTCCGCAGCCAGTTGTCGGCCTCCAGTGGTTCTGCAGCTTCTGCGAACACCGGAGGGTGCGTACTCATGAAGTCCGAGTACGTCACCTCACAGGGCTCACGAGGCCCCCTCTCTTGACGCCCCCCCCCCCCCCCCCCCCGCCTGGGACGTATTCTGCACGATCGTGCCGAGCAGGTCGGTCTGCTCCTCACGACCACCCACCAGTGCCGCTATCACATCCGCTAGGGTAAGCTGAGGCGGCGGTGGTGGTTGCTGCTGCGGGGTGCTGTCGTAGGCAGGTGGCTGGGAGACATCGCCTCCCTGCTGGCTAGAGCCACCAATCTCGTGCGTGGTCCGAGTGTGAACCATCTGCAATCATACGACAATAAACATCAATCTCGCAACATATTGCATGCAGTCCAATAAAATAGGCGTAAAACATAATGACATTAAAACATGCGATACATCTCGTATACGGATAATGTAATAACTTTGCACAAGCTACACCATTACCAGTCAAAATACAAGCTAGTTAAATCCAACTTGATGAACCTCCTCTTTGGAAGCTCACCACAACTAGGTTTGGTCACTACGAGACGTTACTATCGCTTTGTCATCATGTATACCACCCTTTTATCTTCAATACGACACAAACATGGCCTCTAGAAAAAAAAACTTGAGTAAGGCATATACTCACTCTTTTACTAGTTGAATATAACCACTCATGAGTATGTTCTACCCCATTGGAAGTACTTAAACCCCCTAGGGTACAACAATCTCCCAAATGAGTTCAACTGTCATTCCTCTGTCAGAATGACCAGTTTCTACATATCCAAGATTTTGATCTGGTTCTGGGCATTTTCATGACTCAAGTTGAATACCAAATTTAAAGTTAACTTCAGTATCTTCCCAACGAGTATTTATTTGCCCTCAGATCAGCTCTGGTTAAGAAGTTATGGTAATTCAAAGTTAACAGAATTTCTGGAAAATTTTCAACAGCACCAACTTTGGGAAGTTGCTGTTTTCAACTCATATTTCCACTGAATTCCGTGCTGCAAATACAGACACTTTGAATTACAAAGATGTAACACATCTCCTACCCTTTCTAAAGATGTATGATATGACAATTTTAGATTTTTCTATAGTAAGTTATGCTTGAAAAACAGACCAGTCCAGAGAGTGTTTTGAATCTGTCCTGGTTCTGGACAGTTTACATCCCTCTGGAATTTAAGCCCTCTTAAGGTGTAATTCAGCTCTGGAAGTCTATAACAAAGTTGTGGAGTGCTTAAACACCTCTCTAAAACTATATCCCACACCTCCATTGGCTAAATAATCTGTGAGTTAGGCCCTGTCAAAGTTCAGCAAACTTGCTGCCCAAAACAGAGCACTCGGTTTTTCAATCCTTTGGAACTACACTGATCAACTGTCAAATTTTTCTACCCGACCAGGATCCTAAATGTCGAAACTTAGTGATTTTATTTCCTTGTTATCCTTATCTTTTATGCACATGCCTATGATATGTCGGTACTACGTTCCTCACAAAAAGAAAATCCTAACCGGATTATACCGGCATATACGTCTCAGTTGTGGCACTAAACGGGCTCTCGCACACGTATACTACACGAGATACATACGTGGTTAGTACCTACAGAAGACCACACAATAATGATGCACTCAATGGTTGTTTCCATGTCAGGCAGGACCATATTTAAAAGTAAAAAACAAACGCCTGTATCATTGTCATACGGCCGTCCTTGAGTTAAGTCACGTCTCAAGGTACGTGATCGTGTTTCAACACCACACGATGGGGAACCCGAGCATATCATGAACGGGTCGTCACGGTTGAGAATGTTATCAACCCAACGGATACCACCTACTGCCTTGCAGGGCACGTCCTTGAGTTAAGTCACGTCTTAAGCGCTGCGTCTGTCCTCCTAGGCTACTTTCAGACGAACACACTCTCACGTTACTGACCACGCTATGGGGTCTCCACTTACTTGCCTAATGCACGCTAGGGATCAGTGTTTCATATGAACTCAGGAACATGAGGAGTCCAAGAGTTTCATATTGATGTCTCACACCAAGCTGTGAGACCTATCCCTGAACCACGTTCCTTGTCAGGGGAGCTAACCGAAATTGAACCGCTTTTGGTGGTGTGCCTTACCATTCTTACCTGAGCGTAGGTGCGTCGTTACATAATTAAAATTCAGAATTATAACACATATGTTAGTCATGCCACTTTAAGTAACTATGCTAATATAGTCCTTACTTGGGCAACTACCAAATTCTCACCGTAAACCTAAGTTTTCCCGTAATACCGTCCTTAATTCATGTGCTATCCCCAATGCAGCTCTGATACCAGGCTGTGGCGGACCGGAATCCGCTCATCGAGGATCGCAGAAGGTGGTGCAGTACAATGCGACACCCGACAGCACAGATCATGAGGATACAATGTATTACATAGAAAACTAACTGAAACTGTACAAACTGGTACAATACTCAGTTACAAACTAGTGGTTATATTACACAGCGGAAGTCTAATTTGTACAACTCACGCCCGCCTATCTAGCAAAAGTCGGTTGCCCATCCCTAGGGCAACTTACACTAGCTGCACTCCTCGGCTCAGCGTGGCGTGTACGGCTCCCACTCAGCCGTAGTCCCCGACGGAGGGTAACCCTCGCCGGTGGACTCGTAACCCGAGTCCGTGGGTGGCTCCTCACCTGAAAACACTTAAGCAGCAACCATGAGCACGATGGCTCAACAAGACTTAACCGACTCACCTAGGCATGAAACTCTACATGCAGTGTACAATGAACATGGGACGGTAAGATTGCAGCAAACGGACTGTGATATCCTGACTCCCGGCTTAATAGGATTGATAGAGTACTCATACCACCAAGGTATACCTTCTTTTCCGGAAGCTCACCTGCAAAGAACTTCGGGGTTAAGCGTGCTTGGCCCGAAGGAATTTGGGGATGGGTGACCGACCGGGAAGTCTTCCCGGGTGCAAGCGAGTGAGGACAAAGTGCGCAAAAAAGACGAGTGGTGGTATGTGGGGCCAGTCTATGATCCTAGAGAGCCGTTACAAATGGTATCAGAGCCGACCCTCGCAGTTTCACGGGTGCGTACGGGTCAGTGAGAAGGATACGGTAGCATACGGGTCGGGGACGTGGGTACGTATGCATGACGCGTGGGTCCTCTATGTGGGACACGGTATGGTACGTATGCTGCTAACCGGACATACGGTATGCATATGCCAGCACTGAACGTACGGACGTGGCTAAGAGGGGATGTTCCTGTCTTGGCGTTGATCGATGAGGACGTCGGTCTTCTAAGGTGGGGTGGATTGTGTGATATCCTGACTCCCGGCTTAATAGGATTGATAGAGTACTCATACCACCAAGGTATACCTTCTTTTCCGGAAGCTCACCTGCAAAGAACTCCGGGGTTAAGCGTGCTTGGCCCGGAGGAATCTGGGGATGGGTGACCGACCGGGAAGTCTTCCCGGGTGCGCACGAGTGAGGACAAAGTGCGCAGAAAAGACGAGTGGTGGTATGTGGGGCCAGTCTATGATCCTAGAGAGCCGTTACACGGACACGCCTACAAGTTCATCCTTAGTTCATCTTTTAGCCACTAGTTAACAGTTCATGAATATGAAATTTAGTGAGCAATATTTGGTGGCACACATGTAACAATACAATTATATCATAACAGCAATATTGAATCATCACATTTCATACATTAGCCTACGTCACGACTCAGTGAACAAGCGGTACTCATCACCGTGAGGGACGGCGGATCGACTCGATATACACCTGCAGGGAGACCCAAAGAACACGTCACGTACGCCCATCCGTGGAGCTGCACAACACGCTCACTCGATGTCGTACGGGACAATCTTTCACCCAACAGCCCAAACGTCGAACCGGTCGCACCGAAACGAGCAGGAGGTCCCTACACGGAGCATCTCGCTATGCCCATTAGCAGACTTCCACCTTGCTGCCCTCAGCCTACACCTATAAGTCGGTGCGTTATGCCTCGACGCCCGGAGGTACAGGTTACATCGGTTTATCGGGGCCCATATATCCGATATGCCTTCGGTACATTCAATACTTGTTCAGCAGGGCCGCACACGGATCGGTCCTCAATCGACACGGACAGGACTGCGCACACAAGACTTCCTCTTGCTGCGCCCTAGCCCCTGCCTAGTCTCATTTCCATTACTAAAGTGATATCACATCACTCGAACCAATCCCGTGTGTCCCAAGCCTAAACTCGCGAGTAGATTCCAACTACTCGACTTGTACCGAAGTCCTATGAATCATTAAACATAGCCTGTCTACTCGAGGTCTTAGACACTACCCTCACTCTTATAGGCAAATTCTGGTTATGCAAGTGGGGTTCCATCCATCCTACACCTAATGCACATTCATACTTCACACTAGACATGTAAACAAAGCAAAACTTTATAAAAAGTTTAATGCAAACTGGGGCTTGCCTTGTTGCTGCTGGTCAGTGGTTAAAGCTTCGTCCAGAAGAAGGAAGTCGAGCACTTCCGGAGTCTCATCGCCTTCAGCGACTACACGTTAATGAGATACTACATGTCAATTCAATTGCAATGTTTAAACTTGAATAAGTAATTACTATAGCTCTAGCTAGCCCACCCCTTCGGTTCTGAAATTTTTATGGTGGCTTGGTAGGGTCCTAACCAGAGTCTTGACCAACTTTCATTTGAACCAAGGTTCACTTGAGCCTTGTACAAATAAAAACCTATTAGGTCAATATTAGAGCTTCTAATGAATTCCAGGGGTTTTCATGGCTCCAACCATTACTTTCTGGAAACTAGAATTTGAGATAGTTCTAATGGAATTGGTTTCGTGTCATTTGAAGAATTCTAGAGGAAGTTATGCCCTAAACAAGATTTGAGAAAATCTGAAAAATGTTTCTGTACATGTTTCTATTTTCTCAGGGCAGTTCACTTAATCACACCATTAGGGGGACTAAATGAACTTGGATGAGTCTGAAAATTTTACTGTGACTCAAGGATTTTCCAATGAACCTCCCAGCCAAATTTTACAATTTTTCATAAAGTAACCCTCCAGATAAAATTCCTAACAGTTTAAAATTTAGAGATTTAATTCTGGAAAACTATTAAGTTTCCTGAGCTGAAATTTGTATTGCTGGAAAGTACTCGAAATTCTGAGTTCAGCAAAATTTGGTTCACTGAATTTGGAGCTTCCTAGAAAAAGTCTATGTATTTGAAGTTTGGACCAAATCTGAAAATTTGAATAAAGTTTAAACTGTCGGGTGGGGTCCCCGGCTACGTGTCAGCATCTCAGCTAACCCACACAGGGGTCCGCAGAGTCATCCGTGCAGTCGCACGGGATCCCGGTGCCACAGCAGATCCGGGGCACTTCAGCAGAGACCGACACGCGGGGCCCACGGGGCTTCTTCAACCTCGCGCTCCCGCGGCTCCCCGCCGCCCCCTTCGCCGGAGAGCTCGCCGCCGGGCGTCCTGCTGCCCGACCTCTGACAAAACTCACCGCCTGTGCATAGTTTAGCCTGGGTAACACGGTGGTGCCCTCAACGGAGCTCGGCAACGGCCAGAATAGTGCTCCCGACGGTAACAGCGGCCGGGAGCTCATCGGCGACGTCGAACTCGGTGTCCTCTGCACCTTTTTCGACGCGGTTTGCTCGGGGAGCTCCACTGACACTTGCTGATCACGGACATGAGCAACGATCCCCGTGAAAATGGCCGCCACTACGACCTCACCCGCGAGGTGTCCTGTTTCCAGCCGCCGGGCCAAAATTTTGACAGAACTAAGGCCCTAGCGCATGGAACCGGTTGCTACTTGATCGAGGAGGTGCGCTAGGTGTTCTAGAGCGTGTGTGAGCTATAGCTTAACCGGCGGTTGCTTCTGTGCAACAAATTTGGCCGTAGACCGGACTCTAACCCTAATACGCTTCGAGGAAGAAAACCAGAAATTCTTGCGCTACACCGCCGGAACTGGCGCACGGTCTCCTCCCACAGCTTCAGCACAAGTAAGCGCACCTTTTCCTCTCTGTTGAAGGCGCGTGAAACCATCAGGATCGTCCGGTCACCGGTGATTAGAGGAGGCGGCGTCGAGTTCTTGCGTGGAAACCGGAGAGTGTTTAGCTCGGGTGGTGCTCGTTTTTGCTCGGGAAACAGAAGGAGTGGTGAAGCAGCTCGTGTGCTGGCCTTTGAGCCGAGATTTTTCACCGTGAGGTGGAAGTCCGAGCGCTGCTGACGGTCGGGCGCGGTCGCGCTGGCGCGCGCGTGGCTTCGGCTGATGAAAAGATCACCTGAGGAAAACTTCAGTGTGAAGGCTTCTGACCTGTGGCCCCTCCCCTCTAATCCTCTCTGGATTTTTCCCTCTGTTTTTGCTGAAAATATCCCCAACTACTCAAAATTGAATGTGAGACTTAATCATCAAGTCATGTTTTGAATTTGGTTTCCCAAATTTGAAATTTGTTTGGCTAAATTTGCTTCACATTTGAACTGAAATTCAAATTCAGTTTTGAATTATTGCAAATTTAGCTCCCGACAAGATGAACTCCAATGGGGACTAAAATTTGTGGACTAAATCAGAAAAATGTGCTGAGTTTGAATATGAAGCCAACTTTTGAATCTAAGTGATGAAAGTTGCTGCAATTTGGATTTACATTCAAATTGGCCTCTTTTCCAAATGCCTCCAAAAGTGCCTCAAAAATGTTCGATTTGCATGAAATTTGGCCTGAACCTTCCCAAGACTATTAAAGTTCTAGGGGTGAGCTCAACCTCTCATGTTCATGTGTAGAAATCTTACTTTGTGAAAGTTAGGGCTTTTCCCTCCAATCACCCTTTTGATGGACGTTACTTGCTCTTCACAAGTATTCACAAGATACCCACAACAAAAGCTGTGGTGTTGTGAGGTGATGAAAATTTTTTTGCAAGTCCCTTTTCTTGGGCTTTTACATTGGCATGGTTCCCGGTGCAAGTTCAATCTTGAACTCCACCTCTCGGTCAGGCGGCATCCCCGGTAAATCATCCGGGAACACGTCAGGGAACTCACGGACTACCGGAATATCTTCCAATCTGATGGTTGTGGATTGATATACACTTGGAAGTTTTATTTCTAGACTGTCCAGAAATAATGAATGTGACTCGTGCATTTCTGGGTGTAGATGCACGACTCAGAGGACGGTGTGTAAAATAGTGCCGTGGCGGGTTAACCACGACATCCCTAGGATGACATCGACCTTCTGTCCCTCTAAAATTATGAGAGACGTAGGGTACACTCTACCCGCTAAGCATAATGGCGCTTTTGGAACCATCATGTTTGCTGCAATTTTCCCACCCGGTGAACAAATCAAGTATGGACTATCGGTGGATAGTATTTGCAAGCTATATTTAGCAATGAATGCTTAGCTAATAAAATTGTGCGTGGCGCCTGAATAAAATAATACTATGGCGGGATGCTGGTGGAGTTGGAACATACCCGCAAGGATTGGCTCTCCCTCCGGCACGTCCTCTATGGCAAGTTGGTGGACGGTGCCGGGCCTAGGGTTTGCCCGCCGCACATTAGTAGGGTTCCGGGGCTGATTCCTCCCCGGAAGTTGCGGTGCAACTCCGCCGACTTGCCTCTTAGGACAATTGTTGGCGAAGTGTGCTGGGCGACCACACTTGTAGCATGTGGCTGCTGCTGGTCCGGTGCTTGGGGGACGAAAGCCTGGCATGCGCTGCTGAGGTGCATACGCACACGGCATCGCCCGCTGCTGCTGTTGTTGCTGCGGAGGTGGTACTGGCAGTGCCGACCGGAATGCCGGTGGAGAATATGGCCGACTACGGAATGGCATCGGCCTCTGTGGTGGCTGTCAGCGTGGACCCGATGGTGGGCGATTCACCATCCGGCATTTTTGAGAAGGACCACCTCCTTCTCCGCTGCTTTGCGGCGCGCTTCACTTCCTTTCCGCCGCCGCTAACTCCTTGCCGGAGTCCACCTGAACAATCGCAACATCAATAATGTCATTGAGGCTGCCGCGATTGAACATCACCAGCTTGTCCTTCAGGAGTGGGTTAAGCCCCTGGTAGAAATGATCCCGCCGCTTCTCGTCGGTATCGGCGTGATACAAAGCGTAGAGCGCAAGATCATTTAACGCCCTGGAGTATTCCAGCGTGTTCTGGCTCCCTTGCTGCAGGCGTAAGAACTCCTGCGTCTTCCTCTTCATGAGACCCGGCGGTATGTGATAGGCCCTGAAGGCCGTCCGGGATTCCGCCCAGGTCATAACTCGCTCGGTGGGCTGCGAAGCACAGTAGTTCACCCACCACGCACTCGTGGATCCCTGGAGCTGTTGGACCGTGAACTGAGTCTTGCGCTGCTCATTGATTTGGAGCAGCCCGAACTTCATCTCCATCATGCGGAGCCAGTTGTTCGCATCGAGGGGTTCATCCGCCCTTGAGAATACCGGAGGATGAGTAGCCAGAAAGTCAGAGTAGGAGATCTGTTGGCGCTCCTCACGATCTTGACGCCTCTCTGGTCGAGACGTATTCACAATGAGGGTTTGCAGCAAGTCCGTGTGCTGCTGATGAGAGCCCGCCATCGCTGCCACAATGTCAGCCAAGGTAACCGTTGGCGCGGTTGTTGCTGCTGTTGCTGTCCCGAGGAATCCTCGGGAGATGGTTGGGAGGTCTCTCCCCCCTGACTGGAACCCCCAATGTCCGGGTTGGCATGAGTACGAGTCATTCTGAAATTCAAAACAGCAGCGATCAGCACATGTCATACTTAAAATTCCATATGAAACAGTAGGTATTGAAGTGACACATGAATAATTTGCACAACATTCACATATATTGATAAAGCATAAACTATATACAAGATACTACTGTCTCGGGTCTCCGAGAAGTCGTGCTCATGTTGTCAGCACCTATACATACACTACTGTCTACACGACATGTCACCGATTACAAAAGTTTGGGTTACACCACCCAGCTGCCCTACTTGGCAACGGTAACCTCCTAATCGGAGTAGAATTCGACCTCCTGCGGGTCGTCCTCCTCCGGTACCTCTGCTGGTGGCTCTAGGTCCACAACCTCCTCTTCCGGCTCGGGTTCTCCCATTGCCGGAAGACCCAAAACCACAGGTACAGCACCTACCACCGGTAAGCCCATTATCGGAGGTACGAGGTCCTGCAACGCGTGCACCTCGTCCATGGCTTGGTTGTAGTCCTCTTCTCAGCCTTGCCCCTCCTCAATAGCGTTGTCCCGCTCTTGAGTAAGGACCTCGTTCTGCTGGGTCAGAGCCTGCACCTGTTGTTGCAAAACC
Organism: Neostapfia colusana; assembly: GCA_030760725.1. Lineage (NCBI taxonomy): Eukaryota > Viridiplantae > Streptophyta > Magnoliopsida > Poales > Poaceae > Neostapfia > Neostapfia colusana. Next base: position 47,579,414 of record JASWHV010000020.1, read on the forward strand.
GTGATGTCGACACGGCTTTTCTTCTTCGCCTTCTTTAGACGATGCAACTGATTATATTGTTCGTTCAGTCTCTTAATCATCGGAAGGAGAACATTGCAGAGTGCGCTGTGAGCACCCTCGAAATGATCTCCACGGCTGTTGCTCTCCTTGAGCTTCATGGGGAGACATTCCGTATGAACAGCTTGGCTGTCCATCACGGCCTTTCCCGCCCTTATCTGGAGGCTGAGGTTCGCCTCCGGGAGGTTGTACCTTGGGCAACCCGGATCTGTTGCCTCCATGTACCTCCCTTTTCCCACACATGATTAGCCCGTCCCTCCACCGGAACAAGTGCGTATGGAGTGCCCTCCATAGCCCTCACGTGTAGTTGGCAGAAACGCGACATGGTGTCGTGGGCTGCCACTTGCCACATTCCCTCCGGCTGTCTGCCCCTCACCGTAACGGTGAACGGCGCCCAACCGGGTGGCGTAGGCCCTGCAGGAACTTTGGTATGGATCATCCACGTCTTGTTCCCCTCCTCGCCTTCTTCCTTGACGAGGTACCGCGGCATCTCACTGTACCCGAAGTATTGAAGCATTCTCCTCAACACTTCTGGATAACCGTTGCGGTGAGAACAGTGGGACACTACCCACCCGTTCTCCAACTGTCTATCTGCTGTCATCTGTAAAAATATATTTGAGAAGTGTTAAATATTTATTTGAGCAGTGAACCATTGATTTATAAAATAAAACATGTCCTTGAACTCATAAAACTTGGAAACATAGTTCAAACTTTAAACAAATTTGACTGCTGATCTGCTGTCCAATACGACAGCCCTGACCAGTTTCCATTTCAACCTGATTTAGACCATGCTAAAGGCAAAACCAATTCTGGAGCTCAACATTAAAGTTAAAGATAACTTCAATATCTTTCCAGAAAGTATTTGCTTGGCCTATGATCTGTCCTGGTTCAAAAGTTATGAGATGTCAAATTTAACAGAATTTTTGGACAAAATTGGACAGCACCTCCCTGCTTGAGGTACTGATTTGATCCAAGAATTCCAGTTAATTCTACACCAAATCTGACAAAACTATCTGTTACAAAGTTGTCACCTATCTCATAAGATTTCCAGAACTTCCTCAGTTTCTATTTTTGGATTTTTATGCAGGAAGTTATGCTCAATTTACAAAGAGCTACAGAGAGTGTTTGCTCTGCCCTGTTTTCTTGACAGTTTCAACTCTACTGCATTTTTCGATGGGTTAAGGGATGAAACACCTCTGGACCTAAACAGAAAAGTTGTAAAGATCCTCCAAATATTTCCAGAAATGTATCATATAACCCCAACCTCTAAAGAACTCAACCTCTATCCTCTGATTAACTTCAGCCTTATTTCAGCTGAAAACAGGGGACTCTGTCCTTAGTATCCTATAAGTTGAAAACTTGTTAACTTTGAATATCCTGATTAAGGGAAGGAGTTACACAAAGTTTTAGTGCTCTGGATTAAAACATTCAAGTTTTACAATGCAGTTGCTCATTTAGTGGGGTGTGACGTCGATGCGTCACCAGATCATGTTGGTACTACGTCCTCACAAAGAAAAACCCATACCGGACTTAGCCGGCTTCGTTAGTTCAGTGGCACTAAACAGCTCTCGCACACGGAAGCTACATGTCTACCATTTCGTGGTTAGACTACCTGCAGATAACTCAAACAATCGTCAGACTCGGCTGCACACCGAGCCCGATATCCATACAGTTCATACACCCGGTCGTCATCACTCGCCCGGATGTTCTCAAGCCAAGCACGCCTTGAGCTACGTGTTCACGTTACTGACCACGTGACGGGGTCTCCCAAATTGCCGAAAGCACGCCAGGGACAGACGTTGCTCGAATACCCCAAACGACATGAAGAGTCGTAGAGGATATTAAAGCGGGTCGGGTTACCTGCCACCCGTGGGGCTCCACCCTTCAGCTTGTGCGCACTGGTGGACAGCGCTTACGTGCACCCCCAAGACATAAAGTGTCCCGAGATGCACGATTTTCTGACATAAGCAAATAGGTTAGTACGTCACTTTCTATACCCTAACAACATCCTTATATGGGCTACTAACTCGTTCCTCACCGAATTTTTGAAGAAGATGACCTTTGTAGTGCGTTAAACCTCAAGCGAGCTCTGATACCACGCTGACAAGGCCCCACGGCCTTGTCGAGCCAGGATCACGCTGAGGGGTGCTGCGTTGCACAGCACCGGATAACGCACATCAAAGATACAAAGCGGAAGCAAAGTTTTATTACATAAACCAGTTTATGAACATTTTACAACAAAATAGGTCCAGTCTACAGTCATGGGCGTAGACTATGCGTCGAGTTCACATTCAGCCCGTTGTCCCCGCTAGCACGCACACCCACTAACACGGCGGCGTGCATGACTCCCACTCGACGGGGTTCCCCTGCTGGGGTTCCGTCTCCTCCTCAGGAGTCCCTTCCTCATAAACCCCTGCAAAAGCTTCAAACACAAGCAGTGAGCACGATGGCTCAGCAAGACTTACCCGTCTCTCCTATACATGAAACTTCTACATGGGTGGTTTTAGGGTACATGAGGTAAAATAAGTCGCAAAGGACTCGCCTAATTATTTGAACCTTACTTTCAAGTTTTAGCAGCAGGTTGTGGAGAACCTTACGCTAAGGCACATGAGAGAGCCGCAATCAAACAAGAAACGCATTTCTCTCATGTACTTTGCCCAAAGTTGAAAAGAAATTTAATTAGCTCTAAACTACAACAAGACATTAACAAGCAAAGTACGTCTTTCAAATCAGCAAACTTTTAACATGTATCTAGCTTGTTCTTTCTACGTCACGGTACAGTGAACAAGTGGTACTCACTGACCGTGAGGGACGGTGATTATAATTGATTTACACCTGCAGGGTTACCCGAATAACCTGTCACGTACGCCCGTACTCAATGTTGCCTACAGCAACCATCACGGACGTCGTACGCAGCCACCTTTCACCCGTCAGCCAAATATTGAACCGGTCCTATCGTCCCGAGCAAGGGGTCTCTGCACGCGCATCCGTAGTGCCGCCAGCCGATTTACACCTCGAGATCTCAACCTACCCTCTGAACGATAGGCAATGCCTCAATACCCAGCTACCCGAGTTACATCGGTTTCCCGGTTCCCATATAGCCGGTAGGTCTTTGGTACTGTTCTATCTTGTTCAACAGGCCTGCAAACGGCTCGGTCCTCAATCGACACAAGCGTAGCTATAGCACCCAGGCCCCAAAGTCCTGCTGCCCTTACTCTCCGCTCGGTCTCATTTTTCTTGCCATGTATTTCATTTGCTATCTTTACCCGACTCGAGTGCCTCTAGCCTATCCTCGCGAGTAGTTCCAACTACTCGACTTGTACCGAATCCTACACTATCTTAGCATTGCAGTAGCTAAATGGGGTTTTCAATCCTAATCCCAACCCATGGTTTTCTTGGCTATGCATTTGGGTTTCAAACAAGACTCTAATGCAAGAAGTAAGTGGGTGCTCAAAGTAAGTTCTCAAAATAGTAAAATGTTGTAAAAAGGTTAATGCAAACCGGAGCTTGCCTTGCTGCTCTTGGTCGTAGGCTAGCTGGTCTTCCGGAGTGACGAAGTCTAAGACTCCGGGTTCCTCCTTAACCTTAGTGACTGCATGAGATAACATGTATATGTATCAATTTAAATGCTTTTGAATTAAATTTAAACTTGTGAAGACTATAAGTCTTACTAGACAGACCCAATGACTCTGAAATTTGTACTGTGGTTTGGATATACCTAAACAGAGACTTGGCCAAGTTTTATTTGCAGTAAAGCTCATTTGAGCTCTCCACAAATAATTATGTACTAGACTTTAATTGGAGCTCCTAGGGTGTTCTAGGGATTTTCATGGAGCAAGCCATGACTTTATGAAAACTAGATTTTCTGAGGGTTATAATGAAGTTGGTCTCACTTAATTTGAAGGTTCGTAGCTAGAGATATGAGCTAAACAATTTCAGATAAATTCTGAAAATATTTCTGGACATTTTCTATTTTCTCTGGAACAGTTTTATTAATCACACCATTAGGTGGATTAAATAAGCTCAAATGGATCTGAAATTTTTATGGTAGCTCTGGGATATTTTGGTGAACATCCTAGCAAAATATCAGAATTTTCCTCCAAAGGATTCTCTAGTTAAAATTCTAAAAACTTTAAATTTGCAGAATTAATTCTGGAGAAATAAAGATTTTTATAAAGTTAAACTTGATTTGCTGGAAAGTACTCAGAGAGATGAATCCAACAAAATTTGGTTCACTCAATTTGGAGTTTTCTAGCCAAAGTTATGTGGGTTTGAAGTTTAAACTAAATCTGAAAATTGGAAAAATGTTTAAACTTCTGCCGGTGGGTCCCACACACAGTGCTTCGTCTTCCTCCTCGTCCCAAACACCTGGCGGCGGCGGTCTCCAGCAAGACTCGCCGGAACCGAGTTCCCGGCCACCTCACGGCCCGAAACTCACCGCCTCCCCCTTTTCTGACCTCCTGAGCTCGGCTATGAGCTCGCCGGCCACCGGCGATGGCCGGAAACTTGTGCGCACCGGCGACAACACCCGCTAGGGTTTCGGCGAGGTCGGATAAGCTCAGTCCTCCACAAAAGCATCGGGTTTTTGGCTCTACAGCATCAGGGAAGTCTGAGGAAGCTGGAAATGGTAGCCAACCTTGGTGAAACGGCCAGCAACCTCGAGCTCCACGGTGAACCGGGACCGTTCCATGGCGGCCCGAAGAACTGCCCTCTCTGAGCCCATTCTCCATGATTTTCCTTGGTTTTGCTTCGAGGAGAGTCGCTAGGGGATGTACTAGCTACTTGCAAACGAGCTCGGCTGGTAGTGTTATATGTGAGCTGAATTTGGCTCACAACCGAGCTCGGTTGTTTTCTACTAGGGTTTAGTAAACTGGAAAATTCTCGCTATACGGTGGATCATTTGCCGAACGGAAAGAAGCTACACGACCTAGAGAAGCTAACGCACCTTTCTTTTTTAGGAGATCAGAGGCGAAAGTGGCTGTGGCGTCCTGTCCACGGTGAACCGAAAGGATCGTCGCCGCAACCCTCGGTAACTCGTCGGTGTTCTTGGAACTGTGATCACCCGGAGGTACCAAACCATGGTATGGCGAGAGAAATAGCTAGAGCACGACAGGGTGCTAATGCCTGCGGTGTAAACCTCGAGCAATCGATGATCAACCAACTGTGGCGAGGGAAAACACCGAGAGCGCAGCCGGCGGCTGTGTTTTTCACGGGAACGGAGCAGAGAGCGAGGGAGCGTTGGCTATCGGTGAAGAAGATCGCCTTTGGCAGCTCGTGGACTGATAAGGGCCGGCCGCACGCCGAACAGCAGGAGCTGGCACCGATTTCACGTCGGGAACCGGTCGATCAGCGCGCTGGTGCCCTCCCGTGCGAAGCAGACTCAAGCAGAGGCGGTTCTTCGAGTTTGAGTGGCTGATAGGGGGTCCCACCTCACATTTTAACCTCCAAACTTTAATTTTCCTACTGCTCTAAACAGTAGAGACCCAAATAACCTTGGCCATTTGAATTATCTACCCTTTGGGCATTTGAATTGGATAGAATTCAAATTGGGGTTTGTTTGAATATATTTTCAGCACATATGCAGTTTGAAATTCAATAAAGTTTGAATTTGCTAAACTTAGCTCATGTCAAGATCAACTCCAAATGGAGTGAAAATTGATGTGTGAGCTCACAAAAATGTGCTGAGTAAGAATATGCCTCCCACTTTTGAATTCATGGGATGGAAATAGTTTGAATTTGAATTTGAGTTCAAACCACCCTCTTTCTAGTTATACCCAAAAAGGACTTCAAAAAGGTTTGAATTTGGGTGAAATTTGGTGTGAGCATTCCTAGTAAGGTGTTGGAGTTTTTCACAAGCTCAGCCCCTAGATGATGCATGTGGGAAATGCCACTTTTGCATTTTGTGAGTTTATTCTCTAATGAGCATGTTGATGGTGTTTACTTGCTCTTCAAATGTATTCATCAAGTTTCTTCAAATGAAGTGTGTGTGTGGTTATGAACACTTTGAATATGTGCCAAAAACTTAGGCCCTTACAATAGAGTTTACGGACATGAGTCTTTTTTTTTTCAGTTTTATTGGTGTAACGTTTGTGCACTTTTGATGATAACAGACCTTTTTCAGTGGTTGTGTTTGCTGTATTTTTTACGAGAAGTAAAGAACGATATGGTGGTTGTAGCTTTGTTGAGAGTCAAAGCTAGGTTTAATGCAATCTTAGTAACTCAATGTTAGACATAATCCCGTTTTCTAGAATAATTAGTGTTAGAGATAGAGTCCAAGTCAAATAAGAGTAGGAGTCTAGGTAGTATTAGATTAGGACTCTGTAAATCGGGGCTATATATACAGCCCCCATTGAGAATAAATCAAGAGAAGATTAGAGAGGAAATTAACCCCAGATTTCCAACAGTTGGAATAAGAGCTTTAGGTTGAGAAACAGGGGGCAAGATCTCACCGCGCAGAGGTCCTTGGCTACACAGGTGGTCGGGCAACAGCAGGGGGCTAGGCCGCCGGCAGGGAGGAGGCCAAGAACACGCACGCGCTGGTTCGTCAGCCCCCCCCCCCCCCCCCCGAAACCCTAGGTGCCGGCAGGGAGACACTAGAAGGGGTGGTCTGCATCATGTGGAGCGGGGACGTGTGGCGGACCGGTGGTGTTGCGGTGCTCGAGGGTTTGTTTACCCGTGGCTTTGGATTAGGGCGCCAGGAGGCGCGACCTCAGGCTATTGGCGGCGACTCTAGCCCGGCACTGAAGGTGGAAGAGGTGGCGGCTGCTAGCACTCGGTTGGAGGCGCGCAAGGGCAGAGGAGGCGGCGGTAGGAGAAGCTGCTGCGGCGGTGTTGAAGGAGCAGCAGCGGCTAGACAGAGAGGAGGAGGAGGCTTGTGTGGCTTATTTGCGTTTGCTGTTTGACGGGCTGGTTGGGCTATTTGGGCCCTTCAGATCACTTGGCTGAATTGAACTGGGTCCAGCTGTTGTTGTTTGCTAAAGCCACCTGAAGTGTACCAGAGGTTGTTATTGATTTACTAAACATACACAAGAGGTGTACACAATATGGAGGGTAAACCAATGACATTGCACTATCCCTTTTAACGAAGACCAATCATACAACATGGGCAATTAATATGAACGTTTTTCTGAAGGCACATGGGATATGGGAAGCTGTTGAGGAGAAAAAGAGCAACGTTGATCCAAAGCAAGATCAGTTGGCCGTTGTGCAGGGTGAAGATGTGACCATCCTCGGGGTGTAGTGGTGTCCATCCCAAAATTGAGTTCTGCAGGGTGTAGATGTGACCGTCCAGGGGGTGCAGTTGTGTCCATCCCGAAAGTGTGTTTAGGGTGGAAGTGTGTCCCCATCCTAGTTAGTGTGAGTGTGATCTAGAAAAACGAGATTAGGGGGTGATTGTTAGATATAATCCCTTTTTTAGAATAATTAGTGTTAGAGATAGAGTCCAAGTCAAATAAGAGTAGGAGTCTAGGTGACGGGACCCGCCGTCGAGCGACGCCCTGCTAGGACCTCGTTGGGTGGTGCCGTGATATGCGGCATCCAACAGCACACGGGTCGAAGAAATACATCACATTACATAAATTATTTGCGGAAGCATACAAGAGTATTTTACAAATACTTATCTCAAATTAAGCTACAGCGGAAGACTAGAACTCTCACGACTCATTTCTAACTTAGCAACAAAGAAACAGTCCAGCCCGCAGACGTTTCTTACTAGCAACACGAAGACAAACCGCACCGGCGAGGATGCTCCTTGAGTAAACACTCGGAGGTTCTCGAGTCTCATCGGCATCCTTTCATAAGCATGAAGACAATCCTGCAAAACAACTCAGATAGCATCCGTGAGCATAACGCTCAGCAAGACTTAACTGTCACCCTAGTCATTAAACTCTATATATGGTTATGAACTTAAAGTAGGATGGCATAATGCATAATTAAACTCGCCTAAAAGTGAATCCTTACTTTCAAGTATTATTTGCAGTATTTTAAGTAACCTTGGGCACGCCACATCGGGAGTCCACAATCAAACAAGAAACGGTTCCCCCGATGTAGTTTGCTCACGGCATAAAAGAATCGAGTTTGCACCAGCCTATTCATCAAGATCCGATACAAAGCTAGTATGAAACTTCAAACCAATGTGATTAGTTCCTTTCTCATGCAAGTTCTTACAACGTCAAGACTGTGAGAACAAGTATGCTCAGTCCATCCCCCGAGCGACGGTGATTTAAATCAATAACACTCGGACTACACGACACGTATGTCCGTACTCGACATTGCCTACAACAACCATCACTGACGTTGTACGTGGCAGCCTTTCCCCCGTTTCACCCCCGTTGAATCGATCAAGTCACCCCGTACAGTAGCCACTCTCATGGTGCACCTACCGACATGAGATGTCATGAGAATGTTACCCACATCTGCACACCGGCAGTCTCGCCTGAGGCAACCCGAAAAGGCTCAACGACAGCTTCCCGAGGTACATCGGTTTACTGGGTACCATAATACCAGCATGAGTCCGGTACACAACTCAAACTTGTTCAACAGGGCCGCATACGGATCGGTCCTTGACCGATATGTATAGGTCTATAGCACCCAGGCCCCTATGTCCTGCTGCCCCTACAACCTTCTGATCTCAACTTTAACTTGCTACTTCATTTTTGAACCAATCCCGTATGCCCCTGTTGTTCCTGAACATGCGAGTAGCATCTCACCACTCGACTTCTACTGAACCTTACTTAAGCATGTCAGTTCTACACAGTGAAAGACACCTACCCAACACTCCATGGGTTCATTTGGTTATGCAAGAGGAGTATCAAACACTAGACCTAATGCATATTTCATATCTTAACCGAAAGTGAACACAAAGTAAAACTTAAAAGTTGTTAAATGCAAACCGGAGCTTGCCTATTTTGCAGGGTAGTTGTATAAATCAGTTAGTGATCTTGGTTGATCAACCCTTGATTCTTCGGAGCTTGATCCACTTCAATGAATCGCTCCTTTGAATCCCCTTCGTCGTGATTCCTATTGAAATGTATATGCACAATTTTTATGGAATGAAATGGAAAGAAGTTAAGACTTTATTTCTAAGGAACAGAGGTTGTGTGGAAAAGCCAAGAATGGCTTGGTTTGCCTCTGTTGTGCAAAAAAACAGAAATGAACTAAATTGATCTTAGTGTTGTAGCTATACACTAACTACTTTCCCTAATGAACATAATAGATGAGCTGAAAAGAATTGGATGCAACTGAAGAACAAGAACTCCAATGGCCTCAAAACTTTTACAGCATTTCTATACTACCTAGGGATTTAGCTTGCCAAATTGCAGCTAATGTGGAGCCCATAGTTATTAAGGCGGTAAGGCGACATAAGGCGACCGACCCCCTTTTTACCTTTTAAGCGGTAAGGCGTAAGGCAAGGCAATGCCTTAGTAATGAATAAATATAAAATGAATAAATTCCAAATAAATAAGGATAAAAGTAGTAATTAGGAAATAAAAGTAGACAAGTAGTTCAACATAAGATACAAAATAGACTAAAATTTCAACATCTCTCTGTCGAAGTGTGCCGTCGACACTTCCCCCAGGCCTGCTCTGGGCAGCCCGCGGAGGTTCTTTTTCAGAGGGCTAGTCACTCACGGAGAGCTCACGCGTTAGGGACGATGGAAGGAGAAGCTTGACACAGGGATTTTTACGTGGTTCAGGCCGCCGGAGCGTAAAACCCTACGTCCACGGTGAGCTGAGATGCTCGTTGTATTGCTTGGCGCTCAGAACCGGAGTTCTGGGCTTGAGGATGAGTTGTGTGCTAGAAGGCTAGAGAGTAAGTGTGCAAGGAGCCGAACCCTTACTAACGTCACCTACCCGAGCCTTTTATAGTCCAAGGCTCGGGCGGCTTACAAGATGGGCCCGGGACCCGACAGGTGGTCCCGGGGAGATTGCCTGCCATCTACCGTATCCTGCAGTTACATCGATAGTTGTCTTGGCGAGGGCTTCTAAGTCTTCGTTCTGCCGCCCTGCCCATGCCGCAAGCTAGTCGTAGTGGCTGATGATGGAAGGGGCGGCAGGGGATGTCTTGTCGTTGTGTTTATTGGCGTACAGCCTCTAACGCGGCGCGCCAGTCTTCACTGCGACGTGACTGGGCGCAACGGCACCTAACAGAGGCGTGCTCCGCGTCTCCGCGTCTTGGGAAGGCGCGGGTCTTGAATACCTTGTACGGACAAGGCATGGCGTGTCTTCACTCTTGCTGCCAACCGCGCGGGAGCAGGTACCACTGTTCTGCTGGCCACGTGGTGGGCCCGGAGCTCTCCTCTGAGGAGAGGGAGGTCCGGCCCCGCTGGACACGTGGAGCCTTCGAAGCTCTCCCTACGGAGGGGGGAGGTCCGGCTCTGCTGACCATGTGGCGGGCCCGGAGCCCTCCTTTGAGGAGAGGGAGGTTCGGCCCCGCTGGACACGTGGAGCCTTCGGAGCTCTCCCCGTGGACCGGGGAGGTCCGGCTCTACTGACCATGTGGCGGGCCCGGAGCCCTCCTCTGAGGAGAGGGAGGTCCGGCCCCGCTGGACACGTGGAGCCTTCGGAGCTCTCCCCGCAGAGGGGGGAGGTCCGGCTCTGTTGGCCACGTGGCGGGCCCGGGGCTCTCCTCTGAGGAGAGGGAGGTTCGACCCCGCTGGACATGTGGCGCCCTCGCAGCTCTCCCCGCGGAGAGGGGCGAGGTCCTTAGGCAGTTTCCCCTGTGCGCGGGGGTACCCCATATTTAGGGTACCGACAGTGGCCTCCGGGCCCATCTCGGGGGAGATAACAAGCCCGAGGTGGGGCCCCCGTCTCTTCCACTCTGCGCACCTTCTCGAAGACCCGCATTGACCGTTGCCGGAGCATGAACAGTCGCGGGACTGTGCAAGCGTGTGCCCCACTTGATGGCTGCTTTTACTGCGGCGGTTTCCAAGGCTGCCACTTCTGCATGTTGCAGCGCCTTTTCGGGAACCACCGAAGCGTCCTGCCGGCTCGTCTTCTTGAGAGACTGACTTCTTGGCCCACCGCTTCTGCTGGATGGCTTGGGTCCACTTGTCATCGACGCTAGGTCTTGGAGCTAAAGCGGTTGTCCCAAGCAGCGTATTCGAAGAGTTTCGAATCGCTTTGAATCGCGCCTGGGAAGTTTAAAAGGGGATCTCGCCTGCATCACGGCTTCCCTTCGCACATCCCTACGCTTGAATCTTCCTTGTTCCTTCGAGCTCTTGCGCCCTTGTCTTCCTTGTTCTTGAGCTTCCACCGGCCATGGCTTCCAACTTGCCTCCGCCGCGCCCTACCCGACCGGTCGAGCTCGGGACAGTGCGCAAGCTGCTGGGCTTGCACGCAGAGGAGCAGAAGCACTGGCTCTGGCGGGGATCTCCCCCCTTCTCCTGGGGAAGGGGGAGATAGTCTTCGTCACCGCCTACGCCATGGCGGGGTTTGTCCCGCCGATTTCTTCCTCTTTGTGACGCTGCTGGAGACGTACAGTCTTCAGCTCCATCATCTCTCCCCCAACTCCTTCGCGATGGATGCCGTCTTCGTGCACTTCTGCGAGATGTTCGTGGGGGTGTGCGCTTCAGTGACGCTCTTCCGCTACTTCTTCGTGTTGCGGACGACCTGGCGCAGCTCGAAGAATCAGCTAGGGGCGTACTACTTCCAGCATCGCTGCAAGGATCCGAAGGCCTCTCGGTACCTTCTACCTTTCGTCGCGGCGAGGTGGGAAAGCTGGAGGGAGAACTCGGTGATCGTGCAGACCGACGACATGATCGCCTGCAGCTGCCAACTGCCGGCCCGACCACTGAGCGTCGCTTCTGGGAGGAGATCCCGAAGCTGGAGCCGGAGTACGTGCCGGTCTTGGAGCAGATCCGGTTTTCTGGCCAACGAGGGGTTGACGTCCCTGATGGTGCTGATAGACTTCCTGTCATGCCGTATTGCACCCGTGGAACAGCGCAACCGCCCGGCGTGGTACTAAACCGGCGAGCATGACTGCACCAGGCTGGAGACGAATCTCGGCTCCGACCCATCTGAGGAGGTGTTGTACGAGATGGTGGCCAGGGTGAGCGGTGACTTCATCACCGGCGGCGACCTCACTTTCCCGGCCTCTTGCACTCCCCTCTTCTTGGAGCCGCAGTGGAGGGCGGAGTTGCTGCGGAAGATGCCGAACCTGGACGACATCGGGATCGTCGTGCATCAGGTTGGGAATGCCTTCTGAGGGATCTCGATCCCCGGGGTCGAGCGCTCCGGGGCGGAGCGCGAGGCGTCAGCTGCTGCCCAACCCGCATCGAGGGTCGGCGGAGCTCGGACCGTCGACAAGGGGAAGGGAAAGGAGCCGGCCTCCGGGCAGCCAGAGAAGAAACGTGCCCGGTCCCCTCTGAGAGCGCCGTTTGCGCCGAGTCAGGGGACCGGGGTACCCTTGCGCCCATCTTCCAGAGGCGCTGGTTCGTCGGGCGGCGACCCAAAGAGACCTCGGGTCTCCAGTTCGGTGGGGCTCCTCTCGGACAGTGGCGGTCCGAGGAGCTCCGGGCGTCCCGCCTTCCTTCTTCAGGCGGAGGAGCTTTAAGGAGGGACGCCGGTGGGGCGATGCCCAGGGGTGAGCCGAGGGCTCAGGCGCCCCAGCCAGCGAGCGTCTCGGCTGCAGGCTCGGCAGGCAGCGGCGCCGGAAGGAGCAGCGCTGGGACTCATCCAGGGGCGCAGGTGCCCCGGGCCTCACGAGTCGGATCGGTGAGTAGGGCTAGGGGCGCCACCGACGGGGGCCCTACTACTCTTCCTCCTACTCCGCTAGTCCGGGTACCTACGGAGTAGGCGCAGGCGCCGGCGGCAGGCTTCGGTGGTTCTGTCCCGGCTCGGAAGCCAAGGCTCCATGCCCGTTGGAGCGCTCACGTCCCTCGGTAAGTGTTGTTCTTTCCGATTTTAGAACTAGCGTTCTTTTCTCCTTTCTTAGCCTGAGAGCTTCTTATGTCGGCAGGGACTCATCGGCTGTCGGGGGTGAGTCTGTTCCCCGGCCATCTCCAGCTAGCAGAGGTTCTGCGCCGCAGCGTCCGGGAGTTGCGGCGGCTCCGACGGCCCCCAAGTCGGCGAAGGCTTCTTCTGTGCTGACGGGACCATCCCCCGCGGTGGCGGCGGCAGCACCTGCTCGTCCCCCTTCGCCAACTCGGAAGCCGGCGACTGTCGATGGCTCGGTGAAGCCGGCTGGCGGCGCCCTACCCTCCGGTGCTGAGGCTGGAGGGGCAGCTGCCGGTGCAGCTGCTGGCCCTCCGGCTTCCCCAGATCAGCGCCTCATCTTGGTTGCCGAGGCACCGGCATCTCCACCGGTCGAGGACGTGATGGAGGAGGTCGGGGCGCGGCTTCGGCCTCCGCTGCCCCTAGCGGATGCCTTGGGGCTTGCCCAGGCTGGCATTCGGCAGGTCCAAGCCGCCCTAGAGCGAGAGCGGGAGGTGCTAGCTGGAGAGAGGGACCGCTTCCTCAGCTGGGGGCATATCCTGAAGCAGCGGACTCAGGAGGCTAGGGCAGAGCTGGACTCGAGGTAGTCGAGGCTTGATGCCATGGAGGCGCTGCTCAACGCTCAGAAGAGGGTCGTCGACCACCTGGGCTCCGAGACCCGGCGGCTCCGCTAGGAGACCCGTGATGCTCACGCCAGGGAGGCGCGCTCCACTGCCGTGGAGGAGCTGCGGTTGCAGGTGGCGCGTCGTGAGTGTGCCGCGGATCAGGAGCACGATGTGACGGCCGAGGAGAAGAAGTTCGCCGCACGGCTGAAGGCCAGCGAGGGCAAGCTGAAGGCCCGGGCCGAGGAGCTGGGGCTTCGGGAGACAGCCCTTGCCGTGAGGGAGGAGCAGGCCTCCCGGGAGCGCTAGGCGGCTGATCTCCGGGCGTCAGAGCTGGAGCGACTCACCCAAGATCTCCAGCTTCGGGAGAGCTCGCTGGCATCCAAGGAGAAGAGATTCTCTAAGGAGGGGCTCGACGCTCTGCTGGCAGCCCGCCAAGAGGTAGAGAAGCTCCAGGCTTCGCGGTCCATCGAGGCCCGAGCGGTCTGGAGCTTTGTCGACCAGGCGGGGTCCGCCATGGTTCCCCTTGGCTTCAGCCCAGTGAGGACGAAGGCTCCGGCGCAGGAATTAGCTGAGGAAATTTTGGCGCTTGAGTCCATCGGCGCCAAGCTGGGCAGGCTCAAAGTTGTGATCGCCGACGCGCTCGAGGCGGAGGGACGGGGCCTGGCGAAGGAGGTCGCTACACACGTGCTGGCGTGCTTCCGGAGTCAAGACCCTTCCTTCTCTCTGGAGCCGGTAAGACTGGGCCCCGTCGCCGAGCGGGAGGAATCTGCCAGGGCCAAAGTCGGGGACATGGCCGCCCTCGTGGCCTCTAGGTTCCAGCGGGAGTCCGGGGACTCTTAGGCAGTCGCCCCTGCGGCCAGAAGGCCCTGTATCTCTTCTTTTTTGCTTTTGTTGAGTCTATAGTCCAGCTCATGGAGCTTTGAATGAATGGATAGACTCCTTATTTTTGTTTATGTTCCTTATCTTCTCCTAGGCTTGACCTGCCCGAGTCCTTAGCTCCGCAAGGAACTCAGAGGCCTTCACCAATCTTGAAGTCTTGCACAGACGCCTTCCTCGGGTCCTTATTGTGTTAAGGGCCCAAGGGGTCTTCGGAGCTCACCCCGTGAGGACGGAGGGAGGTCCGGATCTGCTGACCACGTGGCGGGCCCGGAGCTCCTCTGAGGAGAGGGTGGTCCGGCCCCGCAAGACACGTGGAGCCTTCGGAGCTCGCCCCAGCGGAGGGGGCGGGGTCCGGCTCTGCTGGTCACGTGGCGGGCTCGGGGCTATCCTCTAAGGAGAGGGGAGCTCCGGTCCCGCTGGTACACGTGGGGCCTTCGGAGCGCGCCCCTACGGAGGGAGAAGGGTCCGGTTCCTCCAGTCTTGAGTTGGAGTTGTCGGGAGCTCCGGTCTCTCCCTGCGCGGTCCTCGTAGTGGCCCCCTGGTAGGCTTGGCCAATGGTTTGGGCACTCCTACCATACTCCTGCGGGGGAGCTAAAGGCGGGTGGTCCTCCACACAAACAGAGGAACCGTAATTCTCCATGGGGGCTCTCCCTTCCCTTTCTCATATTCTTATTTGGCTTACGGTCCTAATCCGGTATACGGTGCCTGGGTACTTCAGTGCACCCGGCGCCGGGGGTCCGCCTCCCTCTGAGGTCAGGGTACGACCGTCCGACCCCCAGGACTAGACCATAACGCTGGGGGGGCAGGGTGCACAGGCTTCCGGTACGGAACCAGGCAGAGCAAACTGTGCTCCCCTGGACCTCCGAAGAGCAGGGTGCGCATGCTTTGGGTCGAAACCAGGCAAAGCAGGCTACGCACCCCGGGCTCCCCTTGCACAACGCAGGTTTTTCCTGGGGGTGACCAACTGACGTCACAGCACCTGACTGCGGGAGGCCCGAAAGGCCCCCTGGCCATCGGCAGGTACCTCAAGTGCAACCGCCTTCGGTAGGATAGCAAATGCCGACTATGGATGAGAGTGGGAAGGGAGAGCGAAATGTACGATGAGCATACACCGGTCATAAAAATTAATGCGTAATTTAAATGAGCACAGGGGTAAGAGCGTGGTAGGATAGGTTTCTTTCCATATAAATATCCATAGGGGGAAGGCGGGCTAAACATGGAGACAACGATCCGCCCCATTAAGAAGGGAAGCAAGACTCTACGCGCTTAGGGGTCGGAACCAGGCCAAGCTGAAACGTAGTCCTGGACCGTCCCCTGGGACTTAGCTGCTCCGAGCGCTGTTCCCAAACTCTATGAGATTTATTATAGAAAGAAAAAGAATTGTCCTACTACTGCTCTAGGTATATAACTTACGGAGGTGTTCTATGTTCCAAGGGTTTGGAAGCGGATCCCCATCCTCGATGGAAAGGCGTACGCACCCGGGGCGGCAAACTTTCGTGACTCAGAAGGGGCCTTCCCAGCTGGGGGAGAGTTTGTTGGCCCCTTCGCGAGAAAGTATGCGCCACGGTACCAGGTCTCCTTCTTGCAGCTCCCAGACACGCACGGATCTTTGGTGGTAGCGGCGGAGCGTCTGCCGGTACCGTGCGTTGCGGAGCGCCGCGTGTAATCGAGCCTCGTCGACGAGGTCGATGTCTTCACACAGGAGGTTGTGCTGCGTGGCTTCGTCGTAAGCTCGGACACGGAGAGACCCCATGGTGATCTCTAGGGGAAGCACAACTTCAGCCCCGTACACCATGAAGAAGGGTGTCTTTTCGGTGGCCCGGCTTTGGGATGTCCGGTTAGCCCATAGTGTGCTTGGAAGCTCGTCCACCCACTTGGCACCATGTTTCTTCAAGCCGGCATAGGTGCGAGTCTTGAGGCCCCGAAGGATCTCGGCGTTGGCCCTCTCGACTTGCCCATTGCTCTTTGGGTGAGCAACGGAGGCATAGCACACCTGGATGCCGAGGTCTTCACAGTAGTCTTGGAATGCTGTGCTGGTGAACTGGGTCCCGTTGTTGGTGATGATTCTGTTCGGGACCCCGAACCGGCAGACGATTGACTTGATGAACTTGACTGCGGATTGCTTGTTGATGGTGACGACGGGTGTAGATTACGGCCACTTAGTGAACTTGTCAATGGCGACGTAGAGGTACCAAAATCCCCCGACGGCTTTGGGGAATGGTCTCAGGATGTCCAACCCCCATACGGCGAACGACCACGAGGGCGGGATCATCTGAACCACCTGGGCCGATGTGTGGATCTGCTTGGCGTGGAACTGGCACGCCTTGCAGCTCTCGACCAGCTTGACGGCATCCCGGAGTGCTGTCGACCAGTAGAAGCCATGCTGGAAGGCTTTACCGACGAGCGTGCGTGAGGAAGAGTGACTCCCACATTCGCCTCCATGGATCTCAGTGAGCAAGTCGCAGCCTTCCCCCTGGGTTATGCACCGCAATAGGATGTGGTTGGCACCACTCGCGTAGAGATCCCCTTCTACCAGCGCGTATCTTTTAGCCATGCGCATGATCCGTTTAGCGGATACACGTTCATCAGGGAGGATGTTGTCTTTGAAGTAGTCCCGGATCTCCGTGATCCATGCATCGGGTCTGACTTGAGCTTCTGGATCTTGAGCGCTGGGTTGCACGGAGTCCCCAGTGACGCTTATGATCCTTGGCGGCGTCCATGGCTGCAGGGCCGCCGGGACCGCCAGCTTCGAGGTGCTGGTCCAGCCCCCTTCGCCCGGCTCGGCAGGCCGGTCTGTGGGCCACAGCAACGTCCTCTTGAAGACTCTTTCGGGCACAGGGGCTCCGGTGGAGGCCTTCGTTGAGAGGTCGTCAGTCGCGGCATTGCCAGCACGCGGTACATGGCGCAGGTCCAAGACGAGGAAGTCTTTCTCCAGCATCTGCATGTGGAGCAGATAAGCAGCTAGTTGTGGGTCATTGCAGGAGCATTCACCCTTGACTTGCTTGATGACTAGCTAGGAGTCGCCCTATGCCAACAACTGGCGAGCGCCCAGAGACAGGGTTGTCTTTAGGCCAAAGATGAGTGCTTCATACTCAGCCATGTTGTTGGTTGCCTTGAAATTGAGACGCACCATGTACTCAAACCACTCCCCCGATGGCATGAGAAGCAGTACGTCGGCACCGGCCCCCTGCTTTTGCGAGGAACCGTCGAAGAAGAGCGTCCAGTGAGGCCCGGTGAAGACCGGGGCTCGGGGCTTTGGTTCACCGTCTTCGTGGCCCCCCTGGGTTGGTCATTGTTGGCGTCAACTCGGCCACGAAGTCAGCCAGTGCTTGGCTCTTGACTGCATGGCGAGGAAGGAAGTCCAGCTCAAACTCCGCTAGTTCCGCTGCCCATTTAGCGACATTGCCGGTCGTGTTGGGGCTGTGAAGAATGGCCTTCAGCGGGTAGGAGGTGACCACCAAGATCCGGTGGGCTTGAAAGTAGTGGCGAAGCTTCCTGGATGCCACGAGTACTGCATACAGCAGCTTGTGGACCTCTAGGTACCTTCTCTTGGCGTCGTGGAGGACTTCGCTGATGTAGTAGACAAGCATCTGGATGGCCCGGACCCTCCCCCCTAGGCGTGGGATGTCCTCGTCCATTGGCTCAGGCCGACAAGAGGTAGACGGGTCCGGGGGAGCCTCCGGGAGCTGGGACCCGGGGGCTTCTAGGTTGTCTTGGACCTCCGGGAGGTCCCGTTGGTTTTCCGGGTGGTCATCCTGGAGCCTCGGGAGGACGTCTTGCTCTCCTGGGAGATCCCTTTAGACCTCCGGGGGGTATCTCAGAGCTCCGGGAGGTCCTGTTGGACCTCCGAGAGGTTGTCTTGGAGCTCCGGGAGGTCCCGTTGGACCTCCGGGAGGTCGTCTTGAGCCTCCGGGATCTCCTAGTGCTTGTCTTCTACTGCCGGAGCAAGCTGCGGTGACGAGGGGTCTGGCCGCTCTGCGACGAGGACCATGCTCACCACCTCAGTTGTTGCCGCGATGTAGAGCAGCAAGTGCTCTTCAGGCTCGGGGGCTACCATGATGGGTAGGGTTGTCAGGAGCTGCTTTAACTCCTGGAAAGCTTCTTCTGCTTCGTCGGTCCAAGCAAATGGACCGGATTTGTGCAGGAGCTTAAAGAAGGGGAGCGCCCGCTCTACTAGCCTCGGTATAAACCGACTCAGTGCGGCTAGGGATCTGGTGAGTTTTTGGACATCCTTAATGCGGGCGGGGGGCCGCATCAGGTCGATGGCCTTGATTTTATCTGGGTTGGCCTCAATCCCTCGGTGCGAGACCAGGAATCCTAGAAGCTTCCCAGAGGATACGCCGAATACACATTTGTCGGGGTTCAGCTTAGTGCGCGTGGAGCGCAGTTTGTCAAAGACTAGGGCTAGGTTATCTAACAAGGATGAGCTCTGCCTGACTTTGACAACAATGTCATCGACATACACCTCGACTAAGTCTCTTATTAGCTCTCAAAAGGTTTTGTGCATAGCACGTACAAACGTGGGAAGAGCATTCTTTAGACCATAAGGCATAGAGACGTAACAATACAGGCCATCTACTGCGATGAAAGAAGTGTGTTCTTCATCTTCTCTAGACATAGGGATCTGATAAAAGCCCGAGTAGGCGTCTAGGAAGCATAGCATATCACAGCCTGATGTAGAGTCTACTATTTGATCTATTCTAGGGAGGGGGAATGGATCTTTGGGACATGCCTTATTGAGACTGGTGTAGTCGATGCACATCCGGAGCTTCTCGCCGGCCTTCGGGACGATGACGGGGTTCGCTAACCACCGGGGGTGGTGGACTTCCCGTATGAAGCCAGCGTCCAGCAGCTTCTTGATTTCTTCTCGGATGAAGTTCTGCCGCTCGATGGACTGCTTGCGGGGCCTCTGTTGGACTGGCCGAGCGTCAGAGAAGATCTTCAGATGGTGGTCGATCACCTCCCTAGGGATCCTCGGCATCTGCGATGGTTGCCATGCAAACACGTCGACGTTGTGCCGGAGGAAGGTGATGAGTGTGCCTTCCTATTTGCTGTCTAGGCCCCCGGCTACCCAGGTGGTCTGGGCCGCATCGGCGCTGACTTGGTCGACCTTCAGGGGGACGTCGCCCACGTCGAGGGGTTGCACGCGGGGTGCTGAGGTCGAGGCACGGTGGCGTGCACTTGGGTAGAGCTGGCCCGGTTCTGCACCGCCAGGGCCTGGTGGTTGGGCTGTTGCAAGTGCTTGCAGCTTCTCCAAGGCTGACAATGCAGCAGCGCGGTCTCCACGAATCTTGAGGACGCCTGTTGGTGTAGGCATCTTCAAGACGAGGTAGCCGTAGTGGGCTACCGCCATAAATCGGTACAGGGCTGGCCTGCCGATTATGGCATTGAAGGGAAGGTCGATCTCCGCCACATCGAACAGAATGTACTCTGTTCGATAGCTGTCCGGTGCCCCAAAGGTCACCGGAAGGCTGATGTTGCCGTAGGGGACGACTTGTCCTGGCCCGACCCCTGAGAATGGGCTCGATGGGGTGAGCTTGGCCATCGGGATCTGCAGCTTCTGGAAAGCTGCGTGGCTGATGAGGTTCAGCCCAGCCCCGCCATCTACCAGAACGTGGTACATCCTCACGTTGGCGATGGTGGGTGCTACCAAGAGCGGTAGCTGGTCGGCCCCAGCCATGTTCTTGGGGCAGTAGGTGGCGTCGAAGCTGATGGGGGTTCCCATCCACTTGAGGTGCGGCGCGACACTTGGGAGAGGCGCCACCGACGCTACTGCTCGGCGCAGAGTCTTGACTGCGCTTCGGGACGAGGGGTCAGAGGACCCGTCGTAGATGACGTAGAGCGTCTTCCGGCGCTCGTCGTCGCTGGAGCTGGAGTTCTCATGGTTGTGTACCGCCTTCACGGCGCGCTGAGGCTCCTGGAACTCCGCCTGGTGGTCGACGTTGTCTTGGGCGTTGACCTTCTGCTTGTCCTCCCTTTGACGGATGGGAGGGGCGTCAGCACGCGGTTGCTTCCCCCTGCAGAAGCGCTCCGCGAGGTTCTGAATCTCCCGGCACTCAGCACCAGTATGGCTGCTGGTGTTGTGCACGGGGCACGGCTCGCCTTGGTCACAATCTGGAGCTAGTGACTGTCGCTGCCTCTTGTCGGGGCGTGGCCCCCGAGCTCCACTGGGTGCTGCTGCTGCAGCAACAGGAGCTGTGGTCGGTGGCTTCATCTTGCCACCGCTCTGGTTCTTGATCTTCTTGCTGCTTCCATGGGAAGCAGCGCTAGATCTGGGCTGTCCTCCTGATTCGGAGACTGGCTGTGAGTGCCAGTTCCGCCCTTCAGCTGCCCTGGCGCACTTGTCCGCCAGGCTGAAGAGCTCTGAGACGTCGCGAACTTCTCTGGTCGCGAGCTTCTCGAGCATCTTCTTGTCTCGTACACCCTGCCGGAACGCCACCACCACAGAAGCATTTTTGATATGCGGGATGGTGTTCCGTACTTGGGAGAACCGCTGGATGAAGGAGCGCAGCGTCTCTCCAGGCTGTTGTTGGATGGCGTGGAGGTCGAGCTCCGTGTCGGGCCGGGTGTAGGAGCTACCGAAGTTCGTAGT
The DNA here is from genome assembly GCA_030760725.1 of Neostapfia colusana. Taxonomy (NCBI): domain Eukaryota; kingdom Viridiplantae; phylum Streptophyta; class Magnoliopsida; order Poales; family Poaceae; genus Neostapfia; species Neostapfia colusana. Next base: position 47,600,479 of record JASWHV010000020.1, read on the forward strand.
GAACTGCCGGCAGAGCCCTCCCCAGGAGATTATGGAACCCTGGGGGAGATTCATGAGCCAAGACCGAGCTGGGCCGGTCAAGGCGACGGAGAAGTAGTTGGCCATGACAGCCTCGTCCCCTCCTGCAGCAAGGATGGTGGTGGAGTAGATCTGTGGGAACTCCGCCGGGTTGACGCTGCCATCGTACTTCTCGGGCAGGTGCGGCCGGAACTTGCGCGGCCACTTCACGAAGCGGAGGTGTGGCACCAGGGCCGCACATCCTGCTCCTGTTGCTGCAGGTGTTGGTGTCGCGAATGCTTGGTTCGCTGTCGGCACTGTGTACCCCGATATGGGCAAGGCTGCGCCATAGACCGGGGGCACCATTTGCAGGGCATATGGCTGGGGCATATGCTGCGTGGCGTATGCCTGGGGCAGAGATCGCGTAGCGAACGTCTGCGGCTCAGGCTGGGTCGAGGCGGTTGACATGCTGTCGCCGGCCTCTTGGTTGCGACGCCTTTCTCGCCGTCGCTCGATGACCACTCGGGCATCTTTGCCCAGGTGGCGTCGTTCTAGCTCCGACCTCAGGTCCGCCGATGGGAGCCTGGTGGAGCGGGAGTCCACCATCTGCCCGTCAACCGTTGGTGTGCGCGTCAGCGACACAGCCGGTTGACTGGGACGTCGTCCCCGCCAAAGTTGAGGGTTGGCGGCGGCGACGACGAGACGGTCTACGTCGCGAATCCACTGCTGGGTCGCTGACTGAGGCGCGTCCCCAGCAGGTGGATTGCGCAGTAGTGCTCGTGCTGCAGCTAGTGCACTATCATGGGAGACACTCAGCGCTGCAGTAGATCTTGGGCTTGCTGGGGTCTGCGCTGCCGGAGTCGGCTGCTGGCTTCCAGCTTGCCCCGACACACTCCGTCCTGAGTGTGTCGAGACGTAGTCCCCGCTGGTCACCGTTCGTCGGGAACGTGGGCGAGGGGAGCTTGCCGCTGAAGGAAGCTTCGTCATCTTCGTCGGTGTAGCTCGTCGCACAAGGGAAAAGCCCCCCTACCTGGCGCGCCAAATGTCGAAGAGTGCCATCGACACTTCCCCAGGGCCTTCTCTGGGCATCCCGCAGAGGTTCTTTTTCGGAGGGGCTAGTCACTCACGGAGAGCTCACGCGTTAGGGACGATGGAAGGAGAAGCTTGACACAGGGATTTTTACGTGGTTCAGGCCGCCGGAGCCTAAAACCCTACGTCCACGGTGAGCTGAGATGCTCGTTGTATTGCTTGGCGCTCAGAACCGGAGTTCTAAGCTTGGGGATGAGTTGTGTGCTAGAATGCTAGAGAGTAAGTGTGCAAGGAGCCGAACCCTTGCTAACGTCGCTTACCCGAGCCTTTTATAGTCCAAGGCTCGAGCGGCTTACAAGGTGGTCCCGGGACACGACAGGTGGTCCCGGGGAGATTGCCTGCCATATAACGTATCCTGCAGTTACGCCGGTAGTTGTCTCTGGCGAGGGCTTCTAAGTCTTCATTCTTCCGCCCTGCCCATTCCGGAAGCTAGTCGTAGTGGCTCATGATGGCAGGGGCGGCAGGGGATGTCTTGTCGCTGTGTTTATTGGCGTACATCCTCTCAAGCGGCGCGCCACTCTTCACTGCAACGTGAACGGGCGCAACGGCACCTGACAGAGGCGTGCTCCGCGTCTCCGTGTCTTGGGAAGGCGCGGGTCCTGAATACCTTGTACGGACAAGGCATGGCGTGTCTTCACTCTTGCTGCCAACCGCGCGGGGGCAGGTAGTGCTGTTCTGCTGGCCACGTGGTGGGCCCGGAGCTCTCCTCTGAGGAGAGGGAGGTCCGGCCCCGCTGGACACGTGGTTCCTTCAGAGCTCTCCCCGCGGAGGGGGGAGGTCCGGCTCTGCTGACCATGTGGCGGGCCCGGGGCCCTCCTATGAGGAGAGGGAGGTTCGGCCCCGCTGGACACGTGGAGCCTTCGGAGCTCTCCCCGCGGAGGGGGGAGGTCCGGCTCTGCTGACCACGTGGCGGGCCCAGAGCCCTCCTCCAAGGAGAGGGAGGTCCGGCCCCACTGGACACGTGGAGCCTTCGGAGCTCTCCCCGCGGAGCGGGGAGGTCCGACTCTGTTGGCCACGTGGCGGGCCCAGAGCTCTCCTCTGAGGAGAGGGAGGTCCAGCCCCGCTGGACACGTGGCGCCCTCAGAGCTCTCCCCACGGAGAGGGGCGAGGTCCTTAGGCAGTTTCCCCTGTGCGCGGGGCACCCCATATTGAGGGTACCGACACTCTCAAACTCTCAAGTCCCATGATCTCATCTCTCAAACTCTCATGTCTCAATACCCATCATCAAACTCATAGGGAATTGTAGGATTATTTTCTTCTCCACCATCATCTCCATCCGAATCTTCATCACTATCAGTCACGTCTATGTCATCATGTGGATCTTCCTCCAAGTCTGAATCATTAGCATCTTCTTCACCTTCCTCAACTTCTTGTGCCCTCATTCTTGCACACCTTTGGTAGGTGTTCAACCTGCTAGCTTGTCTTGGAAGGTTACGACCTTGAAGCGAGCTTGATGCTCCAACGGCTTCATCAACATGATCCCATGTGAGGTCAAGTAGATCAGCATTATCCCTACCGGTGTGAACAACCGATGAGTCTATCCATTCATTGTCCCAATCAAAATCTTCAATGACCAATGTGTCATAACTTGGGCCAGTGTTCTCCCTCCTCTTTTGAAACCTACTTTGCATCTTCCGGTTGTATGAAACAAAAACTAAGTGATTCAACCTCTTGTGTAGCAGCCGGTTCCTTTTTTTTGTGTGCATCTATAAATTAAGCAATGAGAAGCTAAATGAGTATATGGATTATGCAACTCTAATATATGGATTGTGGATTCCAATACTTACAAATTCAAAGGTACTCCAATTCCGCTCACAACCAGATGATGAAGCACAAAGGCTAACTAGACGTTTTGCAAAGCTTTGCAATTCAAATACTCGACCACCATATGACCGCCACCAATCAACTATAATGGAAATGTAACCACATATTAGTTACAAACTAGGAATAGAATTAATATGGAGAAGAGAAACTAGCAAGCAAAGGACCGATACTTACGAGGGCTTTTTAGTTGAACTTGTTGTTGTGCCATGACGATTGAGAAGATACGCCCTCGTTGGTCTTGATATTGCATTGCATAGTTATCAATCTTGGCCCGAACTTCTTCATCGGGTTCCATTCTTGCAAGCACATCATTGAAGCAACTCCTTAGCTCACCCACATATCTATCATCTCCCTTCCTTTGTATTGCAAATAATTTTCCTGGGTTCAAAAAAAGTGCAGCTCCATACAATGGATGGTCCATTTGTGAGACCCATCTACGCTCAATAATGTCCAAGACTCTTTTCAGCAAGGCTTGCTTGTTTTGGGTAGGAAAGCTAGCACTTATCTTCTCTTTTGCAACATTCATTAGAGCTGCAACCTCAGGCCTGGCTGGTCTTTCATCAGCATCAACCGCCCTAAGCACAATAAGAAGAGGTGTCGAAGCTCTAAGAATTCTTCAACTGAGGACCAAAACACCTTAGCAAGAATAATGTCACAAACATTCTTTCCAGCCTCAGTCTTTGCTAATTTGTTTTGGTTCCATGCTTCACTCACAAATAGACCCCTCAAGGCATCACGATGCTTGTGTAGGCTCTTTAAAGTAAGGAAACAAGTGGCAAACCGAGTGGCTGCAGGTCTTACCAAGTCCATCCCACCTGTCTTCTCCATCATTGCTGCAAGAATCCTCCCATGCCTATATATAAAAGTGGTGACCCATTTGGCTTGTGCAATTGGCTTCTTAAAATCTTTCAACTTTCCAATATCTTCCAACATGAGGTCCAAACAATGAGCTGCACAAGGAGTCCAAAACAATGTGGGAATCCGCTGCATTAGAATTCTACCCGCCGCCTTGTAGTTAGCACCATTATCTGTGACTACTTGAACCACTTTATCTTTACCAATGTGGGAAATCCTCTTCTCTAGCAAATCAGCTAGCATAGCTGCATCATGTGCCTCATTTGATGCATCAACAGACTCTAGGAAGTATGTTCTAGCTGGGCTATTGACAAGAAAATTAATTAAGTGATGCCCCCTTCTATCGGTCCATCCGTCGGACATAAGTGTGCAGCCATAAGTCTTCCATGCTAACTCATGATCAGCCCTCAAGTTGCTTGTATCATTTACACACTCATGAAGTAAAGGCTCCTTGATCTCATGCATACTAGGAGGCACATACCCTGAACCATATTGTGTTGTGGCCTCACAAGCAATATGAAACTGTCTGGAGTTTATAGCATTAAAGGGTACACCACACTCATAGAACCATAAAGTCGATTGCTTGTTCACATAATTCCTGTCATACTTAGACTTTGTGCTAGCCTCAATGGTGGTTTGGTGTGGTCCTGAAGAGCGCCTATCATCCACAACTTGTTCAGGTGTTCTTCGGAGCATGCTTGCAACTTCCCCAGATTGTGATTGTGATGTTGCATCTTGTGTCTTATTTAAGGTCTTCATCACAAACATGACTCTCCTCCTTTTAGCAGTTGTCCCTGAACTTGGCTGAACAACAGACTGAGAATTGTCCCCAACCTGCCCCTGCTCCTGTTGCTGCCCAACATCATCATCTAGGAAAATTGGTCTAGTTCTTTTATTTTTTTCCAGGTAAGCTATCATCTCTTTCCTAATCTCAGTGGTAGTCTTGGAGCACATATGAGTATCAGCATATCCACCTGCAAGATGCTCTTTCAACCTTTTGATTTCTCCTGTTGTCACGGTCTTGCAAAGGTTGCATGTCACCTTGTCTCTGTTCCCAATTTCCGTCCAATAACCGTACTTCCATCCTGGATCATTGGACTTTGCTCTTCGTTTAGGATCAGCCATTGGATCATAAGCATCTGCATTCATAGGAGCATCGGCAGAACCAACACTCTCAATTGGATTCATTGTCAATTCTCAATTGTCAATCCTACATGAGCAGCAAGCAAATTCATACATGAGACAGCTCAATCTATTCAGTATTTCAGTCATCTCATTCACACAAGAGAGAGTCTTTAGGGCTTAGGCTTTACCAGTCAAACCCGCAACAGACCCGAGATTGAAACAGAGACCCGAGACCAAGAGCCCCGTGCGGAAGAGACAAGAGAGGGAGAACTAGCCGCCGCCGACGAGCAGAGCCGCCGCCGCCGCTGAGCAGGTCCGAGCCGCCGCCGCCTTCCTCTGAGCCGGTGGAGCGCCGCCGAGCAGGGCCGAGACGCCGCTGCCTTCTTCTGAGCCGGGGAAGCGCTGCGCACGCAGGGGGCCGAGCCGCTGAGTGCCTCCGAGGTCTGAGCCGCCGCCGCCTCCAACCCTAACATCCTGTCTCTGCTTCTCTCTTCTACGCACCGGCTGGGCGAACAGAATAAGGCCCGACCGCCCGATTCGATCTTGAGCTGAGGCGTCGCCTTGAGCTCGCCTCGGCAGACGCCTCAAGGACGCCCTGGACGCCTTACGCTCGGGATTAAGGCGACAAGGACGCCTTACCGCTGCCGCTCGCCTTACCGCTTAAGCGACGCCTTAACAACCATGGTGGAGCCCAATAGTGTTCCCCATAATTCCTACAATGTCTTATGTACTTTCCCCTATACATAAGTATGAAGAACAAGAACAGGGATTTCAAGGGCTCAACTTGAGCTGATAATTTACATGTAAGTTCTTGATCACATGAAAGTAATTTGGTCCAAAATTCAGTCCTTTTACTTGAGTAGTTCTCCCAGAACAATTCTTTAAGCATTTCTATTCAAAGGAATTAATTCTGGGTAACTGTGCATTTTCATGCCCAACTTAATGAACTACAATTTCAAGTATGTCTCAGAGAGCTTACCTAAATTTTCCTATGATTTTTGGAGCTATGGATTGTCCAGAATAGATTTTATAAGTGGGAAACATTTTCTGAAAATGTTTCTGGACTCTTATGAACACAGCAGATTGTATTTAGCAAATTCCTACTCAAATAATCTTCAAATGAGCTCCAAATATGCTAGAAGGTCAACAATATTCTAAAGAATATTCTATACAAGTTTGAGGATTTTTGGATAAACCAAACTCCCTCAATAATTCTTTTTCAGAAAACCTTCAAAGAATTTTCCAGAATTATATATTAAATTTCATACAAATCTGAGTTCATATTCGGATAGACCTCTGAAAAATGAATCCAACCCAATTGGAATCACTCAATTTGGAGGTTTCTACAAAGATATATGATTTTCCAAAGTTGTGGCAAACTCTGGAATTATTTTCCCTACTAAAATTTAACTGGGCCCGCTATTTAAATCCCAGCCAATAAGAAATGGGCCACACCGGGTTTACAGAGTTCTAGTGCGCCAGCACAGAAGATCTGGGCCACAGCCGATCACAAATTTTAACTTCACAGCCGCTGACAGTCGGGCGAGGCCCCTTCTTCCTCCTCTCGCTTCTGTTTCACGTGCGCGCCGCCTGCCCTCGCCGGAGCTAACTGCCAATCGCCGGATTGCCATCTCCGGCCATCACCGGAGCTGGAACTCGCCGCCAGGGGGTTTTAGACACCGGGGAACACGCTGGTGAAGTGTTTTGGGGCTGCCGGTGACCGGAAGATAGCCGGCGACGTGCAGCGGCCTCGATTGAACTTCGGCATCGTCGGCCGGGGTTCTTAGCCTGCCAAAAGCTTGACCAATTAGCTCTACAGCACCAGGGCACGACTAGGGAGCTCGACAAGGCATCAAAATGAATCTGGAATGCCTGCAAGTCGGTCATCACCGTGCGACCGATCGTGTCCGCCATGAACACCCTTGATAGAGCTCAAAATCCGTCATTCCATTTCCCCAACTTCAGTTTAAACTTGCATAGAAAATTTGAATTTGGATGGAATTTGAAAATGCTTCCATAATTCCTTTTTGGAGCCCACCCTAAAAATAGAAAGTTTGTCTTTAAACTTCTTCCACAATTTCTACTATATGGCTGCATGTTTATTCAAAGTTTTTGGCCACCATTTGTGTGAACTTTGAATTTAGAATATGGTTTTTAAACTTTCATGCAAAGAGGTATTTAAATCCTTATTGGTTTAACACCTTCAAATAAAGATGTGAGCCTCATTTTGGATGATCATCCATGTATCACTTTGCATGAAGAAAAGTTTTAGCAAGTCTCATTTTTCATGCCTTTGCCACACATATGAATTCACCTCGGTTTTATTCATACACATTTTTGGGACTTTTACATTCCTCCCCCTTAAAAGAATCTCGTCCTGAGATTACAAAAGAAGAACGAGATGGGAGAGGTAATTACAAACTGTACAAAGCTAAAAGTTCCGGATAGTTGGTGCAGAGGTAATCTTCACTTTCCCACGTCGCCTCTTCCATGGTATGATTACTCCACAGCACCTTGAAAAATCTGATCGTTCGGTTCCAGGTTACCCGGGTCTTTTCATCCAAAATCTGAACCGGTCGCTCGGTATAGGTAAGGTCCGGTTTCAACTCGTCGATTTCCTCGGTGCGGACAGCAGCGGTGAATTTGAGCCACTTCCGCAGCTGTGACACATGAAATACATCATGAACACCCGCAAGACTTTCCGGTAGTTCTAGCTGGTAGGCTACGGGTCTGCACTTCTCCGTGATAGCAAAAGGACCTATAAAGCAGGGAGCGAGTTTCACCTTTACACCGAACCGGTGAATTCCCTTCATCGGAGGTACACGAAGATAAACGTGCTCTCCGACGTCAAAGTGCAACGGCCTACGCCTTTGATCAACGTAGCTCTTCTGTCAGGATTGTGCAGCCTTCGAATTTTCTTGTATCAACCAAACTCAGTCTTCGCCTTCATTGACAAGATCAACCCCAAACAGAACTCTTTCGCCGGACTCGCACCAATTCAGCGGTGTGGGATACTTCCAGCCGTAGAGAGCTTCATACGGTGCCATTTTAATACTCGCTTGATACCCATTGTTGTATGAAAACTCCGCCAACGGTAGGTGATCATCCCAATTCCTACCGTGGCGGATGGCACACGCCCTCAATATATCTTCTAGTAGTTGGTTCACCCTCTCAGTTTGTCCATCAGTTTGAGGGTGATATGCGGAGCTTCTAATCAGCTTGGTGCCTAATGAGGCGTGCAGCTGCTCCCAAAACCGGGCAACAAACAGCCCACCTCGATCTGAAATGATAGTCTTCGTAACACCATGTGAGCATATAATTCTGGCAATATACAACTCCGCATATTGCCTTGCTCGATAATGAGTGTTCACCGGTATGAAATGAGCTGATTTCGTCAACCGGTCGACGATCACCCATATCGAGTCATGCTTCCGGGATGTGAGTGGTAATCCGACAATGAAATCCATACTCACATCTTTCCATTTCTATGCCGGTATTTTCAGAGGTTGTAGCGGTCCGGCTTTCTGCATGTGATCAGCCTTGACCCGTCTACACATATTACATTCGGATACGTACTTAGCAATTTCCCTCTTCATCCTCGTCCACTAAAATTTCTGTTTCAAATCTTGCATCTTGTTACTTCCAGGATGAATGGAAAACTTCGACAGGTGGCCTTCATATTACACGGTACCACTATACGGTCGTTGAACCATATTGTACCGTTCTCATCCTTCCGGAAACATTTTACTTCTCCGTTGTCTAGTCTTCTCCGTATGTGAGACATACCCCTGTCTCTTCTTTGAGCCTCAACAATCTCTTCATGGATCGCTGGAATATGCGCGATATTATAAATTGCGCCATACGGAATGACACAGAGACTGGGTTCTTCATCTTCCAACTCAGCAATCGCCAAGTTGTGAACGTGGGCTTTCTGACTAAGCGCGTCGGCAACCACGTTGGCTTTACCCGGATGATAGTGGATCTCAATTTCATAATCTTTTATGAGCTCCAACCATCTCCATTGTCTCATATTCAGCTCCTTCTGCGTGAAGGTATACTTCAGGCTTTTATGGTCGGTGTAGAGGTGAACAAGATTATCAAGCAGATAATGCCTCCACATCTTTAACGCCAACACCACAGCAGCAAGCTCGAGATCGTGAGTTGGATAATGCTGCTCGTGGTTTCGCAGTTGACGAGACACATAGGCGACTACACGCCCTTCTTGCATAAGAACGTAGCCGAGACCGATGTCGGATGCATCACAATATACATCGAATGGCTTTGTCATGTTTGGCTGAGCAAGAACTAGAGCTGTTGTGAGATGTTTCACCAAAGTTTTGAATGCGGTTTCACATGATGCATTCCACAGGTATTTCGTGCCCTCCTTCAGCAGTTCCTTCATTGGTTTAGCAATTTTTGAGAAGCTTTAGAATGAACCTCCGATAATACCCCGCTAAACCTAGGAAGCTTCGGACCTCGTGGACTGATTTGGGAGATTCCCACTTCACCACTTGTTCAATCTTGCTGAGGTCCACGACAATGCCTTCTGCTGAAATAATATGGCCTAGGAAAGGCACTTGATCTATCCATAATTCGCACTTGCTGAACTTGGCATATAACTTGTGCTCCCTCAACCGTTGTAGCACGATATGCAGATGTTCAATGTGCTCTTCTTCAGATTTGGAGTAAACCAGAATGTCGTCGATGAATACCACGACGAACTTGTCTAAATCCGGCATGAATACAGAATTCATCAAGTACATGAAGTGTGCCGGAGCGTTGGTTAACCCAAACGACATGATGATGTACTCATAGAGTCCATATCTCATCGAGAAAGCTGTCTTCAGTATGTCCTCCAATCGGATCTTGATTTTGTGATAGCACGACCGAAGATCCATCTTCGAAAATACCTTTGCATCCACAAGTTGATCGAACAAGATGTTGATGCGGGGCAAAGGATACTTGTTCTTTATCGTGACAGCATTTAGAGGACGATAATCAACACATAGCCGTAGTGTTTCGTCCTTCTTCTTAACAAACAACACAGAGCAACCCCAAGGTGAAGAATTTGGTCATATGAAACCCTTGCTCATGAGTTCATTTAGTTGCACCTTCAACACCGCTAGCTCGTTAGGTGCCATCTTGTAAGGCCTTCGTGAGATAGGTGTTGTTCCCGGTGCCAGTTCAATCTTGAACTCGACGTCCCGTTCGGAATATCTTCAAGTTTAAGCGCTTCCGTGTGGTAGGTCTCTACCATATCTGGGTCTTCGCTGTCTAAAAACAGCGTGTGCTGTCCGTGAATCGGCGAGTCAATCTGGACAGTCCAGTTACCGATGTTGAGAACGGCACCGTGACGATTTAACCAAGACATCACCAATATTATGTCTATCTTCTGCCTATCCAACATAATCAACGATGTTGGGTATATTTTTCCGCCCAAACACAAAGCTGCTCGGGACACAATCTAATTAGCAGAGATATTCCCTCCCGGCGAGCGTATAAGATAACTCGTTGTGGGAGTATTGGTGGATAATTGGTGCTGATCCACGCATAATTTGCTGATAAAATTATGGGTTGCACCGGAATCAAAAAGTACAAGCACGGGCACCGGTGCTTCCTCTGGGACATCCTCAATAGCCAGATGTAGCACACTCCTGGATTGCAATGCTGTTCTATTAACTTGAGCAGGTGGCGGCATACCACCTGATAATGATGGTTGTCTGGTGTTCAACAACTTCTCCCGGCATTCTTGCCTAAAATGCCCAGAACGGTGGCAATAAGAACACAAGTGTTTCCCCGGTTCTTCATTAACTTTTGGTTGAGAGGTTGATGTGCTTGGCTGCAGCAATGATGCAACAGGTATCATTCGTTGCTGCGACAATGGTGTTGCTTCAAGACATGATTCTTGAGCAGGAAATCTGCACTGAGTTGATCCTACTGGCGCTTCCCATAGTCATCGGATGGTGTGTGATACACCACATGGTATTTACGAGGAACAACTGGTGTGTCTTCTTGCACATCATCTCGGTCCCTCTTCTCTGCTTGACACTCAAGTGTCGCTTGTTCTTGCAGCAGAGCAGCACTGATCAACTTGGTGTAATTGGCTTGATTGAACAAAGCTAACTTATCTTTTAATATGGCACTCAGGCCATAGAAAAAGTAGTCACACCTTGCAGCTTTGCTCGTCGCATAAGAAGGAGCATATTGTGCCAAAAGGTTGAACCGTTTGACATAATCGAGGACACTCATGTCCCCCTGCCTCAAGTTCCTAAATTCTTCCTGCTGGGCCTTGATAAAACCCATAGGAATGTGACGAGCACGGAATACTTCACGAAGTTCCGTCCATTCCACTTGATGGCCTTCCGGAACAGTGGCGAGATAAGAGGACCACCAATTTCTGGCGGCTCCATGGAGTTGTTGAGCTGCAAATAAGGTCTTCTGATATTCATCACACTCAAGAACTCCAAACTTGGACTCCATAACCTGAAGCCACTGATCAGCTTCTATTGGTTCATTGGCTTCCGTGAAAATTAGCAGTTGTGTCGCCAAGAAGTCCAAATAGGCGTTCTGAGGTGGAACGACCTGTTGTGTACGTTCGAGTAAGCCCTGTTGTACTAAGGCTTGAAGTAGTCTTGTGTTCTCCTAACTTGATTCGACCATCTGAGCCATGACATCCGCCCATACCGTTGATGGCGGTGCCCGTGGTGGAGTCGAGTCATCACCGTCTCGGCGAGAAGCGTCAACCCTACGGAGAAGGAGTGCGCACCATACCGCAAAAGAATAATTTTGAGGGGAGTCAAAACCTGATCTCAGCAGTATGTGAAAGTATGTAAAACATGATCATGCTAAAACTTTATGAAAGCATAACAAAATTTCATGTTTACACATCTCCCTAAAGCCAACATAATCAGTCCCCTATTCTGTCCAGAACCGACCTTTCTGTACTTAACCCAGATTTTGATCCGGTTACCAGCATTTTAATAACTCAAGTTGAATACCAAAGTTAAAGTTAACTTCAGTATATTTTCAACGAGTACTCATATGCCCCTAGATCATTTCTGGATCAAAAGTTATCATTGTTCAAATTTGACAGAGTTTCTGGATAAAATTTGCCAGCATCTCCTTTGTATGTGGCTGTTTTCATCACAGTTTTACATACAGTTGGAGTACAATTGTGAACAAACTATGAAATACAAAGTTGTTGAAAATTTCATAACCTTTCCAATGGTGTATCATAGGACCCTTAGGGATTTTTCTACAGAATGTTATGGCTAATTTACAGAAACATCTAGAGAAGGTTGCAGTTGTTCTGTTTTCTGAACAGTTTGCATTCATCTAGACATTTAACCAGTTTGGCGTCTGAGTTTGCTCTGGAAGTCTACAGGAAAGTTGTAGAGCACTTAAAAAACTTTCCAGAACTGTATCATACATCTTCATTGGGTAAATCTACTCAGAGTTATTCTCTGCCAAAGTCCAGAAAAAATTTCTGCCCGAACAGAGCACTCTGTTTTTGGATCAAAAGAAGCCTAGCAATTCCCTTCTTTGAAACTTAGTTCAAATGAAGAGCTCAGTAACTAAGATGTGTTTTACAACGTCCATTTTTAGTTTGAAAGTTATTCATGAATGATTTCTTCATAGAAAAGAAGACTATCAAGTGTAGTACGGTGGCGATGCACCGTAAGACATATGACAGTACTACGTTGCCTCACAAAAGAAAAACCTAACCGGATTACACCGGCATATACGTTTCCTTAGGTGGCACTAAAACGGTCACTCGCAAACATGTTCTACACGTACTATGATTTTCGTGGTTAGTACCTACATAAAACACACTCAATCATCAGGTTCGGCTGCACACCGAACCCGGTCCCAATACAGTTTCTACACCCGTCCGTCATCACTCGCACAGGTGTTCTCAAGCCAAACACGCCTTGAGCTACGTGTTCACATTACTGAGCACGTGACGGGGTCTCCCATACTTGCCCAAAGCACGCCAGGGAAGGACGCTGCTCGAATACCCTAAACGACATGAAGAGTCGTAGAGGATACTAAAGCGGGTCAGGTTACCTGCCACCCGTGGGGATCCACCCATCAGCATGTGCGCCCTGGTGGAAATCTCTTATGTGCACCCCCCAATACATAAAACGTCCCGAGATGCATGATTTTATGACATAACAAATAAGTTAGATTGCCACCTTCATAATATGCTAATAGTAGTCCTTATGTGGGCCTAATACCGTTATCTCACCGTACCCTAAGTTTTTAACGTAATATGATGCTCAATTTGTGCGCTATTCCCAACGCAGCTCTGATACCACGTTGCCGGGGACCCGCCGCCGAGCGACGCCCCGCCAGGACCTCGTTGGGTGGTGCCGTGATATGCGGCACTCAATAGCACACGGGTCGAAGAAACACATCACATTACATAAATTATTTGCGGAAGCGTACAAGAGTATTTTACAAATATTTATCTCAAATTAAGCTACAGCGGAAGACTAGAACTCTCACGACTCATTTCTAACTTAGCAACAAAGAAACAGTACAGCCCGCGGACATTTCTTACTAGCAACACGAAGACAAACCGCAGCGGCGAGGATGCTCCTTGAGTAAACACTCGGAGGTTCCCGAGTCTCATCAGCATCCTTTCATAAGCATGAAGTCAATCCTGCAAAACAAGTCGGATAGCATCCGTGAGCATAACGCTCAGCAAGACTTAACCGTCACCGTAGTCATGAAACTCTATATGAGGTTATGAACTTAAAGTAGGATGGCATAATGCATAATAAACTCACCTAAAAGTGGATCCTTACTTTCAAGTATTATTTGCAGCATTTTAAGTAACCTTGGGAACCCACATCGGGAGTCCACAATCAAACAAGAAACACTTTCCCCCGATGTAATTTGCTCACGGCATAAAATAATCGAGTTTGCACTAGCCTATTCATCAAGATCCGATACAAAGCTAGTATGAAACTTCAAACCAATGTGATTAGTTCCTTTCTCAAGCAAGTCCTTACTACGTCATGACTGTGAGAACAAGTATGCTCAGTCCACCCCTCGAGCGACAGTGATTCGAATCAATAACACCCTGACTACACGACATGTACGCTCGTACTCGACGTTGCCTACAACAACCATCACTGACGCCGTACGTGGCAGCCTTTCCCCCGTTTCACCCCCGTTGAATTGATCAACTCGCCCTATACAGTAGCCACTCTCATGGTGCACCTATCGACATGAGATGTCATGAGAATGTTAGCCACATACTGCACACTAGCCGTCTCGCCTGAGGCGACCCGAAAAGGCTCAACGGCAGCTTTCCGAGGTACATCGGTTTACTGGGTCCCATAATACCAGCATGAGTCCGATACACAACTCAAACTTGTTCAATAGGGCCGCATACGGATCGGTCCTTGACCGACACAGAAATCTATAGTACCTAGGCCCCTATGTCCTGCTGCCCCTACAATCTTTCGGTCTCAACTTTAACTTGCTAATTCATTTGTGAACCAATCCCGTATGCCCCTGTTGTTCCTGAACATGTGAGTAGCGTCTCACCACTCGACTTCTACCGAACCTTACTTAAGCATAGCAGTTCTACACGGTGAAAGACACCTATCCAACACTCCATGGGTTCATTTGGTTATGCAAGAGGAGTATCAAACACTAGACCTAATGCACATTTCATATCTTAACCGAAAGTGAATACAAAGTAAAACTTAAAAGCTGTTAAATGCAAACCGGAGCTTGCCTGTTTGCAGGGTAGTCGTATATAATCAGTTAGTGATCTTGGTTGATCAACCCTTGATTCTTCGGAGCTTGATCCACTTCAATGAATCGCTCCTTTGAATCCCCTTCTTCGTGATTCCTATTGAAATGTATATGCACAATTTTTATGGAATGAAATGGAAAGAAGTTAAGACTTTATTTCTTAGGAACATTGGTTATGTGGAAAAGCCAAGAATGGTTTGATTTGCCTCTGTTATGCAAAGAAACAGAAATGAACTAAACTGATCTTAGTGTTGTAGCTATACACTAACTACTTTCCCTAATGAACATAATAGATGAGCTGAAAAGAATTGGTGGCAACTGAAGAACAAGAACTCCAATGGTCTCAAAACTTTTGCAGCAGGTTCTATACTACCTAGGGATTTAGCTTGCCAAATTGCAGCTAATGTGGAGCCCAATAGTGTTCCCCATAATTCCTACAATGTCTTATGTACTTTTCCCCTATACATAAGTATGAAGAACAAGAACAGAGAGTTTAAGGGCTCAACTTAAGCTGATAATTTACATGTGAGTTCTTGATCACATGAAAGTAATTTGGTCCAAAATCCAGCCCTTTAACTTGAGTAGTTCTCCCAGAACAATTCTTTAAGCATTTCTACTCAAAGGAATTAATTCTAGGTAATGTGCATTTTCATGCCCAACTTAATGAACTACAATTTCAAGTATGTCTCAGAGAGCTTAACTAAATTTTCCTATGATTTTTGGAGCTATGGATTGTCCAGAATAGATTTTATAAGTGGGAAACATTTTCTGAAAATGTTTCTGAACTCTTATGAACACATCAGATTGTATTTAGCAAATTCCTACTCAAATGATCTTCAAATGAGCTGAACATTTGCTAGAAGGTCAACAATATGCTAAATAATATTCTGGCAAAATTTGAGGATTTTTGGATAAACCAAACTCCCTCAATAATTCTTTTTCAGAAAGCCTTCAAAGAATTTTCCAGAAGTATATATTGACTTTCATACAAATATGAGTTCATACTTGGATAGACCTCTGAAAAATGAATCCAATCCAATTGGAATCACTCAATTTGGAGGTTTCTACAAAGAGATATGATTTTCCAAAGTTGTGGCAAACTCTAGAATTATTTTCCCTACTGAAATTTGATTAGACCTGCTATTTAAATCCCAACCAATAAGAAATGGGCCACACCGGCTTCACAGAGTTCTAGCGCGCCAGCACAGAAGATCCGGGCCACAATCGATCACGAGTTTAAACTTCACAGCCGCTAACAACCGGGCTCGGTCCCTTCTTCCTCCTCTTGCTTTTGTTTCGCGCGCGCCGTCTCCGGCCAATCGCCGGAGCTAACTGCCAATCGCCGGATCGCCGTCTCCGACCATCACCGGAGCTGGAACTCGCCGCCAGGGGGTTTTAGACGTTGGGGAACACGTTGGTGAAGTGTTTTGGGGCTGCCGATGACCGGAAGATGGCCGGCGACGTGCAGCGGCCTCGGTTGAACTTCAACATCGTCAGCCGGGGTTCTTAGCCTGCCAAAAGCTTGACCAATTAGTTCTACAGCACCAGGGCACGACTAGGGAGCTCGACAAGGCCTCAAAATGGCTCTGGAATGGCCGCAAGTCGGTTATCAACGTGCGACCGATCGTGTCCGCCATAAACACCCTTGATAGAGCTCACAATATATCGTTCCTAGCTGGTTTCATGCAACGGATGCTAAAGGGATTCTGATTGCCGGCTAGTCCAGCACCTATGTGCCAAGTTTGACAACCTAAGAAGGATTGGAGAGGGGGAATTTGAAGAAATCATAACGGACGTTCGGTTTGCACCCGCCGAAGCAAAATCTTGAAATTCGCCATCTATGCTTCACGGCGTGGCTTGAGATTTGGGTGAGAGCAATACAGTGGCCGTGTGCTTCCGTTGCCGCCCTCGCTCGGCCATGAAATCTCCTGTGGAGAGCTGTCCACGAGCGCCCGATCACCATTCTTGAGCTAGGTCGTCGCGGAGGGAACTGTTGTAGGGCAAGGGAGGCCGGAGCTCACTCGTTTTGGGGTCGGGGAGGCGAGCAACGAGTGCGTCGTGCTGTTTTGTAGATCAGAGGGGGGGGGCGCGAGTTCTCGTTTCGCCGAGGATCGGAGGGAAGAACCGGTTCTGCTCGTGCGCTCGCGAGGAGAAGAAAGCAAACGAGTCTTTGCTCGGACTTAGGGGGGTGGATCACGTTGAAAAGAGAGGGAAGCGGTCCAAGTCTTAGTGTGCAAGGCACAATTCAGCTCCATGACTTGTGGGTTCCACCCCACCTTTTCCTCCCAAATATCTTCTCATGTTGATCTCCCCAAATTCCAAAGTTTGAAATTTAATTGTGGGCTAGCAATTGAATTTCTCCAACTTCAGTTTAAACTTGCATAGCAAATTTGAATTGGATGAATTTGAAAATGCTTGCATAATTCCTTTTTGGAGCCCACCCTAAGAATGAAAAGTTTGTCTTCAAACTTTTTCCACAATTTCCAACTATATGGCTATATGTCTATTCAAAGTTTTTTGCCACCATTTGTGTGAACTTTGAATTTAGAATCTGATTTTTAAACTTTCATGCAAAGAGGTATTTAAATCCTTATTGGTTCAAAACCTTCAAATAAAGATGTGAGTCTCATTTTGGATGATCATCTATGTATCACTTTGCATGAAGAAAAGTTTTAACAAGTCCCATTTTTCATACCTTTGCCACACATATGAATTCACCTCGGTTTTATTCATATACATTTTTAAAACTTTTACACTAGGTAGTATTAGATTAAGACTCTGTAAATCGGGGCTATATATACAACCCTTAGAATAAATCAAGAGAAGATCAGAGAGAAAATTAACCCCGGATTTCCAACACTCAACTGTAACCGCTGGATTCGCAAGATCAGGCACCTGCTCGGTTGGTAGAAGATGGTGTTCGTCATTGTGATCCGGACTTTGAATTGGGCTGATTACTTCAGTTTGATTTTTTTTGTTTTTTACAAAAGGGGAACGACTAGAATGCAAACAGTCATTTGGTGCAATCGTGTAAAAATCTCTTCTAAACCACACGATCTACATCATACGGTGAGTGTATTTTTACACTTAAACCTTCCCACCTGCACACTTCAATTCTTTCAACTTATATTGCCAGGTGGGAGGGTTTAAATATAAAAATATACTCACTACGGAATGTAGATCGTGTGGTTTAAAAGAAATTTTTACACGATTACACCAAATGTCTGTTTACATTCTAAATATTCCCTTACAAAAGAACGTCGGACATGCTTGTTTTCGAAGCTTCCACCTGACATGGATGCATAATACAGAGCAGCAGGAGACAGCAAAACCGAAATCGTCAGAAGGAAGAAAGCCACCCCACCCACGCCGTCGCATCGCCGCAGCCTCTCCCTCCTCCTCCGCCGCCGCCGCCGCGATGCACAAGACGGCGCAGGCCTGGTTCACCGGCGGCACCGCCGTCTCCACGGCCGCCTCCAGCGAGTCGCAGCCGTCCCTCCTCGCCGACTGGAACTCGTACGCCGCCACCCGCTCTGACGCCTCCCCCTCCGCCTCCCCGCTCCCCTTCGACATCGAGGCTGCCGTCCGCACCGCCAACGACACCGTCTCCGGCACCTTCAGCTCGTAAGCCCCTTGCAACCGAGCCCCCCAGATGCGCTCCCCTCCATCTCCCCGATCTGGCCTGACCTGCGTCCGTCCGGCGTCGCAGGGTGACCAAGGGCGTGCGGGAGCTGCCGGGGAGCTTCCAGAGCGCCACGAGCATCTTCCCCTCTGGGAAGGCGCTCATGTACTTCGGCCTCTTCCTCGCCTCCGGCATCTTCTTCGTCTTCATCGCCTTCACGCTCTTCCTGCCCGTCATGGTGCTCGTGCCGCAGAAGTTTGCCATCTGCTTCACGCTCGGATGCGCGCTCATCATTGCGTCACTCTTCGCGCTCAAAGGACCAGCTAACCAGTTCGCCCACATGACCTCCAAGGAGGTAACCCAATCTACTACTCTCCTGGTACTGGTAGTGATCTTAATTGAGGCATACTCCCTCCATTCTGAAATTGTTGTCGTTAGGACAACAGTTTTAGTTCAATTTTGAAAACCCGATTTGTTGTCCTATTGACTAAATTTGAGAATGGAGGGAGTACTGTTACTCCTATAATAAGATCTAAATGTATGTCACTATATATAAACTGGGTTCATAAACCGTTTTCCAGAAATTACTGCGAACGTTGGAGTTAGGAACAAGCTTTTTATCAGTTCATGCGTGCTAAATTATGCTACTTTTGCTCATTATGCTTGCAAATGTTCATCATTTTTGTTGACTTCAATGATATGCATATTATTAGAGGACTAATGGAGGCTGTATTAGATGATTAAGATAATGAGGATACAAGGATGATTACATAGAGGGATTAGGTGAGGGGAAAAGACTAAACTACCCTTAACCCTAATCCCTCACTAATGACTAAAATACCCCTGTGCCCCACACACAATTACAGAGTCTAACACCCCCCCGCAGTCACAACATCTAGCCACTGCAGATGTTGAGACTGTACCGAAACTCGGAGAACAGCGACGACGGAAGGCCCTTCGTGAAGATGTCGGCGAACTGCATCGTCGTCCGGACATGGTGTACCCGAACCTCGCCACGTGCAACCCGCTCACGAACAAAATGGAGGTCGATCTCCACAAGCTTTGTGCGCTCATGCTGAACCGGGTTGGTGGAGAGGTACACGGCACTGACGTTGTCGCAGTAGATCAGGGTGCTCCTGGCGACGGGAGTGTGGAGCTCCTGAAGCAGCTGCTGAAGCCAGGAAGCCTCAGCCACGCAGTTAGCCACGGCGCGATACTCCGCCTCAGCACTCGAGCACGACACCACGGGCTGTCGCTTCGAGGACCAGGAGACGAGGTTACCGCCCAGGAAGACGGCGTACCCAGAGGTAGATCGGCGTGTGTCTGGGCAGCCTGCCCAGTCAGCGTCGGTGTAGACGACCAGCTCGGAGTCCGCGTCACGTCGAAGGAGGAGTCCGTAGTCGAGGGTGCCTCGTAGGTACTGAAGAATCCGCTTCACAACGGTGAGATGCGGCTCCCTCGGGTCATGCATGTGGAGGCACACCTGCTAAACCGCATAGGAAATATCCGGCCTGGCGAAGGTGAGGTACTGAAGAGCACCTGCAAGACTCCTGTAAGCAGTGGGGTCAGTGACGGGTGTCCCGTCGGTAGCGGAGAGCTTTGCCTGAGTATCCACTGGAGTGGAGCACGACTTGCACTCAGCCATGCCTGCTCGCTGGAGGATATCCAGGCAGTACTGTCACTGGTGAAGGAACAAGCCGTCTGGTCGGTCCTCGACCACAATACCTAGGAAGTGGTGGAGGTGGCCTAGGTCCTTCATAGCAAACTCCTGCTGTAAAGCAGAAATGGTGCGCCGAAGCAGAGCCGGACTAGACGCTGTCAGTACAATGTCGTCGACGTACAGTAGAAGGTAAGCAGTGTCATTGCCATGTTGATGGACAAATAGCAAAGTGTCCGATTTAGCTTCGACGAACCCCTGTGAGACCAAGAAGGAGGCGAACCGGCTATACCATGCTCGCGGTGCCTGCTTCAGAACGTACAGGGATTTGTTCAGCTTACAGACCATGTCTGGATGAGCTGAATCAACAAATCCTGTCGGCTGACTGTAGTACACCGTCTCGGTCAGTGTACCGTGGAGGAAGGCATTCTTGACGTCCAACTGGTGGACAGGTCAAGAACACGAGAGAGCCAACGACAAAACGGTACGAACCGTCGCCGGCTTCACCACGGGGCTGAAGGTCTCGTCGTAGTCGACTCCAGGGCGATGAGTGAAACCCCGAAGTACCCACCGAGCCTTGTACCTCTCCAAGGTACCGTCCACCTTCTTCTTATGTGTGAACACCCACTTGCTCGTGACAACATTGCCATGACCGGGGCGGGGAACCAGGTCGCAGGTCCGGTTGGCAAGTAGGGCCTCGTACTCTCCCTACATAGCGTGACGCCAGTGAGGGTCGGCGAGGGCGCTACGCACGGAAGTAGGTATGGGTGTGATCGAAGAAGAGTCCGTCGGTGGAGATGTCGTCGACGAGAAGGCAGCTCCGGCGAAGCGCTCAACTAGCCGGAGACTCCCGGACGCACGTCGAGTCACCATCGGTTGTACACCGGGCGCTCGGGTACAACAACCTTCTCTCGTCGTGGGTAGACGAGAGTGGGTCTCGAGGCCGCGCGTGGCGCAGCTGGAGTAGGGGCCCCATCCCGCGCTCGTCGCTGGTATACAAGTGCGGGGTCGGCGAAGCAAGAAGTCGTCGTCGGTGCTGCGTCTGGTACGTCTGGTGACGTCGGGGAAGCCGAGGCCGCACGTGGCGCAGCTGGTGACATAGGGGTCACCCGAGGCACAACAAGTGATGCCGGAGACGTCGATGCCGCGCGTGGCGCATCTGGTGACGTCGAGGCCACCTGAGGTACAATAGGTGACGTCGGGGAAGCCGAGGCCGCGCGTGGCGTAGTTGGTGACTTAGGGGTCACCCGAGGTGCAGCAGGTGACGTCGGAGGCATCGGTGCCGCACGTGGTACGGTAGGTGACTCCGGGGGTACCTGAGGTGTAGCGTGTGTCGAACCTGCAGAAGAAAGAGGCCAAGGCAGCTGGGGAGCAGCGTCGGGGTCAGTGGAAAAAAGGGAATCCAACTCTGTGGTGGAACCGGAAGAGGTGGTGGAGAAAGGAAAGTAGGACTCATCGAAGACGACGTGCTAAGAGATCAAAAGGCGGTGAGTAATGAGATCTAAGCACCGGTACCCCTTATGATCAAGAGAATACCTGAGAAAAACACACCGTGTCGAGCGAGACGCAAGCTTATGCGGGGCAGTGGCAGAAAGGTTAGGGTAGCAAGCGCACCCGAAAACTCGAAGGTGATCGTAAAGAGGATCGGTGCCATATAGAGCAAAGTAGGGGGTGGAGGCACGAATCGCCTTGGTAGGAAGGCGATTAATTAGAAGTGTGGCAGTATGGAGAGCCTCCACCCAGTATCGGGCTGGAACAGATGCCTGAAACATCAGGGAGCGCATGACATCATTGGTGGTGCAAATCATGCGCTCTGCCTTGCCGTTTTGAGGAGAGGTATACGGACAAGACATGCGTAGCTGTACCCCATGTGCGGAGAGAAAGTTACGACGCAGAGTTATTGAACTCGCGTCCGTTATCGCACTGGACAGCTCGGATGATGCGCCCAAACTGAGTGGAAATCCAAACAAAGAAGTGAGAAAGAGTAACGAAAGTCTCAGACTTCAATCGTAATGGAAAAGTCCAGGAAAAGTGAGAAAAATCATCAATGATCACCAAGTAATAATTAAAGCCCGATACATTAGTAATGGGTGATGTCAACAAAGCACAATGTATAAGATCAAAAACGTGCTCAACATGAGTCACAGAAGTGAGAAAAGAAAGCCGAACATGGCGACCAAGCAGACAAGCATGACATAGGGAGTCATGTGTGCCCCTAGAACACGAGATAAAAGAACTACTAGACAACTTTGACATAGCATCTACACTAGGGTGGCTAAGCCGGCGATGCCAAATGGTGGATGAATCTGGCGTAGTCAAGGCAAAAGACGGTGATGCAGCGAAAGCAGGAAGTCGAAGTGTATATAGGGGCCCCGAGCTATCACATCAAAAAAGAGTTCGCCGGGTAGAAAGATCCTTCACAGACAAATTAAAAGGATCAAACTCAATGGAAACATTGTTGTCAGTGGTAAAACGACGGACAGAAAGCAAGTTTTGAATGATATCCGGAGCGATAAGAATGTTTTTAAACTAGAAAGAACCCGGGAGGCCGGAAGAAAGACCCATTCCCAACAACGATAGATGAAGGAAAAGAGAGACTGGGAGGGTGGGTGGAAGAGAGTATACCAGTATTAGGAGTGGTATGGTATGACGCTCCGGAGTCAACTACCCAGTCGGCACCTGGTGGAGTAAGGTGCATGGTGCTGAAGGAAGAAGCCAATGACTGTCGATCCCACATCGAGGGTAGCTCCTGGAGAGGTGGCGACGGCTTCGAGTACCCAACAGGGTAGTCGGTGCCTCCGTAGGTCGAGGCTGACTGTCTGCCAGAAGGGTAGCTAGGCTCACTGTAGGCCTGAGTTGGTGGCCCACCAGCACTGTAGGCTTCGAGTACCCAACAGGGTAGTCGGTGCCTCCGTAGGTCGAGGCTGACTGTCTGCCAGAAGGGTAGCTAGGCTCACCGTAGGCCTGAGTTGGTGGCCCACCAGCACTGTAGGCTGGTCCACTGTAGCCCGGGGTGGCTACAAACGCCGGCTGGGGGCGTGGTGGTCGTGGAGGCTGAGAACCTGGAGACGGCCTAGGCCACATGTAGATCTAGCCAGTCCACGGGTTGTAGGGTGTGGGCTAGGGTGCATCTCCTCGGCCGGTACCACCGCTACCACCAGTAGTCGGAGTAGTGGGTGTAGGAGTGCCGCCTGCACTGCTACCTCCACCACGGCCGGGTGTAGTAGTGGCGGCGACGATTTCCACCCCTAGTACTGGCAGGAGTGCCTGGGGTGGAAGGTGGTCGTGACGGTGGTCGACCAGCAACTGGTAAGGGTGGACGAGGGGACTGCCCAGAGCCATAAAAGGTTGTGGCAGACCCAGAGCCAGTAGAGCCCCCTGCAGTGATCTCCTCAAGCTCAAGATTAGATCATACCTTCTCGAAGGTAGGGAGTGGCTCTAGTCGGAGTAGCCACGTCCGTAGGTGACAATAGCGCTCATTCAGGCCCTGAAGGACCCGAAAAACAAGAGCGCTATCGGTGACCGGCTCGCCAAGGTCACGTAGAGCATCCGCCATGCCCTTCATCTCCCGGCAGTAGGTGGAGACAGAGCGGTCACACTGGACGGTGTTCTAGAACCGAGTGCTGATGTTGAGGGCTCGAGTCACGCGGTTCCCTAGAAACCGCTGTTCAAGGACCAGCTAGGCCCATCGAGTAGTGCCGCCACCGCGCTACCTGACGATGTCCTGTAGCTCCTCCGTCAGGGAGCCAAGGATCCAGGATAGGACCAGACTGTCCATGCTGATCTAGGAGACCTCTACTAAAGAATCGTCCTGGAGGACGTGGTCGTCGAGGCAGTAACGCCTCAGCGTGAGGAGCACCAGATCACGCCACCGGGCATATGAAGTGGACTCGGAGCTGAGAACAACCGGCACGAGCGTTCGGATGTTCTGAATCCCGGCGGCCTGCGCATGAAGAGCGGCCATAAGTGAAGCCGAGTATGTACCAGCGCCCGAGGGAGGCTCGTGGGCAGTACTCATCGGTCGGTGAGCACTCTCCTCGAGCTGGTAAGATAGAGCCGCCACGGAGGCACGCTCCTGCTCTAGAGCGAGAGCGAGTGCTCGCTCGCGCTCGCGAGAGGCAGCCAGTGCTGCAGCGATGTTGGAGGTGTCCGTTGTGTCGGTGCCGTAGGAAGAAGTAGTTGCATTATTAGCAGCGGCACCGGCGACTGAAAACGGAATCGGCGGGACAATAGTCGTGGTGCTCCCGTCGATGTCGAGGCTGGTGGCGGTAGAGTTCCGTGGACCAGAAGTACCTGCCATGAAAGCGACAGCGGTGGTGGGTTTGCCGGTGGTACCTACAAGAGGTCCACCGAGCGGCCGGACCAGTCTTCAGAGTCATAGGAGGGGCGGCAGCACCTCCAGGGACCGAAAAGATGGATGGCCCAGCGGACCAGGGGGCGGCGTCGGCCGCGCCAGCCCCTCCAGAGGCGGCGGTTGCAGGCCAAAAGGCGGCGGATCCGGGGGCGGAGGCGGCCGCGCCAGCCCCTCCAGAGGCGACGGCGGCGGCTGCGGGCCAAGGGGTGGCGGACCAGGGGGCAGCAGCGGGCGCGCTAGCCTTTTCAGAGGCGGCGGCTCCCCCGGGCGCGCGCCGACTCAGCCCGAATCCGGGCGGCGGCGCGGATCCAGAGGCGGCCTAGGGCGCGGCGGCGTGGTGGCTGGCGGCAGCGGCGGGCGCGGCCCAGGGCGCGGCAGCGGCGGCGTGGGCGTGGGGCGCGGCTGCGTGGGCGGGCGGCACGCCAGCGGCGGCGGCGGCTCCGACGGGCGGCGCGCCGGCGAGGGCGGCGGCGGTGCAAGCCCAGGCTGGCGGCGGCGGCTGGGCCATTAGGGTTAGGGTTAAGCTCTAATCCTAATCAATTCCTAGCTCTGATACCATATTAGAGGACTAATGGAGGCTGTATTAGATGATTAAGATAATAAGGGTACAGGGATGATTATATAGAGGGATTAGGTGAGGGGAAAAGACTAAACTACCCCTAACCCTAATCTCTCACTAATGACTAAAATACCCCTATGCTCCACACACAATTACAGAGTCTAACACATATCAGTTTAACAACTTAAAACACAAACGACACAGCTCGAATTGCTATATTTTTCAAGATATTTCCTGGCTGCTACCTATCAGGATAATTTCAAATAATATATTCAGCAAGGTGCAAGGAAACTTATGTAATTCTAAACAATCAGATCTAGAGGCGCCTTGGCATTTAAGCCTTCTTATTTCCCATCCATTCCAAGTGTAGATAAAGTTTGTATATTTGTCCATCTATAGTTATATAACCAAGCTCAATTAGATGAGAGCATAAATTATCTTTTGCTTGATACAAGAAAATTTCTATCCATTCTAGCTTTCTTTTAGAGTTTATCTAGAGTCTATCAGCTCCACTGAGTTATTGAATCATGCAATTTTGCCACCTTTATCCAAAGCTGGAAAGTGTGCACAGAAGGCTGTCTGCGAATCACATCTGAATTCTGAACTAAACTATCCAATAAAATAACCCTGGGTTCTGACACACTGTATCGGTAAACGACAAAGGGAAATTCCAAAGCTACTGATAGAGAAATACATCTGCTGACTTGAATCTTTTGTATTGGCAAATTCCAAAGGCAAACGACAAAGTCAAAATGGAAACAAATCTGTGACTTTGTTTATTTTTCACAACTGCTTTAATTGCTTAAAACATGGAACAAATAGCTATCATTTCTATGGGCGAATCACATCTATATGGCAAACGCACCTCCGATGTTGTAAGCTTCTTCATCCATAGTCCACAGTAACTTCTGACTCTAGCACGGTCGTTGATCATTATATGGATATTTGTTTGTATCTTGGCAGCAGTTGCTTTGCCAGATGCATGGAACAGTCTGATTAATCTATCTTCTATCTAACAAAAAATTTCTTAGGACGGTAACATTTCCAGTTAGAGTGGCTTTTTACTTGTCACGACTAAATTTACTATTATTTTCTGTTTCTAGCTGAAACAACCCAAATCTCTCAAATGGGTTCATAGTGTTTGTGCAATGCATAGTGTTAGTATGGAAATAAGACATAATACAGCAAGAACTTCTATATTGTAAAAAAATTCAATGGATTATGGGGCGGAATGTTAGCCAACTAAACAACAACATGTCTAACAAATGAGTGTCGCAGAAATGCGCATGCTACGGTGGATGTGCGGGCACACGAGAAGAGACCGAATAAGGAATGAGACGATTCGTGATAGGGTAGGAGTGGAGCCGATTGAAGAGAAGTTAGTCCAACATCAACTAAGGTGGTTTGGACATATCCAGCGGAGACCTCCAGAAGCACCGGTTAACAGTGGGATTTTAAGAGGTAAATAAAGTATTAGGAGGGGTAGAGGACGACCAAGGTTGATCTGGGAGGAGGCGGTAAAACGAGATTTGAGAGATTAGAATGTATCCAGAGACTTAGCTCATGATAGGACCGCATAGAAAGTAGCAATTCATGTGCCAGAATCTTAGTCTTGTTTTTTTTTCTTTTTTTCCTTGTTGTTCTTATATCTCTTATTCTCTTTTACTTCATTGATATATATATATATATATATATATATATATATATATACACACACACATAATTATTGGGTTTCATGTCTAGCCGACCCCAACATGCTTGGGATAAAGGCTTGGTTGTTGTTGTTGTTGGATTTGTGTGCCGCCTCAGTTTTTTGAACAGTATGAGGTCCAGTACTATTTTGGTCCTACAAGATCTTGTAATACATATGATATACTTTTAAGACCAATGCCTATGATATTTGATGGTAGGATTTTTCTCTCTTTACTTTTTCAGCGGCTACCATTTACGATGGGATTTATTGGATGCATGGTTGGCACTATTTATGTTTCTATGGTACTTCACAGTTATTTCCTCTCCGTGATATTCTCAATCCTTCAGGTATATCCTTTCCCTGATTAACTTCGAGCCTGTCCATATCTGTTTGAACTCTAATAGATTGTGGTAGGCTGGCTGTTCGATTTAGGGCTTAGGCGTAATTTCTTTTTCACCTGTCTCTCGGAAACAGTCTGCTGATCTGAACCATGCAAATCCCTAGCTACATAACAACTCTACCCCACTCTTTCAGATCTTGAGCAGTAGTGTACATGTCCCGTGTTTAGATGTCATCTCTATGGCCTACAAGATTGCAACATTTTGTGATACTTGAATGCCTTTTCAGACTCATGCTTACCCTCCAAATTGTCCCAGGTTCTGGCTCTTGCTTACTACACCATATCCTACTTCCCCGGAGGTTCTAGCGGACTGAAATTCATCTCTTCGGGTTTATTGTCTTCAGTAACAAGTTGTTTTGGCCGGTGACCTCAGTATATTGAACATTATACCTTGTTACTGCTGTAAGGTTTTTGTACGTAGTTGCTGATCATCACCAGGTGTCGAGCCCCCTCCTTCCCTTGAGGCCTTGAGGCATTCATGTTCCCATTTAGATTTACAGCAATGTTACTATGTTAGGTATGGAGTGTGGGGTTTGTTGTGTCTGTGTGTCTGGAAGGATTTTTGTACGTGTTCATATTGGCACTGGCGCACTGCACTTGTGAAACGATTTACTGACTTGCTCTACCACGTGCCGACTCTCAGTGCCCCTACCTCTGTACACTATAGTGATAATCGTTGTTACTATACATCTGCAGCTCGGTGGTTGATCTGTAAAAGTTTTTGCTATACTAATTAAGTTCCAAATATTAGCTGTCTAGTCGGAATCACTTGTCTTTGAATCACATTTCTGTCTTTGGACTATATATCTAAAACTTACTTCCCAAAGTATCAAGTATATTGAACACTATACACTATGTTTTCAAATAGTTACGCAGCTTCCTTATTCCGTGATCTGAAAAGAATCATGATTACAGTGATTAATCATGTAACCATATGCGATGGTGGATGAGCTGCCGTGACTGATGGGCGCTGTTGAGGCGTCGGCACGCGGGCAAACATGATCATTAGACCATGAACTACATATTCCCTCTGTTCTGAAATAAATGATGTTTAAGACAGCTAATTTAGTTCAATTTAAACTAAATTTCTTGTCCTAAACATTATTTATTTTAGAACGGAGGGAGTACACATATATTTTCCGCAAAGAAAAAATATTTTCTATATATCATGTTGTATTTAGGAAGAGGAGCGCTCGCGCAGCGGTAGAAACTCTTGTGATTATCATGTCACAGATTCTAAATCTTGAAACAGCAAGACAGGTTGGGTATAAAAAATTCAAGTGAGTCAGACCTTTCTCCAAACTTACGCAAGCAGTACCTACGGGCTGCCCTTTCTTTAGGCTGTATTTATAAACACTCCATGGCAGCAGAGTGGTATAGGTGGTGAACGGGACAATCTTAGCACACACGGTTGTGAACCAAATTTTCTGCATCCCCTATGCACAGAAACGCCTATGCATCCTCACCTGCATGCCTGACATGTGGCTAGATTTAATTTTAAACCGTTAATTTCTAATTTTTCTCTATTTGTTAAATAAAAAAGTCTAACACTAAAGACTAAATCCTAAACACTAAACCCTAACTCTAAACACTAAGTCTAACCCTAAATCCTAACGCTAACCCCTAAATTATGATGTTTTGAGATTGGTGATTGGACATGTGGCAAACACCGGCTTTGGAATGCATTACGGGATGTAGAGAATTTATTTTTTGCGGTTAGATGGATGCCATTTCCTCTAGCCGGGCCCACGCCCAGTGTACCCGCAACAATCGTAGGATTTACAACTTGTACTTTTTCTGTTAGTCCATAAGGATCGAACACCCATATCCCAGGATCATACAAACCGGTTACATGAATTTCGTCAGTGGACCATCACAACCTTATGGTCTAAACTTTTTTACAATCCTACGCCGAACAAGCTTAAGCAAACAATTATGTCGTGAGCCTTTTTGCCCAATGTCAATCCAATCTTTCCTCTTATGCCTCCTTTAAAATGGAGGAAAATATCTTGAATCCTATGTTTTTATGAATTTGATTTGTTTCTTATAAAAGTGCTATACGTGAAATTTCTGTGTTTTAAAAGAGACCTTAAGATAGGACTTTTCTACCGCCATTCTAGTGCACAGCCGCACGGGTTAGCTTGAAGTTTTTATAGTTGTATTTCATTTATCAAATAAAAAATATCGATAGAATAGTTTTTATAAAGTTTTACTACTCCATTCGCTTTTTATTTAATACTAGTTAGTTCATTTTGAACTAATCAAGATCAAATAAAAATAACTAGGGCATATGAGATAACGTGTATTGCGAGAAAAGCCTTTTTCCTTTCCGTCAGCAAATCAACGGGTAGCGAGCAAGTTCGTTAGGCGGTTAGCGCCCGTGCTGCGCGCGTTCCGGAGGCCTGTAGATTTGCGTAGATTTGCACGGTTCTGCCAAGACAGAAATTAAGTTTATCCACTCCGTGTCCGATCACGCGCGTAGGCAGCGGCACCTCCCTCCCGCTGGTTACGTGTGGCGTTGAGGTTGGCGCCTAGTTTGGTCCCAACCTTGTAGCTTGCGGGCTGAAGCTCTGCCATCCTTTTCTATTTCCTGTAGGCCTGCTGCAACGACTGACAAGGCACGGAAGGAAGGCTAGCTCCTGATACGTACTCCTTTTGTTTCCATCGTCACAAATGAATTGAATCTTATTTTGTATTCTTAAGTGATATTATTAAAAACTAAACCCACTGGAGCCCATAGAAATGTTATATATCTTGTGAAGCAGCCAAAAAAATACTAACCAGTCTCACGTTAAAGTTACCTTTTGTTTAGGATTGTATCTCATATGACTGAGGTTTTGACTTCGACTCTGTCACTTTTTTCAATCATAGCAACATCCGGAAAAAATATCTACTTCAACAAACAAAAATATTTACTGCAACATACAAAGATAACGATTGCAACTCGTGGCCTTTCCCAATGCGGCGTGGTCAGAAATACCATTTTTTGAAATATTTAATGAACGGTGATTTAGTTAAAGTGTCAATTAGAATTCTTGAAGCTGCGAATACTTCATTTGTTTCATTCACTCCAGATTGACGACGCTTGTATTTTTCTTTGAATGTTTGGCATATGTACGTTATTTTTTAATTTATAATACTCCCTTCGTTCTAAAATAAATAATGTTTAGAATAAAAAATCTAGTTCAATTTAAACTAAATTTACTGTTCTAAACGCTATTTATTTTAGAACGGAGTGAGTAAAATTTAGTGATTAAAATTATATTCCATCAGTTCCGAATTATTTGACGCTGGTTAGTTTAAAACCAACGTCAAATAATTTAAAACTGAGGCAGTAGCACATGTTGCTCGAGTTGACCTCTGCTGTTAAAACAAACTGTTTTGTTATACGTTGCATGAGCATTCAAACAATCTAGAACACCAGGAACCACTCCGGCCGAGTCCCCTCCCCCTGTGTCCAGCACGGCGTTGCGGACCACCAAGCCCTCCCGAGCCGAGGCGCCGTGGGCGGCATACGGCGGTACAGGCAGCAACTGATCATGAAGTGAGAGGTCAATTACTCAATAAAATTTAATTACGTTTACCAATCAAGTATGGGGGCCAAGGGATAGAAGAAACGGTCTGGATGTATTAAACATTCTAAAAGACTAAAGGGTTAAGCTCCTATGTATGCTAGTAGAGAGGAAACAACAAGTAAGATAAAGAGAAGAAAAAAATCTTGTATGCCCACTGACTAAAGGCTAAATCCTTCTTATATGCCACTATTTTATGACTGTGATGAGCCATATATATCATATGCTCGCTCTGTCTCTCTTTATTTAACGTTGGCTAATTCATTTTTAAACTAATCAGTCAAATAAAAAAGAATGGAGTGAGTAGATACATATAAGTCATATCACGTGTATTCGAGTGGTTTTTGGTGCCATATAAGAAAATTCCTTAGAAGAAAGGTTTAACTCTAGAAAATGTATAGGTTTACTACTTGCAAGTAACTAGCACAACAATTAAAATTCTATTTGCAAGAAAGGTTTACAGAAAAAACTTTAGTGCAAGCAAGCAAAGGGACAAAGATAGGGATGATGCTGTAAATGATCTTTTTCCAATGTTGTCACGACAGTATTCAATGATAGTATTTTTTGTACTCCATCCTAATCACTTCTTATGTGCCATTGATCCTAAATTTAAAGTCAGTTTTTCTGCTCTCTTGGCGAACTTATTGAAGACTGTCCTCAGTAGTCACTACAGGGGACCCACAGGTTTGGCCGCCTGCCTGCATATATGCTTCCTCTTCGTGCTCCATACGACAGTTGAAGCAGGAACAAACAGGAGCAGAGATCGATGGCTATGCAAGTGTGGTTCATATCCCTCGCCTCCCTCGGCGCGCTGTACGTGGCCGCTGTGAGCTCCCGCGTCCTCGCCTACCTCACGCTCTGGCTGCGCAGGTCCAAGGACCTCCGCCGTTGCTACGGCGGGTGGGCCATCGTCACCGGCCCGACGTCCGGCCTCGGCCAGTCCATGGCCATGGAGCTCGCGCGCCGGGGCCTGAACCTCGTGCTCGTCGACCTCGACGCGGCCAACCTCCGGGAAACCTCGAACGCGATCAGGTCCCGCTACGCATTGGTGGAGACCAGGAGCGTGGTGTTGGACCTCTCCCTCGTCGCCACCCCTCAAGGTGACAGCTAGGGAAAGTTAATTTAAGGGGGCTAGTACGAGTAGCTAGCTAGGGCGACCAAACCAGAGTCAGTTCATCGATCTCGAATAATTCATCCTGTTTTGCCGATGATGCGCGTGTTGTTGTTGGCAGGCGACGAGGCGATCCGGCGGCTCCGGGACGCGATCGCCGGCCTGGACGTGGGGCTGCTGGTGAACAACGCCGCGGTGAACACGCCCGGCGCGGTGTACCTGCACGAGGCGGACATCGAGCGGCTGGTGCGGATGGTAAGGGTGAACCTGTGGGGGCTGACGGCGGTGACGTCGGCGGTGCTGCCGGGGATGGTGGCGCGCGGCCGGGGCGCCGTCGTGAACGTCGGCTCCGGCTCGACGGTGGCCGTCCCCTCCTTCCCATTGTACACCGTCTATAGCTCCACGAAAAAGTACGTAGGTCGATCATCGTACGTACATTCAGATGAACTTAGCCACTGGATAGTATAACTATATATCGATGCTCGTTTTTCAAACAACAGGTACGTCGCGGCGTTGTCCAGGAGCCTTTACGTCGAGTACAGGAGCAAAGGAATCGACGTCCAGTACCAGGTACTCTCCGTCACAGCTTAACAAGCTGGTCGATCGCTTTGGAAAGAGTAGCAATGCATGCATCCAGAAACAGGAGAAGCTACTGAATGAGTTAGACACACAGGTCCCGTTCTACGTGCACACGCGCATGCTGTCGAGCGCCGTGAAGAAGTCGAAGCTCCGGCCGTGGTTCGTGGCGACGCCGGACGAGTACACGCGCACGGCGGCGCGGTGGGTCGGGTGCGGCCCGCTCTGCATCCCCGGCGCCGCCCAGAAGCTGCAGTGGTGCCTCACCGGCTTGGTGCCGGACCGCGTCCACGACTGGTACCGAATCCGCCTGCACCTGCAGCACCGGGCCATCCTGCGGGGCCTCAGGGAATCGCATTCGCATGCGGAGGGCCAGGAGAAACACGGCTAGCTAGCTATCTGGCTCTCCATACATGCCGTACATCACCGTACTCTTTGCTTTGTGTGTTTTTTCTTTGTTTTTTCTCAATATGACGATGCCCTTTTACATAAGATTGTGTGAAGAAGAATATATTGATGCAATGAATCACTGTAGCTTCTACTAATGAATTGAATATCTATGATTTACTCCCTCTCGTTTTGAATTATTAACATTTGTTAGTTTAATTTTAAACTAAACAGCATTAAATATTTCGAAACAAAGAGAGTATACCTTAAGAGCGATTAAGATGTAATCACCGTTTTGATGCAATCGTGCACGCCTAAGGGTTGGGCTTTGGATGCCGAAAGAGATTGGGCTTGGGCTTGAACTTGAACTGGATGGAGGGCGTCACTATGATTTTTTCTGGGCCATACATTTTAAGGCCCATGGAAGTAATGGCTCCAGATCTTTTCCTGACCGCTCGCGAGTCGTCCACTTCCGTGCGGACACGTCTTTGACATGCCTGCTCGTCCGCTCGCGCATCGCCACCTTCTAGAAACCTTCTTCTCCGGCGAGCGAGATGTTCCTTTCGAAGCTTCCAAGCCCTCCCCGGCCATGGCGCCCTTGCCTTCTGGCAGGAGCCCCTTTGCCGCGCGTCCGGGTCGCGCCGTTTCGAAGACGAAGGCGGCTAATTCCGCCGTCGGCAGCCTCGTCCTCAGGCTCCCGTTCCAGGGATCCCCCATGCCCTCCCGCGAAGCCCGATGAGATCGGGAGGTGGAAGGCGGTGCCGCCCGGGATGCGCGATTCCGCTGTCCCGGACGCTGAGGAGGCGGCCCCGCCGCAGCCCCGGTGGTCAGCGAGGCGGACGGCGCGCGCTGCGCGGCGGAAGATGGCTTCTTGGGTGCCCAGGAAGGCCAGGAGCGTCGTCCTGCTCAACCTGGTCACCTTCATCTTTGGTACGGATGCACGGGCACCTCGCGTTTCTAAGATGCACTGGTTGCGCTCCATCTGTCCGAGGTTATGATGCGGAGCAATGGGGGCTTCGTTTTATCGTGAACTGGAACAATCTGGACTACTGTTGACTGAAATTTCGCGCTAGATCATAAAGAATGCAGTGCACTAGTGCATGTGAAAGTAGCCAGTATTTCATATTCATTTCATCCGTTATGGCCTGATGGGACGTCAATGTAAAATCCCACGCTTATTCAGTTCTCTAATCTGTACGTTCTAGATTTCGGTTTACCTCCTAGGCTTCTTCTGTTCGTGATTTGGTAATTACTTGGCATGTTGATTTCCTCCCATATATTAAGCTAAGCGTAAATATTCGTTCTTGCAGCAAGCAACATTTCAGTTGTGAAAGAGGCAGAGACTGTGTTGGATCCGGACCTTTTCAATATGTTGAGGTTCACTATAGCGGCTATCCCTTTTGCCCCATTTTTGCTAAAATCATTGGGAGACATGCAAATCTTTATTAGAGGACTTGAGTTGGGCATTTGGGTAAGCTTGGCCTATTTGGCTCAGGCTATTGGATTAGTTACAGCTGATGCTGGCCGTTCATCTTTCATTTCTGCGCTAACTGTAAGATCTCTTTCTCAGAAAACTCCAGTGTATTCTTCCGTAAATATATGATGCGTCAGTGTTCTTTGTTGAAACTTTTGTGCAGGTAATTATTGTCCCTATTTTGGATGGTCTTCTTGGATCAGTTGTACCTACCTATACATGGCTTGGAGCTTTTGTATCTCTTGTTGGTGTTTCTTTGCTGGAGCTAAGTGGTTCTCCACCATGTGTAAGTTTGATTATCTACATGGATAGGTTAAAAAGTTTCTCTGAACTTTTTGTCTGCTGATCGTATGGCCTATGATACTGTGATCAATCAAGATTAATGTTTGTTTTCGAAGTTTGGCTCCTTGTGTTGCTTCTCTTATAATTTGGATATTTTGATTGGTTTGGGACTCTATAACCTGCGTTTGTCATCTTGATTGGTGTTCGCTTTCATTCCATCATTAGGTTGGTGATCTTCTAAACCTCCTGAGCGCATTTTCTTTTGCGGTTCATATGCTCAGAACTGAGCATATTTCCAGAAGTATGAAGAAAGGGAATCTCTTAGCTCTTATTGGATGTGAGGTTGGTATTCTGAATTTCTGATTGAGCATTTGTGCCCCGAGTTCTTTTCTCCTATTGACAAGGTTCTTGAACAACTGGTGTGAAACCAGGTGTTTGTTGTAGCTCTTGTATCAACGTTCTGGTATGTTTTTAAATGCTTAATCCAGAATGTGCAACACTGGAATTTCAAAGCATGGCCACCAACGAAATTATTTGGTATGTTGGTGTCGTTTCCTTGGCTAGCAATCTTATACACGGGCATATTCTCGACTTCATTTTGTTTATGGGCAGAGGTCAGTTTTATTGTCATCATGTATTTTCTCTTCAGCTGAGGTCATTTTATCATCATCACTGATTATGTGGAGTTTTCCTTGACTTCAGGTGGTTGCTATGCGTGACGTATCAGCTACAGAAACTGCAATAATTTATGGCTTGGAACCAATATGGGGAGCTGCTTTTGCATGGGCATTGCTTGGTGAGAGATGGGGCATTATGGGATTTCTTGGAGCTATCCTCATCACAGGTATATTTACCTACCCCATTATCAGTGGCCCCCCATTCTATGAATGTTCACATATAGTAACATTAGCGATGTGTTGAAACTAAAAACATCTGAAGTTCCATGAGACATTGACTCTTTTTTTTTTTACTTTTCAGTTGGTAGCTTGATGGTTCAGATATTAGGATCGATCCCTGATGTTTCTAGAGTGGACAGTTACCAGATGAACAGTTAAATACAAACATTGCAGAAACAGAAGGCGGCCTTCATGAAATAACTCGATAAATTGTAATCAGTGTGAAGCCATTTTTCATACAGGAACTGTGACATAATAAGTTAGCTAGCTTGACATCGTAAAGAAGATCTAACAATGGTAATGACCAGTAGCAAAAGGAGGCATATCTTGCAGGCTTTACAAAGTGAGAGGTGCAAACTCAGGGGTGCGAATTGTACGGAATTTTACTTCCATGAGATCCGAGGCATACCTTTCTCTATATCGATGTGTATCACTTGAAACTCGACCTGGTCCAGAGAAAGTGTCACCACTGTACATTTTGCTTTTCTGATGTTTTGGGTCTGTAAATTCAGGCAGACATAAAACGTAGTGTAATTATTCAATAGACCTGTTTCAAAGCTAATTTTGCATCGAGATTGTATTTAAGTGTCTAATCCATAGGCCATAGCCTTCTGTATTACCCACAGTACTTCAGAACCTGAACAAGTTTAATTTCATTTTGGAATAATTATGTCCGACGGGTGAAACTGAAAAGATAAAATGCATCAAGCTTAGAGATTTTGCAATGTAAAGGCCTCGGCACTTTGTTAAAGTGCGACAGGGGTAAAGACTGGAGCTCAAGACATCTTAAAGTCATTTCAGCAGTGATCTAATCACCGATCAAATGTTCTGGAAAAGCGCATTCGTAAAATTACTCCAAGCACTGACCCGAGCTTTGGGTTTTGGCGAGTAACTGATGAAAACAAAATAAAAAGTTAAATCTTTTGTTTAATTGCTTAAAATTTTTATCTAGCCCCGGATAATATCTTTAGTTTGATAGGTCTCCGGATTTGCATTCAAATTTTATTTAGTTCCTAACATTTTTGGTCTTCAACAATCTGATGCATGTGAGCGTCAAAACGTAGAAATTCATACGTGTCTAGGCGCTGCATCAGCGCGCCGGAGTGGCTCTGAAAATATTCTATTCTAGTTTTAGGGCAAGAGTTGCAAAATGGTCAAATATTCTACTATTTTTATTCTTTTTTATTCAAGGCTGGTTAATTTAAAAAATAAAAAGATTCTTAGATGCTTGTTACTCAATGGTTACCTAGAAAACGCATCCATTGATTTTCGTCCGCTTTGGTTGTGCCCTCTTTTACCTTTTAGAGTGTCTATACTACTACTAGCAGTATTGTCTATATTAAAGAAGAAAAAGGAAAAAGCTAGCAGCCGCAATCAGTAGAGGTCGCTACGTCCGGTGTAGGCAGCGCGGGAACCCGCGGGTTTCCCCGGTGATTTCTCGCATTGTCACATCCGGTTTTTCCGAAGATCAACCAAGTGATTTTTACATGTATGTCAGAATTATTTTCTCATACATGTGACGATAAATAGTAAAATATCATTAAATTACAAGTCAGATATTCGAATACATAAAAAGTCTTACATAGTGTCTGAAATGACTAATAAGTACTTAAAGTTCATCATAAACAAATGTAGTGGAAAAGAAATCTTGTGGGCTCCAACACAGGCGTTGACCGGAGGACTTCGTGAGCCAAGAATGCACCATCGGGATCGAAGTTGTTTTGGTTGAACTCCACTTCCTTACCAGGGCCTAAGCAACAATTAAATTCAACAACAAGCAAGATTGAGTACCAACAGTACTCAGCAAGTGTGAGAACGTAATATTTTTTATGCGGATTAGAACAAGGAAAGGCTGAAATCATGGTTAATACATTGCGCAATTAAATCCTATCACCTTAGCTTATTAAGCACCTATTTTACTACATGAGTGAAGTAGTCCCAATCCTATAAATT
The DNA here is from genome assembly GCA_030760725.1 of Neostapfia colusana. NCBI lineage: Eukaryota > Viridiplantae > Streptophyta > Magnoliopsida > Poales > Poaceae > Neostapfia > Neostapfia colusana. The sequence continues at coordinate 47,637,676 of JASWHV010000020.1, forward strand.
TATTGCCATTGTTAAGCTCCCTGCTTAACATCCAAACCTCTCACTTCATCATCCTCTAATCATGAAGAAGTTCAAACCGCTCTTGACCATGAGCACGACTGTCGTGACAGTTTCTAACTCTGCAGAGTGTGTACCTCTTTACCCACAAGTAGTGATTTCATCCCCCGTTGCCGGGTGGACTAGAGAACCTCCATTACGTCTGTGGCCGCGAACCATGTTCACACTTTTCAGGTGTGTAACCAAAAGATCACTACAAGGCCTTTACAAAGGGATTCCCGACGAGTATGAACCTACTGAGGTTTCATCCCTAACAGAATGCAGGAGGCTCCAAACCCCGCTGCAGTGGCTCCCTCTTGAGCCTTGAGGTTCCTATGGTAGTGCACCTGACACCTAATCCCCGCACCATCCAAACACCCACACTACGTCGGAAATACACCTAATTAATTGGCCAAACTGCCCCATCTCAGCATGTGGTGGCACGGTAAAGCCAGGTTAAATACTGCATGAACTGGTCCTTAGAATCTAGGCAACCACTAAACACGAACTCGAGTCTCGTGCACACAACACCAACCAATACATTCAGCTTGCCTAGATTCCTATCTATAGCATAATTCATAAAATTTCATTTAAAGGTAAATGATCAAGGTGGTGATCTCATATCCCAGTTATCTCACTCTAAGCATGGCTAAGCATTAATATGAATAAATAGCATAATGAGAAATTCCCAACCCAGGCTACAAGGGATAATACATGAAAAACTAGGAAAACATCCTAGCATGGGTTTCATAATTCATACTCAATGTAATTAATTCTAACTAAGCATCCTAGCTTAGTTTCAAAGTGATCAAGGACACTTGCCTCTTCTTGCTGCTCCGGGAATGGAAAGTCTTGCTCCTGAAAGTTGAGAACCGGCTCTGGGGCAGGTTATACTCGTGCAAACATACACATAGCAAACAAACAACACTCCATGAGAAAAATCATTCACATACACACTCATGCAAATCAACATACATACAACATTATTTCACTTTATGCCTTTAGCCTTAAAAATCACTAAAGTCTACATATAGTTGTTGATTTTGGAGTTCTTCAATGAAATTCTCATTTTTAATTTCATACAATGTTACCAAATTTTTGGGGTGTATATTTGCATATATATTACATTTAAACATTGCTTTTAGCCAAATTTGGCACTAAATGGGTTGTATTCTTGCATACATATACCTTTTGAATATATATATATGTGGTTCCTAAGTTGATTTCAGAATTTTGAACTCACATATAAACTAATTTTCAATCTTAGTCACTTTCTAATTTGCGTACCACCATTTTTGGATACAAAACTTGTATAAAAATGTGTTTTCAGTCCTAAAACAGAGTTTCACATCTTCTTATAAATTTATAAAACTTAATTTCCCTTTCAAAAGCATATATTAACATTTCCTAAAGTTTTTATTTCTTTTTCCTATATTCAGATTTATTTTTATGGCTAAAATTAAATTTTCAGCAATAAACAGAAGTTAGATCATGTTTCCAGAACTTGTTTTCCATCTAAACAAATTTTCAGATTGTGCTAAAAGGTTTTCTAGGTGCTAAGTAAATTAAATATGAATTTCATATAATGGCTTGCACTTCTAGTGAATTCAAACTGAATTTAAATGACCAAATGCATAAATGAATTATATTGCAGGGTCTAATCCTTAAATATTCACTATGCATGTCCAACATTTTTTCCAAAATGTTCAGAGGTCTAACTAACAATACTGAAAGGTTTCCCCAATTTCTATTAAGTCCAGGGACTATATCAACTAACTACACATGTTTTCCTAATTTCTAGAGAGTCTAGGGGGTAGAACCTAAAATTCCAGGGCTACTTCTCAAATTCCCACCGCGCTAGGGGGTAGCCCATAAGTTTTCCAGCTATTACAATGCGTGATCAACGTGGGCCGTCGGATTTTAAATGTGCGGCTCAGATTGGATCCGCGAAGGGGTACACCTTGGTTTAATTACAACCACGCGATTTGAAACGAATGACCCACAGATGGCCATGTCACCCTGCCGGGGCGCGAGCGGCATGATCCCATGGCGCACAGCGGCTCTCGGCGTCTAGTGCCGGCGCGCTTGCCAGAAAATGCATTCCCGCGCTAGTTCACGTTGATTCTTGGGTCTTTCTTCACAGATCAAAGGAGGGGGAGTAGGGGATCTCACCTAGGCGATTCTCTTGAACCCGAAGGGGCCGCAAGATGGTCGGCGACGAGGTTTTGCGGCAGCGTTCCTCGGTGCTTGACAGAGCAACGGTTAGAGCGTGGGTCTTCGAGACTTTCTTCACGTGAGGGCTTCCCTAGGGTCGATCAAGCACCGTAGACGGGTTAGCACGAAGGAAGCGTGAGAAATTCGGAAGAAAGGCGATGGTGGACGCGGAGCTCACCGAGGACAAAAAATCGGCCGATTGAAGTGGAAAACTGACGAGGGCCTTGACGCTTAAATAGATGAGGGGGCGGCGGGGGTTGTTGGGATCGTGCTGGGTTGCGCGGGGGTCGGAGATCGTGGGCGCGTGCGCGGGATTTGGAGGCAACAGGCGTGCGGTGTTCGGCACAGAAAATCGCGGGCAGGGGTTGGAGACGAAGACGATGCTGTTAGGGGTGAAACCTCAGTGGGCTCATTCTCGTCGGGAATCCCTTTGTAAAGGTCTTGTAGCAATCTCCTGGCTACACAACGGGAAGTGTGAACGTGTTCACGAACACAGGCATAATGGAGGTTCTCTAGTCCACCCGGCAACGGGAATGAAATCACTACTTGTGGGTAAAAAGGTACACACTCTGCAGAGTTAGAAATTGTCATTACAGCCGTGCTCACGGTCAAGAGCGGCTTGGACTTCTTTATGATTAGAGGATGATGAAGTGAGAGGTTGAGGATGTTAAGTGTGGAGCTTAACAATGGCAATACAGTTATGGGATTGGGACTACTTCACTCATGTAGTAAGATAGGTGCTTAATAAGATAAGGTGATAGGATTTAATTGCATAGTGCATTAACCATGATTTCAGCTTTTCCTTATTCTAGCGTGCATAACATTACTTTCCCTCACTTGCTGAGTATCGTTGATACTCAAGCTTGCTTGTTGTTGGATTTAATTGTTGCTCAGGCCATGGTGAGGAAGTGGAGTTCAACCAAGACAACTTCGATCCCGATGGTGCATTCTAGGCTCACAAAGTCCCCCAGGCAATGCCTGTGTTGGAGCCCACAAGATTTATTTTCCGCTGCATTTGTTTATGATGAACTTTAAGTACTTATTAGTCATTTGAGACACTATGTAAGACTTTTTATGTATTCGAACACCTGGCTTGTAATTTAATAATGTTTCACTATTTGTCGCCACATGTATGAGAAAATGATCCTGGCATACATGTGAGATCACTTGGTTGATCTTCGGAAAGATCGGGTGTGATAGAAGTGGTATCAGAGCATAGAAACAGACGTATTTAAAGACATTATGTTCTTAAAAACTATTTTACAAATATGTGCGGGATAAATGTGTTATTAAAGATTGTTCTCTTAATTATTCATCTCATCTTAACTATTGTTCAAAATAGAGTACTTATTTGCTTATTATCTCACTTGATTTTTAAATATTTTATGTTTTAGATGGTTTGCATGATCCGCACCACTCGCAAGACCACCGAAGGACGAGTCCCTGTAGCTGCACCCGCCTTGAGGGAGGAGAATCACCCTGTGACGTATCACTCCCACGGGGTAGCCGTAGAGAGTTGCTACGGCGTCTTCGACGTATCCTCCACACCGCTGACTACAACAGCAAGCTGGTAGTGCACTACAACACTACCAAGACCATTCGCGTAGAGCGTGAGGAGTGGAGCTCAGAGGCTAGGATCTACCATGACAACAGGTTGATCAAGATCCATCACTCCCCAGCTTGGAGGGAGACTCAGGCAGATGTGGAGAACGATGCCACCTGGGAGGCTATCACCTGTTAGAGCTATATCAACCGTGGTCACCTGGACAGGACCAACTAAATGTACGTTCTTCAGCACGAGAGTGGAACAGCTGAATACAAGTACCCACCAGTCCAGGATGGAAATACCCACGAGCATATGGATATGTGCCTGGATGATGCAGCTATGCTCCAGCTGGAGCTTCAGGATGTACGTGGCATCCTGAAGAGGACCGAGGCTACACTTTGTGCCTACTTGAGGGCAAGATAAGGAGGAGATTAGAACAAGCTCTGTGTGTCACAGAACGACTCCTAGACGCCTGAATCTCCAGACCGCAGGGCGAACAATCATTGCACTTCTCCACCACCCGATTCCCCTCCCAGAGTTGAGTCAGGGGCAGCAACCATGAAAATGAAGACCCTGAGGAGCCAGCGCGGTGATACGAATCGTTTAGATATTATTTCCCTTAATTTAGCATTCCATCGAGTAGTCACGTCAAAAACTCATTTGTGGTTGATTTGGTTATTAGTGATTCGTGTGTGACGTGAGTTTTGGAAGCCATGGGCACTTGTCCACAACCTCGTCTTTATGTTTGCATTTGCTTTCATATGAGACTTTGTGATGATTAGGAGATTGAAAGTTTGTGTGAATTTTTTTGAATTATCTAAATTTCTGTCATCTCAAAAATTTAAATCCATGCAAGCTACATTGGAAGTTAAGAAGTTATGATTAAATTGGTATTTGGTTGATCATGATAGAGGGCCGGAAGAGGAAGAGGCCGCGGTGCCAACAACAACAATCACGAGGCTGCCAACATCCCCATTCCTGGATGGTAGGGCAGGGGTGGTCGCCGAGGAGCGGTCGACCCAATCCACCAAATGATCAACAATCAGAACCAACTAATCCAGAACTTGACACAAGTGGTGGACAACCTGCATCAAGCTCTACCCCCACCGGTTGCACCACGTCAACCAAGATTGAGTGAGTTTCTAGGAACTCAACCCCCAAAGTTTGCCAGTGCTGCTAAACCCATAGATGCATATGATTGGTTAAAGACCATTGAGAATAAAATGAAGACCATACAGTGTCAAGGGCATGAGATGGTGCTGTTTGCTTCTCACCAGCTGCACGGACCCGCAACTGACTTGTGGACTGCCTACGTAACAACCCACGATGATCCCAAGAACATAACTTAGGAAGAATTCAAGCGCAGCTTCCGCAACCACTACATCCCAGCAGGAGAGCTCAAGAACAGGAGGAAATAATTCCTTTATCTCAAACAAGGAAGCATGACGGTGAGGGAATACCTCACCAAGTTCACACAGCTGTCCCGTTATGCACCAAGGGACACAGACACGGATAAGCAAAAGCAAATTTGTTTCCTGGAAGGACTCACCATGGAGATGCAGTGTGCCATGTCCTCCAATGAGTATGCTAGATTCCAAAAGATGGTGGACAAGGCGTTCATTGTGGAAAGGAAGATGAGGGCCCTGGAGAATGAACGCAAAAGGAAGATGAACTGGCCAGGCCAAGCTTCGGGAAGCAACACTCGCCCACGCTTTGCACCGCAGGCTGCAGGACAAGTTAGACGTGCTATGGTGCCCTACCCAGCACAGAGGGGCTACAACCCTAATTTCAGGCGTTCCTCATCACAAGTCCAGCCGCAGCGCCAACAATTGCAGCAGCCACGTCCTGCTTTTCCACCTCGGCTGGCAGGACAAGGACAGTAGAACCCATCCCAAGACAACAAAGGTCAGGCACCTAAGGTTGGGGTGCAGTGCTTCAATTGTGGTGAAGTGGGACACTATGCCCACAATTGTTTGAAGAAGAAGCCCATGCAGCCACAGCAGCAGAACATGGTGCGTGGAAGAGTGAACCACATGACAATGGAGGAAGCACAGGAGGCACCAGATGTGGTGAGCGGTAAGTTTCCTTCTAATTCCCACAATGCGACAATTTTATTTGATTCTGGTGCTACCCATTCGTTCATTGCTCAAGAATTTGTTAAGAAGCATGATCTAGCAACAACACAAATGAACCACATGCTAGATATGAATTCTCCAGGGGGAGAAATAAGAACAAGACAAGTATGCCTTAGGGTGGGTCTATACATTAATGGGGTAGTATTTTCTGCAAACTTTATAGTGATAAACTCACAAGGGATAGATATTATATTGGGAATGGACTGGCTGACCAAACATAAGGGCGTTATCCATTGTTCGACTAGAACGGAGGAGTTAACTCATACTAGTGATACCAATGTCAAGTTCATAGCCGTCCAAGAACCGAGGAGGGACATTAAACTCAATCAAGTGGAAGCGAAGATTGAGGAAATAAGAGTAATAAAAGAGTTTCCAGATGTCTTTCACGAGGAGTTACCAGGTATGCCCCTGATCGAGAAGTGGAATTCAAGATCGAATTAATGCCTGGAATAGCCCCAATATATAAGAGACCCTACCGGATGGGTTCCAAGCAGCTAGAAGAGCTTAAGGAACATATCCGGGAGTTGACGGAGAAAGGGTACATTCGTCCTAGTTCCTCACCTTGGGGATCTCCAAAGATATTTGTACCCAAGAAGGATGGAACACAAAGGTTGTGTGTATACTACCGCACACTCAATGAGGTGACCATCAAAAACAAGTACCGTGCCCCACATTGAGGATTTGTTTGACCAGTTGAGAGGGGCATGTGTGTTTTCCAAGATTGATCTCAGATATGTATATCACCAATTGAAGTACGACCATCCGATATTCCCAAATCGACTTTCGTCTCTTGATATGGGTTGTATGAATACACAGTCATGCCGTTCGGGTTAACCAATGCCCCGGGATGCTTCATTATCTCATGAACAAGGTATTCGTGGAATATTTGAACAAGTTTGTGGTGGTTTTAATTGATGACATTCTAATCTTCTCCAAGAATGAAGAGAAACATGATAAGCACTTAAGATTGGTGTTGCGAAAACTGCGAGAACACCAACTCTATGCCAAGCTAAGTAAATGTGAGTTTTGGCTGAAGAGAGTTCCCTTCCTAGGACCTCGCCAAGATCGTGGATGTGCAAAAGTGGAAGGCTCCTGAGAATATTGGGGAAATCCGAACCTTCTTAGGCTTGGCAGGATATTACCGACGATTCATCGAAGGATTCTCCAAGATTTCAAGGCCGCTCACCAAAATGTTAGAGAAGAGAATCACATTCTGTAATACCCCAAAATGTGTCAAAAATGTGAATTCAAAATTTTTGGACGTAATGCATGTGGAGAAAAATTCAAACTCAAACTGGAATTTAAAATTGAATCAAAAACAGAAAAGAAAAAGGAAAAAGAAAAAGGAAAACGGCCAATGGGCCGAAACCCACCCAGCTGGCCCAGCGAACCACGGCCTATTTCCCCCCCTCTCTCTCTTTGCCGCGCGGGATCCACCTGTCGGCGCCGTCTTCCTCCTCCAACCGTCGCCCCTTTTTCCCCGCTTTCGAGCTCCCGCGCTCGATCGCGCCGCCTCGTCCGATTTTCACGCGCACGAGCCACGATCTCCAGCCCGCGCGTTGCTGCACCATCTTAACCGACCCTGCCGCCCTCCCTCGTGCCTTTAAACGCAAGAAAACCCCATCGGTTTCCCCTCACCGCTACATTTTCCTCTCAGGTGAGAACCGACACATCCTCGGCCATTTTCTTTTGATCCTCGTCCGGTCTATCCGATCTAACACGCGTGGCATGCCCCACCGCCGCTAGGGAGTCTTGCGGGTGAAAGAAACGACGTGTATCGCGCCCTAGCTACGGCTTCGACGAGCACCGAGGAGCTTCACCGCTCACCGTCATCGCAGAGCCGGTTCCGACCTCTCCGAGCCCGAGAAGCCCCTAGGTGAGCTTCCCCTACCCCTCCGAAGACGATCCGTGCAAAAAGATGCGAGCTCTAGCGCATAGCGGCAAAAACCGAGGCTGCGCCGGCGAGATCGCCGCCCCCCGCCGCCATGCGCGCGGGCTGACTCCGGCCTGGGCGACGTGGCCCGTCCGTTTTAAATCATGTGGTCCCGAATAGATTTAACCCGTACCGCTTCGCGATCTAATCTCAGCCCTCCATTTAAAATCCAACGGCCCACATCAGCCCCACGTTATAAAGGCCGGAAATCTTACGCGCTACCCCCCGGGGTTCTAAGGAAAAATGATCTAGCCCCGGAAACTTCTGATCTAGCCCCTAGACCCTCAGAAATTTATGTAAATGCATTTAAAAATCAGTTTTAGTCCCTAGACTTAACAAAAATTAGGAAAACCTCCCTGTTTTGCACACTTAGACCCCTAAAAATTTAGAAAATGAGAAATGGGGCCCCACTGCATTGTGGATTTGCACGTCAGCCCCTGAGGGTTATTAATTTCACGAAATTGAATATGTGAATAGGATTTAAATTCAAACATAGGTATAGATTCAGTTGAATTATTCTAACCCTGTTGAAAATTTGTAGAACAACCTGAAGTCTGAATTTAGAGGGGAAATAAACTTTTAAATTAAATGAGGTTGCTGTTTTGTGATTTTTCTCTGAAATATACCCTTTAGGCATAAAACAAATTTAAATATGTGGAAAAATGAATCTAAGTAACCAAAAAGGGGTAGGGAAAATTTATAAAGGTTCTGTTTAGGTAATTGGAACAGTAGAAATTTTTGCATGAATTTAGGTTGCTGTTTTATTGCTGGAAATTCATTTTAGGCTAGAAAATAATTCTGAAAATGGGTAAAAATAAATTTAAATTGATTGCCATCAGAGAGGAAGTCAAAAGATATTTTATTGCACATTAGATCAGAACATATTCTATTTAGGTGATATATTTTGCTATTTTAGTATAGGAGTTCACTTTTGGGTAGGGAAAATAAATCTAAAAAATGTAGGGAAATAGGTACACATAATTAGAAAATGTCAAGTGAGATCCCCACATTTAGAACTTCAAGTTAAGAATAGTGTAGAAGATCTGAAAACCCATTTGGAGTAGGAAATTATCTTTCATGCACCTTTTATGGCTAAGAAGGGTATTATCTAATATAGAAACTTTGTTCAAATTGGAAATTCATATATATGGTGCACTTAGGAATCTGAATATCAAAGAGTAGAAGTAAAATATATGTTTAAAAGTGCATGTGTGCATAGAATCAACACATCTAGAGTAAACACCAAACTTAAATATGTGTATGACTTCAATGTGTATGTATGTGTGGACTATTGCTTATGGAATGTTGTTTTCTTTTGCTATGTGTGTATTGGCATGAGTAGAACCAGCCCCAGAGCAGGTTCTCACCTTCCAAGACCAAGACTTTCCATTCCCGGAGCAGCAGGAAGAAGGCAAGTGTCCTTGACCACTTTGATCCTATACTAGGATGTGTAGTTAGAATTTAATTGCATTGTCAATTTGGAATATGATACCCAAGCTAGGAAGTTTCCCTCGAATTGCATTATCATGTTTCATTGTAGCCTTGGGTTGGGAGTTATTTTATTATTTCATTCATTTATACTACTCATGCTTAGCCATGCTTAGAATGGGATACATGGGATATGAGATCATCACCTTGATTACCTTACCTGTGAATGGATTATTATGAATTATGTAGAGGTAGGGATCTAGACAAGTTGGATGCTTTGGTTGGTGCTGTGTGCACGAGACACGGGTTTGTGTTTAGTGCTTGCCTGGATCCTAAGGACCGGTTCATGGAGCATGTAACCTGGCTTTACCGTGCCAACCACATGCTGAGATGGGGCAGCTTGGCCAATTAATTAGGTGCATCCCCGACGTAGTATGGGTGTTTGGATGGTGCGGGGAATAGGTGTCAGCTGGACTACCATATGAACCGCAAGGCTCAAGAGGGGGCCACTGCAGCGGGGTTGGAGCCTCTTGGATGCTGTTAGGGGTGAAACCTCAGTGGGCCCATACTCGTCGGGAATCCCTTTGTAAAGGCCTCGTAGTGATCTCTTGGCTACACACCTCGGAAGTGTGAACATGGTTCGCGGCCACTGGCAAAATGGAGGTTTTCTAGTCCACCCGGCAACGGAGGATGAAATCACTACATGTGGGTACAGTGGTGCAAACTCTGCAGAGTCAAAACTGTCATGACAGCCGTGCTCACGGTCAAGAGCGGCTTGGACTTATTTATGATTAGAGGATGATGAATTGGGAAGTTGAGGATGTTAAGCGGGGAGCTTAACATTGGAAATGATGTTACGGTTACTTGATATTGATGATGGGTTAGGGGATTGGGACCATTTCACCTATGTAGTACTGTAGGTGCTTAATAAGCTAAGGTGATAGGTATTAATTGCGTAGTGCTTTAACCATGAGTTCAACCTCTCCTTGCTCTAGCCCTGCATGACATAACTTTCCCACACTTGCTGAGTACCAACGGTACTCAAGCTTGCTTTTCTGTTGGTTTAAATTGCTGCTCAGGCCAAGGGAATGACGTGGTGTACAACGACCAAGACTTCGGACCCGAAGAAGGATTCTAGGTTCACGGAGTCCCCCGGGCAACGCCTGTGACGGAGCCCACAAGACTTATCTTCCACTGCTGTTTTGTTTACATGTTATGAACATATTATCGTCCATCGAGACGTTATGTTATGTAAGACTTATTTATATTCGAACACTTGGCTTGTAATATAATGATGCTTCACTATTTGTCGTCACATGTATGAGAAAATGATCCTGGCATACATGTGATATTCACTCGGTCGTTCTTCGGAGAAACCGGGTGTGACACATGCACATGGACACCAGAGTGTGAGGCAAGTTTTCAAGAGCTAAAGGAAAGAATGACAACGGCCCAGTGCTAGTAAATGTTAGATATGCATAATTTGTTTCCGTGTATTGTGATGCTTCGGGACACGGATTGGGGTGTGTTCTTATGCAAGACAGACATGTAGTTGCATATGCCTCGAGACAACTCAGGAAACATGAGAACAACTATCCTACGCATGACCTAGAGCTAGACGCAGTGGTCCATGCGTTGAAGCTTTGGAGGCATTATTTGATGGGAAAGAGGACTGAGATGTATACTGATCATAAAAGTTTGAAGTATATTTTTAAACAACCATATCTCAACCTTAGACAACGGCGATGGTTAGAGTCGATCAATGACTTTGATGTGGGTATCAACTATCATCCGAGAAAGGCAAACGTCGTTGCGGATGCCTTAAGCCAAAAGGTACATGTCAATATGTTGAAACTGAATGATACACCTTCGGAATTATGCGGGGAATTTGCAAAACTTAATTTATGTCTCGTGACTAATAGTGAGGTCATCACAATGCAAGTGGACTTCACACTGGAGAAGGATATACGCAATGGTCAGAAAAATGATGAGAAAATTCAAGAGAATAAAAGACTCATCAAAGAGAATAAAGCTCCTAGGTTCAGAGAGGATGAACAAGGCACGATATGGCATGGGAAACGGATATGTGTGACTGAGATAAAGGAGATCCACGAATTGATCCTGAGAGAAGCTCATGATTCTGACTACTCCATTCATCCTGGGAATACGAAGATGTATTAGGATCTCAAGAGCAGGTACTGGTGGTATGGCATGAAACGAGATGTCGTAGAACACGTTGCCTTGTGTGACACGTGTCAGTTGGTGAAAGCAGAACATCAATGTCCTACGGGACTATTGCAACCATTATAGTACCAGAATGAAAATGGGAAGAAATAAGCATGGACTTCATAGTGGAGCTGCCTAGAACCCAATCGGGATATGACTCAGTATGGGTGATAGCCAATCGACTAACCAAGGTAGCTAACTTTATCTCTGTGAAAGAACACTACAACAGTTCCAAGTTGGCTGAATTGTATATGTGCAGAATCATGTGTCTTCATGGACTGCCAAAGAAGATAGTGTCAGATCGAGGAACACAGTTTACCTCAAGGTTCTGGCAGAAGTTGCATGATACCATGGGAACTCATCTGAATTTCAGTTTTGCATATCACCCACAGACCGACGGGCAGACAGAAAGAACCAATCAAATCCTTGAGGACATGTTGAGAACTTGTGCACTCAAGAACAGTAGGAGTTGGGACAAAAACTTACCATATGTTGAGTTCACCTATGATAAAAATTATCAGGCCAGCATGAAGATGTCTTTGTTTGAGGCATTGTACGGAAGGAGATGTAGAACTCCTGTGTTTTGGAACCAAACAGGAGGAAGTAAAGTATTTGGACGAGAAGTGCTACGAGATGCCGAGGCAAAAGTGAAAGAAATCCGCAACAATTTGAGGATAGCTCAGACTCTACAAAAGAGCTATGCGGATACAAGACGAAGAGAAGTCGCATTTGAAGTAGGAGATTTTGTATATCTCAAGGTGTCTCCCATTAGAGGACTTCTTCGATTCAAAGTGAAAGGAAAACTATCACCTTGTTATATCGGACCTTTTCAGATCCTAGAGAGAAAAGGAAAAGTTTGTAGGGGTTGGAATTGTAGTCTCGCCTATCAGATGTGCATGATGTGTTTCATGTGTCATAACTCAAGAAGTGGATGAGGACAACCGAGGAGATATTGCCAATGAATGAGTTAGACGTCCAAGAAGACCTTTCATATACCGAGTACCCGGTTAAGATTCTAGAGACGTCAGAACTAGGGATGGCAACGGATGCCCATTACCCGTTTACCCGCAGATATCTGAAAGTGCATCTAGGCATCCCTTGGGTTTTGGTTTATTTATGACAAACAAATGGGACCCTAACAAAATTGTTGAGATGAGCGCAGGTTCTCAAAGAAATTAGGAAGAAAGCGCAAAAAGAAAATAGAAGGAGGATCCAAATTGATAAGAGCTCAAAAGCTGAAAAGATTAGATCACTTAGTATAGAGTGTGTTGGAGAAACACACCCAAAGAGCTCAAGTGGAAGAAATCACACTAACTGCAAAAATTCAGCATGTGCAGACTAGTCCGATATCAACCGGACTAGTCTGATTTTCTTTCTGACCACAAAATGGACTAGTCCGATATGGACCAGACTAGTCCGATATACTCTGAGTAGACATCGGACTAGTCCGCACTCCTACGGACTAGTCCGGTATCTCACAACACTTAGGGTTTTCTACACACCGCACACCGGACTAGTCCGGAGTCAACCACGGACTAGTCCGGACATCGCAAACCCTAACGTAACCATTGGAAACCCTACTATAAAAAGAGGTGTACGACCATACCAACATAACACTTCGACCCCCTGCGCCGTCACACCTCCTAAGAGCCCAAAATTCACATCTCTCCACTCATTCTAACCCAAAAAGGATCAATTCTTTGGGGATTAGCAATTGATCAAAGGAGAGACTTGTTCTACACATCTTGAGCTCTTGGGTTTGTTCTCTCGCACACTCTTGTTCGTTAATTGTTCATCTTTTGAGTGTGTTTGGTTGTCTTCATTCATTGTAACTCTTGGGGAGCCCTCAACTTGTGAGAAGGACCCTTGAACGATTTATTCCCCTTTGTGATTTGTGGAAGAGAATCGGCCTCCGTGGCGATTCGACGAGGGTAGGGTTGGAGAAGACACAGTCCTTAGTGGACTCCTCAACAGGGACGTAGATTTCCTTCGTGGAATCGAACCTTGGGATAAACACTTGTCTCTTACTATTGTTTATTTATTCTTCATCATATTCTAGTGTTTAATTAATCTTGTGAAATTCACGTTGAAGCATTGAAATCAAAGTTGATTTCTGTCATTGATTGTATCACTGTTGCAATACATCTAAGTCATCAATTAATTTCCGCTGCATAGAGTACTAGAAGTGAACCTTAATTTTCTAGTCCACGAATACCGGACTAGTCCGCACAGTACCGGACTAGTCTGATTTTTCTCTGAGTAGAAAACGGACTAGTCTGCACTCTACCGGACTAGTCCGATTTCCCTGTATTTGATAAACCTACTAAGTGTTTCAGGGATCAATAAAGCGTCGAAAAGCCTAGTCACCCCCCCTCTAGGCTACATTCAATTGGTATCAGAGCCAAACTCTTCAAAAGAGACTCACCGCTCAAAGAGACGATGTCGGACATCAAAGATGTACACAAGAAGATCGACGATCAAAAGGGTGATGATGAAAGGACTCAAAAGCTAAAGAAGCTACTCGACACCATTCAAGACAGTGAGGACAATGATGAGGAGGTGCTCGCTCTTCTACGGAAGAAGGCAATCTCCCCAAAAGGGAAGAAGAACACCGATGATGAAAAGAAGAAGAAAGGGGGTAGTCACATCGACTACTCCCGATATCCTTTTGACTATGAGCATTTAAATTCCAACAATAGCCATTACTTACCAATTCCTCTAGGGAAAGCACCTTACTTTGATGGCAATGACTATTCAATGTGGAGACAAAACATGAAAATGCACCTTATATATCTTAACCCAAGTTTGTGGCATATAGTGTGCACAGGGATAGATATCCCGGATGATGAAGAGCTGACCTCAAGCCAAGAACAAGTCGTTCATCGGAATGCTCAAGCTGCAGCTGTGATCACATCATCACTGAGCCGAGACGAGTTCACCAAGGTGTACGGACTTAAAATTGCCAAGGAGATACGGGACACACTACAAACCGCACATGAAGGTGACCGTCATATACGCGAAGCCAAAATAGAAATGATTGAAGGTGAATTGGGAAGATTCGTGATAGAAGAAGATGAATCACCACAAGATATGTACAATCGACTGAAGAATCTTATCAACAAAGTCCGAGCTTATGGCAGCAAAAAGTGGAATGATCATGAGGTTGTGAAGTTGATTCTCAGAGCATTCATGCCTCGCAACGTAACTATTTGCTCTATGATTAGAGAAAGCCCCGGGTACCGGAAAATGACCCTAGACGAACTTCTTGGCAAGATCATCGACTTTGAAATGATGGAGAAGCAAGCCAAGCATGTCAAGGAAATTCCCGATCTCACCTCGGAAAAGAAGAAAGGAGTTGCCTTGAAGTTAACTTGTAAACCCATATCAAAGGAAGCTCGAGAAGCTTATGGAGAAGACGACAGCGATGATGAAAGTAGTGATATCGATGAAGAAGACATGATCTTGTTCATGAAGAAGTTCAAGAAAATGATGAGAAGAAGAAAGGGTAGCAGCTCAAATGAAGGAAGACAAAGGGATAAACAAAGACCCAAGATGAGACGGGCGTACTATAACTACGGAGAATATGATCACTTCATAGTAGATTGTCCATATGATGAAAACAAGAAGAAGACAAAAGATAACAAGCCTCAACTAAAGAAAATGTTCAAGAAGAAGAAACAATATGGCCAAGCGCATCTAGGGAAGGAGTGAGACTCCAATGATGAATCCTCATCCGAAGAAGAAGAGATGGCCACCATAGCCATAAAGAAGACTACCAAGAAATCCACTCTCTTCCCAACCATGGGCGCACGGAAGGACACCGACGACACTTGTCTAATGGCAAAGGAAGATAAAAGAAAGATAATAACTAAATCTTCCTTCTCGCATTCTTTTACTAGTGATAGTGATAATTCTAGTGAGGATGATAGCAGTGATGAAAATGATTATATGCTTAGGGGTTTAGACAAAAAGAAAGCTGCTAAAATGAAATTTCTACTTTATAAGCTTGTTGATACGGAGAAGTTAGTCAATCGTTAGTAAGATATGATCATCTCCCAAAAGGAGGAATATATTGAGATTGAAAAGCTTCTTGAACTTGAAAAGGAACAAAATAAATCACTAGAGCTTGAGTTAGCTTCAAGCAAGGAAGCTTGCTTGAAGTTAAAAGACTCAAACACCATCATCAAGGATGAACTTGCTAACATAACCAAAGTTAACGAGATCCTTGAGGTACAAGTTGAGTCACTCAAGCAAAATAGTTCTTCATCCACTTCAAGCTCACCTTCTCAACATATAAAATCTGAAACTAGTGTTACTTGTGCTTGTGCCAAAAGTGACACTAACTTGAAGAAAAAACCAAACTTGACAAAGGACAAGCAATCTTCTCAAAGTGGCATATTTGACAGGAGAAGATCAAGTATGCAGGCAGTGCATACTCGGTCACAAGACCTCCTAATGTCAAATGTGGCATTGGATATTCTAATGGTGAAAAGCAAAACACTAGAAGCCACAAGAATAACAAGGGGTGCATTGCCTTTGTCAAGGGAAACCCTTCTCAAGTTGGAAAACTCAATAATGTTGATAAATCCAACACTGTGAACACATATGAACAACAACTTCTATTTAGAACTTTTGATACTTCATATGTACTTATAAAAAGTAATCTTAGAAGAGTTTATGCTAAATATGTTGGGCCACGCCATGGGAACACCAAGTCTCATGTGTAGGTGCCCAAATCACTTGTGACTAACCTCAAAGGACCCAAGCAAGCTTGGGTACCTAAGACCAAGGCATAAATTGTTTTTGCATACTTATTCATCCGGTGGAGCAAAATGGGTGCTAGATAGTGGATGCACCAATCACATGATCGGAGAAAGAAGAATGTTTGTGGAATATGATGAAAATGAAGATCCAAGCGAACGCATTTACTTTGGTGATAATAGTCAAGGAAGAGTGCTTGGTACCGGTAAAATTGCAATTTCATCACAACATACTCTCTCTCATGTTTTACACGTTAACTCATTGGATTATAACCTTTTGTCCATATCTCAATTATGTGACAAGGGTTATAATTGCTTATTCACTAATGAGGGTGTGACTGTCTTTAGAAGGAGTGATAACTCAATTGCATTCAAGGGTGTGTTGAAGGGAAAACTTTATCTATTGACTTCAACAAAGATAAAGCCGAACTTGACACATGCTTGATTGCAAAGACCAACATGGGTTGGCTATGGCATAGACAGCTAGCACATGTTCGTATGAGGAATCTTCAAAAACTCCTCAAAGGCGATCACATACGAGGTTTAAAGGATGTTGTTTTTGAGAAAGATAGGCCGTGTAGAGCGTGCCAAGCAGGGAAGCAAGTAGGAACACCCCATCCCGCGAAGAATGTTATGACTACAACAAGACCGCTTGAGCTTCTCCACATGGATCTATTTGGTCCACTTGCCTACATAAGCATCGGCGGTAACAAATACGGTCTAGTTATTGTTGATGATTTTCACACTTCACGTGGGTTTTCTTTTTTGCATGATAAGACAGAAACTCAAGGAACCCTCAAGAAGTTCATCAAGCGTGCCTAAAATGAATTCTCATTGAAGATCAAGAACATACGAAGTGACAATGGGACAGAATTCAAGAACACCCAAGTTGAGGAGTATCTAGATGAAGAAGGAATAAAGCATGAATTTTCAGCACCATATACTCCTCAACAAAATGGAGTAGCCGAAAGGAAGAACAGAACTCTCATTGAGATGACGAGGACAATGCTCGATGAATACAAGACTTCGGACAGGTTTTGGGCTGAAGCGGTTAACACCGCTTGTCACGCCATAAACCGACTATATCTTCAACGGTTACTCGAGAGAACTTCATATGAACTACTCACGGAGCAAGTTGATCAGTGTGTGCTAGATCAAGAAGAAGCTCGATGTCAAGCATTGAGAAGAATGGCATTGGGCGATGTTCGACCACAAGTGCCAACTTCAAATGCGAATGAAGAAAATGAACTATAGATGGAGGAAAATGATCAAGGGGGAGCTTCCATACAAGATCAACCTCAAGAAAATCAAGAAGACCAAAACATTAATAAGGGCAACTATCCAGTGGGAGAAGAAGATGATAATGAAGATTCAAGACCACAAGTGTCACATCCAAGAGTACACCAAAGCATCCAAATGTAAAGGTCCCAAAATATGCATACAAATAAACTCTTGTTTGCACAAAGTTGGTTTCACATGTATGAAAAATGAGACTTGTTAAAACTTTTCTTTTCACATGTGATAATACACATGAGAGCTTTCTTCGCCCAAGTTCAAATATTTATATGAAGACTTGGGACCCAAGTGGGATCTAAAACCAAGTTGAGAAGTTCCCATATGTGGGAGGAAGCTAAAGTCAGATTTTGAGAACAAATTGTTCCACTCAAAAATTCAAATGAGAGTAATGCAAGGATTTCCAAACTGTTGTATTAAAAACCTCATTTGCAGCAGCCAAATCAATGATCAGAGTTCACATTTGGATTCCTTAGGTCCAAATTAGGGGGTAGGCAAAGTTTCATCAATTTTTGAAAAGATTTGCTATCCATTTCTCCCAAAAGGACTTAAATTGGCAAAGAATTCAAATACACATTTGAATTTGGATGAAATTTGCCCAACTCTCCAAATGCAACTAAATTTGCAACTTCAAACATTTGGATGGATTAATTGCCAAACTGTGGAGATATTTGTGATAAAAATGAGAGGGGATAAGAAGGGGGCAGTGGGACCCACATGTCATAGTGATATTAGACTTACACACTAAGTCTTCAGTTTGCCACTCGAACAACCGACCCAGCTGCGGGCGACACCGAGGAGTCTCCCCGGGCGCCACACCGAGCAGTTCCCACGCCACCTCCTGATCTTCGTGCGGTGCTCCCCCCAGCTCTTATCCTTCCCACCAAAGCAACACCCGAATTGCTCACCCTCAGCCCGTGTGTCACTCCCTGTTCCGCTCCCGCTCGCGATGGAGTTTCCCCGGCGCCGCCTCTGTTTTCCTTGCTTGCAAGCCGGCGTTGCTCCTCCATTGCTCGAGTGATCCACAGCAAACGGGAGCGTCAACACGTGCCGTAGCTACACACCTCACTACTTTGCAGCGGCGTCGCCTGGAGGGGTCACAGTTCGACGATCGCTGCCGAGAACAGAGCTATCCGGCGGAAAACCGAAGCCGGTCTCACGTGGACAGCCCTACCGAGAGCTTCTCAGGCCCGAGCAAGAGTACCCTCAGACGCGCCGAGACCCTCTGATGCTCACATCCGAAGCTCAAGCTGTGACGTGATCTACCGAACACGAATTTGAAGAAAATTCCCCGGCGGGCACGAACTGACCTCCCGGCACGGTAACATCAAATTCTACCTCTACCTTTGTTTTTAGCTCATCAATTCTTGCATACAGGACCGCCAGTAGTCGGTGATAGTTTGTTCTTCACAACCCTAGCTGGAAAAACGCACGTAGACCGCACGAATTCTAGATTTTCCGAGCTCCACCGTGAAAGAAGTCTCGGGTGCACGGTGAAACCCCATCATCCGCCGGTCCCGAGCGGTTTTTAAGTCATGTCGGGCTTCCTCATGGTACACTGGTGCTGTAGCGCCGTTTCCCCGGGCGTTTGGCGGACTAGGTTAGCTGGCCGACACCACCGGAGGTGAGCCGAGCCGCTGTGCCGTCGCAACGGAGGTTGGGAACCTTGCCGGCTCGGGGAAGCTCCACCAAGTTGATCAGCACGTGGAGTTAGGCCCTGGCGGCGAATAGGGGCTCGGGCAGGAGTCGAGAGAGCTGTCCCGGTGAACTCCGGCGACCTGGCAGCGCGCGCGTGCGAGGGGCGTCCGGAGGTTGAAGAAGGGCACCGGGTCCCAGCAGTCAGTGAGGGAAAAGGTTTAAAGCCGATCCTCTATGGCTATTTGATCCGGTGTGACTGCGTGGCTGGGACTGTGTGGCCCTGTGTGGTTTTGTCTCAGAGGGTGACACGTGGCCTGGGCCCAGCAGCAGGCATTTGAACTTTTGTCTGTTTTCGGAATTTAGTTAAAAGTTTAAATAGCCACAACTTGGTGTAGGAATGTCCAAAAATTGTCAAACAAATTTTGTTGGATTCCTCTCAGAGGGTACTATCCAGGGGTACAGCCCAATAATTATGAAAATCCCTGGTTTTGACTCATTAATTCATATAAGGAAAATATTGTAGGAAATTTTCCAGGAATTCTATGTATTGGAAAATCCCCAAAGTTGGGAAGGAGATTCTTACAAAAATACTTGAGATCCAGTAAAATTTTCAGAATCATTGGACCTCATTTGCTTGGCCAAATGTGGTGTTAATTCCTTATGTCTCTGAAAATTGGAAAATAAACAGAGTTCAATTTCAGGATTCCCCCCCCCCCCCAAACTTTAGAACCTCATAACTCTTGCTAGGAACCCCCAAATTTAGTGATTCAAATTGGTTTGGATTTATATTGAATAGCTCTGTCCAAATCTACAACCCAATTTGTATGAAACTCATTATTTAATTCTGGAAAATTCTTTAAAGCTTTTCAGCAAAAGAATTTTAGAGGGAGTTTGGTTAATCCAAAAATCCTCAAATTTTGCCCGAATATTCTTTAGGATGTTAGTGCAACCCTGTAAAAGTTTCAGACCATTTAGAGTTTATTTGATCAGGGCAATTCAGGATTTAAGTTGCTGTGTTCAATTGAATACAGAAACTTTTTCAGAGAATTTCCAAAAACTTGGAAATTCAGTTCTGGGCAGATCTTAGCTCCAAAAATGCTAGGAAAATTCATGCAAACTCTATGAACTATAATTGAAATTTTAGTTCACTAAGTATGGCATGAACATGGGTGTTAGCTTAGAGTTAATTCTTCTTTGCTTAATTACTTAGAAAATTATTCTGAACGAACCACTCAATGAAAAGTGCTAATTTTTGGTCCAGAGGAATTTCTGGTGACAAGGAACTCACATGAAAATTCTCAGCTCCATTGGAGCTCTGGATCACCCCAGTGCTGTTTAACCTCTTAAGGTGATTAATATAGAAGAGGGGAAAACCACTTAGCACTAATCATGTGTTTAGATCCAAACCTAAACCACTAGCACCAGTGTCATTTTAAATTCTTAAACAGGGTTCCAGTTTTTGAAAACTTGTTATTAGAACTTGTAGCAAAGTCTTTACAATTAAACAATTGTGCATATGCATTACGTGTAGCATCTACGTGAAGGACTTCAAGTCATTGGAGTGGAGATCAAAGGAAGGAGGGAAGAGATAAAGCCAAGTGATCTTCACTAACTGAGTTATATATATTAGCCCCTGCAAAACAAAGGCAAGCCCCGGTTTGCATCAAATTAACAAGTTTTTACTTGTATTCACTTCATACGTCTAGCATTTTATTTATTGCATTACGTCTAGATGGTATGGAACTCCAAATGCATGACCCAAAAAACCCTGGAGTTTAATGTAGGTTATGTTATCAATTAATTATAACTGCTGATATCAACAAAAGTGGATTAAAAGAAGCAAAAACTCGAGTGGGCAGATTCCTACTCGTGAACAGGGATTTAGGGGGATCAATCGGAAGAGTTGGGAATTGATCCTCATAGTTGGGAATGGAGACCGGACAGTGGATGGAAGGTCAAGGACGTGGTCCTGTGAGCCTAGTCTATGTCTGAGTCGATTAAGGCCCGTTCTCGTGTGCGGCCCGTTGAGCAAGTTTGAGTTGTGTACCGGATGCATACTTGCTATATGGGACCCAGGAAACCGATGTAACATGTTAACCTGGTTGTCGAGGCATACCTCACTGTCTGAAGCCGATGCTGAAAGGATAGAGAAGTCGGCTCTACGAGGGTTTGCCGTAGAGAGACTTAATCCCAGTCGGTGGGACCGGTTCGACATTTGGGTGTCGTGTGAAAGGTGGCCACGTACGACGTCAGTGACGGTTGCTGTGTGCAACGTCGAGTACGGGCGTACGTGTCGTGTCAGCCGGGTGTTTATGATTGCAATCACCGTCGCTCGCAGTAGTGAGCATACTTGTTCTCTGCGTCGTGACGTAGTAATAAACCAGAAAACATTTAATATGCTTCGTGAGTAATCCTCATAATGGAGATGAGGAACGATCAACACTTCACTAAAGTTAATTTCTACCTTGGGCTAGTATCGTCGAGGCAAAGCGTTTCTTGTTTGATTGTGGAGTCTCGACGTTGATGGCGCAAGGTCAGTATGAGTCTAGGATAGCTCACTACAGTTACTTTCACCTCGGGCAAGTGACATCGAGACGAAGCGTTTCTTGTTTGATTGTGGAGTCTCGATGTAAGTTGCGCGAGGGCTATAAAAGTTGCCTAAAATTTGAAGTAAGGACTCTCCTTTAGCTCAAATTCATCGTTTGTGCAAACCTCTGTAATCAGCCCTCTATTTCTATCATGTAGAGTTTCATGGCTAGGGTGACGGGTCAGTCTTGCTGAGCTTCGTGCTCACAGATACTGCAGAAGTTGTTTTGCAAGTAATAACTGTACGCTGAGATGTACGGGTGCCCGATGAGACTCAGAACTTCCCGAGTGGTGAACTCATGGTAACCCCTGCCGCTGCTATTATGACAGTGTTGCTAGCGAGAAGGGTCCGCGGGTTGGACACCTTCTCTGTTGCTTAGGATAGGTATGAGACGTGAGTTGTAATAGTCTTCCGCTGTAGTTTATTTTGAGAAGTATTTGTAAAATCAACACTTTGTAAGCTTCCGCTTGTTTTATGTAATATGATGCTTTATTATGTGTGCTGTTGGGTGCCGCATCGCACGGCACCACCCAATGCGATTCCCGGGCGAGGTGTCCCATCCCCGTGAGTGATCGGGATGGCGGGGTCCTCACACCAAAGAGATCACCCCGTTGACAACATAATTGGTGACATCCGAAAGGGAGTAATAACTCGATCTCGCATAGCTAATTTTTATGAACACTATTCTTTTGTATCTTCTTTGGAACCATATGTCACACCCGGTTTTTCCGAAGAACAACCAAGTGAATATCACATGTATGCCAGGATCATTTTCTCATACATGTGATGACAAATAGTGAAGCATCATTTATTACAAGCCAGGTGTCGAATATAAATAAGTCTTACATAGCAAATGTCTCGATGGACAATAATAAGTTCATCACAAGTAAATAAACTAGCAGCGGAATATTATTCTTGTGGGCTCCGTTACAGGCGTTGCCCGGGTGACTCCATGAACCTAGAAACCTTCTTCGGGTCCAAAGTCTTGATCATTATACACCACCTCATTATCTTGACCTGAGTAGCAATATAAACCAACAAATATGCAAGGTTGAGTACCGATGGTACTCAGCAAGTGTGGGAAAGTTATGTCATGCTGGGCTAGAACAAGAAGAGGTTGAGCCCATGGTTAAAGCACTATGCAATTAATACCTATCACCTTAGCTTATTAAGCACCTACATTACTACATAGGTGAAATGGTCCCAATCTCCCATCCCATCATCATAATTAAATAACCATAACATCATTTCCTATGTTAAGCTCCCCTCTTAACATCTTCAACTTCCAAAACCATCACTCCTCTAATCATGAATAAGTCCAAGCCGCTCTTGACCGTGAGCACGGTTGTCATGACAGTTTTGACTCTGCAGAGTTTGCACCACTGTACCCACATGTAGTGATTTCATCCCCCGTTGCCGGGTGGACTAAAAGAATCTCCATTATGCCAGTGGCTACGAACCACATTCACACTTCCCAGGTGTGTAGCCAGGAGATCACTACGAAGCCTTTACAAAGGGATTCCCGACGAGCGTGGGCCCACTGAGGTTTCACCCCTAACAGCATACAAGAGGCTTCAACCCCGCTGCAGTGGCCCCCTCTTGAGCCTTGCGGTTTATAAGGTAGTCCAGCTGACACCCACTCCCCGCACCATCCAACACACCCATACTACGCCAGGGATACACCTAATTAATAGGCCAAGCTGCCCCATCTCAGCATGTGGTTGGCACGGTAAAGCCAGATTACATGCTCCATGAACCGGTCCTTAGGATCCAGGCAAGTACTAAACACAAACCCGAGTCTCATGCACCCAGCACCAACCAAAAACATCCAACTTGCCTTGATCCCTACCTCTACATAACTCACAATATCTCATTCAAGAGTATGGTAAAATAAACTGATGATCTCATATCCCAAATATCCCATTCTAAGCATGGCTAAGCATAAGCATGTAAATAAATGACATGATAAAAATAAATCCCAACCCAAGCTACAAGGAAACAAGGTAATGCAATTCTAGGTAAACTTCCTAGCATGAGTTTCATATTTCAATTGACAATGCAAATAGTTCTATCTACACATCCTAGCATAGGATCAAAGTGGTCAAGGAAACTTGCCTCCTTCCTGCTGCTCTTGAAATGGGTAGTCCTGATCTTGGAAAGGGAGAACTTGCTCTGGAGCAGGTTCTACTCATACCATCACACATAGCAAAAGAAAACAACAAGTCATAAGACATAGTTCACACTTCCACTCCATACAAACCACACATTCACATTTATGAAAGCCATTCACAATTCTATGTGTTGTGGTTACTCTATGTGTGTTAATTTTGGCTTACATGCACTTTTAAACATGTACATATGATTTCTACTTTTGTATTCATATTCATGTTGGCATACTATATATGTATTTCTAATTTAAATAAATCCCTTATATTTAATTGATACACATTTTAGCTACCAAGTATGCATGAAAGGTATTTTCCTACTTCATGTGTGTCTTCAGACCTTCTACCAACCCTAAACTGAATTCTTTGGATTTTGGAATCTTCATTTATCATTTTCTAGTTATTTATCCTTAGCTTGCTATATTTTCAGATTTATTTCCTATGCCTAAATGTGCACTTTATTATGAAAATAGTAAAACATCTCATCCAAACAGAATAGGTTTTGGGTCTAAAATATTTAATAATATATTTTTGAACTTCTCTTCTGATGTGAACTATTTTACATTTATTTTTCTAATTTTCAGAATTATTCTCTACTTAAAAATGTGTCCCTATTACTAATAAATGTGAATAATCAATTAAACAGATTCATTTCAGCCAAAAATCTATTTTGATCTCACTCCAAAATTTTCCAAGCACTAGGAATGTTTTTAATTTGAATTGATAATATGTTTGTCCCATCTTTTAAATTTTAAATACTAACCACATATTCAATTTCCTAAATTTAATATCAAATAGGGTTAAAAGGTAAACTCACCTCACTACAGGGTCTATTATATTATTTTAATAATTTTCAGGGGTCTAGCTACACATAACACAGGGGTTTTCCTAATTTTTATTAAGTCTAGGGGCTAAAACTGATTTTTAAATGAATTTACATGATTTTCTAAAGTTCCAGGGGCTAGATCAGAAGTTTCCGGGGCTAGCTCTTATTTTCCGAGAACCCCAGGGGGTAGCACGTAAGAATCCCGGTCTTTATAACACGGGGCTGACGTGGACCGTCCGATTTAAAACAGACGGCTGAGATTATAACATCGAACCGGTACGCGGGGATTTAAACTCTACCGTGCGATTTAAAATAGACGACGCACAAGCGGCCACGTCGCTCTGATCGAGCGCGGGCGGCGCTGCCCGGTGGCGGGAGGCGGCGATCTCGCCGGAGAGTTTCGGATCTTCGTCAATGCTCCCTAAAACTGTGATTTTATGGCATAGATCGGTAGAGGGGAGGTCGGGGATCTCACCTCGGGGGTTTTCTTGAGCTCGGAGGTCCTGGAAAGCGATCGGCGATGAGGTCCGAGGTGAATTCACGGCGAGGCTCGTCGGCGCTGTGTTTGAGCCGCAAACCACCGAGTTTTCTGCACCTGCGAGGTTCCCCGGAGGCGGTGGATCAACACCAGCGAGTTAGATCAGAATTCCCGAGCGTAGATCGAGCAGAATTCGCCGGAGAAGCTCGCGTTCTCACCGGAGAGAAAAACGGCGGATCGTGGGGAAAAACGGGACGATGCCGGGGTTTTTATAGACGGGGGAGGGCGGCGGGTTGGTTTAGATCGAGCTGGAGTCTTCTGGGACCGGAACTTGGGCGGAAATCCGGGCGGTTAATATCGCGCGCGCGGGGGGGGGGGGGGGGGAACAGTCCCGGGTTCGGACGAGCGGGGGTTAGGGATGACAGGTGGGTCCCGCCTGTCTGCGAGAGGGGGCGCGGGCCTGATATCATGTTGAGTGTATGTTTGTGTGCAAGGTTTCAAGCCAATCCTAAGTAATGTCATTTGACAGCCGTTAAAAGGATCTTGAGATATTTAGTTCATACACCCAACCTAGGCCTTTGGTATCCCAAAGGTTCAAAATTCAATCTCATTGGATACTCCGATGCAGATTATGCCGGATGCAAGGTAGATAGAAAAAGTATTTCTGGTACTTGCCAATTCCTAGGTAGATCCCTGGTTTCTTGGTCCTCCAAGAAACAAAATTCAATTGCCCTATCCACAGCCGAAGCAGAGTATGTTGCAGCCGGAAGTTGTTGTGCACAACTCCTTTGGATGCGATAAACTCTAAGGGATTATGGTTACAATATGAGCCGCATTCCACTCCTTTGTGACAATGAGAGTGCAATTAAAATTGCCCATAACCCTGTTGAGCATTCTAGAACCAAACACGTAGATATCCGGCATCATTTTTTGAGAGATCACTCAATGAAAGGAGACATATCATTTCCCATGTCAACACTGAAAAACAACCAGCCGATATCTTTACCAAGCCACTTGATGAAAAACGCTTTGTGAGCTCCGAAATGAACTAAATATCCTTGATGCTCAAAACGTGGCTTGAAAACTTGCATACATGTATGCCATCCTCAAAATCATGCTAATTATGTTGAAAAAACATCTCTCTCTATTTTTTCTCCTAAATACTATGTTAGTTACTTGATCTTGGTAAATCATGGTCAAAGCTTGATTGTTGTATGTTTACTGATCATATTCATAAAGAATATATGTGTGCCTTTGTCCCTTATTTCTTAATAGGAACATTTGAATACATACATATATATTTTGTACACTTCTGTACAAGGGACCACGGACTAGTCCGTGGTCACCCCGGACTAGTCCGCACTAGGTCCGTTAGTCCGGACTAGTCCGGACAACCACGGACTTGCCGATTTTCTCTCTGACCAGAAAATGGACTAGTCCGATATGGTCCGGACTAGTCCGATATTTCGACTCCATAACCCTAAGGCCGGCTCAAACCTAATCTTCTTCATCCTCACAACCCTTCCCACTCTCTCTCTCCTCACTCAAGTGCTCCCAAGGAGGATTTGCATGTTCTCCATCGAAACCACCCAAAATTCCGTGGGAATCGATCTCCATTGCAAAGAGATCAAAGACCACGGACTAGTCCGCATCAAGAGCACCTTCAACGCCTCAAATCGAAAGATTTGGTAAACTACTCTCCAAACCCTAGAACCTTCGATTTTCCTTGCTCTTGCTCAATTAGCTTAGCCCCTTAGTCAATATATGCTCTATTGATGTATTCCATGTACCCTAGATTATATTTGCATTGAATAACCTCAAATTTTGACAAATTAGGGCTTGAGCAGCCTCATAACGGACTAGTCCGTTCTTAGGGCGGACAAGTCCGGTACTCCAGACTAGTCCGACCTTGAACACCGGACTAGTACGGTATACCCTGATTCAGGGATTTTGTCAGGGAATCCTACCTTATGTCAATTCAATGCAATCCCTTATCATCCTTGATTATTCATATCCTTTATACCTTCCTTGTCAGAAATCATGTCGGGATCGAATGAGTGTCTCTCCGACTTTGAGGCCGAGATGGATCAAGATCAAGATGTGATGTCTCATCCTCCGGAGTCTCGCTCCAACAAGCAACAAGAGCGTGTTGCCGAGCCTTCGCTCACACCACCTAGGGTGTGTCGAAAGGTTACAATCAAGAGACCAGCTTCAAAAGCAAATGTGGCTGGTTCTAGCTCGGCGGCTCAACGCCAAAGGGCAAGGGTAAGGGGCTTGCTTCCGACCCAATTGGTCCCCTCAAGATGACAGCTCCAAGGCAGGGAAATAGGGATCCCTCGGAGCAGAAGTTCAATGGCAAGGGGAGTGATGTGGCATGGAACCTGAGGAAGGTTGATGCCTATAGCTCCGGCAAAAAGGCAGCCGACAAGAGATTTTGGAGCAACTTTCACTCGGACTACTACAGTTCGGTGTACCTCCAAATGAAGACTCCAGTGGTCCGAAGTCAATGGATTGATTGGACATACTTTGAAAGGAAGAGTTGTGAAGCCTTTGAGGAGGTCATAGAGGCTGCAGAGAGACACGGACTCAAGGACCTGCTCGCCTTCAGATACAACTGGAATGATGAGATCATTGCTCACTTCTATGCAACTTGCCACTTTGCCCATGATGGAGAAGACAAAGTGACTTGGATGACACATGGATCCAAGTACACAATTTCCTACACTGAGTTTGCCAAACTGTTGCACCTTGAGGACACCGGCAGTGATGTGATTGTGATTCACAATCTGGGAGTGGTGGAGAAGGACAAGATGGAGTTTCTCTATGATACTAGACTACCGTACAATCCTCCCTCAACCAAGAACATGAATCCCTTCTTCATTGTTCTCAACAGAGTGCTTCGGAAGACCATTGCTCCAAAGGATGGAGATGCCGGTAGTGTCCAAGGTTACTTGAGAACCTTGATGAAAGTAATCAGCAGGAGGAGAAGATTTTATATCTTCGATTACATCTGGAATGACATGGTAAACATATCCTGCACACCAAACCGTTCCTGTGGCTATGCACCTTACTTGATGTTCATGATTGAGAAAGTCACAGGAATTGAGTTTGTGAAGGATGTAGAGCACACTGCTCTAAGGCCTCAGAAGCCTCCTCAGGCCTCCCTCCCAGTTGCCTCCTCACCTGGATCACCTGTAGAACATCCAGAGAGAGCTCAAGAAGATGCAAGGCCTTCATCCAAGATTAGGGCCTCTCCACACAAAGGTTCCTCTAGTGGAGTTATGAAGTTTTTGGCTGCTATTTTAAGTTCTTGCCGCAAAACTGAGGTGAAGCTTCATAAGATGAACAAGGCAAGAAAAGAAGAAATGAGATACATGAAGGCCAATGTCAAAGAAATATGCCAAGAACTGGAGATTGATCCCATTGGATCCCCGGTCATCTCAGAGGACTCTGCATCTGATTTTACAGAGCTTCCTCCTCTCTCTCCATCAGAGCGTGCCTACTTTGGCACGAAGATTGGTTCTTCTTCTTCTTCTCCTCCTCCTCCTCAGCCTGATGATGAAGACGAAGAGAGGACCCACAGCGAGGAGTGAGTTCGCGACGACAAGTAGATCCCCCCTCTCCTTTTTGGTGCCTTGATGCCAAAGGGGGGGGAGATTGAGGGGGAGTCTTAGGTCGTAGGTCTTCCCTTTCTTGTCCTAGCTTAAGAAATAAGCTTTTGTAAGACCTATGCTATCATTATGCTGTTGTAAGACTTATGCTACCATTATACTTTTGTAAGACTTACGTTATCATTATGCTTTTTGTGAGATGACTATGTTATGCTTATGATTAATGATGTATGCTTAAAACTGTTATGATTATGCTCATTATGATATTCACATCAAAATTATTGCTCACACATGTAGTTTTGCACCCCACCATAAAGAGTGCACATATGTCTTATGTCTTCATTGCCTATTTTGTTCAAAACTCATATGTGCACACTTTATGAAAATCTGAACTTTTCTTATTATATTTATGTGATCTCAATTGGTTATCATCAATCACCAAAAAGGGGGAGATTAAAAGTACATCTAGACATCCTTTGTGGGTTTTGGTTAATTTATGACAAACAAATGAGACCCTAACAAAATTGTTGAGATGAGCGCAGGTTCTCAAAGAAATTAGGAAGAAAGCGCAAAAAGAAAAGAGAAGGAGGATTCAAATTGATAAGAGCTCAAAAGCTGAAAAGATTAGATCACTTAGTATAGAGTGTGTTGGAGAAACACACCCCAAGAGCTCAAGTGGAAGAAATCACACTAACTGCGAAAATTCAGCATGTGCGGACTAGTCCGATGTCTACTCAGAGATATATCGGACTAGTCCGCGCTCCTACGGACTAGTTCGGTATCTCACAACACTTATGGTTTTCTACACATCGTACACCGGACTAGTCCGAAGTCAACCACGGACTAGTCCGGACATCGCAAACCCTAACGTAACCATTGGAAACCCTACTATAAAAAGAGGTGTACGGCCATATCAACATAACACTTCGACCCCCTGCGCCGTCACATCTCCAAGAGCCAAAAATTCACATCTCTCCACACATTCTAACCCAAAAAGGATCAATTCTTTGGGGATTAGCAATTGATCAAAGGAGAGACTTGTTCTACACATCTTGAGCTCTTGGGTTTGATCTCTCGCACACTCTTGTTCGTTAATTGTTCATCTTTTGAGTGTGTTTGGTTGTCATCATTCATTGTAACTCTTGGG
Source organism: Neostapfia colusana (assembly GCA_030760725.1). Lineage (NCBI taxonomy): Eukaryota > Viridiplantae > Streptophyta > Magnoliopsida > Poales > Poaceae > Neostapfia > Neostapfia colusana. Next base: position 47,667,699 of record JASWHV010000020.1, read on the forward strand.
GAGCCCTCAACTTGTGAGAAGGCCCCTTGAACGATTTATTCCCCTTTGTGATTAGTGGAAGAGAATCGGTCTCCGTGGCGATTCGACGAGGGTAGGGTTGGAGAAGACCCAGTCCTTAGTGGACTCCTCAACAGGGACGTAGATTTCCTTCGTGGAATCGAACCTCGGGAAACACTTGTCTCTTACTCTTGTTTATTTATTGTTTATCATATTCTAGTATTTAATTAATCTTGTGAATTCACATTGGAGCATTGAAATCAAAGTTGATTTCTGTCATTGATTGTATCACTGTTGCAATACATCTAAGTCATCAATTAATTTCCGCTGCATAGAGTACTAGAATTGAACCTTAATTTTCTAGTCCACGAATACCGGACTAGTCCGCACAGTACCGGACTAGTCTGATTTTTCTCTGAGTAGAAAACGGACTAGTCCGCACTCTACCGGACTAGTCCGATTTCTCTGTATTTGATAAATCTACTAAGTGTTTCAGGGATCAACAGAGCGTCGAAAAGCCTATTCACCCCCCCTCTAGGCTACATTTATCCAACCCGATGGGTACGGGTTCGAGTATAAATTTAGATCCACGGGTACGGGTTCGGGTAAAGGGTAGAATCTAATGGATATTTCTTATCGAGTAACAAAATTCCATGCCCATATACGTATACCCGAACCCGATCTCCGACATGTGGGTGCAATACAATATCATATAAATACATCTAGTTCTAGGGTTTCTTGCTCTTGTTTCCACCTCCCTGCGCAGCGTCGCATCCCGCTCCTACACCCGCAGCCCCCGAGAGCCAAAACCTGAGTCACTTAATGCCATCTCCAGTCCTCCACCTCGGTCCGCCACCCTAACCTGCGCCACCGCCCCAAGGACCCCCGACGGCCGACACCTCCCCCTGGAGCCTCCGACCTCCCTGCGCCGTCGCCACCTTCGGCCTCCCTGCTGCAGCCTCCCTACTGCACCGCCGCCACCCCACCTCCCTAGTCCCTACACCGCCGCCTCCCTAGTCAGATCCTGACACCATCGCGCGTCCCCACCTCCCTGCGCCGCCACCACGGCTGCCCACCTCGGGTAACGGATATGCCGCAGATAAAAAATATCCGTGGGTAACGGATACAGGTAATCTTTTTTACCCGCTATGGATAACGGGTTCGGGTACGGATTTTGTCCAGCGGGTATGGGTAACCCAGAGTAATATCCACGAGTATTTTACCCGTTGCCATCCCTAGTCAGAACGCATCACAAGGAACAAAAGAGTTTGCATGTGCAAAGTGCAGTGGAAACATCACTCGGAAGAATAAGCCACATGGGAAGGAGAAGACGAATTCAAGGCACAATTTCCGGATCTATTCCCCTAGGAGCTACCAAATCTTAAGGACGAGATTTCTTTTAAGTGGGATAGAGTTGTAACACCGAAAATTTTTGCAAATTCAAATTTCGGAAGAATGGACGTCATGCCCATGTCAAAGGTCAAAAATTTGAACCAGAATTTGAATTTGAAGCTGCAACAAAAAAGATGGGGAAGAAAAGAAAAATCGGTTGTGGGTTGAATATCCTATGCGCAGCCCAGTGGCAGCCTGCTAGTCCGTGTCCTCCTCTCCTCTCCCTCCTCCCACTGAAGCGCCGACCCCACCTGTCAGCATCGTCTTCGTCTCCAACCGCTGCCCGTGATTTCCCGCGCCGAACACCGTGCACCCGTCGCCCCCGAATCCCGCGCACACGCCCACGATCTCCGGCCACCGCGCAGCCCAGCATGATCCCAACTACCCCCGCCGCCCCCTCGTCTATTAAAATACGGAGTCCCCCGTCAGTTTTCCGCTTAAATCGGCCGATTTTTGTCCTCCGTGAGCTCTGCGTCTGCCGCCGCATTTTTCCGAATTTCTCACGCTTCCCTTCGTGCTAACCCGTCTACGATGCTTGATCGAACCTGGGGAAGCCCTCAGGTGAAGAAAGTACCGAAGACCCACGCTCTAACCGTCACTCCGTCGAGCACCGAGGAACGCTGCCGCAAAACCTCGCCGCCGACCATCTTACGGCCCCTTCAAGTTCAAGAGAACATCCTAGGTGAAATCCCCTACTCCCCCTCCTTCGATCTGTGAAGAAAGATCCGAGAATCAACTTGAACTAGCGCGGGAATGCATTTTCCGGCGAGCTCGCTGGCGCTGGATGCCGGGCGCCTCCGCGCGCCGCGGGATCGCGCCGCCCGCGCCACGGCAGGGCGACGTGGCCATCTGTGGGTCGTTCGTTTCAATTCACGCGGCTATAATTAAACTAGGGCGTACCCCTTCGCGTATCTAATCCGAGTCGCACGTCTAAAATTTGACGTCCCACGTTGATTGAAAGTGCATCTAGGCACCCCTTGTGGGTTTTGGTTGATTTATGACAAACAAATGAGACCCTAACAAAATTGTTGAGAATGAGCACAGGTTCTCAAAGAAATTAAGAAGAAAGCGCAAAAAGAAAGAATAAGGAGGATCCAAATTGATAAGAGCTCAAGAACTGAAAAGAATAGATCACTTAGTATAGAGTGTGTTGGAGAAACACACCCCAAGAGCTCAAGAGAAAGAAATCAAACTAACTGCACAACTTCAACACGTCTGGACTAGTCCGATATCAGCCGAACTAGTCCGATTTTCTTTCTGACCAGAAAGCGCACTAGTCCGATATCATCCAAACAAATCCATTTTGTCTCTCGACAGAAAACGGACTAGTTCACAATATCACGGACTAGTCTGATATCTCACGACACTTAGGGTTTTCTAAACACCGCACACCGGACTAGTCCGGAGTCAACCACGGACTAGTTCGAACATCGCAAACCCTAACGTACCCATTGGAAACCCTACAATAAAAAGAGGTGTACGGCCACACCAACACAACTTTATAACCCCCCTGCGCCGTCACACCTCCCAAGAGCCCAAAATTCACCTCTCTCCATACATTCTAATCCAAGAAGGATCCATTCTTGTGAATTGGCAATCAGATCAAAGGAGAGACTAGTTCTACACCTCTTGACCTCTTGGGTTCGATCTCTCGCACACTTTTTGTTATTAATTGTTCATCTGTTAAGTGTGTTGAGTCGTGTTCATTCATTCGTTGTAATTCTTGGGGAGCCCTCAACTTGTGAGAAGGCCCCTTGAATAATTGTATTGCCCTTTGTGATTAGTGGAAGAGAATCGGCCTTTGTGGCGATTCGACGAGGGTAGGGTTGGATAAGACCTGGTCCTTAGTGCACTCCTCAACGGGGACGCAGATTGCCTTCGTGGAATTGAACCTCGGGATAAATACTTGTCTCCTACTCTTGTGCATTAATTGTTCATCATATTCTAGTGTTTAATCTATCCTTTGAAACTCACATTCAACTATTAAAATCAAAGTTGTTTCCTGTTATTCATTGTGTCACTATTGTAATACACCGAAACTAACAATTAATTTCCGCTGCATAGAGTATTAAAAGTGAACATTGATCAACCTTGATCTCCCTAGTCCACGCATACCAGACTAGTCCGCTCAGTACCGGACTAGTCCGATTTTTCTCTGTTTAGAAAACGGACTACTCCGCACTCTACCGGACTAGTCCGATTTCCTTGTATTTGATAGACTACTAAGTGTTTCAGGTTTCAACAAAGCGTCGAAAAGCCTATTCACCCCCCTCTAGGCTACATTCAATTGGTATTAGAGCCAAACTCTTCAAAAGAGACTCACCGCTCGAAGAGACGATATGGACGTCAAGGATGCATACAAGAAGATCGATGACGAAAAGAGAAATGATGAAAGGACTCAAAAGCTAAAGAAGCTACTCGACGCCATTCAAGACAGTGAGGACGATGATGAGGAGGTGCTCCAACTCAAGGCTCTTCTACGGAAGAAGGCAATCTCCCCAAAAGGGAAGAAGGACACCGATGATGAAAAGAAGAAGAAAGGGGGTAGTCACACAGACTACTCCCGATATCCTTTTGATTATGAGCGTTTGAATTCTCATAATAATCATTACTTATCAATTCCCCTAGGGAAAGCACCTTAATTTGATGGAAATGATTATTCAATGTGGTGACAAAACATGAAAATGCATGTCATATCTCTTAATCCGAGTTTGTGGCATATAGTGTGTACAGGGATAGATATCCCGGATGATGATGAAGAGCTGACCCCAAACCAAGAATAAGCCATTCATCGAAATGCTCAAGCTGCAGCTGTGATCACGTCATCACTAAGCCGAGACGAGTTCACCAAGGTGGATGTGCTCGAAATTTCCAAGGAGATACGGGACAGACTACAAACTGCACATGAAGGTGATCGTCACGTACGCGAAGCCAAGATAGAAATGATTGAAGGTGAATTGGAAAGATTCGCGATACAAGAAGATGAATCACCACAAGATATGTACAATTGACTAAAGAATCTTATCAACAAAGTCTGAGCTTATGGCAGCAAGAAGTGGAATGATCATGAGATTGTGAAGTTGATTCTCAGAGCATTCATGCCTCGCAACGTAACCCTTTTCTCTATGATCAGAGAAAGCCCCGGGTACCAGAAAATGACCCCAGACGAACTTCTCGGCAAGATTATCAACTTTGAGATGATGGAGAAGCAAGCCAAGCATGTTAAGGAAATTGCCGATCTCACCTCGGCAAAGAAGAAAGGAGTCTCTTTGAAGTCAGCTTGTAAACCCGTATCAAAGGAAGCTCGAGAAGCTTATGGAGAAGACGACAGTGACGATGAAAGCAGTGATATCGATGAAGAAGACATGATCTTGTTCATGAGGAAGTTCAAGAAAATGATGAGAAGAAGAAAGGGCAACAACTCAAATGAAGGAAGACAAAGGGACAAACAAAGACCCAAGATGAGACGGGCGTGCTATAATTGCGGAGGATACGATCACTTCATAGTAGATTGTCCACATGATGAAAACAAGAATAAGACAAAGGATAACAAGTCTCAACCAAAGAAAATGTTCAAGAAGAAGAAGCAAAATGGCCAAGCGTTAACTCATTAAATTATAATCTTTTGTCCATATCTCAATTATGTGACAAAGGTTGTAATTGCTTATTCACTAATGAGGGTGTGACTGTCTTTAGAAGGAGTGATAACTCAATTGCATTCAAGGGTGTGTTGAAGGGAAAACTTTATCTAGTCTACTTCAACAAAGATAAAGCTGAACTTGACACATGCTTAAATGCAAAGACCAACATGGGTTGGCTGTGGCATAGACGGCTAGCACATGTTGGTATGAGGAATCTTCAAAAACTCCTCAAAGACGATCAAATCTGAGGTTTAAAGGATGTTGTTTTTTAGAAAGACAGGCCGTGTAGAGCATGTCAAGCAGGAAAGCAAGTAGGAGCACCCCATCCCGCAAAGAATGTCATGACCACAACAAGACCGCTTGAGCTCCTTCACATGGATCTATTTGGTCTAGTTGCCTACATAAGCATCGGCTATAATAAATACGGTCTAGTCATTGTTGATGATTTTTCACGCTTCACGTGGGTTTTCTTTTTGCATGATAAGACAGAAACTCAAGGAACCCTCAAGAAGTTCATCAAGTGTGTCCAAAATGAATTCTCATTGAAGATCAAGAACATACGAAGTGACAATGGGATAAAATTCAAGAACACTCAGGTTGAAGAGTATCTAGATGAAGAAGGAATAAAGCACGAATTTTCAGCACCATATACTCCTCAACAAAACGGAGTAGCCGAAAGGAAGAACATAACTCTCATTGAGATGTCGAGGACAATGCTCGATGAATACAAGACTTCAGACAGGTTTTGGGCTGAATCGGTTATTACCGCTTGTCACGCCGTAAACCGACTATATCTTCATCGGCTGCTCAAGAAACCTCTTATGAACTACTCACGGGTAACAAGCCAAATATCTCATACTTTCGAGTTTTTGGTTCAAAATGTTATATTTTAAATAAGAAGCCAAGGGTCTCGAAGTTTGCTTCAAAGTCCGATGAAGGTTTCTTACTGGGATATGATTCGAACTCCTACGCTTATCGTGTCTTCAACAAAACCTCCGGACTTACTGAAGTAGCACGTGACGTAGTGTTCGATGAAACTAACAGCTCTCAAGAAGAGCAAGTTGATCAGTGTGTGCTAGATCAAGAAGAAGCTCCATGTCAAGCATTGAGAAGAATGGCTTTGGGGGATGTTCAACCACAAGTGCCACCTTCAAATGCGAATGAAGAAAATGTACCACAAATAGAGGAAAATGGTCAAGGGGGAGCTTCCATACAAGATCAACCTCAAGAAAATCAAGAAGGCCAAAACATCAATGAGAGCAACTATCCATGGGGAGAAGAAGATGATAATGAAGATTCAAGACCACAAGTGCCACATCCAAGAGTACACCAAAGCATCCAAAGAGATCATCCCGTTGACAACATAATCGGTGACATCCGAAAGGGAGTAGTAACTCAATCTCACATAGCTATTTTTTGTGAACACTATTCTTTTGTATCTTCTTTGGAACCATACAGAGTTGAGGATGCATTAAAAGATCCGGATTGGGTTATGGCGATGCAAGAAAAATTGAACAACTTCAAAATGAACGAAGTGTGGGAGCTTGTTGAGAGACCCAAGTCCAATGTTGTCAGCACTAAATGGGTCTTCCGCAACAAGCAACATGAACATGGAGTGGTAACAAGGAACAAGGCACGACTTGTGGCAAAAGGGTACCCACAGGTCGAAGGTTTGGATTTCGATTGGACTTTTGCTCCCGTAGCTAGGCTTGAATTGATTCGTATATTACTTGCATATGCCACTAACCATGATTTCAATCTTTATCAAATGGACGTGAAAAGCGCCTTTCTCAACGGACCGATCAAGGAGGAGGTGTACGTGGAGCAACCCCCGGTTTTGAAGATCAAGAGCACCCCAACTATGTGTTCAAACTGCGTAAGGCTCTCTATGGCCTCAAACAAGCTCCTAGATCTTGGTATGAGTGCCTTAGAGATTTTTTAATTGAAAATGATTTCAAGATCAGAAAAGCTGATTACACCTTGTTTACTAAACACTATGATGATGATCTCTTCATTTGCCAAATCTATGTTAATGATATTATATTTGGTTCAACTAACAAATTCTTTTGTCAAGATTTTAGCAAGATTATGACAGATAGATTTGAGATGTCCATGATGGGAGAGCTGAGGTACTTCTTGGGATTCCAAGTGAAGCAACAAAAGGACGGAATGTCCATAAGCCAAACAAAGTACACTGAAGACATTCTCAAGAAGTTTGGAATGGACAAAGCAAAGCCCATAAAGACTCCCATGGCGGCAAATGGACACTTGAATCTAAATAAAGACGGAACTAATGTGGATCAAAAGGTATATCGTTCTATGATTGGTTCCTTACTCTATTTATGTGCATCTAGGCCTGATATCATGTTGAGTGTATGTTTGTGTGCAAGGTTTCAAGCCAATCCTAAGGAATGTCATTTGACATCCGTTAAAGGATCTTGAGATATTTAGTTCATACACCCAACCTAGGACTTTGGTATCCCAAAGGTTCAAAATTCAATCTCATTGGATACTCCGATGCAGATTATGCCGGATGCAAGGTAGATAGAAAAAGTACTTCTGGTACCTTCCAATTTCTAGGTAGATCCTTAGTTTCTTGGACCTCCAAGAAACAAAATTTGATTGCTCTATCCACAGCAGAAGCGGAGTATGTTGCAGCCGAGAGTTGTTGTGCACAACTCCTTTGGATGCGACAAACTCTAAGAGATTATGATTACAACATGAGCCGTATTCCATTCCTTTGTGACAATGAGAGTGCTATCAAAATTGCCCCTAACCCTGTTGAGCACTCTAGAACCAAACATATAGATATCCGGCATCATTTTTTGAGAGATCACTCAATGAAATGAGACATAGCCATTTCCCATGTCAACACTGAAAAACAACTAGCGGATATCTTTACCAAGCCACTTGATGAAAAACACTTTTGTGAGTGCTGAAATGAACTAAATATCCTTTATGCTCGAAACGTGTCTTGAAAACTTGCATATTTGTATGCCATCCTTAAAATCATGTTAATTATGTTGAAAAATCATCTCTCTCTATTTTTCTCTTAAAAAACTATGTTAGTTCTTGATCTTGGTGAATCATGGTCATTGCTTGATTGTTGTATGATTACTGATCATATTCATCGAGAATATCTATGTGTCTTTGTCCCTTATTCCCTAGTAAAAACTTTTAAACATATATATATATATATATATATATATATATATATATATACCATGGACTCGGACTAGTCCGCACTTAGTCCGTTAGTCCGGACTAGTACGGACAACCACGGACTAGTATGATTTTCTCTCTGTACAGAAAACGGACTAGTCCGATATTTCGACTCCATAACCAAGGACGGCTCAAACCTAATCTTCTTCATCCTCATAACCCTCCCAACTCTCTCTCTCCTCACTCAAGTGCTCCCAAGGCGGATTTGTGATTTCTCCATCAAAACCATCCAAATTTCCGTAGGAAATGTTCTCCACCGCAAAGGGATCAAAGACCCCGGACTAGTCCGGATCAAAAACTCCCTCAACGCCTCGAATCGAAGGATTTGGTAAACTTCTCTCCAAACCCTAGAACCTTCGATCTTCCTTGTTTTTGCTTAATAAGATCAACTCCTCTAGTCAATACATGCTTTATTGATATATTCCATGTACCCTAGATCACATTTGCATTGAATAATCTCAAATTTCAACAAATTAGGGCTTGAGCAGCCACATAACAGACTAGTCCGTTATTAGGGTGGACAAGTCCAGTACTCCGGACTAGTCCGACCCTGAACACCAGACTAGTCTGATATGCTCTATTCATAGATTTTGTTAAGGAATCCTAGCTTATGTCAACTTAATGCAATCCTTTGTCATTCTTGATTATGATTACAATATGAGCCGTATTCCACTCCTTTGTGACAATGAGAGTGCTATCAAAATTGCCCATAACCCTGTTGAGCACTCTAGAACGAAACATATAGATATCTGACATCATTTTTTGAGAGATCACTCAATGAAATGAGACATAGCCATTTCCCATGTCAACACTGAAAAACAACTAGCCGATATCTTTACCAAGCCACTTGATAAAAAACGCTTTTGTGAGCTCTGAAAGAATTAAATATCCTTGATGCTCGAAACGTGTCTTGAAAACTTGCATATCTGTATGCCATCCTCAAAATCATGTTAATTATGTTGTAAAATCATCTCTCTCTACAAACTCTAAGAGATTATGATTACAATATGAGCCGTATTCCACTCCTTTGTGACAATGAGAGTGCTATCAAAATTGCCCATAACCCTGTTGAGCACTCTAGAACCAAACATATAGATATCCGACATCATTTTTTGATAGATCACTCAATGAAATGAGACATAGCCATTTCCCATGTCAACACTGAAAAACAACTAGCCGATATTTTTACCAAGCCACTTGATGAAAAACGCTTTTGTGAGCTCTGAAATGAACTAAATATCCTTGATGCTCGAAACGTGTCTTGAAAACTTGCATATCTGTATGTCATCCTCAAAATCATGTTAATTATGTTGAAAAATCATCTCTCTCTCTATTTTTATCTTAAAAAAACTATGTTAGTTACTTGATCTTGGTGAATCATGGTCATAGCTTGATTGTTGTATGATTACTGATCATATTCATCAAGAATATCTATATATATATATACCACGGACTCGGACTAGTTCGCACAAGCAGACTAGTCCGCACTTAGTCCGTTAGTTCGGACTAGTCCGGACAACCACGGACTAGTCTAATTTTCTCTCTGGACAGAAAACGTACTAGTCCGATATGGTCCGGACTAGTCCGATATTTCGACTCCATAACCCTAAGGACGGCTCAAACCTAATCTTCTTCATCCTCATAACCCTCCCAACTCTCTCTCTCTCTCCTCACTCAAGTGCTCCCAAGGCAGATTTGTGATTTCTCCATCAAAACCATCCAAATTTCTGTAGGAAACGTTCTCCACCGCAAAGGGATCAAAGACCCCGGACTAGTCCGGATCAAAAACTCCCTCAACGCCTCGAATCGAAGGATTTGGTAAACTTCTCTCCAAACCCTAGAACCTTCGATCTTCCTTGTTTTTGCTCAATAAGATCGACTCCTCTAGTCAATACATGCTTTATTGATGTATTCCATGTACCCTAGATCACATTTGCATTGAATAATCTCAAATTTCAACAATTTAGGGCTTGAGCAGCCACATAACGGACTAGTCCAGTACTCCGGACTAGTCCGACCCTGAACACCAGACTAGTCTGATATGCCCTGATTCATAGATCTTTTTAAGGAATCCTAGCTTATGTCAACTTAATGCAATCCTTTTTCATTCTTGATTATTCATACACACCTTATATTCCTTGTCAGAAATCATGTCGAGATCAAATGAGAGTCTCTCCGACTTTGAGGCCGAGATGGATCAAGATATAATGTCTCATCCTCCGGAGTCCCGCTCCAAAAAGAGACAAGATCATGCTGTCGAGCCCTCGCTCACCGCACCTAGGGTCGCCGAAAGGTCACAATCAAGAGACTAGCTTCAAGAGCAAATGTGGCTGGTTCTAGCTCGGCGGCTCAACGCCAAACCAAGGGCAAGGGAAAGGGGCTTGCTTCTGGCCCGATTGGTCCCCTGAAGATGACAGCTCCAAGGCAGGGAAATAGGGATCCCTCGGAGCAGAAATTCAATGGCAAAGAGAGCGAAGTGTCATGGAACCTGAGGAAGGTTGATGTCTACAACTCCGGCAAAGAGGCAAGCCGACAAGAGATTTTGGAGCAACTTTCACTCAGACTACTACAGTTCGGTGTACCTCCAAATGAAGACTCTAGTTGTTCGAAGTTAATGGATCGACTGGACGTACTTTGAGAGGAAAAGCTGTGAAGCCTTTGAGGAGGTCATCGGGGCTGCAGAGAGACATGGACTCAAGGACCTGCTCGCCTTCAGGTACAACTGGAATGATGAGATCATAGCTCAGTTTTACTCGACCTGCCACTTTGCTCATGATGGAGAAGACAAAGTGACTTGGATGACACATGGATCCAAGTACACAATCTTCTACACTGAGTTTTCTAGACTGCTGCATCTTGAGGACACCGGGAATGATGAGATTGTGATTCACAATCTGGGAGTGGTGGATAAGGACAAGATGGAGTTTCTCTATGATACTCGACTTCCATTCAACCCTCCCTCAACGAAAAACATGAAGCCCTTCTTCATTGTTCTCAACAGAGTGCTCCGGAAGACCATTGCTCCAAAGGATGGATATGCCGGGAGCGTCCAAGGTTATCTGAGAACCTTGATGAAAGTGATCAGCAGGAGGAGAAGATTTAATATCTTCGACTATATTTGAATGACATGGTAAACATATCCTGCACACCAAACCATTCCTGTGGCCATGCTCCTTATTTAATATTCATGATTAAGAAAGTTACAGGAATTGAGTTTGTGAAGGATGTAGAGCATACTGCTCTAAGGCCTCAGAAGCCTCCTTAGGCCTCCCTCCCAGCTGCTCCCTCAGCTGGATCACCTGAAGAACATCCAGAGAGAGCGCATGAAGATGCAGGGCCTGCATCCAAGACTAGGGCATCTCCACAGAAAGGTTCCTCCAGTGGAATCATGAAGATTTTGGCTGCTATTTTCAGTTCTTGCCGCAAAACTGAGGTGAAGATTTATAAGATGAACAAGGCAAGAAAAGAAGAGATGAGATACATGAAGGCCAATGTCAAAGAAATATGCCAAAAACTGGAGATTGAGCCCGTTGGATCCTCGATCATCTCAGAGGACTCTGCATCCGAGTTTACAGAGCTTCCTCCTCTCTCTCCTTCAGAGTGTGCCTACTTTGGCACGACGAGTGATTCCTCTCCTCCTCTTCCTCAGGCTGATGATGAAGATGAAGAAACGACCGACAGCGAGGAGTGAGCCGGCGAGGACAAGTAAATCCCTCATCTCCTTCTTTTTGGTGCCTTGATGCCAAAGTGGGAGAGATTGAGGGAGAGTCCTAGGTCGTAGGTCTTTCTTTTTGTATCCTAGCTTGAGAAATGAGTTTTGTAAGACTTATACTATTATGCTATCATTATGCTGTTGTAAGACTTATGCTATTATGCCATCTTTATGCTTTTGTGATGAATGATGTATGTTTTTGATGAATGACAACTATGTTATGCTTTTGATGAAAGATGTATATTTAAAACTACTATGTAGGATTGAGACTCTTGATGATTATGGTCATAATGATATTTACATCAAATTTATTACTCACACATGTAGTTTTGCACCCCACCATAAAGAGTGCACATATGTTTCATGTCTTCATTGCCTATTTTGTTCAAAACTCATATGTGCACACTTTATGAATCTGAATCCTTATTGTCATATTTGTGAGATATCAATTGGTTGTCATCAATTACCAAAAAGGGGGAGATCTAAAGTGCATCTAGGCACCCCTTGTGGGTTTTGGTTGATTTGTGACAAACAAATGAGACCCTAACAAAATTGTTGAGAATGAGCGTAGGTTCTCAAAGAAATTATGAAGAAAGCACAAAAAGAAAGGAGAAGGAGGATCCAAATTGATAAGAGTTCAAGAACTGAAAAGAATAGATCACTTAGCATAGAGTGTGTTGGAGAAACACACCCCAAGAGCTCAAGAGAAAGAAATCAAACTAACTGCACAACTTCAACATGTCCGGACTAGTCAGATATCAGCCGGACTAGTCCGATTTTCTTTCTGACCAGAAAACGGACTAGTCCGACATCATCCGGACAAGTCTGATTTTGTCTCTAGACAGAAAACGGACTAGTCCGATATCTCATGACACTTAGGGTTTTCTAAACACCGCACACCGGACTAGTCCGGAGTCAACCACGGACTAGTCCGGACATCGTAAACCCTAACGTACCCATTGGAACCCCTACTATAAAAAGAGGTGTACGGCCACACCAACACAACTTTAGACCCCCCCCCCCCTGCGCCGCCACACCTCCCAAGAGCCCAAAATTCACCTCTCTCCATACATTCTAACCCAAGAAGGATCAATTCTTGTGAATTGACAACTGATCAAAGGAGAGACTAGTTCTACACCTCTTGAGCTCTTGGGTTTGATCTCTCGCACACTTTTCGTTGTTAATTGTTCATCTGTTGAGTGTGTTGAGTCGTGTTCATTCATTCGTTGTAATTCTTGGGGAGCCCTCAACTTGTGAGAAGGCCCCTTGAACAATTTTATTGCCCTTTGTGATTAGTGGAAGAGAATCGGCCTTTGTGGCGATTCGACGAGGGTAGGGTTGGAGAAGATCCGGTCCTTAGTGGACTCCTCAACGGGGACGTAGATTGCCTTCGTGGAATCGAACCCTGGGATAAATACTTGTCTCCTACTCTTATGCATTAATTGTTCATCATATTCTAGTGTTTAATTTATCCTTTGAAACTCACATTCAACTATTAAAATCAAACTTGTTTCCTGTTATTCATTGTGTCACTTGCAATACACCCAAACTAACGATTAATTTCCACTGCATAGAGTATTAAAAGTGAACATTGATCAACTTTGATCTCCCTAGTCCACGCATACCGGACTTGTCCGCTCAGTACCAGACTAGTCTGATTTTTCTCTATTTAGAAAACGGACTAGTCCGCACTCTATCGGACTAGTCTGATTTCCCTGTATTTGATAGACTACTAAGTGTTTCAGCTTTCAACAAAGCGTCGAAAAGCCTATTCATCCCCCTCTAGGCTACATTCATTGATCCCGCATTGTAATAGCCGGAAAACTTACAGGCTCCCTCTCGAGCGGTGGGAATTTGAGAACTAGCACCTGAATTTTAGGTTTTACCCTCTAGACTCTCCGAAAATTAGGCAAACATGTGTAGTTAGTTGATTTAGCCCCTGGACTTAATAGAAATTGGGGAAACCTTTATATAATTGATAGTTAGACCCCTGAACATTTTGGAAAATAAAATTTTGGACATGCAATAGTGAATATTTAAGGATTAGACCATACACAATAATTCATTTGTGCATTTGGTCATTCAAATTCGGTTTGAATTTATTAGAATTGCAAACCATTATATGAAATTCATATTTAATTTACTTAGCACCTAGAAAACCTTTTAGCACAATCTAAAAATTTGTTTAGATGGAAAATAAATTCTGGAAACATGATCTAAATTTGGTTTATTGCTGAAAATTTAATTTTAGATATAAAATTAAATATGAATATAGGAAAAAGAAATAAAAACTTTAGGAAATGTTAATATATGCTTTTGAATAGGGAAATTAAGTTTTATAAATTGATAAGAAGATGTGAAACTCTGTTTTAGGACCGAAAACACATTTTTATGCAAGTTTTGTATCCAAAAATGGTGGTATGCAAATTAGAAAGTGACTTAGATTGAAAATTAGTTTATATGTGAGTTCAAAATTCTGAAATCAACTTAGGAACCACATATATATCTTCAAAAGGTGTATGTATGCAAGAATACAACCTATTTAGTGCCAAATTTCGCTAAAAGCAAAGTTTGAATGTAATATATATGCACAATTACACCCCAAAAATTTGTTATGAACATTGTATGAAACTAAAAATGAGAACTTCATTAAAGAACCCCAAAATGAACACATATATGTAGACTTTAGTGATTTTTAAGGCTAAAGGCATAAAGTAAAACAATGTTGTATGTATGTTGATTTGCATGAGTTTGTATGTGATTGATTTTTCTCATGGAGTGTTGTTTGTTTGCTATGTGTATGTTTGCACGAGTAGAACCAGCCCCAGAGCCGGTTCCCAACTTCCAGAAGCAAGTCTTTCCATTCCCGGAGCAGCAAGAAGACAAGTATCCTTGACCGCTTTGAATTTAAGCTAGGATGCTTAGTTAGCATTAATTGCATTGAGTTATGAATTATGAAACCCATGCTAGGATTTTTCCCTAGTTTTTCATGTCTTATCCCTTGTAGCCTGGGTTGGGAATTTCTCATTATGCTATTTATTCATATTCACGCTTAGCCATGCTTAGAGTGTGATAATTTGGATATGAGATCACCACCTTGATTATTTACCCTTAAACGGAATAGTATGTATTATGCTAAAGATAGAAATCTAGGCAAGCTGGATGTATTGGTTGGTGTTGTGTGCACGAGACTTGGGTTCGTGTTTAGTGTTTGCCTGGATTCTAAGGACCGATTCATGGTGCATTTAACCTGGCTTTATCGTGCCACCACATGCTGAGATGGGACAGCTTGGCCAATTAATTAGGTGTATTTTCGACGTAGTGTGGGTGTTTGGATGGTGTGGGGAATAGCTGTCAGCTGGACTACCATAGGAACCGCAATGCTCAAGAAAGGGCCACTGCAGCAGGGGCTGGAGCCTCCTGGATGCTGTTACGGGTGAAACCTCAGTGGGCTCATACTCATCGGGAATCCCTTTGTAAAGGCCTTGTAGTGATCGGCTACACACTTGGGAAGTGTGAACGCGGTCCGCGGTCACAGGTATAATGGAGATTCTCTAGACCACCCGGCAATGGGGGGTGAAATCACTATTTGTGGGTATAGAGGTACATACTCTACAGAGTTAGAAACTGACATGACAGTCGTGCTCATGGTCAAGAGCGACTTGGACTCTTCATGATTAGAGGATGATGAAGTCAGAAGTTGAGGATGTTAAGCGGGGAGCTTAAAAATGGCAATTAAGTTAAATGATTAGGACTACTTCACTCATGTAGTAAGATAGGTGCTTAATAAGCTAAGGTGATAGGATCTAATTGTGTAGTGCATTAACCATGATTTAAGCCTTTCCTTGTTCTAGTCTGCATAACATACTTTCCCACACTTGGTGAGGACCGTTGATACTCAATCTTGCTTGTTGTTGGATTTAATTGCTGCTCAGGCCCTGGTGAGGAAGTGGAGTTCAACCAAGACAACTTTGATCCCGATGGTGCATTCTAGGCTCACGAAGTCCCCCGGGCAACGCCTGTGTTGGAGCCCACAAGATTTCTTTTCCGCTACATTTTATGATGAACTTTAAGTACTTATTAGTCATTTAAGACACTATGTAAGACTTTTTATGTATTCGAACATCTGACTTGTAATTTAATGATGTTTCACTATTTATCGTCACATATATGAGAAAATGATCCTGACATATATATGAGAATCACTTGTTTGATCTTCGAAAAAACCGGGTGTGACACCCATGGCCCATCACAAGAGCTTAGTGCCGACTGTCGACCCCTCACAAGAGCTTTCAGGGGTATCACGAGGCCTGGAACTGGCGGCGTTAACCTGTTGTGAATTGTGATATCTACAAATTTGCCTCTACCTGGCATGTCCACCCTCCAGATGCTGTAGACATCCAGGAAACAGAGTGTTCATTGCCCACTGGGGCAGCGTGGCCGCAGTAGTAGTAGCGGGTAACACCTGTGTCATATGCGGTGAGCCAGTTCAGCTAGTAGGATTTAACCAAACCATCGCTGTAAACCTAGCATATGCATTAACAGATCATGAGCTATCGTGCGCGAAGCAACCAACACTCTAAAGCTAAAACTTGCATCAAGAAAAGTGTACATTTTACTTCATCGCTTCCCTCAACTGAGGCTCAAAAGCTGATATGTGGCATTTTTTTAGTAATTGTGTTTGAGACACATCTCAGGCTCAAAATCTCTTCCACCAGCAGCCACCCAACAGTTCCATGCTCTGAAGACCTTGAGAAGAGATAAAGAATTATATTTAACCATGATAGTGATCTGGTCATCGGCACTGGATACACATACGCCCCTTTATAGTGGTCTGTCATCTTTTTGCAGGTGCCTGATCAAACAACAGTGATCAGGAACAGGAAGACACACTTTGTCATGGCTGTCACAACTATCAACCACAAGAACGCAGGAATGCAAAGCATAATCATCTTGGGTAGTGAAGCCCATTAACAGCAAAGTATTTGAGCAAAATATATACAACACGGCCATTGTTAAGGATCAGGGTGTACTTCAAACGCTGCTTTTCCATTGCTATATTACCTGGTACTGGCTACATAAGGTAACATTTCTTCTTGCTATGATCAAGGTGTTCTTCAAAACACAGCTTTTCCATTGCACTAGTCAAAACAAGTACTACTTCTACTTCCTCCTCCACTTTCCATTTTTTTGGTACAAGCAATGTGAGGTATTGCAAATAAGCAATAAATCAAATTATGTAAGTAAGAAGCAAAGGAAGGAAAGGAAACAACCACTGCTAGGGCTAGCTACTCTTCAATAGCTCTTGGTGTTGTAGCCAATGTAATTGTTGCGGTACCTCATCCCGTACTGCTCATATAATGTGTCTCCATAGTTCAGGGCCTTAATTTCCACCATACGCCGCTTGCTGTCCATCTTCTGGACCGCACCAAAGACAATTTCATTTGTCGCCTCAGAGCTCTGCTCATGAAAAGTTTGTGAACCTGCAGAGTGCTGCCTGTGTTGCTGCAGGTGCTGCTGGTAGTGATACATTTGCTGCTCCGGCTGCTGCTGAGAGTGGCGTCCATCCCAACCACTGAAATAAGGCTGTCCATGGCGAGCATGATGAATTTTTTCGGGCTCCTTTGTCATGAAGGCGTAGTTCTTATCAGAAGTTGGTGCTCTTGTGTCCAATGGTGGAGGCGTCTTATTGTGTGGGATGGCATAGCTTTCTTGCATTGGCCAATGGTTAGCTCTTCTCTGCTGATGATGGTACTGGCTGCCCAAACGCTTCTTTTCAGAAAAAGGTGAACTGAGTACTTCTGTCACGGATGATTTCACCCCTCCAAAGAGTTTTCCAACTGAGGTAAGGAATCCCTTTTCGATCTCCTGTTTCGCAGCTTCATGTTCCCTTGGGATTAATGGGGGGCGAACAGAAGGCCTTAAAGGCTTCTGATATGGATGCATACTAGTAATGCCAGGTGTTGGAGGAGTCTCCGGTAGGGTGAAATTTGTATTCGAATGATCTAACTGTGACATTAATGCATGAGTGAGGCAAAGCAAAGATAATATGGTAGTCATAATTTAATTTATTCTGTGACAATTGTCTAGAACATCGACATAGCAAAGTAAATTATATCAGATATTTAAGTGTCCTTGACATAAGCTATGCCCTCTTATAGGAGATTAGAGTGTCCTTGACACCAGTGCATTATGGTTGTTCGATTACTAAAGAAATCAGTAACTTCTAGCTACCTGTAAATCATTTTATCTAGATGAGCAAAAAGATTTCCATTGTAACTTGAAGTACACATCTAATTCTGGTAGTTGTGAGGATTGGTGTCAGACAGTGATGAACAGGCTAGAGCCAAAGGAGGATGCATACTAGTTCTAGGATAACCAAAGGCCGGTGGTGAAGTATTCATGAACCAATCTCCTAGTTTACAGCAGGCCTGCAGTTTGCTAACTCTAGCATGCTGCCAGATGTTTATATTTCCTTTTTCGGAACAATTGGAGCAGTAAGAAGGACTTACATCTATTGTTGATGCCATCCCAAAAATCCGGTGTTGAAGCAATGCAAGCATATAACCAAAGAAACCAGCAGCAAAAAGCAATGCCACTCCTACATTCAAAATAGAAGTAATTAGTTTCTCGTACTTTCATAGTTTTAGACTGGCCCTTTTCAACATTTTTGTTACGTCCATCGAGTAATGAGTTCAATGAAAATGTGTCTGGATCCACGGAGCAGCACTTATCTCTGGTCAAGTAATAGCTCAAATGCAATGTACCTAGAGGAAAGCCATCTTCATCCTGATATGCACAATCATCATCGTGGAGTTGAATCTCATGGATTGCTTGGTTTCCTCTATCAATGACCAAAAGGGAGCAGCTACCGCTGATATACCTGACTTCAAAACTAGTTGAGAATTTTGCATCATCACTGGGCCCATCTATGTGTCCTCTCATTGACTTTCCCCCAGCAATGGTTGTAACCCCTACATGATACCACACAATTGCCACAAGTTAGTCATTATAAAATAAAAGAAACAAAAACATTCAATATATCTCCAGAAGCATATCAAGGAAAAAACACCCAAATCCAGACTCAATTAGGATAAATATATGTAATTTCTTCTGAAGACATTTAATTAATTGTCCATCTTGAATGGAAGTTATTAGTCATAAGAAAACACAGAAATGCTACAATAATCTGAATATTATAACAAATTTCAAATGAACACACAAGCTTGAATGATCACGTTGTACTAGTGTGTAACACCTGTCTGGATGCAAACTCTTGGTACAGTATATGCATTCACAAACTTCATTATCAATCAGAAATTATAACATCGTGAGAGTATTAAATATTAATCAAGACTGAATACTGATTTTCATTTTCTTTTAAAAAGACAATGCTGATTAGATTTCATTTTTACCAAAATAATCTCGTCCAAAGATCATATTCTAAACTGCATTAATGATCTTCTTATTCACTCGGAAGGCTTTCCTTGTTCCAGATGCAGTTTTTGGATTGAAATGCTCAACAAGTGCTTGAGAAGCTCTACAAAATTCCAAAAGCAAACATAGGATGCTTGGGGACCAGAAAGAGTGAAGCATAAAAAAACAACATGCGACGGCAGTGGGCTACCCCAGAATAAGGCATTTTAGCTTACCAGAATCACTGATCTTTCTTATGGCCATGTTCATAGCATCTGCAACATAAATGTTGCCCGTGTCGTCCACGGTGAATCCCGTAGGATGGTTCATCCTCGCTTCTCTCAGCCTCCCATCAACATGACCAGATAAACCTTCTGGTGAACCAGCAAGAAGCTTTGGTCTGCTATCTGCAATGTTTGACACATTTTCCGAAGATGCATGAGAATCGGCCATAAATTTGAAGATGCCGGTTTCTTAAAAAAATCTCAATGACAAGCTATAAAATAGAAATCATCCTGTTTCTAAGGGAGGGGTACATCTCATATTCTATTTTCGCCAAAATTGTTTTCAATTGAACGACCAATTTCTATTGTCTGCTCAAAATATCAAGTATGTAAAACCAAGCAATTAAAGCGGTAGTCCATAAACAAGGGAAGTGGAAATGGCCCGACGAATTATCATGTCACGCCTCCAAAATAGCAATCAAGAAACTATTCACAATCAACGAACAGCCCTGAAACTGTCGGATGTGACCCTCTACCTACCAACCAAATACTTAGCAGAATCCTACGAAGACTACCGAAAACTGAAAAGTACACGAGGCGGTTGGAAGCAGAGCGCGCTCACATCGGGACAGGGGCAGCTGGACCCTGTAGATGTTGCTGTTGATGGAGTCGAGCACGAGCAACTCGCCGGCGGGGGTGACCTCCACGGCGTGCGGCTCGATCCCCAGCTTGCTGCCGTCGAACACCGTGTCCACCGCGTATCCGCTCTCGTACCGCACCATGGACCGCCCCGCCGCCGTGGCCGCTGCTGCCAACACCAAGAAAACCAAAACCGGTGAGAGAAAAGGAACAAAGAACCGGCTAAAGAATTACAGAGCCGACGCCACTGTCGGGCGAGGGACCGAGGCGGTTACCCGTGTAGGTGGCGGACGACTTGAGTGACCACAGCCGCCTCGCCAGAGCCGACGCCGTGGTGGAGGCGAGCCTGACCGCAATCCCTGCCACCCGACGCGAATCAGCACCCGGAGCAAAGAACTGAACGGCGATGGCAAACCGGAAACCAAGAAAGAAAGGAGCTCACTTGCGGGGTAGGAGGACGCGGCGGACGCAAAGGCGGAGAAGGCGTTGAGCAAAAGCGCGGCGGCCAGAAGAACCGGCAGGCCCGCGGCCCTTCCCCCCATTGCTTGCTTGCTCTCTCCCTGCACCGACAGGGCAAGAACCAAGAAATGGAGAAGCTTTGCAGGAGAGGATGCTAGTGCTAGGAGAGAAGTGGGAAGGAGGAGAGTATGGCCATTTGAGGACAATGAAAGAAGGTTCAGAAAGCACCGAAGAATCCGGCTTCAAAAGGCCCTTCAGTTCTCGCTCCTCGGGGAGAGAGAGAGAGAGAGAGAGAGAGAGTACAACTGGCTGATAGGAGATGGAGGTGGTGATTCCACTGGCTGGCCGCTGCGGTTACTACTCGCCGTCTCGTTCCATTCACCTCGCCCCTTTCCTTTTCTCTTCCCGGCTGGCTCCCATGGACGGGCAGGAGGATCGGGGGTTGGGATATATCTTAAGGAATACCGGATGCACCAGCCCCTTCGTATATGCATCTTCATTCAGATACCCTCCATATAGAATAAAGCACTAATCTCAAAGCTTACTGCGCGCCGATCTCAAAGGCAGAAAAATACTGCGCCGGCTCGATCCCTCCACCGTTCCGGCTCACCCACGCCGTCCGGCTCACTCACGCCGTTCTTGAGCTTGTGCATGTAAAACAGTAAAGGAGTGGAGTACGTGCTCACGGCGGCCAGGCTTGCCACCGCCGGGCGGCCATTCGAGGAGGCGCACTACCTCCGACTCTCTGGAGTTTTGCGTGCGTGCGTCCGTGGTCAGGGCAGCCATGCAGGTGCAGTGGTGTCGGCATGCGGTTCACGATGGAGTTCGAGAACGAGGACGTTGCGGATCAGCTGGTTCACGAGAACCGTCGCCGGCGTCCAGGCAGCCGAACCCGCCCGGTGGCTGCAGTCGCCCTGGCGTCTCCTTCAGGTGCTAGATACACTCACGCGCACACTTCTCTCGATACCAGTGCAGCGCAGGAAGCTTTGAGATCAGCGTTGTATTCTACGTGGAGGGCATTCGCATAGGTATGTATGAAGGAACTGGTGTATCTGGTATTCTAGTTTCATACATCCCGGATGCACCAGCCCCTTAGTACATCCCTATATGGATGCCCTCGCTCCACATAGAGTACAACACTAATCTCAAAGCTTCCTTTTAATGCAGTTTATTCTCATTAATATCAGTGTTTTAGATGATATGGTGAGAAATTAATAAAAATAGAGACGAAAGTGATTTCATCTAGATAAAATCATATCTACACTATTTTCAGTTCATATTTTTCTCATGCATGTGTTATATAAGAAATAACAAAAATGAAACCATGCAGCTATTTCAGACATCCGTTTATTCACATCTTCTTCCAGTCTTTCATAATCTCTTTGATCTAGGTGTTGTTATCAGAAAAACATAGATGGATTGGGACGATACTAAATGGATGTTGCTCTTGTAACCCTGGTCTCCCCCCCCCCCCTTTTCTGCAAACGGTGGAGATGTAGGACTTAGAGAGAGGCCTTGTGGGTGGGGCCGCACAACATAAGCGTGAAGAGAAGATATGCTCAATTGGCATATTCTAGAAATTTACCCGATTTTTAAATAATTTCTGAAAAATTACTATGATATTCACGGTATACATGTTCCAATTGCAGAGACGCGCTGTAATGTTTAATCACGTGCTAGAAGAATCATGGTTTGAACCTTTGAATCCGCGTGCAGTAGGGAGACTTGAGAAAGAAAATAGATCTGCATCTGAAGCTTTGGGATCACAAGCAAACGCAGTATGGCACTACATTGTTACAATTATATTTACCAAATGAAAGCACGGTTTTCTCACAAAGTAGATGTACAAGGGCAAAGTGCCGAATTCTCCTATTCCCAAGAGAAATATGTTTAGTTTGTGAACGAAATGAGTTCGCAGACTAATAAGCACCTTGTTAATTTACTGAGAAAATGAATATAGAGCCTGGGAATTCGTGCATAGCGTCTCGCGACGACGACGTGACTACATGCAAAGCTAGCCATGGTGCACAGAATTTGTAGAATAGCACATCACGGTAAACCGTACCACGTCCGGTTGCGTGGACCGCTCGTCCAGGCAACATTCTCGCAGGATGCGTACCATCAGTACATAGTAGGATGCAGCATCAAAAGCTTCGCATCCATCGTCCATGTCGTCCGTAGTTTAGATTCTTCTCTCTTTTTTTCTTGGATCCATGAACAAAGAGGTTAATCTGGTCTACCCGACAGCTTTTCTCGTGTCTTCACAATCACTACTACACCAACTCATCGATCAATCAGCACCGGACCCTGAGAGCAGCAAAGAAGAAGAAACATCAAAGCGCCGGCGTTGATGTGTGTCGATGCTTCTACTGGATGATTAACTATCATTATTTAATGTGCGTTGGATTAAGCTTGACCAATAATAAGCTGCCTTCTTTACTTAAAGTGTTTTGAGTATAGTACGTTTTAACCCAATCTAGTTGAGATCTTGACCACCAGCAGACACTCGCTCCTTTTATTAAAGACGACCAAAACATGGCACTGGTAGTTTTTTTCTCCTTTTTGCAAAGACACTATTGTTTAATTCTAGATGCAGATCGATTGATCACAACAGTTGTTCTTCCAATACTACTTGTTTAGATGCACGTCTGTTGTGACCTCGACTGGCGTTATTTTGCCTCGTGGGCGCTGTCAGCAGCGATCGCTACTCGGAATGTTAGTATGCTGCACCTGGCTAGCTTCCAGTACTCGTAGGCAAGTACTATATCATACGTGTTACTCCCTCCATTACAAAATATTTAACACTCTTTAGTTTAATTTTGAATAACCAACGTCAAATAGTTTGAAATGGAGGAAATACTATAGCCTTTTGCCATTTGATGTCAAAGATATGCAATGATAGGAGCAGCACGTGCACGGGAGGATCAGATCGAGATCATGTTCACGACAGTCACCAGGTCGATACCCAACCGGACACGACAAGTTTGCGAAAAAGGGCGCCAACAACAGCAAAGCTGCCAGGTGTGGAGGTGTGATTGGCTAGTGACTGGTGAAGAATTTGTGCATTCTGTTAGGTGGGCCCAAACGCTTAGGCTTGGAACGACCAGCTCGAATCTATGAAACAATAGAAAGAGTAGGGATCACAATCCCACCCGCTGGTGCGGGTACCCGACGGGTATGGATGCGGGTGGGATTTTTTACCCGCGGGTCAAACCCGCACCCAACCCGACTTATCGCGAATATGGGTGCGGGTTTTATTTTGCACCTATGGGTACCTGACGGGTACCCGAAATACTTTATGTTTATAATTTCAAAGTTAAATTTGATTGTTTTATATAACTTAATTATTTAATTTTACTTACCGCAATCTATATTTACAATCTTTATAAGTAATTTAATATTTTTTGCTGCATTGACATTTAAAATAGATGATTTTTTAGATTTATTTATTAAATGGTTGTAGTATATTTATGAAAAATTCAAACCCGACGGGCACCAGAAACTCGCCCGAAACCCGATGGGTGCGGGTCTCAAATTTCACCCGCAACCTCTTTTATTTCAAGCGGGTTTTTGCTCCACCCGACCCATTGCCATCCCTAAGAAAGAGGGAGTTTTTTTTAAAAAATAAGGGGAACAAATAATGTCATGATGTGATGGCATCTATTCGAGAAATGAATGTTTTAATCCTTCCTCCTCCACGGAAATAAAATTGTAAAGCCGCTAATCGACACATTTATAGTTATTTTTTAGGTCCTATGGACTCTACTAAAATTTGCTAGTTTTCACATTGTGTTTAAGCCACCTACTTTTGCACATAATAAAAATTCAAATGTAGAAGAAGGCAGCAAGGTGGGCTCGTTCATTAATCATCTGGAGGCCCATTTCATTGCGGTACAGGCCCTGGCTCATGAGCTGAATGTTTTTTTCTACTTGGCCCATCAAAACGGAAGGGCAGAAAAAAATAATAATAACGTCGCCGTTGCCGGGGATCGAACCCGGGTCACCCGCGTGACAGGCGGGAATACTCACCACTGTACTACAACAACTTTGTTGGTGACGTCATGAAATATCTTATATTTGTTTAATTTGTCCAGAATGGGAAACGCTGGTCGTGAGCGGACAAGCAACGGCAGCACCGCTTCGCATTCTTTCTAGTAGCCGCCGGCGCAAACTGAGCTGCAACTAACTAGCATATCTTGGCCTCTGCTCTCGCAGTACCTTGCCAGCTACTCTCCTGCGCGGCCGGTCAGCCGGTGAGAGATCTTTTGCTGTAACCTTTTCACACGGTCGCGAGACTTGCAAGCGAGGTGAGGAGTTCTAGAGCAGCCGACGACTACCGCGCGTGATCGATCTACCCCGGCCGCGCGTCTAGCCGGAGTGCCGCCTCTACGGCCCCACGTCAGGTCACATTGCACTGCTCCACCGCCACGTGGTCCGTGTGACCGTGTCCCTCACGCTCGCCGTGACCCAACGTACGCACGCACTCCCGCGCGGACCTAATGACTGATGAGGCTGCCCGGCAAACACCCGGACGTGGGCCGCATGATGACAGTCCACATATAAGGCCTAGTACATGATTTTCGAACTCCTACATTATGACCCCACACATTCGAGGTCCAAAATAACCAGAATCTGTATTGTTGGAACACAATTATATAACATAAATATAATAGAGGATATCAAAAATATGACACGACAAATATACAAATTGATGAAATATGGGGATTCACATTTTTGGACAGGCTTGATGGCAACTGAGACACATTTTTTTCTGTTACGGATCGTTCTATATTAAAGATGGCTCACATATTAGGTTCTAGAAAGACCGGTGGCTAGGGAATGTCAAGCTCCGAAAATAACATCCCGAGCTTTATACTATTGCATGCCATAGAAATGACACTGTCGGTACCCTGCAGACCGGGTACCCCGCGTAGTGGGTAAAAGATAGCTTGGGCCCTGCCTCCCTACTGAGGCAGATCCCAGCGTAAGCCACGTGCCTTGGCCCCATGGTCAACCCTGGGGCTGCCACGTGCGCTTGAGCTCCGGAGCTGACACATGCCCTGGGCTCCGGTCCGAGCCTCCCCGCTGAGGTAAGGTCTGAGGCTGCCACGTGTCCCTTGGCTCTAAGCCACCTCCCCGCTGAGGAGAGCTCCGGTGCTGACACGTGCCCCGTGCTTCGGTCCGAGCCTCCCCGCTGAGGAGAGGTCCGGACCTGCCACATGTCCCCAGGCTCCCGCCTCCCCGCTGAGGACAGCTCCAGTGCATACACGTGCCCTGGGCTCTGGCCCGAGCCTCCCTGTTGAGGTGAGGTCCGGAGCTGCCACGTGTCCCCTGGCACCAAGCCCGTCGATAAGAGATACAGAGCCGCCACGTGCCCTATGATTCGTCGTGGGCCGTGGGTCGACGAAGTCAAGAAGAAAGTGCGCTGTCAAGCTTCGCATTCAAGGCTCGCGCCTTCCCTAAAGCATGGCGCACTGCGCATGCCTCCGTCCTTTGCCCGTTCGCCATTGCGGTGACAAGACAGGACGACAAGGCGTGACAGCAGTACAGTGTCGCCCAACGGCACGAAGCCACCCAAGCAGGGCGAGAAGACGTGGCGATAGGACGCCATCTTCATCATCACCTGACACACGGTCAGGTGCGCTAAGCGCGCTGGAGAGCGACTTAACTCTCCCGCCGACCACTCTACTCAGAGGACGAAGCCCTAGATCGTGTATAGGGTTCTCACATAGCTCTAGTGCCACCTGTCGGGCCCCAAAACTCATTGTAACCACCCCGACCTTGAACTATAAAAGGACCGAGGTGAACACCTTGTAAAGGGTTCCCGGAGTTCACATTCTAGATCCATGCACAAGCACTCACGCTCAAGCAATAGAACAGTGGACGTAGGGTATTACGCTCCGGCGGCCCGTACCATGTAAAGCTCGGTGTTCATTCGCTCTCTCGAGCCCAGGTCGCGTAGGGCGCCAAGCCCCCTCCAAAAAAAATAATCTCGCAGGCTGCTTCCGAGCAGGCCGGGAGGAGTGTCGCAGCTCACACCCCGATATTTAGCGCGCTAGAAAGGGGGGCTTTCCGCGCTCTCCACGTGACCATGGTGAACATCACTTCTCATGGCGAGCCTTTTGCCCGGCTCGTCGTCGTCTCCAGGCGGGAGACGACGAGGCTACCCCCCGCTCCAGAGCGGTCAGGCCTGGCCAAGCCGACAACCTCGTTTTTTAGACCCAGGCGGCCTGTAAAAATGCGTCTGTGATGTCGAATAAATTAATAGCCGCTTGTGATGAATGAAAATCACAGACGGCTCACAAAGGCAAACCGCCTGTGTAAATAAATCAATTTTCACAGGCGGACCGTGGAGTAGGAGCCGCTTGCAATATTGGCCATTAATACAGGCGACTGAAGTGACCGGGAGTAGGAGCCGCCTGCAATATTGACCATTAATACCGAGGGGAATGCACCTTTGAATTCAATTCAAAGCCGCATTAATATAGGCGGCTGAAGCGACCGGGAGTAGGAGTTGCCTGCAATATTGGCCATTAATATCGAGGGGAACGGGCCTTTGACACTAATTTGAAGAAACCAAACGTCGTGGCTCGGTATACATCAACCACATTTAGCATCAAACAAAAAGACAACAAACAATTCGATAATCGATAACAAACATTCATCATCAAACAAACATTCATTAAAAATTAAATTTTTACAATCAACAAAAGAAAACAACAGACGATCGCCTCCACCAACTTCCTGCTGCCTTCCACCCCGAGCACCTCACTGACCGTCCCCCGCATCGCATCAAGACGACCGGCCACTGCGTTTAACCTGAAGAGGTGGTGGGCTATGGTGGCCATTCTAGTATATTCTGGAAGGCGACCAAGACCCAGAAGAACCATGGCATCAGATGTACTGTTAAATACATCCTTCGTCATCTGCATGCGCAACGGTGATAGGCTGTCCGCCTCTGCCCTGAGGGCAACCAAACTCTGCTCTAGGAAAGCGAGTTTCCCAAGCAGGTACAGTCTCTGTTTCGCCTAGGAAGGCGGCGGAGGTGCGGTTGGAGCCGCGAACGGAGGCGCGGTTTGAGCTGGGGACGGAGGCGCGATTGTAGCGGAGGACGGAGGTGCGGTTGGAGCCGGGGACGGAGGCGCGGCGAGTGGAGAGCATGGTCGGGAGCGCTTCGTCGGTGGTGCCATTGAGACTAGGGCTACAGTACAGCGAGGAAGACAAATACTAGAGGGAAGAGGAAGACTGATGATGGTGCATACTAAAGAGAAGGGGAAGGAGGCAATTATAATGGTGTGGAGAAGGAGAGGTCAGATCCTTTGAATTATGTGCTCAAATGGTAACAACCGCACGATACAGGCGGACCATGGAGTAGGAGCTGCTTGCAATATTGGCCATTAATATGGGCGGCTTAAGTGACAGGGCATGTGTCCCATACCTTTTCGGTTACCTCACGCGCGCGAAGGGAACGCACGCAGTACATGTGTCCTTAGAGTTACACGGGAGGATAATCTTACGTTACAAACCGACTGTGATAAACATTCTTCACGGGCAGACAAGCATAGGTAAAGAACCATCTGCGATAATGGAGTTATCACAAATGGATTACTCTTTACGTTACAAACCGCCTGTGAAAATTGTAGGTAAAGAACCGCCTGCAAAAATTGTAGCATGTACTAGTCCCCAAAAGTTCTAGCAACAAAATATGTCTCACATGGTAGCATGCATTACAGGGACCCAAAATGTCAAGTTGCGCAAATGCAGCATCTCCTGCACAACTTGCCTTCTCTCCAAAAGCTTTAGTATCCATTAGTCGGTTTCATGTATCGGCTCCGAGCCACTACTCCCACCAACATGTGTTTCTGGCTGGTTGATGTACGTGGAGCTTGATGGAGGAAATGACACACCCCTGGCTTGAGCCTCTAGAGCCCCCTCCAACTGGCAGCTCGATGATGACAGGTCTCAGAAGTGGGGATCTCGTGTGCTAGGGATTGTCACACGCCAGCCAGGGGCCACCCTTTGTGCACCTTGTTCAAAATGTTTTCACAGGCGGTCTTTACTTGAAGGAAAAACAGAGGAAAATTATATACGCACACGAACAGAGGAAAACAGAGCTCACACGTATATATAGAGATGACGTAGCACTCAGTCGGCCATGGCTTCAAGCGCAGTGTATTTCACTGTTGAAGTCTACGTCCAACTCAAAGCTAATATTTCACTCTATGAATTTTTTTTATTTTTTAAAGCATTCCAACATGTCAAAATTCAAATATTAAAAGAGAAAATTTGTCAAATTAAAATATTAAAGCTTCATTACAACATTACAAATATATAAAATATATGTCCTACATTTTTTCGACCTCTTCCGCTCATGCCCTTCGTCAACTCTTTGATAGAGATACTGTAACCTAGGTCCCTAAACGCATTGACATCTTCTCGTATATAGGGTTTCAAATCCTTTTTAATACTTCTTTCTACGCACTTGATATTGTCTGGATCGGTGAAAGGTACATATCCTCATATTGATTATATTTCTCTTCATTATCTCCCACATTCTCAACCTGACAATATTGCTTTCCAGAAACAACTACGTGCATCTTCTCAGTTCCTGGATCCTATACATAAAACACTTGTGCAACACGATCAACGAGAACCCATGTGTCATCTTTATAACCCACTTCGTTCAAGTCTATCAGTGTCAGCTCGTAGTTGTCCACTTTCACACCATCAGAATGTTTGACCCATTGGCACTTAAACACGGGCATTTACATTCTTTTGCCATAATCGACTTTTCATATTTCCTTTATTAACCTGAAGTATATGGTCTTCTGCCCTTGTGGATCATAAGCCTCTATACGAACACTATATTTTGTACAACACTCTTACCGTATTTTTTCTTAGTGTAAAATGTGTAACTATTGATGTCATATGATTGCCATGATGTCACCAAAGTAGATGGGCAATAAGCTAACTTCTTCATTGTTGCCTCTTCATCAGAGTCTCCGTATGGTATATTTTTGTTCATTAACCATTCAGTGAAACTTCTTCTGTGTTCTTTCATGATCCAGTCCTCTGTGCGACCTTGGTTTTTTCTGCGAAACTCTATTTCGTGTTCCTCGATGTAGTACTCAGCTATTGTGAGCTTTTGTAGTATACCAAAATATGCACAATATACTAATTTGTAATCCTGAACAATAAAAGTTTTCTTACCCACTTTGTCTCTCCCACATAGTCTACCCTCATGTACTGGTATAGGTACACCTATCGGCTTTTCATCTTTGATGTAATCAGCGCAGCCCTCAATCACTTCTTTAGTAGTGTATCCTTCCATAATTGAATACTATGGGTGAGCACGGTTCCACACATAATCCTTTAATACTCCTAAATATCGATCCAACAGAAACATATGATGTAAATATAGTGGCCCCAATATTTTTATCTGATCAACAAGATGTATGATTAGGTGTACTTGCATATCAAAAAAGGATGGTGGGAAACACATCGCAAGCTTGCACACAGTCTCGAGTATGTACGTTTTCAAATAGTCTAAGTCTTCTCAGGCTATCACCTTTTGCGATAATGCATTAAAGAGGTAACACAAACGTGTGATGACAACTTTTACATGCTCAAATTTGATGACCCTTATTGCAATGGCAAGGAACACTATCACCATCATGTGACAATCATAAGAATTATAGCTGAATAAAGATAAATCTTTTATCGAGACTAGTTTGTGGATATTGGATGAGAAACTCGTGGGCACTATGATCCCACACGAGCATTCACAAATTGCCTTTTTCTCCTGTAATGTCAAGTTGTAGCTGGCTAGAGGAAGGTAATGCTTCGTGTTGGTATTTTCTACCGGGTGAAGCTCTGGTCTCATATCAAGATTTACTAGATCCATACGTGATTTTAATCTATCCTTTGTTTTCCTCGGCATGTCCAACAATGTTCTAATGATGCCGTCAAATACATTTTTTGTAACGTACATCAAATCAATACTATAGCACATTTCCAGGTTCTTCTAGTATGGAAGATACTTGAAAAAAATTGATTGTTTCTTGAAAGTCGTGTCAGTTGTATCACCCGAAGATGTAGTTTTATTTCTCTTTGTTCGTTTATATTTTTTGGCCTTACCGAAAGAAATCTGAATGTTCTTGACAATTTCGAACACGAGTTTCCCATTGTAAGATTTTGGTGTAGTATCTTTCTTGATCGTGTTATGAAATTGTTGTTTTATCTTTCTGTACTGTGTGTATCTGTCAAGAACCGCTGGTATCTCATGTACACTGTCTTTCTAGATGAAGTGAGGTACAAAAATCCAATTCTATCCACACACCTTACACAACCTTTCTTCCTTTTCATTTGTCCCGATAATGTAAACAGTCCGGGATAATCACGCATGGTAATGAATATCATTGCTCTTAGCGTGAAATACTCCCGCTTGTACTCATCCCATGTACGTACCCCTTAATTCCACAGTTTCGCCATATCTTCTATTAGAGGTTCTAGGAACTCATCAACTTCAATTACGGGTTGTTTCGGACCTTGTATAAGAATAGATAACAAAATATTTTTTTTGTGACACAACCACATCAATAGGTTGTACATCGTTAATACCACGGGCCATTTGTTGTGTATGCTCCTTTTTTTACCAAACGGATTCATTCTGTCTGTACCCAAGGTAAACCTTACATTTCTGATTTCCTTTGCAAACTTTGAATACTGAATATCAAAATTTTTCCACTGGGTTGCATCACTAGTGTGTCGAATATGTTTTTTATTCTTTCTGCGCTACTCAGGATGCCAATACATAAGTTTAGCCTCCCTAGGATTTGACAAGTACGCTTCAAGCGATCAATTACTGGAAGGTACCACATCAACAAGGCAGAAAATTTTCTCTTATTCTTCCCGCCTGCATCTTCATATGTATCGTCATCGTCACCTTTAGGGCCAATAATATTCTTCTTATTCTGCAGGGTCTTATTCATGTTGGTAACATACAGGTGATTGTAGTCCTTCTTGTATCTTCTGACACTGCAGATGGGGCATCTAGTTGCGAGCTCATACTCTTTGCGATACAAAATACAATGGTTCAAACAAGTGTGTATTTTTGTCACTCCTAGTGACATCGAACAAAGAAGTTTCTTCACTTTATAAGTGCTTCTGGGCAGTTTATTAGGATTTGGAAGAATTTCTGCCAAAATATTCAAAAGATCAGAGAAACTACAATCGTACCATCCGTGTGTGGCTTTCAAATTTAGTAGTTATAGGACTGCACGCAATGTAGTAAACTCTTTATCACAACCCTTTGATTTATCATATAAGATCTCCGTCGTCGCATTCTGCAATGTCTCCATTTTATTGAAACCTTTACTTGCTCCCATAATAATCAGTAGATGTGGTTTGATGTGACGCAACATCACCTCACAATCAAACTCATCATCATCCTGATTGTCACTACTATAATCGATATGAGAATTATCGTCATCAGAATCTCTCTCGTCATCTTTATCCACCTCATCTGTATATAACTCACCATGCTCTGTCCATATCGTGTAGTTTTCTTTGAAACCCCTTTTCACCAAATGAGATTGGATTACTATAGTATCTATCCAAACAATCTTATTTTCACAGTTGATACATGAACATAATATGTCATCTATGTTTTACATCTTCGCATGTCTCTTGGACGCTTCAATAAAGTTTGCAATATTTTGAATGTACATAGGATCAGGTCTTGGCATGTTATACATCCACGCTCAGCGGTCCATCTTCTATGTCAAACTACAAAAATAAAAATATGATAGTAACCATTTCTTGAATGCAAGTGAAGGTTGAAAGTTGAACACAAGATTCATAAAGCTAGCATATAGTGATGGCACTTGGAGGCGAGGGCGAGGACGGCGGCATGGGCTCAGTAGCGAGGGAGACGACGGCGGCGACGATGGCCAGGATGGCGGCGACGGCGGCGAGGGGCAAATGTATTTTTTGGCAGTCTGACGGCGTCGATGTGAAATCTCCTGAATTAGGTTTTTGCGGTGCCCGAGTGGTGCTTTATATAGTCGTCCATTATCACAGGCGGGTTTTAAGGCGGTTCTATATTAAAAACCGCCTACGATAATTGCCTCTTCGTATGTTTGCTCTTCAGTTTCTTCACCCTTTGTTTCATTGTTTATTTAGATTCCAATGTAAATACTCAAACATGTATAATTTTGCAAATTAAGTCCAAACTCGATGAATCTTTTTTATATATTCTTCAAAAATTAATATATACCAGATGGAATAAAAAGTTTAAATCTTATATAGGTAACATTGTTATGTTTTGGTAAATATAACATTAATTTATATGCACATATTATTTAGATTGTCATATCTTCTAGAAAAAATGAATATTCCACTAAAAGTTGGTTTGTATGAACATATAGTCTTA
Source organism: Neostapfia colusana (assembly GCA_030760725.1). Taxonomy (NCBI): domain Eukaryota; kingdom Viridiplantae; phylum Streptophyta; class Magnoliopsida; order Poales; family Poaceae; genus Neostapfia; species Neostapfia colusana. The sequence continues at coordinate 47,700,834 of JASWHV010000020.1, forward strand.
CTTTATACATGTATGTTAATTTTTTAAAAGCAATCCAACATGTCAAAATTAAAATTATGCCTCATTCTAATGAAATGCTCATATACATATGAGACATTCTTCAAATTTTGAACACACATTGATTCTAATAATTTTGTAAAAATCTAAAAAAATCATAGAGATTGGTATAATGACTAAAAAGTCCCATAGAAAAAATGCACTCAGAAAATCAATGTTTTAACGAAGATGCAAAAATGAAAAATATACTATTTATTTGTTTTTCATGTTCTGACCGATTTTAAAGATTTTTCTAAGTTTTTAGTTGGCACATGTAATACTAAATCATATAACAAGAACTTAGAATTTGGGTTTTACAAGCCCCTATATTTTGATTAAGAATATTAATTAATTCTAAACTTAATAAACTTTTTTTCACGGGTGGTTCTATATTAAAAACCGTCTGTGATAATTGCCTCTTCGTAGGTCTGCTCTTTAGTTTCTTCTTCCTTTACTTCACTTTTTATTTAGATTCCAATGTAAATACTCAAACATGTCTTGATTCTGCAAATTAAGTCCAAACTCGATGATTATTTTTTTATAATCTTTAAAAATTAATATATACCTGGTGGAATAAAAAGTTTAAAACTTATATAGGTAACATTGTTATGTTTTGGTAAATATAGCATTAATTTATATGCACATATTATTCAAATTATGATATCCCTTAAAAAATGGATCTTCCACTGAAAGTTGGATTGTATGAACATATTGTCTTATTTTATACATGTATGTAATTTGTTATTTTTTTAAAGCATTCCAACATGTAAAAATTCAAATTATCCCTCATTCTAATGAAATGCTCATATTGATTCAAACAATTTTGTAAAAATCTAAAAAAACATAGAGGTTGGTATGATGACTAAAATGTCCCATAGAAAAATGCACTCACAAAATTAATGTATTATGCAAGATACAAAAATGACAAATATCCTATCTATTTATTTTTCATGTTCTCACCAATTTCAATGTTTTCTCGAAGTGAAATTTAATGAACACCGGTAATACTAAATCATATTACAAGAACTTAGAATTTGAGCTTTTATAAGCTCTCTTATTTTGATCAAGAATATTAATTAATTTTAAACTTAGTAAACTTTTTTTCACAGACGGTTCTATATTAAAAGCCATCTGTGAAAATTGCCTCTTCATAGGTCTGCTCTTCAATTTTTCTTCCTTTGCTTTATTTTTTAATCTAGATTCCAATGTAAATACTAAAAAATGTATAGATTCTGCAAATTAAGTTCAAACTCGATGATTCTTTTTTCTATATTCTTATACCAGATTGAACAAAAATTTTAAAACATATATAGGTCATATTGTTTTGTTTTGGGAAATATAGCATTAATTTATATGCACATACTATTCAGATTGTTATATCTCCTAAAAAAAGTGGATCTTCCACTGAAAGTTGGTATGTATGAACATATTGTCTTATTTATACATGTATGAATTTTGATAATTTTTAAAGCAATCCAACATGTCAAAATTCAAGTTATCCATGATTCAGTTATGGCTCCTTGTCGACGGTGCTGCAACCGCTAGAATATGAAACGCCTTTATAATAAGCATTTGTCGCGCTCTTCGTCATCTTCCTCGCAGCACCCTTTCATCTTCCTCGCTCATCACAACCATGGCGTCTTCAAGATCCTCGTCTCCCCTGATGATCATTAAGGCGGAAAATGCAAGCATCCGTCGCTGGCGCTCCCGGAGTCAAGCGCTGGAGCCAAATGGCAACCTTCTGGTGGCCCGCCGGAGAACAACCAGGGAGCCAAGCTGCAACATTCTGGTGGTCCGCCGGTGAACCGCTCCCGGTGGTTGTCTCTGGTCCCGGTGGCTTTGCCAACACAGTTGACAACCTATACCACCGAGGTCATGTTGAACGACACCGTGATCAAGACCACTGTCACGTCCTCCGGCGCCGATGTCGAGCGCTTCCGTTTGCAGGTTCACGGGAACAACCCGGAGCCCCTCATCATCGGCCCGAACACAGAGTGGTACAACGTCAAGAACCCGGACCGGCACAAGTCGTACAAGACGGCTGTCCTGCAGCTCTGTGTGGGCTGCCACTGCCTCGTATTCCAGATCATTCACGCGGACTATGTCCCGGAGAGTGCCCTGAAAAACTTATTCGCCTATCTGCACAACAGATTATCCGGCGTCGGTATTAGTAGCGACATAAAGCGGCTGCGCGAGGACTACGGCTTTGAGGTAGCTAATGTGGTTGAGCTCCGGGACCTCGCCGTGAAGGTGCTGCACCGGTTGGAACTCATGTCGGCGTCGCTCAAGACCCTGGTGCTCGAGGTGATGAATGTGCACTCGACAAGGCGAAATAACATCAAGTATGATAAGTGGGATAAGGTGATCTTGTCGCCACAGCAGGTGGAGTATGCCTGCACCAATGCGTTTACCTCTAATGATTTTGCATGCTGCAGCTCTCTCGTCAGGCTTCCTTGCAAACTCCGGTCCTGGAGAAGTTCCCCTCGCCAGGGTACGTCAGCACGGACTCCGATGATGACAGGTATCATGTCTACAAATTGCAAGTCCCACGCGGTGACGATCTGCCCAACATCGAGCACTCCAGCGGCTACCTAATATGCCCAGTTTGTCCCAACTTGAAGCGCAAATGGAAATGGGAAGACATCAAATCCATCCGACGTCATGTTATGGAAGTTGGGCTCTCCAATTCCGAAATACGTATTGATAAGAAGAAGAGCTGGCACCGTTGAATGGCGAGGAACCATGGCTGGATGTGATAACTCCTCGACGTGCCTTCATATTAGTTATTCTGTTCTGAACTTGAAGTTATATTCTTCAATTTTTATGGACAATGTATGTTATCCTTGATGTGTCCCGTGTTACTCTGGTCATGTTGTTACTGTATGTTTTTTCCCTGTTACTCTTCTAACCAGATGTTACCATGGGTTTGTCCCGTGTTACTGTTCTCATTAATACTAAACTTAGTAAACTTTTCTCATAGGCGGTTCTATATTAAAAACCGCCTCCGACAATACATCTGCGTAGGTGGTGTTTAATTCATCTTCGAGAAGGGAGGAGGGTCTTGCACGCCGGTCACACTTCTCTGCACCACTGTACCGGCCGAAATTAAGTTCTCTGCAGCTCTTCCTCCTTTGGCGGCTCGTCTCCTTGTGTCAACAATGGAAGACACACTTTTGTCTCACCTGTATCTTCACCACCGGCCGCAATTAAGTTAGTGAGCAACCTAGGTTATATATCATTCCTCATTCAACTTTCTTCTATTTTAAAGAATGTCAATGTTATTTTTACAATTCAAAGGAATACAAGAGATGTGTTTGGGAGCAAGCTCGACAGTACAATTTAGATTGATCGATGGGATCTTAATTACAAGTCTAAAATTTGTAGTTTAGACGGCACACAATATGTATAAACTATGAAATGTTAATGTTTATCTCTAAATTGCAACATGATTGCGGTTCTATATGTTCATTGTGGCAACGGTGCACATTTATTATCTTTGCGCGCGATGTGGCAATGAACAAATATACTAGAAAGGATATAATTTCAACATTTTTCACATGCGGTGTTTAACTAAGAGCTGCATGTCAAATCCGTGCCTATATAAGGCCGCCTAGAAATAACATAATTTAAACATTTTTCGCAGACGGTGTTTAACTAATAGCCGCCTGTGAAATGATGCCTATATTTGGCCGCTCAGGCGGTTCTAAATTACAATTTACAAACCACATGTAGTAATATATCTTCACAGGCGGTGTTTAACAAAGAGTCGCCTGTGAAAATCTACACCTATATAAGGTCGCTCGGTCTACTTGAAAAACCAAACCCTGGAGATTTCACTTAGACGCCGTCAGACCGCCAAAATTTTCCTTTGCCGCCAAAACCCTCGCCACCGAGCTTCGTCCTCCCCGTCCTCGCCGCCGAGCTTCGTCGCGATCGCCGTTGCCATCTATGTACGTCCGCCTCCTTCAAGCCTTATCTCCCTCCTCCCTTCTCTGTCCCCCGTAGCGCCTACTTCCTTCCTCCCTCCCCGAACCGCCTCCCTCCTCGCCCTTGCCGTGGGCCGAGTGTCGTCCTCGCTCTCGCCGCCGCCTCCCTCCCCCCTTTTTGCCCCTCCAGCACCATCACCGCCGCACCCCCGCGCCTTAATGCTATCCACGCCGCCTCCTCCTTCCCAACATCTACCCCCACCGTGCGCTGCCCCCTCCCTACAGTCCCCATCCGTCGGCGCTCTCCCACTGCGTCGAGCCCCCGCTTTAGATTACTTGTTTAGAGACCTTGGCAATTGCTTAAATTAATTGTTTAGATTAGTTGTTTAGAGACCTTGGCAATTGCTTAGATTAATCAGAAAGCAAAGCAAATTTAACTCAATTGTTTCTTCTACATTTTCTGTGTGTGTTCATACCCACACCAATTAGTTGTTTAGAATAGTTGTGTTTAAGGAGATAGTCTTGTTGTGCTAACAGGTAGTCAATGTTGTCTTTCTAATCACTGAGTACTATAACCGAGATACATGTTGTCTTTGTAAATCTACCATGTTCACTCTATTTTATATATTAGTATGTGATTTTACATATTAGGATGTCTTTGTAATCACTAACTCCTATAACAAGAAACCTCTTCTGTTGGTTTTCAAGTTCTAACATGTAAAACCCTAATAAGACTGGTTCTGGTAGTAACAATGAAGCCGATGATGTTGAGTTTAGTGACTCTAGCAGTTCAGACTTGTATCACAGTCCATCGGATCCTTTTCTAAATATAAAAATTAAAAAAAATTCAGAGGATCTCGACCCGGAATATGATCCTGTCGGCGAGGTATGGATCACGAATCTTAACTCCAACAGTTTAAGTTAATGTTGGTTGTCAAGTATATGAAGCCTTATAATTCTTTTCTACCTAGCTTAATTGCCAAGACAACGACGAGGTGACTTCGACTCCTAAAACCGCAAATGGTTCTCCAGTGTTTGAATCCTCAAATTCAGTCAAGCGAAACTGAGGGCAACGAGGTCCCAATAAGGGTCCAATGAACCGCATCATATACATAACAAGTGTCGGTCCAGTTGGGCTTTCTCAAGAACCACTGGATTCAGTTACAAAGTACCAAAATGCATGCGGTTGTCTTGTTAGAGAGCTCGTGTCAATCACAACCAAGAATTGGAGAAAATTCTCTAAGACAAACAAGAATGAGTAGTGGGAGAAGTTAAAGAAACAATTCAAGTTCCGAAAAGGCACAGAAGAAGCTGTAAAGATAGCAACATTTATCTCTTGCGGTAAGAAGTTTCGTGGCTGGACAGTGAAATAAATGCTTATATTAAGGACAATAAGGTCCCTAGCCCGAAGAAGATGGGAAAAATCACACAAGCTCAGTGGCAAGAAAATTTTCTTCAAAAGAACACACCTAAGGCTAAAGCCCTAAGTGAATCTAGGTCCGAGGTTACCAAAAAGAACAAATACCATCATCGCTTGAGGTGTGTCGGATATGCTCCTAAAGTTGAGAAATGTAATAAAATATTAAAGGAGCTTGTTAGTAAGGGCAATCCTGACCCGCTACAAGGCTGCGATGAGAGAACTAAGTGGTGGGTCTTAGCTCGGTCAGGTTTGACCAGCGAGCGTAAACTTGAAAAGTCCGACTCTGTGAACAAAGTAGAACAAAAAATAAAAGAAGTAATTGAAAAGCAACAGAAGGGTCTCTTCAAGTCGAAGAGGTAGAATCACCAACTTGCCGCTATCCTAGGCAACCCTGAACACGGTGGACGGGTTCAAGTAATCTCTTCTCAAATGTCCTGGAGAGATGGTTTCTCGAACGATAAAGAGTTATATAGAAGACGCGACAAGTTCAAGAATACAATTGAATATACGATTGATCAAAAGGTCAAAGAATCTATGAAAGAAAGAATAAATGAACTTACAAAATTGGGACAATTAACGCCACCGAATAGAGTGATGGTTCCCGTGACAATGGAGCATTTGATATCTCCAACTTCCTACCCTAGCAGCGTAGGTTCTGTGCGAGGCTCAGGGTTGACCCATAAGTTCTCTGTCAATGATATTGTTAAGGGCACATATTATCGTCTTCTTGTCCCGATCGGCAGAGCAGGGAACAAAACAAAACAGGTTGCCACCGCTATGGCAAAGTCGAACCTTGTCTTTAACATCAATCCAATTCCGTTGTATTATGCCATGGTGCAAGTTCTTCAGATCATTGATCATGATTATGAAGATTATGAAATAGATCACATCACACCTGAGGGGTCACGACTATGGGGCTGGCCGTCAACCAGTTAATCCTTAGGCGCCAACGTGATATCATGCTGTTGGACGATGAGCCAAGGTCTAGCCCCATCGCATCTCGAAAGACTGCAGCCCCGTCTTCTTCGCTGAAAGTCCAGGAAGATCCACTCCCGCTATGTCCCAACAACGATGATAGTAACCTTGCTAGTAAAGATAACCAAGAGCAACTAGTTGAACAACAGCTTGAAGCAGTACAAGAGCAAGCTGCTAGTAGTAAAGAGTAATCAGTTGAATAATAGGTTCAACAACAGACCAATGTCCAACTTCCGACGGCTAATCCTCGGTATGTGCCTGTGAAAGTTAGCTCATATGAAAATAAGGAAAATATTATAAAATCTAATACATCTCGTGCTTCACATGAGCCAACATTAGAAAATATTGAGGAGTGGGAAGAAGACGGTGTGAAATATACTCGGGAGACGGCTTTAGTTAAACCAGGAGTTCCGGTATACAAGATTCAGGGCGTTCCTTCTGAATATGAGAATGGGAAGCCGTTCATGGCATCAGCACAACTTAGAAAACAACATTTCTCGCTCAGAAGAAGGGAGAATTTGTTACGTCACATTTCGTTGTGCCAAAAGAATCATTCTAGAGCGTTAGAGTAGATAAACGAGCTCTTCTCTTTAAATATCTGCGGAACCTTTTCTATCAAGACGGTGCTTGTAAACGCCTCTAATATTTTGTATTTGCTTTTCTTACTGCACGCATACACATGTCATGAGATTATAACAACTCTGTACTTATTCAATAGGATGCAATACATGGATAATGAAAAGCTGAAGTCCAAGACAGGTATCCTTGACCCTATAGTGATTGCAAAATCAAATTTTGACTTTCAAGTGCAACGGGACTCAGAACAGTACAAGCGCATGACAAAAAATAATTTGAAAAATTAATCGCAAGCCAAAAGAGGATAAAAAGATAAAGGTTGCAGTCTACATAGGACACGCGATGTTTAAATTTGTCAGAGATGGCAAGCACCTTGTAAAACCTCCATACCACTTCGAGTAAGTTCTACACATGGCATGAAAACAATAATTATTGCTAATTTCTAACTTAACATGTGTGTTTGTACGTGTGCAGTAAACACTACATAATGATCTTCATCAAGCCAGTGCAGGGTTTGGCAACGGTCTTGGACTTGGCCGATTAATCACAAGATAGTTACAAAGAATTTCTTGAAATTTTGAGAAGGTACAATTATTCGATACTTTTAATATACACGCATATATATAGGTTGGCAACTCTTATATGACATTTCTTGTATGATAGTGTTTGGCAGTTTTACGCGAAAAAACTTGGTGGTTAGAGACCTGCTAATAAGGACGCATTGCATATATCAACATATTATCCTTGTCCCAAGCAGCCTTCTGGGAGCGTCTTATGCGGGTATTATGTATGCGAGCATCTTCGGACCGTCTGCAAATTAGAGTGAATCGTGAGGATGTAAGTTATCCTTAAGTTCAATATTGCATTTTCCTTACTTTTGAGTTTTATTTTCATTGTAACTATCGTATTTTAATACTATTACGTTATCATTGTCACCAACACATTCTAAACCTTTTATGTGTTTCATTGCAGCAAACGAAGAATGGCTGGTTTCTAGAGATATGCCTGGTGGAGGCACCAAGAATATTGCGAGTGAACTGTGTCGCTTCATGTGTCGCAAAGTTTTCCAGTGAAAAGGGCAGTTTTTCGATGACGCAGGTGTAATAGCTGATGTGCGAGAACTTTGCCAGTATAATGAGCGTCAATTAATTGGTTTTAGTGAAAAACTTGTAAACTATGAATTGAGATGTATTGTACTTACATATGTATATGAGATGCTTGTCTGGTGGTGTGTGAATGTGTATATGAAATTGATATGGAAATTAGAAATAACAACATGTAGTACCTAACAAACCATATGTGATAATGGAATTTTACAGATGGCTTATCGTAGGTAACTACTGTCTGTGATAATATAGTTTCATAGGCGGCTAGTCGTAGGTAAAGAACCGTCTGCGATAGTGGAGTTACGCAGGCGGATAATCTTACGTTACAAACCACCTGTGATAAACATTCTTCACAGCAGCTAGTCTTAGGTAAAGAACCGGCTACGATAATGGAGTTACACACGCGGATAATCTTACGTTATAAACTGTTTGTGATAAACATTCTTCACAGACGGCTAGTCGTAGGTAAAGAACCGGAAACTCTTACATTACAAACCGCCTGCGATAATGGAGTTACACACATGGAAAATCTTACTTTACAAACTGCCTGTGATAAAGAGTCTTCACAGGCGGATTCATGAAGGTTAAGACCATCTGTGATAAGTTTTTTCACAGGCGGTTTAAGTTTTCGCGTGTGAAAATTGCTGATTATCACAGACTCTTCGTTCCAGGCGGTTGTGAAAATCGCGTGTGATAATACGTTTATAGTCGACTGATATGAAGCTTGATGTAGTAGTGATCCATAATGTTATATCCAAAATTTAAAGGAAATAAATCAATATTACACAAATTGAGGAAATATGGGATCCACATTTTTGGACAGGCTTGATGACAACTGAGACACATTTTTTCTGTTATGGATCGTTCTATATTAAAGATGGCTCACATATTAGGTTCTGGAAAGATCGGTGGCTGGGGAATGTCACCCTCCGAAAATAACACACCAAGCTTTATACTATTGCATGCCATAGAAATGACACTATTAAGGTGGTGTTGGTATCTACTGTATTGAACATGCCATTCAAGCGGAATTTAATTGGACCATGTTTAATGGCGTGAAATGAGCATGTACTGTGGTTCGCATATGTTAAACTGAAAAATTTTCTGTTACCTCTATTTACATAGAATTAATGCACTTAGACTTACTAGAAGATAATAATAAAAATCTAAAGCAGAAAATATCTTTAAAATATATTTTTGCTTGGTTAGGTAACGGCGTAACACACTCTGGGTACTCAAGAGACTATCAACCGACCAATCACATAAAGACACGGGCTCCACACACCACAACTCAAGGTGTGAACGCGGGATGGCGCCACAACGAAGCCCGACCCCATGGAACAGAAGCAGCGGTCGACCTCCGAGCCCGGACAACAAGACCAAAGGAGGGAAGCGATCCGGGATAGAGACTAGACCAGAGGCAGGCAGAGGACTTAAATGCTAACATGATGGAATGGGTGAAGGGTTTAAGACGGAGTGGGAGGCCATGCGTGACAGGACAAGCATGAGAACAGGCCATCATCACCACCCGTCCCATCCCGCTTGGTGCGGGTGTATAGGGACGAAAAGTACACGTAGACCGTAGACTAGATGGGAGCAGGTGTACTCATCGCTCCTGTACCGCTGTGGGCCGGCTTAGACGTTGACACACCATGTAACCCCCCCCCATTTATGAGGAACCGACAGGTAGGTATAGGCGACCGGACTATAAAAGGGGAGGTCTGAAACCTTCCCTCGCACGGCGAAACGGCTAAAAAACACAAGATATTTTAGGCTTTCTCTTCGTTCTCGTACGAGAAGGGAGCCTCGCTTGTAACCACTATTCCTTGACCCACCTGAGCTAATACAAGGCCGACGAACACCCCAGACTAGATGTAGGACACGTTGTCCAAACCAGTATAAATCTTTGTCTTTATTAGCTAGCCATCCAGACAAAAAACGTGAAGCATTCGATTACTAGCCGGTGGTAAAAACACCGACAGTTGGCGCGTCAGGTAGGGGGTTGCTTCGTTTTTTTTCTGCTGCAATGGATTTCGTGAGTTCAAGCTTCCGCGTCGGCGAGAAGCTTTGTTTCGGAAACCTTGAGTTATCATCACCCCTGACAACAAGCTTGAGGTTGACGTCACCTTCCCGCCCGCTAGGACTTCTGTTTTGGGAGCCTAGAGTTCATTGCCGCCGCCGACGACATTCTACGGCTGATGGACGACACGACCATCGACGCCGTCAACTGCGCCCCCGAAGGAAACTTCGGGGGCTTGATCGACGAGGCGCCATCATCCCTCCTCCCCCTCCTGGAGAGCTTGACCAACTGTGACTACAACACTGATACCGGGTCCGAAAGGCCAAACCTGGAGGCCAGCACTAAGCAGGAGATGGAGTATCAATACGTCGAGCTGGCATTGAAAGCTGTCTACAGCCACTCTGACTCTCACTTCAGCGCCGACAACGAGCGATGCAAGGCCCTCCACGTCTATCCAGACGCCCCCCCCCCTCCGTTGTGTGACAAGGAAAACACCCTCTTACACTGGTGTAGGGGGTCGAGGTCGCCCTCCCCCCGGGAACCACCATGTGATCACCCCTTGACCAAGCATACGATGAAACCACGCAGGACCTGCTCCGGCTTGAAGTTATCAACCTTGTCAATAAAGAAACGTGGCTAGAGGCTGCTCAAAATGCGCTACACCGCCAAGCACTCCGGCGATATCAGCAGCGGTTCGCTCGGAGTAGACAGCTCAAGGTGGGCGGCCTGGTGCTTCGGCAAATACTTTCTCGTGAAGCGGTCAACAAACTCTCCCCCATCTGGGAGGGTCCCTTCTGAGCAACACAGGTATGCCGCCCCGGGTGCGTCCACCTAGCCACGGATGATGTGATACCTCTACCCAATCCATAGAACATAGAACACCTATGTAAGTTCTATCCTTAGCGCAGCGGTAGGGTTCTTTTTTCTCTGTAAAGATGTCATAGTGTCTAGGAACAGCACTTAGAACAGCTATGCTCCGGAGGAGTCCTGCTACTCTTGTCATCCAGAGTGGGTCGTTGCCTTCTTATACGGCCTGTTTCCTCCTATGAAGGAAGCCTGAAATGAGAAAAATTTATCTTACCATGCGCACCCTTTTTACAATTTGTGCTCACTCATGCATATCAACTGTAAATGGCATGTCCTGAGCCGGTCCTGCATACTTGCCCTAGGTCCCGTGGCACTGGAGGGTCTCCTCGTTGAAAGGTTAACGCCCGCGGGAGGTCGAGGACATGCAACCTGCTTAGACTGGTTCCGTACCCTAAGCCTGCCGCACCGCCTCCCCTACGCTACAACTGAGTACTTGGGACCCGGAAGGAACACGCCTACGGACAAGAAAAGTAACCGGTCCCCGGACATTGCCTCCTTTCTTTTTCATGCTTTCTTTCCATACCGCTCCGGCTGTGCGGCCAGTCACTTCTTCCTGTGACCACCCATAGTAGGAGTTGTGCTATCCTTCTGCAGATGGGTCTTATTGAGGTACCTATGGCGTAGTCAGGGGTCTTGTGGTTGTCTCGTTGCTCGAGGGCCCAGTGGCGCCGAAAGTTCCCTTCCCTAAAAGGCTTACGCTAGCGGGAGGTCCAGGGTGTGTAGCCTACTTAGCCTGGTTCCGTACCCTAAGCGTGCACACTCTACCTCTCCAGCACTATAACTCAGTACCGAGGAGCTAGACAGCTCATACTCTTGAGGAAAGCTTTAACCATAACTTGGGATCCTTTGGTTGCCTCATTGTTTGGGGCTCTATGGCGCTGGATGGTCCCTCCCCTAAAACGCTTATGCCAGCGGGAGGTCCAAGGTGTGTAGTATGCTTAGCCTGGTTCCGTACCCTAAGCCTACACACTCTGCCTCTCTAGCGCTACAGCTCAGTACCGGGGAACCGGATGGCTCATACCCCTGAGCAAAGCTTTAACCATAGCCCGGACAACCCACATCAAATTGCCCAAGCCCCGTAGCTCAGCTAAGGACCATAAGCCACAACAAAACAAACAAACAGGAAAGTGTGACCAGAGAGCATGATTACTCCCTTTTTCTGCCATGACTGCAGGTCTACATAGGTCTTTGGTGTCTCGGACCCCCCAGAAGGTCCGTTGCTGACGTCCTGCCTCATCCAGTCTGCTTGGTAGGTGCGCCCCAACTCAAGGGCCACACCTAACAGGGGCCATCACGGTGAATCTAGCGGGCAATACGTTGGACCACTGTAGTGGCAAGCGGAAGGCTCATAGCTCCAGCTACGACAAGCTGAAGATATTGGCTGAGGTCACCCCGGATCCTTGTGGTACCAAGGACTCGGGAGGGCAAGTTAGCCACACTGCTAGATAGAGTGCTCTGGGTCCTCACGCTGCTAAGGACCCGGAGGAACAAGCATGACATCGGCAAAGAGCTATCTACCTCGGCTAAGTCATCCCGGACCTTTGTGTTGCCAAGGGTTCGAAGTCTACATCAAAAACTCATGACACACAAGACTTGAAACAAAAAAGTTTTTATTAATGACACAACTTCAACATACAAAGGAGGATACAAGGCGAGCGGGAGACCTAGAAGCTATCCGCGTTGGAAACTAGCAACTGCAAGACGGGCGACCTACTCCACGGCAGATTTGACCGCCCCGACAGCTTTGCACTAGGCCCTACGCCACAGGTTCTAGCGAGATGCTCGGGTCGCAGCTCCAAGGGCAGGAGAGCGCATGCTCTGCCACCTAATGGGCCAGAGCCTTGCCTTCGGCCTCCAACTGCTCCCCCATGACGTTCTCTAGTGCCAGGAGCTTCTCCCCGACCGAGTCCAGGACAGAGAGCACTTGGCTTACCTCCTAGGTCAGACCACCGGAGCGCAAGGTGCCGAAGCTGAAGGGTTCTAGTGCCTCCCCCGCACGGACGAGAAAGTCCCAAACCTTCTCTGCCTCAGCGACACGAGAAGCCCAGAGATCTTTGACCACCTTAGCGTGATAAGCCAGCCCCCCCAGCCAAACTCCTCCTCGCTAGCTCCTGCTCCCGGGCGGCCAGCTCTTGCTCCATAGCAGCACGGGCCTGCTCCTTGGTGGCCAACCACGTGGTCCGCTCGTCCAGGTCAGTCTCCCTTGTCGAAGCGACAAGCTCCCGGTCATGTAGACACCTTGAAGCCGCTTCTTCAGGCACCCCCGCTCCTCCTCATGAGCGGCAAGAAAATCGGAGAGCTCCCTCTCCCTTGCCTCCACCTCCTTCTCCAAACGAAGGAGCGTCTTCTGGAGCTCCGTCAGACCCACGAGACGTATGTCGGTGGAGGCATGGAGGTCCTTTTACTAAGCCAGGAGGCTCATTGCCTTCTTCTAGAGGTTGGCGAGGATGGCCTCCTTCTCCTCCAGCACCTCCTCCCGTGCCTCAAGCCGCTCCTCCCGGGCCTGCACCTTGGCCCTGGCAAACTGAACCCGTGCCTTCAATAGGTCATCCCAGTCATGGAGATGCTCGCGCTCAGACCTCAGCTCATCCAGCTGCTTGAGAACGTCCTGCATCTGGTCCTGGCTCAAGCTGACGAGTCTCACGGCCCTGGGGATTGGGACAACATTTGGCATCGCTAGGCGAGGGAATGCCTCGATACCCTCCGGCTCTTCATGCTCCGGTAGGGCTACCACCACGGCAACCTGCGAAGGAAGAGAAGGAGGGCTAGCAGCTCGCTTAGCAGCAGCCACATAGCTACCAGTGGCATCCGTGCCCGCCGGTCGGCTGGCCTCTGGGGCTCGTGTGCCGACATTCGGAGCAGGCTCAAGTACTGCCACCGGCGTCGGAGCTTCGGCGGAGAAGGAGCTATGGCTCACGGACTGTTGGGGAGGAGGGGTGCTTTGTTGAGGAGCCCTGCAAGAAGAATCATCAAGAGTCAACTACGCCATCCAGAGGCTCAGTACACAACCTAAACAGAAAGGTTGAGCTGTACCTGGAGGTCTAGAGGTTCCACCCCGCGCGGAGCTTCTTACGCGGAGGGCTCGAGCCACTCGCCCCGCCGGTGTTGAGTTCGCCTCCTTCGGCTTTGGAGCCGGCAGAACCTCAGGGGTCTTCGTCACCGAAGATGGCGCAGTAGGAGCCTACCCCGCTGAGGGCCCTGATGCCGAAGATACCCCCTGTGTTAGGGCTGCCCTCAACAACTGAGGAGCCGACAGCGCTGCTGGAACCCTCGTTGTCAGCGGCATCGCTTCAAGAGTCTTCCCCAATGACGACTTCCGAGCCGGGGACGCGCCCAAGGATTTTTTCTGCATCGTAGGCACGTCAGGGGCCCTCCTCGAAGCTCCAGCAGCGCCAGCCACCCTTTCTGCGGCGGTCGGGGCTCCTCCGGCAGCAGCAGCTCCAGAGCTGCCGCTGGCACCAGTAGCTGAGCCTGGTGCGGGACCGCAGGAAGCCTGAGAACCCTCGCTTGGGGGCCCGAGACAAAGCTTCCATCGGAACAAACTAACTTCCTCTTCGGCGCCCTGCTCAACTTGGGGCATCATTGGGCGGTGAGCGAGGGGGCGCCACAGGAATGAACCTACCAGCCAACTCCTTCCCACTGTTTGGGAGTGAGTTCGGCACAGACCCCGCCTGGCCACTGGCGCTGTCCGCCCGGGGATCTCCACACCTCGCGAGGTGTCGCCGACCTGCCGTACTGCAACATCAATGTCGTCCAGTGTTGGCAGCTCCTTCGCCATCCTCGACCACGCCTGCTGGGTGAGGAAGACGGGTTGGCAGCTTGCCGGCGGGCTTATGGTGTCGTCGGTGATCGGGTTGCAGTAGAGATTCTGCAGCATCTCCCAATCTGGCGACGACCCCGCTCTGTGCGCCAACTGGATCATGCCGACCTCACCGGTGTACTGCCAGGCAGGTCGGACGCGCTGCTGGAGAGGAGTGATTCGGTGGGACAGGAAGTCAATCAGGACCATCAGCGAGGTCAGACCTTCCTCCGCCATGTAGCTGATCCTCTCCAGCGCCGGCGTGTAGGTGTCCTACAGGTCGCAGATCTCGTCCCCGATGGCTACCTCGGCCATCGGTGGGCCACCCGGTAGCTCCAAGCGGTCGTGGACGTCGGTCTAGGCGAGTGAAGGGCGCGATGTAGGGAGTGAAGGGTGCGATGTAGGGCGCGAAGTTCCTCCCTCGGTGCTAGTAGTAAGCCCCCAGGTGGCTTGTGCTTCTCCCCGAGGCCCTCAAGGAGAAGAACACCCTGAAGGGCCGCACCGAAGGCCGCACGCACACGAACATCTCGTAGAAGTGGACGAAGACGGCCACCAGTGCGAAGGCGTAAGGCGTGAGGTGCTGGAGCTGGATCCCGTACACCTCCAGCAGGGTGAGGAGGAAGGACGACACCGGGAGCGTGAACCCAGACAACACGTACGAGGTGAAGAGAACCACCTCGCCAGGCTGCAAGTCGGTCAGCGGGACCCTCCCACGACAGATCATTCCGTCAAAGGTGGCTGACTGTCAACCGAGCAGGCGCCTCACGAGCGCGATGTCAACATCGCAGCGAAGCCTGGAGGAATAGAGGTCTGAAGACATGGTGGCGAGAGAAGGTTGAGAGCGCTGGGGAGCGGAGGCTTTGAGCGCACAAGACGAAGACGAAGATCGCAAAAGGTAGGAAGGAGCCGACCTTCTCCAGAATGCTTCCTTTTATACGTCTGCAACCTCAGGTAGGGCAACAAGCGCGACGCTTGGGTTTCCACCGCCACGGGCTACTCGCCTCCCCCAGTAATGGGTAGGACCCAGGTCCACCCGTCAGTCACTGGGAACAGGCGGGTAACTTCTCGGGAACATCCGTCGGTTCCCGAGAAAAGTGGCGTGGTGGAACTGCAGTGACCGACCCAAGGGCTGCCACAGTAAATACTCCGGGGCAACCCCTCGAGCACGTCGCCATGACCCTCTAGTCAGAAGCAGACATGCGTCCACTACACCGACGACGTGTTGCCGCTTCGACTGCCGTGTACACCCATTACGCCAAGGACGTGCAACCTTTTTATCTCCAAGGTAACCACACACCCACTACGTCGGAATCTCGCCACCACTTCGGCTTCCAAAGTGAAGGTTCAAAGTTACCACGCGGGAAGGATGGAGGCCCCACCAGCGGGATCGTTGTCTCCCATGAGATGGGCCCGGGGGCCACTATCGGTACCCTACAAATAGGGTACCCCTGCGTGGAGGGTAAAAGACAGCCCAGGCACCGCCTCTCTGCCAAGGAGGGCGCTAGTATAGCCACGTGTCTTTGGCCCCGAGGTCAGCCACGGGGCTGCCACGTGCCCTTGGACTCTGGAGCCCACACGTTCCCTTGGCACCGGTCCGAGCCTCCCCGCTGAGGTGAGGTCCATAGCTGGCACATGTAGATAGGCTCTGAATATCCTCCCTCCTGAGGAGGGCTCCGGAGCCGACACATGCTCTTGGCTCTGGTCCGAGCCTCCCCGCTGAGGTGAGGTCCGGAGCTGCCATGTGTCGTGGGATTTGAACCTCCTCCCCGCTGAGGAGGGATTCGGAGCCGACACGTGCCCTTGGCTCCGGACTGAGCCTCCCCGCTGAGGTGAGGTACGGAGCTGCCACGTGTTAGTGGGCACTGAACCTCCTCCCTGCTGAGGAGGGCTCCGGACCGAGCCTCCCCGCTGACGTGAGGTCCGGAGCTGCCACGTGTATCCCGGCTCTAAACCTCCCTTCGTTGAGGAGAGCTCCGAAGCCGCCACGTGTCCCACGATCTGTCGAGGGTTGTGGGATGACGAAGTCAAGGAGGAAGTTTGCTGTCAGGTCGTGCATTCAAGGATCACACCTTCCATAGAAGCATGGTGCATGGTGCATGCCTCCGACCTCCACCCGTTCGCTATTACGGTGACAAGACAGGGCGGCGAGGCGTGACAGCGGTACATACCGACAGCAGTACAGTGCCGCCCAACGGCACTGAGCCACCCAGCAGAGAAAGAAGACGCGGCGCCAATACGACATCTTCATCTTCATCTGCCACACAGACAGGGGCGCTTAGCGCGCCATGCGGCAGGACTTAACTCCCCCACCGACTACTCTACTCACAGTAGTGAAAACCCTAGATCATATATAGGGATTGAGTAACCTCGAGGCCACCTGTTCGGGCCCGAGTCACATTATAACCACCCACGCCTTGAACTA
Organism: Neostapfia colusana; assembly: GCA_030760725.1. NCBI lineage: Eukaryota > Viridiplantae > Streptophyta > Magnoliopsida > Poales > Poaceae > Neostapfia > Neostapfia colusana. Next base: position 47,717,981 of record JASWHV010000020.1, read on the forward strand.
TAAAAGGACCGTGGCACCCGACAAAGTGTTCGCAATCCTGCAACCTCACACACTCATACGCGCAAGAAATACAACAATCACACCGTGGGCGTAGGGTATTACTCTCCAGCGGCCCGAACCACGTAAATTTTGATGGTCACCCGCTCTCTCGAGTTGGAAAGCTTTAGCGGCGTCAAGCCCCTCCAATCAAAGAACCTCTGCGGGCTGCTTCCATAGCAGATTGGGGAAGTGTCGTTGCAACACTTTGATAGAGGCCCTGCTAAATGGCCCTGACTGGTACTCCTGGTGCCGCTTGAGGTACTCATTCACAGCTTGAATACGAGCGTACGACAACGCTTGCGTTACAAGCTTTCTCGTGTTCCTGTTGAACACGGCTCTAGCATGGTCCAACATGCTCTGGCTCGTGTCCTCTAAGCAGTACCTCAGCTATAAGAAAACAAATATTGAAGAGATATGCATTAACAATTTAATCAAGTTGAAGAATACTAATTTACAAAAATTTATTAAGCAGATGTACCATAAAGTCCGCCCACACATCCTATTGAAGGTTGTTGTGCGCCTCGTGAGAGACACGAGCGTAGTCGTCCCACTACGTCGCAGGGACCCCGTCAATCACATCGGGATAGTGCAGACGTACTAAATACTCGATGCAACCGGACACCTATTTGTGGTGCCCCTGACCCGTGAACGAGCAGTTGTACCAGAAGCTGCAAGGATTTAGTGAACTTATTAATGTACCCACAAACAAAAGAACCTAAAAGTTAAATATTATGTGATAGTTTACTTACGTGTCTCCGACCGAGCGAATAGTGACCCGCTCTGTAGGAACTGGAGAAGGAGACATAAAGTGCGTCCTCCACGTCCACCTCCTATGCTCTGGGACCACATCTCGTGACCTGGAAGGCTGGTCACCACTGGAACCCAAAGGCTCCACGCTAGGCGCCTCAGCGGCAGCCATAGGCGACCAAGAAGACTGTGGCGGAGCCCTGGCCTCTAACTCTAACTCATATGACTCTGAGTCAGACTGCAAAATTGATGGATTGATAAGAATAGTTAATTGGTATGTGATATATAAGATAATGTAATCCGCAATGGAAATGTACCTTCGTGCGCTGTAAGGCCATAGGTCTGCCCGCTAGGTCTGGGATGTGTCTCATCACCTGAGAGTGTCTGCTCCCACCTGACGAAATTCCCCTAAAAATGGTGTATCGTGCCTGCCTGAGGAAGCCCCTAGCCTCCTTCCTTTTTCCCTTCTCTGACGACATCCTGTTGTAAGGAGTAATTGATAAATATGCTAAGAAAATACACAAAACTATGATAATTTAGTGAACAAAAGTTACTTGGAGTCAGTTTCAGAACTCATCTACATCACGAATTCTACTCCTTAAACCAGACCATCAATTTTGTTTCGTAATTTGTTTCAGTTTTCATTTGCACATATCAGAAGTCTCTACATCGTCAGCGTCTCCAACCAAGTGATCGAGTTCAACACCAGGATCGATGGAAATCAAGTCTGCCAACCCTTGTTCTTGATAAACCTCGTCACCGTCATTGATATCATGGTAACCATCATATCATGGGGTATATAACCGCTCATGAGGATTCACCTTATTTGCCACTGTAGGATCAAAGAGCACGTGAAAATCTACCAGAGGGGTATGAATGGTAGATTTAAACTTTTTAGCGGAAGCAACAAAAACCCCCTCAGCAGAAAATCGATCTGTTAAAGAAACCGTATATGCGACTGATCTAAATGTTGTTCAACCATGGTATATACTATAGAGAATCAAGTCATGAAGACACGACAACAAGAATCATAGAAATCCGTCAAGAAAAACTCAAGTTATGATTGAAGGATCAAACGAGGGTCAATCTGTTCTACTCAAGTAAAAACCAGATCTGCAACACTGCAAATAAACTCGTGTAGCTCAGAAACTACAAATCAAATGACCGTGAAATTTTCGCAGATGATAGATAATCAAGTTGTGAAGACAACCCAAAAATAATAACATCAATTGGATCTGTAAAACTCGAGTTATGATCAAAACACCGAAGTACTGTCGTGCAGTCCAGAAACTCGACGACAAAGATTTGACAAAAACTAGTCGGACGAACAAGGCACAAAAGCTCCTCTAAATTACGAATTTTATTGATCAAAACATAATAGGAACAGCCCAAGGTTATCTTATACCATGAGCTCTGGCCTCCCTTGCTTATATAACCAGCCCGAAGGCCAACCCAATTCAAACTAGGATTCTAATCCTACTTAGTTTCTTAATTGAAACTTTCTATAACTGCTCAAGATTCTTCTATACGCAGATAGAAGAAATCTTAAGGCATCCAAACACCTTAGGAACGTATCCCACATTCCTAAAACAACTCAACTTCGTGTCCCACACAAAATTCTATCATAACCAATCAAATCTTTCCATATTTGAGCCATAACCGACTCAGCCGTAGCCTGAGTCCATAATCCAGCCGGTTGGACCTTTCCTACCAATTCTTTACGTCCACATCTCGTCATCACGCCTTGGAACCATGTTGCCACGTACATGCACTCCTTGCACACGTGCAAACACCTTTCAACGACGTCCACGATACCTTCATATGCATTGTTCTTATCTAAACATGTTGCGCGACCTCCCGATCAACTCAACAACAATTTCTCCCGAACTAGGTTGTTGAACCTCATCTTCTCCCTAAGACTAGTTCAATGGATCCCGTCACCAGCCATATCTTGAACTCAAGCAACACCTGCACATGAATAAACAACCAATACTTTCGAGCACAAGTCCGCGACTTGACTCACGTTTGTTCCGAAAACCATAATACCTTACGTGAACATCTCACATAAGCATGTTGCAAACCATAGCAAAATGTTAACCACCGTAAACATCCATAACACTTCAAAAATTTAGTAAAAGAATACTAAGCAAACTTTCCATAGATGTAAAGCAAGTTCGAAACATTTGCATGGTAAAAACAGAACCATTGCGATTTAGCTCCGGACCTTGCCAAAGCTAACCGGACCTTAAGCCAGAGCTTACCAAAGCTAGCAGAACCTAGCACCAGAACTTACCAAAGCTAGTCGGACCTACCGTCGGAGCTAACCAAACACATGTCGGATCTAGCCATAGCAAGTCGGACCTTACGTCGGATCTTGTCGGAGCTCAGATCTAGAGTCGGACCTTGACAAAAAGGGTGTTTTGGCAAAATTCAAACTTTTATCGTCATAGCCAATGTATTCGGCACACATAGGTCTCACAATCTCCCCCTTGATGAATGCATTGGGAACAACACTTAAAATCCGAACATTGGGTTATTCACATGAAAAGTTTTGAAAACAATCAAATGAGAAAGAAATTTCTAAACAAAAAATTCTCCCGCTATACATATTTCTCCCCCTTTGTAAATCAGAAATAAAATGAGAAGAAAAATAAAAATTCTCACCATGAGAAGAATCGTGCCAAAACACTTGTGACTCGTGCAATGTGTGATCGATTTCTCCCCCTTTGATAATGTATTTAGCAAGGTTCAAAAGAGAAATTTTAATTGTTATGAACATATTTATAACATATACATATAAAACAAAGCTCATCCAAGCCATACTATCAAGTAACTTACACTATCACATTAATGAGATACATAAAGTAGTGTAAGTCATGCTAGAGATCAAGTGTAATTTTCAATTTAAACAAGTCATGATCTCACAAACTTCACTATGTCAAGACCTGAAAGCATGACACTTGTTGTTATATTTTAATTATTTTTCAAAGCATAAATTCAGATCATATGATATTTGCAAGAGATTATATGCCGCATCAGACTTATTCTAACCAACCAAGCCAAGCCTATGTCAATTGACATCAGAAGCTTAAGGTCAAGATTTTAGTCATACACAACTTTTTCCAAGTTCATATCTAAGTGTAATGATAAGTCATCTCAAAAGAAGTGCGATGCATACATATTCTCTTGATCGTTTTCTCAATTTTTCATTTGAACACAAAAGCTCAACATGTGAATAGTTGATTGATTATTTTTTCATTATTAAAAGCACTTGTGAGCATGCAACAAGTTTAAAACAACAAGAAAGTTCGATCATGACCAGATTTAGTATAAATAATTATTTCAATTACTAGTCATGGCAAATACTACAAAATGTATAACATGAGTAATGTAGTAAGAACTTTCAGCATATAAAAGGAATCACAAAGTCATATATGTATGAAATACTATGCTCATATTATTTTAAATTCAGATTCACACATACACTTCCCAAGTTTCAAACCCCACCTCAATTTAAGCCATGAGGGTGCATAACCCCTATTTCACTACGAATGAAACAAAAACGAGTGAAATCCAAAGATTTTGTAAAAATGTCAGCCAATAGTTGTTCGGTATCTACATGGTGAAGCATAATGTTTCCTTTTTCAACATTATCACGGAGAAAGTGATACCTAATGTCAATGTGTTTTGTTCTCGAATGTTGCACGGGTTTTTTTAGCAATGCAAATGACAGTAGTGTTATCACAAAATAGTGGAACACTATGTAGATCAACCACATAGTCCTTAAGTGTTTGAACAATCCAAAAAATTTGTGAGCAAGCGCTAGCAGCAGCTACATATTCAGATTCGGTTGTGGATTGTGCAACGGAATTTTATTTTCTAGAGGACCAAGCAACAAGTGAATTACCAAGAAAATGACAAGCCCCCAAAGTAGTTTTCCTATCGATTCTACAACCCCCACAATCAACATCCGAAAAAGCTTTCAAAGTAATGGTTGAGGAAGAAGGAAGAAAAATCCCAAATTCTTGAGTTCCATGTAAGTACCTGAGAATTCTTTTGACGGCTTGATGATTTGAAGCACGTGGGGAAGCTTGAAATCGTGCACAAAGACCTACGCTGAATTGTATGTCCGGTCTTGATGCCGTGAGGTACAAAAATGATCCAATCATACTTCTACATTCTTTTTGATCCACAGATTCACCATCTTCATCAGGTTCATGTGTCGTTGCTGCACCCATTGGTGTCCGAAGAGACTTGCTTTTGTCCATGTTGAAGCGCTTAAGAAGGTATCTTGTGTGAAACCTTGAGCAACCAATCTAGCCTTATTCCTAACCACAACCCCATCCTCACTTTGTTTATTTTTAAACACTCATTTAGTTCCGATTAGAGTGTGATCTTGAGGTGGAGGTACAAGTTTCCAAATGTTATTTCTTTCAAAAATTTCTAACTCTTCTTATATGGCAATAATCCAAGATTCATTACTGAGTGCATGTGATATATCTTTGGGTTCAAAAGAAGCAACAAATCCAGAATCAGCGTGAGGGTTTGGATCATAAAATCTGAACCGTGTGACTCATTCGTGCAAGCTTCCAATCATTTGTTGTGGAGGATGACTTTTTAGGACCCGGAGGGGAGTAGACAATTCACAAGCTCCTTCTTCTTCATGTTCATCACAAATTGAAGAACTTGTGACATGAGGGCGATCTGGAACAGCAATTGTGGTCGTCTGTGCTGGTTGTGAATCAAAATCAGGAGCTGCAACAATGTCATTAGCTCCTGAATTTTTGGGCAGCAGCATCACTTCTTCATCTTCTTTGATAAAAATACTCTCCCCCTCCGAATATATGGGTCTGGTCCTGCAATATTAGAGCTAATACCTAGGCTAGCTTTATCAAAAGAAACCCCACAAGTCTCCATAATTTTGTTAGTGTCATGAAAAAAGCACACGGTAGCCTCTAGTATGAGATGGGTAACCAAGAACGTGCCATCAACGGATCTAAGTTCAAATTTATCAAGATTACCATGTTTTTTAACAAAGCATTTGCAACCAAAGACCTAAAAGTGTGTGACACTAGGCCTATGTCTAAACCGAAGTTCACATGGTGTTTACCTAGCTTAGCACGCAAGAAAACACGATTTGAGACATAACAGGTAGTTGCAATTGCATCAGCCCAAAATTTTCTAGGAGTTTGATATTCATCAAGCATAGTCCTAGTCATCTCAACTAAGGTTTTGTTCTTTCTCTCTACAACAACGTTTCATTGAGGGACATACGGTGAATAAAATTGATGATCTATTCCATTTTCAGCACAAAAGTATCAAACGATTGATTTTTAAATTTGGTTCCATTATCACTTCTAATTTTTTTAAAGATTCTGGGTGATCAATTGATAATCTAAGAAATAAAGTTCTAAAGTGACTAAAAATTTCATTTTTGGATGCCATAAAATAAACCCAAGAGTATCTAGAATAGTCATCAACAATCACAAGAACATACTATTTATCTCTGAAGGATTGAAGACGTGAAGGTCCTACGGTGTCAAGGTCCAAAAGTTGACCCGGTTCAGTTGTCATGGTCATTGTGAGAGGGGCATGTGAACCTGCAACCATCTTAGCTTGTCTACAAGAAGAGCACACAATTTTTTGTCCCCTTTAAGATAGACAGCTCACGTATCCGATCAAGAGCACTAACACGTGTGAGATGATCAAAGCCTACGTCACCAAGTCTATGATGCCAAAAAATATAAGTCTTTTGAATCATTAGCAACTAGACATCTATGCTTAGAGGATGACATATCAAAATTAGCTTTAAAAACTCTTCTAAACCGAGACATATTAAAAATAAGCTCACTATTTGAATCTATAACCTTGCAACATTTTTTAGTGAAAATAATTTCTAGATTTTCATCTAGCAATTGTAAAACAGAAGCAAGTTGTATTTCAAATTTTTAACAAGTGCCACATCTTTTAAAGTGTATTGATTATTTACTCTAACTGAACCCTTAGCAATTATAGGAGTTAAAGAATTATTGGCAAAAGTAACATTTTCTACATGTGACACATAAGAGAGGGAGGAGAACCATTCTTTGTTACCGGTCATGTGGCGTGAGCATCCTGAATCCACAATCCAAATGTTCTCTTTCCTCAAGCGTGTAACCTATATAGAAGTACAATACGTCGATGACTCAATACTGGTGTTAGTCAAAAGGCATTTAGAAATCCAGTACTGAGTCACACGACATCCAACAGAAGTAACACACAAAGGCTGAGATAAAACAGCAGGTTTATGAGCCAAAGTTTGAGGATTTTTATACCCAACTACTGACATACGAGGTGTTACATGAGTAGCACTAAAAACAGTAGGTCCGGAAGCAAACTTTACGTGTTTTTGACTCATTACAGGAGGTTGCATATTTCTAACATTCGGTTCAGCACACGCAACAGGTTTTGCACAGTTGTTATGTGATCTAGGAATCATTTTTTCCTTTTTCTGTTGCTTAGCTAGTCTATAACAAAAATCTATGACATGACCATCTCCACCACAGTAGGTGCAATGAAATTTTTAACTTTATGTTCATGTCTAGATGAGCAGACAACATGTTCATCTGAAACCGAATGAGACAAAACTCCTGCAGATTTAAAAACACTTCTTTTTGTTTAGGAACTGTTTTAATCAAACCACTTCGTAATGACTTTACAATTTTAGTGTATGTGCTTTAGCATGAGCATGGGAATCAAAACCTAAACTGGTTTTATCATTGCAAGATTTAGTAGAATTCAACAGCAAGTTCATATTCTTATTCCCATTATAAAACCACTCTAGTGTCCTATTCATGTCATCAAGTCTAGGCAGTTTTGATATGAAATTTTTCCTTTTAGTTTGCAATTGGAACAATAACGTAAAGCATTGTTCAATATAGAAATTTCATTCATAGCATCTTGTAGTTTCTTATTAAGATCATCACAAGTAGAACAATGCAAATTAATTGTAGAACAACAAGCATCTTTCAAGTTTTTATCATTAAGTGCAGTAAGCTCTCTGTTCTTTTCAATCTCTAACTCAAGTTTATCAAGTGTGGAGATATGTGCATTTCTTAGAGAGGACAATTGTTCATATATTAAATCACATGAGGAACAAGAACCATGCATGTGCTTATTATATATCCGCCCATGTTAGAATCCTGATGCATAACATCAATGTTGTGCATTAAAATCAAGTACTTCACATACGGGAGCTCTCATATTCCACATATATGAGTCTCATTGTGTCCCTCTCCGTAACCTACAAAATATCTAGGACGACTTTCATCTGCCACTAGTTTGTCCAACATATCAGAAATTTCTAACCTGTTTTGATGATTCGGTGGTCCTTTTGTTATAATTGTGTCCTTTCTAAAGACATTCTTTTGTTGTTGAAACATGTGATTTCGAGTCAACCAACGTCTATGACAATCGAAGTACATATCTTGCCTTCATGAATATGTCGAAATCAATCCGTGTCCGAAGCACATATCGGGCATGTCAAACGACCGTGAGTGCCCCATCTAGAAAACATACCGTATGCTGGAAAATTATGGACGAATCATAAGTAAGCAACCCGCAGGTTGAATTTCTGCTTATTATAACAATCGTACGCCTTTGACTCCTGTCTGCAAAATTTTAAGTTCTTCAATTAAGTGTGTCAAAATCACGTCTACAGGTGGCCCAGAATGATCCGGTCCAGATATGATGAGGCAAAGAAACATGAATTCATACTTCATATTAAGAGATGGTGGTAGGTTGTATGGAAGAACAAAAACCGCTAACACGAGTATGGTGTGGCGTTTGTACTAAACGGTGAAAAGCCATCTGTCACCAACTAATGCAAATATTTCTTACATCATTGGCAAAGTCTGGATCGAAGCGGTCCAACGCCTTCCATGCCTCACCATCGGTCGGGTGTGAAATGACTCCATTGTTCTGGCGGTCAGCGTGGGGGCGACAGCGGCAGCGGATCGGGTTCGGCGTAGGCGTGAATGGCCGCGCCGACCCCGGCCCGGGCTGGTATAAACCCATTATTTACGACATCTGGTCCCGGCGACGACCAGCTTAATTACGATGGTTTTAGGTTTGGGCGTCGTAAATTGATACTAGTCGTCACCAGGCCGTCCTAAGTTAGCCTCAATTTACGACGGCCAAATCCGGCCTTCGTAAGTGACAGTGTTTACGACGGCTAAATGTAAGACCGTCGTAAATTAGTTTAGCCATCATAAATAGTGCTTTTTATTGTAGTGCATATCATCAGTATATAGTAGGACGCAGCATGGCAAGATTCACATCCGTCGTCCATGTCGTCCGTGTTCAGATTCTTTTCTCTTTTTTCTGGGGTCCATGAACAAATAGCAGCTTTTCTCGTTTCTTCACAATCACTACACAACCTCGATAAGCACCAGACCTAGAACTAGTAAAGAAGAAGAAACGTCAAAGCGCCAGCGTTGATGTGTGTCGTCGATATATTCTTTTACTGGATGGTTAACTTTCATTATTTAGGGCGTGTTTGGCATAGCTCCGGAGTCTTAATTCACTTCGAAGCTGAAAAAATCCACCCAAACACCTCAACTCCATAACTCCGTGGAGCAGCCCAACTCCACATAGTTGAAGGAGCTGCAGTTCATTTTCTCAGAGTACCTCATTTGTTGCTCCAAAACCAGTGAATATGGACGAAGTCGTGGAGTTGGGGGATAATTACCCGCAAATGCCACTGGTTAAAAAACGTTTCATTTTTTCTTTAACTCCACCCGGCTGGACTCCTCCCGCAGGCGCATCCTCCGACCTCCTGCAGCCCGCGCCGGCCGCCTGCAGCTCACCAACCGGGCACCATCGACCAGCCCCCGCCGTCTTCGAGCTCCTACGCCGCCTACACCACTCCTCCCCCACCCCCTCGATGCTTACAGAAGGCAGCAGCCGCTGCAGCTTGCGCTCAGTCGGCTGCAGTCCGCGCCCGCGCAGGTCGCCTGCAGCTTGCGCCCGGTTGCCTGCAGCCCACGAGCTGCCCCCGCTGACTTGCACCGTCCACCTGCAGACCGCGAGTGGGCCCCTTTGACCTTCCTCCGCCTACAGACGCCGATTGGTCTTCCTCCCCTGCAGACGCCGGTTGGTCTTCCTCTGCAGCAAGCTAATTTGTGGAGATGAGATGTAAATCTTCATAACTCGTGTTGATTACTCACCTAATCGTGATGTATTACGAGATTTCCATTGAATTGAACATATTCCCTGCGATGAAATCTGAATCCTACAAATTTTGATGTGCCTATTGTTGCATTATTGATAGATACAATGATCCAAATGAAACAGGATACAAATCTTCTGTTTTTGTTTAGAAACTGATGCTGTATACTTTTCATTTCATTTGATTATTACACTTTTGCAATAGTAATTCATGTTTGTTATTATGCTAAGAACCTATAAGTTGGTTTAGATGGTGGAAATTGATTGGAATGTTGAAGCCACTCGAGTCATTTGTCAATTATTTGCCGAACAAGTTGCAAGAGGGAATCGTCCAAACACGTACTTGAACCCAGTTGGTTATGCCGAGGTCGAGAAAGGATTAAAAGATAGACTAGGTATTGTGGCGACCAAGCAACAAATAAAAAATAAATGGGACAAGTTGAAAGAAGATTTCAAGGCATGGAGGAAACTAATGTTAAGACAGACCGGAACCGGTTGGTGCTCCATAAAGGGCACCATTGTTATGGATGATGAGTGGTGGAAGAAAGCTCGAGATGTAAGTGTTGTATGAATGTCATATTTTCTTATCTTGTACATATTGTTTTATTTTTACTCATGTGGTTGTATGTTGCATGTTTCAAGATATTCTAGGATGTGTGAAATTTAGAAAATGGGTCTTCAAAATGAAGAGGAACTACAAAGGTGTTTTGGAGACATCACTAGTATTGGTGTGGATCATTGATCTCCTCATATGGCCAATGCTTCAATCAATATTGAGCAACATGAGACACAAGAGGCTGCACATAATGAAACACGGGATGAACCAATTGATGTTGAGGGAGATGACACCAATGAAGTTGAGGAACTTCCTCCTGTCAATGCTAACAACAAAAGACCGCGAAGAGTTGGTCAAGATAAAGGCAAAAAGGTAAAGACAGGGACAACACAACTAATTCAAGAGGCAATGTTAAGTGTGGCTACCTCGGCAAAACTTATGCTTCCAACAAAGAAGGAACATATTCTATTGATGAAGTGATGGGCCATGTGATTGCTTATATTGCCACTTATGAAACTGACCAACATTATATTGCATCTGAATTATTTGTGAAGAAGGAGCAGAGGGGGATGTTCATGACCCTGCCTACTAATGAGATTAGGTTCAACTGGCTCACAAGAAAATATAAGGACAAATATGGAAATTAGACTTGTTTCACTTTGAGTCATGTCACTTTTTTAGACTTGTTTCTTTCTTATTTTGTATATTGCACTTTGTAAGACTCTTCATTTAATTTGGAACAATGTACCGTTGTGTCATTTATCTCTTCTTTAACTTAAATGGTTGTATGACATTCGTCTAATTGTTTTACTATTGTTGTTTCTACAGATGTCTGATAATGAGAGTGATTCATCTAGTGAGGGTGGTGACCACCTTTTTGATATAATAACAACTGCTGGTAAACTTGGAAAATTAAATTCAGATGTTTATTTGAGTAAGACACCACCAAGAATGTCTAGTGAGGGTTGGTTACATGAGACTATGGAAACTCTAGGAGAGTGTCACAGGATGTTTCGAATGAATAAAGAAATATTCCTAGATCTTCACGATACTTTGGTTGAGAGGTTGTAACACTCTCAAATTTCACTACCATGCATTGCATACATTTTTCATGTAGAGAAGCATTCAAAAAGAAGTACAAATGGAGAAAGAACTATAGAAATGGAGAAAGAACCATAGAAATGGAGAAAGAACCATAGAAATGGAGAAGGGAATATAGAAATGAATAAGGGAACATGGAAATAGAGAGAAATGGAAATAAGATAGCTGAATTGAGCCATCCCAAAATTTCCCCCAAATTTCCAGAAAATTTTCCCCCAAATTCTCCAAAATTCCCCTAGGAGGAATTTCCCCCACATTTGGGGGGAATTTTCCCCCAAATTGACCGCACCAAACTAGGGGGGACCCCTTGACCGCAGCCCTTGAGGGGGGAGCCCTAGTCCCCCACCTCTAGGACTCTTTGGTGAAGTCCCCCACCTCTAGGACTCTTTGGTTAAGTCCCCCACCTTTAGGACTCTTTGGTTAAGTCCCCCACCTCTAGGACTCTTTGTCCCCCACCCCCCTAGGACTCTTTGGTTGAGTTCCCTACCTCTAGGACTCTTTTTTTCCACCCCTAGGACTCTTTGGTTGAGTTCCATACTTCTAGGACTCTTTGTTCCCACCCCAAGGACTCTTTTTCCCCCTTATAAATATAACCCCCACCCCCTGGCCGCACCCCTCTCTCTTTTGGTCGTCCCCCCTGCTACCAAGCTCCCTTCCTTGCTGCCAAGTCGCTGAGTCCCCCCTCTTGCCAGAATTTGGCCGCCGTTGAGCCCCGTCACGCCTCCCCGTCCCCGGAAAAGAAGCCCCCCACGTTCTGCCCTACCCGCAGCCCCATAATTCTCCACGGAAAATCCTCCGATGCTGCCATTGCTAGGAGGGAGGCCCTGCCGCAAGGGAGAAGTGAGGTAGGTCTTCATTACCCATCTTACGACGTCGCCGCTGTTTCTATGCATCCGTTTTCTTCGCCCCCTTCGAGCAGAAACTTTTGCGTGTGGACAGATCATGTTTTGATCGATTTTCCACGATGGAATTGATCTAGATCTTGTGTCAAGATCATAACTACATCCACACGTGACCCCTACACCCTTGTTCATCATAAAACCCCATGAGAGCCCATTAAAACATTCAAGAACACGTACAAACTGGTTCTATAAAACTGAACTATAGGATTTGCATTCATCTACCCCATTGCATCTTGAGTAAAGTTTGAGTATGATGATTGATTGCTGTAAATTTTGTATGTGCGATATCGTAAGTATAAGGACAAGCTCAAGAGGCCGTCTACGATGAACTACAACACCAAGACTTCGAGACGCTTGAGCAACACGGCCACGGGAGCAAGGCAAGTGCCCCTTGACCATATTGATCCCATGTTTTGAAAATGTTTTTTGCGAAAACTCGTATGCTTGAGTCAACTTGATGGGACACCCTTTTATAGGAGTTTACTAGTTTTGTTAACCATGGGAAAGTTGATGAGTCACGTATGGTTGTTTTTCCTTTTTGCTTCGCTTAATTTACGAGATACGGGAAACTGAATTAAAACATGGTTAGCTACTTCACTCATATGAATAATGATGATGAGAACTTGATGATGTTAATGAGCATGGAATAGGGGAGATCTAGGCAAGCTTGGTTCGTGGATGTTGCTGAATCAGATGGTGGTTTACTTGCCGTAGATCTAAGGACCGGTTCATGTGAGCACATGTCAAGAAAATAGTGCCACCACAAGGCCAAATATGGGTGCGGCTTAGATGACTAATTAGGTGTGTTGCTAGCTTGTTATGGACCGTTGGATGGTGCATGGAATGAGAGTCAAGAGGGACTGCCCTGAGAACTGCATGGCACAAGAGGGTGCCCGTTGGTGGGAGAATGGAGATTCGAGCCTGCCGGTGAAATCTCAGTGGGTCCGTACATCCTAGTAGCCCCTTTGTAAAGGCTATTTTGTGATCTCTTGGCCATACACCGACGGTTGTATACTGGTATAATGGAGGTTCTTTCTAGTCGCCGACGGACGATGAAATCACAAACTTGTGGTAAAGTGGTGTCACCTCTGCAGAGCGTAAAACTATCATGGTGCCACCACCTAGCCAACTTCCATGATTAGAGGCAAAACTTGGGAGGGTTTATTCGGGTATGGTTATGGTATTGGTCATTAGGAATGATTTCGAGACCGTTTTGAGTCATGAAAATGAGTTTGGTTTCGGTTATATGAATATGATATGGTTATGAATATTTATGAGTATGAGATGAACTTGAGAAATATTAATGGCTGGTTGAGACTTGATAAATGGTGAATTATGATGAGAGAATATTACTGAATTACTTAGTTATGATGAGATTTAACTCACCTAGAAACAGTTGTCGTTTTTACCTTGTTCGTGAAATAAAATTTGCTTGCTGCAATGAGCCTTTTTATTTCCTACCTTGTTGTAAGCTACATGTCATACTTTTCCCGTACTTGCTGAGTACGACATATACTCACCCTTGCCTTCCCACATATACATCAGCTACAGGAGAAGAGTACTTCGATGAACATCTGGAGTACTAGGTGTGCGCACTACCATCAACATGCATGTGGAGTTGAAGTTGGAGCCTGCTGTATTAGCCATTTTCCGTTGTCGTTTAGAGTATTCCACTGCAAGAATAAGTTAGATATTCATGAGTGAGACATTGAGTCATTGTGATAAAGTACTTAAACACTATTTATTTGTGGTTATATTCTGAATTCAGTTTGTGGAATATATGTGTATGTGTGATGAACATCCTGGGCACACATATGCATTCACTTGGTTCATTTTCAGAACCGGGTGTCACAGAGGTATCAATTGCAATCATCCAAACATATGAGTTCTTATGAGATGCTTGCTATATTTCTTTTCATTTGTGCCGATTGTGAGTCAAATAGAAAGGGACAGAATAGGTTCAAACACTCCGATGAAACCATAAGTAGAAAATTTCACGAGGTGCTAGATTGTTTGATTGCAATGGCTGAGCATTACCTAAGACCAACTGATCCTAATTTTTGTACAGTTCACAAGAGGATTAGAAATGATAATAGAGCATATCCACACTTCAAGGATTGCATTGGTGCTCTTGATGGAACTCACATTCGTGTCTCTCTGTCACCTGAAGAACAAGTGAGGTATATTGGAAAAACAGGCATTCCAACTCAAAATGTGCTTGCTATTTGTGATTTTAATATTCATTTCACTTATGTGGCTGCTGGTCAACCGGGTTCTTATCATGAGACAAGTGTCTTGTACCATGCGTTGAAGGAATCCGAGAAACACTTCCCACATCCACCACTAGGTAAAATTGCTAAATGGTTATTCAGCTTATCTCGTTGTCACATTACTATTCCTTCACATATTTGTTTATTTTTAAATGTGTAGGTAAATATTATGTTGTAGATGCGGGTTATCCTAACCATCCCGGATATCTAGCGACATATAAAGGTGAAAGGTATCACTTACCCGAGTGGCATAGAGGTATGGAACCAAGTACACCAAAAGAGAAGTTCAATCCAGTACACTCATTTATACATAATGTGACTGAGAGATCATTTGGACTATGGAAGATGAAATGGCAAATCTTGTACAAAATGCCTAAGTACTCAATGCTGACACAAAAAAAAAGATTATGGCTGCCACTATGATTCTCCACAATTTCGTTCGAGAGCATTCAAGTGGTGATGTGGAGTTTGATAACTATGATCGAGATCCTGACTTTATACCTACAATTCCAAATAGGTACAACAAATATGTTGTATCAGCCCGTGCCTCCGATGATTCAACTTCGGAGTCAAGTTTTGTTACGATGGATGCATTTCGTGATAGTATTGCGACATCTCTTTCCCTCGTGTGAATTAGTATGAATATTTATGTAATAATTTGGTAGAATAAAGGAGTTTAAGTGATTTGTAAGAAGACAAAGATTATATACTATGCTATCATTTTATTATTCATATATGGTTCGAAAAAGTGTTTGAATAAAAAGTAGTTGCATATACATCATTATATTTGTAGCAAGTGTTCAAATAAAAGTAGTAAAAAAATTGTTACATACACTTCGTTATTGTAGAGTGAAAAAATATTATTATTACCAAAATAATGTATAATTTAAAATATTTTATGAATTCATATACTTTACTATTCATTAAATGCATACAATCAGCGTAGCAGGGGTAATAATGGTACACCCTCCAAACTCTCTTTACTGGAGTTGAGAACAGTATTTCAGCAAAACACCACTATGAATACCTCTAACTCCACAGCAGAGTTGCTCCACCTCAGAGTTTTGGAGCAGAGTTGGTCTACTGTGGAGTAGAGCCATGCCAAACACGCCGTTAGTGTGCGTTGGATTAAGCTTGACCAGTAAGCTGCCTTCTTTACTAAAAGTGCTTGGAGTAGTACGTTTCAACCCAATCTATTTGAGATCTTGACCACCAGACACTCGCTCCTTTTATTAAAGACGACCAAAACATGGCACTGGTAGTTTTTTTCTCCTTTTTGCAGAGACCTTATTGTTTAATTCTAGATGCAAATTGATTGTCCCGGCCCAAGCAAATAGCTCAGCTCTTACTAGTGGGGCCTCATATACGTTATAACATTCTCAGGAAATCAAGCCGACTGACAAATTCAGACGCAAAACGATGACTACCCTTCGGTTCTAAAATATTTAATATTGTTTAACTCAGTTTTAAGCCACGTCAAATATTTTAAAACGGGGTGAGAATTTTACCACGGTTATTCTCCCAATACTACTTGTCTAAATGCACGTCTGTTGTGACCTGCTGGGCTGGCGTTATTTTGTCTCGTGGGCCCTGCCAGGACCGACCGCTACTCGGAATGTTGATATAGCTACCAGTACTCGAAATTCGTGCAGTCATCGGTGAAGTCAGGTTCAGCTTCTCTAGTGCACATAAACCAGGGACTAAAAAAATTCGCCTCTTAAAAGTCCATTTTCCACAAAAATCATACATAAATAAAGGAGAGGCACCATGGTAATTTGTAATTGTAATCTAGCTTTGCCACTGTACAGTCTGTGAGGTGGGTCCAGACGCTTAGGCTTGGAACGAGCAGCTCCAATCTATGAAAAAAAAAGAAAAAATATAAGAAAAAGTAATGTGAACGAATGATGTTATGATGTGATGGCTTCTATTCCAACTAGATTGTAGAGAGTGATGCTTAATCCTTCCTCCTCTACGGAAAGAAAACTGTAAAGCTGAGACATTCGTAGCTCTTTCTTCTTCGATTTTATGGACTCTTAACTAAAATTTTGCTAGTTTTCACATTATGTTTAAGCCACCTGTTTTTGCAGTTAATAAAAACTGAAAGTAGAAGAAGGCAGCAAGGTGGGCTCGTTCGATTTTTTTAGTTTTAGCACTGTATAATATTCATTTAATATTAATAGCATCCCAACAATCTTTGTGCGGAAATAGTCACCTGTCATCCACGGGGTGGACGATTGGTCCATGTGGATGACAGGGCGGCGTCGTCCGCGGCGCGGACGACTTCGGCCCACGTGGCAGCCACGTCGGCCCAACGGTCACGAGATTTGTTATATATACAACCGTCCGGGCTCCTCCCCCACACCACCCCATTGAGTCACACAATCACAACAGAGGAGAGGAGAGGAAGAGGAAGAGAAGAAAACAAGAAAAGAAAAAAGAAAAGAAAAAGTAGAAGGTATAATATGAAATATAATTAGGAATCTTAAATCTAGTTACTTTAAATTGACTTATATTGATTGTGCATTGTATAATTACATTTAGATTAGTTTAAACATAGTTTAGGTTTTATTTTGAGGTTTAGTGTTTAATTTAGTTTGTATTTAGTGTTAAGATTTAGTTTAGTTAAAATTTAGGGTTTAGATTAGTTTAAATATAGTTTTATGTTAGTTTTAATTTGTTTTTAGGATTTAGCTTATTTTGAATTTAGTTTCAGACTTTTATTTTTAGATTTAGTATCGGATCTTTAGGTTTAGTTTAGTTTGAATTTTAGAATTTAGGTTAGTTTGAAATTATGTTTAGGTTAGTTTAAATATAGTTTAAGGTTAGTTTTAAGTTTTCTTTTAAATTTTAGCTTATTTTGAATATAGTTACGGACTTTTGGGATTGGGTTTAGTTTTGAACCTTTAGGTCGAGTTTAGTTAGAATTTTAGATTCTAGGTTAGTTTGAATTTATGTTTAGGTTAGTTTAAATATAGTTTTACGTTGGTTTTAATTTTTTTTTTAATTTTAGCTTATTATGAATTTGGTTTCGGACTTTTACGTTTAGATTTAGTTTCAAACCTTTAGTTTTAGTTTGGTTTGGATTTTGAAATTTAGATTAGTTTGAAATTATGTTTATGTTAGCTTGAATATAGTTTTATGTTACTTTAAGTTTTTTTACAATTATCTTATTTGGAATTTAGTTTTGGACTTTTATGTTTAGATTTAGTTTTAGACATTTAGGTTTAGTTTAATTTGAATTTAAGAATTTAGGTTGGTTTGGATTTATGTTTAGTTTGGTTTAAATATAGTTTTATGTTAGTTCTTAGTTTTTTTAATGTTATTATACATAACCCCCGTATATCTAAGTTTTTATATTCGTTACATTACATATTAGATTTTCATTTCTATACTTATATTTCTATAAGAATACTATTGTATGGTAATGTTAAATACAGATTAGTTTACATTTTCGTATTTATATTATATTTTTCATATTTTTATTTTTTATATTTTGTGTATTTACACATCTATGTTTGTAATTATAAAATTGCATATATACGTATGCTACGTATGTCCAACAAAGCAGGATTTCAGATATTTTATGGATATGGATAAATTAATTATAATTCAAGTAGAGTAGATCTATGAGGACTTCCCTTTATAAATCAGAAAATACCTAGTCCAACGAAACGGACATTTATGGATGTCTATAGATGGTTGCTCAAAAATTTTAAATTGAGTGAGGATGAATATGAGTTGAAGATAAAAAAAAAGTTATCAGTCGTTCAAGGGAGGAACATCTCTAGAAACGACGGCCGCTAAACGGGGCACCTGTGTGGCGTACTTATGTTGCAAAATCTCTATAATATGGGTGGCCTTTAATACTTCTCGTTCGGGTTGAAGCCAAGAAAGTAGTCGCCGAGACCAAGGACGAAGATGATGATGAGGAAGATAATGATGGTGGTGATGCGAAGGAAGAAAATGATAATGAAGTGACACATATTGCTGTCAGTGAGGCAACTGGCTAAGCAGATGAAGGAGAGCATATAAAACATGTAGTTCAGTAGATGATTGCTCACGATACGGATTATAGTAATGTTCCTGAATATGATTCATCTGACGATGAAGATCAACCTCCAGCCCTAGCCTGACTAGAGTAATCCAAATTTTGAAAACTTAAGAGTCACTGAAGGGTACCATTTGGCGTTGGATTACCACGACAATACAATAACAGCAGGTTCTCTTTTTATAAGTAAAAAAGCATTGAAAGATTCTGTTAAATATTGGTCCCTTTCAGTGAAGAGATCATTTAAGATTTCTCGATCCACTAAGAAACTTTATGATGTCGGATTCTTATCAACAACTTGTCTCTTCCGTGTTCGCGGATATGCAGAGAAATTGAGTGGCCTTTGGAAGTGTTCTATTGTGATTACTCATGCGTCCGAGTTGCAACATCTTGAGAAATATAATACTGCCCTTACATCGCAGTTTGTTGCAAATCACATGTATGCTCGTGTGGTTGATAATATTTCTTTTGAGCCAAAATCTATTATCAACATAATTGAGCAAGATTTTAAGTATACAAAAAGCTACTCCAAAGCTTAAAAGGCGAAACAGAAGGTTATTGAGACAAGATTTGATACTTATGAAGCATCTTATAATAATCTGATAAATTTACTACATACCATTAGAAGTCAGAATATTGGCACAACTGTTGATATCTTGGATGTTCCAAACCCCCAACTTCCTAGGAAACTTATTCTTCATCATGCATTCTTTTCACTAGGTCAATGTATAAACGCATTTTGATATTGTAGTCTCATTCTGTGTATGGATGGTACGTTCATTGGAGTTGAATTCTTACAACTATTGGAGTTGATGGCGATAATCAAATTTTACCCGTGGCCTTTGTATTTGTGAAGAGTGAAAATGCTGAATGTTGGTACTGGTTTCTGAAACGTGTTAGAGTTGATGTAGTGCAAGGACGAGAAAATATATGTGTCATACATGATCGTGACGCTAGTTTATTTAAGGCAATAACGAATATCAAATACTGTTGCGTAGAGAGCTGTCTCCCACCAGTTTTGCCGGATATAGAATCAAGGTGGTGCATAAGGCACTTGGGTGCATATTTTTACAGTCACTTTAAGAACAAACAATGGATGAACATGTTTAAGCGTCTCTGTAGTCAGAATCAAGAGAAGAAGTTCAATGCTTTGTGACGTCCTCTTGATGAGCTCACAAAAAAAATAACCGAGAAGGTATTTGGGCAGGATAGTAATGAAGACACCTCTGAACCACCCTCTACCGTTCCATCAACCAAACATACTATTTCTCGTAAGGCTAGATCATCTATCAGATGTTTCTCGTATTGAATTCATAATGAGCCGAAAGAGAAATGGTCGTTATTATATGACACACACGGTGCTAGGTATGTAAGTAAGACAACTAATTTAGCCGATGTATGTAACTATTTGTGTTATTTTTAGTTATCCACAAATTTAATAGTAATATAAATTAATAAAAGTTTCCTATAGTTCTATAACTTCGTCCTACGTGGGTCAAGAGTTTTACCACTGGTTGATATTGTTGAAGGAATCTTGAATGGAATGATGAAGTACTTTTGTGAGCGTTTTGCAAAAGCTTCTCTTTTGATGGTTGATCCTAATTTAGTATTCTTAAAATTTGTTTGTGACTACATGGACGAGAAGATTAAGAAGGCTCGCTTACAGTGTCGAACAAATTGGAACTTTGCATGAAAGGTTTGAGATCATAAGGAGAGACAAAAGGCATATGTTGTGCCACGAGTGAACGGACTGTGCACGAGTGCGTTCTTCGTGAGAACTCGGCCATATGTACATGTATGAAGCCAAAGCTCCTCCATAGGCCTTGTTCTCATGTCATTGTTGTCTGCAGTCGGAGTCTATTATGTCTCACAGTACTTTTTAAAAGAGACTTTGCACACAACTTGGCACGCGGAGATATCTGGTTACCGGATTTTTGGTGCATTCACCACGATCCTGGACCAGAATTTAAAAAAGGCCCTGATTATCTGAGGTTGAAGCATACTAGTGGTCGGCGTAAAACGAGATTATGGACAAGTGCTCATCGTCGTAACAAGTGACATGTAGCAACTGCAACGAAGTTTGCCATAGTTACACGAATCGTGCTCGGCGTAATGTTACGGGAGCAGCAGAAGCGGGTCCTTCAGGAAATCCGCATGACGGGAGACGTCCTCGTGGTCGTCGCTCACGTCAGGATGAACAATGATTTATTTTCTAGTCAAATTCCTTTACTGTAATCTTCTGATGCACCATCATCATGTATTACGGATGTTGTAACGTATAATATCGTTATTTAAGAAGTTACATAAGTTCATAATTTTTTCGTAGCTAGAAATTTTGTTGTTTTATTTACCAACAACCGATGAACCCTACGTATCAATGACTAGCAAGTTAATATATTGTAAACTTGCAATCATGGTTGTAGGTGATAGTGGCACTAACGAGCTCTTGGACACTCAATTCGACGCTCGACCCGCTCATACTTGAGCAGTGTTCGAGGAGTCAAACTTAGCACGTTGCGATCGAGGCTGCCAAAGACGTTGTTACACCTGGACGATAGGTGGATTGACATGTACAAATGTTTATAATTAAATAGTTCAAATACTATTAGATTGTTTCATATTAATTTGATATTGTGTAATGCAGGTTGAGTGCAGCGGGGCTCCTACCACTGTGTAGGATGTTGAGCCCCAGATAATGGAAAGGTCTAAAGAAAAAGTCCACACGACCAACCTACGACCGTTCCCTTCTTACTGCGTTGGTGGACTGATGGAGACCGTAGACACACATTTTCCACATACCTTGTGGGGAGATGATTGTTACGCTCCACGACATGTCGTACTTATTAGATCTTCTGCTCGCAGGGTAGGCAGTTTGTAGGCCAGACTTCACGGACGGGTGGCGTGAGGATCTACAAATTCGTTTCTCAAGCGTCGTACCTCATCCGAGGTACACTCAGAGGAACGGTCCGATAAGACCGATCCCAGACAGGAGCACAGTCCATCGAAGACTTGGTTGCAGCAGTACGAGGTAAGTTTAGTTGGATTTTACGTATATTATGCCTTCATGAGTAATAATTGTAAATAATACATATATATTTTTGTTGTTCATTTCAGCTTGAGAACATCCACCCGGACGCGGATGAGTACACTATCTCCAGACACTTGGGGGCGTATCTTTTGTGTATTTTCGGGTGGATCATGTTCACAAATTCACACGGGGACACGGTCTACAACCGTCTTATCTACGTCGTGAGAGAGATAGCGGACAGTTCTCCCTCACGCAGTTCCGTAATATAATTGGGGTTCAGTTGTGCTAGCGGCAACGTATTAAGGTCTTTGTGCGTCATGTACAAGGTAATTTACTAACAATGAATTATTTAAATATTTCTTAAATTTACATGCCGTGATCAAGTGACTTTTAATATTTCTATTGTTCATAGGTCGTGGCGGATGGGATACTTACTAGATGTTCGTTGTTGTTGATCCTCTAGGCATACAAGCGGTTCCCGATAGGTAGGCCTACTGTGTACGTCACCCCCTACGGCGATGCCTTGTACGGGAACAACAAGGAGGACAGGCCAACGATGGGCACATTATGGACTCAACGTAAGGTAAGTGAAGTTCTACTACATATATGTTCATTCTTAAAAATAGATATTTGCTTCGTTACAATTTTTTTGCAATGTACTTGAACTGACGACACGGTGCACAAGGGTTGCCCAGAGTATAGGATGTCGTTTGACCGCCTACATGCGGACAACGACGTCGTATGGACTCCGTATTCGTACGAGGTTGTGGAGTGTCGTGCACCCGATGGGTTCTCGTCGTTGTGCACGAGAGATGCGGACGTGTGGTGGACACGAAAGGCTCTCATGTTCCACATCTGCGTGGAGGAGTACTCCCCTCACCAAGTTAAACAACTATTCGCACGGCAGTGGGTCTTCCCAGTTCCTAGGGGCCTCCCAGTTCCGCCTACTACACACATGTAAGTACTTTCCTATATTTTTATATGTAACGTACATAACTTTTAATCGTCGAGTAACGTTATATTTTGCTCGCATGCACACACAGAAAGCTTTCTCTACACCCGTTTTCTAGCCTCGCATGGAGACTTGGGTATAGCAGTGGGCAGAGGCACCCAGGACATAATCGCGGATATGTTTCCATTCACTGCGGATACCTACGCGGAGTACCTAGGATGGTAGTCTCTCGTACACGTACGAGAGTGACGTATGTCCCAGTAGAGTCGGAGGCACACGTCGCGTTGACTACTGGCACGTACCCTAGACACAGGGATCGTAACACTTTAGTTGCAGTAAGTTTGATATTACTCTTTTCCGAGTTGCGTAAGTTTTCTTATAACACATATTATTTAAAAAATTTTGTTTCCAGTTTGAGATGCTTAGGAGTGCGGAGATCGATGTGAGGGCAATGGCCCAAAAGGCGGAGCTGGGCTTGCACATCCCGGCACATGAGAATGAGTCGGCTTGGAAGAAAATGGAGAAGTACATCACCGACGTCTTGAAGCACATGTCTCCTGTCATGCACAGAGTCTTGTCGCCAAGACTCCTCCGTACAACAGTCGTTCTTTACTCTAGCGACGATTGTTCCACCGCCAGCGTTCGTTCAGACACAGGTACGATATACGAAGACTTTTAACTTTTACTAAATATTGAACGTACTAATGTAGACTATTTTTTGTACAGTGCCATCAATGTCTTACGTTCATCTTACGCTTCCAGATGACATTGTTGGGACATCCAACTGGTGCAGTGGTACTGTCAGTTTAATTTATATTATTAACATTAATAGTTATTGAGAAATCTGACAAATAATAATTTTTGTAGGTTTTGAGGACCCGTCTTACGGTTTCGAATCGACGCAGCAGGATTTGGGAGTCTCCTTCGACTGGAAAGTGTATGTCGTTGATGCTATGGCGGACACAGTTCCTCGTACGCAAGGAGCTCATAATTTTGCAAACGTGCTAGGCGTTGATGTATTGTGTCATGTAAATTTTGTTTGACTCTATGTATGATATTTTTATGATAATTAATTTTTATGTCTACTTGTTGCACGATACTTTTTTGTTCTTAATATTAACTCTTTCAAAACCAAAAGACCAAGCGGCAAATAAGAAATGTGTTTCTAATGACGGATTCAAAATCGTCCACGAGTTGGACGAGTCGTCCACGCATGTAGTGAACGAGCCGTCCACGGGGTGGATGACAGTCGCTCTATAAAAGTCGCAGCGCCACGAGAGTCACCATTACCAACTGAGAGTGGGCGAAGAGAGTACTGAAACAATGGCGAGCAGATGTCGTGGTAGGATAGGAGTGGAAAACATTAGATCAGTGTGTCCGAACTATTTGATGGGTGGTCCTGAGTGATATGAACCACTAGTAGACAAGTTCCCGGTTCTAAGCAAGAATGATTTTGGTTTGTTCAATTCTCTTCGTCCATATGATGGTATGAAAGAAGAGTGGCCTAAATGTCGCTGTGACCTTGATTGTATTGTGCAAATGAAGGATGGAAGGGAGCGTAGTGGTCGTCGATTCTTTCGTTGTCCTAACGGTGGAGTAAGTTCAAATTACATATCATTTTTGAGCTGTAATATTGTCATTTTTAGACCTTCATTGCTATTTGACTAGTGCTACTTCGATGATTATAACTGCGGATACAGACTCTGGATTGACCCACCGCGAATCAAGCCAACTGAAGATTATATTAAATATTTAGAAGATCAAAACTGAGAAATGGTTGCTGAAGTTGCGGAAATGGAGTTACGTCTATTCGAGTACATAGGTGATAGGCCCGTGTGCGACAACAGATATTGCAAATTCCTCACCACAAGCCAAACCCTACTTGTTAAAACTAGTTTTGACTATTGTGTAACAATATGTATGCTCGCAATATATCCTTCCAATGTATGATCTTCTACTTTAAATTTTAATAAACATGGACGAAAGGAACTACTAGTGTCCTAAAGTTTTCGATGAAGGGCAGTGTTCTATGACATTCACACTAAAGAAAAATCAACTGCTATCGGTGGTTTGGAACATAAACTATCCATTTTGCAACAATCCCTAGCAACTTTTAAGTTCAGTGTCGAAAGAACGTAGAAGTTCTACTTGAAAACTCGTCCACCTACTGGACGAGTCGTACAACTGATGGACGACTCGTCCACCTACTAAACGACTCGCCCACCTGATGGATGACAACATATTTCGATCGTCTATTTAAGAGCACTCCGCACATTTGCCACAACCGTACTTCACAAATTCAACTCTCGTGGGAACGGACTCACCTTACTCACCACCAAACCAAAAAGAGAGAGTTCACGTTCCAAAGGGATTATAACCGCCAATGTGTCTATGTGGAACTGATTGTAGGTTCGTAAAAGATCTTAGATTGGGGGTCACCTATAGTTTGAGGCTTTGGATGTGCAACAACTATGAATATGACCCCACTCGTAGGACCACGCCATTTTTTATGAATGGTAGACGTCAGGTAACATATCTACTTCAGTGATATATGAATTCCGCATTCACATTTTATCTCAAATATTCACAACAACACATCATTAATCTTGTAGTCTCCAGCGTCTTTTGTGAGTTCACACAGTACATCAAAAATGAACAAACAATGGAAAATGTCGAGTACATACACGCGATTCATAGAGTTGCTTGAGATAAGTTCCACTACGAGATGGAGTACAAAAACGGGTTGAGTAAGAGAGGAAGGCGAGGGTTGAACAAGAGGAGCGTCAGCGCAAGCGTCAGGAAGAACTTTAAATAATCGAGGAAAAGTATCGTCGCCAGGTTCAAGAGGAAGAACGTATTGCTCGTCAGGCTAGAGAGGACAAACGGGAGCGCGTACGCAAGAGAGCACGTCACGCAAGGGATACCGGGCCGGATGCATTGCGCAGGGGAAAACATCCCCGTTGCACTCAGTAGAATCTACATTAGTCATTTAATAAACTTTGTAATGTATCCAATATCGATTATTTTCAATAAGATGGTCCTATTGTGCTATATTTACATCCATAAAAATCTTTTGCATATGTCTCTAAGTATTCTAAAAAATGAATTAAAAAACAAATTCAAATGAACAAAATTGAATATTCAAACTTTTAATCGTATTGCATATTTAAAGTTACATAACAAATCATTTATTAAAAAAAGTCGTATTTTGCACATTACGTAAAATCATAACAAACTATACTACATTTACTTCTATAAAAATACCTTCTAAATATGTCTCTAAATATTTTTAAATGGGGGCCAAAGTTCTAATCCGGTCTTTAATGATTTTTAAAATTGGACTTGCTGTCGTAGACGATAGGAATCCTGTCATCCAGGCGGTGGATGACTGGTTTACGTGGCTGTGGACGACGGGTTGTTCATGTGGACAAATCGTCCACCCGTGGACGTGGACGACATGTAGCTATTTCAGCAAAATATTTTTGTTGATGCTATTAATATTAAATGAATATTGTACATTGCTAAAATTTAAAAAAAAAATCGGCTCCTTCACTAGTCAGCTGGAGGCCCATTTCATTGCGGTACAGGCCCTGGCCCATGAGGTGAATCTTTTTTTTTCTGCTCGGTCCATCAATACGGACGGGATTGGCGGGTAAAAGTTGAAAATTAAAGTGACAACGCCGTTGCCGGAGATGGAACCTGGGTCACCCGCGTGATAGGAGGAAATATTCACCACTATACTACAACGACTTTGCTGGTGCATCATGAAATTTTATGTATGTATTAGTTAATAACATTGCTATCTATCGTTCGTCCCGAATGGGAAACGCTGGCCATCAAAGGCCCACCAGCTTAACGCGTACAAATTCAAGTCGAAAAGGAATTAAGATTTTAGGAGGGGAGTGTAGACCCATTACCTCCTGCCAAGGATGGTTACAAATTCAAGTCGAAAAGGAATTAAGATTTTAGGAGGGGAGTGTAGACCCATTACCTCCTGCCAAGGATGGTAGACACAAATCTGATCGCTTTCTTGAAATACGGGGATTCAGGCAAACTTTCCCGGTTTGGGCTTTAGTCGTGATATTGAAACTGGGATGTCCTTTAGTAAAGACTTAGGTCCGTCACTGTGATAAATGTCTCACACTCACCTGAACCCACCAGGCAGGAAGCGCTCAGTTAGTTCCCTGGTGCATTAAGAGAAAAATGAGAAGCTAAAGTATAAAATGTTGGTGTTGAGAACATAAAGAAAGCTGAACTTGGTGAGCCATCGATTTTGCACCACAGCTGGAATATTCTGAACCAAAGTTTTTTTTTCTTTCTAATCCATACAACAACAACATCCAAGCCTTTATCCCAAGCATGATGGGGTCAGCTAGACATGAAACTAAGAATAACAAGGAAAAAAAATAAGACTAAGATTCTGGCACATGAATGGCTACTTTCCATGCAGTCCTATCATGAGCTAACTCTCTGGATACATTCTAATCTCTCAAATCTCGTTTTACCGCCTCCTCCCAGTTCGACCTTGGTCGTCCTCTACTCCTCCTAATATTTTCTCTACCTCTTAAAATCCCACTGTTAATCGGTGTTTCTAGAGGTCTTCGCTGGATATGTACAAACCACCTTAGTCGATGTTGGACTAACTTCTTTTCAATCGGCGCCACCCCTACCCTATCACGAATCGTCTCATTCCTTATTCGGTCTCTTCTCGTGTGCCCGCACATCCACCGTAGCATGCGCATCTCTGTAACACTCATTTGTTGGACATGTTGCCGTTTAGTTGGCCAACATTCCGCCCCATAAAGCATCACGGACCTGATCACCATCCTATAGAAGTTCTCTTTTAGCTTTTGTGGGACCTTCCTATCACATAGGATTCCACAGGCTTGTCGCCACTTTATCCACCCTACCTTGATCCTATGGCAAGCATCCTCATCAATATCGTCATTGCTTTGTAGCATTGATTCTAAGTATCGGAAAGAGTCCCTTCTAGATACTATTTATCCTTGTAGACTAACATTTCCCTCTTCACGACCAACACTACTAAAGTCACACCTCATATACTCGGTATTGGTCCTACTAAGTCTAAACCCCTTCGACTCTAAGGTTTGTCTCCATAACTCTAATTTCTTATCAACACCATCCCTAGTTTCATCTACCAGCACTACATCATCGGCAAAGAGCATGCACCAAGGGATATCCCTTTGTATATCCTTCGACATCTCATCCATCACCAAGGAAAAGATGTATGGACTCAAAGCTGATCCTTGATGTAGTCCTACCGTAATAGGAAATGCATTAGTCTCACTATCACTTATGCGCACACTTGTCCTAACATTGTTGTACATATCCTTGATAAGGGTAATGTACTTTGTTGGCACTTTATGTTTCTCTAGTGCCCACCACATGACTGACCTTGGTATCTTGTCGTACGCCTTCTCCAAGTCAGTGAACACCATATGCAAGTCCTTCTTCTGCTCCCTATATCTCTCCATAAGCTGACGAAGCAAGAAAATCGCCTCCATTGTAGACCTCTAAAAGTGCATCTAGGTAATCACCGTGGGTTTTGGTTGATTGATGACGACAATTAAGATACTAATAAGTTTCTACTGAGTATGAGCAAAGGTGTTTATCAAAGAAATGGATATAGAGTCTCTCAAGAAGCAAAGGGAAAAGAAGAAGACTTGAAGGAGTAGAAAATAACATTTTCAATTAATCTTCTCATTTTCTAGTTGTGTATAGGGTCTTCTCTTTTAGAGTGCTTGAGAATCATGAGAGAGCTAAAACGAAGGGTAGAAAGTTAGAATCATAAGACGAAGTAGTCATAGACATGAAGAAAAGGGGAGACCGGACTTGTCCGGACCATGGGCCAGACTAGTCCGTTTGGACCCGGACTAATCCGTTTTAAACCGGATAAAGAGTTTGTGAGTCGGTTCGGACTTGTCCGTTAAAGGTCGGACTAGTCCGTTGTTATATGAGTCTGAGCCGTTATGAGACTAAGTCTCAGAAGGCCGGACTAGTCCGCCCAAGAGGCCGGACTAGTCCGCTAAGCGTACTAAGCCGCTTAGATCCGGAGAAGAAGTCTCTGAGTGCCATCGGACTAGTCCGCTCCACAGGCAGGACTAGTCCGATCTTTTCAGACTAGTCTGAATTAGGACGGAACAAAGGTTCCTGTGTGAGCTCGGACTAGTCCGAGGTTGGTTGGACTAGTCCGTAGCTCCAGTTGAGAGAGTTTTTTTTACTAAGTCTGGTAAGACCGGACTAGTCCGCCCCTACCAGACTAGTCCGTTCTCATACGGAACAAAGGTTCCTGATTGAGATCGGACTAGTCCGCTCTTGGCCAGACTAGTCCAGGGTTTCATGACCGTTTGAATCCAATGGTCACTAAAACTTTATTTGGTAACCTGTGACGTGAGTGGTCCCTCAAGAACGGACTAGTCCGGGGTTTGGACCGGACTAGTCCGGACTTTAGTTGGTAACGGCTAAATGTCGGGATTTCTATAAAAGGAGACCCCCCGGGTGAGAATTGAGTAGACACGAACCTAAGCGCTGAAAACTCATTCCTAGAGCTCTTCTAAGCCTCTTTCCTCACCTTCTAGACCCCTAAGATTGGATCTTAAAGAGTTAGTGATTTTTGTGAGAGGAAAGACGTGGTGATCGACGTTTGAGCTCTCAGTTTGATTCTCTTGCACTCTAACTGTTATTTTGAGTTCTTAACAGTTGTACTTTGAATTCTAGAACTACTTGGTTGGTGTAGTGACCCTCAAAGTGTGAGTAGCTCCTAAGATCATTGTATTCACATTCGATTGATAGTGAAAAAGCCCGGGCTTGATCTTGGTGATCGCTCGGTGAGGGAAGGGTTAGAAAACACCCGGTCCTTGGTGGACTCCTCAACGAGGACGTAGATTCCTGTGTGGAATCGAACCTCGGGATAAATCGTGTCTCTTGGTCTCTCTACTATTTTAATTGCTCACTAGAATTACTTATCAAATTTTCATTGTGTTATTGTCCGCAAATTGCTCTCCTATTTCGCAATTTAATCATTCTCAACTATTTAGTGATATCATTTGACTACTATATATTTTCCGCTCAAACCTTAAAAGGAAACCTAAAACACAAATTTAAATCTAGACCGGACTAGTCCGACCTCAGACCGGACTAGTCCGGACTGCTTCTGTTTTTATTTGCTGTTTACTAAAATTTCAGGTTTTATTAGCCTATTCACCCCCCCCTCTAGGCAACTTTCAATTGGTATCAGAGCCTAACTCTCCACAAAAGCTTAACCGCTTGGAGAGGAGATGGGGGACAAGGTCGGTAGCCAAATTAATCTCAACAAGGGAAAAGGAGCAAGTTCGAGCAACTTTGAAGAACAAGGTTCTAACCCGCCTCCAGCGGTTACTCCTCCACAAGACATTACAAGCTCAGAAGAAGATGAAGAAGTTCTTCGTCTCATGGCACTCCTCAAAAAGAAGAAGGAGGAGGCTAAAAAGAAAAAAGAAGGAGAAGTTGGAGAAGAAACTCAAGAGTAGTCAACAAGACTACTCGCGATATCCTTTTAACTATGAACGACTAAATTCTCATTCCAGTTATTTATCAAATCCTCTAGGCAAACCACCTCACTTTGATGGAACTAACTATACAATGTGGAAACACAACATGAAGTTGCATCTAATTTCCTTGAACCCAAGTCTTTGGCATGTGGTGTGTACAGGTATAGATATCCCCGAAGACGAGGATGAACTTACCCTAGAACAATAACAACAAATCCATCGCAATGCACAAGCAGCAGCCATGCTCAACTCATCTCTGAGCATTGAAGAATTTAACAAGGTAGATGGGTTGGGGCTCGCCAATGATATTTGGGACACCCTCAAGATCGCACATGAAGGAAACCGATCCGTGAGGGAAGCTAAAATTGAGATGATAGAAGGATAACTTGGAAGGTTCGCCATGGAAGAAGGCGAAACACCTCAAGAAATGTACAACCGACTCAAAACTCTTATCAACAAGAGTCGGGCGTACGGATGCAGAAAATGGAATGACCATGAGGTGGTTAAAAGAATGATAAGAGCATTTATGCCTCGCAATATGACCCTATGCACCTTAATCCGGGAAAGTCCAAACTTTCACTTGATGACTCCGGATGAAGTGTTAGGAAATATCATTAACCACGAGATGATGGAAAAGGAAGCTCAACACGTCAATGACCTAGCCAAGATCACTTCATCCAAGAAGAAGGGCATTGCTCTCAAGGCCACATCCAAGTCCAAGGCAAAAGAAACACAACTCACAAGTAAAGACGAAGAAAGTGATGATGAGAGCACGGACATGGATGATGAAGAAATGGCGTTCTTCATCAAAAGATTCAAAAGGTTGATGAGGAGAAGGAGAAGCCATCACTATGAGAACAAGAGCAAAGACAAGGGCAAGTCAAGAACAAAGAAGACTTGCTACAACTGTGGAGAACATGGGCATTTCATTGTGAACTGCCCTCATAGCAAGGAAGATGACAAGAGAAAGAAGAAGGATGGGAAGTCTCAAGATAAGAAATTCTTCACAAAGAAGAAGATGTATGAACAAGCCCACATCGGAGAAGAATGGGACTCAAATGAAAAATCCTCCTCCGAAGATGAAGAAAAAGTGACAACCGGAGTCATCAAGAGGCCAACCATGAAGAAATCACTCTTGGCAAACAAGGGTGATTGGAAGAGCCGAAATCACACATGCCTCATGGCAAAGGAAGGAGAGCGCAAGGTAATGACTAAACCTTCTAAGTTGCATATTGAAGATGATAATGACTTTGATAGTAGTAGTGAAAATGAACTCATGTTTAGAGGATTAAACAAAAAGGCTATAGCTAAATGAAAATGTTATCGGATGAAATATTTGAACAAGAAGAGCTTCTCAATCAACAAGAAGAATTGCTTATCCTTGAAAAGGAAAGAAACCTTGAGATTGAGGAACTTCTTGAACTTGAGAGAGGAAAGAGTAGAACACTTGAAAGCGAACTTGCCATGAGCAAGGAGACATGCGTTCAGCTTAAAAGTGAGAATGTAGCACTTCAAGATGAATTTGTAAGCTTAACCAAAGCTCACAAGAATCTTGAAGCACAACTTGACTCACTTATGTAAAGTGTCCCAACTAATTCATCCTCCAAAAGCTCTCTCTCAACAAATATAGAATCCAACACTAAAACTTGTAAATGTGTTAGCATTGTCTTAAATTTAAAAAATGAGCTCAAAGAGGCACAAAGTAAGAATACACACAAGAGTGGGATCTTTGATAAAGAAAAAAAATCAAATATGCACGTAGTGCATACACAATCACAAGATCTCCCTTCATCAAAGATGGACTTGGTTATACTAGGGGAGGAAAGCAAAATGCTAGAATCCTTAAAAACAATAGCAAATGCGTAGCCTTCGTGAAGGAAAACTCAAGTCAAGACAAGAGTAACAACCTTGCATCTACCTCACATAAGATTACCAAAAATGTAAAATCTATAGTATTTCATAATTTCGATACATCTTATGTTCTTATGAAAAGCAAGTATGGTAAAGTTTATGTAAAATATGTTGGGCCACTCCACAAGAGTACAAAAACTTGTGTGTGGGTGCCCAAATGCCTAGTAACTAACCTCAAAGGACCCAACTAGGTTTGGGCATCTAAGAGCAATGTTTAAATTGTTTTGCAGGCCTACTCCTCCGATGGCACTAAATGGGTGCTAGATAGTGGGTGCACTAACCATATGACCGGAGAGAGGAAAATGTTTGTTGAGTATGAAGAAAATGATGATCCAAATGAAGACATCTATTTTGGTGACAACAGCCAAGGAAGGGTACTAGGTATTGGTAAAATTGCAATTTCCTCTCAACAATTTCTTTCACATGTTCTACACGTTGAATCATTGGATTATAACCTATTGTCCATATCTCAACTATGTGAGAAAGGTTATAATTGCTTGTTTACTAACGAGGATGTGACCGTCTCTAGAAGAAGTGATAATTGAATTGCCTTTAAGGGTGTGTTAAAGGGAAAGCTTTACTTGGTGGATTTTTCCACAGATAAAGCTCAGCTTGACACATGCTTAATAGCAAAAACCAACATGGAATGGCTGTGGCATAGAAGACTAGCCCATGTTGGAATGAGGAACTTACAAAAACTTCTAAAGGGGGATCACATCGTGGACTAAAAGGTGTTGTTTTTGAAAAGGATAGACCATGTAGTGCGTGCCAAGCAGAAAAGCAAATTGGAACAGCTCACCCCGCCAAGAACGTGATGACGACAACAAGACCATTGGAGATGCTTCACATGGACCTCTTCGGCCCTGTCACCTA
Source organism: Neostapfia colusana (assembly GCA_030760725.1). NCBI lineage: Eukaryota > Viridiplantae > Streptophyta > Magnoliopsida > Poales > Poaceae > Neostapfia > Neostapfia colusana. Next base: position 47,751,165 of record JASWHV010000020.1, read on the forward strand.
TATAAGCATTGGCGGTAACAAGTATGGTCTTGTAATTGTTGATGATTATTCTTGTTTCACTTGGGTATTTTTCTTGCATGATAAAGGAGAAACTCAAGGTATCCTCAAGGAATTCTTGAGCAGAGCTCAAAACGAGTTTTCCACAAAAACCAAGAAGATAAGGAGTGACAACGGTTCTGAATTCAAGAACACTCAAGTAGAAGAGTTTTTGGATGAATAGGGCATCAAACATGAGTTTTCAACCCCTTATACTCCCGAACAAAATGGGGTGGCTGAAAGGAAAAAACCGAACACTCATAGAGATAGCAAGATCCATGCTCGATGAATACAAGACCTCGGATCGATTTTGGGCGGAGGCAGTCAACACCGCTTGTCATGCTACAAACCGCCTCTACCTCCATCGACTCTTGAAGAAAATCTTATACGAGCTCCTAACCGGTAACAAACCCAATATCTCCTACTTTCGAGTTTTTGGAAGTAAATGCTATATTCTCAACAAGAAGCCTAGGACTTCAAAATTTACTTCGAAATCCGATGAAGGTTTCCTACTTGGCTATGACTCAAACACCTACGCTTATCGTGTCTTCAACAAAACCTCCGGGTGCGTTGAAATTGCATGTGACGTGGTGTTTGATGAAACTAATGGCTCCCAAGAAGAGCAAGTTGATCAATGTGTATTAGATGAAGAAGAAGCACCAAGTGAAGCACTAAGAAGAATGGGGCTTGGAGAAATCCGTCCCCAAGAAAATGTAGGACAAGATGCTACAAGCTCATCACAATTGTCACCTCTCACTCAAGATCAAACTCAGCCACCCCAAGATCAAGACAAGCAGTTTGAGGAAGAAGAAAATCGAAACCATGGTGTTGATCAAGGGGGAGAAGAAGAAGAAAACCACTCAAGAAATCAAGTGCCTCACCCAAGGGTTCATCAAATTATTCAACGAAATCACCCCGTTGATAACATCCTTAGAGATATCATAAAAGGGGTAACAACACGTTCTCGAATAGCTAACTTTTGTGCACATTACTGTTTTGTGTCGTCCTTGGAACCATTTAGGGTGGAAGATGCACTCAAGGATCCGGATTGGGTGGTAGCCATGCAAGAAGAATTAAATAACTTTACAAGAAATCAAGTATGGGAGCTAGTGAAAAGACCAAACGCAAACGTGGTAGGCACCAAGTGGGTGTTCCGCAACAAGCAAGACGAACACGGAGTGGTGACGAGAAACAAGGCCAGACTTGTAGCAAAGGGATATGCTCAAGTCGAAGGTTTGGATTTCGATGAAACTTTTGCTCCCGTAGCTAGGCTTGAGTCTATTCGTATTCTATTAGCCTATGCTACTCATCATGATTTTAAACTCTATCAAATGGATGTGAAAAGTGCCTTTCTAAACGGTCCACTCAAGGAGGAGGTGTACGTGGAGCAACCACCCGGCTTTGAAGACCAAGAATATCCTGATCATGTGTTTAAGTTGCATAAAGCTCTCTATGGCCTCAAACAAGCTCCTAGAGCTTGGTATGAATGTCTTAGAGACTTTCTCATTGATAATTGTTTTAAGTTAGGCAAAGGAGATTATACACTATTCACAAAGAATGTAGACAACGATCTCTTTGTGTGCCAAATATATGTCGATGATATTATATTTGGTTCTACTAACAAATCTTTTTGCAATGAGTTTATTAAGATAATGACAGATAGGTTTGAGATGTCCATGATGGGAGAGTTAAAGTTCTTCCTCGGATTTCAAGTCAAGCAGCTCAAGAAAGGCACGTTCATTAGTCAAACCAAGTACACACAAGACATACTCAAGAAGTTCGACATGGACAAAGCAAAACCTATCAAGACACCAATGGCAACAAATTGGCACCTTGACCTCAATGAAGATGGACCAAGCGTGGATCAAAAGGTATATCGCTCCATGGTTGGCTCATTACTTTATCTTTGTGCATCTAGACCCGATATCATGCTTAGTGTATGTTTATGTGCAAGATTTCAAGCATCACCTAAAGAATGTCACTTAACAGCCGTTAAAAGGATCCTAAGATATCTAGTTCACACACCTAACCTAGGATTATGGTATCCAAAGGGATCTAAATTTAATCTCATCGGATACTCCGATGCGGATTACGCCGGATGTAAAATAGATAAAAAAAACACCTCAGGGACTTGTCAATTTTTGGGTACGTCCCTAGTATCATGGTCATCCAAGAAACAAAATTCCATGGCTCTCTCCACAACTGAGGCGGAGTATGTTGCAGCCGGGAGTTGTTGTGCTCAACTTCTTTGGATGCGACAAACTCTAAGGGATTATGGTCACAATATGAACCACATTCCACTCCTTTGTGACAATGAGAGTGCCATTAAGATAGCACACAATCCCGTTGAGCACTCTAGGACCAAACACGTAGACATCCGACATCACTTTTTGAGAGATCATTCTATAAAGGGGGACATAGCTATCTCACACGTAAGAACTGAAAAACAACTAGCCGATATTTTTACCAAACCATTAGATGAAAAACGATTTTGTGAACTTCGAAATGAGCTGAATATACTAGACTCTAGGAATGTGAGTTGAAAAGTTGTGCAAATAGAAGTTCTCCAAATTCTTCCACAACTTTCAAAAATGTGCACGATTGTGAAAACTTGTTCCTCATCTATTTATTCTCTCATATTATTTTTGGCTATATTGTGGTCATCATGTCATTATGTGTTCGATATATATATATATATATATATATATATATATATATATATATATATATATATATATATATATATATATATGGACCATATAGCAGGTGCAAGTAAATCCACTGCAAACAAAGACAAAATTCTAATATATATAAGAATTTTTAGACGTTAAGAGCCGGACTAGTCCGACCTAGAGGCCGGACAAGTCCGGGCATTCTAAGAAGTCCGAGATGCAGCGGACAAGTCCACAACGGACTAGTCCGCCTAGCACCCGGACAAGTCCGGACTACAGACTAGTCCGGACCTAGTCCGACAGACCGGACTAGTTCGGCCCATGGAGATTTAACCTCCAAGGGTCGGGCTGACCCCCTCCCTCTCCCTCATTCACCTCCACTCCACTTCTCTCCTCCAAAACTCGCCCCCATTGGCGATTTTGGAGTCCTCCCTCAAATCCCTTGAAGGCATTCTCGATTCAAGGCTTGTGGAGTGCGGGGAACCCTTCTCCGACCATCTCCGCTCCTTCGAACCGCGGATTTTATCAAATTCCCTCACTCTAAGTTACTTTTTAACCTAGCCTTGACTTTTCACAAAAATCTTATTTCTAGGACATATCTTTAGTACCTTAGGGCTTCTATGAGATTCCTATACCATATTATTTCAATTCCCCATAGTATTGCGACTACTTTGCTGAATTAGTAATCAAATCATATTAGTTAGGGTTTAAAAATGTAGGGTCCGGACTAGTCCGGACTCCAACCGGACAAGTCCGACCGGAGCGGACTAGTCCATCTCCTGCCCGGGCAAGTCCAGCTGATACAGTCTTAGCCCCTAACTTTGGGTTTGTAAACTAATTTAAACGCAATACTCCATCAGCTAAATACTTATTTTCTCACCAGATCATGTCAGGACCCAACGACAGTCCTCTTCCAAATCTCGAGGCCAAAGCGGCTCGTCAAGCCGCTTATCGTGCGGCAGCCGAGGCAGAGCCAGTAGAGGCTGCTGCAAGGGAGGCTTGGACGAAGAAACGGGCTGATAGGGAAGCACAAGCCTCCCAGTCCGTTGATCCTCCAAGGAGGAAGAGACTAGTCACCTTGAAGGACAAACAGCCTGTCGAGCCACAAAAATCGACGCAAGACAAAGGAAAAGGCAAAGCAGTTGATCCTTCCAGGAAAAAGGCTCTCACTAACAGAGGACTTGTCATTCGTGACAACCCTAGACGGGGAAGGGAAAATCCCCCACAGGGACCTGTTAGGGCCCTTGAAAGGGCACCTCCCATGCAAAACCCGAACCGCCAACCCAATTTGGCAAGTGCAACCTTCAAGGGAAAAGGAGCCGACAAAGCCAGAAGGTTCCGGGAGGAGAAAGTTTATAAGTACGAGAAGTCCACACCAGACCCTCGCTTCTGGTGTGACTTCCATTGTGACCACTACCGGCTTGTCTATCTCCCAATGAAGACGTCTATCTCCCAATGAAGACACCGGTAGTTGATGCTCAGTGAGTGGACTGGCCATACATGGCCAAAAAGAAACATCAAGCCTTTGATGCAGTAATTGAAGCAACAGAATGCCATGGGATCAAAGACTTGATGGCTTTTCAATATGATTGGAACATTGAGGTCATAGTCCACTTTTACACCACCTGCTACTTCCACACCTATGGAAACAGGAAAATCATGTGGATGACAAATGGTGTGGTGTACTCTGATCTATATGATGAGTTTGCTCGCATCCCTGGACTTGGGGAGCACTTGAACTATGAGATCATAGTTCACAATGAGAGAACCTTGGGAAAGGATGACTTGGACTTCATGTATCCTTCATATCTCTCCTATGAGGCATCCTCAACCCACAACATCAAACCCTTCTTTGGAGTGATGAACAGGATTCTAAGGAAGACTCTAGCTCCAAAATATGGAGATGTGGGATGATACAGGGGTATCTTAGAAACCTGTTGAAGCTGCTCAATGAAGAAGAGAGATTCAATGTCTTTGACTACATCTACAACGACATCTTCAACATCTCCCACAACCCGAACAGATCTTGTGGCTATGCACCATACATCATGTGCATGGTCGAAAAAGTCACAGGACTTGAGTTTGCAAAGGATGTGAAGCACACGAAGCTACGTCCTCAGATGCCGACTCCTTTTCCTCGCCCTCTTGCATCCATAGGAAGGAGCTCAAATGCAGCTCCATCCACCTCTGCCGGACCATCCATCCCTCCGTCATCGAGTGGCTCCTCTAGTGGACTGCTGAAGATCTTCAAGGCCATATTCTCCTCGTGTCAGAAGGTGGAAGTTCGCACGCAGAAGATGAAGCAATACCAAGAGAAGTATCTCAAGGCCATGTGCGACAAGATGGAGATACTATGTCTCCACCGTCATCAGATGATGACGACGTGACAGAATTTCCCACTCTCACGGAGGATGAGCTTGCCTATTTTGGATCCTCCTCAGTTGCTCCTCCTACCTCCCACACTCATCACGAGGATGATAATGAAGATGAAGATGAAGATGAGGATGAGGACGAGGAGACTCAGAGTGACCACGACGAAGATCAAGATGATAGTGATTAGGTTTTTTCCTTTTTCTTTCTCTTTTTTGGTGCCTTGATGCTAAAGGGGGAGAGAATAAGGGGGAGTAGTCTAGTCATAGTCATAGTCTTGCTCTTTAAACTCATTTCATGCTGGTTTGTAATAACTATGCTAATAACTATGCTACATTATGCCACGTTATGTTATTTTTGTAATGACTATGCTATTTTATCTCTTCATATTATGCCATATTGAAATATGCTTGCTCGTAAATGTTATATCTTTCTTAATGTGGTTACTGCTTACATCACACTTAGTCACACCACCATAACACATGAAATTCCCCAAGAACTCACTCTTGTGCATATTTTTCTTGATAATCCATTATGCACACATCTAGGGGGAGTAAATCATTATGGAAACAATATACTATATCTACTTTTTAAAAATCTTAATGAGTTGTCATCAATCACCAAAAAGGGGGAGATTGAAAGTGCATCTAGATAATCCTCGTGGGTTTTGGTTGATTGATGACGACAATTAAGATACTAATAAGTTTCTACTGAGTATGAGCACACGTGTTTATCAAAGAAATGGATATGGAGTCTCTCAAGAAGCAAAAGGAAAAGAAGAATACTTGAAGGAGTAGAAAATACCATTTTCTATTAATCTTCATATTTTCTAGTTGTGTATAGGGTCTTCTCTTTTAGAGTGCTTGAGAATCATGAGAGAGCTCCAATGAAGGGTAGAAAGTTAGAATCATAAGACGAAGTAGTCATAGACATGAAGAAAAGGGGAGACCGGACTTGTCCGGACCATGGGCCGGTCTAGTCCGTTTGGACCCGGACTAATCCGTTTTAAACCGGATAAAGAGTCTCTGAGTCAGTTCGGACTTGTCCGTTAAAGGCCGGACTAGTTCGTTGTTATGTGAGTCTGAGCCGTTATGAGACTAAGTCTTAGAAGGTCGGACTAGTCCGCCCAAGAGGCCGTACTAGTCCGCTAAGCAGACTAAGCCGCTTAGGTCCGGAGAAGAAGTCTCTGAGTGCCATCGGACTAGTCCGCTCCACAGGCCGGACTAGTCCGATCTTTTCAGAGTAGTCTGAATTAGGACGGAACAAAGGTTCCTGTGTGAGCTCGGACTAGTCCGAGGTTGGCTGGACTAGTCCGCAGCTCCAGTTGAGAGAGTTTTTTTGACTAAGTCTGGTAAGACCGAACTAGTCCGCCCTTTGGGCCGGACTAGTCCGCCCCAACCAGACTAGTCTGTTCTCATACGGAACAAAGGTTCCTATTTGAGATCGGACTAGTCCGCTCTTGGCCGGACTAGTCCGGGGTTTCATGACCGTTTGAATCCAACGGCCACTAAAACTTTATTTGGTATCTGTGACGTGAGTGGTCCCTCAAGAACGGACTAGTCCGGGGTTTGGACCGGACTAGTCCGGACTTTAGTTGGTAACGACTAAATGCCGGGATTTCTATAAAAGGAGACCCCCTCCCCCCCGGCTGAGAATTGAGTAGACATGAACCTAAGCACTGAAAACTCATTCCTAGAGCTCTTCTAAGCCTCTTTCCTCACCTTCTAGACCCCTAAGATTGGATCTTAAGGAGTTAGTGGTTTTTGTGAGAGGAAAGACGTGGTGATCGACGTTTGAGCTCTCGGTTTGATTCTCTTGCACTCTAATTGTTATTTTGAGTTCTTAACAGTTGTACTTTGAATTCTAGAACTACTTGGTTGGTGTAGGGAGCCTCAAAGTGTGAGTAGCCCCTAAGATCATTGTATTCACATTCGATTGATAGTGAGAAAGCCCGGGCTTGATCTTGGTGATCGCTCGGTGAGGGAAGGGATGGAAAAGACCCGGTCCTTGGTGGACTCCTCAACGAGGACGTAGATTCCTGTGTGGAATCGAACCTCGGGATAAATCGTGTCTCTTGGTCTCTCTACTATTTCAATTGCTCACTAGAATTACTTATCAAATTTTCATTGTGTTATTGTCCGTAAATTATTCTCCTATTTTGCAATCTAATCATTTTCAACTATTTAGTGATATCATTTGACTACAATATATTTTCCGCTCAAACCTTAAAAGGAAACCTAAAACACAAATTTAAACCTAGATCGGACTAGTCCGACCTCAGACCGGACTAGTTCGGCCTGGTTCTGTTTTTATCCGCTGTTTACTAAAATTTCAGGTTTTATTAGCCTATTCACCCCCTCTAGGCAACTTTCAACCTCCCAGGCATAAAACCAAACTGGTTTTTAGTGACATTGGTCACTTTCCTCAGGTGGTGTCCAATCACTCTCTCCCAAAGCTTCATAGTATGACTCATAAACTTAATCCCTCGATAATTAGTACAACTTTGAATATCTCCTTTATTTTTGAAGATAGATACTAATATACTTTTCCTCCATTCTTCAAGCATCTTGTTTGACTGAAAAATGTGGTTGAATAGATTTGTGAGCCATACTATTGCCACGTCCCCAAGGCATCTCGACACCTCAATAGGGACATCATCAGGGCCAAGGGTATTTCCTCCTTTCATCCTTTTTAAGGCCTCCTTAACCTCAAACTCTTGTATCCTCCGCACGAACCGCCTGTTGGAGTCATCAAAGGAGTCATCTAACTCAACCATAGTGCTCTCATTCCCATCATTGAATAGCCCATTAAAGTAGTCCCGCCATCTATTCTTAATCTCTTCATCCTTCACTAGAATGCGGTCAGTCTCATCTTTGATGCATTTAACTTGATTGAAATCCCTCATCTTTCTCTAGCGGATTTTTGCTATCTTGTATATGTCCTTTTCACCTTATTTTGTCTCTAGTCTCTCATATAACTCATCATAGGCCTATCCTCTTGCCTTACTCACAGTCCGCCTTGCATTTTTCTTGGCCTCCTTGTACTTAAGCATGTTGCTTACGCTATCATTATGCCAACTCTTGTAACACTCCTTCTTCTCCTTAATGGCTTTTTGTACATCCTCATTCCACCACCAAGTGTTTTATCTACAAGTTTCTTTTTTTTGTCACACCGAACACCTCACTAGCTACCTTCCTAATGCAATTTGCCATCTTCACCCACATACTATTTGCATCTCCATTTTTTGTCCAGGGTCCTTCTGTGATCACCCTATTTATAAAGGATTCTTGTGATTCTCCTTTCAACTTCCACCACTTTGTTCTTATGATTTTGACACCTTTGTCCTCTAAAGAACATGTATGGAAGTAAAAGTCAACTACCACAAGCTTATGTTGTGTCACAACATACTCCTCGGGGATCACCTTACAATCTAGACACTCCCGTCTATCCCTCCTCCTAGTGAGGACAAAGTCAATTTGGCTAGAGTGTTGGGCACTACTAAAGGTCACTAGGTGAGATTGCCTCTTCCTAAATAGGGTGTTAGCTACCAACAGATCATAGGCTACGACAAAGTATAGGATGTCTTTACCCTCTTGATTTCTATCGCTGCATCCAAAGCCTCCATGTACTCACTCAAATCCTAGGTTAGTTGCACCCGCATGACCATTGAGATCTCCTCCTATGAGGAGTTTCTCGGTTATCGGTACACTACTAACCATATCCTCCAAGTCCTCCCAAAATTGCATCTTAGCACTCATGTTGAGCCCAACTTATGGGGCATAAGCACTAATGACGTTCAAGACAATGTCCCCAATTACTATCTTGATTAAGATGATCCTATCTCCTCATCTTCGAACATCCACTACTCCATCCTTAAGACTCTTATCTATTAGAACATCTACGCCATTCCTAGTCCCAGCTGATCCAGAATACCAAAACTTGAAACCGGTATTCTCGACTTCTCTCGCCTTTTGACCCGCCCATCTAGTCTCTTGTACACAAAGGATATTTACTCGTCTCCTAATGGCAACATCTACTAACTCACGTAGCTTCCCCGTCAAGGATCCTACATTCCAACTACCCACCCGAAATCTATGTTCCTCGGCTAGCTTCCTTACGCTTTGCACCCGCCGAGTAAGATGCAAAGACCCTTGCTCACTTATCACTACATCTGTGCGATGATGTAGCGCGCCACTAAGGTAGTGGCGATCCGACCCTTGCTCATTTAATACCATATCCGGATTCCGATATGGCGCGCCACTAAGACGGTAGCGACCCGGCCCTTACCCACTTAACATCATAGCCGGGTTCCGATATGGCACGTCGCTAAGAGGGTTACGCGCCAACGAATTTTTATTGGGTTTCATTTACATAAGAATAGATAAGTGGAGTTGTTGGCTCGCCAAACCTATCACAACCCTTCCTTCTTTACCCGGACTTGAAACCAGCTATATCGTTATAACATAGGGAGTTTTTCTTTCTAATCCATGCTCTGTGTAAAATACACGTGGTATCCGTACTGTCGTAGAGCGTGGTCACCATAGCTGACAGCTGTTTGTGTGGTGGGTGCAGTACGTTTTGACGATATACGCGTGCATTGCACCCCCACCAATCCGGCGCCGGTCTTGGAAAGCGTGGAACCCGGGCGCCGTGCGCGTGATCGACCGACCCGGCCGCGCGTCTAGCCAGACTGCCGCCCCTACCGGCCCCACGTCGCAGTGCTCCACCGCCACGCGGTGCGTTGCGTGTGCCCGTGTCCCTCACGCTCGTCGTGACCCAACGGAATGAGGATGCCCGGCGAGCACCCGGCCCGCATCACGAGTGTCCACATATAAGGCCTACATGATTCCTTTAACGCCTACATTATGAGCCCACAAATATGAGGTCCAAGACAACACACAAACAAATTAACATAAACCCATTCGTTTATTTGAAAAATAGTAAATATTTTTTTTTGTAATTTATAAAATATGGTGTCGTTTGAAGAACTTATATGAATAGTTTCCTCTCGTGCAGCCACCAAGTATCCTCTGGGTGGACGAGTCGCTCAGCCACCGGATGACTCATTCTCTACCTCCCCTAGGCATATTTAATCATAACAGGTGATATACTTGTAACCATAACAGATGTATTTACAACATATGAATTGTTTCGCTGTTTTCGTACTATGGTAGTGAAAAGTGGGAAAGAATCAGGCATTTTTTGTATCAACAAAACAATGCATTGTAAAATTATCTAGAAATTGTGTTATTGAAACACACAACTATACAGCAAAAATATAATGGAGGATATCAAAGGTATGGTTACCACGAACGGGCGGGAAAGTATGGTTACCACGTAACAAAGCCCAAGTCAGTTTGTTGGAGAACAGATTGCCAGTTGAGCTTACCAGGTATCGAGCGGAGGTAACCACCGACGGTCAGGCGAGCATCCACCCTTGTCTCTAACGAGGCAGTACGTCACACAGAATGGCACAAGTCTCCTTTATTACAAATGGCGAGCAGGGCGCGTAGCAATCTCTTGTTGCAGCCACGTTAGGCCCGGCAGCAAGCCGGCTGCTTGGCAGCCTCTACACATGGATCTGTCCTAGAACTAAAAACATCACCAGTGCCACTATGATCAATTGATCATGCTTCTATCAGTAACGCCGGAATTGGCATCCATATTTTTCATTGCTGGTAGGAGAGAGAGAGAGAGAGAGAGAGAGAGAGTAGCTTCCATCGTTGCAACTTCTAGAGGCGCAGGTGCTCGGGACAAACCACTCCGGCCTCCGCGTCGTCCGAAAAGTGAGCTGTGAAAGTTCTTAAAAGCTGGAGAGCCGCTGCATCCGCATTTGTTATGGTTACCTCGATGTTCGTACGTGCAAACTCGTGAATGGGTCCGCTCAATAGAATAGAATCGAGAAGCAGCTAGGGCGAGACAGTCCGTGTATGCATGGCGGTCCCGGCCCGCCGACCATCTCAACTTTAACGTTCGTTAGTTCAGGTCTCACCGACGGGTGGCTCATGATTCTACACCAGCTTTCCGACATCGTGTCCAGGGAACTTTACATTTTCTTTCTTAGAAAAGGTTGGATTTTTATCCTGTACACTAGCTGACCGGCAAAGCTATATATAGAGAAGATGATAGATGCATGCGCATGGTGCCAAACTGCCACACAGTCTGCTTATCTTGCACGACTCTTCTACCTGATATGTATGCCTCGATCCAGATTATTTCTGCGCAGTTATGGACACGATAGCACTATTACCGTGTAAACACGGACCTCGAAAAGGACCCATGCTGCTACGCTTGCGCTACATGCATATGTATGCATGCACGTTTAGAAATGGGAAGCGACGACATGGCCGCGCGACCGGTTGATCCCTTGATTTTTTTCTTTTGCACTAGCCTCTCGAAATCTGTAACAGGTACGTCCCCATCATGTTTGTAACTATGGACAGTGGGGCACCAGCTACTCGCCCTGGTCTCGTGGACGAACGGCCGCGCACGTACGGGCGCGTGCGCGGCCAGCATGCCACGGCGGCTGCGTGGACCGGCCGGCGCGCCAACCCCATGTCCCCATCCCGCGCGGACCAGCGGACGCGGTGGCCACAGGCTCGTGCCACGCGGCAATCGGTTCGGTCAGGCAACGAGCGAGCGTGCCGGCGGCAGTACACGTCTCCCGTTCCCGCCCGTGTCCTTCTCGATTGTTTAACTGTGAAGGATATACGATTCCAGCCACCGGAGAGAAGTGGGCATAATCGTTCCGTTTTCTATTTATTTGATAAAAAAACAAGTGGGGAGCTGAAGAGATGAGCTCTGCTCTGTGAGGTTCGATCTCCACCTCACACGCCCAAACTAAACTATTATGTTACGCTCGCGATTCTTATGATTTGATTGGCCAGTTACAGTTTTTTAGCCCTTGAAGTCTGGAGGCTCCATGTTATTAAGCTTGACTGTTTTTTTATGGCTTAATGGCTGTCGTGTTCAATAGAATAGTTGAACCGAGAGAGGGGCAGCACATGGGGCGCCGCCAGCGGGCGGGGCCGTCTAGTTCAAATCTTGCTGGTTGGTTCACGCCTCTCGGTGACTTGGAAGTATTATATCATAGCACGACTCTAAGCCAACTTTACAGCTTGGATTCAAAATAGTAGTAGTATGCAAAGCGTTGGTTGATCTCTGTTTGATTCGACGCATAAACTGGGCGCACGTGTTTCGTGCAAATCTGTTTTTAATACATTGTAGCTTTTCATTTTGGTTGAGAGATTTGGTTGCATCGTTTAGATCCCCTGTTTTGTGATCCAAGCGGTTGCCCGTCTTCTTGTATAAATCAAATAGAGCAGAAGCTATATATAGAGCAATGGCGTTCAATACAGTGGTAATGTATAAATTATTAGCCTTAATTCTGTCAAGAGTAAAAAGTGAATATATAGATTACATTTTATACATCAGCTACCCAAGTACAAGGAAACAAACCTTACCATTCTATATATAGTTAGTTGCAGTTGATCTCTATATATATTTGTTACAATAGTATATTTTTATATATCCTCTATCTTTATTTTTTATAATGATATTTTTGAAATGTTTAACACCTCACTCAATCTGATCTTATGAGATTTAGATTGTTCATGAACATCGCGAATAGTCTTGCTACAAGAGCCTTGATAAATCCGTCAACCACTTGATACTTGGTTGAAATATACTTATCACCCATTCTCTTGTAAAATAATTATCAACTTCGATATATTTGGTACTTGCATAAAACACTAGATTAGCAAACATATATTCAGCTCCAATATTATCACACCAGGTCTTTGCAGTTTTAGGTGCTTGTTCTCCATGTTCCTATAGTAGAGTTTGAATACATACGATCTCAACAATTGCATTTCATAAGTTTTTGTATTCAACTTCTATACTAAAATGTGATGCCATTGTCCGCTTTCTTGCACTCCATGATACAAGATTGGAGCGTAGGAACACATCAAAACCTCCTGTAGAACGACGATCATCAATACTACCAACTCGATCTACATAGTGAAAAACAAATCACATGTAAGGATGATAATTTGTAGATATTAATTCCTAGCATAAGAGTATGCTTGAGATACCTCATAATTTTGATTGTCGCCCGGTATTCTATAGTTATAGCATGTAAAACTTGATAAACCTCATTAACAGGAAATGAAATATCATGTCTTGTCAAAATGTAAACAATGTAATGCTCCAACAATACTCTTATATTGTGTTGCACCATTTCGTTGAAGGAGGGTGCCCTCATTCACTGATAATTTGTTAGGTGTAGCTAAAGGAGTCCTGACTAGCTTACAATCAATCATCGCTTTCCTTCATAATACACGTGAAACATTCTATTAGATACTTACTTACCTTAATACTAAGAAACTAATAAATGTCTCCCAAATCCTATAAGGCAAAATCCTTTTCAAGATTCTATAACAAGATTGTTGTTGCACTAGACAGAGAACTAACTTCAATAATATCATCAACATACATTTGCAAAAAATAGTAACACCTCATTTATTGTAGGAAAATAGAGATGTATATGTCTTTGAAGCTTTAAACCCCAAATCAAGTAGCTTAATACTTTTATGTATATGTCTTGACTTTAGATTTAAATATTTGATGAAGGATATAAATTCATAATGCACAACATAAAAAGTTCATGTGTCTATAAAAAAAGAAAGGGAAAGGGCGGTCTGGTGCATGTAGCTCCCGCTAGCGCAGGGTCCGGGAAAGGGTCTGACCCATTTGGCTCTTTTGTACGCAGTCTTTACCTACATTTCTACAAGAGGTTGTTTCCAGTACTCGAATCTGTGACCTCATGGTCACAAGGCAACAACTTTACCGTTGCGCCAAGACCCCCCTTCTTCATGTGTCTATAACTGAAAATAAAAAAGTTTATAAATCTAATTGATATTGATAAACAAGTTCATCTAATTAGAAATACAAAAGAAAAGTTAATAAAGCTAAATGACAAAGTTCGACAAGTTCATCTAAGAACATTTTACTCTAAAAAAACCTGGACCCATGAAGTGTGTGTCTTATGTGGGTCCACGCCCATCTCGACCATATAATATCCATTCCCAAAATACCAAAACTACCCTCGTTTTCCCACCCAAAGTCCAGCGCCAAGGCCTATTATAACCCGGATCATCCCCCTGGCTTTCCTCCCCAGATCAAGGCCCAATCCGAGACAAACACACAGGGGGAGGCAGCCATTACTCCTCACTCAAACACACAGAGGGTGGAGGCAGCCATTACTTCTCACTCCTCTCACTCCCACCATCAGCAACCACTGCTGGGGACGGGACGGCCTGCGACGTACTCGTACAGTACAGGCGAACATCCGGTTCCATTACTGGCCGTCAGAAGGCTCGATTCGGTCCGTGGCGCAATAAATTCTCCATGGCCGCCGCCACCACACGGAGGGCCGCCTCGTCCCTGGTCGCCCGCTGCCTCCTCGCCAGCAGGGCGTCCGCTGTCGGCGCGCCGCCGGCTGTCCCCTCTGCGCTCCGCAGGCCAGGTACCGATCGAATTCAGTGCTCCGGGCTTCTTGGACCCGCGCCCCAGCTACCGTCAGGCGCGTCATACGAACGAATCGTTCCTGCTCGTTTCCTGGCGGCTTTCCTTGTTTCCGTGATGTTCGTAACGAAGTTTTTGGAGGCTCCTTTTTTTCTTCGGGGTACTCATGTCTTGCTGATACCTCAGTTTGTCCACCAAGCCTTTTGTTTTTGCTTCTTCGATCTCGTCGAGGGATTTGGATGCTGTGTCGTGTGCAACTTTCCTTGTTGGACTTTCTGGATCTGAGCAGACGTGAGGTTCCGAAATCCAGAGCCTCTTTTGTGGCAGCACTGTGTAAAGGAAGGAGCTCCTGAGTCCTGAATCGCATCCCATCAGCGTCAATCAGTATTAGTTAGTTGCCTTTTGTCGATTTAATTACCCTTTGCCCATTTTTACTTGTCCTGAAAGAATCTTGTTCACCGATTGAATTATTCGTTTAGGTGACTGCTGATGGAAACTTTCAATCTGGCCGCATTTTTTCTCTCTATCTCTCGTCATATGAACAATACGATTAGTGACCTGTAAGCATACACATTGTGTGTACTGTAGTACCCCTCACCAAAAGCGAAGCGTCTTTGCAGCTTATATCACCCGTCGCTTTCCCCGCTGTCATCTTCTATGCCATCTCTGCTCAGCTAGTTTGGACACAATCTATGGAAGTTCCCGGCCTTGCCGTCGCCCGTACGTCTCTGAATGCGTGTCTGTTCTTTGCTCCGTGCGCCTGGTCCCTTCTCTTCGGTGGCCGCCCGAGATAAGACGCCGAATTTTCGTCCGGTCCTTATCGGTACTGTGGAAAGTCAGAGCTTTTGTTGGCCGTAGTTTTTTTTTGCTACTGTACTCCTCGCCATGGGTTATGGGTACAGGACCACCGACCACCACCGTGATGTGACTCACCTACTCCATAATTTTGGGCATATAATGAACCAAACAATTGATCTCCTTCAAAAGTAGGAATTCAGCGAAAAACATATACATGTGCTCTGGATCATAATTCTCCTCATCAAATCTCATCACGTGCGAGACCGTGCCATCAACTATACCTATAAGGGGAATTTTCATCGCATCTTGTCATAATTGGAGAACGGAGATATCTGCATTTTGACGCAACCAGATTTGATCCAGCAACAGTAGCAGACGTCTCATGCTAACATAGTAACATAGCACTGGACAGCTCGTTTTGTCCTTTTATATAGGTGTCATGTCACTGGTTGTAATAATTCATTTGGTATCTGTTTTCGTTCTTAGTAAAGCGCTTTATTACGGCTGACCACTGTGCGTGAAACTCTGCTTGCAGATGGGACGCGCGGACTGTTGCCAGGGATCTTTCAGAGGTTCAGCACTGCAGTTGCAGCAGAGGAGCCCATCTCGCCCCCAGTCCAAGTGAACTACACCAAACTCCTCATCAATGGAGATTTTGTTAATTCTGCATCTGGTATGTGTGTTACTAATTCAGTTTCATTCCTATTTGAAGTGGCTTATGTTAAGGTGCTCAGCATCAGGTCAACTAGCATTGAGTCGTCATTCCGGAGGAAATAAACTCCTGCAGTGAAGCTGCTGGTCCCATAACCATTTTGCTGGGCTTCTCTCTCCGTGGTCCTTATATGCCCATAAACTGGGGAAAAAAACCTGGCTTGTTTTTCGTTTCTTGTTATCTGCTTAGAATGCTAGAGTGCAAGAAAAAGTCATATCTTCTAAAATGCTAATATGCATCCAACAACCGAAAAATGCATATTGAGTATAAACACACATAAGACTTGTAGGTAATTCCCCTTTAGGCGCGTCTCTATAAACCACTAAACTGTAGATGATTAAGTCTATTGCATGAAACGGCCCAACATTCACTATGTTTCATCCCATCAGGCAAGACATTCCCAACTCTGGACCCTCGTACCGGGGAGGTTATTGCTCATGTGGCTGAAGGCGACACTGCCGACGCTAACCGCGCGGTTAATGCAGCCCGCAAGGCTTTTGACGAGGGGCCATGGCCAAAGATGCCTGCCTATGTAAGCACTTGGCTAAGTTATCTTGACATGTTCCTTTGTTTCTAATGTGTTAGTATTGATCTCCCTCAAAAAAAAAAGAATGTGTTAATATTGATCTTGGCCATGCTCACAGATCCTTGTTTATCTTTGCAGGAGAGGTCTCGGATTTTATTGCGATTTGCTGACTTGATAGAAAAGCACAATGATGAGCTTGCTGCATTGGAGACATGGGACAATGGAAAGCCATATGAGCAAGCTGCTCTCATTGAAGTGCCCATGGTGGCCCGTCTTATGCGTTACTACGCTGGTTAGTATCTGACTTCGGATATAACGAACAAAAGTAGTCAGTCATACATGTTACATTTCTGACTGTGTTCAATTCTGCAGGCTGGGCTGATAAAATCCATGGGCTCATTGTACCGGCGGACGGCCCGCACCACGTACAGGTGTTACACGAGCCCATTGGTGTAGCAGGGCAGATCATCCCGTGGAACTTCCCACTCTTGATGTTCGCCTGGAAAGTTGGCCCTGCTTTGGCATGTGGCAACACTGTTGTGCTCAAGACTGCCGAACAAACTCCTCTATCTGCCTTGTATATTTCTAAGTTGTTGCATGAGGTTTGTGCAGTCTTTATTTTTTATTATTTTATATGGGAATTTAGTTTACTATCAGCTCCTGGCGATTGCAAAGATTTCTTACATGTATTCTGGCAGAATGGCATTGAATTATCTGACAACCTCTTTCTATGCTTCTAATGGGAGTGATGCTAGGATTAGTTGAGTATATAATTTTAAGGAAGTAACTGATAGATATATGCAATGATCTCACAAAGCTTAGCATTATTTTACAAAAATTGCAACTGCTATGTCACTGTAACCTTGTCTTGATTTATATAAATAGTATGGATGCAACTATCTCCTAAGTCTGCCTACGATTAAATGGTGTGTTCCATACTTCCATCCATTAAAAAATAACTAATCACATTCTGTAGATTACCAATAATACCTATATTGATTAGTCTTTATGATACAAAAGGATTAAAGTTTTATGTAGCCTGCACATTATTTGGGAGGATCTGAGCTGATCAAAATTTGCACGTTTCTTGAATAGGCTGGACTTCCGGAGGGCGTTCTGAATGTGATCTCTGGTTTTGGTCCAACTGCTGGTGCTGCTCTTGCTAGTCACATGGATATCGATAAGGTAAATCTATGCTTCATTGCAATTCATGATTTTTTATAGAGAACCGCCAGGAGTAAACATACGTTTCTCATTCTACAAAGCTTGCATTCACTGGATCAACCGATACCGGCAAAATTGTTCTTGAGTTGGCTGCAAGGAGCAACCTCAAACCAGTAACGTTGGAGTTAGGAGGCAAGTCTCCTTTTATTATCATGGACGATGCCGATGTTGACCAGGCTGTTGAGCTTGCACACTTTGCTCTTTTCTTTAACCAGGTATCTTTGGTGCCCTGTTAAGATAAGCATTATTGTTGTTTAGAAAAAGTTAAGCATCATATTTGTTTTGTCTGTTTTTTTCTCACCGGGAATATCTTTCCTCGTCTTATGAATCTGTAAGGGGCAATGCTGCTGTGCTGGGTCTCGCACATTTGTACATGAACGCGTATACGATGAGTTTGTGGAGAAGGCCAAGGCTCGTGCATTGAAGCGCGTAGTTGGCGATCCATTCAAGAAAGGTGTTGAACAGGGTCCTCAGGTACCATTTGGGGCTCTTGAATCATTTACTTCCCAACCAACAATCATATTACCCGATCCCCTTAAAAAAATATCACCTGACATTAATTCATTTTGTAATTTTCCTGAACGTTTAGTACTTCAATCAGTAGTCATGTTTCCAGTCGGTCGTGCAGTACAGCACTAGAATTCACCCAAGCTTCTTGTTTTACTCAACGAGGGAGCACATTGCATTCAGGCAAAACTCATTGTCTTGAACTGATCACGTTGTTCATGTCACATCCATTTCGAAGTCCCTCCATATATTGGTTCGATGATAAACATGCACATTCTCTTTATTTTTTTTTCAGATTGACAACGAACAATTCAACAAGATCCTGCGCTACATCAGGTCAGGCGTGGAGAGCGGAGCTACCCTAGTGACAGGTGGCGAGAGGTTTGGCGACAAAGGTTTCTACGTCCAGCCAACAATTTTTTCAGACGTGCAGGTAAGCTTGAAGGACTGCAACGAAGCGTACTGGGGAGGGAGAAATTCTTCCCTCTATTTGTAGCAAGATGTGCTTAAGTACTGTTCATGGTATGGTTACTGTAGGATGGGATGAAGATTGCTCGGGAGGAGATATTTGGGCCTGTTCAGACGATCCTCAAGTTCAGGTAAGTAAAACACCTATTCATCCGTCTTCTTCCTGAAAGCAGAAGCCAACTATAATCAAGAAAAATAAAGAAGTTTTAAGGTACATAAGGGTTATGATCCATGTTTCTTTTTCAACAGTGATCTCAATGAGGTCATCAAGAGGGCCAACGCAAGCCAGTACGGACTGGCTGCTGGCGTGTTCACCAATAACATAGACACGGCCAACACCCTGACACGTGCGCTCAAGGTCGGGACGGTCTGGGTGAACTGCTTCGACGTCTTCGACGCCGCGATCCCCTTCGGTGGGTACAAGATGAGCGGTATCGGACGGGAGAAGGGCATCGACAGCCTGAAGAACTACCTGCAGATCAAGGCCGTCGTCACTCCTCTGAAGAACGCCGCGTGGTTGTGAGCACCGCGTACGTCCGATCCTCTGAATATGGAATGTGATGATGAAGACAAAGAGCAGCTCTAGCTAGTAATAAGCTTAATTTGTCCTAGCTAGCCTGGGCTGTCAAATAAGTATCTCCAATAAGCCCCTTTGGTTGGTGCTGCTGATCTCGTGTAATTCGGTTCGTTTCCTTTTCTTTTTTTCCCTATTGAGAGAAGACTGCTATATTGTAGCAACCGATTTGCGTTGTGTTTACCATGAAAACCATCAAATAATGTGTACCGCCATCATAGATCTATCCCGGTGTACTGGACGGCTTTGTGGGCCGACACTACATCGGGTGCACCTCCAATAGCACCCATAGTACAACCGCATGAAGCTCAGGCGCAGGAACCTTTTAGAAAGGAATAAAATAGCAGATTAATCTATTAGAGATAGGATCCATTTTAGATGGAATAAAATAGAGAGATAAGGAATAAAAGATAACAAATTGATCTATTAGAGATAAGATCTGTTTTAGATGGAATAAAATAGAGAGATAAGAAATAAAAGATAGAGTCGGTTGGGGGGTCCTGGCCGCGCGATTGCTAGGGGGCGCAGGGGTCTCCCTGCCCTTATATAAACAGCCACAACCCCCCTTTGTAATTCATCCAGGAAAATAAGAATTGTCCCATTAGGTTATTCTTCTCCTTGGGTCACCGTGGTTACGAACCCTAACCCTAGTCGCCGTGACAACTTTCCCCCGCCCCCACGCTACCCACTACACAGCGACCCGACTTCCTCCTCGCTGCTGCTTCCGCCTCTGCGCAACCCTAGGAGCAGCAGGAGGCCTCCTCCCCACCACGATTCACAGCATTTGGTATCTAGAGACTCCGGGGCAGCGACTATGTCCGGTCCCGTGGACGATTCTGGGACTTTCACCCTCCAAGATCTCGGCAACATGATCAGCAAGATGATGGGGCAGATCGACACCATCAAAAAGCGCTTGGACCGCCACGATATGCGTCTTGCGCGCGTTGAGAAGGCACCGGAGCGGGAGCTCTCTGATGACGAGGACTTACAACAACACACACCGTAGGGTAGCAGAGCGGTGGCAGCGACGACGACCACTACGGTGCAAGGCGCTTCCAAGGCGCCCGACCTTCAACGACGGCGGGCTGCGCCGTCACAAGATCAGTTTTCCAAAATTCGACGAGAAAACTGATCCATTACCATTGCTCACCAAGTGCGAGACATATTTCCGCAGGACACGTACAATGCCTGAAGAGAAGGTGTGGCTCGCGTATTTGCACCTGGAGGGTGTCGCAGCCGAGTGGTACACCGCCCTCAAACGCGATTGTGCATCGTGTCTTGGGAACTGTTCGTGAACTTCGTGAACATGCGCTTCGGGTCCCCACTCCGTTCTCATGACCTAGCTGAGATCAAGGACCTTCGACGCACTGGTACGGTAGAGGAGTACCAACGCCAGTTCCTGGTACTCCTTTGCCGTTGCGAGGACCTCAGCCAGCGCCAGCAGATCAACCTCTTCACAGATGGTCTCGGCGAGCCACTTCGTACTGACGTCGAGCTGCAATTTCCCACTAATCTACAGACTGCCATGAGGTTGGCCAGGGTCTTCGAGCGCCGGCTTGCGGCGACACAAAAGGGCACCGCCACTCAACGGTATACGCGCCCTTCTCCTGTGTCACACGCCCCCACCAAGACCCCTAGTGGGGGTTCAGCTGCACCAGCCCTGTCATCAACAACATCATCCCGACCGTGCCTTAAGCGTCTCTCGCCTGATGAGATGGCTCCCAAGCGGGCGAGTGGCGAATGCTATCACTGCTCGGAGCGATACACGCCAAACAACAAGTGCACCAGCAAGGGGATCTTCCTCTTGGAGTTTGACGACGACGACGTTGACGCGGACATAGCTGACATGGGCATCTCGCTACATGCCCTGACCGGTATCGACCTCGCCAACATGATGAAGATTCATGTCCATGTTTGCGGCAAGCTGTTGACAGCCTTGGTCGACACAGGCTCCACACACACCTTCACCAAAGAGCCCCTCATCAAGGAGCTCGGTCTGATGATGCTGTCGCGGCCAGGCGTCGGCGTTCGGGTCACCAACTGCGACTCTATCTCCTGCACATGCATCTGCCCACGTGTACCCATGTTGATTGCAGGGGATCACTTCGACGTTGACGGCTTCAACCTCGTCCTAGTGGTTCAGTGGTTGCGATCCTTGGGACCCATCCTCTGGAACCTCAAGAACCTCACGATGGAGCTGTGGCGCGGGGAACGAAAAGTGATCTGGACGGGGCTGCGCAACCCCACCCCTGTGTGCGCCTCACTAGCGCCACCCACTGACATAATGGGCGCCCTCCTGGATGGCTTCAAGGACCTCTTCGACGAGCCACGAGGTCTTCCTCCTCCATGACGTCACGACCACCGTATCAGGCTCCCGCCGGGCACAAGTCCAGTAGCTGTCCGGCCATACCGCTACCCCCAGCTTCTCAAGGATGAGATTGAGAAGCAGTGCGCCGAGATGCTTCGCTAGGGCATCATCAGAGAATGCACCTCTGCATTATCCTCGCCAGTGTTGTTGGTCCGCAAGGCCGACGACACGTGGCGCTTCTGCATCAATTACCGTGAGCTCAACGCCCGAACATTGAAAGATAAGTTCCTTATTCCGGTGGTCGATGAGCTACTGGACGAGCTCCGTGGCGTGAGGTTCTTCACCAAGCTCGACCTCCACAGCGGCTACTTTCAGGTGTGCATGCACCCAGATGACATCAACAAGACGGCGTTCCGAACTCATCGAGGCCACTATGAGTTCTTGGTGATGCCGTTCAGCCTCAACAACGCGCCATCAACATTCCAGTTATTGATGAATGACGTCCTCGACTCCTACATCAGGAAATTCATACTTGTCTTCTTTGATGACATCTTGGTGTATAGCAGGTCCTGCGCCGAACACCTCCAGCACGTCAAACAGGTGTTCTAGTCACTCTGAGCGCATAAGTTGTTCCTAAAGAAGTCCAAGTGCTTCTTCGGCCAGGAGTCTGTGTCCTACCTAGGACACATCATCTCCTCTCAAGGCGTGGCGATGGACCCGACTAAGGTGGAGGCCGTGGAGCGTTGGCCTATACTTCGATCACTACGAGCCTTGCGGGGCTTCCTCGGGCTCACCGACTACTATCGCAAGTTCATTGCGTGGTATGGCGTGGTGGCCGCGCCCCTCACGGCCCTCCTCAAGCGAGAGGCGTTCCGCTGGACCGATGACGCGTAGGACGCCTTCTCTCAGCTCAAACATGCGTTGATGACAACACCTCTTCTTCAGATGTTGGACTTCGACAAGCGCTTTATCATCGACTGCGACGCGTCGGGCGCCGTCTTTGGGGCGGTACTGCACCAGGGCGACGGTGCCATCGCCTTCTTCAGCCGCGCTGTAGCTTCTCACCACCAGGAGCTACCGACGTATGAGCAAGAGTTGATCGGCCTGGTGAAGCCATTGCACCACTGATGGCCCTATCTCTGGGATCGCTCGTTCACTGTTTGGACTGACCACTTCAGTTTGAAATATATCTTGGATCATTGCCTAACTACAATTCCCCAGCATTCCTAGGTGAGCAAGCTCTTCGGCTATGATTTCCAGGTCGAGTACAGGCCGGGACATCTCAACGGGGCAACCGATGCACTGTCCCGTCGCAACGAGGAGGACATGGCTGTTCACACCATATCAACGCCTGTTTTCCACCTCTTCGACTCGCTACGCGCGGAGACCACCACAGACCAGCAGGCGCAGCAGCTACACACCCAGCTCGAGGAGGGAGTCGCGCCTGCCGACTGGGCCTAGCGTGATGGCTTCCTCCTCTAAAAAGGGAAGCTCTTCATCCCTGACACGTCCTCCTTGTGGCCCTCTCTTCTACCTGAGGAACATGATGGGGGTCACGAGGGCGTCCAGAAGACGGCACACCGACTACGCCTATCCTTCTACAGCCCGTCACTGCTACGACAGGTGCGTGAGTACATCCGTGGTTGCGCCACGTGCCAGCGCAACAAGACGGATCATCTTCATCCAGCCGGCCTTCTACAACCACTTCCTGTACCTTCGGAAGTCTGTAGTGACATCTCCATGGACTTTATTGAAGGCTTTCCGAAGGTTGGTGGGAAGTCAGTAATCCTGACTGTGGTGGATCGCTTTTCAAAGTACGCCCACTTCATTCTCCTGAGCACTCGTACACTGCTGCATCGGTGGCAAAGGCGTTCTTCGATGACATCATACGTCTACACGGTTTCCCCTGCTCCATCGTCAGCGATCGTGACACCATCTTCACCAGCCTCTTCTGGTCGGACTTGTTCCGGCTGGCCGGTGTCCGCCTCCAGCTCAGCTCGGCCTTCCATCCACGTCTGATGGGCAGTCTGAGATCGTCAACAAGGTCATCACTATGTACCTTCGCTGCTTGGCAGGTGACCGACCAAAGACTTGGCTGCAGTGGCTTTCTTGGGCTGAGTATTGCTACAACACTTCCTACAAGACGGCCCTCAAATTCTCGCCCTTCAGAGTGGTCTATGTCAGGGACCCTCGAGCTTTTATTGCTTACCAATAGGGCGTCTCTAAAGTAGCAGCAGTGGATAAATAGTTGAAGGACAGGGACGAGTTCTTGGCTAAAAATTAAGGACAGACTTGTGCAGGCCCAAGTCACCATGAAGAGCTATGAAGATAAATCTCGTCGTGAGGTGAAATTTCAGATTAGTGATTGGTTTTGACTGCGGCTTCATCAGAGGACAACTGTGGGAGTAATAGTGATGCCTCTATTTAAGATTGGTCCAAAAATATTTTGGACCATATCAGATATTACAACGCATTGGTGTTGTATCTTACAAGCTTCAGTTGCCTCCTCAAGCCAGGATACATGATGTCTTCCATGTGTCCTTATTGAAGAAGTTTGAAGGTCCTGCTCCAACACTGGTGGCGCCTCTGCCACCACTTCTCCATGGAAGAGTTGTACCTACACCTGAAAAGGTCCAACGGGCGCGACTGAATCGAGGAGTTTGGGAGTTGCTCGTCAAGTGGGCAGATCATTCTGAGGCTGATGCATCTTGGGAGCAGCTCGAAGACTTCAAGACAAAGCATCCTCACTTCAAGCTTGAGGACGAGCTTTTTGTCGGGAAGGGGGGAAATGCTGTGGACATCTTTGTGGGCCGACACTACAGCTGGAGCAGGCCCAATAGCGCCCACAGCAAAGCCGCATGAAGCCCAGGCGCAGGAACCTCTTAGAAAGGAATAAAATAGCACATTGATTTATTAGAGATAGGATCTGTTTTAGATGGAATAAAATAGAGATATAAGGAATAAAAGATAACAGATTGATCTATTAGAGATAGGATCTATTTTAAATGGAACAAAATAGAGCGATAAGGAATAAAAAAATAGAGTCGGTTGGTGGTGTCCCAACCGACCCTATTGAATGTAGCCTAGAGGGGGGTGAATAGGCTTTTCGATGCTTTTTTGAAACCTAAAACACTAGGAAGATCAAGATTGATCAATGTTCACTTCTAATATTCTATGCAGCGGAAATTAATTGTTAGTTTGAATGTATTGCAACAGTGACACAATGAGTAACACGAAACAACTTTGATTTTTAATGTTTGAATGTGAATTTCAAAGGATAGATTAAACACTAGAATATGATGAACAATTAACGAACAAGAGTAGGAGACAAATGTTTATCCCGAGGTTCGATTCCACGAAGGAAATCTACGTCCCCGATGAGGAGTCCACTAAGGACCGGGTCTTCTCCAACCCTACCCTCGTCGAATCGCCACAAAGGTCGATTCTCTTCCACTAATCACAAAGGGCAATAAAATCGTTCAAGGGGCCTTCTCACAAGTTGATGGCTCACCAAGAATTACAACGAATGAAACAACCAAACACACTCAACAAATGAATAATTTACAAACAAGAGTGTGGGAGAGATCAAACCCAAGAGCTCAAGATGTGTAGAACAAGTCTCTCCTTTGATCAATTGCTAATCCCCAAAGAATTGATCCTTCTTGGGTTAGAATGTGTGGAGAGATGTGAATTTTGGACTCTTGGGAGGTGTACGGCGCAGGGGGTTCAAGAGATATGTTGGTATGGCCGTACACCTCTTTTTATAGTAGGGTTTCCAATGGGCACGTTAGGGTTTGCGATGTCCGGACTAGTCCGTGGTTGACTCTAGACTAGTCCTGTGTGCGGTGTGTAGAAAACCCTAAGTGTCGTGAGATATCGGACTAGTCCGTTTTCTATCCAGAGACAAAATCGGACTTGTATGGATGATATCGGACTAGTCCGTTTTCTGGTCAGAAAGAAAACCGGACTAGTCCGATTCATATCGAACTAGTCCGCACATGTTGAAATTGTGCAGTTAGTTTAATTTCTTTCTCTTGAGCTCTTGGGGTGTGTTTCTCCAACACACTCTATACTAAGTGATCTAATCTTTTCAGTTCTTGAGCTCTTATCAATTTGGATCCTCCTTCTCCTTTCTTTTTGTGCTTTCTTCTTAATTTATTTGAGAACCTGCACTCATTCTCAACAATTTTGTTAGGGTCTCATTTGTTTGTCATTAATCAACCAAAACCCACAAGGGGTGCCTAGATGCACTTTCAATCTCCCCCTTTTTGGTGATTGATGACAACCAATTGAGATCTCACAAATATGACAATAAGAATTCAGATTTTCATAAATTGTGCACATATGAGTTTTGAACAAAATAGGCAATGAAGACATGAGCCATATGTGCACTCTTTATGGTGGGGTGCAAAACTACATGTGTGATCAATAATTTTGATGTAAATATTATAATGAGCATAATCATCAAGAGTCTCAATTCTTCATAGCAGTTTTAAACATACGTCACTCATCAAAAGCATAACATAGTTATCTCACAAAAGCATAATGATAACATAAGTCTTATAAATGTATAATGGTAGCATAAGTCTTACAACAACATAATGATAGCATAGGTCTTACACAAGCTCATTTCTTAAGCTAAGACATAAAAGGAAAGACCTATGACCTAAGACTCCCCCTCAATCTCTCCCCCTTTGGTATCAAGGCAACAAAAAGAAGGAGAGGAGGGATCTACTTGTCCTCGCCAGCTTACTCCTCGCTGTCGGTCCTTTCTTCATCTTCATCATCAGCCTGCGTAGGAGGAGAGGAACCACTTGTTGTACCAAAGTAGGCATACTCTGAAGGAGAGAGAGGAGGAAACTCTGTGAAGTCGGATGCAGAGTCCTATGAGATGACTGGGGATCCAACAGGCTCAATCTCTAGTTTTTGGCATATTTCTTTAATTTTTGCCTTCATGTATCTCATTTCTTCTTTCCTTTCCTTGTTCATCTTATGAAGCTTCACCTCAGTTTTGCGGCAAGAACTGAAAATAGCAGCCAAAAACTTCATGACTCCACTAGAGGAACCTTTGTGTGGAGAGGCCCTAGTCTTGGATGAAGGTCTTGCATCTTCATGAGCCCTCTCTGGATGTTCTTCAGGTGATTCAGGTGAGGAGGCAGCTGGGAGGAAGGCCTGAGGAGGCTTCTGAGGCCTTAGAGCAGTCTGCTCTACATCCTTTACAAACTCAATTCCTGTGACTTTCTCAATCATAAACATCAAGTAAGGTGCATAGCCACAGGAACAGTTTGGTGTGTAGGATATGTTTACCATATCATTCCAGATGTAATCGAAGATATCAAATCTTCTCCTCCTGCTGATTACTTTCATCAAGGTTCTCAAATAATCTTGGACGCTCCTGGCATCTCCATCCTTTGGAGCAATGGTCTTTCGGAGCACTCTGTTGAGAACAATGAAGAAGGTCTTCATGTTCTTGGTTGAGGGAGGATTGAATGGTAGTCGAGTATCATAGATAAACTCCATCTTTTCCTTCTCCACCACTCCCAGACTGTGAATCACAATCACATCACTACCGGTGTCCTCAAGGTGCAGTAGTCTGGCAAACTCAGTGTAGTAAATTGTGTACTTGGATCCATGTGTCATCCAAGTAACTTTGTCCTCTCGATCATGAGCAAAGTGGCAAGTCAAGTAAAACTAGGCAATGATCTCATCATTCCAGTTGTACCTTAAGGCGAGCAGGTCCTTGGGTCCATGTCTCTTTGCAGCCTCTATGACCTCCTCAAAGGCTTCACAGCTTTTCCTTTCAAAGTACGTCACGTCAATCCATTGACTTCGGACCACTGGAGTCTTCATTTGGAGGTACACTGAACTGTAGTAGTCCGAGTGAAAGTTACTTCAAAACCTCTTGTCGGCTGCCTCTTTGCTGGAGCTGTAGGCATCAACCTTCCTCAGGTTCCATGCCACTTCACTCCCCTTGCCATTGAACTTCTGCTCCGAGGGATCCCTATTTTCCTGCCTTGGAGCTGTCATCTTCAGGGGACCAATCGGGCCGGAAGCAAGCCCTTTTCCCTTGCCCTTGGTTTGGCGTTGAGGGAGTTTTTGATCCGGACTAGTCCGGGGTCTTTGATCCCTTTGCGGTGGAGAACGATTCCCACGAAAATTTGGATGGTTTTGATGGAGAAATCGCAAATCCGTCTTGGGAGCACTTGAGTGAGGAGAGAGAGTGTGTGGAGGGTTTTGGGGATGAAGAAGATTAGGTTTGAGCTGTCCCTAGGGTTATGGAGTCGAAATATCAGACTAGTCCGGACCATATCGGACTAGTTCGTTTTCTGTTCAGAGAGAAAATCAGACTAGTCCGTAGTTGTCCGGACTAGTCCGGACTAACAGACTAAGAGCGGACTAGTCTGCCAGTGCGGACTAGTCCGGTGTGACCACGGACTAGTTCATGGTCCCTTGTACACAAGTGTACAAAACATATATATTAAAAGTTCCTTCTAAGGAATAAGGGACAACGGCACATAGATATTCTTGATGAATATGATCAGTAATCATACAACAATCAAGCTATGACCATGATTCACCAAGATAAAGTAACTAACATAGTTTTTAAGAGAAAAATAGAGAGAGATTATTTTTCAACATAATTCACATGATTTTGAGGATGGCATACAGATATGCAAGTTTTCAAGCCACGTTTCGAGCATCAAGGATATTTAGTTCATTTCAGAGCTCACAAAAGCGTTTTTCATCAAGTGGCTTGGTAAAGATATCTGCTAGTTGTTTTGCAGTGTTGACATGGGAAATTGCTATGTCTCCTTTAATTGAGTGATCTCTCAAAAAATGATGTCGGATATCTATATGTTTAGTTCTAGAGTGCTCAACAGGGTTACGGGCAATTTTGATAGCACTCTCATTGTCACAAAAGAGTGTAAACGGCTCATATTGTAACCGTAATCTCTTAGAGTTTGTCGCATCCAGAGGAGTTGTGCACAACAACTCCTGGCTGCAACATACTCTGCTTCGGCTGTGGATAGAGCAATTGAATTTTGTTTCTTGGAGGACCAAGAAACTAGGGATCTACCTAGTAATGGCAAGTACCAGAAGTACTTTTTTTATCTACCTTGCATCCGGCATAATCTGCATCAGAGTATCTAATGAGATTGAATTTTGAACCTTTGGGATACCAAAGGCCTAGGTTGGGTGTATGAACTAAATATCTCAATATCCTTTTAACAGATGTCAGATGACATTCCTTAGGATTGGCTTGAAACCTTGCACACAAACATACACTCAACATGATATCAGGCCTAGATGCACATAAATAGAGCAGGGAGCCAATCATGGAACGATATACCTTTTGATCCACATTTGGTCCGTCTTCATTTAGATCCAAGTGTCCATTTGTCGCCATGGGAGTCTTTATGGGCTTTGCTTTTTCCATTCCAAACTTTTTGAGAATGTCTTGAGTGTACTTTGTTTGGCTTATGAATGTCACATCCTTTTGTTGCTTAACTTGGAATCCCAAGAAGTACCTCAGCTCTCCCATCATGGACATCTCAAATCTATCTGTCATAATCTTGCTAAATTCTTGACAAAAGAATTTGTTAGTTGAACCAAATATAATATCGTCAACACATATTTGGCAAATGAAGAGATCATCATCAAAGTGTTTAGTAAACAAGGTGTAATCAGCTTTTCCAATCTTGAAGTCATTTTCAATCAAAAAATCTCTAAGGCACTCATACCAAGCTCTAGGAGCTTATTTGAGGCCATAGAGAGCCTTACGCAGTTTGAACACATAAACGGGGTGCTCTTGATCTTCAAAACTGGTGGTTGCTCCACGTACACCTCCTACTTGATCGGTCCATTGAGAAAGGCGCTTTTCACGTCCATTTGATAAAGCTTCAAATCATGGTGAGTGGCATATGCAAGTAATATATGAATCGATTCAAGCCTAGCTACGGGAGCAAAATTCTCATCGAAATACAAACCTTCGACTTGTGAGTACCCTTTTGCCACAAATCGTGCCTTGTTCCTTGTTACTACTCCATATTCGTCTTGTTTGTTGCGGAAGACCCATTTAGTGCCGACGACGTTGGACTTGGGTCTTTCAACAAGCTCCCACACTTCGTTCCTTTTAAAGTTGTTTAATTCTTCTTGCATCGCCATTACCCAATCCGGATCTTTTAATGCATCCTCAACCCTGTATGGTTCCAAAGAAGATACAAAAGAATAGTGTTCACAAAAATTAGCTATGCGAGATCGAGTTACTACTCCCTTTCGGATGTCACCGATTATGTTGTCAACGGGATGATCTCTTTGGATGCTTTGGTGTACTCTTTTATGTGACACTTGTGGTCTTGAATCTTCATTATCATCTTCTTCTCCCCCTGGATAGTTGTCCTCATTGATGTTTTGGCCTTCTTGATTTTCTTGAGGTTGATCTTGTATGGTAGCTCCTCCTTGAACATTTTCCTCCATCTATGGTTCATTTTCTTCATTCGCATTTGAAGGTGGCACTTGTGGTCTAACATCGCCCTCATTAGTGAATAAGCAATTATAACCCGGTACCAAGCACTTTTCCTTGACTATTATCACCAAAGTAAATGCCTTCGCTTGGATTTTCATTTTCTTCATATTACATGAAAATTCTTCTTTCTGCGGTCATGTGATTGGTGCATCCACTATCTAGCACCCATTTTGCTCCGCCGGATGAATAAGTCTACAAAAAATAAATTATGCCTTGGTCTTAGGTACCCAACTTGCTTGGGTCCTTTGAGGTTAGTCACAAGTCATTTGGGCGCCCACACATGAGACTTGGTATTCCCATGGCGTGACCCAACATATTTAGCATAAACTCTTCCAAGATTACTTTTCATAAGTACATATGAAGCATCAAATGTTCTAAATAAAAGTTGTTGTTCATATGTGTTCACATTGTTAAATTTATCAACATTACTAAGCTTTGTAGTTTGAGAAGAGTTTCCCTTGACAAAGGCAATGCAACCCTTGTTATTCTTGTGGTTTCTAGCATTGTGTTTTTCACCATTAGAATATCCAATGCCATATTTGACGTTAGGAGGTCTTGTGACCGAGTATGCACTCTGTGCATACTTGATCTTCTCCTTGTCAAATATGCCACTTTGAGAAGATTGCTTGTCCTTTGTCAAGTTTGGCTTTTTCTTCATGTTAGTGTCATTTTTGGCACAAGTACAAGTAATGCTAGTTTCGGACTTTGTGTGTTGAGAATGTGAGCTAGACGTTGATGAAGAACCACTTTGCTTGAGTGACTTAACTTGTCCCTCAAGGATCTTGTTAACTTTGGTTAAGTTAGCAAGTTCATCCTTGATGGTGGTGTTTGAGTCTTTTAACTTTAAGCAAGCTTCCTTGCTTGAAACTAATTCAAACTCTAGTGATTTATTTTGTTCCTTTCCAAATTCAAGAAGCTTTTCAATCTCAAGATATTCCTCCTTTTGGAAGATGATCATATCTTCCTGATGATTGACTAACTTCTCCATATCAACAAGATTATCAAGTAGAAATTTCATTTTATCAGCTGTCCTTTTGTCTAAACCCCTAAGCATATATTCATCTTCATCACTTCTACCATCCTCGCTAGAATTATCACTATCACTAGTAAAAGAATGCGAGAAGGAAGATTTAGTTGGTACCTTTCGTTTACCTTCCTTTGCCATAAGACAAGTGTTGTCTGTGTCCTTCCATGCACCCATGGTTGGGAAGAGAGTGGATTTCTTGGTAGTCTTCTTTATGGCTATGGTGGCCATCTCCTCTTCTTCTTCGGATGAAGATTCATCATTGGAGTCCCACTCCTTCCCTAGATGCGCTTGGCCATATTGTTTCTTATTCTTGAACATTTTCGAGACTTATTATCTTTTGTCTTCTTCTTGTTTTCATCATGTGGACAATATACTATGAAATGATCGTATTCTCTGCAGTTATAGCACGCCCGTCTCATCTTGGGTCTTTGTTTGTCCCTTTGTCTTCCTTCATTTGAGCTGCTGCCCTTTCTTCTTCTCATCATTTTCTTGAACTTCTTCATGAACAAGATCATGTCTTCTTCATCGATATCACTACTTTCATCGTCGATGTCGTCTTCTCCATAAGCTTCTCGAGCTTCCTTTGATACGGGTTTACAAGTTGACTTCAAAGAAACTCCTTTCTTCTTTGCCGAGGTGAGATCGGCAATTTACTTAACATGCTTGGCTTGCTTCTCCATCATCTCAAAGTTGATGATCTTGCTAAGAAGTAGTCTGGGGTCATTTTCCGATACCCGGGGCTTTCTCTGATCATAGAGCAAAGAGTTACGTTGCACGGCATGAATGCTCTGAGAATCAACTTCACAACCTCATGATCATTCCACTTCTTGTTGCCATAAGCCCGGACTTTGTTGATAAGATTCTTTAGTTGATTGTACATATCTTATGATGATTCATCTTCTTCTATCGCGAATCATCCCAATTCACCTTCAATCATTTCTATCTTGGCTTCGCGTACGTGACGATCACCTTCATGTGCAGTTTGTAGTGTGCCCTATATCTCCTTGGCAATTTCGAGCCCATCCACCTTGGTGAACTCGTCTCGGCTTAGTGATGACGTGATCACAGCTGCAGCTTGAGCATTTCGATGAATGGCCTGTTCTTGGTTTGGAGTCAGCTCTTCATCATCATCCGAGATATCTATCCCTGTACACACTATATGCCACAAACTTGGGTTAAGAGATATGAGCTGCATTTTCATGTTTTATCTCCACAACGTGTGGGAGCTTTCAGCACTGGGTATGCCCTTTTTATTGAATAGTCATTGCCATCAAAGTAAGGTGCTTTCCCTAGGGGAATTGATAAGTAATGATTATTGTTAGAATTCAAACGCTCATAATCAAAAGGATATCGGGAGTAGTCTTTATGACTACCCCCTTTCTTCTTCTTTTCATCATCAGTGTTCTTCTTCCCTTTTGGAGAGATTGCCTTCTTCCGTAGAAGGGCCTTGAGTTGGAGCACCTCCTCATCATCGTCCTCACTGTCTTGAATGGCGTCGAGTAGCTTCTTTAGCCTTTGAGTCCTTTCATCATTACTCTTTTCGTCGTCGATCTTCTTGTGTATATCCTTGACGTCCATATCGTCTCTTCGAGCGGTGAGTCTCTTTTGAAGAGTTTGGCTGTGATACCAATTAAATGTAGCCTAGAGGGGGTGAATAGGCTTTTTGATGCATTGTTGAAACCTGAAACACTTAGTAGTTTCAAAAAAACAAGGAAATCGGACTAGTCCAATAGAGTGCAGACTAGTTCATTTTCTAAACAAAGAAAAATTGGACTAGGCCGGTACTAGGCGGACTAGTTCGGTATGCGTGGACTAGGGAGATCAAGATTGATCCATGTTCATTTCTAATACTCTATGTAGCGGAAATTAATTGTTAGTTTAGATGTATTGCAACAGCGACACAATGAGTAACAGGAAACAAGTTTAATTTTAATGTTTGAATGTGAATTTGAAAGGATAGATTAAACACTAGAATATGATGAACAATTAATGAGCAAGAGTAGAAGATAAGTGTTTATCCTGAGGTTCGATTCCACGAAGGAAATCTACGTTTCCATTGAGAAGTCCACTAAGGACCGGGTCTTCTCCAACCCTACCCTCGTTGAATCGTCACAAAGGTCGATTCTCTTCCACTAATCATAAAGGGCAATAAAATCGTTCAAGGTGTCTTCTCACAAGTTGAGGGCTCCCCAAGAATTACAAACGAATGAACACAACCAAATACACTCAACAGATGAATAATTTACAAACAAGAGTGTACGAGAGATCAAACCCAAGAGCTCAAGATGTGTAGAACAAGACTCTCCTTTGATCAATTGCTAATCCTCAAAGAATTGATCCTTCTTGGGTTAGAATGTGTGAAGAGAGGTGAATTTTGGGCTCTTGGGAGGTGTGACGGCACAGGGGGTTCAAGAGATATATTAGTATGATCGTACACCTCTTTTTATAGTAGGGTTTCCAATGGATACGTTAGGGTTTGCGATGTCCGGAGTAGTCCGTGGTTGACTCCGGACTAGTCCGATGTGCGGTGTGTAGAAAACTCTAAGTGTCGTGAGATATCGGACTAGTCTGTGGTAGTGCGGACTAGTCCATTTTTTTTCCAGAGACAAAATCGGACTTGTCCGGATGATATCGGACTAGTCCGTTTCCTGGTCAGAAAGAAAATCGGACTAGTCTGGTTGATATCGGACTAGTCCGCACATGTTGAAATTGTACCGTTAGTTTGATTTCTTTCTCTTGAGCTCTTGGGATGTGTTTCTCCAACACACTCTATACTAAGTGATCTAATCTTTTCAGTTCTTGAGCTTTTATCAATTTGGATCCTCCTTCTCCTTTCTTTTTGCGCTTTCTTCTTAATTTCTTTGAGAACCTGCGCTCATTCTCAATAATTTTGTTAGGGTCTCATTTGTTTATCATAAATCAACCAAAATACACAAGGGGTGCCTAGATGCACTTTCACCTATCCTGGCAGCGTGGCTGCTAGGGGGCGCAGGGGTCTCCCTGCCCCTATATAAACAGCCGCAGCCCCCCCCCCCCCCTTTGTAATTCATCCAGGAAAATAAGAATTGCCCCATTAGGTTGTTCTTCTCCTTGAGTCACCGTGGCTACGAATCCTAGCCCTAGCCGCCGTGACAACTCTCCCGCATCCCGACACTACCCTCTACGCAGCGACCCGGCTTCCTCTTCGCTGCTGCTTCTACCTCTGCGCAGCCCGCCTCCTCCCCACCACGATTCACAGCAGCATGCAGCCTCGTCGTTTCTTTTTCTTTTCCAGCAGTCCTGTGTGGTCAGCTCTTTGTCTGCTGCACTGCTGACATCGTAGATTCATTGTGATGTGATAATCATCGTCGCGCAATGCTGAGATTGCGCCCAGTGGATTCAGGTCTGTGGTGAGGAGCTGTAATTGTCGGACCGACCATACAAATGTGGTTCCATAATGCAATGGTATGAAAGCCGTTGGGCCGGGACCATCGGAGCGCCATGATTTGGGAAGTAGCTCGACTGGATGTGGCCACTCACGGGAAATGATTGTCCAGTCAGGACCACACATACCTTTCAGTTGTAATCAGGAATACACATTGAAACATGTTTGTTCAAATTAGAGAAAGTCATGTGCGCATGTTTCAAACAAGAACACATATACTATAAATCTTATTCATAAATATAAGAATACAAGCATGCTACACCAAACATGTCACACATATGCTATATCCTCAAGCTCTTCTGCCCTTTTCCCCTAAAACTCTTGTACCTTTTTGCTGCTTTGATAGTGGCACAGGCATCCTTGTACTGTACAAATGTCAATAGGATGACCAATTCCTATCTTCTTGATAATATATAGATGTACCTAGACATTGGAAACATTCATTTAGTTAAACTCTACCGATTAATTGAAGAAGCAACTTACTAGTTTAGTTTTCCTACCAAAGGATATAAAACAACGCTGCAAGCTAACACATTTCTTTTGAAATAAAAGATGTGACTCCATAAAAGCACACTTCTGAAATGAACATATTTTGGTGTGCGGCCGGCTACAAGCATCTTGCAGCGTTGCTTGCAAGCAACAGTCGGGTAATCAACATTAAGTTTTTTCTCTTTGGTCCAGTCTTTTGGGCCACCACAATGTACTGCTTGTACATGAGAGCACGTATTTCTTCTTCTAACTTATGAAATGAAATGCCGGTTATACTGGCCTGGTTCGAAAAAAAAAAGCACACTTCTACACAAACTAATGAGAACCGTAAGGTAGATTTAACTTGTACCTTAAATTATAACTCTGAAAACATAGCATTTGCCCTGTGATTGATAAAGATGAAGGCCCCGCTTGGTACAACTCCAGATTCTACAAGAATCAGAAACATTTCAGTTTCAACGCAGAAATATTTCTCAACTGAAACAGAACCACTTTAGAAATCGTTTGATTACTTTTCTGATTTCAATTTCAGTATAGAGAGAAGAGGATTGAAATGACCTACCCTTGGATAGATTGTATTGTTTTTATCATAGTATAACATATAAGAAATTTTTATATATGCATTATTTATAAGTGTCATTATAAAATATATGTCATCATCAACATGCACGGATAAATCTATGTTGCATCGCAACAGCGGTGAAGAGTTGAGAATAAGGGTAGACAATGGCAAATTACTGTAAATAATGATAAAACTGGAGGTGGTAAAATAATATGAAGTGATCCAGACTGTGGAACACCTTCTCAGGTGTTTCAGATTCCTAAACAAAAAATATGAAATGTTTCTCATAGATTCACTGCTGAAACGTTTCACTTTTTTGCTGTTTGATATCGTTTCAACTGATTCAACCTAGAATCTGAAACGTTTCTTCTTGTTAAACGCACCCGAACACCTTGTTGGTTGTTTATATTGGAATCCGAGGGGTCATCTTTAGTGCTCAAAGGGACATAATAAAAGAAAAACGAAATAAATGGTTTGGTAGTAGTTGTTTCCTTTGTTGCTTGTTTGTTGCAGTTTTCTAGCCTTATATGCAACTTTTCCAATTTTTTTATTGAAACAGATTGGGACTCACGTTGATGAACCACACTCACGCCTTATATTTTTATGCCAAGGAAAATATAAATAATCAATGAGTGCATGCCCAATGCTATCCATGCAAGTTGCTTTATATCCTTTGGCTATTGTCGGTGTGTCATTTATTATACCTTTCTTCCTTATTTGTTACTCCCTCCGTTTCATATTAATTGACGTACGGAGGGAGTAACAGTTTGTTGTTAAACTTCGGAGCATCCGACAACTTTCTGATAGTAATGGACAGACATCAGAAGGCCTCCAAGAGGATTACTTTTGTGTGGTAGTGAGTATGTTACCTCTTGAATTCATGATGGGTTCACAAGTGAAATTCATGCATGCATCTGGTGAACGTACATTACTCTTGTGCAAGCTATAAAAACTTGATAACAAAAGTAGTTTTTTTAGAAGATTTATCTTGTTTTCACCATATCATCTCTTCCTAAAGCATGAATGCATTGCTCACGCGCTTTTAATATCTACCCTTGTAGATTCATTTTGGTTGCTAACCATGATTATGGGACCGATCCACGAGCGGAGATGGGTACGGGGATGGGACAAACTCTTAATGTCGGACACGGTTTAGGCACGAATAACCCACGCCGTTGTCTTCCCTAATTAGTCCGTCAAACATATAGCAAGCCAAGATAATAAAATATGTAGATGATTACTCGCACGACCACACACTAATTTCTCACACGGTCACACCCCTAGCCCTGGCCTCGCCGACTGCTCCGGCGTTCCAGCGACACCAGCAGGTGGCTGTCTTATTCCAGCGTCAGTCTCCAACGCGGCCGGGTTACCATTTCATCTGGCGCCGCCGCTGTCATCTTCCCCTGTCACGGCCTTCGCCTCGCCCTTCCTCGGCGACCTGTCCACCACCGCCTTGGCGCGGCAGACGGGGCACAGGCGGCTCTTCCTCAGCCACGAGTCCACGCACGGCGCGTGGAACCGGTGCTCGCACCGCGGCAGCCGCCGGCACCGGTCGCCGGCCTCGAACGCCTCCAGGCACACCGCGCAGCCCCCAGCCCCGCCACCGTCTTCCGCAGCCTCGTAGTGATGACACGGCAGCGTGCTGAGCTCGCCTGCCGTCAGGCCGGTAGTGCCGCCTCTGGCGCAGCCGTCATCGTCCCCGCGCTCCTCCTCGTCGGCGTGGGGGCAAATCCCCCGTCGCAGGGCCCAGAAGATCACGAGGACGTGGAGGATGAACATCACCACGACGACGGCGACGAGGAAGACGGCCGAGAGGATGCTGCTGGCTGGGGAGGCCATGCTATATTCTAGTGTAGCCGATAGCAGCCTCGACGGTCAGGCTGGCTTGTCTTGATGGATGATGGAGAGGGTTCTCTCTTTGGTCCTTCCGTTTCTTTGCTTTGGATATGGAGATATAGTATTTTTTAACTTATTATTATGACATGTTAGTGGTAATGAGATCTTATAATGTGCTTATAATTAATATATTATCTTGTTATGTTTATAGTCAAGGAAGACACCCATTTTGGTTGTTCCAGGTCATAAAGAGGTCAGGACCGAGCCTGCTTCAATGTCTTCCTATGCTATGACGATGACAATGAGTTCGTGTGGAGTAGCTCAGAAACTGACTGGATGCCAAATTCAGTATGTGCAACTGCGCAAGTTGACACGACCAGCTTCCGTAAGCAGCATTGGACGGATCAGTTTTGTTCAGCTCGGTGAGGTCATCACGGTCTGCAGGCATAACAAAACTGCTGAGCTGGGACGTGACACTAATTGCAGCGTCGGTCCAACCACACAACTGTTTCTAGCGCACCAACTTGTATTGGATCAGCATGTCGTTGCAGGCGTCCATGGCGCGGATTCTACGCGTGCCGTTCTGTGACCACTAGATGACTGATAAGAAATCCATGGTGCTTAAAACAGTACGTGAAAAAACACCTGTAATGGTGGATTCTACGCGTACCGTTCTGTAGCATTCCTCTGTCACCTGTTGTCTTCGACCGCTATCATCTAACCGTTTCAAAATGACAGCTCCAACTGTTGGATATGTCACATGATGAGGACGTCACGCTGTGTGTGGTCCAGTCCAAACCTGTGCATGTTTTCTGTTACAGATACGCAGGATTTTTTTAAATATTCCAGAGTGTTCCTAGAAAGATCTTTAACATATATGACTCTACGGCAACCTTTTTTATATTAAAGTCCAAAGAGAGTATATGCTGGAATTTGGGTTAGGCCTAATATAGAAATTCTGAAATAATTTCAAATTAGTGCAAGAGAGCGTGGTGCTACTTGTTTAGTCCGGCATGGGAAGTTGGAGGGGTGAAACTTCTATATATAAGGGAGGTTGTTATTCCACTCCCTAAGTGAGTGAGAAGAGGAGAGGTTCACGCGCGCTGCTCCTCCTCCTACTCAATCGCCATGCCCCGCCCCGCACCCACGCGGTTGTGTTCATGTTCGTGTGAATTCGATGCTCCAGCCAGGCCCAATTTTATTTTTGCTGTAGAAAATTGAGTCTACAACTACCGAGTCGTTCTGGGTCGCAACCGAACAGACGTGCACGGCATGGGAGGATATCCCACGATCCCATCTATTCCACGTTCGAGTTCCTTGTGTTGTCATCGTAGTTTACTCCATCCTGAGCATCGACGTGCACCAACGATCAAGAGAACAGGTCTCCGGAACCTCTCGCCCTTACGATACTGCACCGGGACAGGGCGAATAAGATTTTTGGAAAGCACTCCATGCGAGTGCTCGCGTTCTTCACCACGGATCCTCTATCACCGAGATCGGACGTTGCTGCCCAATGTCGCCACCAACGTCTGCAGCGATTCGTCATGCCTACGACCACAACTTCAGCGGTTTATTCAGCTAAAAATCAGTACGTGTGATTTGCTCGTCCAAGTCCTCTGATGGTGTTTATCGCTATTGTTTTCGTGTGTCTTTTTCAAAATTATTTAGTAAATTGCCGCTATCTTCTAACAAACCAAAAACCTTATTTAGTCAATTTCCTGAGTTGAACATGATGACTTTAGCCGATTCAATGAGGCTGAAGAAATTCTCTGGTGTGCACTTTAAGAGGTGGCAAGTTAAGCCAATGTTCTAGCTGAAATCGCTTAAGATCTTTTGGTTAACTGTAGGGAGGCCCCAAGGTTCTTTATCTGTTGAAAAAACAGACGAAGTTTGAGGAAGCCAATTCTGCCCTACGAGGATGCATTTTAAATGTTTTTTACAATAAACTCTGTGATATTTATTTAACAGTCACAGATAATAAAGAGCTCTGGTATGTTTAACGCTAAGTATGGTGCAATCAATGCAGGCGATGAGTTGTATATTATGGAGAATTTTCATAACTATAGGATGGTTAAAGACGGTCTCGTAATTGAACAAGCTCATGAGATATAGTGTCTCGCAAGAGAACTCAATCTCTTTAATTGTCCTTTACCTGACAAGTGTGTGGTTGGTTGCATTATCGTAAAGATGCCTCCTTCATGGAGGAATTTCGTTACAACTTTCAAACACAAGAGACAAGAAATATCACTTGAAAACCTGATAGCATCTTTTGATGTTGAGGAGAAGGCTCGATCTAAGGATGCTACTGAGAAAGGAGGAGAGGGTAAATCTAGCATCAATGCAATTATGCAGAAAACCCAATGTCAAGAACAAAAAGAATAACAAGCCTCAATTAAAGACCAATAAAACTACCGCTTTCAAGCAGGGTCGGCTCTGGGCCTAGGCAGGAGGTGCGACCGCCTAGGGCAAAAGCCGAAGAGGGGCCTACGAGTTGTTATGCACTGCTCTATTTGAGATCAAGAAAATGAAAGAAAAATAGATAGTCATGATGGTTTTATTGAACCCTAATTAGAACCTAATTCAGGAGAGAATAAACTAATTAAATTTAATCCATACACTCATTCACTTCCCTCTACCGCACATTCTCTTCCTATGGATCATGCCTCAAACAGAGAGAAAGACAAGTATTGTTTCACAGATGTCTTACTCCCCAAGACAAGACAATATATGTTGTCTTTGATCTTGCTAGTCACAGTAAAAGAAATAGACTGCCTCTAGTATTTCCATCATTTTTCTCTTTTGTTGACCTCTCATGGCTGCTGTTGTGTAGCAAGAAGAAGAGGGAGACAATGAACTGCTGCAAACATACCAGATAGTGTAGGGGAAATAATGATAACTATTAATAGAAAAAGATCATTGTTGCTCAGATCGTAGCGTTAGGTTTTTTATCTAAGATCTAAAACTCATGTTCGTTCCTCTTTTTAGGTTGTTTCGATTCTAATTACTATAAAGAGACCATGTTTGTCACATCCATTTATCTGTTAGTGTTGTAGAAAATTGATTTTTAGGTTGAATATAAAAGTTGTATGAAATTTTCTTTAGATTCTTATAGCATACTCACGCTGTATTCTTCGTGGTATAAAAAAAGTTATAAAATTCTGAAGCCTATTTTTCTGCAGTACATAGATTGACTTTAAGGAGTTGTTGGAGTTATTTTTGCGATTGACTTTAGGATCATTTTATTCTTTATTTGTAATATGTTTATAATTTTGTCTTTATTACTGCTAAACAGGACGCTAGGCCTTCAACCATGATTAGGCTTGATCGCTTTGATTACCGTATATATATATATATATATATATATATATATATATATATATATATATATATATATATATATATATATATATCTTAGGCGCCCTGTCATTGAGTTCGCCCTAGGGCCCTTCGAAACATAGAGTCCGCCGTGCTTTCAAGAAAAAGAAGAAGTCAAACAAAAACAATGAGTGTTGGTATACATGTGGCTAGCAGGTATCTAAAATCTAGTGCCATTTGCTCTCTCTTTGCTAACTCACAAGTTTCATCCACAAGAACTGCTAATTTGAATTATGCAGGTAAGACCAGTTGAAGGCATGACGAAAAGTGGCGAGGAATGCACAAGGACGACACAAAGACTATGAAACGAGGAGGGCTTTGCAAGTGGACCTTTGACTATTGAGAAGGCATCGCCTAGTGACAAGCCACAGAGGGGCTTCAGAGACCATGGGGACTACCACTACGCGAAAGACATTAGGAGCAAAAGTGTAATCCTACTTATGTATCAAAAAGTAATATTTGTTCTCCTTATAAAAGGGGGCCAAGTGTCACTTGAATTCTCTTAGAAAAGAGCATAAATACTCGATTTATTATATATCCTCTCATTCCGTGTCACTCTTATATCCATTGCCGAAGCCTCGACGATAGCAGGAGCTCAAGAGCTAGCGCCAGGAGGCTCAAGAACGTCCTCTTGCATAGGAGCATTCCGAGGCACAAGAATGCCTGACAGCACAAGAAGGAGATGACCATGAAAACAACAAAGGTGTTGAAAACGAACTAAGCCAACACGGTGAAAATGATAACAACGCCAACAACGAAGGAGCCAACAGAGAACGGATGAGACAATGACTAGAAGGTTTAGAGAGTTGTCAGAGGCTGCAGCGCGAAAAACACTTGAGAGAAGTAGAGCAAAGAGTATAAATACGACAAGAAATGCTAAGTCAAATTGAAGCAGCTGAAAATCAAATTGCCGAAGTGTTGTGGGCCTATCTGTTGTGAATCTTAATGGGCGCGGCTTGTATATAAGAGCGCCCAGTAAGGTCTGTCACGTTTGGGCCAAGCTATGGGGCCCTTGTGCTTTTAAGCACTTAATTTGGGCCCATGTGCACGCAGGCAGACTGCTCTGCTCCATCCTGTGTATTCACATGTGGCTCACAAGGAACAAGTCCAGCAAAACATGACACGATAAATTTTCGCACGGACTGTAAGTCA
Source organism: Neostapfia colusana (assembly GCA_030760725.1). Classification (NCBI taxonomy): domain Eukaryota; kingdom Viridiplantae; phylum Streptophyta; class Magnoliopsida; order Poales; family Poaceae; genus Neostapfia; species Neostapfia colusana. The sequence continues at coordinate 47,793,280 of JASWHV010000020.1, forward strand.
CGATGCCATGGACAATGTACAGCGTCACCCAAGACTGAAGCTCTTATCATCTGTCACGGTAATTCATCAGACGTTAACATATGGAGCAGCATGTCCTTCCAGGTATCTATGGCCCCCGGTAGGCACCAGTGCACGCAGTCGTGGTACACGGTGAAGTACTTCTCCGGCGTCCACCCCCTGTACTTGCTCGGGTGCGCGTCCGGCCGAAGTACCATCGCCTCCGTCATGTCCACCAGCATCATCCTTACCGCGCCGCCGGCGGCCTTCGCCGCCCTCTCCGCCGCCGCCGCGAACTCCTCCAGCTGAAGCCTATGTGGAGATGGAGCCTCCACGCCCTGTACCTTCTCCTCGCCGCGCCGTGAAGGCCGCGTCCGGACGCACTCCCCGTCCTCGTACTGCGACGGCGACACGGTGCGCAGCACGGCCGTTCCGCGGAACCGGCCGTCGGCGCCGTCCAGGGCGCGCCGCGCGTGAGGTCCGTGACGTTGGGGAGCACGCAGTGGTGGCAGCCCACAAGCCGGCCGGCCTCGTCGTACAGCATGGCCGGGCGGTAGAACCAGCTGGACGCCGACACGACGACGTAGTCGAACCCGGCGACGTGCGCCGCCCACACGGCGTCCGGCTCGTCGAGGACTCGAGGTAGAGGTTCCACAGGCCCGTGTGCGCCGGCCCGTCCTCCTCGATCACCTCGTGCCGGACGAGGTAGGGCGTCCAGAAGTTCGCCACCGTGAAGTTGTGCTCGCCGTAGTAGAACACCGTGTGCTTGTTGCTCGGCCAGCTCGGCGTCGGCTCCGCGACCTGCGACCATGCATGACGCTTGTTACCGACCGTCCGATTCAGAAATTGGCGGTTCTGTCTGACAGAAGAGTTCTGACCCTGGTCAAGAGGCAGATGAGCGAGTGCATGTGGTTCCTGGCGAGCGAGTCCCCGACGAAGGCCATGGACCTGCCTTTCATCGCGGCGAGGAAGCGCGCCGGGTCGAGGCGGGGCAGGTCGCAGCCGTCCGGCCACTACCGCCACTTGACAAAGCCGAGGTCGGGCTTACCGGGTCCGGCACCCACTCGCCCCGGAAGATGTCGCAGCTGGCCTCGCCTCCTCCCGGGCCGCCGCGAGAAGAGTACAGCCGGGGCAGCTGGTGCCGGCTCGGGGACGTGAAGCACGTGTTGGAAGCCGCAATCACGGCCACGAGCAGGAGAAGGGAGACGACCGAGATGAAACGTCTGCTGCTGCAGTGTTTCCTCACAATAGGGGAACTGCAGTGGTGAAGGAACCTCATCGTACAGATATTTATAAACTTTCGTCTGCATGTATTGTCAGTGATTTATCATTCCTGAATCCTGAACATGCTGTGACAATTAATAAACTTTGTCATGCGCAGAGTATAATCTGCTGGCAAGAGGTCGACGAAGCCTCCACTGGTGATGGTAAGATATGTTATCACCTGGGCTGGGTGGTCGTTACCTGCACAGCTCGATACTTCAGACGAATTTCTGCGATGATTGGCTACGGAATTAGGTTAATGCAATTTGCATTAGTGGTATGGCATTATACGCAGCCGTGGGCTGCACACTAAGTACGCTGACGTGTGTAACGATCAAGCTCTGCTTCCATCGACACGACAAGCACAGATCCGATTCGTCGAATCCTCTGTGCTGTCCATGCAATATTGACCAGTAACTTTAAGAGAATAATGACCATTATTTTGGATTGCAAAAATGCTTTTGCATTGATAGATATTCACTGAACCTAGTAATAATGAGCATCTGATTCTTTCGAGTTTTGACAAATTTTCAAGCTTCATTAGATGGTTAGTCTGGATGAAGAACAGTGGCTACATGGAGTACATAAAACGTTGCATGGACGAAGAATCAAATCTGTCCGGCGGACGGCTGTAGCACCTGTACTCCGGATTTCATGTATTGGAGAATCAATAACAGCCGGAGTATATGCTACTTATGTTTGTCTAAGCAGTGGTCCGGCCTTGTGACCATTATAGTTTGAGAACCCACTGTAGGAAGCTAAATTCTTCCACATCCATAAAACTCTGGTCACATTCATAAACTTGCCCCTTGGGTTAACGCGGTGACTATGGTTAAGTTTGTTGGCCTTTAAAAGTTTCAATTCAAAAAAGAAATGTGCAAATTACTCTAAAATTTTCACTCAGTCTAGATGATAACATTTGAAATTTAAACCTATTTTTCCCAAAACAGAAACACTTTACACCTTTGTATCTGAAACAAAGCTGACTTTGCTTATGTCGTAACCGAGTACAAATCTTGTGTAGCAAGTTAGGGAGCGTGTTGGGTTTGTTTCGATGTAACCTTGTACTCTAATTATACTGTCATGGCAGAGCTGGTTGTTCGTGGCCTAGCTATTTCAAGTTGACACATTTGGAATGGCTATGTTCTTCAAACATCCGTCAATTCCCATGCTTCATTAGTTTTGGTCGAGAACGGCAAGTAACTGAAGAGGCAGAAGGTCATAGTCATCGTTACGACCGTGGCAGCAGCATCTGCAGGAGCATCTCGTTCCAGGCGTCGATGGGCCCGGGCAGGCACCAGTGCACGCAATCGTTGTACAGGGTCACGTTCTCGTGCGGCCAGTGCCCGTACCTGCTCGGGTGCCCGTCCGGCCGGAGCAGCATCGCCGCCGTCGTGTCCATCAGTAGAAGCCTCGCCGAGCTCCCTCCGGCCGCCGCCTTCGCCCTGGCGAACTCCTCCACCTGCGCCGTGTGGAAGTCTAGGTCCAGGCCGGCCATCCGCGTCTCGTTGGCCGCGTACGGCCGCGTCCGCTGGCAGTCGCCGCCCCTGTCCCACTCCCCGCCCTCGAAGTGAGACGTTGGCGACAGCGTCCGCACGACCGCCGTCCCGCGAAACCCCCCGTCGGCGGCGGTGAGGGCGCGCAGCGCGGCGCGGAACGCCATCCGGAGCGAGTACCGCAGCGTGAGGTCCGGAACGCCCGGGAGGAGGCAGTAGTGGCAGGCGACGACGCGGCCGGCCTCGTAGAACACGGAGGGCCGCGTGAACCAGTTCGCCGCCGAGAGGACGACGTAGTCGAAGCCCGCGACCCCGGCCGCCCAGGCGTCATCCGGCTCGTCGAGGAACAGGTTCCACAGGCGGCGCCCGGACCCGGACTGGCTCGCCCGGACGAGGAACGGCGACCAGAAGATTGCAACGGTGAAGTTGTAGGACTCGTAGCGCATCGTGCTGAACTCTGGGTTCGTCGTTGCCTTGGAGACGTCTTTGGGGTACTCCACCTGCCAAGAATTTTCTTTAGTATCAGTAAGTCATGTTACGTCGTTTGTGCCAAGAATGGCATCATTAGAATGGAGCCAACCAACTGATGTTAACTTTACCTTGGACAAGAGGCACATGAGGGACTGCATGTGGTTCCTGGCGAGCGAGTCCCCGACGAAGGCCAGCGACCTGCCCCTGACAACGTCCAGGAACGCCTCGGCGTCGAACGGCGGCATCTCGCACTCCGCCGGGCGCCACCGCCACTGCAGGAACTCCCGTTCGGGGCGGCCGTGCTTGATGCAGTTCTGGTGCTCCTGGATCAGCGGGCAGCTCAGGTTCGTGTAGTACGGCAGCGCCCCCTCGTGGTCCGGGACCCACTCGCCACGGAAGATGTCGCAGCCCTCGGGCACCACGCGCCACGGGCGGCGGCGACCGGACGCGGACGACGGCAAGGCCGACCGGTAGGCGTCAAGGGACGGGCGCGGGCGGCGCTGCGCGGTGATGAGGAGGAGGACGAGGACGGCGAGCGCCGGGAGGGTCGCCGCGGCCGGGGTGACGAGCTGAACCTTCTTCTTCTGCATCGGCGCGCGGGTCGGGAAGACCGCAGTGGAGGACGATCTTGGCGGTGCAACTGTACTGGAGCTAGTAACGGGCCAAACTTGCCACGGTAATAAAGGTACTGCACCCTCTTGTCGTCGTCGCCGTCGTCCTTTGCCAGTACTCCTTGCCAGTACTCCGCAAAAAAAATGTCTTTACGTATAAGCTATGACTAAACAAAAAATTAACGTTGAAGCAGAATCGAGAAGTTTTTCTCGTGAAAAAACGTAATAAACGCGTGGTAAAGTGTATGGCTAGGAATTGAAACTGCACGAGAGGTCTAGAAAATAATAGAATAGACCAATCAAGTCATTAAAGAGACTACAATAATAAAAAAAGAAAGTTTATTTAATACTTTCTTGATATGCAAGAATATATCCAAAACAACAGTTTTTTTTTACGAAAGAAGTAAGTTTAGAACCCAAGCACAGAGACGGATTATGGTCCGTGGGGTGCATGTGACGTGCGGCACCATGTCAGCTTGGGCAAGCCTTATTCGGACCCCCGTCCTCCTCTCAGATCTTGTCGATCACGTCACGTGGCTGCGGGGGTCCGTCAAGTGGCAGCAGAGCAACGCTTTATTCGGACCCTGTCCTCCTCTCACGGTGCGGATGAATGCGAATGCCATACGGAGCTATGACGAGCGGGAGGCAGCCCGGCCGCGCGAGGAAAATACTACTAGAGGATGCCGCAGATGGCGTGCGCCCGGCAGGACGCCTCGGCATCGATGCGTGTCGCGTAAAGAGAAGCAGTCACGTCGCCGCCTCCGCCGACTGACATGATGCGAGACCAAGCGCGCGTAATGATCCCTGGCACTATCGGCCGGCTTTTCTCATCACCACGTTGCCAGAGCCCATTTCATTTCATATGACATACTTTCTAAACTGATTAGTTCAAATTTATATCAACTAGCAGCAAATAATTTGAAACAGAGACTATAAACGTGTGCGTTTTTTTCCTGCTGCTGCAGTCCAGATCTTCTCGTCTCTCTTCTTAGCCAGCCTTTTTAGTTTTATTGCACTTGTTCACCCACCTCGTAAAAAAAAGTGCCATCAATCAATAGCATTGAAACAATTCCACAACGTGCAAAAGATGGAAACGGAGGAGGTGCGAGTTGTCCAGGTTGCATTCCTGAGGAGGACGAGATCACGACGGCGAAGGCCCGCGTTCGTCCACGATCCGGTTCTGTATATGTTCATCCGTTAGACCATCTGGTTTCAACATTGACCTTCCCCGTGCTCCAGAGCTTGCTTATTTGCTAATACTCGTGATGGATCTCATGGCACCGGGGGAGTAGCGGGCATGTGCTTCTCCGGGCTACGAGCTCACGGCAACTGACCACAGCGCCCGCAGCAGAGAATGGGGTGAGGGAGGTGGAGGCCTACACTGCAACTGCAAGAGTTCACCGAGTCCTTGACACGGAGAGTCGCAGTAGGAGACCGGTGCAATCCTGAAGTTCCTCTGGCGCCAGGCCGCATCCACTTTGGCGGTTGCGTGGCCAGTTGACGGAGGCGCCGGAGTGGCTCCGGGTTTTGGAGGCCTGCTTGCTCATAGGGGAAGAAACAAGAAGCACCTGGTGGCAAACAATGTGAACTGAACCATCTTTCATCCGTGATCTGGGCCTTTAATTGTTCCCAAAGCCAGCAGATCGATGCTAGACGGAGAAAAAAAAGGATCAGATCTAGTGCTGTGAGCGGAATTTCGGAAGGACAAAATGATGGTATGCGAGCGAACCCTTTCGAATCCAGTGCTATGAGAGCAATTTATATGAGAGTAATGTGTACAATCTGATCCAACAATTTTAAAAAGGGTTAAATGTACATGCCTGGTTTCATCTATTTTAGTAATGCTTTTGTGCATGCTAGAGCTTAGACAGGGCCTACAATCGTGCTGATTACATGTTGCTTGTGAAGCCTGATTTCCTTTTGGCAACCCTGTGTGTGTTTCACATGCCGTCAAAAATTGCAGACCAAGAAAAACATCAGGAGGAACTGAACAAGAGCATGCGAAACCTCCCACGGTTTAAGGCCAGCCTCCTCTTGCACACTTGTTCCCCTTGTCTGCCTCCTGTCCTTGACCTCCTCAAACCCCCAAAACACCTGGACACCAGGCAACTGGCAGAGTTAACTGTCCTCAGCACGAATCACCTGACGTGAAAAAGAGATCCCATTCTTGCTCCAAAACCATCAGAAAACACCAGGGAAAGCGAACTCAATCGCAAATAAGTCCTGTGAAGACAGAAGCACCTGGCTTGATCAAAGGTTTGTAGCCAGCGGTAGGCTGCACGGCCTGGTCGTCAATGGGGAGGCTGAGCCATGGCCTCCTGGGCGCCGTCAACCTAGTGACACTCCTCCTGTCCCTGCCGATGGTGTGCACGGGCGTCTACTTCCGCATGCGCGCCGTCACCGACTGCGACCGCGCCCTGCAGCTCCCCGTCATCGCGCTCGGCTGCGCGGCGCTGCTCCTCTCCGTCGTCGGCCTCGTGGGCGCGTGCGGGCGCCGCGCTGCCGCCAGGCCGTTCCTCTGGGCGTACGTGGCCGCCATGTTCCTGCTCGCGGTCGCCGTGTTCGCGCTCACCCTGTTCGCGTTCGTGGTCACCTACCGCGCACGCGCGGGCGGCAGCGGCGGGTTCGGGGAGTACCGCCTCGGCGACTTCTCCGGCTGGATGCAGGCGCGGATCTCCGCGCCGGAGACGTGGCGGCGCGTCGAGAGCTGCCTGGCGGAGGCGCGCGTGTGCGGCGGCCGGTTCTACGGCCGCGGCAGCGACGTCGGGCCCCTCGCGGTGGACTTCTACCGGCGACACCTCTCGCCAATTCAGGTACACCAGCTATATGTATAATCCTCCGATTGAAATAGCTAGCTTTACACGTCGCATCAGAAACGATCAGTAGTCTTAAAAAAAAAAGAAACGGTCACGAATGTGCACGTGCCCTGATACGTGTGTTGCATGCAACGTGCAGTCCGGCTGCTGCAAGCCGCCGGCGCGGTGCAGGTTCCGGTTGGTGAACGCCACGTTCTGGGAGGCCCCGGGACTCGGAGGGACGCCGGCGTCGTCGTCGGCCGGCGACGGCGACTGCCGCGCGTGGAGCAACGACCCGCGGGGGCTCTGCTTCGAGTGCGACGCGTGCAAGGCCGGCGTGCTGGCGACGGTCCACAGGAAGTGGAAGGTGGTGGCCGTCTTCAGCGTCGCCCTCCTCGTGGTCCTCGTCGTTGTCTACACGCTCGGGTGCTGCGCCTTGCGCGGCAACGGTGGAAGACAGTACCGCCGCAACGGCTGCGGCGCTGAGCAAACCTGAGGCTGCATGCCGGTTGCATCGACGGTGACCTAGTTTTAGCTGACTCTCTTCTATGTTTGCATCTGCGTTCGGAGATATTCTCAAATTAAACACAGGTTGTTTCCCGTGAAATTCCGGCAAAAACAATGTAACGTCCATGGTGGATACGGAATCGTGGGCCTTGGCTCTGGCAAGCAACGCCTGTCTCCGTGGCTGGACCTACCGCCGCAGCTCCTCGGCGTCATCATGCCGGTTGCTGTCCCATGACTGTCTCGTCTGCCGCCGGTGGCGCCTCGCCGGACATGGGCCTTTTCTTCATGATTGTTTCGGCCCCGAACGCGTGCCCGACTTGGGTCGTTTCGCGCTACACAAGCTTATATTTGCAGCCCAATAGCATCTACAGCTCATGGTCGAGCCCACCACTGTATCTTGCACGGAGTCGTCCGTGACATTTTTCCGATCCTTGTATCCGCGTTTAAAGTAGAATCTCGGAACCAGCGATCTATCTCCTCTCCCCGTCGCCGGCGGCAATGTCAAGCCCAAACTCCAGCATCCCCATCAAGGTCAGATACTGTCTTCCCAGGCCCCGCCCTCTCGCAGAGCTCGGAACTCGTGGAACTGCCCTGTTTCCAAGGTTAGGGTCCTAAGGCTAGCCGGCGGCTTCTGCTTGGTCCTCCCAACGGGTTGGATGAGGAGTCCGGGCGGTGAGCGTTCGGAGAGCCTCTAGTAGGTGGTGCGGGGGCGGGCTGGTCGAGGAACTCGTGCTCCGGCTCGAGCAGATGGTTCAAGGAAGGGTGGTTCGTCGGTACACGGAAGAAAGGAAACCGCGTGGTCCACGAATCCCGGATTCCGCGTGTCTGACAAATGTCTTGGTTCAGTGGTATTGACCTCGCTATGACATACTATTACGCCATATAGTATAGGTGCCTCTGGAGACCTCGGAGATGCTCCTGCTTTGACACATAAGTTATCGTGCTGCGATTCTCATTGTATTGAGCTTTGGGCGTGTAACATTTACAATGCATTGGGAATACGTACCCTCATTGTTAGAGGGCGATCAGGCGCCGTATTAGCTTTGCTGCGCTGCATATGGTGTACTTTATACTCGGTATCATCGCCTTAGCATTGTGCTTATAATTTCCATCCTTACTAATTTTAGAGCTTATCAATCGCAGGCTGAACGTGACTCTGATGGCTCTGGACAAAGCACTGCTTGTTAGACACTGTAATTAAGGGTGTATCACAGGGGCATATTAGTCATTAGAGAGGGATTAGGGTTAGGGGTAGTTTAGTCTTTTCCCCTCCTAATCCCTCTATATAATCAGACCTGTACCCAGCATTTGATTATCATCTAATACAGCTATCATTAGCCCTCTTTCATGGTATCATTAGCTAGGAACAATTAGGATTAGGGCTAAACCTAACCCTAATGGCCCACCCGCCGCCGCCGCAGCCCTAGGCTCACGCCGCCGCCGCCCCTGGTGCACCGACCGCCGCCAGAGCCGCCGCCGCCCCTGGTGCGCCAACAGCCGCCGGATGGGGGCCGCGCGCGCACGAAGGGGCGGCCGCCACCCCACCTTGGGCGCGGGGAGGGGCCGCCGCCGCCACCACATCCAGATCCGGGGCTGCCGCGCCCTGGATCGGGGCGGCTCCGCCCGGATTCGGGCCGCCCCCACCCGGATGGGGGCCGCACGCGCACGGGGGGGGGGGTGTGCCACCTCCTCTGGAGGGGCTGCCGCCGCCCTCTGGTCCGCCGATTTTGGAGGCAGTGCAGCCTCTGGAGGGGGCGCCGCCTCCTCTAGAGGGGCCGCAGCCCCTCGGCTTCTCGCTGCTGGAGGTACTGCCGCCCCCTCTTTCTCGAAAACCGGTCCAGCTGCCGGTGGACCCCTCATCGGTACCACCAGCAATCCCGCCACTGCTGTCACCTTCATGGCAGGTACTTCCGTGCTACGGGACTCGACCAGTCTCGACATCGATGGGAGCACCACGGCGATCCCGCCGATTCCGTTCCCAGCCGTCGGTGCTACTGCTGAGAACACAGCTTCTTCCTACGGCACCGACACTGCGGATACCTCTGACATCGGCGCAGCACTGGCCGCCTCTCGCGAACGCGAGCGGGCACTCGCCGTTGCCCTAGAGCAGGAGCATGCCTCCGTGGCGTCACTATCCCACCAACTCGAGGAGAGTGCTCGCCGATCGACGAGTGCTTTCCAAGAACCTCCCTCGGACGCTGGTACGTACTCGACTTCACTTGTGGCCGCTCTTCATGCGCAGACTGTAGGGATTCAGAACATCCGGACGCTCGTGCTGGTTGTTCTCAGCTCCGAGTCCACCTCATATGCCTGGTGGCATGATATGGTTCTCCTCACGCTGAGGCGCTACTGCCTCGATGACCACGTCCTCCAGGACGAGGCTTCAGTACAGGTGTCCTGGATCAGCATGGACAGCCTGGTACTATCCTGGATCCTTGGCTCCCTGACAGAGGAGCTACAGGACATCGTCAGGCAGCGCGGTGGCGGCACTACTCGACACGCCTGGCTAGTCCTTGAGCAACGGTTTCTAGGGAACCACGTGGCTCGAGCCCTGCACATCAGCACTCGGTTCCAGAACACCGTTCAGGGTGATCGTTCTATCTCCACCTACTGTCGGGAGATGAAGGGCATGGCGGATGCCCTACGTGACCTTGCTGAGCCGGTCACCGACAGCGCTCTTGTTCTTTGGGTCCTTCACGGCCTGAATGAGCGCTATTGTCACCTATGGACGTGGCTACTCCGACTAGAGCCACTACCTACCTTCGAGAAGGTATGGTTTGATCTTGAACTTGAGGAGATCACTGCAGGAGGCTCTACTAGCTCCGGATCTGCCACAGCCTTCTATGGCTCCGGGCAGTCCCCCCGTCCACCCTTACCAACTGTTGGTGGACCATCGTCATGACCACCTTCTACTCCTACCAGTATAGGAGGTGGAAACCGTCGTCGCCGAGGAAAGAACGGCGACCGTGGTGGCAGCAGTGCAGGCAGCAACCCCACGGCTTCGACTACTGGTGGTAGTGGTGGTACCGGCCAGGGAGGCGCACCCTGGCGCACTACATGTGGCCTGGACCGTCCCCGGGTTCTCAGCCTCCACGACCACCACGTCCCCAGCCGGCGTTCGCAGCTACCCCGGGCTACAGCGGACCAACCCACAGTGCTGGTGCTCCTCCAGCTCAGGCATATGGTGGGCATGGATACTCTTCTGGCGGACAGTCAGCCCCAACCTACGGAGGCACTGACTACCCTGTTGGGAACTCGGAGCCATTGGCACCTCTTCAGGAGCCACCGTCGACGTGGGATCGACAGTCGCTCTTCCTCCTTCAGCACCATGCACCTTACTCCACCATGTGCCGACTGGGTAGTTGATTCTGGAGCATCATATCATACCACTCCTAATCCCGGTGTCGGTACTTGCGATATGGGGTACCCCCGCGCATAGGGGAAAATGCCTAAGGAACTCGCCCTTCTCCGCAGGGAGAGCTCCGAAGACGCCACGCGTCCGGCGGGGCCGGACCTCCCTCTTCTCAGAGGAGAGCTCTGGGCCCGCCACGTGGCATACAGAGGCCGGACCTCCCCCTCCGCGGGAGAGAGGTCCGAAGGTGCCACGTGTCCAGCGGGGCCGGACCTCCCTCTCCTCAGAGAGGAGCTCCGGGCCCGCCACGTGGCCGACAGAAGCCGAACCTCCCCCTCCGCGGGGAGAGGTCCGAAGGATCCACGTGTCCCGCGGGGCCGAACCCCCCCTCTCCTCTGAGGAGGGCTCCGAGCCCGCCACGTGGCCAGCAGAACAGCGCTGCCTGCCCCCAAGCGATAGGCAGCGGGCGTAAAGACGCTCCATACCTTGCCCGTACAAGGTATTCAAGGCCGGCGTCTTCCCAAGACGCGGAGACGCGGAGCACGCCTCTGTCACGTGCCGTTGCGCCCAGTCGCATCACAGACTGTCGCGCGGTGTCAGAGCCTGCCAGCTAATAAACGCAGCGATAAGACATCCCATGCCGCCCCCGCCGTCATCATCCACTACGGCTAGCATGCGGCATGGGCAGGGCTGCAAGACGAAGACTCAGAAACCTTCGACAGAGACAACTACCGGAATAACTGCAGATACGGTAGATCACAGTCAATCTCCCCGGGACCACATGTCGGGTCCCGGGCCCCCCTTGTAAGCCACCCGAGTCTTGAACTATAAAAGACTCGGGTAGGCGACGATAGCAAGGGTTCGCACCTCTGCAACTCATATGCTAGCCATTCACCACCCAAGCGGTAACTCACCCCCAAGCTCGGGACTCCGGTTCCGAGCAGCAAGCAATACAGCGAGCTCCATAGCTCGCCGTGGACGTAGGGTTTTACGCTCCGGCGGCCTGAACCACGTAAAACTCACCGTGTCAAGCTCTTACTAACTCGTCCATCCGCGCAAGCTCTCCGCAAGGGACTAGCCCCACCGAAAAAAGAACCTCCGCGGGCTGCCCAGTGCAGGCCCGGGGGAAGTGTCGACCGAACACTTTGACATTTGGCGCGCCAGGTAGGGGGCTTTTCCCCTTGCGTGACGAGTTTCCGCCGACGAAGATGACCAAGCTTCCCTCAGCGGCAAACTCTCCCCCTCCGCGTTCACGGCGAACCGTGACCAGTGGAGAGTACATGTCGACGCACTCAGGACGGAGTGTGTCGGCACAGGCTGGTAGCCAGCAGCCGACTCCGGCAACGCCGACTCCGGCAATGCAGGCTCCGACCAGTGTGAGATCTTCTGCAGCGCTGAGCGTACACCATGGGGGTGCGCTAGCTGCAGCAAGAGCATGGCTGCGCAACCCACCTGCTGGGGATGCGCCCCATTCAGCGACCCAACAATGGGTCCGCGAGGTGGACCGCCTCGTCGTCGCCGCCGTGAACCCTCGGTTTCGGCGAGGGCGACGCCCCGGTCAACCGGCTGTGTCGCTGACGCGCACGCCAATGGTTGACGGGCAAACGGCGGGTTCCAGCTCCTCCAGGCTCCCGTCGACGGACCTGAGAAGGGAGCTAGAACAGTGCCACTTGGGCCAGGATGCCCGGGTGTACCTCGAGCGACGTCGAGAAAGGCGTCGCAACCATGAGGCTGGCGACAGCATGACGTCGGCCTCGACACAACCTGGAGGGCAGATCTTCGCCACGCGAGTCCTGCCTCAGGCATACGTCGCGTAACATATGCCACAACCATATGCGCCGCAAGCAGCGCCCCCGGTCTATGGTACAACCTTGCCCATGCCGGGGTACACGGTGTCAAGTGCGAACCAAGTGTTCACAGCACCAATACCTACAGCAGCAGGTGCAGGATGTGCGACCCTTGCACCCCACCTTCGCTTCGCGAGGTGGCCGCACAAGTTTCGGCCGCACCTGCCCGAGAAGTACGACGGTAGCGTCAACCCGGCGGAGTTCCTCCAGATCTACTCCACCGTCGTACTTGCCGCAGGAGGGGATGAGGCTGTCATGGCCAACTACTTCCCCGTCGCCTTGACCGGCCCAGCTCGGTCTTGGCTCATGAATCTCCCTCAGGGGTCCATAACCTCCTGGGAAGAGCTCTGCCGGCAGTTCGTCGCCAACTTCGGCAGCTCCTACACCCGTCCCGGCACGGAGCTTGACCTCCACGCCGTCAAGCAGCAACCTGGGGAGTCGCTGCGCTCTTTCATCCAGCGGTTCTCCCAGGTACGCAACACCATCCCGCATATTCAAAGTGCTTCTATGGTGGTGGCGTTCCGAAAGGGTGTCCGGGACGAGAAAATGCTTGAGAAGCTCGCGACCAGAGAGGTCCGCGACGTCTCTGAGCTCTTCAGCCTGGCGGACAAATGCGCTAGAGCAGCTGAAGGGCGGAACTGGCACTCTCTGCCAACTCCCGAGTCAGGGGGACAGCCCGGGTCCGGCGCTGCTGCCAATGGGAGTGGCAAGAAGCCCAAGAACCGGGGGAGTGGCAAGATGAAGCCATCGTTCACGGCTCCCGTCGCCGCAGCAGCGACGACTAGTGGAGCACGGGGGCCACACCTCGACAAAAGGCAGCGGCAGTCACTGGCCCCAGATAGTGACCAGGGCGGGCTATGCTCCGTGCATGGCGCCGGCAACTATACTGCTGCCGAGTGCTGGGATATCCAGAGGCTCGCAGAGCGCTTCCGCAAATGAAGACAGCAGAGAGCTGAAGAATCGCCCTACCCTCAGAGGGATGGCAAGCAGAAGGTCGATGCCCCAGTCACCGCCGCCCATCAGGAGGGGTTTCAGGAGCCTCAGCGTGTCATAAAGACAGTGCATAACGGTGAGGACTCCAGCTCCGACGGTGATGGGCCAGGGCGGTAGCCGACTGCGACTGCCGTCCCGGGTCAGTGGAGGCTGCACTGCTGCGGCGTCAACTTTGGAGAAGCCCCAAGTAGTTGCAGCAGCCCAAGTACCGACCACAATGGTGCAAGGTCGGGCCAGCCCCACCCGAGAGCACACCTCCGTGCCTCGGACATACCTCCCGGGGGCCGCCCAAGGTCTGTCAACCCCTTGAAGGCCTTGCCAGAAGGGGAAGCCGCTTTAGGTCATCCAAGACGAGCCCGGGTCCACCTACCCCTTGAAGGCCTTAGCCAGAAGGGGAGAACTCCCCGGGGGCTCCCAGGAGAAGCCGCGCAGGACCTGATCCAGCGCGAAGATAACAACCTCGTCGACGGGACTCGGCTGCAGGTAGCACCGCACAACGCAAGGTCTCGGCTGATGCTCTAAGCACTACTGCCAAAGAACCAAACGCGTCAGGGACCTGCAGAAAGGCAACCTGGTGTCGCGGCACGCTCTTTCCCGAGAAGGACCCATAAACTCTCCCCCAGCAGGGAAGGTCCCTTCCGAATCATGAAAGCTGCCACCCCAGGTACACATGCCTTTCAACCGAGTGTGGGATCCGTTCCCAAAACCCTTGGCATGGAGCAACACTGTAAGTCCTCCTCCCCGAGCATCAGTAGAACAGGGTCGTTCCCTTCTATAATGAATCCCATAGAATCTAGGAACAGAGCTTGGGGCAGCTAAGTCTCAAGGGACGGTACAGGACTACGTCCAGTTTAGCCTGGTTCCGACCCTAAGCGCGTAGAGTCTTGCTTCCCTTGTAGATGAGGCGGAATATTGCCTCCATGTACAGCCAGAATTCCACCTATGGGCATGAACACAGAACCCTGTTCTACTTAGCTCTCTCTCATGCTCTCATTTAAATTATGCATTAATCTTTATGATCGCACTATCTATGTATGTTCATCGTACATCTAGCTCCCCCTCTCCCACGCTCATCCATAGTCAGCATTCGCTATCCTACCGAGGGCGGCCGCGCTTGAGGCACCTGCCGATGGCCGAGTGAGTCTCTCGGGCCTCCCTCAGTCAGGTGTTGCGGTGCCAGTTGGTCACCTCCAGGAAAGGCCTGCGTTGTGCATGGGGGGTCCAGGGTGCGTATCCCGCTTAGCAGGCCATGAGCCCAAGGCGTGCACATCCTGCCCTCCGGAGGTACAGGGGAGTACAATCGCTTTGCCTGGTCATGAACCCAAAGCACGTGCACTCTGCTTCCCCAGCGCACGGCCCGGTACTAGGGATCGAACGACCGTACCCGGACCTCGGAGGGAGCCGGAGCTCCGGCGCCTCGAGCACAGAATTGCCCAAGCCCCGTATAACGGATCAGGATCGTAAGACGAATAAGACTAGGAGACGGGAGGGGAGGACCCCCCGAGGAGAATTACGTTTCCTCTACCTGTGTGCAGGACCTCCAGGTTACGGCAATGGGGACTGCATGAAGCGGGGGGAAAGGAGCTATCAACTACTCCGGCCTAGGACTGGAAGGACCGGGTCCCGCCCCTTCAGCAGGGGCGAGGCCCGAAGGCCCCACGTGTCCAGCGGGCCCGGAGCTCCCATCTCCCCCGAGGGGGGCTCCAGACTCGCCACGTGGCAGGCAGAAACCGGACCTTCCCCCCCGCCCCCCCAGTGGAAGGGCTCCGAAAGTCCTATGTGTCCAGCAGGGCCAGAGCTCCCGCCTCCTAAGGAGGGGCTCCGGACCCGCCACGTGGCAGGCAGATTTGGAGCTCCCCATAGGGCGAGATCCGGAGACCCCCAGGGGCCCCTAACACGGTTAGGACCCAGGGAAGGTGTCTGTGCAGAGCTCCGAGATTGGAGAAGGCCTCTGAGTACCTTGCGGAGCTAAGGACTCAGTCAGGCAAAGCCAAGAAGGAGAGAAAAGGCATCACATACACAAATATCTAAAAGAGTCAAACTATGCGAGGCTCCATGAGCTGGACTACAGACTCGATAAAAAGGGAGAAACAGGTCCTAAGGACCTCCCGGCTCCCGCCGGAACCTTGCGGCTACAAGGGCGGCCACATCCTCGACTCCAGCCCTGACAGCTTCCTCCCACTCCGCGGCTGGGCCCTCTCTCGCTGGTTCCAGCGAGAAAGAGGGGTCGCGGCTCTTGAAGCATGCCAGCACATGTGAGGCGACCTCTAAGGCTAGGCCGCGTCCCTCGGCCTCGAGCTCGCTGGCAACCACCGAGTCTAGCCTGTCCAGCTTGGCGCCGATCGACTCCTGCGCGGGGATCACCTCCGCCACCTTCAGCGCAGGAGTCGCTGCCCTCACCGGACTGAAGCCAAGAGGGATCAGGGCGGACCCCGCTCGATCAACGAAGCTTGAGACCGCAAGAGCCTCGGAGGACCGCAAGGCCGAGAGCTCCTCCACCTCGCGGCGGGCTGCCTGCAGGGCCTCTAGGCTTCTCTCGGAGAATTCCTTCTCCTTGGCCGCCAGGGAGCTCTCCCGGAGGTGGAGAGTCTTGGCGAGCCGTTCCAACTCAGAAGCCTTGAAGTCGGCGGCCAACTCCCGTTCCAAGACCGCCCGACGTTCGCGGGAGACCTGTTCCTCCCTCAGGTCGAGGTCTGCCTTCAGAATCTCTAGCTCCTCGATCCGAGCTCGAAGGTCATCCTCGCCCGCCGCCAGCTGCGCGGCGACCCTCTCCGCCTCGGCTGCCGTAGAACGCTCCCGTTCCTCAACGGCGAGTTTACGGCGCTCCATCCGCTGCCATATATCCTCAGCGGCAGAGAGGCTCTCCTCGGCCCGGGCGTGTGCCTCCAGGGCCTCCCTGTTGATCCGCCGCGATTCGGCGTCCATACGGTTGACAGCCCGCTTCAACCGGTCGAGGAGTACTTTCCTGAAGTCGAGCTCGCTCTTGACCTTCGCGGTCCGCTCCCACAAAAGGTTCACCCAGGTGAGGAGGCGATCCCGTTCAACTGTGTACTCCTCCCGCTCGCGACCTAGTGCAACCAAGACCTGCCGGACGCTCGTCTCGGCAAGCGCGAAGGCATCTGCCAGGGGCAATGGAGCAACAGAGGCCGGGGCAGTTCCCCCGACCTCCTCCATCACCTCGTCCTCAAGAGGAGTCGATGCACCAGCAACCAAGACGAGACGCCGGTCAGGAGAAGCTGGCACCGGGGCTCTGGCAGCCGGACCTGCCGGGCCCTCTTTAGCTTCTGGCTTCTTGACCTGTGGAGAGGGGCGAGCCGGGGAAGGCGGCGCTGGAATAAAGGCCGGGCCGCCTGGTGCAGGGTCGACCTGCGCTGGCTTGGGGGCCGCGGCGGCCGTCTCGACAGGAAGAGATGACGCCGCCGCGGAGTCCGGGCACACCGGAACAGGAGAAGCTCGCGCTGGCTTGGGGGCCGCGGTAGTTGTCCCGGGTTCCGAGCGCGACGTCACAGACTCCCCGCTAGTCGGGGATGGCCGGGAAGCGCGGACACTCCAGCGGGCTCTGAACCCCGACTTCTGAGCCGGGGTAGGACTCCCAGAGCCCGCTGCCGTCACTGACGGCCGCTTCGCAGTCGCTTGAACTGGCGGAGCAGGGGACGCCCCAGAAGCTCCCCTCAACGCATCAGCCCGGGGCCTCTTTGAGTCACCACCGGAAGGAGTGCCAGGCACCCCAGATTCCCGACTTGGCACAGACGCCGCCGCTGGAGGAGATCGAGCGCGCTTCTTCTCTGGTGGCGGGTTGGAGGCCATGGCGAGGGAGGACTCAAGGACAAGAGGGCAAAAGCACAAGAGTCCAAGAAGAAACGTTGGGAGGTGCGAAGGGAAGCCACAATGCGGGTAAGATCCCCTCTAATAACCTTCCCAGATGCAATTCCAGGCGATTCGGAACTCTTCGAATACACCGCATCGGCGACCGCTTCGGCTCCTAGACCGAGCGCCGATGACAGGTGGACCCAAGCCACCCGACTGAAGCGGTGGGTCAAGGAGTCAGTCTCCTAAGAAGACAGGCCGGCAAGGCACTTCGGCGGTTCCCGAAGAAAGCGCCGCAACGTGCAGAAGTGGCAGTCTTGGGAACCACCGCAGTAAAAGCCACCATCAAGTGGGCGCACGCTCCCACGATCCTGCGGTCGTTCGTGCTCCGGCAGCTGTCGATGCGGGACTTAGAGAAAGTGTGCGGATCAGAAGAGACGGAGGTCCCACCTCGGGCTCGCTATCTCCCCCGAGATGGGCCCGGGGGCCATTGTCGGTACCTGTGATATGGGGTACCCCCGCGCACAGGGGAAATGCCTAAGGAACTCGCCCTTCTCCGCAGGGAGAGCTCCGAAGACGCCATGCGTCCGGCGGGGCCGGACCTCCCTCTTCTCAGAGGAGAGCTCCGGGCCCGCCATGTGGCATACAGAGGCCGGACCTCCCCCTCCGCGGGAGAGAGGTCCGAAGGTGCCACGTGTCCGGCGGGGCCGGACCTCCCTCTCCTAAGAGAGGAGCTCCAGGCCCGCCACGTGGCCGACAGAAGCCGAACCTCCCCCTCCGCGGGGAGAGGTACGAAGGCTCCACGTGTCACGCGGGGCCGGACTCCCCCTCTCCTCTGAGGAGGGCGCCGGGCCCGCCACGTGGCCAGCAGAACAGCGCTGCCTGCCCCCAAGCGATAGGCAGCGGGCGTAAAGATGCCCCATACCTTGCCCGTACAAGGTATTCAATGCCCGCGTCTTCCCAAGACGCGGAGACGCGGAGCACGCCTCTGTCAGGTGCCGTTGCGCCTAGTCGCATCACAGACTGGCGCGCGGTGTCAGAGCCTGCCAGCCAATAAACGCAGTGATAAGACATCCCATGCCGCCCCCGCCGTCATCATCCACTACGGCTAGCATGCGGCATGGGCAGGGCTGCAAGACGAAGACTCAGAAGCCTTCGCCAGAGACAACTACCGGCATAACTGCAGATACGGTAGATCACAATCAATCTCCCCGGGACCACCTGTCGGGTCCCGGGCCCCCCTTGTAAGCCACCCGAGTCTTGAACTATAAAAGACTCAGGTAGGCGACGATAGCAAGGGTTCGCACCTCTGCAACTCATACGCTAGCCATTCACACCCAAGCTGTAACTCACCCCCAAGCTCGGGACTCCGGTTCCGAGCAGCAAGCAATACAGCGAGCTCCATAGCTCGCCGTGGACGTAGGGTTTTACGCTCCGGCGGCCTGAACCACGTAAAACTCACCGTGTCAAGCTCTTACTAACTCGTCCATCCGCGCAAGCTCTCCGCAAGGGACTAGCCCCACCGAAAAAAGAACTCCGCGGGCTGCCCAGTGCAGGCCCGAGGGAAGTGTCGACCGAACACTTCGACACCCGTTATACTCTCTTCCACCCACCCTCCCAATCCCTCTTTTCCTTCATCTATCGTTGTTGGGAATGGGTCCGTTCTTCCGGTCACCTCAGTAGGTGATTCCGGTCTTCCGGGTACTTTCCAGCTTAAAAACATTCTTGTCGCTCCGTATATCATTCAAAACTTACTTTATGTTCACCGTTTTACCGCTAACAACAATGTTCCCATTGAATTTGATCCTTTTGGTTTGTCTGTGAAGGATCTTTCCACCCGCCGACCTCTTTTCCGATGTGATAGCTCGAGGCCCCTATACACACTTCGGCTTCCTACTTCCGCTGCATCACCGCCATTTGCTTTGACTACGACAGCTTCATCCACCATCTGGCATCGCCGGCTTGGCCGCCCTGATGCAGATGCTATGTCGAAGCTGTTCAGTAGCTCAGTTATCTCGTGTTCTAGGGGTACACATGATTCCCTATGTCATGCCTGTCAGCTTGGTCGCCATGTTCGCCTCCCTTTTCCCACCTCTGTGACTCATGTTGATCACCCATTCGATCTTATACATTGTGATGGTGGACATCTCCCATTTCCAGCATATCGGGCTTTAATTATTATTTGGTGATAATTGATGATTTTTCTCACTTTTCCTGGACTTTTCCATTACGATTGAAGTCTGAGACTTTCGTTACTCTTTCTCACTTCTTCGTGTAGATTTCTACTCAATTTGGGCGCACCATTCGAGCTGTCCAGTGCGATAACGGACGCGAGTTTGATAACTCCGCGTTTCGTAATTTTCTCTCCGCACATGGGGTACAGCTACGCATGTCTTGTCCGTATACCTCTCCTCAAAACGGCAAGGCAGAGCGCATAATTCGCACCATCAATGATGTCATACGCTCCCTGATGTTCCAGGCATCTATTCCAGCCCGATACTGGGTGGAGGCTCTTCATACTGCCACACTTCTAATTAATCGCCTTCCCACCAAGGCGATTCGTGCCTCCACCCCCCTACATTGCTCTATATGGCACTGATTCTCTTTATGATCACCTTCGAGTTTTCGGATGCGCTTGCTACCCTAATCTTTCCGCCACCGCCCCACATAAGCTTGCTCCCCGCTCGACACGGTGTGTTTTTCTCGGGTATTCCCTTGATCATAAGGGTTACCGGTGCTTAGATCTCACTACCCACCGTCTTTTGATCTCTCGACACGTAGTCTTCGATGAGTCATCTTTTCCTTTCTCCACCACCTCTTCCGATTCCACCACAGAGCTGGACTCCCTTTTTCCTACTGACCCCGAAGCTGCCTCCTAGCTGCCTTGGCCTATTTCTTCTGCAGGATTGACACGAGCTACGCCTCAGGTGCCCTCGACACCGACTGCTGCACCTCGTGTGGCATCGACGTCTCCGGCGTCACCCGCTGCACCCCGTGTGGCATCGACGTCTCGGACATCACCTGCTGCGCCACGCGCGGCCTCGGCTTCCCCGACGCCACCTACTATACCTCAGGTGCCCCCGGTGTCACTAGCTGTACCACGTACGGTATCAGCACCTGCGGCGTCACCAGCTGCCTCCCCGACGTCACCTGCAGCGAGCACGATGCCACCAGCCGCCCCACGCGCGGCACCGACGACCACTTCTCACTTTGCTGACCCTGCACTTGTCTACCAGCTACGAGCGCGGGGAGAGGCTCCTGCTCCAGCGACGCCACGCGCGGCCTCGATACCCACTCTCGTCTACCCATGACGAGAGAAGATGGTTGTGCCCGAGCGGCCGGTGTACAACCCCCCCCCCCTCCTTCATAGGGATCCTGGTCATGTCCACCCGACGGTGACTCGACGTGCGTCCGGGAGTCTTCGGCCAGTTGAGCGCTTCGATGGTGCCGCTTTCTCGTCGACGACATCTCCACCGACCGAGCCTTCTTCGATCTCGCCCATACCTACTTCCGTGCGTAGCACCCTCGCCGACCCTAACTGGCGCCGTGCTATGGAGGAAGAGTATGAGGCCCTGCTTGCCAACCGGACCTGGGACCTGGTTCCCCGTCCTGGTCGTGGCAATGTTGTCACGGGCAAGTGGGTATTCACGCATAAGAAGAAGGCGGATGGCACCTTGGAGAGATACAAGACTCGTTGGTACTCCGGGGTTTCACTCAGCGCCCTGGAGTCGACTACGACGAGACTTTCAGCCCGGTGGTGAAGCCGGCGATAGTTCGTACCGTATTGTCGCTAGCTCTCTCACGTTCTTGGTCTGTCCATCAGCTGGACGTCAAGAACGCCTTCCTCCACGGTACACTAACCGAGACGGTGTACTGCAGTCAGCCGGCAGGATTTGTAGATTCAGCTCACCTAGACATGGTGTGTAAGTTGAACAAATTCCTGTACGGACTGAAGCAGGCACCACGAGCCTGGTATAGCCGGTTCGCCTCTTTCTTGGTTTCACAGGGGTTTGTTGAAGCCAAGTCGGACACTTCGCTGTTTGTCTATCGACGGGGCAGTGACACAGCTTACCTCCTACTGTACGTCGATGACATTGTACTGACAGCATCTAGTCTGGCTCTGCTTCGACGAACCATCTCTGCTATGCAGCAGGAGTTCGCTATGAAGGACTTGGGCCGTCTCCACCAGTCCTGGGTATTACGGTCGAGGACTGACCAGGCGGCCTATTCCTTCACCAGCGACAGTACTGCCTGGATATCCTCTAGCGAGTGGGCATGGCTGATTGCAAGCCGTGCTCCACTCCAGTGGATACTCAGGCGAAGCTCTCCGCTATCGACGGGACACCCGTCTCTGACCCCACTTCTTACAGGAGTCTTGCAGGTGCTCTTCAGTACCTCACCTTCACCAGGCTGGATATCTCATATGCGGTTCAGCAGGTGTGCCTCCACATGCATGACCCAAGGGAACCGCACCTCACCGCTGTCAAGCGGATTCTTTGGTATCTACTAGGTACCCTCGACTACGGCCTCCTTCTTCTGCGTGACACGGCCTCCGAGCTGGTCGTGTACACTGACGCCGACTGGGCAGGCTGCCCGGACACACAACGCTCTACTTCTAGGTACGCCATCTTCCTGGGCGGCAACCTCGTCTCCTGGTCCTCGAAGCGACAGCCCGTGGTGTCGCGCTCGAGTGCTGAGGCGGAGTATCGCGCCGTGGCTAACGGCGTGGCTGAGGCCTCCTGGCTTCAGCAGCTACTTCAGGAGCTCCACACTCCCGTCATCAAGAGCACCCTCATCTACTGTGACAACGTCAGCGCCATGTACCTCTCCACCATCCCGGTCCAGCATCAGCGCACGAAGCATGTGGAGATCAACCTTCATTTTGTTCGTGAGCGGGTTGCACGGGGCGAGGTTCGGGTACACCACGTCCCGACGACGACGCAGTTCGCCGACATCTTCACGAAGGGCCTCCCGTCGTCGCTGTTCTCCGAGTTTCGGTCCAGTCTCAACATCTACAGTGGCTAGATGTTGTGACTGCGGGGGGGGGTGTTAGACACTGTAATTAAGGGTGTATCACAGGGGCATATTAGTCATTAGAGAGAGATTAGGGTTAGGGGTAGTTTAGTCTTTTTCCCCTCCTAATCCCTCTATATAATCAGACTTGTACCCAGTATTTGATTATCATCTAATACAGCTATCATTAGCCCTCTTTCACTGCTGATATGACTGAATTTGTAAGGACTTGATGCTATTTGTCAGTTTACATGATTACATCCTGGGGCTATTAACTGTAGATCTGGACCACCTTTTATCTTGTCGTGCAATACAATCTGCCAATGCAGTTCTTGTTAATAGATTATTTGGCTACTCTTTACAGGTGCAAAATCTTCTTATACAGATGGTGAGTTCTTACTTTTATTTATTGGCAGTCATGCTCAAGTGAACTACTTTTCCTCTTACTGAATCTCAAAACCTTGCACTTGCAGCAAACCAGGTTCCAAGTTATGTCTGAGAACATCATTTCAAGAAATTTCCTCTTAAATCAGTTTTTTTCAGTTTATTTATTTTCTAAGAGACAAATAAGACTGACATCCCTTGTATTTTATCTTGTGCAATTTTAAGATTGCTGATACGTTTATTACTCTTACAGGAAATTATTTAGGGAAAACTGCCTCTCGTAATGTAGCCATCATTTTGGAATCTTAAAAATAAAGATGCACCAGAGAATTAAATTAGGTGTTTCTGTCCAAAGCTAGAATTGGAATTGTGTACTGCTGATAACAGTAGTCCCATCATATGGTGGTAACCATTTCACCACCAACTTGGAACCTGAATTCCCTGGTTCCTCTTGAAGGTGTGAATAGTATATCAAGCTTGATGTCGAGAGGTCCATTTGATTCTACTATGATGGACTAAGTGATCTTATTATCAGCTATTAGCATATGCATGATTTGTTCGTCTTGCTGATGCTGTCAATGAAATGTATTGCTATCCTTAACTAATGTTCACTAGATGAAATGGGTATGAGGATTGATGAGCTGGAGCTGAGCATCAATGGCCTCAAGGCTGAAATGGGGAGCGAGGGCATGACGCTGCCATCTAAGGTGAAGGATGAGGAATCAAAACCCGCAGACAGCTCTGCTTGAGCGCAATTGCAGCAGCTGGTGGTTGCGTGCCAATATTGTATTTACATTTTTTTGCATTCATCACTAACATGTACCTGTTATGAGGCTTTAGTGAGAAACAGTAAGTGCTATGATACTTGTTAAATGGATCTCCATGAATTTCCATGGCATTAAATGATTGCCCTTTGTTCTGTTTATCTTTTGATCATAGGCCATTAAACAAATACATATATGGGTGCCATTATAGATGCCACTTGGTATGTGCTACTGTATCTGCACAGGTGGAAAGCTTTCCCTTTTTAAGTGCTTTCAAATATACGATACGTGCTAATTGATATTGGGAACGTACAATAACATTAATGTTTGTGATATATAGTCAAATAAAACTCATTTCTGACATGAACTTGCAAGTGACATAGGATATAATACAGTACCGCTTCAAAAGGGTCTTCTACAAATTATGGTAAAAAGAATCGAAGCAATATGGCATAATTTACAAATTGTTAAGAAACCTTCCAGTTCACCAATAAATCTCAACAGATCACACAATAAAGCCATAAACAAGGCCGCTCAACCGTTCCCATTCAGTTTCAAGGAAGCCCGAAGCTGGTAACTTTTTGGAGAACTTCCTAAAAACTTTTTCAACAGCTGACTTTTGTGTATCTGATAGGCCCTGCCAAGGATTTATCAGAGCTTATTGTTAATGTAGGTTCATAAATTTCACGCAAGAAATCTTTTCATTTCAATCAATAGAGCAAAGGAGACATTCAATGATATTTCACCTGGCAGAGATACTCAAACATTGCTCGATCACTCTCCCACGGGTTAACAAAGATGTTTGTCAGAAAGTCTGCTAGCTTCACCTGCGCAGGAGGTAGTTATTTAAATTTGGTACCGCCTAGTTTAAATGACAGTTTATAGTAGTAAGAACAAACTCATTAAGAGGGTCGGTTTTTGTCAGATCATCATTGAAGGGGGGCCTTGGCGCAGCGGTAAAGCTGTCGCCTTGTGACCACGAGGTCACGGGTTCAAGTCCTGGAAACAGCCTCTTACAGAAATGTAGGGAAAGGCTACGTACAAAAGACTCAAGTGGGTCGGACCCTTCCCCGGACCCTGCGCAAGCGGGAGCTACATGCACCGGGCTGCCCTTTCTTTTTTCATCATTATAACTACCATTGGCATCCTGTTACAGGATTGGGAGTAAACATAATACAGGTGCAAATATGAAAACATACCAATGAATCAAGACTTGTTTCTAAAAGACCTCATCAAATACCTTTGCCATTGCATTTAGATGTTCAACTGACATATTAACGTTTGGAGGAACTGTTGCTTTTTTTTAGATAATGGGATCTTCCCGACCTTCCCCTCAAAAGAGGTTATAGCCTTTTATTACATATAAAATTGTTCACACAGAAATAACATAGTAAATAGGTATAAATATGATCACATATTACAATTATTATTAAAGCAATAGCATGTATCTAAAGCTCCAACCAAAACTACTAAACAGTCTCATGGCTGATACTTCAAATTCACAGCAAGCCTCGATCAGTTTTTTTATTTTTCTTCCTGCCTTTGTAGTGGTGCTCATGTACGACACCAGTACGTGGCCCTGTAAAGTACCTGCATATAAGTTTTCATTGGAGCATTATCAAAAACAATGCCATTTCTGCATATCCATATCGCTCATATGATTGACGCAACTGCAACTAAAATGAAAGTTCTTGAATTGGGAAGAAATGATATCAGCCATACATTGAACAAGTGAGGAATAGATTTTGGGGTATTAATAGAAAATATAATATTAACAATTCTCCACAAAAATCTAACATAGTGACAATCGAAAAATAGATGTTGAATAGTTTCTTCATGTATACAAAAGACATATTTTCTATCTCCTTTCCAATTACGTCTCACTAGATTGTCCTCTGTTAATATTACCCCACGACTAAATACCACAAAAACACTTTATTTTTTAGTGGTAATTTAGATGTCCATAACATCCCATTTCTTCTAACATTGCCATTAGATATCATAGCTTTGTACATAGAATTAACAGAAAACATTCCATTTTGCTGTAGAGTCCACCTACAAAGGTCGTTAGTATGATTAAGACTCACATGTGAAATCATCATTATCAATCTATTCCATCTAACTAAATTATTATCTACCAATCCTCCTCGGAAAGAAACATTTAGCGGAATGGAATTAAACACAACATTATATAAAGTTGTGAATCTATCTTTCAATGAAAAATTACCTAACCACTTATTCTCCCAGAATCTAGTGGATCGACCATTATTCACTTGAAATTGTCCAAAACTCATGAAAATTCTCTTTCACTTTCATTAGACTGGACCAAAAATATGAGTCCGCTGGCCTTCTTTGTATCTGTCCAATCATATTATTGTAAAAGTACTTACATTTTAATAGTGTTTGCCACATCTCGTCCTCATTAATCAATTTGAAAAGTCACTTACTCAATAACCAATAATTTTGCATATCAATATTTTGTATACCAAGGCCACCTTGCTCTTTTGGCTGGCAAACTATGCTCCATCTTGCTAATCTATACTTTTTTTGGTTATCCACATGTCAAAAGAATTTGGACCTAAACTAATCAAGTTTTTCAAGGACCCCTCTCGGGACTTCAAAAAACGATAACATGAACATTGTTAAGTTAGTTAGCACTGAATTAATCACTGATAAATGTTGTGCTTTCCAACTACGAAATTTCTTTTCAAATCTATCTTCAATAATTTTCCAGTCATTATTACTTAATTTCTTAAAATGCATCAGAATACCTAAATATTTAAAAGTGTATGTCCCTGTTTGACACCCAAATAGTTTAGAGTATTCACATTCTGCCTGTCAAGCCTCTTCGAAAACGAAAATCCCACTTTTATGAAAATTAATATTTAGTCCCGATAGTTGATCGAAAGCACAAAAAATCAGTTTTAGATTGGTGGCTTGCTGTAAGTTATGATATATGAATATTACGGTATCATCTGCTTACTGCAATATGGATAAACCACCATCGATCAGGTTTGGAACTACTCCAGCAACTAGCCCATTCTCCTTAGCTCTAATAATAATAATAATAGCTAACATATCAGCTACAATTTAAATAAAATGGGAGATAACGGGTCGCCTTGCCATATACCCTTTTTCGTCTGAAAGTTCTCACTAATCTGATCATTAACTTTAATACCTACGTGTCCACCAATCATAAATGCATCAATCCAATCACACCAAAGAGATGAAAATCCTTTGATTCTCAACATCTGTCTTACAAATCACTAGTCTACCTTGTCATATGCTTTCTCAAAGTCTAATTTCATAATAACTCCATTGTGTTTTTTCTTATGATCTCATGTATAGTTTCATAAAGAATTACCACTCCTTCCATAAAATGTTCCTACCAGGTCGAAAGGTCGTCTGCGTCAGACTGATAACTTTCTGTGCCAGTCACTATTCTACTCGTCATAATTTTAGTAAAGATCTTAAAACTAACATTGAGAAGGCAAATTGGTCTATATTGTTATATTTTTAGTTGCCTCCACACACTTTGAAAGTAATATAATTGTACCAAAATTTAGTCTATATACACATCTGGTGCCGGTATGGAATTCATGAAATAGCGCCAACAAGTCTTCTTTGATTATTTCCCAAAATTCTTGGTAGAATTCAGGTGGAAAACCATCTGGACCAGGCGCCTTATTTTGTTCTATTTGGAAAATCGCCTTCTTAACTTCTGCTTCTGTGAATTATTGGGATTTTCCTCATCTGACACCTAAGGTATATCTTCTCTTCTTTCCTCTTGTAAACGAAAAGTATTATCCACTGATGGGCCAAAGAGTTTCTTATAATATTCAGTAATATATTTTGTCAATTCTTCATCTCCACTTATTTGTTTGTCTCCCTCTTGAAGATTAAAAATCCTCCTCTTTTCTATATTTACCTTTTATAATCAAATGAAAATATTTAGTATTAGCATCAACTTCTAATAGATCTTTAGTTTTTTCTCTTTGATACCATTTCATTTCCTCATCTCTCAGGAGATTTGCTAATCTATTTTGTAGATTTTGTTTCAATGTAATCTCTTCAGGTTGGAGTGAAAAATTTTCTGCATTTTTATCCAACGCATCAACAACATCCAAAATCGCTTTTTTCTCTTTTCTGTATATACCACTAGTATTTTTCGCCCATCCTCTCAAATATTGTCGCAAACTTCGTATTTTTATCTGCCAATTATCCATTGGATTATAAGTATTACTATATTTTTCCCAAATGGACTGAACTAAATCTTTAAATCTATCTCGTAACAGCCAGCCTAGTTCAAATTTGAACATCGGTGTGACACTGTCAGGTTGTGTGCTTCCTAATTCTAAGAGCAAAGGTGTATGATCAGATATCTGCTTGCTTAATGGAATTACAGTAGCTTTAGTATGTTCTTATTCCCATTATGTAGAAATAAGAATTCTATCTAATTTCTCATACGTTGGATTTTGTAGAGAATTTGCCCATGTAAGCCGTCTACCAGACATATCCAACTCCATTAGATTCAGTCCATCAATAATCACATTAAATAAAAATGGTCATCTACTCTCAAAATTACCTTTGTTTTTTTCTTGTGGATGTCTCAATATATTAAAGTCTCCACCAATAAACAAAGTTAGTTTTTCTTTTGAACACATGTTGGCAAGTTCTGCAAGGAAGAGATGTTTGAACATAGGTTGGGCTGGTCCATAAACCATAATTAATGCCCATTTAAAGTTTGATGCTTTTGTACAAAGGTGAAACTTTATATAGTAATCACCTTCATCTATCGCACCTATATGAAATATATTCAGGTCAATCCCCAGTAGCATGCCTCCGGACCTACCCACAGGTTCTTTACTATGCCAAATAAAATCACGGCCCGCACATAGATTTTTCAGGAAAATTGGTCTAAAATTTCTAGGTCCCGTCTCCGATATACCTATGAAATTGAGGTTGTACTCTTTTGTGATATACGAAACATATTTGTGTTTCTTCGAATCTCTAAATCCATTGTTATTCCATAAAATTCCTTTCATCTTACAATGATTTGTTATTTTTATGTTTCCTATACCTGCCACTATTTTTATATGGAGGCTCAGTTTTATGGACTTCAGCTTTAGTACAATCCTCTTAATCACTGTTATAGTCCATGACCACCTCCGTTATATCTGCACAAATATTACTAAGTATAAACTTATCTATTGCCTCATCTATCTCAACTCCTCTTTTCTCCTTCTCAATTGCCATTTCTTTGGCATCTATTTTTATGTTGTCCACTAGCCTATGAGATTCTATTGATTTCAAATTATTTATCGCTGTATTAATACTTTTATCATCCCCCCTATGATTATTCCAATAATTTTAAATAATCATTAATTATTGCATTATCATAATTCAAAAACAAGATGTTATTCTGACCTTCATTGTGATTGGTCTTTAGCATCTCCGCTCTCTCCATCAAGGATTCACAAATTGTAGATGCACTGCGCTTGCTTCGCCTGGATGCTGCAATAGAAGGTGAAGCCTCGAGGATGGCCGCCATATCACTAGTCGTCGTACTTATGGCATCAATCTCTTTAATAATCAGCAGGCTTGCTCTGAACTCATTTTTTCCTCAGTTCCATTCAACGCTCATTTGTGGATCTGCTGCAGCTGGGTGCATCTGCAACTTAGCATTTTCAGAATCACTAGCACTCAGACTTGATCTGATTATCTACAGTAACAGGATGTTTATGTAAGTGCAACTTTGCATTTTCAGATTCACTAACACTTAAATGAACATGATTATAATCAGTAATAGAGTTGTTACCTACCTCAACAGAATTTTTCAATCTCATTATGTTGTCCCAATGAAGAATTAGCAGGAGGCTTAGACTTTTGTTGGCGTCCATTTACAGAGTTTCGGATATTATTATTTGTCCCTGTATTTCCATTTACATTTGAAGTAATAGTTCCTGGGTTATCTTTTCCTGCATTTACGTCTTCCTCTTCAGCAAGTAAATCATCTTCATCATCATATGTATTGTCCATATCCATGGGCTCTAGAATTCCTCCATCCTCTCCATTCTCAACTCTAAAATTCAGTTCATACAGAAATTCTCCTATAACCACATTGACTGAATAAGGTATCAGATTTGTTTCAAGAACAAGCGCCTGAAAACGTCTTATCTCATGTTTCCTAATGAATATCATGTCAACATCCACTAGCACACCCATTAGTGACCCTAGCACCCATAAAATGTAGAACTCACTTAATTCTTCAGGGAGACCAGAACACTGGATCCATACCTTTAGAAGTTTTGTCTTTGCACCTGACCCTCCACATTTCTCTTCGATTTTTAGCTTTACATTTCTTATTCTAGTATGGACAATTCCCCATTCAACCATTCTCTTCAATTCTACCCGTGATGGGAACACCGTTTTGAAAGTGTTCCTATCTATCTCCTCAATATTCCACTGCCACTTTGTAGGGATTAGTCTCTCAAGTTCAGCTATGATATTAGCTGCTGATAGCAAACCATCAATAACCCGAATCAGTGCTGATTTAGATTTCACTTTACTCTTATAAGACTCTGTGTGTGGAATATGGAAGAAGCCAAGTCCGTCAGCTGCGAAACCACATACTGCTGCATTTTGTTTGGCTGCTCTGTACACTGGACATCGCGCCTTAATGTGCTGATCACAATCACAAATTTCACAGTACAAGACTCTTGTACATTCCTCAAAAGTATGTCCCTTCGTGTAACACCTATAACAGTAGGGTCTGCTTGCATTATTCTCTTTAATGATGATTTTTTTATGACTCAGGAACTTCTGTTGCATTTGGAATATACAGCCCTGTAATCTGCTCCAACTTGGATGAGGTCTTCGGTATCTATTTTCCTCCCTGATCAGGATGTTCAATCTTCTCAACAGAATTTGAGTCGCATGTTACCGAGGACAAAGCCTGTTGTAGAAGTGCAGCCGCATGCCTCGGGAGATTAAGTTGTACTGGGACTGTTCCCTTCTGTGCATCACTTTTTAAAACCCCACCAAGTTCCAGATCAGAGGTATGTGAGGGAGGATTGCCATGAGAATTATCAGGACCTGTGTTGGTTCCCTATGCCATTTAGACCGATCAACACATCTCTGAAATATCTCCCCCTATTCCCCATAAATCTGCTACCAAATCTTCTTTTATATGATGGACCGCGCCCCACACCTCTTCTCCCTCTGCTATCTCCAGTATAACCAGGATGGAATCGAGGTGCCTAAGGATACCTGTTAATAAAGTTGCTCTGGCCACCGTTATTCCCTTGCCTTCTGCCGAAAGCTCCATCGCCCTACCCTGGATGCCTACCGCCATTGTTCTCCATTGGTCGAGCTGCAATGTCAGCGTAGGAGAAGATTTCTCTGTGCCTAGGTTTGATGTGGGGACCTCTTGTAAAAGGTGTTTTCAATCCTGATGGTTCGATTAGCGCCACCAGACCTTGTATGGGCCGGTAAAGCATCATCTATCCAGGAATAAACCAGATTGGGCTGCCTTTTGTGGGCTTATCAGCTGAATTAATACCGTTTTTGATTTTTGGAAATAGCTCTATGATCCGGGTTTTTTTGTCAAACACCCGAGAAAATCACGCTCGAGGAAGGCTGCTCCCGGTACTGACCCATTCGGCATATTTCCATCAAGCAGATATTTCAAACATGGTGTTTGTCCGGATGTATTCTTTTCATAATTTTCACCCCTTTCATAGGTTAACAATGGAAAGAACCTATTGTAATTTCGTGGATCCTCTACTCCATGGATTCATTTAGATCTTGTTGTAGCCGCAATCGCAATTTTGATTGATCTAGCTAATTTTTTCTTACTTAGTGGATCATCTTGTCTACCTGGTGCCAACGTTAATCGTCTGGACTTTGATTCTTGTTTCTTTCCCATAATATTCATCTGCACTTTAATTCTATTTTTTTTTTCCATCTGATGGCTATGCTACCATGCTTATACCTACTGACACTAAATCCAAAACTAAAATACGGGGGAGTATTTGTTGTGAACTCACCTTGATTGATTAACTGGTTACCTTGTATTGCCTCGGAGCAATTTTCCTATATCGCCGTCGTTGTCTAGGTTTTCCGAATCCCACTGCCACCGCCCTTTCTGGGCCTAGTGCCGTCAGATCTGGTCTTCAACACCTCCCGCAGTAGGCTCGCACCTTCGTCGACTTCTCCCACCGGACTTCAGCATCTTCCGAAACGGGCATGTGCCGCCATCGATGTCTTTCGCTGACCTTCGGGAGATCCCACGAGGGCAGTCCCCAAGAAGATTCGCCTCCTTCTGCTGACGGCCGGAGGCGTGACGAAGGTGGCGCTGGCGGGGAGGGAGCCGCGGCAGCCAGGCCGGCGCCCGCGCGACGGCGCCGCGGCCGGCAAGGCGGCCAAGGTGATGCCCGCTCACTGCTGGCTATTTCGACGGGGACGGGGACGCCCGACCACATAGGAACTGTTGCTTGTTGGCCTTAATCTAGTTGCATTACATGTGTAATTAGCCTTGCATATTTCCAGCTAAATAAAAGACTAAGTCAGGGTAGCCGCTTGTACCAGGCCTTAAGAGTTTTCAGTTGTGGTGGTGACTGGTAAGCGTGGGAAACGGGCGACAGAGAGAAAACAAAGGATCATGCGCATGTCCAACGATTCTGCATGAAGACCGGGCATCGCAACAGAGTGTGTGCGTGTGTGCACAATATCGTATTTTCAGTTAATTAATACCATATTTCATGCTTTGCCTCCCTCGTGCGATGCAATCGTTCTCAGCATTATTATGATGCATTCACATTTTTTTCTTACAATCAGTCTTTGGAGATGGAAGGGGAACTCTGGCGCAATGGTGAAACCTTTGTCTTATGATATGAGGTCACAGGTTCGATTATTGAAAATAGCATCTTGCAAAAATATATAAAAATACTATGTACAAAAGACCCAAGTGGGTCAGGCTCTTCTTATGCCCTGCGCAAACAGGAGCTACATGCACCGGATTATCCTTTTTAGTCTTTGGAGATGGAATGGCTAAACTGGTTAACGAAACGTGTTGATAAAATGGATCAAACTAAGATTTCACAAGAGATATGAGAAAACTAATATACCCAACATTGTCCCTAGGTTATTTCCTATTTTGAGAAAATACTATATTACACGTCAATACTGGTGTGTCCCCTATCATCAATTGTATCCATGCAAGATAGTATGTAGGACATGTTCAAGAAGTGACGGCTTCTTCATAAGTATAGGCAATATTTGGCACAAGTCAGCCTAAAGCCCAGGAAGATTATGTCATCACGAAAGGGCACAAGTTTTTTTCTGAAACTTCATGCAAGAAGCCAACACAGAAGGGTGTGGTTGCAGAAGCTTCTTATCCCCCACCGCAACCCCACTCATTTTCTATATTATAAGCAGCAAGAGCCAAAAGCAGCTCTCCAATGGCCAACGGTTACTCTTTGGAAGTTAGATTCAAAGACCATATGTTTATAGGGGCCTGCAAGCGCCCTGCTCAAGCTCTAGGCCTGCAAATAAACCCCTAAAAAACAGTTGCATTGTCAGATTATCCGGTAGAAATGTAGTACAATATATATACTTTTCATAATTGAGCTCTATGAATTGGTTTTATAGATAAAATCAAAATGAATGGTATTTAAGATGTATGGTGATATTCTTTTGAAGAATGGCTATATGATGGATTCAAATCTATTTTCTCCATCTCAATTTATTTGTCATTTTAGCTTTACATATGGAATTGGAAGAATGTGTGGTGCACTGAAAAAGAGAGGATATAAATGGAATTAATATGTATTAGAGAGAGAAAAATATGTATTAGAAAGTGATAGTGATAATCAATCCAGAAAGAACAAAAAAACTAAGATCATAAGTAATATGGGATGGAAAAAGTAGTCAAGAAAAACTACATATAAAAGGTTGCATGGTGCAGGAAAAAAGTTTGTGCCTGTTTAAAGTCTGGAACAATGCTCAAATGATCGAAGTCGTAATAAACATTTGCTTCCTCTGATTTTAAAGAATTATTAACGTTGATTTTTATTGTTTCATATTTGACCATTATTTTTTAGTTAATACATGTCTAAATCCTCATACATGTATAAAATTAAAGTACTTAGCCATATGCTTATCTTATGTAACTAAGTATTTCAGAAATTGTTAATGGTAAAATTTCAAATAGAGAAGTTAACGCTAACAATTGTTTTAAACCAGAGGTAAGCACCATTCATTCCGGATTCAAGTAAAAGAACTCAACGGGGACAGATATACAAGAAAAACAGTGGCATTAACAGCCGCAGGGACCAGTCTGTAATATCAGTAACGTAACCTGTGATTGCATATAGAAGTTGACAGGAAGCCTAATAAAGGACCTTGATGTAACGGGCGAGGGGCGTATTTGTGCGTGTCATCCTTGCGCAGGGGCGATGCTAATCTTGTCTGTATCATTCCAATTTTATCGGATGTCTTTGAAGAGACAGCTCTGCTCCCTCAGTCGCGAATATAAGCTAGTTTTCGCTCACCTTGTTTAGCAGTGCGGTACTAAACAACAAACCGTCTCTAGTTCCGCCCACCGCAGGACGCATCGCGCGCGCAGAAGGCCCATCTGAAGCGAATGCCTGCGACGGGACCGCGCGTGGGCTAGTGCGCCTCGGAGGGCCCGACTCGATTTCACGGACGCAGGTAGGATTTTGTACATTGACAATTTGCCATGTGCGTAACACTGCTGTCTGCACTGCTTCGATCCAGGACGATGCGTATAAATGCCAAGCAACAGCATCAATAGTTTTTGTTTCCTCTTGACATATTATCATATGCACTCGTGTCAATATTCAGTCAACAGCAATGAACTTTTTTTTAGGAATTGGCTCACATTTCCACGCCAGTAAAGTAGGAAGCACTTCTGGTGACCAGGCCTTATTTAGATCACTAAGGACTAATTATTAGTCCTGATTAATAATTAGTTAGTTAAAAATGGCGCAATAGCTAATTTTATCTCTTATTCTAGTGTGGTGCTCAATTTTATTCTTAAACTTTAAAATAGGTCAGTTTAGTCTATAAACTTTGGTTTTAGTTTCAAATTCATCCCTCAATCTAGTCAATGTGGCATTTGCAGTCATCAGGATTGCCCTATGATGAGTTATTTAAATAAATATTCAAGTGCAAAAGTATATGTAAATGGTAAACATATAGATGTTGTCTTGTTTACTAACATCTCCATCAACAAGAATAGAGGTTTCTATTGTATTTAAAAAAATAAAGAAGCACCAACATACCTAGGGGTGGCAACCACTGACCCTCCACTTCCAGTACACCCCGCTGTTTGTTCACAAGCACAAGCAGTGAGCTGAGCACCAATCCTTCCTCTTTTTTCTAATAAGAAGAAAATTTAGGCAGATGATATAGGCACATAAAAAAATGCCAAATTGCAATCGCTCAAAATTGATTTTCTCTTACTTTGTTCGAGAGTTGTACCCACTTCATGCAGGTGTAATTGAGGACGAGGTGACCACTCTTTATCTCCTACATGACAGTCAACAATTTGCTCTCCTGCCTTTCTTCTTCGACTCGGTGGTGTCGCCACCGCCGGGTCCATAACCGCTCCCCCGCTGCACTAACTCGTCGGTGTGGAGCTCTCCCACCCTAGCCTGACCCAACCACCATATCACATCACCCGTGCCTCATTTTAAGACTAAAGGCCATAAAGTGCCTTAGAAGCCTTCACCCGTAAACATCATTAAGGTTTTAACATCAATCAAAATCCACTAAAAATTAGCATTTATTATATAAACTTTGTAAATGATAGAGCCTCCTTTTGAAAGGAATCTGCTGTCCTCTGACAAAGGGCCCCGCGTACCAAGCGCTGACCCTACCGACCAGAGAGAGGCGCTGGCCCATAAACCCTGGCGGCATAAGCCTGTGAGCCCCAAACCCTAGCTGCCGTTCCAGCCAAGGCGCGCGAACACCCAGCTCGGAGGCAGCGGCGGCGGCGGCGAGGAGGAGGGGGTTGGAGTCCGGCAATGGGGAGCGACACGGAGGCGGAGAAGAAGAGGGCGCCGGCGGCCCTAGCGCCCATCGCGAGGCCGCTCGCTGGCAAGAAACTTTGCAAGCGAACTCTCAAGCTCGTCCGCCGAGGTATTGAAGATTTTCTTTTTGCTCTAATCGCCGTTGATTTCTGACGATTCCGCATATTCCGGACCGTCTTTGTTTGTCCTTCTCTTGTAGCCTCGGAGGCCAAGTGCTTGAAGCGAGGTGTGAAGGAGGTGGTCAAGAGTATTCGCCGGGGGAACAAGGGGTTCGTGATTTTAATATTGTTTTACTGTGCTCCTTCTTTGTTGATTGCTAATCAATGGAAGATTATTGGTACAGTGTCGTGTGAATGAAAACTTCAATTAGTCATTCGTGTTTGTTTGCCCCGATCCAGGTTTTTCAAAAAGTTAGTGACCGGCATTCCTTCTTCTAGTTATAATCCTTAGAAACTGCTGCTCTCCAAGCAATTACGGCACACTGCAAAGTAAGCAACTATTCAACCCAGAATCAGAAATAGTTTTTACTGTGATTAGTAGCTTTAAACACTGCAAAGTAAACTTAAAAATCGAACATTTCATCTGATTGAAACATTCAGCTGACAGCCTGACACTCAGGGTGCGCTAGAAATTCTAAATCGACCCTTTTTAACTTCTATGTCGAAATTTAAAAACGACATCTTGCCAACTGCGTCTAGAGGACTATCTGGTGGTGAATGAGTTCTTTATGGTCATCCCTATTGGTAGTGATTGAAGAAAGCGGTGTTTTCCTGTGTTGGATACAAAACCAGGCACAATTGGTAAAGGGGGATGGGTAGTTGTAGCATACATGAGGGTTTTGCTAGGCTAGGAAACCAAGAAAGAACTTTGTAATATGATACCTCACACATGTTGCTCACCTGCCATATTCTGTTGGCCTTGAGCATTTTGCTGGTCCAGCGGTCCACTCCTACCCTAAGGAGAATCTGACTGTGGTAATGCCAACACTAACATGAAGTGTTAGATGCCTACAAAAGTCTTTACAGTGAGATATTTTGGTAAATTTGTGTTCCTGGGTAAATTGATTAGGGATGTAGCCGTACAGGGCATCATTTGAGAAGGAACATGGAAGCATCTTTCTGGCAAGGCGAACCCATGGGCCCTATCGAAGGCCTCTGGTTCCTATTACTCGCTTAGTCCTGAGCCCTTGAATGAGTTATAATGGTTCAAGACTTTTGTTCTCTGCCAACTTGGTACCCGTTCCCACGAACAATTGGGCTGGAATCTTGCAAAGGTGCCGTATGAAGGAAGCCAAACACTGACCACAAGAGATACCACCTTTTCCTGGTCAACCTAACCGTCCTACTTAACGCACCTTTAATGGTCCTGATCAAGATTAGGGTACATTTATTTGCTGTGGCTATCGGCTGTACCCTAAGAAGCAACAATAACAACATAACTATATAAGGGGAGAAATAGACAGCTTACTGCCTAACTTTTCTGTAGCCCAAACAAATAAGCTTACATGCGCTGATTCATGGTACTAATAAATTTTCTAACAAAAGACGGATATGAATGTTTTGATCTAAATTATGTTACAATGTTATTAAATTCCTTTTTGTAAATGAATGCAAATTGTTGTATCTAAGGCATTTGTCTTCAGCAGTAGCAGTTCTTGTTTCTGGCGATTTCTCGAAGTAATTAGCCTGATTACAGCGTCATTTTAGTTGTCTGGCTTAAGTTTGGATTTACCAAGATTCCTCCAGGCCGAGCATCACTGTGATTCTATCGACCAACTCCTTCTTAGAAGGAATTGTTTACCCTGGCTTACTAATATTATGGTGTCTAGAATCAGATTCATCCTGTACATGCCGGCTTACCAGTTCTCGAACTCATTTCTGAATAAACTCTATTGAATTCATGTCTGAGTAATCATATCACCTTTTCACTTGACTTTCATGATTTTATTGACTTTTGAGTTTTGTCTGCACTTTGTCTGTGCAGATTATGTGTGATTGCTGGCAATATTTCTCCGATTGATGTCATAACTCATGTTCCCATTCTCTGCGAAGAAGCCAATATCCCTTACGTATATGTTCCATCAAAAGAGGTATGATGCACTGTACCTGCAATGTTTAGATTCAATTCCTTGCACTTTTTTTTCAGCAGGGGATTCCCATGTTATGGTATACATGCTAGGCGGCGACCATCATAGTGGCTTCTATAGTTCTTCCACCAAATAGAACAAGTGCGAAACAGAAATGGTTTATATTGTCTAATAGATTAAAGCTCTGTTTGTGGTTGCTGTGCGGTGCTGTGCAGTGCTTAAGAAGCTAGTTGGTCAGAGGAATATTTGCCATCACTAGTGTGATTTCTGTTGTAGGAGATCCTAAAAATTATGATCTCAAATAAAACTAACAACCAAAATACAAAATAAATAATCACCTTTGAAAAAGCCTGCGCAATGTCAAAGAGAGCCTAATTGGCCTTTCATGTGTTGCTCACTGAATGGGGGATGGTGCGTCTCCTGAATACATACATGTAGATTTTAGTTTGCGTTGCACAGGAAGCAGACAAGCTATCCCCAACCCATTGTGTACATTCACTTCTTTTAGTCCCTATAGTCTTGTCCATTATGGGCTGTTTCTTGTTCTAAACCCCGTGGATGGGCCCAGAAATTTGAGCTAGATTCCCATCCTAGCCATATGAATTGGGCCAGGATTTGGTCAACCAAACAGATCCTTAAGAAGTAATATTGAATTGAATGAAAAATGGAAGAGTTTGTTCCATAAGCATGTGGGAATTGAGAACTGCTGAGTTGCCCATTCTCACATTATGATTGGTCTCAGTGTATTTGCAGCTAATTGAGAAGCTTCTTGCTTCAGATGGTCTAGGTCACTTGGTCCCTATACTTTCCAATTTTCTTGACAATTCTTCTCCCGTTGTATTAGCTAGAGGAGTATTTGCCATCCCTAGTTTGATTCTTGCTGTTGCACTGCCTATGGTACATACAACCTTGAGATGCACTCATGTTTACCCTTCGGTGGCAGGACCTGGCCACGGCCGGCACCACCAAGAGGCCTACCTGCTGCGTGCTGGTTCTGACCAAGCCAGCCAAGGGGGAGCTCGAGGAAGAGGTCAAGGCGAAGCTCAGGAAGGACTACGACCAGGTCGTGACCGACGTCACCGAGGCCACATCGGCCATGTTCTAAGAGGACCCTTCCTTAGGGCCAGTGGTACCTGAAGGAAGGGAAGGGAAGGAACCGGCGTAGTTTGATCGCAACCATGGGACGTAGCGTATCTCGTGGGCCATGGATTTGTGGACGGACATCTTCTCCACTTGATTACCTGTTGCCTTATCTGGGCGAACCGTGTGTTGCCTCTCGGGCGGATACGAGCAAACAGTAGAGCGTTGGATTCTTACCGCAGTGCACCGCTTTTCTTGTCCGGGGATCGCTGCTGGTTTAGCTGTGTTGCTGCATCCTTCTGCGCTACTAGTTTGCGTTCCGCAACGGACGGAATGTACGTGGATCCACTGTTCTGCTATCGGTCGTGCGCCTGCGCAAAGCCTGACGAGAGGACGGGATGCCAGAAGAACTGGCAGCCAGCCGCGCCCTTGGTTCGTTCGCGCTCGCCTCGCCGCTATCCGGCTTGTCCGCACGCAGCCACGGCCCACCGCGCAGGGTGCTTGCTGCCTGCTCCGTCCGACGCGCAACAGGTGGGTGGCGCCGGCCGCGGGCTGCAGGTGAGGCGTCTGGTGATCGAGCTATGAAATAAACTTTGCCAAAACATGGCAATAATTTAGAGGCTCTTTGCCACAGATCTGCAACTTCTATCCAACTCTTCAAGTCAATCCTTGCATCCATCTACCATATAACATATATAAATGAAAATGAAGAAAAATATCCATCTCCAACTCCAACGATAATGTTAGGAAACCGAGGAACTGAAAGAACACCAGTTAGGTACTGTGACCGTGAGCGTGATTGTTTTATTAGGTAAACACACCACTTGGAGGTCCCATATCGATCGAACCACACGCTCATCGGGTGAACCTAGGAATCGAGTTCGTCAGTGTCACCACAGAGATGTATGAAACGGACCGACAGGTAGTTGTTCCATCTAACCCTGCTTGCCACTTACAACGAATCAAAGCGACTGTCTATGATACGCCGCGTTTTGCTTACGACCGAACATTGTTTATTTGCTGTGACTTGACGACGACCTAGAGGCTAGAGTAGAGTCCATGGCTAGGAGGAAGAATCGAGTTAGGCAGGCCTGAACGATGCGCATGCATGGAATCGGAGAACGGGACGCCATGAAGTCGAGTGCGCGGCACGCGAGAACAAGCTGTCCCCGTGCCAGGCACACGGCCTTTGTTGGGAGCAAGTGGCAGCCTAGATCGATGATCGGCCTCCTCCGTGAATCGCTGAGCAACTGACCAAACCTAATAAGCCTCTGATCCATCGTATCAGGACGCCACAACTTTTCCTGTGTTGGATTCCAATTAAACACAAATAAAGTCGTCGTGATAAGATGACTTGCAAAGTCGTAGTGAAGTTTTTCATAGCTGCTGGTACGTACGAACCATGCAGAGAGAGTGCATGTCGAGACAGTGGGTTGGATGGATGAGCTGAAAGGGCAAGGCCACTTGAGATCTGGTATAAGCGACCAATCGGACATTCGGACGTGCACGAAAGCATACCGACTGTGTATCTTCAGTGCACACGAGTGATTTCCGTGTTGCACGTCAGCTTGTCTTTTATCGGCCGGGAGCAACATGGACATGCAGTGAAACGAAGTTATCTGTAGTAGTAACATGAACGACAGTAGTCTGTCGCAGCATAGTCCCTCGAACCACGAAGCAAGCATTTCGTCTCAGGTGAGGGCCACACCGGCTGTGGCTGTCGTCGTCCGTGCTTCCTTTTCCTCGTCGCCCAAAGACGCTTTCTTCGCTCTCCCCTCTTTCCAATCGCTTTGGCTCCCATGGAATTCCGACACAGTTGCCGAGGCCGGCACTGGCCACCTTTGGCAAACTCTTTTGTTCCAGAGAATCACTCAAAGGCGGCTTTAATTTTGTCCCGATAAAGCTGTGGATTCCTTTATGGGCCCCCGAATGATGGGTACCTGCAATTGCTGGGTTTGATTTTTCATCTAATACTGTACCTAAGTAATACAGTAACTCTTTTTGTTGGAACGGGAATCAAAATCAGGGCTTCAAAGCCACATCATGCCGTTCAAGAATAAGTTGGTGGTCTATACCTAATCGTTAAAACATTGTTTGCTTACCTTCGAGATAATAAAACATTGTCTTCAGATGTAGAGCACAAAATATTATGCATGTTGCTTCATCGAGCAGAAGGGTTCGATAATAATAGCATTCTTTGAATTGGTCCCTTATTTTTGGCATTCTGTAACATGTTTTCCCTAAAAAATGCTGCAGAAACTTGAAAAATTGGCAGAAGGTGCATCTGGGGCAAATAAAGGATTCTAGGAGCGCCTTCCATTTTGTTTGTCACGTTAAATAGGAAAGCGACGACTATGGATTACAAAAATTCCATTCTGTCCGCCCGCTTTCCTTTCTTCTGCTTAGATTTCCTCACAAACCCCAAGAACAAAACGGAAACAAATCGACCTGTGGAAGAAGGTTTCGTCCATTGTTTCTCGTCCCGGTTTGCTCTGCCATGCCATGCCATGCCAGCCGACGCTGGGCTCAGGTTGGCAGGCGCGTCTGTTCCCTCCCTCTCCTTCCCTTTGGTGCTTTTGCGTGCTGCCGGAGTGCAGGCAAGGCGCCTTCTCTGTGCCACTAGCCTCTCTGACAGGGCTGCAGGCGGTGTGCC
The DNA here is from genome assembly GCA_030760725.1 of Neostapfia colusana. NCBI lineage: Eukaryota > Viridiplantae > Streptophyta > Magnoliopsida > Poales > Poaceae > Neostapfia > Neostapfia colusana. The sequence goes on from JASWHV010000020.1 coordinate 47,834,455, forward strand.
TAGCCTCTCACTGCCGTCTCTCTCTCTCTCTCTCTGCGTATCGGGGGGAGAGAGAAGGCTGCACTGCCACTGCCACCAGCTGCATGCTTTTCTTGTCCTCACGCTTGTTCCATGTTGGAGCACACACCACACGCAGCTGGAAGTCCAGACACCTTCTCTCTCCCCTCACCCGTCACTTCCTGGCGCTCTTGGGCGTGAGTGGCTCCTTCGGCAATGGAGGCGCCTCCATCTTCTTCCCCGTCTCTGTTGCTGCTCCTGCTGCTGCTCGTCTCCTCACCTTCGACTCCGTCTGCCGTCCTCTCCCCCAAGGGCGTCAACTACGAAGGTTCTGTTCTCCCTTCTCTCTCATCCTCTGCTTCTTACCCTCCTAAATGGTGCTTGTTCGCTCCTAGATGAGATCAACAACTTCTTTGTGTTTCGGTTATTTTGGCGCTGCTAATGGTGGTTGTCTCTGTTTCTTGCATTGGCGAGTGCTAAAGATTTCTGTGATATGGTACTCGCAGTGCAAGCTCTAATGGCGATCAAGGACCTCCTCAAAGATCCCCATGGCGTGTTCAAGGCCTGGGACATAAACTCTGTGGACCCCTGCAGTTGGGCTATGGTCACCTGCTCATCGGATAGTTTTGTCACTGGACTGTAAGCATCGCTAGCCCTCCTTCTCCTCGTCACAAATAAAGTGCACCTTATTACCTATCCCCATGTTCTTACCATTGTTCTGTGTTTGTTTGGTTGTTTGGCAGGGAAGCCCCAAGCAAGAACCTCTCCGGCATGCTCTCCCCAAGCATAGGAAACCTGACCAATATCGAGACCGTGTGCGTGTTCTTCTTCCTCTCATGAATGATGATGGCGTTGTCATTGCTTACTTGTTCTGTGTAGAGTGTTCCTTTCTGACTGGGAGGTTTCTCTTCGTTCTTCCCTGTTGCAGTCTCCTGCAGAACAACGACATAACTGGGCCAATCCCAGCAGAGATTGGCAAGCTTGCAAAGCTCAAGACGCTTGACCTCTCCAGCAACCAACTGTCTGGCGAAATCCCCACCTCTGTGGGCCACCTTGAAAGCCTCCAGTACTTGTGAGTTCAGCAGCTGCTACACAGTACAGCCACTTATGAATGCTGTTCTTAGGCACATTGAATAGTTCTTGTCATCAGTCATGCTAAGTTGGGGTTTATTGCAATGTGCTGCAGGAGGCTCAACAACAACACTCTGTCTGGTCCATTCCCCTCGGCATCAGCTAATTTGTCCCAGCTTGTTTTCCTGTCAGTATTTCTTCACTCTTGTGTTCTTGTTTGACCTTTTATTTTATTTCGTGGATTGTATTGTACTAATTGTAATCCTGTCTTTCAGAGACTTATCATATAATAATATGAGTGGCCCAATACCAGGATCTTTGGCAAGAACATTCAAGTAAGACTTCATCTTTGCTTGCTCTTTCCTACAACATTCAAGCATCACATTCTTAAACGAAATTTCACGCTCAAGGTTTTCCTTGTGTTCATTTCTTGCAGCATAGTTGGAAATCCTCTCATCTGTGGAACGAATGTAGAGAAAGATTGTTACGGCACCGCACGGATGCCAACGTCCTACAATCTGAGTAGCTCACAGGGTGCTGTACCACCGGCAAAATCTAAAAGCCATAGGTTTGCAGTTGCATTTGGCTCTGCGATGGGTTGTATTAGCTTCCTTTTCCTGGCTGCTGGATTTCTCTTCTGGTGGAGGAACCGTCGAAACCGTCAGATCCTTTTCCATGTCGATGGTAATTAAGCAGACCTCAATGATCACTTGCAGTCTATGCATCTTGTGTCATTTGGTACCCTCGCACTGTTGTTGACATACTGCTTATTCCGGGAATGCATTGGCCATTGCAGACCAACACATGGAGAACGTTAGCCTCGGAAACGTGAAGAGGTTCCAGTTCAGGGAGCTTAAGTCTGCGACAGACAATTTCAGCAGCAAGAACATACTAGGAAAAGGCGGCTTTGGGAACGTTTACAGAGGGCAGCTCCCTGATGGAACTCTTGTGGCCGTCAAGCGACTCAAGGACGGCAACGCTGCTGGCGGAGAGGCACAGTTCCAGACTGAGGTCGAGATGATCAGCTTGGCACTGCACAGAAACCTCCTCAGGCTCTACGGATTCTGCATGACTGCTACGGAGAGGCTACTGGTCTATCCATACATGTCAAATGGAAGCGTCGCGTCGCGGCTGAAAGGTAAGTCCCCCCAACTGAAGATTCCAATATGCACAATGATTAAACCCTTTATAGCTGGTGTAGCCTCATTTCTGTCAGTAAACCAAGTGGAACAAGTGTAGCTTGCACTAGTGCAGTACAAATTCTCAGAATCTCGGATAATATATATTTTTTCAATGATAAGGTGCCAAAAAGAATGGCTTTGAATTAGAAGTTGCAATCCGACAAGACGAATTCGAAAAAGACTTGGAATTGGGTTCTTTTATCGGGCAGTGTTTTTTTTGACAACGCAGAAGCATATGATTCCTATCAAGGCAAATCTTCACTTTATTCCCTTGTGATCACTGCAGCGAAGCCACCTTTGGACTGGGTGACCAGGAAGAGGATAGCCCTTGGGGCAGGGAGAGGGTTACTGTACCTGCACGAGCAGTGTGACCCCAAGATCATCCACAGGGACGTCAAGGCAGCCAACGTACTCCTGGATGAGTACTGCGAGGCGATCGTCGGCGACTTTGGCCTCGCTAAGCTCCTCGACCACCGAGACTCGCATGTCACCACCGCAGTGAGGGGCACGGTTGGCCACATTGCGCCAGAGTACCTCAGCACTGGCCAGTCCTCCGAGAAGACCGACGTTTTCGGCTTTGGCATTCTGCTGCTTGAGCTGATCACCGGTCAGACCGCGCTGGAGTTCGGTAAATCAGCAAACCAGAAGGGAGCCATGCTGGACTGGGTAAGAAAAATATACAAGCTTCATGTGACTCGGCAAGTATTTAGTCTGTCAGAGCCGCGTGTTTAAATAATTAAGCAACGAATATAATGCATGGTTTGTTGATCAGGTGAAGAAGATGCACCAGGAGAAGAAGCTGGACGTGCTGGTGGACAAGGGCCTGAGGGGCGGCTACGACAGGGTCGAGCTGGAGGAGATGGTGCAGGTGGCTCTGCTGTGCACGCAGTACCTCCCTGTCCACCGGCCGAGGATGTCAGAGGTGGTGCGGATGCTGGAGGGCGACGGGCTCGTGGAGCGGTGGGAGGCCTCACAGCGCGCGGACTCGCACAAGTTCAAGGTGCCGGACCTCGCCTTCAGCCGGTGCTACTCCGACCTCACCGACGACTCGTCGCTGCTGGTGCAGGCCGTCGAGCTCTCCGGGCCAAGATGACCAGTGATAAAACCGGCGGCAGCAGCAGTTGCAACTGTGTAGCTTGAGGACTGAGAGCCTTGTGTAGAATGTAGATTGGGAAATAAATTAATCCATATACTGAAGCATGTATTAGAGATGTGTATTAGATGAACTGTACAAAAGAAGAGCATAAGGTTTGTACTGATATGAATATTGACAGACTTATTATTAGTAGCTAAAGCAATAAGACTTGTTGTAAACGAGCCCGTCTTCAACCTGAAGGATTTTCGCTTGGCATGCCTGCTCTTTTGGCCCTGTCTCTTTCTGTTTTCCTTGCTGTATTTGTCAGCACGCAAGGAACAGGTACTAGAGTTTTGACGTGCACATAACAGTCAGTATGTAGTCAAGGTCCAGGAACTTGAGAACGTCTTGCACCTTTTCTTCTCTTTCCGTAAAGGATGATCGGCGCCATTGAAGAGCTTAATGGTTCTTAGTAGCTTGCAACATTGCTCGCTGAAAAGACAAAGCAAAATAATGCTTTAGTCGATATCTTAATATGTTATACAAAAGATGTACTTATTAACATGAAATTGTTGATCTAATTAATAACATGCACTTAAGTTTCAATTTGCCTCGCTGTTGGGGAAAACAAAACGAAACACAATCGAACTTTCAATTTGCATCACCATTGGGTAGAAACACAAACGAAGATTCATCTTATTAACCTATATGTGCAAGAAAGATATAGTCCTTTTTTTTGAAAGCGTCGGTTTAAGCCGGATATATTATAGCAGGGGGACAGAACAGTACATGAGGTTAGTTACATGTTGGAAAAGAGGAAAGGAATACACTATGTGAGTTTCGGGGAGTAGCTTCGCTATGACCTAGAGGGCGGGATAATGGCCGCCAGTCTTGATGCGTCGGTCATGCACTAGAGGGAGACTTGCTCGTGAATGCGTTTTCCCTCTAGATGGCTTGTAGTTTCTTTTCCTTCGAAGATCCTTGAGTTGCGATCGCACCATACTGACCACAGGACTTGGAGTAGGAGAAATCTTAGACCCACAATCCGGTTGTATAACGACATCTTCCATAGATTATAGTACTAGTCTAGCACAGAGATGGGGCTTCCCCAATTTGCGGGGTGAAGGGAGTCTTCACTCACCCAAGCGCTGATATTTGCCCATAGCCCTCTGACCACTTGACATTAGAGAGCAAGGTGGAAGGATGTCTCTAGGTTACAGAAACACAAAGGGTAGAAGTAGTTGTTCGGCCATCCCCGTGTTGTAACCTGTTCGAGGTCCAGACTCGGTTATGAAGGAACAACCATGCGAAGAACTTGCATTTTGTAGGGGCCCATACTTTCCATAGCAGCATGTGGAGCGGGGAGTTGATCATACCTTCGAATTGCATGTTGTAAGCAGACTTAGCTCAGTAAGTTCCGGAGGGGAAGAGCTTCCAGTATATGTCGACCGAAGGGTCCGAGTGGAGGACAAGGTTAGAGCTTTGTATGGCGTACCATAGAAGGACAAAATGTCGCAGCATAGAGTCCGAGGTAATGGGGATCAAGTTAGAAATCCATCTGTCTTCCCGAAGGGCATCGACAAGACATAGCTTTTCCCCCCGACTACGTTAGTAAAGTTCCCGGAACAATGCTGCCGGGGCCTTGCCTTGGAGCCAAGGCAACCACCAAAAAATAGCTTTCATTCCATCACCAATCTCCATTGTAGTGGCCGCTGCAAATAGTATTTTGTCCGTGTTGTCCACCGGGATTTCCAGCATGTGCCACGGGAAGGTTAGGCGCGTCCAAGTGGACCAAAGCCATCTCATGTGAAGTGCATGGCCGAAGCGCTCCAGGTGAATTATACCGAGGCCTCCCTTGTGGATGGGCAGACATTACTGTGTCCCAGTTGACCTTGCAATGCCCTCCATGTAATTGCTGACTACCGACCCATAAGAAACACCTGCGTGTTTTGTTGAAGTTCTTGAGGAACTTCTTTGGAGGCTGAAGCGATGATAGTAAATAGGTTGGCAGTGAGGATAGCACGGATCTCACCAGTTCCTTACGTCCACCAATGCTTAGCATCCTTGATTGCCAGCCGACTAGCCTTGCATTAGCTTTGTCTTGGATGTGATCCAGGTGGGATAATTTGAGCCTCCCTAAGGTGATCGGGAGACCAAGGTACTGCATCAGGAAGGATATGCGCTGTCCGTTGAAATTACCCAGGATGTAGTCCATGTCAAGGTCGTGGCAGCTGGTGGGGGCCACCAAGCTTTTTTGTAGGTTGACCATGAGGCCCGTTGCTTCCCGGAAGCACTTGAGTATACGCATTGTCATTGACACCTCTTCTCGGACTGGATTTAAAAATAGGACCACATCATCCGCATATAATGATAACAGTCTGTTTGTGTAAGCCTCTGTTAAAGGCGAGAGAAATCCATCCACTGTTGCCAACTCGAAGATACTCTGCAGGGTGTCAATGGCAAGGTTGAATAAGTATGGGGAGAGAGGGTCACCCTGGTGTAGGCCACGTTCATGTTGGAGAGGTTTCCCTGGAATGCCATTTAGTAGTTTGGCCGAGGAAGATGATGCCCATAGAGAAAGATATAGTCTAAAGAACGTGAAATAATCAGCTTTGGTCAGAATACTACATGGTTAGAAAAGTTAACACTTTTGCATCAGATTTGGCCAGAAAACAAAAAAATGAAAACATTAAAACTCAACAATTATAATCAAAGTTGGCCAGAATAAATTATGAGTGCAATCTCTAATTGAACTTCTGGTTAGTTCCATTTAATCAGAGACCATTTTAATGTACAGCTTGTGCATATAGCACAATCTTAGAGCAAAATAATGCAACTTATGCATTGTTTAATCTTAGAGCATAATGGAAATTATTAGATAAAAGCTGATGGAAAAGAACAGATTAACTCATTCTAGAACTAAACCAAGGATTCAACGCTAAAACTTATATATACAGTGCACAAAACATAATGGTAAAATAAATTGCCCTGAAAATGTTAGAGCTTATAAATATGTTAGCTCAAAACATTAAAATATTTATAAGCAAAATATTGAAAATCGGAGAGGGTGACTTTTAACTTTTTCTACAATTGTTTGAAACGATATCAGATTTTAAAATTTACGATTTAAATAATACCATTTTAAGAAAAAATTCTGCACGCTGCATCTCGGGCGACAGGAGCCATTGGATTGATGCGGACGGCCAGGATCCAGCGGCAATGGAATAACAGTGGTGGGTGCCGGCCGAAACCCAAACGCGCCATCCCTCCCATCTCGTCTCCTCTCCTCTGGTCCAAGCGGCGGCGCCCTTGCACGACGGCGCGCGGCCACGCCGACGGAAGCCACGGCGTTCCCGCTCGCCGGCGCGCGTGGCTCCGTCGAGGGGCTCCTCCGTGGTGCCTTGATTGCGGGCCTCCTTTTGTGCGAGGTGGCAGCGGCTCCTGATCGGCGAGGACGGAGATGATGACGCGCCGTGGTCGAGTGGAGGCGGTACGCGGCTGTGCTGATGTGGCGCCGCCAAGATCTGAACGCGCCGAGGACGCGCGCGCGAGGTTACGTCGCGGCTCTTCGTCGTCGACGACGGCGGGCAGTTCTTTTGGGCTCACCGAGGCGCATAGATCCCCGTGCGGCAAGGCTGACGCCGCACAGCCCGGGTCTGAACGCGGCGAGGCGGTGCGCACGGCGTTCTCATGCCGGCGGCTTCCTCGCTCGTTGTATTCGTCTGGGCTCTGGCTGCGGGCTCTCCCGTTTTTCTCGGTGTGCCACACGGGTTAGAACTCAGAACCCACTGTTCATGAATACATAACCATATAAACATTGTGATCAAGATGTGTATCTTCATATAGCCAAACATGTTTTACAGCATTATCGACAACATATAGATTATGCTCGTACAACAGCCTCAGCAAAAGCGATCTTATTTGGAGCCCGAACGAGCTTCAACCATCGAAAGAACAGTCTCTCCTTTTTAAAGTTGTCCAGCTTATGTGTTGACAAATCTGCAGTTCTTCCTGACCTCGCCACCGGCAGGGTTGGTGATGTTGCCCATCTTCACCATGGAGTCGGAGAACTGCTTGAAGAACGCGGCGGCGTCGGCCCAGTACTTGTTCACCGTGTCGGCCGTCGAGTAGCCGACGACGCTGGACCACATCTCCTGGTCGGAGTTGAGGAGGCCCTCGCCCTTGATGAGGGTCTCGTAGTAGGCGTTGTCGAAGACGGCCGAGGTGTGGCTGTCCAGGGCACTGATGTTGTCGTCGCCGCCGTCCAGTGGGCAGATCTCCTTCAGCTTGCTGAGGTAGGTCTGGGACGCGGGGTTGTACTTGGACGTCATCTCGAAGTCGCCGTAGATCCTGTCTCGGAAGCTGGTGCATCGGGCAAATCCGATTGTGTGGGATCCTAAAGATTCACACATCAAGTCAGTATTTTTTTGTCTCCAAGAAATGACAAGCCGGATAGTCTTTGCAACAACAAAATGCAATAGCACTTTTCACTATATAATTGCTATGGTTACTATTTCTGAATACCATCCATACTACTATAAACTGGTTCTAAGTATTTTCCTTTTCTTGTGGGACCCCATTGACAGGAATTTTAAATCCAAACTGAACCAGTGATTTTAGTTGTCATTTATACAACAGTTGAAAGGGAGGAACATACCAACGAGGGCCACCATGTCAGTGGCATCAAGGCCCTTCTCCCAGAACTTGGAAATGAGGGTAAGGAGGCCCTGCTGAGCAGTGGGGATGTCCCTGTTTGCAAGGTCAAGGCTAGCCTTCTTGGCGTCCAATCTTCCTACCGGGACATCCCAGTACGGCCCACCAACCTGCAAGGCAATGGTCTTCAGTTCTGTAGCGTCGACTTTGTTCCCATGAAGCAATATCTACTCGAAAATTAATGAAATGCTTGCTTGGAATGACAAGTCCAACTCGAAAATAATCTATGAGTTTATGACATTTTTGCATAACCACAGCACATGAAACTGATGAATAAAGACCAGTTCCGATTTACCAGCACAACGGCGTCCCTAGCCGCGATGGCGAGCAGGTCTGCGCAGGAAACGGCTCCAGGGCACTCGGCTTCCAGCTTCTCCTTGATCTTGTCCACCAATTCGAACCCTTTCAGCGAGTTCACGTTCTGGTCCGCCTGCTTCTCACCGATCATAGTCGCAGTGTCGTCAAGCAGCACCGATCCGTCGCAGCCCTGCAAGAAATTGTTCAGACGTTCCAAAAGAAGTCACACATATGATCAGTACCTGCAGTTCTTGGACAGAGAGAACAAGCAAGCCAGCGTGCGAAGCAAACGGGAGCAGAGAGGCGACCTCCACGAAGCAGTCATGGAAATGGAGGCGAAGCATCAGGGCGGCATTGCGCGGCTCGGCGCGCACTGCGCACTCCATCTCCGACCGGACGATGTGCTCCACGTTCGGGCACGTCTTGGAGTAGTACTGCAGGCTCAGGCTGGAGCGGTCCTGAGCTACCAGCGACGGCACGGCCAGGATCAGGAGAAGGCAGGCCATGGTGAGGGCAAACGCCCGGCAGCTCAGCACGCCTGTGGCCATTCTGAATTCTGATCAAGTTCAGGCTGCTCCTTCGAACCTGGATAAGGATTCAGATCATTCTGTGGCAAGTTTCCCGCCTGCATGGGCTTTATAGCAAAGGGGGGACGAGGCTACGTGGTATTGCACTGGGATAACAGGTCAAGAGGGAGATGAACTAACTCTGACGTGGGTTGGTGGAGTAGCAAGCGGAACTGATGCAAACTGATGGGTCAAACCTCAAACCCTGTAGCGTTTGGTGGCTGTGGGTTCACCAATCTTGGAAAATCTTTAGAGCATACCTGATTCATCAAACAGTCCTTCCTGAACGTTTTTTTTAATCATTAGGATGGTTCCAGTTGTTGACTATGGCAAGTGAAGTCATGAGCAACAGATGTCAAATAAAAGGTGTACTCAATGTCGAAACTTCCCACACACTATTAGATGTAGAGAAAGGTTATTCTTGACAATTTTACCTTTGCTTTTTAGCGAGGGTAGTTAAAACCTAAAACCTCATAGCATAAGTGAAGACATACTAACGCTGCGTCAGATCCGTCCTTTGAGTGCCTGCTACGTTAGGATTAAAAATAGAAGCATACAAAACTTAATTTGGCTTGTGGTACAAGAGGACCTCAGGTTCCTATGTTAGATCAACTTCGCATGAAAACAGGTGGTTGAGCTAGACTATGTCAACTCCCATCAGACTTGTTTGCAGAAACAATGACATTTCCCTTAGAACACACAAACCGATGATTCTGGAAAGATCACTAAGCCAAGTACGAAAGCCAAAAAACAGCATCTCGGACTGGTACCTGATAAATTTACTTTAGTAGTCACCATCTGCTATAATTCCTGGATAGTGGGACCCACTCTGCAGTTGCTTAGTCTTTGCAGCTCACCAGTCACCACCGCTACGGAGCGGCTCTGCATTTACGCACTCATGCAATGGAATAAAGATGGCTTTGATAGGAGGAAAAATTGTGCTCTTAGCGGCACAAGTAGAACTGCACGTACGAAAGAATATTGATTCTCAAACTAAGGTGCTATATCTTTCCAGAAAAAAAAACAATTCTCGAGCTGAGGATAGTTACCAAGAGAATATATTGTGTAAACTCAAAAGACTTGGTAAACAATTTAGAAATGCATATAATCCAGACAAACCTATATGAAGCAGTTTCATGTGCAGTTGTTAGTTAATCTACAAAGACAAATTAAAATGTATCCAATTATATAAGATAAAAATAAAACTACTCAGTTCTAGTTCAGGATTTTAATACAAAAACAATTTAACCACAAAACAGTAGGCATCTTGTTGTTTCGATTGGAGGAGACCAGCAATACCAGGTCCACCAGTTATACTCCATGACAACTCTCAGAGAACTAGAGCAGCAGTGAATTTCATAGTCAGTGAACAATACAAGGATTCAAGAAAGAAAGAAAAATGACAGGACGGTTCCCAAAACAAAAATAGGATGATCCAGTTGCATAACAAATCCCCAATGATACAGCGAAAGTTCTCATCGTTGGAACAAAGCGAAGCCACTTCAGTAAATTGACTTCCCCACTATACATCGCGTTAGATATTTGCAGATCAGTATGGCAGCAAAGAAACTATCTAGTGACATGGCGGGACGCTTTTGAGCTTTTCCTATGTATCTCCACTTGCAACCTCACGCTTGAGGTAACGAGGTTCCAAAGGGTGAAACGGCTAGGGAGGGTGCCAACGACGGGCACGAAACCACACCCTTTGGAATCCAAAAGAACCCACCCTGCTTTTCCCTTTTGCAAAAGAGAGGGGCAGCATCTTGCCCACCCGCCCTTTAAATCCTTTATACCACAATGGCTTCCAATTCTATACCTTTAGGTAAACGCAGTCCAAGGAATGTCAGTTGCATCCTCTAGTGCCAATCAAAAGACATACACATACTCTACCAGATAATTCCCTTGATACATGGAATACACCACTTCCTAGGATTTCATTCAGCAACTATCCAGCTGACCTGTACAACTCATGAAAATGAAGAACAGTTAACAAACAGATCAGAAGAACAACAATTCAAGCCTTTTCCTTGCAAACATGCAGACTGCTTTCGCTTAAAAGGCCTGACAAGTTGCAAGCAGAGTTACCTGGAATAACACTCAGTCTAACTCCCAGGCTTGCCTGAGTGCATCAAATTTATCTGAAAACGACTCAGCCTAGGAGGATTGACGTTGGGACGAAATTGTGAGGCAGAAAAGATCAAAAGTCCACCACAAGATAGGCTCTCACTGTTCCCCAACCCAGAATAACGCCATGTGTCACTCGATGGATTCCCCTCGCATCCTACTATTAGTACTCTTCTCTGAACATCATACATTTGTGACTTTCCCCATGCTCCACTCTACTGCAAGTAGAATAGGAGCCATGAGAGGTAGAGGGACAGGAGAAGACACATACACCCACATATAGGGGAACAATATACTACCTTCCTCTCTCTTATCGTCTGCAAGTTATCAAAGGTCTCTACGTTCATGAATTATAATTTAAGCGGCAACGTTTTGGAGCAGGAGGTTGGAGGAGAAGGGAGTTGTCCATGGGCCAGGCCGTGCTACGGGTGCGGCGCAGCGTCGAGCGTGGTGTATTGCCACGCCGACACCGCCTACCTCTGCGCGTCCTGCGACACGCGGGTGCACGCCGCAAACCGCGTGGCCTCGCGCCATGAGCGCGTGCGCGTCTGCGAGGCATGCGAGCGCATGCCCGCGGTGCTAGCATGCCGCGCTGATGCGGCAGCACTGTGCGCCATCTGCGATGCGCAGGTGCACTCTGCAAACCCGCTGGCTGGGAGGCACCAACGCGTGCCCGTGCTGCCACTTCCGGCCGCAGCCATTCCGGCTGCTTCCGTGCTTGCAGAGGCCACAGCTGCCACCACCGCACTTGGAGAGAAAGAAGAGGAGGTAGACTCCTGGCTGTTGCTCAACAAGGATTCTGGCGATAACAATTGCAGTAGCAACAACATCGGTGGCAGCAACATGAACTTTGCTGAAGTGGATGAATACTTTGATCTTGTCGGGTACAATTCGTACTGCAACAGCCACATCAACAACAACCCAGAGCAATATGGAATGCAAGAGCAGCACGAGCAACAGCAGCAGCAGCTTGTGCAAAAAGAATTTGAAGATAATGAGGGAAGCGAGTTTGTGGTACCTTCACATGTCGCGATGGCGAATGGGCAGCAGCAGAGTTGCTATGGAGATGTAGGGGCAGAGCAGGCTACCTCCATTACTGCTGGGATCAGTGCTTACACCGATTCAATCAGCAACAGCGTGAGTTCATCTATTACTTTGCCATCACATGTAGTTCATTTAGCGATAGGCCTACATGTTTTGGGGATAATGTTTAACACCATTTCCAACTTAAACTATTTTTTTCTCTATCAAAAACAGTAACACCAATAGCTTGCAAGGAAAAACAGCATGTTTGGGTGAAACTAAAATATAGCCTCTGCCTTTTCCTCATTTTTTTTCATTCTTTCCCTTCCAACTATTTCTTCGTATAGGCAGGCAGCTCTAAGGCTGGTGATAAACTGACAATTTTTTTAATGCATCAAGATTCTGATGTGCAAAAGGTCAGTTAAAAAACAGAGTCTCTAGGGGTTCCTGGGTCTGGCATAGAACATTGATGTTATCTCTAGCCAAATTAAATTCAAAAGATCAATCACCATGGAAATCACATTTCATATGCAGTGTATTTTTGTGCCACATTATCTGTCTTCTTTATTCACACAATCACTATACCAAAGAGTTGTGGAACGTGGAGGCTCAGCTAGCTATTTGATGATTGGCAAATTTTACAGCTAGTAGAAGCCCATTGTTTAAAGTATCTTACTTTGAATCTATAAACAAAATCGCAATTATTTCCTTGCAGAAATAAATTGAACTCATCTACAGATTGTTGCAAGGTCTATGACACCTGCAATCCCATCATTCGCATATTTCAGTGACATTTTATGATTCCATCTCAGATATCTTTTTCCTCAATGGAAGTGGGCATAGTACCAGACAACATGGCGACGGATATGATAAACCACGACATCCTGACACCTGTAGGAGCCAACAATCTCTTCTCTGGTTCTTCACTTCAGATGCCACTTCATTTCAGTTCCATGGAAAGAGAGGCAAGGGTCCTCAGGTACAGGGAAAAAAAGAAGAACAGAAAGTTCGAGAAGACCATACGATACGCAACAAGGAAGACATATGCAGAAGAACGGCCAAGGATTAAAGGCCGCTTTGCCAAAAGATCAGATATGGAGGTAGAAGTGGACGAGATGATTTGCAACTGCAGCTTTATCTGATGGTAGCTATGGTACTGTTCTATGGTTCTGATGGATCTTGATGAAATTAATCTTATAGGTATATGTATTACTAGAGTGATAAGGTCAAGCGGAATTAGTTGCAAGAAATCAACAATTTGAATAATATTTTGTTGCTGAAAACTAAGTTCATCAAGTATCTTAGTGCTTAAACTTTGCTTTATGATTTCAGCTTGCAGGCATACATATATTATTTGTAACCTCCAAGTCACAATAACATTTTTAAGTGAACAAATAGCAATAAAATAAGATGGAACAGGTAAAATATGTGCACATAATTATGGTATCCCATGGGTTAGCGGCGACATTATGATCAATGTTTATGCTACAAAACAGAACAATGACTTTGAGATTTGAAATATATTAACATGTCTGTTTCGATTTGGTTCTACCTACAATAATACTGTTCTATCAATTTTGCTTGCTGCTGTTAATTAGCATTAGTTGAATGAGACCGATGTCTGTTTGCTAATTATTAAGATATTTTCTTAATAATGGATGATTACTGAATTTAAAAATTCCAGAGGTGAAGTAATGTCAGCTTCACTCGCCAGCTAGTATTTTACAGCCAGTCCAGACAATTCACTATGGGAAAAACAGATGGATATAAGTGGGGAAGTAATTTAAATGTTCTCAAGCCAAGCATCATACTTTTCCATCATGGCCTAGCTCCTCATTATATCCTGAGAATGATTAAAGCAGGCAGAAGTTGTAGAGACTAGTGACTAGGTATACTATCTGAAACACTTCACTTGCATCGAATCATGTAAACACCATAAACCATAAAGCCACACAAATGCCTCTATCCTGAATAAAAAGAGCATAAATCTTTCCTCAAAAAGAAAATAGCATAAATCAGAAAGCACTTGCTTGCTCTCAATCCATCCCTCTTTCCTTTCACTAGCAACTAGTGCATTGGATTTTGCGGTCTTTATTTCCCTTGTGCTACAGGTGGACCCTACACCAAATATCTTGGGCATCCTATGACACTGATGTTTTCGATGGCAAATCACTTTAGGGAAAATTTGAATGCAGACCACAAAGCTGGGCCAGTACCTAATTATCTAACATGTTGGTAACAGTAAATTCTACAGAACTATATTTGAGGAAATGAAGATTTTTGAAGAATGTGATAAACTAGAAAGAACTGACTACTAACAAAAGAGACTGCTGACTGTTTTCACAAAAAATAACTATCAACCGGCAATTTCATCAGGTTCTAGATGTTATGAATATTACATATATTATTGATGGGCCGGAGGCTCCAATTTATAGAGTACATGATGATTACAAATATGCAAATAAGCCCCTAATATATCATCTAATATAATTGTAAGGATCGAAACGCCCAAGAGGGGGGGTGAATTGGGCTTTTTAAAATTTTATGACAATTTAAAACTTTAATGGTTGAAGCCCAATTCCCTATGCAAACTAAGTACGCAAGTAAGAGAGTTAAGTGCGGAATAGTAAAAGCGTAATAGTAAGGGGTGAGAAGAGAAATGCAAACTCCCGCGGAGACTCGGAGACACGGCGATTTTTCCCGTGGTTCGGTAAGATCATAAAAATCTTCCTACGTCCACGTTGTGGTACCCACCAAAGGGTATGGCCACTCCCAAGTCACCAAGACAAGGGAATCCACTATCTTTCTCCGTTCGCCCTCTCCGGCAAGGTGGAGCTCAAGCCTTGTACAACGGTGATCCTCCGGGCTTCCACAAACACCTTGGTAAGCTCCGGAGTGATCTCTTCTTCCTCCAACGTTTACAAGGTGAGAGAAGTCACCAAGACACTCTCTCTCACTAGTCTAGAGATTCCAATCACCAAGAATGGACGCACACAAGCTTCTCTCTAGCTAGATATAACCTATAGTTGGATTACAAGAGGTTTTGAAGTGTGGAAGTGGTAGCTCTTGGTCTTGAATGCTTGAGAATGTGTAGTGAGGCTCAGGAGATCAAGACTTGTCGAAATGGCCGGTTGGAGGGGTATTTATAGCCAGCCCACACGAGATAGCCGTTGGAAAAGTGGGCAGACTTTGTCAGTTAACATCGGATCCTCCGATGCACCCCTTTATATGATCATCGGTCGAATTCCAAATTAGCTGATGTCACGTGTCAGATGTGACCGTTGGATATAACCGTTGGATCTTTTAATCGACCGATGTTACTTCAATTTATCATCGGATGATCCGGTGAGTTGATCTGCAGAATTGGGTCAGAAATATTGTCTCTGTTGAATTTGACCGATGTACACTTACTTCATCATCGGATGATCCGGTGTGTATATCTTAAGAGTAACTCAGATATCATCCTTCGGGTGAACTCAACCGATGTGCCACTTCCTTCACATCGGATGATCCGGTGTGTACTGGGCTCTAAGGTCTTCTTCTTCTGCTAACTCAAACTCGACCGATGTAGTCTTTTTGCAAGACATCGGATGATCCGGTGAATGCAACTTGTTTGCTTCGAGTTGTTTTGAGTTGATCTTTTAGAATCCTCTCGAGTGACCTCTTTGATACTTGTTTGAAATGATATTACGATGAGGTGTGAGCTCCTTGTGTTGCCAATTTTGATAAAGTAGAGTCGTTGTATGATTTCTTCATTTAGTTTTTATGAGTATCGAATAACCCCTTAGAATGGATCATTGAGGGGTCTCCATTTGTATCCAAAGAGCAGTAGATGGTGTGAATAGATAGTTCATTAACGGTTGATGTGATATATGTGAAACCTCGCATCTACAAACTCATTAGTAATAACGAACGGTTGTCATTAATCACCAAAACCATATCTCACGGGGGCCTAGATGCTTTCAATCTCCCCCTTTTTGGTGATTGATGACAACACAACGAGTAGAGCATATAATTGAATTAAAACACAATGCTCCAAAGAGAAATATAACAGGTACAAATTTGCAACACAAGTGGCTCGAAGGCTCAAATAATAAACGATAAGGCGTAAGAGCACAGAGTAGCACCCGGAGTACAATAATAGCAAATAATAATAACGATCAATCTCAAATAAAGTAGCAAAAGGATAATCTCAGATATAGTAGCAAAAGTGTAGACATAGACACTCCCCCTAGAACTGAGCTAACCCTCCCCCTGACTCTAACTCTTCTCCCCCTTTGGCATCAAGACACCAAAAAGGGAAGTCGAGTGCCTACGACTCAGGCGCGCTCCTGGCGATGGTGAAGCGGTCGGCGTCGACGGTGCTGTCGTCGGAGCTGCTGGAGGTAGAGGTCGCTGGTGCTGGAGCTGGAGCGGGAGCTGGAGCTGCTGTGGGGGCTGGAGCTGCTGGGGGATCCGCTGAGGCTGCAGGCGCCGGTGGAGGTACTGCCGGAAGAGGTGAGGACTGGAACGGCGTTGGCGGCAGTACTGGAGCTGGCGCTAGTGACGGTGCACCTGGAACCTGACCGAGTCCTGAGTGCTGAGGTGGAAGAGCGACTCCTGTCTGCTGATAGAGGTTGGTGACCAACCCCAGGATGCCCAACAGCATCTGCTGAGTCTGCTGCTGCTGGTCCAGAGTGCGTCGCGTCATCTGATCGACAAGGTTGGTGAACCTGTCGGTGTCCTCTCGCCTCTGACGGGCGATCTCCAGCTGCATCTCCTGCTGCTGCCTCTGAAGCTCCTCCTGTCGAGCTGCCTGCTGCTCCTGCTGCTGAGCCATCCGCTGAAGTAAAGCAGTGAGCTCTGACGGCTGAGTCACCTGAGCCTCTGACACTGGAGGAGGTGAAGGTGGTGGAGCAGCTGAGCCTCCTGCCTCTGCGTCGTGCTGCCTCGGTGAGGAAGGAGCAGGAGGGAAGTACTCCTCGACACTGTCGCTGGTGTCGCTGTCCGACCACACGTGTTGTAGGTCTCCTCCCTGAGCCTCTGCCTGTGCCATCTCTGCGTCCTCCTGAGTCAGCTCTGCCCAGTCCTCCTCGGACAGTCTGGCTCGTACCTCACGCTCGACGGGACGGCCAAGGCGGCGGTCTCCCGGAGTGGGGACTCGGTAGTGGCTGAAACGGGTCACGTGCATCTCTGTCAGCTGAGAGACTCCTGGAGTGTCCTCTGGAACCAGCTGGTGAAGAAGGTGACAGATCCAGTGACCAAAGACCAGCTGTCGTAGCATCCCAACTCCATCGGTGATCACGTCCTCCATCTCGCAGATCAGAATGTCTACTATGTCGAACTCCATCCCGTTCATCACATAGAACAGGATGGTCTGCTGAAGGCTCGTGAAACCCTCCAAGTAGCCGGACCTCGGCAGCAGGGTACGCCTGAGGACGTGGTGAACTGTCCGGGCTGCTGGGGTGAGAAGAGCTGGCACCCTCGGCTGGTCAGGAGTGAACGTCTGAGTGAACAGACCTCTGATCTCCTCGAAAGGCGGTGCCACTCCTCCAGTCAGTGGCCTCCTCGGCGGGTCTGCGTCTCCGTAGACTATCTGGTGCAGACACGTAGTAGAAAGCTCCACACCGAGCAGTCTGCCCAACAAGTCTCGAGACACGTCGTGGATCCGCCCCATGAACATGAAGTGGATCGAGCGACGGCCCTCAGAGACGTAGAGTGTCGCGTAGAACACCCTGACCCACTCCTCGACATAGGCACTCCTCTGGTGTGAGAGCAAATCCACAAGTCCTCTGTATCTCTCAAAGAGGGGCCTGATCCCGTGTCCTGCTGCCACTGCAAGCTGATCCCAGTCAATGCTGTTATGCTGGAATAGCTTGTGACCCCGACGCCTGTAAGTCTCGTACAGGGACGCCTGTGTCAGGGTCCAGAAACGGGAGTCAACTCGAGAGTCCCTAGGCCGCGGGAACCACTCCTCAAGGATCACTGACCATCTGAGCTTCTTTAGTTGCCTAGCCTTCGTCTTCCTGTAGTCGGTGAGTCTGATATCCTCGGCAACACGGACAGCTGTGTCCATCAGGTGGATGGCCCTTTCGGCCTCTCTGTCCTCGGCGCGGTCAGCCGCAGAGGGACGCCGACTCGCCGTAGGGGTCTGTCCACCCCCACGAGTCCTCGGGGTGCGCCGGCGGATGAGTGGCGGCACCTCGGTCTCCTCCTCGTCGGAGCCCTCGGGAGGCACCAGCTGGATCGGAGGCTGCTCCTGCCTCTGCCGGGACTCGCGGATCCGTAAGGAACCGCGATGGCCGCGCTCACGCTCCTCGGCGGCGCGAGCGGCCAACTCCGCACGACGAGTGTCATTGGACATTTTGCGCTTCTTCGCGGCGGGCTCCTCAATAGCCTTGCCCTTTCCTTTGCGATCGCGACCCATCTTGATGCAATTTGAGAGCTAGGGTTAGCGACGGTGAAGGTGCACGACGAAAACAACGAAAGGAGTCGCGCGGCACGGAGCAAACCTTATCGACGAATCGGTGAACCACGGCGAAACCCTAGCGGAGAGGGTGATGCGTGCCGGCGGCAAGTGGTGGAGGGGAGACGGCGCGCGCGGGAGGCGGCGTGCGCGGGAGAGGCGGTTGTGCGTGGGAGGTGGCGGAGGAGGCACCTGGGAAGCGACGGCGGCAGGGAGGCGGCGGCGGCCGAAGGGAGGCGGCTGCGGCAGGGAGGCGGCGGCGGCTGCGGCAGGGAGCCAGCGGCGGCTGCAGCAGGAAGGCGGCGACGGCCGAAGGGAGGCGGCTGCGGCAGGGAGGCGGCGGCGGCTGCGGCAGGGAGGCGGCGGCGGCTGCGGCAGGAGGGCGGCGGCGGCTGCGGCAGGAGGGCGGCGGCGCAGGAGAGGCGTGAGGACGGCGGCGAGGGCGTCGGGCGGCGGCGGAGCTCGGGAAAGAAGAAGGGAAAAAAATGATCGGTGACCGACCCCCCGCTTTTAAACTGTACGGGCAAACCCTAGCCGCACATAAAACACCGGATGGACCGATGATCATCGGAGGATGCATCGGTCGAGTTCAACAGAGAGCTGTTCCAAAGACTCTCTTTGAACACCGGATGATCCGATGTTGACGTGACGATCATCGGTCGATTTCTGCAGGGCTCCAGGAAGGCTGAACATCGGATGCTCCGATGCCTTCTGAAAAGAACTCATCGGTTGATTTGTGACATCTGACTTGATCTGAGCACTGAGCTGAAGCACCAATTGATCCGATGATCTGCTGGCCCTAGCATCGGATAATCCGATGACTGCAGAAAATCTAAGACTGCCCATATATGTCCTTGGACTTAAGCACACAAAGATAAGGATTGATCTTAGGACTTTTTGGGCAACTCCTAACCTCTAATATAAGGCCTTAAATATAGTGCCACATATTGGCTAAGCCCTTAAGCAAAGAGAACACACAAGGTTAGGAGTGAAACCATGAAAATGTAAGGCCCATGCTTTGTGAGCTAGAGTGTAGAGAACTTCTATCTCTTTAAAGCATGTACCTTTAGAATTTTGCTCTATCCACATCATATGAGTTGAGCTATTGCATTTTGAACAAGTCTCCTTCTCATGATGTGGTTTCCCTTTGTGACACTCTACCGTATGCAATGCCAACCAAAGTAATGCAAGATATTGAATGAGTGCAAGTCTATATGGCAGGAATCATGCAAGGCGTAATGTAAATCTATCTTGCCAAGTTTAAACCTGCCAAAGGCTTCCTCAGGAAAAGCTATTTCTAGCTTGCCCCTATCCTTTGGGAGTTAGACAAGACCTATTTGATATGCAACCTTACATGAACATGGTAACTTACATGACGTTAGATGCATCTAGCACATTTAATTCACTTCTCAGTCTAGAAAAAGTTTTCTCATCAAGTGGTTTAGTGAAGATGTCCGCCAATTGTTCTTCGGACCTTACACCTTGCAAAGAGATGTCTCCTTTAGCCTCATGGTCCCGCAAGAAGTGATGGCGAATATCAATGTGCTTAGTGCGGGAGTGTTGAACGGGGTTTCTAGCTATCTTAACCGCACTTTCATTGTCACAAAGGAGAGGCACACAATCAAACTTAATTCCAAAGTCCAAAAGGGTTTGCTTCATATATAGAATTTGGGCACAACATGCACCGGCCGCTATATACTCTGCCTCCGCGGTGGACAAAGCCACGGAGTTTTGCTTTTTGCTCGACCAAGATACTAGGGAACGCCCAAGTAAGTGGCACCCACCGGATGTACTCTTGCGATCCACACGGCATCCGGCAAAGTCCGAATCCGAGTAACCCAAGAGATGAAAACTAGCGTTCTTGGGGTACCACAAACCTACACTTGGGGTATGCTTGAGATACCTAAGTATCCTAAAGACCGCCTTACGATGCGATTCTTTAGGTGCTGCTTGAAAGCGAGCACACAAGCACACACTAAACATGATATCGGGCCTAGATGCGGTAAGATATAATAATGAACCAATCATGGAACGGTAATGAGATTGATCAATAGGTTTACCGTCCATGTCCGCGTCGAGATGACAATTTGTTGCCATTGGAGTGCTTCTTGAGCTGCAATCTTCCATTTCAAACTTCTTCAAGAGGTCTTTGGTGTACTTTTATTGGTAGATGAAAGTCCCCTCTTGAAGTTGCTTGACTTGAAATCCTAGGAAGAAATTGAGTTCTCCAATCATTGACATCTCGAACTCCCTAGACATCATGGTGCCAAACTCAAGACTAAGAGATTTGTTAGTTGAGCCAAAAATAATGTCATCAACGTAAATTTGACAAAGAAATAAATCCCCGTTGATGTCCTTGGTGAAAAGTGTAGTATCCACCCTCCCGATCTTGAATCCTTGCATGACTAGGAAATCCCTAAGACGTTCATACCATGCCCTAGGAGCTTGCTTGAGCCCGTAGAGCGCCTTGTGTAACCTATACACATGGTTAGGATTCCTCGGATCTTCAAACCCGGGAGGTTGCTCAACGAAAACAAGCTCGTTAATGTAACCATTGAGGAAGGCACTTTTCACATCCATTTGATAAAGCATAATATTGTGATGTGAAGCAAAAGCTAGGAGTATACGAATAGCTTCTAACCGTGCGACCGGGGCAAATGTCTCTCCAAAATCTAGTCCTTCAACTTGTGAAAAACCCTTGGCCACAAGCCTTGCCTTGTTGCGGACCACCACGCCATTCTCGTCTTGTTTGTTGCGGTACACCCACTTCGTTCCGATGACGTTCTTGTCCTTAGGTCGCTCCTCCAATACCCAAACTTTATTGCGGGTGAAGTTGTTGAGTTCTTCTTGCATAGCCATCACCCAATTGGGATCTTGGAGTGCTTCCTCAATATTTGTGGGTTCTACACACGAAACAAAGGAGTAGTGCTCACAAAATGAAGCAACATGGCGAGAACGAGTACTTACTCCCCGTGACGGACTTCCGATGATTTGATCCATCGGATGTGCCTTGGAGATGCGCCCATGCCTCATAAGAGGTTGTGAGGCACTTGGTGGTGGTGAGGCATCTTGCTCGTCTTGTGGTTGGACTTGACCTTGGACTTCTTCTTCTTCTTGGTGTTGTGTGGCATGTGAATCTTGCATTGGCAATGGATCATTTTTCTCTTCTTCTTCATCAATTTGAGGCGCCATGGAGGTGTTGATGTTGGAACTTGAGGCTCCCCCTTGATCATGGCTCTCCTCAACTTCGGGCTTGATGTCTCCTATGGTCATGTTCTTCATAACTTCTCGTAGAGGCTCATCATCTATATCATCATGACCAAAACCCTCCTCTTGGGAGCCATTAGTCTCATCAAACTCAACATCACAACTTTCTTCAACTAACCCGGAGGTTTGGTTGAATACTCGATATGCTTTTGAGTTTGACGCATAACCAAGAAAGATACCAACATCACACCTTCTTTCAAACTTACCGAGCCTTTTCTTGCGGTAGATGTAGCACTTGCACCCGAAGACTCGGAAGTAGGAGATGTTGGGCTTTCTCCCAATGAGGAGCTCATATGGGGTCTTTTGAAGTAGTCGATGAAGGTAGACCCTATTTGCGGCATGGCACGCCGTGTTGATTGCTTCGGCCCAAAACTTCTCCGACGTGCCATAGTCATCAAGCATTGCTCTTGCAAGGGTGATGAGAGTCTTGTTCTTCCTTTCAACGACACCATTTTGTTGAGGGGTGTATGTGGCCGAAAACTCGTGCTTCACGCCTTCACGATCACACCACTCCCCAATGTTGTAGTTCTTGAACTCGGTGCCGTTGTCACTCCGGACCTTGATGATGGGAAGTTGAAATTCCCTTTGAGCTCGTTTAGCGAAGGTCTTGAAGATTTCCGGAGTTTCACCCTTGTCGCCTAGGAACAATGTCCAAGCATAGCGAGAGTAGTCATCAACAATAACAAGACAATAGAGGTTACCGCCAAGGCTTTGATACGTGGACGGTCCGAAGAGGTCCATGTGAAGTAGTTCAAGTGGCTTGGAGGTTGACACCATTGTCTTTAACGGATGGTGTGAGGCAACTTGCTTCCCGGCTTGACATGCGCTACAAAGCTTGTTCTTCTCAAATGTGACATCCTTCACGCCGGTCACCATCCCAAGCTTGAATGACTTCTTGAGCTTGCTCATCCCAATGTGAGCAATGCGCCGATGCCATAGCCACCCCAAACTAGTCTTGGTGAAAAGACAAGTGGTCAAGCTAGCATCCTTGTTGGAGAAGTCCACCAAGTAAAGATGTCCATGCCGAAAGCCTTTGAATATTAGTTCTTTACTTGACTCACTAGTCACCACAACACCATTCTTGTCAAATGTGCACGTTAGTCCAAGATCACATAATTGTGCAATAGAAAGTAAATTAAAGCTAAGAGACTTAACGTAAAGCACATTAGAGATGGACAAATCATGAGAAATAGCAATTTTACCCAAACCAATTACCTTCCCCTTTGAGTTATCACCAAAGGTGACTTGTTCATGATTGCCGGGGTTTTCTATGGAGGTGAACATACCATCATTGCCGGTCATATGTTGAGTGCACCCACTATCGAGTACCCAATGCTTTCCTCCGGCTTTGTAGTTCACCTACACTCATGAAGTTAGTGTTTGAGTTTAGGAACCCAAGCCAACTTAGGTCCTTGTATGTGTGATACAAGTGATTTTGGAACCCAAAGTTGCTTGGGGAGCTTCCCCTTCATGCCCTTGATGTCTTTGCCGATGAACCTTGCCTTCACCTTTCCACCTACTTTGCTCAATAGATAGTGATAATCATTGAAAGTAGATTTGTAGTTAGGAGGCAATTTGGGAGAAGGACGGTTGGGAAGAGGACACTCCCTCGTGTGATGTCCGGTGACCTCACAATGTTGGCAATATGACCCAACTTCCTTGATGAAGCTTGTCCTAAGCTCCGGTGAGGGCACCTTTCCTCTGTTGGGTACCGGGAAGGATCCAAGTCCTCTCTTGTTAAAGCTTTTCGCTTGTTGGTAGAGGATTTCCTTGTGCTTGTCCTCCCCCTTAGAGAGTCTTGCCACACTAGTGCGAAAACTTTCAATTTCGTCCATTAGCTCCTTCTCCCTAGGGCTTGCTTTCAAAGGCAAAGACTTATCCAAAACATTAGTGGCATGTGAATTAGATGATATTTTGCCATCAAGGGTTTCTTTCTTTGTGTTTTTCAATTTAAGTTCAATAGCTTCATAAGCACGGTTAAGCACTTCATGTTCTTGAACCAACTCATTGTGCTTTGCCAAGAGTGCTAAGTTAGCTAAGTCAAGCTCATGATACTTAAGCTTGATTGTAGCATTTTCATCCTCGATTTGTTTGACATTTAATTTGAGCGTGTCATGCTCTTTAAGTATGATTACATACTTGTCATGCAAATCGAGGTTAGCACTTTCAAGCTTAGCACGAGCTAGCTCAAGAGCCTTAACCTTAGCCTTTTCCCTTTTTATCATGGCATGATATTCACTAATCATGGATGCTAATTCATCGGGTGAAAGCTCCTCATCATCATCGCTAGAGTCTTCACATACCTTTGAGTTACCTTTCGCCATTAGGCACATAGGAGGTGGACGAAGAGGGGAGTCATTTTTGTTGACGATGGCGAGGCCCGCCAAGTTTTCTTCATCTTCACTATCTTTGTCGCTTGACTCTTCATCCGTGATCCACTCATTTGCTTCACACATGAAGACCTTTTGAGGCCCTCTTCTTTTCTTCGGAAAGAGCTTGGTTTTCTTGCCTTTGTCAAATTTCTTCTTTCCAAAGGAGCGCTTGGGCTTGACCTCCTCTTCATCATCACTTTCTTCTAGCTTGTGATGCTTGCCAATTTCCTTTCTTTTGTCCGGTCTTGGGCAGTCATATGATATGTGGCCTAGATCACCACAATTGTAGCACGTCTTGTTTTCATCTTTTCTTGGCAAGAAGGCTTTCTTTTTGGGATCAAAAGAGTATCCCTTCTTTGCAATCTTGGAGTTGAGGCGTGAGAATTTTCTCATCATCAAGGCAAGCTCATCATCATCATCTTCGCTTGTTTCTTGCTCTTCTTCACTTGAGCTAGGCTCAACCACTTTCTTCTTCTTGGGAGTTGTCTTCTTGGTTGATGCCTTGAGAGCAATGGTTTTTGATGATGACTCCTCCATCATTCCAAGTACGCTCATTTCATGAGCATGAATTTCTCCAATGAGCTCCGAAACTTCAATGTTGTCTAGTGACTCTTTTTGGAGCATTGAATTGATAATGTTGTACTTGGGCTTGGGTAGAAGCATGAGGATCTTGCGATTTATAAGTCCCTTGCCAAGAGAAGCAATATCAAGTGCGTTAATTTTCTCAATGAGCATATTTAAACGAGAAAACATTTGATTAACGTTTTCATGAGGAAACATCTTAAATTCATCATATTTTGATTTAAGCATGTGATATTTGAGTTCTTTGACACGAGATGAGCCCTCATGTATTTCAACTAGACATGCCCAAATTTCACATGCTTTTTCCTTGCTAGCAATCCTAGCAAAAACATCTTGACTAATGCATTCATATATGGCATTTCTAGCCTTAGCATCCCATTTTAATTGGTCTCCAACATAGTCAAGATTTCCAAACCCCGCATGGGTCGCTTCCCACACTTCGGGAGCAATTGCCTCAAGGTAAGCGCGCATGCGTGCTTTCCAATAAGCAAAATTCTTGCCCTCGAAGGTAGGAACCGAACCCCCATTCTTGGCCATTTTTGCTCTCTAGCGGTGAAGCTAGAATGATCCAATGAGCAACCTTGCTATGATACCAATTGTAAGGATCGAAACGCCCAAGAGGGGGGGGGGTGAATTGGGCTTTTTAAAATTTTATGACAATTTAAAACTTTAATGGTTGAAGCCCAATTCCCTATGCAAACTAAGTACGCAAGTAAGAGAGTTAAGTGCGGAATAGTAAAAGCGTAATAGTAAGGGGTGAGAAGAGAAATGCAAACTCCCGCGGAGACTCGGAGACACGGCGATTTTTCCCGTGGTTCGGTAAGATCATAAAAATCTTCCTACGTCCACGTTGTGGTACCCACCAAAGGGTATGGCCACTCCCAAGTCACCAAGACAAGGGAATCCACTATCTTTCTCCGTTCGCCCTCTCCGGCAAGGTGGAGCTCAAGCCTTCTACAACGGTGATCCTCCGGGCTTCCACAAACACCTTGGTAAGCTCCGGAGTGATCTCTTCTTCCTCCAACGTTTACAAGGTGAGAGAAGTCACCAAGACACTCTCTCTCACTAGTCTAGAGATTCCAATCACCAAGAATGGACGCACACAAGCTTCTCTCTAGCTAGATATAACCTATAGTTGGATTACAAGAGGTTTTGAAGTGTGGAAGTGGTAGCTCTTGGTCTTGAATGCTTGAGAATGTGTAGTGAGGCTCAAGAGATCAAGACTTGTCGAAATGGCCGGTTGGAGGGGTATTTATAGCCAGCCCACACGAGATAGCCGTTGGAAAAGTGGGCAGACTTTGTCAGTTAACATCGAATCCTCCGATGCACCCCTTTATATGATCATCGGTCGAATTCCAAATTAGCTGATGTCACGTGTCAGATGTGACCGTTGGATATAACCGTTGGATCTTTTAATCGACCGATGTTACTTCAATTTATCATCGGATGATCCGGTGAGTTGATCTGCAGAATTGGGTCAGAAATATTGTCTCTGTTGAATTTGACCGATGTACACTTACTTCATCATCGGATGATCCGGTGTGTATATCTTAAGAGTAACTCAGATATCATCCTTCGGGTGAACTCAACCGATGTGCCACTTCCTTCACATCGGATGATCCGGTGTGTACTGGGCTCTAAGGTCTTCTTCTTCTGCTAACTCAAACTCGACCGATGTAGTCTTTTTGCAAGACATCGGATGATCCGGTGAATGCAACTTGTTTGCTTCGAGTTGTTTTGAGTTGATCTTTTAGAATCCTCTCGAGTGACCTCTTTGATACTTGTTTGAAATGATATTACGATGAGGTGTGAGCTCCTTGTGTTGCCAATTTTGATAAAGTAGAGTCGTTGTATGATTTCATCATTTAGTTTTTATGAGTATCGAATAACCCCTTAGAATGGATCATTGAGGGGTCTCCATTTGTATCCAAAGAGCAGTAGATGGTGTGAATAGATAGTTCATTAACGGTTGATGTGATATATGTGAAACCTCGCATCCACAAACTCATTAGTAATAACGAACGGTTGTCATTAATCACCAAAACCATATCTCACGGGGGCCTAGATGCTTTCAATAATATTCACTATTATATCTCTAACACCCCCTCAAACTTAAGGTGCATCAGAAACACTGAGTTTGGAGAGATAAAAACCATGCTGAGCTCGAGTCTATGCCTTTGTAAAGAAATCAGCCAGCTGATGCTCTGAAGGCACATACTGAAGATCAACAACACCATCCTGTACCTGTGCTCGTGTATAAGAATCATCAACACCAATATGATTGGTAAGCTCATGCTTGACCGGGTCACGAGCAATACTGATAACACCTGTACTGTCAGACAAAAGAGGAGTCGACATCCCAACAGAAACACCAAAGTCCTCAAGCAACCACCGCAACCAAGTAACCTCTGCACTCACAAGAGCCATAGCACACAATTCAGTATCTGCACTCGAACGAGAAACTGCTACCTGCTTCTTTGTCTTCCAAGCAATGAGGGAACCACCAAGAAAAACACAATAGGCAGAAAGAGATCGACGATCAGAGGAATCACTAGCCCAAGTGGCATCACAATACGCCTTGAGCTGTAAGGAGCTAGAGCGTGGAAAGAACAAGCGCCTTGAGATAGTCTCACGAAGATAACGCAAGACACGAAGTAAGTGGCTGTAGTGAATCTGAGTCGGAGCTGAAACAAACTGACTCAGAATGTGAACGGAATATGAGATATCAGGACGAGTGACACCGAGATATACTAGACTCCCTACAATATGACGATAACGAGTAGGATCATCAAGAGGTTCACCATCAGTGGATCGAAGGTGAACATTGAGCTCCATAGGAGTCTCAACAGTGCGGTGATCAGTAAGAGAAGACCGATCAAGAAGATCCTGAATGTACTTCTCTTGAGACAGATAGATCCCCTTAGAGGTAGAGGAAACCTCAATCCCAAGGAAATAACGGAGAGGACCAAGATCGGACATAAGAAACTGATCACTAAGACGAGCCTTCACGAAGTCTATGTACTCAGGGTCGTCTCCAGTGATGATCATATCATCAACATAGAGAAGAAGAAGTGTACGACCACGAGACGAGATATGCACAAAGAGCGCAGGATCATGAGCACTGGCAGAAAAACCAGTAGCAGTGACCACAGACGCAAAACGTTGAAACCAAGAACGAGGAGCCTGCTTAAGGCCATAAAGAGAACGTCGAAGACGGCAAACCATACCCTCAGGAACAGAATACCCAGGTGGTGGCTGCATATAAACCTCCTCATGCAGCTCACCATTAAGGAAGACATTCTTCACATCAAACTGAGAGATGGACCAGTCACGAACAGAGGCCACAACAAGTAGAGTGCGAACAGTGGTCCTGTGAGCAACAGGAGCAAAGGTCTCATCATAGTCACAACCATATTCCTGTTGAAAGCCACGGGCGACTAAACGAGCCTTATAGCGCTCAAGTGAACCATCAGAGCGGGTCTTAACCTTATAGACCCACTTACAGGTGATAGGACGAACACGTGGGGGACATGGCACAAGTTCCCACGTGCCAGTGCGCTCGAGAGCAGCAATCTCCTTGGGCATCGCATGTTGCCATTCCGGATAAGGAACATCATCACGATAGGTAGCCGGCTCATGTAGAGCAGCAACAGCAAAGCTAGAAGGAGAATACCGATCAGGAGGCTGTCGAGGACGATGACCACGTCCAAGAGGCTACTCAGGAGAAGAATCATCGGAAGGAGATGATCTCTCAGGAGAGGAGGACGTACTAGGAGAGACAGACTGATCTGCAGAAGATGGATCATCATAAGGTGACCCAAGTGGGGTAAACGGCTCATCAGAAGATGGTGCGTCTGAAGGAGGGACAACTCGTCGAGTATAGACCTGCGTCTCAGGAGCCTTCAAAGTATAATCGGGAACAAAAGAAGCAGATTTCGAAGGAGAAGAAACCGTGGAACGCGACACCGAGTGTGAAGGTGGTACACCAGAAACTGGAGCATCTGGAAAGAACAAAAATGAAATGGGATCGACCACAGATACAGAAGAAGTATCAGAAGAAGGACGAGGATAGAAAGGACGTGTCTCATCAAAAACAACATCCCGTGAAATCCTCATCCGTCGATCAATCGAATCCCAACAACGATACCCCTTATGCTCCGAACTATATCCAAGGAAAACACACTCGACCGACTGGGCAATCAGCTTAGTGCGCTCACGAGGTGCGAGCAGCACGTAGCAAACACATCCAAAAAGACGAAGGTTGGTGTACTTAGGCGTCTTACCCGTAAGACGCTCAAAAGGAACCCCCCCTCCTCTAAGTGCCGACGATGGCTGAATGTTAATTAAATAAGTGGCAGTCGAGACCGCCTCGGCCCAAAAATGAGGAGGAACAGAGGAAGCAATCAGAAGAGTACGAGCCGTCTCAAGAAGATGACGATGCTTACGCTCAGCAACACCATTCTGAGCATGAGCACCAGGACAAGAAAACTGGGCAAGAGTACCTTGCTCAGAAATAAACTTACGAAGAGCATCAGAAAGGTATTCACCTGCGGAATCGGCTCGAAAAATACGAATAAGAGTGTCAAACTGAGTGCGGACCATAATCGAGAAGGACTTATAGAGAGATAATGTCTCACTACGATGTTTCATAAAGTAAACCCATGTGTGTCGCGAAAAATCATATGTAAAAATGATATAGTATGTATGTCCTCCTTTTGAAGCAAAAGGTGCAGGTCCCCATACATCTGAATAAATAAGATCAAAAGGGCGCTCAGACACCGACTCACTAGAATGATAAGGAAGCTGAATCTGCTTTCCTAACCGACAACCCTGACAATGAGCTAAAGACTCAGAACTAGAGACTGATTCTAAAAGACCACGCCGAACTATGACGGACAAACGAGAGTCACAAAGATGACCCAAACGGTGGTGCCACTGAGCAAACGTCGAAGTGGACGAAGCAACAAGACTGGCAGGCGCAGCGGAAGGAAGACGAAGCCAGTCAAGCTCCCAAAGACGCTGTGAATGACGACGACGAGGGTCAGTACCAACCTGGCGACCCGTGTGACGATCCTGAACATAACAAATATCATGATCAAGAATCACTCGACAATCACTATCAGTGAGTTGACCAGCGGATATAAGCTGCATTGTAAGTCCAGGAACAAAAGAAACATCAGGAACAACAAAAGAGTTAGATAAAAGAGTGCCCTGTCCAACAACCGAAAGAGGAGAACTATCGGCAGTATGAACAGTAGAAGAACGATACAAAGGACTCAAGGAAGACAAGCTGGTACGATAAGGAGTCATATGGAAGGAAGCACCAGAATCAAGAATCCATGGACAAGTACCTGGAGCAGAAGTAGGAGGTGGTACCTCAGTGGAAGACGAAGAAGCAGCAGCAGTACTCGAAGGTGCAGAAGACTGAGTCACAGAACCAGCAGCTCCTGAAATTGCAGAAGTAGCAAGGCGACGAAGAAGCATTTGTAATTGTGCATCCGTAGTAGCAAAACTCCCCTGAGATCCTCTAGTACTAGCACCACCAACACCCTGTGAAGACCGATGAGCCTGAGGCTTCTTTTTCCTGAAACGATACGCCTCCACATGACCATCTTTACCACAATAATCACAGCGAAGAGCACCACGCCCCCCCAATAGTAGAAGGAGGAGCAACTGAAGACGAACGGTCGGTGGAGGAGCCGTGTGCGTAGGTGTCGTAGAGCGAGCCGCCAATACCGAAGAAATAAGCAGTAACCCAACAGCCTGAAGACGAGTCTCCTCATTACGAACACTCGTCAAAGCATCCATAAGGGAGACACATGGGTGACGAGCAAGTAACTAAGCACGAAGAGGCTCAAATTCGGCACGAAGACGGGTCAAAAAATCATAAGTGCGTCGAAGCTCAAGTGCAGCCTTCTGACTCTGACAAGACTGACAAGTATCTATCGACAATCGAGGACCAAGAGCATCAAGCTGAGGCCAAATAGCGGACATCTGACCGAAGAACTCCTCCACTTCAGCATCTCCCTGCTGTAACAACTGCTCCTGACGAATAGCAGCAAGGTAGGTAGACTGTCTAGTAAGCTCGTAACGAGAGCGTAGAAAATCTCACATCTGGTGTGCATACTCAAACTCAACTATATCAGCAGCAAGACGATCCTCCATACTGGCAGCAAGAATAGCAGCACCTCGAGCATAATCATGCAACCAAGTTCTGTATAAGCTGAAACGAGACTCATACGCAGACAGGTGAGTCTCATAATCCGCAAGCAATTTCTTCTCATCATCATCAATAGCATTATCTGAAATAACAGGCTCAGAAGGAACCGCAGGGCAAGTTGGACATTTGAGATCACCTGTGAAATACTCCCAGTGTCGTAGACCACGCATGTGCAGACGCATGCGGGGAACCCAGTCGTGGTAATTGGTGCCATTGAAAAGCACCGGATATCGCACGACTGGAACCCCACCCGAAGAAGTCATCCTGATAGGATAACCGGCGACGGCGAGAGCGCAAAATAAGCAGCGGCGGGCGACGACGAGAGCGTAAAAGAGAGCGGAACAAGCTGCAACTTTTTTTCTTTTTTTTTTACTGTTAGGGATTACTAGAGACCCCGCAAACAGGCACACGTATCTATAGTGCACGATCACGCAATTTCCAGAGGCCGGGCACGTAGATCGGAGAGAAAAGAAACAGCCGGGGGCGGTACCTGTCAGACGCACGGGAGGCCGTGTAGATCGAGCAGCCCTGTTGGTGGTGAGCAACCTCTGTGCAAGACTGATACAGGGCGTATGCAGGATCAGGCGGGGCCCTCAGGCCGCAGCTGCTGCACGCATGCGACGGGTGGGTGACGGCCCTTAGGGCGCGGTGACGAGCGGCAAGAAGAAACCGCAGCCGGATTCAGGGCGCAGGACAGAGATCCGATCCGAGGGAAAAAATCAGAGAGAGAAGCCGACGGCGCAAGGAAAAAACGCCGGCTAGGGTAGAGAGAAACTAACCCTAGATTTTGGCTCTGTTACCATGTTATGAATATTACATGTATTATTGATGGGCCGGAGGCTCCAATTTATAGAGTACATGATGATTATAAATATGCAAATAAGCCCCTAACATATTATCTAATATAATATTCACTATTATATCTCTAACACTAGATTGTGCTCCTCCATTCACATCAGCTTTGAGAATAAGATTGCCGGAAAAAAGCATGATGTGGTAAAGGTAGTTCGTTGCATGAGCAAAGAAGACAAGCTATCCAATACCGAGAGCAAGATTACAAGAAGGGAACTTTCAGGAAGTAACACGTGTTCAGGCCTGCAAATCAAGGATCTCGATCTAAGATTTGACTTTATCCGATGAGCTGTGACAAATAACAGGTGGACAGAATTACGACTACCCGACTGATCACTGATGCAAAGGCAACTTTATCATAAGCTTGTAGTAACTGAGCTTAAGAGAAATGTGGTGCTCTATTTCCAGGCTGACCAAATGTTATTCAAAAAATCAGTGAAGTTCCGAACAAAGTATGAAAAATTATAAAATACTGAGTTAATTACGAAAGATAATTTTACCTATATTTTTGCAGTGGTCTGCGCAACGGCAGCTCTGAAACAGATATTCTCCAACTAATTATATCCCTTCCATGTAGACATAAATATAGCCAGAAAACATGAGTGAGGGAACATTTTTTCCTGCATCTGCCATAACCTAGCCTAGCGAAAGGAAACGTGTGTGCAGTCCACACCTAGTCTTGTCAAAACCTAAAGTTAAACAACAACAACCAAGCATTTATCCCATATTGGGTCGGCTAGACATGAAACCAATAATTATATATATATATATCAATGAAGTAAAAAAGAGGAAGAGATATAAAAGTAACAAGAAAAAAGAAAAGAAAAAAAAAGACTAAAATTCTGACACATGAATTGCTACTTTCCATGCGGTCCTATTATGAACTAAGTCTCTGGATACATTCCAATCTCTTAAATCTCGTTTTACCGCCTCCTCCCAGGTCAACCTTGGTCTCCTCTACCCCTCCTAATATTTTCTCTACCTCTTAAAATCTCACTGTTAACTGGTGCTTCTGCAGGTCTTCGCTGGATATGTCCAAACCACCTTAGTCGATGTTGGACTAACTTCTCTTCAATCGGCGCCACCCCTACCCTATCACGAATCGTCTCATTCCTTATTCGATCTCTTCTCGTGTGCTCGCACATCCACCGTAGCATACGCATCTCTGTGACACTCATTTGTTGGACATGTTGCCGTTTAGTTGGCCAACATTCCGCCCCGTATACCATCACGGGTCTGATCACCGTCCTATAGAACTTCCCTTTTATCTTTTATGGGACCTTCCTATAACATAGAATTCCATAGGCTTATCGCCATTTCATCCACCCTACCTTAATCACGTGGCAAACATCCTCATCAATATTGTTGAAGTGTTGCAGTCGACACTTCCCCTGGGCTTGCTTCAGGGCAGCCCGCGGAGATTCTTTTACGGACGGGCTAGTCTTCTCGAGAGGGTCGCATGTTGGATGAAGGAGATGACACAAGGATTTTTACGTGGTTCGGGCCGCCGGAGCGTAAAACCCTACGTCCACGGGAGCAGTGTTGCTCGATGTATTGCTTGAGGCTTAGAACCGGAGTTCTAAGCTTTGTGTTCTGGATGAGCTAAGTTGCCCTAGGCGCTAGTGGGGGTTGAGCCAAATGAGCTGAACCCGCAAAGTGGCGAACTTCCGAACCCCTTGTAACGTTGCCTACCCGAGCCTTTTATACTCCAAGGCTCGGGCGGCTTACAAGGTGGGCCCCGGAGCCTGACAGGTGGCCCCGGGGTGATTTCCTGCCATCTACCATATCTTGCAGTGAATGCTGGTAGTTGTCTCTGGCGAGGGCTTCTTAGTCGCCGTCCTGTCGTCCTGCCCGTGCCGCAAGCTAGGTGTAGCGGTTGATGATGGCAGGGAAGGGAGGGCATGTCTTGCTGCCGTGTTTATTGGTCTACGACTCCTGACATGGCGTGCCTGTCTTAACTGTGACACAATTGGTCACGGTGTCTCCTGACAGAGGCGTGCGCCGCGTCTCCGCGCTTTGGGAAGGCGCGAGTCTTGAATGTATTGATTGGACAAGGCACGACGTGCCTTTACTCCTGCTGCCTACCATGCCAGGGCGGGTAGTACTGCACGCTGCCACGTGGCAGGCCCAGGGCTTACCTCGGAGGAGAGGGGAGGCCTGGCCCCGCTGGACATGTGGCGCCTTCGGAGCTCTCCCCCACGGAGGGGGCGAGGTCCGGCTCCGCCGGCCACGTGGCAGGCCCGGGGCTCACCTCTGAGGATAGGGGAGGCCCGGCCCTACTGGACACGTGGTGCCTTCGGGGCTCACCCCTGCGGAGGGGGCGAGGCCCGACTCTGTTTGCCACATGGCGGGCCCGAGGCTCGCCTCTGAGGAGAGGGAGCGGCCCGGCCCTGCTGGACACGTGGCGCCCTTAGAGCTCACCCCGGCGGAGTGGGCGAGGTCCTTAGGCGGTTTTCTCCTGTGCGCAGGGATACCCGGTATTGAGGGTACCGACAGTGGCCCCCGGGCCCACCTCGGGGAGAGAACGATCCCGAGGTGGGGCCTTCACCTTTTCTACCCCGCGCACTTTCTTGGAAACCCCTTTGGACCGTTGCAAAGGCAATATAGGGTCGTGGGGACGTGACTCCTGCTTTGAAAGTTGCTTTAACTACGGCGGTTCCCAAGGCTGCCACTATTGCTCGTTGCAGCACCGGCGGTTCCCAAGGCTGCCACTACTGCTCGTTGCAGCGCCTTGCTAGGAACCTCCGGGTTGTCCACTTAAGGGACTGACTTCTTGGTCCACCGCTTCTGCAGGATGGCTTGGGCCCTCCTGTCATTATCGTTGGGGCTTGGACCCGGGGCTTCTGCCCCGAGTGGCGCATACGAAGCTTCCGGGAGGCTTTAAAGGGAAACCCTTCTGCTTCGCAGGCTTCACTTCGCACATCTCCCTACGCCTGAGCCTTCCTTGTTCTTCCGTGCGCCCAAGCCTTCTCTGCCTTCCAAGTTCCTGCCCCTTCGCCTCCGATGGCTTCCAACCTGCCCCCGCCACGCATTGCCCGGACTAAGGACCTTGGGACGGTGCACAGGCTCCTTGGGTGGCATTCCGAGGAGCAGAAGCTTTGCCTTCGGCGGGGATCTCTGCCCCTGCATCTGGGGAGAGGGGGGACTGTCCTCTTCCTCGCCTACGCCTTGGCCGGGTTTGTCCCGCCGATTTCTTCCTTCTTCTTGACTCTGCTAGAGACCTTGGTCTTCAGCTCCACCACCACTCCCTGAACTCCTTCGCTTTGGTTGCTGTCTTTGTGCACTTCTGCGAGATGTTCTTGGGGGTGCGCGCTTCAGTGCCCGTTTTTTGCCACTTCTTGTTGCAGACAATCGAGCGCGGCTCGAAGAATCAGCTGGGAGCATACTACTTCCAGCACCGCAACAAGGATCCGAAGGTCTACAAGTACCTTCTACCCTTTAGCGCCTCGAGGTGGGAGAACTGGAGGGAAGACTGGGTGATCATGAAAACTGATGAACACGATCGTCTTCAGCTACCGACTGAGGCTTCGACCACCGGGCGCCACTTCTAGGAGGAGTGCCCTGAATTGGGGCCGGAGTACACGCCAGTCCTTGAGCGGATCCAGTTCCTAGCGGAGCAGGGGCTGACATCCCTGATGGTGCTAGCGGACTTCCTGTCGCGCCGCATTGCGCCTCTGCAGCAGCGTAGCCGCGGGATGTGGTACTACACCGGCGTGCACGACTGCACCAGGCTGGAGACGGGCTTAGACTCCGGCCTGTTCGTCGAGATGCTAAAAGAGATGGTGGTGAGGGTAAGCAGCGACATCCTCGATGGCCGCACTCTAGCAGTCCCAGTTTCCTACCTCCCTCTCTTCGTGGAGCCGATGCGGAGGTCGAAGCTGCTTCGGGAGATCCCAACCTTGGACGATATTGGCATTGCTGTGCGCCAGGTTGGTGACACTTCCCGCGGGATCTCGATCACCGAGGTTGACCACTCTAGAGCGTAGCACGAGGCGTCGTCCGATGCCCAACCCGCGCCGAGGAGCGACAGAGCTCAGACTATCGACAAGGGGAAGGGCAAGGAGCCGGCCTTCGGCCCGCCGAAGAGGAAGCGCTCCCGGTCTCTACCGAGGGCATTGTTCGCGCCGAGCCAGGGGACCAAAGTACCCGCACACCCTTCATCAGGAGGTGTCAGCTCATCAGGCAACAACCCAAAGAGACCTCGGTTCTTCCGCGCCAACGGGACTCCTCTTGGACAGCAGCGGTCGGAGGAGCCCCGGGCGTCCCACCCTCCTTCCGCAGGTGGAGCTCCGAGGAGGGACGCCGGTGCCGCGGTGTCTGGGACTCAGCCGGGGGCTCAGGTGCCCCGACCGTCGAGTGTCCCTGCTGCAGGCTCGACAGGCGGCAGCGCCAGAGGGAGCGCAGCCGGGACTCAACCAGGGGCGCAAGTGCCCCGGCCTTCAGGTGCTTCAGGGGTTGGCACGATGAGTGGAGCTAGAGGTGCTGCCGGCGGGAGCTCTACTGTTCCATCTCCTAGGGGGGCTCCGAGTGCACCCGCTGCTCAGCCAGTCCAGGTGCCTTCGGCGCAGGCCCCGGTGGCGACGGCAGGCTCCGGCGGCCCTGCCCCGGCTCGGAAGCGAGGGCTTCATGCTCGCTGGAATGTTCGTGTTCCTCGGTAAGTTGCACTTACCGGATCTTAGTACTTGCGTACTTTAATTCTACTTTTCTTGTCTTGAGTGTTCCTTGTGCTTGTAGGGACTCGTCGGCCGCCGGGGACGCGTCTGTTCCCCAACTAACTTCGGTTGGTAGGGGCCTAGTGCCGCAGCGTCCGGACGACACGGTAGCTTCGCCAGTCCCCGTGCAGGCCCAGATGTCTCCTCCTTCTGGCCTGGCGGAACTGGCTCCTACAACGACGATGGCACCTACTCCTCCTCCTTCGCCAGCTCGAGAGCTGGCTGCTGACGAAGACTCGGCGGAGCAGGCTGGTGGCGACCAGCCTTCGGGTGCTAGTGCAGGAGGAGCTGATGCAGGTCCTCAGGTGGGCGACGAGCAGGAGCGCATCGGGCCTGGCCCTGCCTCAGCGCCGTCTTCTCCTGAGCGGCGCGTCGTCGTGGCTCCCCTGAGTCTTGCGGCACCGGCGTCTCCTCCGTCAGATGGTGATGCCATGGAGGAGGTTCGCGGCCCTGCTTTGGCCTCTACTGCCCCACTGTCCCTGTCGGACGCCATGGAACCTGCCTAGTCTAGCGTCCAACAGGTTCAGGTTGCGCTCAAGCGCGAGCGGGAGGTCTTGGCGGATGGGAGGGACCGCCTCCACGGCTGTGGGCGGCTCTTGAAGCTGCGGACCAGGGAGGTCGAGGCGAAGCTCGACGCTTAGAGGGCGAGGCTTGACGCTGAGGAGAAGCTCCTTTACGTGCAGAGGAAGGCCGTCGACCGCCTGGACAACGATACCTGGAGGATCATGCGGGAGGCCCGAGAGGCCTATGACGGTGTCCAGGCTTGCTCCGCCGCCAACGAGGAGATGCGGTTGCAGCTGGTGTGGCCCAAGTGTGCCATCGCGGAGCGGGAGCGCGCCGTGGCGGTCAAGGAGAAGGACGTTGCAGAGCAGCTGGAGGTGGGGGAAGTCAACCTGAAGGCCAGGGCTGGAGAGCTGGAACTCCGGGAGGCTGCCTTGGACGAAAGGGAGGAGCGGGTTGCCCGGGACCGCTAGGCGATGCTGAACCGGGAGCTTGCTGCCGACTTCCGGGCGTCGGAGTTGGAGAGGCTCACCCGGGGCTTCTAGCTCCGGGAGAATGACCTGGTGGCCAAGGAGAAGAGGTTCGCCGAGGGAGGACCTGGTGCCCTGCTGGCGGCTCGTCAGGAGGTGGAGCAGCTCCGAGCTTCGAGGACCGCCGAGGCCCAGGAAGTCTAGGGCTTCATTTGCCGGGCGGAGTCTGCTCTCGTGCCTCTCGGCTTCAGCCCCGTGAGGACGGGGGCACCGACGCAAGAGGTGGCCTAGGCGCTCCCGGCACTTGAGTCCATCGGCGCCAAGCTGGAGAGGCTGAAAGCCGTGATCACCGACGAGCTCGAGGTCGAGGGGAGGAGCTTGGCGAAGGAGGTCGCCACGCACGTGCTGACGTGCTTCCGGAGCTGGGACTCCTCCATCTCTCTGGAGCCGGTGGTGCAGGGCCCCGTGGCTGAGCAGGAGGAGGTCGCCAGGGCTGGAGTCGGAGACGTCGCTGCTCTCATCGCGTCTAGGTTCCAGCGGGAGGCCAGGGACTCCTAGATGCTTGCCCTTGTAGCTGAAGGGCTTTTGTATCTTTTGTTTTTGTCTTCTGTTTGTAGACAACCTCGTGGAGCTTTTCAGTGGACAGACTTATTGCTTGTGTGCCTATGCTTCTTGCTTTCTTTTCTTGGCTTGCCCTGCCCGAGTCCTTAGCTCCGTAAGGGCCCCGGGAGGTCTCCACCGATCTCAAAGCTTTGCACAGACACCTCCCTTGGACCCTTGTTCTCATAAGGACCCAAGGGGTCTTGAGTTGGAGTCTGGAACTCAGGTCTTGAGAAGCCTTGAGACTTCAGTATAACCGGGTGCTCCGGTCTTCCCTTGTGCAGTCCCCGTAGTGGCCCCGTGGTAGGTGTGGCTAATGCATTGGTCACACCAACCACATTCCTACGGGGGAGCTAAGGCCAGGCCCCCCTGGCCGTCCGGAGCATGCCGGTGTTGGAGCTCTAGCGCCGGAGGTCCGGGAGGCCTCTCAGGAGGTTCTGTACACAAGTAGAGAAATGGTAATTCTCCTCGGGGGCTCTCCTTTCCCTATCTCTTAGTCTTATTTGGCTTACAGTACTGGGCCGGTGTACGGGGTTTGGGCAATTCAGTGCCTTCAGCACCGGAGGTCCGGCTCCCTCCTGGGTCAGGGTGCAACCGTCCGGCCCCTAGTACTAGACCGTAGCGCTAGGGAGGCAGAGTTCACACGCTTTCGGTACGGAACCAGGCAAAGCAGGCTGCACACCCTGGACCTCCTAGAAGGCAGAGTGCGCACGCTTTGGGTACGGAACCAGGCAAAGCAGGCTGCACACCCTGGACTCCCCTGGTCTAGCGTAGGTTTTACCTGGAGGAGACCAACTGGCGTCACAGTACCTAACTGGGGGAGGTCCAAGAGGCCCCTGGGCCTTTGGCAGGTACCTCAAGGACGACCGTCTTCGGCGGGATGGCAAATGCCGACTAGGCATGAGAGTGGGAATGGAGAGCCGAGTGTACGATGGGCGTACAGGAGGTGTTCAATGTTCCAAGGGTTGGGGAGCGGTTCCCGTCCTCCGTAGCAAGGCGTACGCTCCCGGGGCGGCAAACTTTCGTGACTCGGAAGGGACCTTCCCAGCTGGGGGAGAGTTTGTTGGTCCCTTCTCAAGAAAGTATGCGCTGCAGCACCAGGTCTCCTTCCTTGAGCTCCCGAGCATGCACGGACCTCTGGTGGTAGCGCTGGAGTGCCTGCTGGTACCGTGCGTTGTGGAGCGTTGCATGCCATCTTGCCTCGTCGACGAGGTCGATGTCCTCACGCTGGATCTGGTCCTCCACGGCTTCGTCGTAAGCTCGGACGCGGGGGGACCCCATGGTGACCTCCGGGGGAAGCACGGCTTTGGCCTCGTAGACCATGAAGAAGGGTGTCTCCCCTGTGGCCCGACTCTGGGATGTCCGGCTAGCCCACAGTGCACACGGAAGCTCGTCCACCCACTTGGCACCATGCTTCTCCAAGCTGGCATAGGTGCGAGTCTTGAGGCCCCGAAGGATCTCAGCGTTGGCCCTCTCGACTTGCCCGTTGCTCTTTGGATGAGCAACGGAGGCATAGCACACCTAGATGCCAAGGTCTTCACAGTACTCTTGGAACGCTGCACTGGTGAACTGGGTCCCGTTGTCGGTGATGATCCTGTTCGGGACCCCGAACCTGCAGACAATCGACTTGATGAACTTGACTATGGATTGCTTGTTGATGGTGACGACTGGTGCAGCTTTCGGCCACTTGGTGAACTTGTCGATGGCGACGTAGTGGTACCGGTATCCCCTGACGGCTCTGGGGAAGGGCCCCAGGATGTCCAATCCCCACACCGCGAACAGCCATGAGGGTGGGATCATCTGCAGCGTCTGTACCAGTGTGTGGATCTGCTTGGCATGGAACTGGCACGCCTTGCATCTCTTGACCAGCTTGACGGCGTCCATGAGGGATGTCGGCCAGTAGAAGCCATGCCAGAAGGCTTTACCGACCAGCGTACGGGAAGATGAGTGGTTCCCACACTCACCTTCGTGGATTGCTGCGAGCAGGTCCTAGCCTTCCTCCTGGGTTATGCACCGCAATAGGATGCCGTTGGTGCCACGCCGGTAGAGATCCCCTTCTACCAGCGTGTATCTCTTAGCCATCCGCACAATCCGTTCAGCGGATGCATGTTCATCAGGAAGGATGTTGTCTTTCAAGTAGTCCTAGATCTCTGTGATCCATGCATCGGGGCTGACTTGAGCTTCTGGATCTTGGGCGCTGGGTATCACAGATTCCCCGGTGGCGCATAAGATCCTTGGCGGGCACCATGGCTGCAGGGCCGCCGAGACCGCCAGCTTTGAGGTGCTGGTCTCGCCCCCATCGCCCAGTTCGGTAGGCCGGGCTGTGGGTCGCGGCAACGTCCTTTCAAGGGCTCCTTCAGGCATCGGGGCTCCGGTGGAGGCCTTCGTTGACAGGTCGTCGACGACGATGGCGTGCGGTACATGGCACAGGTCCAAGGCTTCAAAGTCTTTCTCCAGCATCTGCACGTAGAGCAGATAGACAGCTAATTATTGCGGGTCGTTGCAGGAGCATTCACCCTTGACTTGCTTGATGATTAGATGGGAGTCGCCCTTGACTAACAACTGGCAGACGCCGAGAGACAACACCATCTTCAGGCCGAGGATGAGAGCTTCATACTCATCCATGTTGTTGGTTGCCTTGAAGTTGAGGCGCACCATGTACTTGAACTGCTCCCCCGTCAGCGTGAGGAGTAGTACGCCTGCTCCGGCCCTCTGCTTCCTCGAGGAGCCGTCAAAGTAGAGCGTCCAGTGAGGCTCCGGCT
Source organism: Neostapfia colusana (assembly GCA_030760725.1). Lineage (NCBI taxonomy): Eukaryota > Viridiplantae > Streptophyta > Magnoliopsida > Poales > Poaceae > Neostapfia > Neostapfia colusana. The sequence continues at coordinate 47,875,285 of JASWHV010000020.1, forward strand.
CTCCACCTTCAGGGCCCCCTGGATTTGTTGGTGATGGCGTCCACTCGGCCACGAAGTCAGCCAGTGCTTGGCTCTTGACCGCATGACGTGGTAGGAAGTCCAGCTCGAACTCCGCCAGCTCCGCTGCCCACTTGGCGACGTTGCGAGTCGCGTCGGGGCTGCGGAGGATGGTCCTCAGTGGATAGGAGGTGACCACCGAGATCCGGTGGGCTTGGAAGTAGTGCCAGAGCTTTCTGGACGCCGCGAGCACTGCATACAGCAGTTTATGTACCTCCAGGTACCTAGTCTTGGCGTCGTGGAGGACTTCACTGATGTAGTAGACGTGCCTTTTAACGGCCCGGACCCTCCCTGGGGGATCCAGGACGTCTTCCTCCATTGGCACCGTACCCTGGGACCTCCTGTCCTCTAGGCCCGGGGCAGTCTCCGGGAGCTAGGTCCCGGGGAATTCTCTGCCGTCTTGGACCTCCGGGAGGTTAGCTTGGACCTCTGAGAGGTCGTCTTGGACCTCCGGGAGGTCATCTCGGACCTCCGGAAGGTTGTCTTAGGCAACCTGTCTTGGACCTCCGGGAGGTTGTCTTGGACCTCCGGGAGGTCGACTGTGGTCTCTAGGACCTGGGCCTCAGAGATCTCCTGGCTGTCGGGGCTCCCCATGGGTCCGGACAGCCTTGGTGCTAGACTTCTGCTGCTGGAGCAGGTTGTAGTGGCGAGGGGTCCGGCCGCTCTGCGACTAGGACCATGCTCACCACTTCTGTCGTCGCCGCGATGTAGAGCAGTAGATGCTCACCGGACTCAGGGGCTACCATGATGGGCAGCGTCGTCAGGTGGTGCTTTAACCCCTGGAATGCTTCTTCTGCTTCTTCGGTCCAAACAAATGGACCGGCATTGCGTAGAAGCTTGAAGAAGGGAAGAGCCCGCTAAGCTAGCCTAGGTATGAACCGACTGAGCGCATCTAGACATCCCGTGAGCTTCTGGACATACTTGATGCGAGACGGGGGCCGCATCTGCTCGATGGCCTTGACCTTCTCTGGGTTGGCCTTGATCCCTCGATGCGAAGACCAGGAATCCAATGAGCTTTCCAGAGGAGACACCGAACACGCATTTGTCCGGGTTTAATTTGGTGTGCGTGTAGCGCAACTTGTCAAAGACTAGAGCTAGGTTATCTAACAAGGATGTGCTCTTTCTGACTTTGACAACGATGTCATTGACATACACCTATACTAAATCTCGGATTAGCTCTCCAAATGTTTTATGCATAGCACGTATAAAAGTAGGGAGAGCATTTTTCAGACCATAAGGCATGGAGACATATAATACAGGTCATCTACTGTTATAAAAGCAGTGTGTTCTTCATCTTCTCTAGACATTGGTATTTGGTGGAAACCTGAGTAGGTGTCTAGGAAGCATAACATATCACAGCCTGATGTAGAGTCTACAATTTGATCTATTCTAGGGAGAGGGAATGGATCTTTGGGGCATGCCTTATTGAGACTGGTGTAGTCGATGCACATCCGGAGCTTCCTGCCGGCCTTTGGGACGACAACAGGATTCGCCAACCACCGAGGGTGGTGGACCTCCCGTATGAAGCCAGCATCGAGCAACTTCTTGATTTCTTCACGGATGAAGTTCTGCCGCTCGATGGACTTCTTCTGGGGCTTCTGCTGGATCGGCCACGCGTCGTGGAAGATCTTCAGATGGTGCTCGATCACCTTCCTAGGGATCCCGGGCATCTGTGACGATTGCCATGCAAACACGTCAACGTTGTCCCGGAGGAAGGTTATGAGCGTGCTTTCCTATTTGCTGTCCAGGCCCCCGGCTATCCTGGTGGTCTGGGCAGCTTCGGAGCCGACTTGGACGACCTTCAGGGGGGACGTCACCTTGGTCAGAGGGTTGCACTCGGGGTGCAGAGGTCGAGGCACGGTGGCGTGCACTCGGGTGGAGCTGGCCCAGTTCTGCACCGCCAGGGGCTGGTGCTCGGGCTACTGCAAGTGCTTGGCGCTTCTCCAAGGCTGACACTGCGGCCGTGCGGTCTCCACGGATCTTGAGGACACCGGTGGGTGTAGCAATCTTCAGGACCAGGTAGCCGTAGTGGGCTACCGCCATGAACTGGTACAGGGCCAGCCTGCCAATGATGGCGTTGAAGGGGAGGTCGACCTCCGCCATGTTAAACAGAACATATTCTGTCCGGTAGTTGTCCGGTGCTCCGAAGATCACCGGAAGACTGATGTTCCTGTATGGGATGACTTGTCCCGGCCCTACCTCTGAGAACGGGCTTGACGGGGTGAGCTTGGCCATGGGAATCTGCAGCTTCTGAAAAGCTGCACGGCTGATGAGGTTGAGGCCGGCTCCGCCATCCACCAGTACGTGGTACATCTTTACGTTGGCGATGGTTGGAGCTACCAAGAGAGGTAGCTGTCCGGCCTCAGCCATATTCTTGGGGCAGTCAGAGGCGTCGAAGCTGATGGGGGTCCCTACCCACTTGAGGTGCGATGCTGCGCTTGGGGTAGGAGCCACCGACGCCACTGCTCGGCGCAGGGTCTTGACGGCGTTCTGGGACTAGGGGTCCAACGACCCTCCGTAGATGACGTGGAGCGCCTTCCGGCGCTCGTCTTCACCGGAGCTAGAGTCCCCATGGTTGTGGACCGCCTTCATGGTGCATTGGGGCTCCTGGTACCCCATCTCTTGGTTGCCGTTGTCCCGGGAGTCGACCTTCTGCTTGCACTCCCTCTGGCGGAAGGGGGGAGGATCTGCAAGCAGTTGCTTCCCCTCGCGGAAGCGCTCCGCAAGCTTCTTGATCTCCCGCACTCACCAGCAGTGTGGCTCCTGGTGTTGTGTACCGGGCACGGTTCACCACGGTCGCCATCGTCAGGTGACCGCCGTGGCCTCTTGTTGGGGCGTGGCCCTCGAGCCCCGCCAGTTGCTGCAGTTGCAACGACGGGAACTCCGACCGGTGGCTTGATCTTGCCACCGCTTTTCTTCTTGCTCTTCTTGCTGCTCCCTTGGGAAGCAGCGCTAGCTCCGGGGTGCCCTCCTGCTTCGGAGGCTGGCTGTGAGTGCCAGCTACGCCCTTCTGTTGCTCTGGCGCACTTGTCCGCCAGGCTGAAGAGCTCCGAGACGTCTCGCACCTCCCTGGTGGCCAACTTCTCGAGCATCTTCTCGTCCCTGACACCCTGTCAGAATGCAACCACAACTGATGCATTCTGGATGTGGGGGATGGTGTTGCGCACGTGGGAGAATCGATGGATGAAGGAGCTCAGAGATTCTCCCGGTTGCTGTCGCACGGCGTGGAGGTCAGACTCCGTGCCGGGACGCGTGTAGGAGCTGTTGAAGTTCGCCGTGAACTATCGGCATAGCTCTCCCCAGGAAGTTATGAAACCCTAGGGGAGGTTCATGAGCCATGACCGTGCTGGGCCGGTCAAGGCCACGGGGAAGTAGTTGGCCATGACGGCCTCATCCCCTCCTACCGCGAGGATGGCAGTGGAGTAGATCTGTAAGAACTCTGCAGGGTTGACGCTTCCGTCATACTTCTCCGGCAGGTGTGGCCGGAACTTGCATGGCCACAGGAGGTGGGGCGCCAAGGCCGCACACCCCGCCCGTGCTGCTGCAGATCCTGGTGCCGCGAACCCTCGGTCCGCTGCTGGCACGGTGTACCCCGGCATGGGCAATGATGCACCATTTACCAGGGGCACCACCTGCAGGGCATATGGCTGCTGCATATGCTGCGTGGCATACGCCTGGGGCAGAGGTCGCATGGCGAACGTCTGCGGCGTAGGCTGAGTAGAGGCAGTCGACATGCTGCAGTCGGCCTCGTGGTTGCGACGCCTCTTACGCCGTCGCTCGATGGTCAAGCGGGCATCTTCCCCCAGGCAACGTCGCTCCAGCTCTGACCTCAGATCAACCGTTGAGAGCTTGGTGGAGCGGGAGTCTGCCGTCTGCAGGCCAACCGTTGGTATGCGTGACAGCGACACATGTGATTGACCGGAGCATCGTCCCCGCCGCAACGGAGGATTGGTGGCAGTAGCGACGAGGTGATCGACGTCACGGATCCACTGCTGGGTGGCCCCCTGGGGAGCGTCCTCAGCAGGCGGATTGTGCAGGAGTGCTCGTGGTGCAGCTAGTGCACTTGCTTGGGTAGCACTCTGCGTTGCAGCAGATCTTGGGCTTGTATGAGTCCGCGTTGATGGAGTCGGATGCGAGCTCCCAACCTGTCCCGACACACTCCTCCCTGAGTGCGTCGAGACATAAGCCTCGTTGGTCATCGTTCGCCGGGAAGAGGGCGAGGAGAGCTTGCCGCTGAAGGAAGCTTGGTCATCTTTGTTAGTGCAGACCCGTCTCGGGGGAGAAAAGCCCTCTACCTGGCGCGCCAAATGTCGAAGTGTTGCAATCGACACTTCCCCCGGGCCTGCTTCAGGGCAGCCCGCAGAGGTTCTTTTACGGAGGTGCTACTCTTCTCGAGAGGGTCGCGTGTTGGATGAAGGAGATGACACAAGGATTTTTACGTGGTTCGGGCCGCCGGAGCGTAAAACCCTACGTCCACGGGAGCAATGTTGCTCGATGTATTGCTTGAGGCTTAGAACCGGAGTTCTAAGCTTTGTGTTCTGGATGAGCTAAGTTGCCCTAGGCGCTAGCGGGAGTTGAGCCAAATGAGCTGAACCCGCAAAGTGGCGAACTGCCGAACCCCTTGTAACGTTGCCTACCCGAGCCTTTTATACTCCAAGGCTCGGGCGGCTTACAAGGTGGGCCCCGGAGCCCGACAGGTGGCCCCAGGGTGATTTCCTGCCATCTACCATAATTTGCAGTGAATGCTGGTAGTTGTCTCTGGCGAGGGCTTCTTAGTCGCCGTCCTGTCGTCCTGCCCGTGCCGCAAGCTAGGCGTAGCGGTTGATGATGGCAGGGATGGCAGGGCATGTCTTGTCGCCGTGTTTATTGGTCTACGGCTCCTGACATGGCGTGCATGTCTTAACTGTGACGCGATTGGTCACAGTGTCTCCTGACAGAGGCGTGCGCTGCGTCTCCGCACCTTGGGAAGGCGCGAGTCTTGAATGTCTTGATTGGACAAGGCACGGCGTGCCTTTACTCCTGCTGCCTACCGCGCTAGGGTGGGCACTACTGCACGCTGCCACGTGGCAGGCCCAGAGCTCGCCTCTAAGGAGAGGGGAGACCTGGCCCCGCTGGACACGTGGTGCCTTCGGAGCTCTCCCCCGCAGAGGGGGCGAGGTCCGGCTCTGCCGGCTACGTGGCAGGCCCGGGGCTCACCTCTGAGGAGAGGGGAGGCTCGACCGTACTGGACACGTGGCGGCTTCGGGGCTCACCCCTGCGGAGGGGGCGAGGCCCGGCTCTGTTTGCCACGTGGCAGGCCCGAGGCTCGCCTCTGAGGAGAAGGAGCAGCCCGGCCTTGCTGGACACGTGGCACCCTCGGCGCTCACCCCGGCGGAGGGGGTGAGGTCCTTAGGCGGTTTTCTCCTGTGCGCGGGGGTACTGGGTATTTAGGGTACCGACAAATATCGTCATTGCTTTGTACCATTGATCCTAAGTATCGGAAAGCGTCCCTGCTAGGTACTATTTATCCTTGTAGACTAACATTTCCCTCTTCACCACCAACATCACTAAAGTCACACCTCATATACTCGGTTTTGGTCCTACTAAGTCTAAGCCACTTGGACTCTAAAGTTTGTCTCCATAACTCTAATTTCTTATCAACACCATCCCTTGTTTCATCTACCAGAACCACATCATCGACAAAAAGCATGCACCAAATGATATCCCCATGTATATCCTTCGACACCTCATCTATCATCAAGAAAACCCCTAAAGTTAAACATAGTATAAAAATTACGCCACTATACAACGTAGCGCATTGCCTGGGCGGAGTCGTGTGGCGTGCGTACCTCTTCAGCAGGGCTGAAGCCGTCGACGCGAAGCCAACGGTGCGCGGCCTCGGCGCGAACCCAGCCGCCGTCGGCGCTAGGTACTCGTCCCCTCCCCTTCCTCCCGCTCGGTTTCCATTGCCCTTGCGGGTGTTGGGCCGAGCGGCAATCCCATCCCGTCGCCCCTCACCCGGGCCGCAGCGGCGTCGATCGGGGGCCAACATCGGAGAGGGGCCATTTGCAGTGCAGCGCGCGGCTTGCAGGGGAAACCAAACGGGCTGGATTTGTGCAAACTTAAAGTACTCCTAACCTCTTAGTTTATTTCAAAGAACTATAGAATGGGCTAGAATCACTTTTTTTTTCCTGAAAAACAAGGTTTATACGGCTTGACATATTCTATGGAGCCATAACAAATGAGCCCATACTAAATGATCAAAATGAAACTGTATGACAATTATTTAAAAATATATAGAGACAAAATAGAATAGCAAGAAAAAATACTCTCTCTGTTGTGAAATAAATGATGTATACCACAACTAATTTAGTTCAAATTAAACTAAATATTTCGTTCTAGACGTCATTTATTTCAGTACGGAGGGAGTACGAAGTATGCTCTCCACCTAGCTCATCACTTGACTTAAACACACCACACCTTTTAATCCAAATAATGAATTAATTGATTTTTAATTCTAAATCAAAGTTGACTTACACCACAAAATCGTTCCAAAGACATAATTCATGGAACTTTCTCTGATTTTTATTCTAATGTCTTGCAAAGTGTAACTTCCTAAACTTTGTTAAAGAATTTAGCCTGTGAAGTCTGTACTTGACAGACAACCTTGTGCATCAATGTACAACCTAAGCACATAAGTTTACATATATGATCTCAGGATTTCCATATTATCATTGTCTAATGCTGCAGCTTAACCATGTCAAAGTAATCCACCCTAAAATAGCATATCCATCATTTTTGCCTTCACATCCCTCCCTTACAACTAAACAAAAAGTAGGACCTACTCATAAGCATTTGACACGAAAAAAGGAACAAGCATATTATCAGATTCATATATTACCAGTTCTAAACCAATGTTAATTTCTTCAGTAAACTACTGCAAGCACTGGAAGTCTGGAACATATCTCTCGGTATTAGATTGCTATATTGGTCACATCGAATAAATTCTGAAATAAGGGGTCCCTTTTGTTTATATATGCCTAAACGTTTAAGATATCTCGATTTTGTTTGATCGCTTATGTGTCACCTTGATGAAGGGGACTCTGCTTGCATAAGCAAGCTTAATTAAGGTTGTAAATAATTAATCAAATCAAAGACCAACAACAGAAAGGTAGCATGGGTTGAGAGCTCGTGCAGTTTTCTTAGCGGCAGAGCTAGTATTAGAACATAAGACAGGAGAATAAGTATATTATATGGTTTTGTTAGTTGGCACGGGCCAACAGTTGAACTTTTTATCAAAAAAAGTTAATCGCACCTACCTCTTTTGTGAGCAATTTCGAACCTTGAGGGGAGGGGGCGCATGTGCCCCAGCCAGCCAACCCTAACTCAGTTATTAATTGTCCTTGGGCTGTGGTAATTTCATCCCTTCTTGGTTGCATCGTTTTCCAGTTGGAGATGACTTTGCCCATAAGTCAATATTTCGTCTTGAGGAAGTTATAATTATATTGACACACTAGTACAACAGGTGTGATCATTAGCCTCAGTACAAAGAACTGTGACTGAATTTAGGATATTTTCATCGGTTTTTAGTTCTACTGGGTACCACCAGTATTTGGTGGTACTGGTCAATTCTCGGCGATATTTTTTTATTCGTGCTAATTATTTATTATTTCAATCGTATTATGTAGAGACCTTTGGAGAGAAATGTTCCAATTTTTTGTCTTATTCGTGCCAGTGGGTATTGTTTTTACTCCAAAGTTTTTCTCATTGGTTTCTGATGTGGGATTGGAATAATCTTTGCCTAGCGAGGATTGTAATTCTAATCTATTATGAGTAGTGTGTCATCATTATTTATAATATTTGTTAGAATATATTTGATACTTCCTCTATTCTGAAAGAAATAACGTTTAGGACAAGAATTCTAATTTAATATGAACTAAATTAACTGTCATAAATGTCATTTATTTCAGAACAGAGAGAGTAGTTAGAGACAATATGAGCCAAGTGCAATACATACTTAAGTGTTATACACAATTTATTCATATCCTACACTATTCAAACCAGTTGGTTTTAGCATAATGATATATATTGCTAGCTTCAGCTCCAACCATTTATGTTCCTATTTGACAAAAAGAAACATTGATATTCCTATACTCTATAGAATCTTAATTTGTTACTAATAATTTATTAATTCTCATATTATTACCCACAAGTAAGCTGGTAATTGGACTCGGCCTATGGTCACTTTCATAATTTATTTCGTCTCTTATTAAATATTAGTTTAAAAATAAATATAAATTTGTCTCGATCCTAATATGATTGGAACCTTCACATTATTAGTTCATTTTTTCCTTTATCAGCCCTACCCACGAGTAGTGCTACCACTACGCCAACCATTCTGCGGTTAAAACCATGAATCTGCTACAGCTGCCGTCATCGCAGTCCGCGAGGAGCTCCTGGAGCCTGTGCTGTAGCTCGGCCCTCTGGTCCCTCAACCGCGCGTTCTCCCGCGTCACGCTGTCCCCGTCCTCGATGGCTTGGTTGAGCCTGTCGAGCAGGTCTCGGTTGCCGCCGCGGAGGTGGCCAGCCTGCGCCCGGAGCTGGCCGAGCTGCCTCTGCTTCAGCAAGCGCGACCGCCGCGCCGACTCCCGGTTGGACGCCGTCCTCCCCCTCCGCCTGTCCTCCGCGAGCTGCTGCCGGTCGCCCGCCGTCTGCCATTGGGAGTACGGTACATGAGCAGCATCAAGACACGGCTGGTGACGACCGGCGTGTTGCTGGAAGCGTGCTGTCACGGAGTAGGGCGTCGCTTGCAGCACCAGGTCACCGCCGTTGCAGTGGAACAAGAAGTGATCGTCCGAAGGTGCGTTATCGCAGTAGATTCCCAATCCAAAAGCGGGTGTGGTTGCAGGTGGCGGCTGCCATGGGAGAACAGCATTTGTAGCCTCACCAGGCCCGTACATGCTGCGAGTCAGAGAGAAAACGACGAACTGAACTCGCGGGTTTCTGAAGGGAAGGAACAGGGCCGTGTGGCAGATTTATAGCCTGAAGATTTTCATGAGGCGCGGACATTGATCGATCGATGGCAAATCCATGCTTCACTTCAGTGTTCATATCCAACTCCCGAGATGCTTTTTCACTCTCTTCGTTTCTTTCACTTCAGCGTCTTCGTTTCGTGGCTACGCGCCATCGATTGTTTTGGTCGTTTGATAGAGAGAATATGCATAGACCTTAATTAGGCACATCATCTGTGAGATGGGCCGGAATTATGCTCCTCATCCACAACTCTATACTATGACTTGTGTGGATTTTTATAAGCCCTGCACTTTTGCTCTTTCGATCTATCCAACAGGGTCTAGGCTGTTATAGCGAGTGTGATTGGCACCATAGTTATCATTATTCATGACACACTAGTTTTTTTCCTTTCACGCGCAAAGTGTTTGTTATTTTTTTTCTTTCACTGGCTTTGACCTTTCTTTCTACTCACTTCAAACGCTTTCTTTTTATTTGTGGGAAGCTTCTCCTCCCAAATATCGGACCAGCAAGACTGGCTTCAAGGAAACCCAAATGAAATCTGTTTTACCGATAACTTTTGGATAAAAACATATCTTTTTTGTTCTAAATTAAATGATGTTTAAGACAGCTAATTTAGTTTAAATTAAACTAATTTTTTATCCTAAACATCATTTGTTTCAGCACGAGAGAGAGTATCTAATCTATTTTTACACCATACATACGCGCTGCTGCAGGTAGGCGTGCTGCATGCGGCTCAAAAAATAAACGTCTAATTAAGCTTATTCAAGTTAGCCGTCATCAACTGGTTGGAGGCACAATGGGTTAGCTCTTAGGTCTAGTAGCTGTTGAGTTATCCTGAACTCGAGAGTTCGAGCCTCTTCTTGCCCTGTCAACTAGTGCCAAAGCGATGCTGAAATTGCTCGTGACACATGGGTCGTCATACTCACCTGACCAAGATGATACGGATCTTTACCTGAGCTTTTTTTTTTCTCTTTTTCAAGAAAGAACACACTTTGGTTGCAATTGCAAGATACTAAGTCCTGTAGTTTAGGTGCCAACCTATTTGCTAAGATTTCATGGAAAACTTGTGTCATATTATGATCGATCTAACTGGTTTGCAGTCTGTTATCCTTGCCACCTGTTCCTCTTCTCTGGCAGTAGGACCACATTTACAGTATTCAATAGGTTAACCATGTTCCCTCTTAGCTATGACATGCATGAGGTCGGCTTTGATGATGTGTCCAACATTTTGAGAAAAAAAAATATATCTTACGAAGCCATCAGGACCGAGCACCTTCTCCTTTGATAATTCTATAACCACTCGTTGAACTTCCTCCGTGGCTCTTAGTCGGACGAATAAATTTTGCTGCCGATTTTTCTCTTACTGGATGCCCCAAGTTATATTTATTCATGACACACTAGTTATTTTTTTCCTTTCATGCACGAAGTGCGTATTATTTTTCTCACCGGGTTTGCATTTTGGTTTTCTATTCACTTTTCACACTTTTTTATTTGTCGAAAAGCTTCCGCAACGAAATGTTGGGACCAACTATCCTGGCTTCTATGAAACACAAATGAAATCTATTTTCCTGCAGATACACGCATTTGTATGTCTTAGCATAGGAACAAATGTACCGTTGCCAGATAACTTTTGGATAAACATATCAATCTATTTTACGCCCGTGACGAGATATGCAGACACACTGCTGCACCTCAGATGAAAGGAATTGTATTGCTGGCGTCTGCGGGTTGTGTGCTGTATGAACTAAACGTTTAATTAGATTTGTTCAAACTTGCCATCACCAACGGAGTGGTAGAACAGTTGGTCAACACATAGGACTCAGAGCTGTTTAGTTATCCTGACGTCTAGAATTCGAACCTGTCACACCCAACCATAACCAAGCGATGATTAATAACGTGCTCGTGACACATGGGTCTTCACGCCAATCTGATCAAGATGATTAACCTGAGCTTGATTTTTAATTTTTACTCACCTCGTTATTTTTATTTTATTTTTTGCCAGTTAGGCCGATAGAGGAACAGATTGCTGTAGTGCACAAAGACACGATAGAATGGTGTCCGCCTTTAATCCATTCAATACGGCACACCATATAGGCAGGCATTTATTAGAACACAAACAAGATTCTCAAGACAGATTTCCCCCTGCTATAACTTTTCGTTATACTTACAAAGCAATGCATCATTTTTTCTATTTATATTTTTTCTTTCTACACACCAAATAATACCATACATCAAATCATGCGTCAAGCCGGCGGACAACACCATTGACATCGCTGCGGCTTTTTGTTACGGAGTGCAGCGCCACGCTCCACGAGCGCTGCCCCCGAGGGCTTGACGCCGTATTCGACACCTTCGGGAGCATCCTCCATGACGCCGACATTGATAGGCGAGTCCAGATCCTCCTGGAGGACCTCTTCGCCATCAGGGAGGCCAAAGTCAGGAGCCACCCACCTGTCCGCCCGGAGCTGGACCTCATCGATCTGGACGATCAAGTGACTCACTCCCTCCACACTACAGGAAAAACGATCATAGACGACGGTCAAATTTATTGACGACGGGGCCGTCGTCTTTAATGTTATTGACGACGGCTAGATAAAGCCGTCGTCAATAACTCAGTTATTGACGACGGCTAGACGAGAACCGTCGTCAATAAATTATTGACGACGGTGCCCGTCGTCTTTAACTAAATTCAGGCCCACCCGAGGAGTTATTGACGACGGCTGAACGAGCACCGTCGTCAATAAATTATTGACGACGGTGCCCGTCGTCTTTAACTAAATTCGGGCCCACCCGAGGAGTTATTGACGACGGTGACCTAGTACCGTCGTCAATAACACAGTTATTGACGACGGCTGAACGAGCACCGTCGTCAATAAATTATTGACGACAGTGCCCGTCGTCTTTAACTTAATTCGGGCCCACCCGAGGCGTTATTGACGACGGTGACCAGGCACCGTCGTCAATAACGGGACATATAACCCGTACGCGAGCCGGGAGGCGGCCACTGCCGCCTCCCGACTCGCGCCGAGCTCTCGTCGCCGCCGCCCTCCCCGCCGGTCCCCGCCACCGCCACCGCCGGTCCCCGCCGCCACCGCCGAGGTAAGTCCCCCTCCTCCTCCCCCTCCGGCCTCTCCCCCGCTTTCCTCGCCCCCCGGCCGCGGGCAGGTCAATGCCTCTTGCAAAACTACATCCTTCAGCATCAGCAAACTGTGAGCCTCTCTCTCTTCTCTATCTCTTCCTGCAGTCTGTATGAGTGTGGGTTAAGACTTAAGATGCGGATGCACGTGCAAATGTGTTCGTATAATAAAATTTCGTTTTGGCTAGCTTACACACACTTTGGCAGAGGTCCATCGATCGACTTTAGGTATCAAAAGCACACGAATTGCGAGGACTGAAGCTCTCGTGGGCTGAGCACTACCCGTCCTTGGTGCGATTTTTCTTCCCAATCTGTTTCACAATCTCGATGGGACTCAATTTGTTTGCCTCTTCTGTAAAGCTAAGGAGAGATTAATAAGGACATCATCAAAAGTTTCAGCATTAATTACTGTGCATAGATGCCATGCGAGTGAGTGCATGTCAATGAGACCAGCAAGGAGAGACAACGTTATGGCGTCAAATTGATAAGGGGCATACGAGAGTTATCGATCGAACTCAGTGACGCTACGTATAGACTCAAAGATAGGCTCGTTGATGTCTTCGTTTTGTAAGATTTCCTAGAAACCAAGGTATATAAATGTTCTTGTTCCATTATCTAAAAAAGTACATTAATATTGCAGATCGTGTAATCATGTAGCCAAGCATGAGTACGGGCCTAGGTTGGACCTCAAGCATCAAAATGTACTCTGAGCTCGAGTAACCACGGTGTCTCATAACACATTGTTACGTTATTCCGTGGTTACAGAGACCATATTTTTGTCATACGGCATAATAAGCCTGAGTAAGAGATACAAAAGGCTGAACCTCCGGTGCTCAACTTGTAAGTTAGTTAAAATTGACCCTACAGATTAGGTCTTCAGCATGTCTCACAATGGATACCTCAACCATTGATCCTTGAGTCAGATGGTGCCAGTGAGTTGGCTGCTTGCGTAGCCCAAAAGAAGCTCGATCAGACGTTGCATTCTTTGTCAAGGAAGCAAAGAATTGATGCAGGTGTAATTAGATACCTGAAATGTAGAGACTGTTGTCTAATTGAGTCAAAGCACCCACTTGTAACGCTCAACTTTTTTAAAATGTTGTAATGCACAACTAGTTATTGTTGGAAATAGTCCCACATTGGTTGTACTTCTTGGAAAAAAATCAATAAGTAGCCCCAAAGATTGCATTGGTCAACATTCAATACGATGCACCTAATTGGTTTGACACCATTGTGGTTCTAACATTTTGCATAGAATCGATACTTATTGAGCCCATCCTGTTTATTATCCCAGTTATATGGAAGCTTTTGGTTTCTCATTTTACATACTTTTCTTATGGTTATTTCCGTATAGTAAATTGCTGCCAAGTGATTGTTAGCATATACGTGTATTAGGATTAGGGGTGATTGTCATTAGTCATTAGGCTACTTGTCTGTCAAGTCATGTACCCTATATATATGTACCCCTAACCCATATCAATGAACTAATTCTGTTTTCATCCTCTAATATGGTATCAGCCAAACCCTAGGCTTCCCTCCCCTTCTCTCTCCCGATTCCAGCAGCGCCACCAACCATGGCCGGCGCTCCGCCGGCGACCTCTCCTCCCTGGGCGCCGCCTCACCCCACCACTTTCCCTGGCGGGCACCTGCTCTCTCCCCTAACGCCGCAGCCGTGCCTCCTCTACCCGCAGGCGAACCTTCTCCGGCCGCCGCTACCGCGCCTTCTCCAGCCGCCGTCTGGTCTCCTCCGACTGTCGCTGTCGCGCCCTCTGGCAGCCGCCGCTCCCTGGATGCAGGTCCCGAGCGCGCTCCTATGGTCGCGTCGAGCCCTGGCCGCGCCTCGGCCGCTGCCGCTCGCCGCGCCCCGCCCCGAGCCCCGCCCTGATGTGCCGCCCGGCCCCGCCCCAAGCCCCGCCCTGCCGCGCCGTCCGACCTTAGTTGATTAATTGTTTAATTAGTATTGTAATTGATTATTGTTTAATTAATACTTTGATTGATTGTGTGATTAGTTACTATATGTAAATAAATGGGTTTCGGCCCGGTCCGGCCTGACACGACCCATTTAGGGTCTGTCACGGCTCATTTAGTGGTAATGTATTAGTCGAGACAGGCACAGAGGACGGGAAGCTCCCGCGCGTGGACGGCGGGCCCCAACGGTGGGGTTTCATCTTTGAACCACTTACAACGGGGTATAACGTACGACGGCTAACCCTAAAGGCGTCGTAAGATAATGGCAGGCCCCAACGGGGCATAACTTAGGACGGCTGACCCACTTCTTTGTCTCTCCTTTTTTCCTTCTCTCTCGTTCTTTCCTCTCTCTCTTTTAAATGACTCAAAAACGAAAGATTGACGTAAACCTATACAACATGCGTCACCCGTTTCGAACGGGCCCGTCTCACATGTGTTGCGCATGTGAGGCGTGTACGTTCGGAATTGTCCCTTTTTGGACAGCCTGGGAGTGACCGAGGGGGCGTGGCATGTGATGAAACGCGGGTTTAGATCTAGACGAGATTTCGATGGCATAACCCTGTTGTTCTCTGCTGCACCATTTTCGGGCGTGCAGTGGAGAACAGCGGGGTTATGCTGCCGAAATTTCGTTCGGATCCATACCACGCGTCTCGTCGTGAGCACGCTCCGCTCGATCACTCTTGGGTGGGTTTAGGACCTATCCTTTCCAATAGATGTAGGGCCGTGACATAAATAAATTATAAAGTAACTATAATTTCCTTGACATTAAACTGCAGATTCAAACATGGGTGAGGATCGTAGTTGGATGTATACCGGTTGGAAGAACAGTTCTGGTGGTCACTCGGATGAGTGGTTCGCAAAGACAGATGCTTTTGTAGATCGAGCGTTTTCATTGTCAAAGATCGATAAGGTGCGGTGCCCATGTACGAAATGTCAAGGTGCAAAGTGTTGGGACAAAGTGAATTTGGCGTTTCACTTATGTCGATACGGTTTCATGCAAGATTATGAGGTGTGGACCTTTCATGGTGAGACATCTTCTCAACCCTTACAAGTTTCAGATGAGGATGACAACACGGGGGTCGATAGGATGGACGAGATGCTTGATGCTATAAATCCTGAATTGATGGAGGATCCTCCTCCAACGGAGGTTGAAGCGTTTTTCACGCTTCTCAAAGCTTCAGAAGAGTCGTTGCATGAACACACCGAAGTGACGCTCCTTACTTTCATGACTAGATTTATGGCCATTAAGTCTAAGTATTTCTTCTCCAATAACTGCTACAACGATCTTATCAAATTGATCAGCGATATCCTTCCACAACCACATAAAGTGCCTAAAGATATGTATCAGTCTAAGAAGTTGATTTCTGGTCTAGGTATGAAATATGAGAAGATTGATATGTGTCTAGACAATTGCATGCTTTTTTGGAGAGAGCATGCCAACGAGAACAAGTGCTTAAAATGTGGTAAAGCGAGATTTGTCGAAGTTGTTAATGACGACGGTTCAAAAGTAATGACTCAAGTCGCACGGAAGCAGCTTCGCTACTTGCCTGTCACACCTAGGTTCAAGCGTTTGTTTCTATCTAAAAAAACTGCTAGACACATGAGGTGGCATAAAGAAGGTGTACGTGAGAACAACAGCATGATGGTGCACCCGTCGGACGGTGAGGCATGGAAGGCGCTTGACCACTTCGATCTAGATTTCGCCAATGACGCGAGAAATATTCGCTTTGGGTTGGCGACAGATGGCTTCTCACCGTTTAGTACAAACGCCACACCATACTCATGTTGGCCCGTGTTCGCTATTCCGTACAACTTACCACCATCGCTTTGTATGAAGTATGAGTTCATGTTCCTATGCCTTATTGTACCTGGACCGGATCATCCTGGTTCACGACTGAACGTGATGATGCAGCTATTGATTGAAGAGTTCAAAATGTTATGGATAGGAGTCGAAGCGTACGACTGTTATAGAAAACAGAAATTCAACCTTCGAGCTGCGTACTTGTGGTCTATTCATGATTTTCCAGCTTACGGCATGTTTTCTGGCTGGAGCACTCATGGTCGATTGACATGTCCAATATGTGCTTCGGACACGGATTGTTTTCGTCTAATTCATGGTGGCAAGATATGCTACTTTGATTGTCATAGACGTTGGTTACCGCCAAATCATGTGTTTAGGCAACAGAGAAATGCCTTCAGGAAGGGTACCATTGTAAAAAAGGGACCACCACAACGTCTGAACGGGTCGGAAATTGTTAAACAGCTCAATAATCTAGTGCCAGATGAAGGTCGTCCTGGATATTTTGTTGGTTACGGAGAGGATCACAATTGGACTCATATATGTACACTATGGGAGTTACCGTATATGAAGTCTTTAATTCTAATGCATAACATTGATGTCATGCACCAGGAACGTAACATGGGCGAATGCATCATAAGCACGTGCTTGGATATGACGGGAAAAACAAAAGACAATATAAAAGCTCGGAAGGATTTGGCAGAGGTTTGTAACCGACCAAGTCTTGAGCTCTCCGAAGCTGGTGGGAAACCACGAGCTTGTTTCTGCCTTCGACCAAAAGAAAAGAAAGAAGTCTTCAAGTGGTTGAAACAGTTGAAGTTCCCAGACGGTTATGCTGCTAGCCTGAGAAGAGCCGTTAATGTTAAAACTGGAAATCTTACTGGTTTGAAGAGCCATGATTATCACATAATCATAGAAAGACTTCTGCCGGTTATGTTTCGAGGCTATCTTGACGATGAGGTTTGGAAGGTGTTAGCCGAGCTTAGCTATTTTTATAGACAGCTTTGTGCTAAAGAAATCAAAAGGGAGATGATGGAGAAGTTGGAAAAAGAGATACCCGTGCTTTTATGTAAGATGGAAAAAGTATTTCCTCCAGGGTTCTTCAATCCAATGCAACACCTTCTAATCCATCTTCCATATGAAGCTAAAGTAGGTGGCCCTGTTCAATATAGGTGGATGTACCACATTGAAAGAGCACTCAGATGTCTAAAACCGATGGTTCGTAATAGGGCAAGGGTTGAAGGATGCATCGCCGAAGCATTTACACTTCAGGAGATAGGATACTTTTCAAGTGTCTACTTTGCAGAAGAACACAATGTTAATGCATCGGTGTTACGGTATAATATGGCTGAAGCAACCTCTTGTAGCGAACTCTCACTTTTTCAAACGAGAGGCACCACTGTTGGTAGTGGCACGAGCTATGATGCTTCAGCAGATGAAAAGACAGCTGCTTTGTTATACATGTACGCTAACATAGATGGGATGGACAATTTTTTTCAGTAAGTGGTTGTTTAACATCTATACAAATTTGTGTGGTGTGTTATACATCTACACCAATAATTCTTTTTTGTCCTGATTTAGTGAGTTCGATCGACAAAATTGGAAGTCTAAGCAGCAACCTACTAGCAAGCAAATACAAACAATGCGACACTATGGAGTAAATGGAGGACCTAACTTCCAAACGTGGTTTCGAAATCATGTAACGTTTTCCTTGTCTTGTTCCTCTTAGTAATTATGTTCATAGCATAAAATAGTTTTCTTACTTCATATTTGGACAGTGCAAGACACAAGTCGGTGTTCATGAAGATTTGCGACAACTGTCCAACGGATCCATTAAAGTTAAACTCTTCGGTCGATATGATGTCAATGGGTTCCGATTCCGTTCAACTCAATTTGAAGCTCAACGTCCTCTAAGGGCAACATCAAACACCGGAGTTGTGACGAGGGCCGCCGATGCCGAAGGACATGAAACTAATTTCTATGGGATCATAAACAAAATCCTAGAATTTAGTTTTGCCGGGAGTAAAGACCTTAAAGTAGTCTTTTTTGACTGTGATTGGTTTGATAATAACAACGGAACTCGACAAAACCAATTTGGCATGGTAGAAGTCAAACACAAGGACCGACTACGAGGCTACGACACCTTTGTCCTTGCACACCAAGTCGAACAAGTGTACTATCTACAATATCCGTGCGAAAAACTTAGTGCATGGTGGGTTGTATAAAAGGTGAATCCTCGTGAGCGGTTATATACACCGGACAATACTGGTTACATTGATGAGGCAGATGTTGTTTACCAAGAAGAAGAGTTGCCGGATTCTTTTGTCGTTGAGCCTGGTCTACGACTCGATGAATTAGTTGGAGATGCACAAGATGTACAGACTCATAATGTGAAAAAACGAAAACGGCGAACAACCATGACAAAAGATCGATGGTCCGGTTTACGAAGTAGAGTACATGATCGTGATACTGATGAATTTTGAAATTAAGTACAAGTATCGTTTCTTCCATCTCTTCTTTCGTCTTCTATATTTTCCTTTAAATTCATTATCAAATTTCCTTTCATCAGGATGTCATCGAGCAGTAGACGACGGGGGACGCGGGGCTTTCTGCCCCCGAGAGCAGACTCTGTTTTCCAGGGCTGTCAGTCTAGCAATGGTAGACTGTCTCAGCTGTTGGGCCTCGACAGAGGCCAGGGGTCACGAGAGCGGTCACGACAGGTAAAGAATAATTAATTACATAAATTATATAAATAACTTTCTTAAATCTATATTACCAATCTTCAAATTTTTAGGACGACTCTACGTCTGAGGAGACAGAGGTCAGGGGTCCTCTTCAGACACCACAGGTTTCGGAGCCTGTTACAGATCCTGCTTCGGATCCTCTTCAGGTTCCGGCACCGCAGGATTCAGACCCTGCTTCAGAGCCTTCCACAGAGCCTGATGTGGAGCCGGCTCCACAGCGGCGTTACAGGAGGAGCCACTACGTGGCTCCTCCTCCGGTTCCTGCACGGCCAGAAGATCGGGTCGTTATTCGTCCGGTTGGCGATAGGTAAGTAAATCAATAACAAATCAATTTAGATATTTTAACACTTATATATGTACTAATTGAGAATCGTGTATTAGGTCTTGGGCCGATGACTCGTTCACGGGTCAAGGACGCCACCGCCAGGTCAACGCTGTCCTCGGCCAGCTCATCCGTTGTCACTACCCCGGTCTAGTGAACGGACGGGCTGCTACGTCTTGGGACGATTACGCTACGGCCCAGGACATTACCTACGGCAACCACCAGGAGCATGTGTGGCATGAATTCATGGTAAGCAAATCGTCTATTTGTTAAATGCGAACCTATTATATGTTAAGTACATTAACTTGTATATTTCTACTTGTAGAAATATTACCGTTTGGAGGACGAGGCCCAGCTGGATCACGCTCGCCTGGTCTTCAACAACAACGCTAGGAAGCTCCCGACGCAGTCGATTTCAACGGCTCGCATTCAGGCTACGAAGGCGTACTATAAGTTGCATCCGGACGAGGGTGAGCCGGGGCAGTTTAGGGATGTGGCGGACAAGTACTTGACGGAGGCACAGTACGCAGAGGTAAATTCTTTATTTTACTTTGCTTCATTATCCAATTTTCATCAATGTTTTCATCCAACAACAAATGTGTGCAGGTCAGCGTACCGTGGCTTGAGTCCTGTCCGGACGCCTACAGTTCCCTGTGTGCTCGTTGGGCGAGCCAGGGCTTCCAAGGCGTGTCGATGACCCGCCGACAGAGTCGAGGGACGGACGGGAAACACCGTCTTGGCGGGGACGGCTACGTACGCCTTGCTAAACGGATGGTAAGTGATACTCGAATTATATTCTAGTTAATTTCTATCGCTACCATTATGCTAACACGTATCGATAGGAGCGCGAGATCGGTCAGGAGCCGACCGCTATCCAGGTGTGGAGGAGGGGTCACATGGGAAGTGACCCCTCGCAGCCTGATCAGCTGTCTTCTCAGACAGCGACAGAGACGTTGGTGAGTTCTTTAGTTGACTTAATTGTATTATCTTTAAAACTTCTGATGACTTTAATTTTCTGTATTTTCAGGAAAAGTATGGGGAGGAGGTGCGGAGGCTTCGAGGCGACGATTACGATTGGCAGAACTCGCCGATCGTACCTGAAGCCGCCTATGCAAGCGGTGGCGGTAAACCTCACGGCCGGTGAGTTCTGTTATTTTCATTTACTTTCATTAACTTCGAGATACGAAACTTTAATACTCTTACTTCGTTGTGTAGGTTGGCCATCTTCGATGGAGTAGTAGACTCGAGGGAGGCGCGGTCTTACTCGAGGGCCTCTTCATCGCAGGGTGGATCCAGCAGGCGTGGCAGCCGTGATCTGGAGCTCCAGAGTGTCCAGGAGGAGCTCCAGAGGACGCAGGAAGCGCTGAGGCTTGCGAACGAGAGGCAGGCAGCCGAGCTCCGGGCTAGGGACGAGTATCAACACTCGTACATGCTACAACTGCAAGCTGCCATGCAGGTAAGTTCAGATCAATGTACTCAACGTTTCTAATATATAAATGACATGTATAATAATTTACTTCATATTTGCAGGCTATGGCCACAGGACAACCCGTTGTCTTTCCTCAGTGGGCGCCGCCACCGATACAGCTACCACAGGGGCCGACGTCAGGAGCACAGGTACAAAATTTCTCATAATAGCTGCAACTAGTTAAATTTGCTCAAATTTAGTTGAATTTGATCAAACTTACTTAAACTTAGAGAAAACTAGTTAAACATCCTCAAACTGAGTAAAATATGGTACAACTTACTCAACTATAGTCAAATATGACCAAACTTACTCAAACATAGCCAAAACTTTTTGAACTAGCTCAAACACAAACTCTACTAGTCCATACTTCTCAAACTTAGTAAAATATGAGCAAACTTACTCAAACATAGCCAAATCTAGCTAACTTGCTCAATTTTAACTTGTAATGAGTTTATTTAATCATATACACATTTGTGAACTTCTAATTTGTCTACCTATACATGTACATCATAGGGATCGGCGACACGGGCTCAGGAAACTCCATCCCCTCAGCAACCAGCGTTTGGACGAGCGCACGACGACTTCCTGGACTCCGGTGGCAGCGGTCGGGGTAGCGTAGGGTAGTGTGGCGTGCGTATAGTGTTTTTGTGCCTGCCTGTGATGTATGTTTTAATTGCCTGTGATCTGGCCATCGAGCCAGGGCTGGCCTCGAAGCCAGGGCAGGATTTTCTGTTTTTTTAAAAAAAATTGAAAAGCTTATTGACGACGGTTTCTGGTACTTGGCCGTCGTCAATAAGCCACTAGTATTGACGACGGCCAGGTACCAGAAACCGTCGTCAATAAGCAATTGTTATTGACGACGGCCTAGTGTAAACCGTCGTCAATAAGCCACGGTTACTGACGACGGTTTCCTGGCCGTCGTCAATAACAATATTGACGACAGCCTGATTTAGCTGTCGTCAATAAGTTTATTGACGACAGCTAGATTTAGCTGTTGTCAATAAATTTATTGACGACGGTTACCGTCGTAAATAAACTTATTGACGACTAATAATTGACGACAGCTCAAAACCGTCGTCTATAAGCTTTTACCGTCGTCAATAACTTATTGACGACGGTAGTGCCCTTATTGACTACGGTTTCCGGCCGTCGTCTATAGTCTCGATTCCTGTAGTGCCACTACGGCGGCTGTCATCAATCGGATCCTGAGGTCCATCTTGACGTGTTCAATCCAAGCCCGTCCTTCGTGCAAGATGAGGCCGCTTACGAGGACATCAATAAAGAAATGTTCGGAGACTACGACATCGATGACAACCAATCTTGCCCGGGCGACGAGAATGAGTGCACTGATCACGACGACGACGACGATGAGGAGCCAGAAACGATGCCACCACCATCTGAGAGGAGACGGTTACCGACCTAATCAACCTTTGAAGGACGATATACCTGACGGTCATGTCGAGCGCTACCTCCGAGGAAGCAGGCCACAAGCTCATGTCAGTCGTGAGGCCTGGCCAGGAAGCGGAGCTCTGCACCATGCTCGTCAAGTGTTGCAGGAAGAAGACGTACACGAGGTACCACTACCAAATCATGCAGCGGGTTTACGCCGTGGACCGGACGTACCGGGTCGCCTTTGAGGCTTGCTTCACCCGGCTCTACTCGACGGCGCACCGCACGGAGACCAGCGAGCTGCGCACCTCCGCGAGCTTCTTTGCACACCTACTGGCGGCCGACGCTTTCTCTAGCTGGCGAGGCGCGCTTGGACGTGTCAGGGTGATGGAGGAAGACACGACGTCGTCTTCACGCATCCTCATCAAGATGTGTTCCAAGACCTCTCGGAGCATCTCGAGATAAGGCTGCTCAGCAAGAAGATGAACGATGACAACGCCGAGGTCCGCGATGCCCTGTTCCCGAGTGACTCCGTCATAAACACGCGCTTCGCTATCATTTTCTTTACCGCCATCGGTTTGGGAGGGGTAACCTAACCTGCCGGGAAGTTGCTCGTGTAACTACCATGTCATTAGTAGGTTGTTATGCCTTCGCTTTGATTCGGTTGTCGTAGCTCAGATTATTAGCTCTTAACTACGAAATAGACAAGCAAAATACACATCAGCCACGGTTATTGTGGACACTAGCAAACATAAGCCATTGTGGGACAATTGGATGTTAAAGGAACAGTAGGGAAATGAAATATGCTGATCTTTTTTGTGTTAATTCCTCAACGAGTAGTCATTGAAACATCAACAATTTCAATCATACAAGCCATGGTTGCCGGAAAAGATATGAAGACAGCATGCTACAGTGGTTGTTGGCCTGTAACAACTCACAAAAGTATCAATGAATGTATATGCATAGGAATATCACGGAGGAACCCACAAAGTAATCAACAAGAATGAAAAACTAAACTACGACGCACAACAGAAAATTAAAGACACATCTGCGCTGATGATATCTTAGGGCTTTCGCGCAAGTGTAGCAGAGCTCCACCCGTTCCTCAGGTATCATGCAGTGATGTCATTAGATATGGATACGAGTGAGCTATCTCACCAAAACGATCAGTCTCGAATACCATCTGAATCTCCCCAGTCCCCAGGCAAAATGAGAATACGACCTACGAAGCATCAGGGACTGCATAAGCTTGAGCGAACACAGGTACACCAATCCATGGTATATAGAGAGCGGCCTGAGGGGAGTATGGGTCTCTAAAGGAACACCAAGAACCTGCAGGTTATGTGAGCCAATACGAAATGATTTCAGCGACGATTCACGCTCCTGATTGTGAGCACTATACAATTCCCCCATCCATATAAAGAGGGAAGAGTTGATTGATGAAAACAGGGAAAGGTGCCTTTCATCGATCAAAGCGACTAAGAAATCCAGGCTCTATGGTGGAATATCAAACCAGCCAGCCTCCTTGTTAACCATGTGGAATGCAGACATATGCTCGCGATCCAGATATGGCCAGAACAGAATAGTACCAGACTGGACGGCGCGCCTAGGGGTGCTGCGTCAGGGATTCGCAGCCTCAAGATGTCCAAGCTAGCGTCAACCGTCTCCAAATTAGAATACAAACAGTTCCGTAGAGGATCCATTGGTGTGATACACACACGACACAGAGAGGACCCTCCGACGAAACCGCTAGATGGAGGTAGTACGCGCCCACGAAGTGGACGAATTGGGGGGGGGGGGGGGGGGGGGGCTCTACGTACCACTTGTGCCTGTTGAGGGGGCTGTAGACGACAAGATATACTGTTTCAGGCCATGATAGAAGGAGGAGACCGCCCTGGCAGTCCATCGTATCCCACCTCCCGGCGTCATCGCCCTCCAGCGGCGATGGGATGTGGTCCACAAAGACGTCACCTTCCAGCGGTGGTGGCATGTGGTCCAAGTAGTCGTCCTGTAGCGACAGTAGAATGTCGTCCAGGAAGAGGTCGCCCCGAGCAAGGGCGTCTGCTACAATAGGGACGAATGGGACGACAGGGTGGAAGAACACCCGCTCAGGCGGCCCAATCTCCGAGTAGAAGCTGAGCAAAGGCGGAGGGTGGGCAGCGAAGAACTCAGGGACAAATGCCCAGTTGGCCAAGAGAGCGGCGCACCATGAACGACAAACAAAGAACGCAACAGGCATGAGAGATTGGGTAACCATCCCAGGATCTCCAAGAGAGGTGCTCCGGTAGGTTGGGGAACGTCCAGGAGGTGGCACTGGCGCTAGAGGTGGGGGTGAAATTGGAGTAGGGCGCGGGGGCGGGGCTCGGGCTTCGGATGGCGACAGGGTGTAGTACCTGGAGGTCGGTGGAGGCGACATCGTTGCAGGTGGCAGCGCTGATGTTGTCCGCATGCGCCGGACCCGCCACGGGGTGCTCCATGGCCGTGGGGGAGTTGGGGTAGGGTAATGTCAGTGAGTCCGCACCGTCACTGGAGGTGGAGGTAGGGGCAAAAGCACATATCAGATTCTGTAAAACCATTACAAACCATCCCTAGTTAAATACTCTCTCTGTTACTTTTTATTTGACACTGAGTAGTTTATTTTTAAATTAACTAGCGTTAAATAAAAAGTAACAGTGGGAGTAATAAAAATGAAGGGGTTCTGATTGCATTGTGCAAGGTTAAGGATGTAAAGAGTATTATCAAATCAAAGGCCAACAACAGAAAGGTGGCATGGGTTGAGAGCTCGTGCAATTTTCTTAGTGGTAGAGCTAGGATTAGAACATAAGACGAGATGAAAAAGTATAATATGTGTTTTTGTTAGTTGTCACGGGCCAAAAGTTGAACCTTATACCAAAAATTTTGAATCAGACCTACCTCTTTTTTTAGCATTTTCGAACCTTGGGGGGAGGGGACATGTGTGCGTTTGAGTTGTGATGATCTCATCCATTCTTGGTCGCATTGTTCTTTAGTTGAAGATGACTTTGCACATAAGTCAACTTTTTGTCTTGGGGAAGTTTAAGATCGACATTTTGTTCATGGTCACCCTTAGAGCTCCTGGAACACAAAGATTCGTATATGGAGGTTTGTATACGGTTGGAGCGGGTGGCAAGGCATATCTTTACTCCACATAAGTGGTAACATAGCCAACGAATAGTTTATCCCCACATTAGGCACTGTTTTGAAGTAAAGTTTGTACGGGGTGCAATATTTTTTGTTTTTTGTATTATTGTTGCATGCATCTTTGTTATACAAAAGTAAGGTGTAAAATCTATTTTATCATCCCAATAATGTTGGGTTTATTAAAATTCTCATTACTGAAAAAACTAGTACAATAGGTATGATCATTTCAATCTGTAGAAAGAATTGTGACTGGATTTAGGAAAATTTTCATCAGTTTTTAGTTTTACTGATTACCACCATTATTTGGTGGTACCAGTCAATGTTAGTGGTATTTTCATTTTTTATTGATTATTTATTGTTTTGGTCATATTTTGCATAGATATTCGGACAGAAATGTTTCAGTTTTTGGTCTTACCATGCTTGCACATATTGTTTTTAGTCCAAAGTTTTTATTATTGATTTTCTAACATGGTATTGGAAATTTTTTTGCTCAGAGAAGATCATAATTCTAATTTATTGTGATCAGTATTATTATTATACGAAATATTCGTTAGAGTATATTTGATAGTTTATATGAATACCTAGAGACCATATGTGCCATATGCGCCACAATGCAATACAATTTTAAGACCCTGTTTAGCACAGCTTCTGCACCAGCTTTTCACAATAATAAGCAGGAGTTATGTCAAACAGCTAGCTTTTTTGGCAGTTTATTAGTTCAGTTGTTTCTTAAAATTAACTAAAATCAGGATATAAGTTTAGACTAATTTGTATCAACTTTTTAAATAATCTGCTTTTTAACAAGTTTAAATTGTATCAAACAGTGCCTTAAGCGTTATACACAATCTATTTATATTCTACACTATCCACACCAGTTGGTTACTTGGTTTTAGCATGATATATATTGCTATGTTCAGCTCCAACCATTTATTATATTCCTTTTTGCCATAAAAAACATTAATATTTCTATACTCTATATAACCTTAATTTATCAGTAATAATTTATGAATTCTCATGTTATTACCCACTAGTCCTACTACTACTACGTCACATTCTGCGGTTGCAGCCATGCATACGCTATAGCGGCTGTCATCGCCGTCGGCGAGGAGCTCCGGAGCCTGCGCTGCAGCTCGGCCCTCTCGTCCCTCAGCCGCACGTTCTCGCGCGTCACGCTGTCCCAGTCACCGATGGCGCGGTTGAGCCTGCTGGGGTCTCGGTTGCCGCCAAGGAGGTGGCCGGCCTGCGCACAGAGCTGGCCCAGCTGCCTACCGGCACGTTACAGATAAAACGGATCCGTAACCAAATCGATCTCATGCACTCTATATATTGTGGCATACGCGACACAGGTGAACACACGAAACAAATCGTTCCCACGTTCTAGTTTCTTGCGCCGCCATCTGTCTACTCTATGCCGAGCGCCGGCGTGCACCGACGACCGAGAGAGCAGGTCTCCGGAACCGCTCGCTCTTACAATCCTGCACCGAGAGAGGGCGGATAACTTTTTTGGGAAGCGCTCTACGCGACTGCTCACGTTCTTCATCATGGGTCGTCTACCGCTGAGATCGGGCGCTGCTGTCCAGCGTCACCACCAACGTCTGCACCGACCGACTGTCGTCAAATCAATGTTTGCAGAAATTCCACCGGTTTCAGATCGGTACGCGTAATCTGATTTCTCATTTGCTGGTATTTCTTGCGGTTCGAAATCGTGTTTTCCAAAATTCTTCAATAAATTGGTTATTTCTTCTAACATAGGGTACATGAGCAGCACCGACTACCGTCGTGTTGCCGGCAGCGTGCGGCTGCGAAGTAGGGCGTCACTTGCAGCAGCAGGTCGCCGCCGTTGCAGAGGAACGAGAAGTGATCGTCTGAAGGTGTGTTATCGCAGTGGATTACCAATCCAAAAGCGGGTGTGGTTGCAGGTGGCGGCTGCCATGGGAGAACAGCATTTGTAGCCTCACCAGGCCCGTACATGCTGCGAGTCAGAGAGAAAACGACGAACTGAACTCGCGGGTTTCTGATAGGAAGGAACAGGGCCGTGTGGCAGATTTATAGCCTGAAGATTTTCTTGAGGCGCGGACATTGATCGATCGATGGCAAATCCATGCTTCACTTCAGTGTTCATATCCAACTCCCGAGATGCTTTTTCACTCTCTTCGTTTCTTTCACTTCAGCGTCTTCGTTTCTTTATTAAAAAGAAAAAAGGTCCGTTTCGTGGCTACGCGCCATCGATTGTTTTGGTCGTTTGATAGAGAGAATATGCATAGACCTTAATTAGGCACATCATCTGTGAGATGGGCCGGAGTTATGCTCCTCATCCACAACTCTTTGTGTGACTTGTGTGGATTTTTATAAGCCCTGCACTTTTGCTCTTTCGATCTATCCAACAGGGTCTAGGCTGTTATAGCGAGTGTGATTGGCACCATAGTTATCATTATTCATGACACACTAGATGCCTTTTCACTCTCTTCGTTTCTTTCACTTCAGCGTCTTTGTTTCTTTCTTAAAAAGAAAAAAAGTCCGTTTCTGGCTACAAGCCATCGATTGTTTTGGTTGTTTGGATAGAGAGAATTAATATGCATAGACCTTAGACACATCATCCATGAGATGGGAATTGTGTCCCTCATTCACAACTCTACACTATGACGTGTGTGGATTTTATCAGCCCTGCACTTCTGCTGTTTCGATCTATCCAACAGGGTCTAGGCTGCTATAGCAAGTGATTGGCACCATAGCATTTTTTTGAGATGCTGAGCTAGATGACAGTTTTTTAATTACTTTTTGTCATAGCAACTCGAAAAAAATGTTTATTTACCCATAAATTGATGGCAATGTCTAAAAAATGTTTGTTTACCTATAAAAGACGCGACGGCAACCGATGGGTTACATCATGATTTTGCATAGCTAGATCGAGAAACCGTGTGTTTCATTGTCGTGCTATATTGATCAATCTCTTCTTTTGCTGGCAGCACGACTGGTAACCAACCCTCCTCCATTTCTTAAAAAAATCTTGCTATTTCTTTTTTTATACGTTCCACTAGAAATACAAGAGCACACCAATAGGACAGATAGTTTCGGTCCCAAATTCATCATATCGTCACTACAGGTAGTGAGGAGAATGTACAGAATGTTATATATTATTCTGGATTCCATCGTGTTCTAACAGTCTAAAGCATTTCATTGAACATCCTAGTTGCAACGCCACTACTATATATTCCACAACAAGGACTCATAATCCTAGGCAGATACCCCAGTACCTAACATCTGCTCACATCATTTCCCGAATTACTAAAAAACGATGCAGTTCTCCTTTGGTAGTAGCTAGTCCCATCACCACTGATTGGAGTTCCTCCTCAGTAAAAGCCGGCTTGCAGTTTAAATTGTTGTAGTCTAGCTCTGACTGGTCCTAGCTGCGTGGCGAAATGGTTATGTATTGTTGGCCCAGCTCACATGCATACACACGCTATAAAGGAAATTTATTGAAACACTGAACACTTTATTTCTTTTAGCCTACACTTGGCTCACACTACCACACAAACACAGCTGCTTTCACTTGACACACCCTCTCACACGCACGTGTATACTACACTGCACACAACACCGAATATACGCTGCACCTGGCACTCTACCCGGTTTTATAGATGCAACTATGCAACCGCCTAGCAACCACTCTCCTCTTTAGCGCATGCACGATAGCCACGATCCGAGCTCCGGGGCTCTGACCCAGCTTCCGTCTGTCAAGTCACAGCACCTGAAGCTGTTTGTTCATGCATTCAACCAGTGTACCACCACACTAAGACCGTTCGCACCGGGCAACCGGAGGGCGTGCGGAACGCTCTGTAAAGCGTAACGCTCGAGAAGTTTATTCGCAGCGGCGTGCTGGGTCACGTACTAGAAGAGCCGGTATACCACAGTCCTACTCCCGTGAGGGCGCATCTTATTCCTAGGAGATAGCGAGTCAGGCCGCCGGTAGTATTTATTATGTGAGGAGGCTATGCCGGGTGAGAACAAATTTCTCTCTGATTTTTGTTTACACTGTGGTTCAGGTGTTGTTGTCATGTTTGATTTTATTTAGACCTGTATAATATTGAATCAGATAATTTTGTTTAAAAATAAAAGGAAAGCAAGGGAGGAAAAAATGAAAGAAACTAGAAGAGAAATAAGAGAGTAAAAAAGGAAAGTAAATAAAGAAAAGGGGAGCAAAATGGAAAGGAAAAAGAAATAAATAGAAGGAAATGAAGAGATAAAAGGGGAAAAATAAGGAAAGGAAGAGGAGAATAAAGGAAATAAAAAGAAAGCAAAAGAATGAAAGAAATATTCAAGAATGTGTGGTAGTTGATATAAAGTACGTTTAGCACGTACTAGAAACCAGAGAATCTTTTAGAGTGTGCTGAAAAAAATGAGAATATTTGTTTGGAGTAGATTTTAAAAGCACATGAGTGTGAATAGACTAAGCGCATCAAACTTAAAAACGGCTGCAGAAACGTCATTCGATTCTTGCGCCGAGCGCTCTCACTTCATGCAGCAACAAATCTCCAAGCCAAACAAACTAATAAACACACTAATAATAAATATAAAATTATTCTAACTTGTATTACTTCCTCCTTGTCCTGACGGTTCCTTGCAATGCCTCTATCTGTTCGTAAGAACTGGATGACGCACGGACTGCTTCAATTAATTCCTTGTGGTCCGCTGAGGAAGTAAAGGCGGATGCATATGGATTTTTGACAAAACCGCCCTGGTAGGTAGCTGTTTGTACCCACGGCGGACCGGCTCAAATCTTCTGCAGTACTGCACATGTAGTAGCAGTCGCTGACATGTGGACCCGTGTCAGCGACTGCTACTGCATGTGCAGTACTGCAGAGGATACGCACCCGCGGCAGACGGCGGACAGACCATGAAGACTGGAGCGATCAATCTGGCTAGCCGAGGGACGCTGTCCGGGCTTTAAAACGGATCGGATATTTTCCGGTTCATCCGCAACCGGTTTCAAAAATATCCTATCCATATTCATTTTTATCGAATATTTTTCAGATTTGAATTTGGATCCAGATATTTGAATTTGGATGTCATATCAAAAATGGTTTCAGCGAATATCCGTCCTTTTTATCGGATATCTGTTTCAGTTTGGATATATCCGAATTACATCACAATATATATCCGATGCTGTTTATTGGGCCTTGGCCCAAACAAACCGAAACCCTAACCCGCCCGGCCGCCCGCCCTCGAGGCCCCGATGCCCAATTCTCCTTTGCCTCTCCCGAGTGACAGAGACCCGACTCCCGCTGGTCGGCAACCACTGCTGCCCGCCCGCCGCCCGCCGGCCGCCGGCCTGAGGCCCCGACGCATCGGGCCGCTGCCTGCCGCCCCCGAGACCCCATTGCCCGACCCTGACGCGACACCCGGTCGCCGCCCCCGCTCCACGCCACTGTCCCGGCCGCCTAACCCACTCCCCCCTGCCCGCGATCCCGCGTGGCGTACCCAGATCTGGCCGAGGCATCCCTCGCCCAGACGAGCGCGTGGGCGGCTGGGCGTTGGGTCAATGGTTACGGCTGCGGCGCAGGCGGGCGTTGTCGCCGCGTGCGTGGCGCTGTTCGTCCCCATGGGCGTGGCTGGCTGGCACCTCAGCCAGAACAAGGTGCTCTTCTCCGGCATGCTCTTCACCAAGTTAACAAATTTCGTTTAGGATAAGTATAACATGTTGTTGAAGACAACAAATATGGCCAAACACAAGGTTGATAAGTGTAGAGACTTTACCCCGTGTGCTCTTTGGGCGAGCGAGAGCTTCCAAGCGGTTTCTAAAACCCGTTGAGAGAGTAGATGGACGGGCGTAAAACATCGTTTGGGTGGGGACGGCTACATACGTTTCGCTACACGGATGGTCACATTCTATTAAGTAATTTTATAATCTTAATTGTGCTAACATGTATTGATAGGAGCACGAGAGCGGTCAGCAGCCGACACTTATCGAGGTGTGAAAGAGAGGTCACTCGGGAAGTGACCCGTCGCAGCCTAACCAGTTGTCTTCTCAGACGACGACAGAGACTTTTGTGAGTTATTTTTTTAACTTAATTGAATTCTCTTTAATAGTTCTAATGCCATTATTTTTCTTTATTTTCAGGCAAAGTACGGGAAGGAGCCGTGGAGGATTCGAGGCGAAGAGTTCGATTGACAGAGCGCACCAATCGTCGTCGAAGCCACGTATGTAAGCGGTGGTGGGAAATCTCACGAACAGTGAGCCTTGTTATTTTTAATTTACTGTTACGAACTTCGAAATAAAAAAATTAATTAATCTTACTTTGTTGTGCAGGTTAGCCATCTTCGATGTAGTGGTCGACTCGAGACAGACGTGGGTTTCCTCGAGAGCCTCTTCATCGCATCAGGGCGGGTCTAGCAGCAGCCGTGCGAGCCGAGATCTGGAGCTCCAGAGTCTTCGAGAGGAGCTTTAGAGGACACAAGAAGCGCTCAGGGCTAGGGACGAGACGCAGAGGGCTAGGTACGAGTATCAAAACTCGTTAATGCTACAGATGCAAGCTGTCGGGTAAATTCTATATAATGTACTTAAACATTTTTAATATATAAATGACATGTATAATAATTTACTTTGTGTTTGCAAGCTAGAAGTGCAGGACAACCTACTGTCTTTCTGTAATGGGCGCCGCCAGCGATACAGCTATCATCGGTGCCGCCGACAGCAATCCAGGTACATAAATTTTCAAAATAGCCTAAACTAGTTCAACTTGTTCAAATTTAGTAATACATACATTTTTTTACTTCTAACATGTCTAACCACACTGGCATGGCAGGGATCGGAAACGAAGGCTCAAACTCCGTCGCCTCAGATTCCAACGCTTGGACGACTACGGGAAGACAACTTTCCAAACTCCGGTGGCATCAGACAGGGTAGCGTCTCGTAGTCACAAACTCGTAAAGTGTGTAGTGACGTGTGTATATATAGTGTTTTGAGATGCTTATTGTGATATATGCCTGTGTGATCTATTTTCATATGCCCGTGTGATCTGGCCATCGAGTCAGGACTGATCTCGAAGCCAAGACAACATTTTCAGGTTTTTTTTAAAAAAAACTGCAAAACCTTATGGACGATGGTTCTCTGGCGACCGTCGTCGATATTGGACTGTTATCGTCGACGGCTTTCGGCCACCGTCGACGATAACTGTCTAGTATCGACGATGGTACACTATATACCATCGTCGATAACAGTCCCGTATTGATGACGGTACACTATAAATCATTATCGATAACAGTCCGGTATCGACGACGGTACCCAATAAACCGTCGTCAATAAGTTTCCCTCGCTGCCACGTGGAAGGAGTCATTTATTGACGACAGCTAAATCTGGCCGTTGTCAATTAAGTTATAGATGACGGTAATCATCGTCAATAAGCTTATAGATGACAAAAAACGTAGACGGCCGCAAACTCTTGGTTTCCGTCGTCTATTACCGCGATTGCTGTAGTGATAGCGTGTACCTACTCTTCCTGTCTGCTTCATCTGATGCTTATTCTTTGCTGGGTATGTTCGTACTACTTCATTCACAGGTAATTTGGCACCAATTTAGATCCATAGATGTAACCCGAAGAAAATTAGGTTTCAAATGAATCAAGAGTTTGCCGTCCTGGCATTTGGATTTATCAGAAGCTCATGCTCCATAATCTTTCTTGTTCTCACAAAACCATAATCAATTTTGTGTTACTCTTTACAAACTTCAATTATACTTTTTATGTGTGGTTGTTTGATATGTGGAGTATTAACTATAAATTATGTGACGTGGTATGAGAAAAGTTGTTTCCGAAATAAAATTCTGATTCCGTCTAATATCAACGTGTTTCCAATCCGATTAATCCGTTTCCGATATATCCGAAATATCTGGTATCAAATTCGTTTTCGACGATACCGATTCCGACTCCGATTTTGAAATATACTTATGAATATGAAAATGCTTTAGACTTTTATCCGATCGTTTCCGACCGTTTTCATCCCTAACGCTGCGTGCAACCTGCCAAGTTTCTTTTTCTTGCGTGCCAATTTTTGCTGTGCTTTTTTTTCTAGCCATTGTTTCTTTTCTGGCGATTTTTCGGATGTCCCAAATTATCATTATTCATGACATGCTAGTTTCTTTTTCCTTTCATGAGCAAAAGTGTTTGTTATTTGCTTTTTTTCCACCGGCTTTGGCCTTTGCGTTCTACTCACTTCTCACGATTCTTTGTTATTATTACTATTATTATTTGTGGGAAGCTTCTCCTCTCAAATATCGGACGGACCAGCGAGACTAGCTTCCAGGAAACACGGATATATGTATGTTTTGCCGATAACTTTGGATAAACGTGTCTAACCTTGTGTTTTACACCCGTGACGAGGTATACAGACGCACTGGTGCACCGGCGCACCCTGCCGTTTATGGTGCTGCGGCTCAAGAACTAAACGTTTAATTAAGTTTGTTCAAGTTAGCCATCACCATTGATTGTGGCACAGTTTGTTAGCTTGTAGGTCTCGAGCTGTTGGGTTACCCTGACGTCGATAGTTCGAGCCTCTTCATTGTCCCGCCAATGCCAAAGCGATAATGAAAATGCTCCTGACCCATGGGTCGTCATAGTCATCTGACCAAGATGATACGGAGCATCCGTGAGTTTCTTTCTAGCAGTAGGATCTGCATGCTGCTGTTTTTTTTTAAAAAAGAACGCACTTGTGCACCTCAGATGGAAGGAGTTGTATTGATGGCGTTTGCGTGTTGTTTGCTGGGGCTCAAGAACTAAACATTTACTTAGAATTTTGAAACAGCAGCCATCACCAATGGGGTAGTAGAACAGTTGGTTAACTCGTAGGCCTCATAGCTGTTTAGTTATACTGACGTCGAGAGTTCGAACCTGTCTCACCCAACCAAAATCAAGCGATGATTAAAGAGCTCGTGACACATGGGTCGTCACACTCATGTGACCAAGATGATATGGAGCTTACCTGAGTTTGTTTCGCACCTCGTCCTTTTTATTTTATTTTTTCAGTTAGGCCGAGAGAGGAACAGATTGTGTAATGCACAAAGATTGTGTTCACCTTTCCTGTGGAACAGAGAATTGATAGACTAGTTTCCCCTGCTAAAGAGATTTGTGAACACCGCACACCATATAGGCAGTCAGTTAGAACACAAACAAGATTTTCGAGACGACTACCCCTGCTTTAACTTTTCGTTATACTTACAAAGCAATGAATCATCTGTTTTTTTTCCTATTTATATTTCTCTTTCTACATGTGACGGCCGGTCGCCCCGAAAGCAACCGACACAATCACGCCACGAGATCTTTGCACGGGATGGTGACACGCGATGCATCACCGCCAATTGCATATACAAACGATATAATTTAAAAACAACATACATAAAGTTTTAAAGTGCCGTACATAGGTCAAATATTGCAAAATACATGAGAGTAGCAAAATACGAGTAGTAATATTGTATTCTCTCATAAAGACATTTAGCAAAGCTACGTGACATAGCCCAATGGCACGCCGTACTAGCAACACCCAAATCAAGCCGGCGACGACTCGAGCTCCCACTGTGCCACCCATCCCTCAGGCGGTGGTGCAATATTAAAAAATCCCTAATATGCATCATGCTCATAAAGGAGAGACTCACCTGAAAAATATGATCAACAAACGGTAAGATATTAACCTTAGCAAGACTTATGTGATATCCTGGCTCACGGTTTAATAGGATTGAAAGAATACTCATACCATCAAGTTATACCTTCTTTTTCGGAAGCCTACCTGCAAAAGACTCCGGGGTTAAGCGTGCTTGGCTCGGAGAAATTTGGGGATGGGTGACCGACTGGGAAGCCTTCCCGGTTGCGCACGAGTGAGGATAAAGTGCGCAGAAAAGACTAGTGTTAGTCTCTGGGGGGCTAGTCTACGATCCTAGAGAGCTGCCACAAACGGTATCAGAGCCGACCCTCGTAGTTTCATGGGTGCATACCAGCCAGTGAGAAGGATACAGTAGCATACGGGTCAGAGACGTGGGTACGTACGCAATGATGCGTGGGTCCTCTGTGAGGGACACGGTATGGGTATGTATGTTGCTAACAGGACGTACGGTATGCGTATACCTGTACTGAACGTACGAACGTGGCTAAGACGGGACGTTCCTATCTTGGCGTTGACAGACGAGGACGTCAGTCTTCTAAGGGGGGTGGATTGTGTGATATCCTGGCTCTCGACTTAATGGGATTGATAGAATACTCATACCATCAAGGTATACCTTCTTTTCCGGAAGCTCACCTGCAAAGGACTCCGGGGTTAAGCGTGCTTGGCCCGGAGAAATTTGGGGATGGGTGACCGACCAGGAAGCCTTCCCGGGTGCGCACGAGTGAGGACAAAGTGCGCAGAAAAAACTAGTGTTGGTCTGTGGGGGCTAGTCTACGATCCTAGAGAGTTGCCACAACTTACTCGACTAAAATAATTTCTAGACCATACTAGTATGCAAGGCTCAAGTACTTATCTCAAAAAGATAGTGGATATCATAAAAATCATTAACATTAGGAGGGTGATCGTATTTTAGCCTCAAGTTAATGATTAATAGAAGTGTAAACTTATTTAGCAACTATAACTAATCATAAAGGGTGCAGTAAAATTTGAAATTTATAATTGCACAATCATCAAATCTCAATATTATGCCAATTGTTACTACGTGACGACGACTTAAACAAGCGGACTCATTTTTACCGCGAGAGAACGGCGATTCGAACCAATGGTTTTATTCCACAAAACATAACCCGAAAAAATAACACATACACACTTTTGAAGACGCATGGCGCACTCACTCTAGTCATATGTGGCAACCTTTCCCGCTTCGTCCAATGCCGAAAAAAGGTGACCGGCCCGGACATAAGGTTCCACACGTGATGTCTCAGACATACCCCGGGTAGGATTACCTATTGTCCTCTCAACGCCTGACCAAGGTCGGTAGCAGGATCGTTCGACATGAGGTTCCGTGGTACGTCGATTTACTGGTTCCACATAATACTAGCATCCTTCTGGTACAAAATCAATACTTGTTAAAGGGACCAATTACGACACGGTCCTCAATCGACACGAGCAAGCCTTTGCATACGGCACCCATGTGCCCCTGCCCTACATGCTCGCTCGGTCTAAAATTTCATTAAAAGATGATTAATCCACATAAACCCTCACATGGATGCCATACCCCCCATGAGTAGTCCCCACTTACTCATTCGTAGTGGTAGAACATGGTAATTATCATAGCATGGGTAAGTTCTAAACCCATTCAAACCCAAGGCTTTTATGGCCATGCAAGTGGATTTCATCCAACGCCTAAACGTAATGCACATAAAACAAATAAAACACCCGAACACGTGAGATTATATAAAAGGACTCAATTCAAGGATTATGAGAAAAATTGGGTCTTGCCTTGCTCTATGTTAGTGTGCTTAAGTTAAGGTTTAGCTGAGCTTCCTCCTCCTCTTGTTGTATTTCTTTGAGCTCTTCGGTCCCTAATTTATGCCATGTATGTAAAAAGAAAATCAATCACTAACTTAATCATATAGGTGAATAAGGTGTAATTATGATTAAAATGAATCAAAGAATCAACTTAGTGCGACTCAATATTTGTTTGAAATATTAAGGTTTAAGAAATAACCTATTAAACATGCATATAGTTCTCACTTTGTTGTTTGCCTTTATACAAATATTAGAATAAAAATAGTTTTACATAGGAACTGGAGCTGATATTTTTATGGAAAGCTTCTGGTATAATAAAAAGGGTTCTTGCAAACTTCGGGGTCAAATCACTTAAGTGTGGACCCACAGTAAAAATAATAAGCAAATATGTCTTATTATGCCACTGTTGCAATTAATACAGTTCTGAAAGAGAAATGGAGCTGAAATTTTTATGGTGGTCTAGAATATATAGCTGAAGCATGCTTGCAAAATATGGGCTCAATCAAAGCAATAGATGGCCCATAATTGAGATAATGGTGTTTAGAGAAATTAAATTACCCAGAACATATTATAGCTTTTTATGATATAAAACGATCACAGCCTTATAGAGGAAGATTTGATGGACTCAACAAAATTGGTTACCTACAAGTCTTTATGAGTTTTTGAAGTTAGGCAATTTTCTGGAATTTTTCTGGGCCGGGAGTCAGTGGGAAATAAGGTTGGCGGCTGACTGGTGGGGCCCAGGGCCCTTTCTTCTTCCCCCAGCCACAGGACACACAGAGAAGCCATGGGAGCTCGCCGGAGCAGCCGATTGGGCTCAAACAGCGCCTAATCGGAGGGGGGGAGGGGAATTCTAGGTTTTGGCATATGGGGATCTCGTTGGTGGTGTCCGTTTGAGCTCAAAGTGACGGTACACGCAGCAGCGACGGCGGCGGTGCACTACTCCAGGGAGGCGCGGCGGAGGAAAGGATTGAGTGGGGGAGGCTCACCCTGCGACGACGCGTCCGCAGGAGTGCTTGGCACGGCGGGAGGAGGACCGGCGGAGCTTCGTGGGTGAAGGCAATGGAGAAAGTGGCCGCTGCACGGTGGAGAATAAAATGGCAGTGAACCCGATTGCAGCTCGCACGCCATCGCCGTGGCGGGCATGCGCTGGCCGCAGCCCCGAGGAGGCATAGAACACAGGAAGAAGAAGCCACTGATTGGCAGGGTCCACTGCCCCTTTATATTTTTCTGCGAATTTCAAATCTGCAGCCCTCTTGTAAATTCAAAAACAATTACTTAGAGGCCTCAAAAACAATTTTTTCGCGAGCTACGTTGGAGGCTCTGCCGGCTCGGGTAGACCACACCACCGCGTTCCTCGCATATTTCTTGGGCCTAGCGGCGAGTGGCAGCTCGAGAGAGGGCCAGGAAGTCGGAAACCGGCGAGCTCCGGTGAACTCCGGCGGCGCTATCGCGCGGGGGCAAGAGGTAGACGAAGGAGTCACCGGGCCCGTGTGTTAGGGGCTCTAGAGGGGGAGGCCGGATCGTCTGTGGACTCGGATCAGCTGTGACAGCGCGGGAATTAAATCTGTGGCCCCGTGTGGCGCTGTCCCGACACTAGACACGTGTCCTCTGGACCCACTGTCAGTGTTTTGAATTTTCCACGATTAACTCAAATTCCAGATTTTCCCCAAACTTTAGAAGAGCATAACTTTTGCTAGAAAACTCCAAATCAAGTGAAACAAATTTTGTTGGATTCAGCTCTCTGAGTAATTTCAAACAAATCACGTTTCACTTTATGAAAATCCTTATTTCTTCAGAATAAATTCTTCAAAATTTAAAATGTTTAGAATTTTAACCGGAGAACCCTTTGGAGGAAAATCATAAAATTTCGCTAGGGTGTTCACCAAAATATTCCGGATCTACCATAAGAATTTCAGATCCATTTGAGCTCATTTGATCCTCCTAATGGTGTGATTAAGAAAACCGTTCCACAGAAAATAAAAAATGTCCAGAAACATTTTTAGATTTTCCCCTGAAATTGTTTAGCTCATATATTTAGCTAGGCACCTTCAAATTCAGTGAAACCAACTCCATTAGAACCCTATGAAAATATAGTTTTCAGAAAGTCATGGTTTGTTCCATGAAAATCCCTAGAACATCCAAAGAGCTCCAATTAAGGCCAAGTACATAATTATTTGTGGAGAGATCAAATTAGCTTTGCTGCAAATAAAACTTGGTGAAGTATCTGTCTAGGTTGTATCCAAACCACAGTAAAAATTTCAGAGTCATTGGGCCTGTCTAGCAGTACTTATTGTCTTAACAAATTCAATGTCAAATTCAAATGCAATCAAATTGATACATGTGTGCATTATCTCATGTGGTCGCTAAGGTTGAGGAGGAGCCTGAAGTCTTAGACTTCATCACTCTAGAGGCACAGCTAGCGTATGACCAAGAGCAGCAAGGCAAACTCCGGTTTGCATTAACCATTTTTACAAATTTCACTGTTTTGAGAACTTACTTTGAGAACCCACTTAAGTTTTGCATTAGAGTCTTGTTTGAAAACTCAAATGCATAGCCAAGAAAACCCTGGATTGGGCTTAGGTTTGTAAAACTCGATTAGCTACTGCAATGCTAAGATAGTGTAGGATTCGATACAAGTCGAGTAGTTGGAACTACTCGCGAGAATAGGCTAGAGGCACACTACTCGCGTAAAGATAGAAAATTGATCACATGGCCAGAAAAATGAGACCGAGCAGAGAGTAAGAGCAGCAGGACGTGGGGCCTGGGTGCCATAGCTCTGCTTGTGTCGATTGAGGACCGAGCCGTGTGCGGGCCTGTTGAACAAGGTAGAACAGTACCGAAGACCAAATCGTCTGGCGGCACTACGGATGGGCGCGCAGAGACCTCTTGCTCGGGACGATAGGACCAGTTCAACATTTGGCTGACGGATGAAAGGTGGTTGCGTACGACGTGACGGGTTATTGGGGTAACCCTGCAGGTATAAGTCGATTATAATCGCCGTCCCTCGTAACCGTAGAAAGAATAGGCTAGAGTCATGTAAACAGTTGTTGATTGAAAGCTATACCTTGATTGTTAATTATTTGCTGTAGTTTAGAGCTAATTAAAGTTCTTTTTGACCTTGGGCAATGTACATGAGAGAAATGTGTTTCTTGTTTGATTGCGGCTCTTCCATGTGTCTTAGTGTGAGGTTCTCCACAACTTGCTGCTAAAACTTGAAAGTAAGGTCCAAATAATTAAGCGAGTACTTTGCAACTTATTTTACCTCATGTACCCTGAAAATCTTTATGTAGAAGTTTTATGTATAGGAGAGACGGGTCAGACTTGCTGAGCCATCGTGCTCACTGCTTGTGTTTGAAGCTTTTGCAGGGGTTTATGAGGAAGGGACTCCCAAAGAGGAGACGGAACCCAAGAGGACAACCCCGTCGAGTGGGAGTCGTGCACGCCGCCGTGTTAGTGTGTGTGCGTGCTAGCGGGGACACATTCACGGGCTGAACGTGAACTCGATGCGTAGTCTACGTCCGTGATTGTAGACTGAACTTATTTTGTTGTAAAAATGTTCATAAACTGGTATGTAATAAAACTTTGCTTCCGCTTTGTATCTTTGATGTGAGCTATCCGGTGTTGTGCAACGCAACACCTCTCAGCGTGATCCTGGCTCAACGAGACCATGGGGCCGCATCAGACCTCATCCACGGCACGTCCCTCTACGGCTCTGATACCAAATTAGAAGATAAGAATTGTTTCATTAACCCTAATGGGCTGTCAAGGGGATACATATATAGGCTCTCAAGGCTTACACCAAAATGACTAAAATATCCCTGCCTCCTAATAAGAGCTTAATAGATAATATTCTAACATCCTTGAGTTGTGATGATCTCATCCGTTCTTGGTTGCATTGTTCTCTAGTTGAAGATGACTTTGCACATAAGTCAATTTTTGTCCTGGGGAAGTTATTAGTTCGACATTTTATTAATGGTCACCCTCTAGAATACAAAGATCCGTATATGGAGGTTTGTATACGGTTAGAGAGAGTGGCAAGACATATCTTTACTCCACATAAGTGGTAACGTAGACACCGAATAGTTTATCCCCACATTAGGCACTATTTTGTAGTAAAGTTTGTATGGGATGCAATATTTTTTATTTTCTTTTGTATTATTATTGCATGCATTTTTTTATGTAGAAGCAAGGTGTAAAATCTATTTTATCATCCCGATATTGTTGGTTTCAATAAAATGCTCATTACCGAAAAAAACTAGTAGAATAGATATTATCATTTCTGTTAGTAGAAAGAATTGTGACTGAATTTAGGATATTTTTCATCAGTTTCTGGTTTTACTGATTATCACTTGTTTGGTGGTACCGGTCAATTTCAGTGGTATTTCATTTTTTATTAATTATTTATTGTTTTGGTTATATTTTGCAGAGAGATTCGGACACAAATGTTTCAATTTTTGGTCTTACCATGCCTGTGGGTATTGTTTCTAATCCAAAGTTTTTCTTATTGATTTTCTAACGTGGGATTGGAATACTTTTTTCTCAGGGAAGATCGTAATGCTAATCTATTGTGAGTAATGTTATTATTATTTGAGTTATCCGATAAAGTATATTTGATAATTTATATGAATATCTAGAGACCATATGTGTTATATGAGCCACAGTGCAATACAATATATTCATATCCTACACCATCCACACCAGCTAGATGGTTTTAGCATGATATACACTGCTAACTTGAGCTCCAACCATTTATATTCCTCTTTGTCACAAAAAATGATATTCCTATACTCTATATAACCTTAATTTGTCAGTAATAATTTATGAATTCTCGTGTAACCACAAGTCGTGCCACTACTACGTCAACGGTTCTGGGGTTGCTGCATGCCATGCATCCGCTACAGCGGTCGTCATTGCCGTCGGGCGTCGGCGACGAGCTCCTGGAGCTTGCACTGCAGCTCGGCCCTCTTGTCCCTGAATCGAGCGTTCTACGACGTCACGCCGTCCCAGTCCCCGATGCCGCGGTTGAGGCTGTCGAGCAGGTCTCGGTTGTCGCCGCAGAGGTGGCCGGCCTGCGCCCGGAGCTGGCCGAGCTGCCTCTGCTTCCGCAAGCGCGACCGCCGCGCCGACTCCCGGTTGGACGCCGTCCTCCTCCTCTGCCTGTCCTCCAGGAGCTGCTGCCGGTCGCCGGCCGTCTGCTCTTGGGAGTACGGTACATGAGCAGCATCAAGACACGGCTGGTGACGACGGAGTGTTGCTGGAAGCGTGCGGTCGCGTAGTAGGGCGTCGCTTGCAGCAGCAGGTCCCCGCCGTTGCAGTGGAACAAGGAGTGATCGTCCGAAGGTGCGTTACCGCAGCAATGGATTCCCAATCCGAAAGCGGCTGTGGTTGCAGGTGGCGGCTGCCATGGGAGCTCAATCAGCACTTGCAGCCTCACAAGGGTCGTACATGCTGCGAGTCAAAGAGAAAAAAACAAACGAACTGAACTCGCGGGTTTCTGAAGAGAAGGAACAGGGCCGTGTGGCAGATTTATAGCCTGTAAAAGGAAACCGTACAGCACGGCCCCCACCTGACGTCGAGAGGCGGAGCGAGCTGAACCAAGGAAGGAACACGCCAAACCTGTAACACAATCACACACGCGCGACTCCCGATCGATCATATGCGGGTTTCGAAAACGGGGCTCCAGCAGTCGATTCAGCTGATCAATCGACGATGCGCGTGTGCGTGTTCTTTGGTTGATTGTTTTGGTCGTTTGGATAGAGAGAACATCCATAGACCTTAGACACATCATCTGTCTGGTAGGAATTATGTTTCTCATCCACAACTCTATTACTATGACGTGTGCGGATTTTATCAGCCCTGCACTTCTGCTGTTTTGATCTATCCAACACGGTCTAGGCAGCTATAGCAGGTGATTGGCACCATATGATTTTTTTTGAGATGCTGAGCTAGATGACAGTTTTTTTAATTACTTTTTGTCATAGCAACCCGAAAAAATGTTTATTTACCCATAAGTTGATGGCAATATCCATAAAAAAATGTCTATTTACCTATATAAAAGACGTGACGGCAACCGATGAGTTGCATCATGATTTTGCATAGCTAATCGAGGAACCGTGTGTTTCATTGGCGTCTTTGATTTGCCGACATCACAACTCGTAACCAACCCTCCTCCATTTCTTTAAAAAGATCCTGCTATTTCTTTCTTTCTATACGTTCCACTAGAAATACAAGAGCACACCAATACGACAGATAGTTTCGATTCGAAATCATCATATCATCACTATAGGTAGTGCGGAGAATGTCCAGACGTTATATATTATTCTGAATTTCATTTGCTAGTAACTACGGACCATCATGTTCTAATAACCTAAAGCATTTCATTGAACATGCTAGCTAGTTGCAACGCAACAACTATATGTTTCACAAAACCGCCCGGGTAGGCTGGTAGCTGTTTGTACCCCGCCCCCGCGTGGTCAGATCATGAAGATTGGAGCCATCAATCTGGCTGGCCATGGGACGTTGCGTGCAACCTGCCAAGTTTTTCTTTTTTGCATGCCCATTTTTTGCTACGATTTTTTCTAGCCATGATTTTTTCTGGCTTCTTATTGGATGTTCCAAGTTATCATTATTCATGACACGCTAGTTTCTTTTTTCCTTTCACGCGCAAAGTGTTTGTTATTTTTTTCACTGGCCTTGTCCTTTGGCTTTCTACTCACTTCTCACGCTTCTTTTACTTTGTCGGAAGCTCCTCCCAAATATCGGACCAGCGAGACTGGCTTTCGAGGAGACGCAAATGGTATCTATTTTGCCGATAACTTTTGGATAAAAACATATCCAAGGTTATCTCCAATAATGAGAGGCAAAATTGGAGAGCCATTTATACATTTAGGTCTCCTGGGGTCTGAAAATTGTAGCCCATTGTACAAGCATCTCCAACAGAGAGCCGATTTTAGGCTACGATAAACCGTTCAGCCATCCTTTCACGCGGATGAGGAGACGCGGTGTGGAGGAGGCGCTGTGTGGGGGTGGCGGGGAGGACCCGCGGCGCTGGGTGGAGGGGTGGAGTCCGCCATGGAAGTGATGTCGGGGTCGACCCCGAACGAGGGGGCGGTGGGAAGGAGGGGAGGAGGCCGTGATGGAGGCGGGAAGGAGCGGTGGTGCGGAGCGGCGAAGAGGAGGGTGACGCGGAGTGGGGAGGAGCGGTGGTGCGGCGGGAAAGAGCAGTGGTGCGGGGCGGCGGGGAGGACCGGTGGTGTGGCAGGGAGGACCGGTGGTGCGGGGTGGTGGGGAGTCGGCGGGGGCTGCCGGGGAGGAGCTCGGCGAGTGGGGTAGCGGGAGGAGTCTTGGTGGGGGATTGGGGAGGACGGCGCGGGGCAAAGGGAGGAGGGCGAAGGAAGAAGACGACGGAGGCGGACGTGGATTGACTGACTGTTGAAATGGGTTGCCTTCTTCAGCGTCCCTATTTTTGGGGCATGCATGGATAGCAGCCCAAAATGGTACTTTGTTTGGGGGTAAAATGTTGGAGACGTTTAGCCTGCTTTTGAACACCCAAATGGGTCAAGCCTAATCTATTTCTACATCCGTGACTAGATATACACAATCATGCTACTGCGGCTCAAGAACAAAATAATTAAGTTAATTCAAGTTGGCTATCATCGAAGGTTAGTGGTATAGTTGGTTAGCTCGTCGGTCTCTAAGCTGTTGAGTTTATCCTATGGCGTCGAAAGCTCGAGCGCTCCTCTTGCCCCGCCAATGCCAAAGCGGTGATGAAATTGCTCATGACACATGGTTCGTCATATCATACTCATCTGACCAAGATGATACGGAGCATTACCTAAGCTTGCCTGATTTTTTCTTTTTCAAGAAAGAACGCACTTTTGGTTGCAAGATATTAAGGGTCCGTTTGGTTCAACAGCACGAACCATATTCTCTACCAAAAATCATAAATCTAAATCAAAGG
Source organism: Neostapfia colusana (assembly GCA_030760725.1). NCBI lineage: Eukaryota > Viridiplantae > Streptophyta > Magnoliopsida > Poales > Poaceae > Neostapfia > Neostapfia colusana. Next base: position 47,919,758 of record JASWHV010000020.1, read on the forward strand.
GGTTCTCATGAGAATCAGATTCTCCAGAATCTACAAATTTTCCTAGTGCAAATGAAAATCTGCTACAACACCAGATTTTCCTGATTTTTGTTCCAACTTTTCACAAAAATTATCCAACATATCACTGATTACATAACCAAACGTTATTTTCTTTATAACACACATTTATTACAGAATGTACAGTTGATAGTTGTTTCCAGCCAAATAGATTTAAGCTTCCCCTCAATTCTCGGCTCACAGCAGATTTCTCACAGCTCACAGTTAGAATCAGGTTTTCAAAAATTCACAGCCGAACCAAACACACCCCAAGTTCTGTACTTTATATGTCAGCCTATTTGCTAAGATTTTAGAGAAAACTTTTGTCACACTATGGATCAAGCTAACAGGTTTATAGTCAGTTATCCTTGCCATCTAATTGTTCTCGGCAGTAGCACCACATTTGCAGTATTCAAGAGGTTAACCATGTTCCTTCTTAGCTACGACGGTTAGTGGAGGACATGCATGAGGTCCGATTCGATGATGTGTCTAACATTTTGAGAAAAAAAATCCTTACTAAGTCATTAGGACCGAGTACCTTCTCCTTTGATAACTCCATTACCACTCGATGAAGTTACTCCGGCTGCTAGTTGGATGCTAAATTTTGCTGCCGATTTTTTTTCTCTTACTGGATGCCCCGAGTTATCATTATTCATGACAAACTAGTTATTTTTCCCTTTCATTCACGAAGTGCGTATTATTTTTTTACTGGGTTTGCATTTTGGTTTTCTATTGTGGAAAACTTCCGCTCGAAATATTGGGACCAACGAGCCTGGCTTTGAGGAAACACAAATGGAATTTCCTGCGCATACACACATTGTATGTCTTACTATATGAATAAAGGCACCGTTGCCCAATAACTTTTGGATAATCTATTTTACGCACCGGTGCACCTCAGACGGAAGGAATTGTATTGCGGGTTGTGCTGCGGCCCAAGAACTAAACGTTTAATTAGATTTGTTCAAACAAACCATCACCAACGGGGTGTTAGGACAGTTGATTAACTCAATGCCATAGTAGCTGTTAGTTATCCTGACGTCGAGAGTTCGAACCTGACTCACCCAACCAAAAACCAAGCGATGATTAAAGTGCTCGTGACACATGGGTCGTCACACTCATCTGACCAAGATGATACGAGCTTACCTGAGCTTGCTTTTTTTTTGAACCTCAGTGAGGCCGAGAGAGGAACAGATTGCGGTAATGCACAAAGATACGATGGAATGGTGTCCAGCTTTCCTGTGGAACAGAGAATTGGGAGACTAGTTTTTTTTTCGAAAGAAAATTGAGAGACTAGTTTCCCCTGCTAAAGAGATTTGCGAATACGGCACACCATATAGGCAGTCAGATAGAAAACAAACAAGATTCTCGAGACTACCCCCCTGCTTTAACTTTTCGTTATACTTACAAAGCAATGCATCATCTGTTTTTTTCTTCTATTTATATTTTTCTTTCTACACACCAAATAATACCATAATATCAACCCATGTTACACAACCATGAAACAGGCAAGAAGGGAAGCCCAAGAAGGAGAGAAAATGAGGACGATATGATACATCACCACGTGCTGGCTACAGCTCGACGGATTCGTAGGTGGCGGAGTAGTCCGGCATCCGGTGCAGGCACCGGAGCACGCTCTCGGCGGCCTGCTTCGTGGCGGCGTCGCCCTTGTGGAAGGCGCTCACCAGCAGGCTCGGCAGCGCCCGGTCGCCGGTCACCTCCCTCACGCACCGCTCGCCGCCGTGCGCCAGGAGCCTCTCCACGGCCCAGAAGCACCTCAGCGTCACCGCCCCGTCGCGGTGCTGCCGCAGCGCGCGGAGCACGTGCCGCGCCGCGTCGTGCTGCTCCGCGAGCACGGCCACGCCGCCCGCCTCGTCCATGAGCGTGCAGAGCGCACCGAGCGCGGCCTCCACCGCGCGCCCGCCCTCGCCTCTCTCGATCACGCCGAGGAGGCCCTCCACCGCGCCGGCCTCGACCAGGCAGAACGTGGTGGCCGGGGAGCACACGCCGCGGTGCACCGGGCAGAACCGGCTGTGCGGCGGCCTGCGGTTGTCGCGCAGGCGTTGGAGGATGTTCTTCCTCTTGGGGCGTCGTTCCTCGGCCGGTGGCTGCGAGAGGACCGTTGACTGCTTGCTGAGGTTCTCAAGGCCGACCGCCGCGAGTCGCTGCACCTCGTCGCTGCCTGCCGATGTCACGAGGAGATCGGTGAGCACCGACGTGAAGTTGTGATCCATGGCCGCTAGGACAACGTCCGGCTCATACAGCGTCGTTGTTAGCCTGATGAGCGCGCCCACAAGGCCCTCAATGTAAACCTTCGAATGGCGGCTCGCTCGCATCCCTCCACGCTGCATCTCGTCTATCTTGCCCAGGACGGTCGGTACGCCGCCCCCGTTCAGCAACGAAAGGTTGAGAGCAATGTGCTGGTACGGTAGCTTCGCCAGGAGCGTGGCCGACACGGCGTGCCGCTCGGTAATCCGCCCAGGCTGACCGATGCTCTTGACAAGCTGCAGTGGCTGCCCTGGCGCCATGCAGAGCTTCTCAGAAATGGTGTGACCCATCTGCGAGGACAGCACAATGAGCAGCCTCGTCGCAGCAACGGCGAGTGCCTCGGTGAGCGACCCCATGAGCTTGATCACAGTCTGTATGTTGTCCTGCTCCTTCATGACCGAGACCACTGTGGCGAGCGGTTTGGGGAGCGCCGTGAGTGCCAGGAGCACGCGCACAATGCTCAGGTTGAGGCTGTCGGGCATGGAGCACTTGAGCATGTGCGCAAAGTTGTACACTGAATACTTGGACGTAATGACATGGCCTTCCTTGTTGACGAAGATGGCCTCAAGGTCAAGGCCTGACTCGACGATGTTGGCGAGCACAGCCGCTGCTTCTGTCATGGAGCCAATGGGTTCATCGTCAATCTTCCGGATGAAGAGTTCCTCGACCATGATGGGAACAGCACCCGCATCTACGAGCGTCCTGCCGTTGGGGTGGTGAGAGGAGATCTGGACCAGGACGTCAAGCGTGGACTTGCGGATTGCCATGTTGCCACTGCGGACCATCTTGATGAGGATCTCTGAAGCACTACCGGCAATGTTAATAGTCATCTCTTGCTTCTGAACCAGCTCGCCAAGGTAGCTCACCATCTCCATTTGCACATCTTCTGACCCTGTTTTATCATTTCATATCAGTAATGGCAGTGTCATGGAGTGATTCACAAGAATTTTACATGAACTGATAAATTTCCATAAGAATCCTATGAAATTAGCGTTCACAGTATGTGTTAAATTGATTTTACAGAATTAAAAAATGACATAATATTCAGCAAAGGAAAAGATCCTACCTCTGCATTATCCAACAAAATGTGTATAATTTGTTTGTTACTTTTGTTCAAATTTTATAACATGCAGTGAAGAAATGTTCGGGAAGACCTAGTACACCCTTTAAAATAGGATGGGCATTGACCATAATTATTACTGGAAATGCTTATGTACTCTTTAACTATTTAATACGAGAAAACGACTTTATGCTCTATTGCTCTTAGTTCAATCTATCTAGACAAGCAAAATAGTACCTTCAACTAGGTGCCTCTGGAGAGGATCCAAGTAACCACTTTCAGCCATGTACTTGATATTCTTTAGGCATCTCTCCAGATTCTTGAGGACTTCCCCAGCCTTCTCGGCAGCAATAGGATCATCGGAGCTGTTAAACTTCATTGTGGTGAGGATCAGGATGCTTCCGGCAGTTGATCCAATGTTCTCCAACATTATTTCTGACTTCGAAAGCTCAACCAAGAAGGAGATTGCTGCATGCCTTTCATCAGGACTACTGCTAGAAAGCAACTTTATAGTCCTTGGAACAGCTCTGGTTTTCACTATGATTTCCTGTATGTCGTTAACATAAATCACACATTCCTTAACAAGTCTGAGGAAGAAAGAAAAAAATACAAAGACTGCGATTTGTGAGATACTCTCACCTTTCCTGTTTCATCCTTTACCAACAGGCAGAGGAGGTCCAGGGAGTCACAGCGGATCAGCGCATCCTTGTGTTGTAATAACCGTGCTAGGAACTTGGTGATGCCAATCTTGTGCATCTGATCCCTGTTCTTTTTCCTCGTCCTAGACAGCACCTTCAACTCATGTATGGCCTCAAGCACCATCGCCTCTGTAGTTGCCATAGAGAGTGCAGTGTGTGCAATTCTGATCCGTGTTGCTTCATTCCTCAAAATCCATTCTGCAATTGTGCTCTTCAGGGGGAGATTGCTCCTCAGTGTCTTGCTGTGCATTACCATCTTTGTAACAGGACATATCACAGGTTCAGAACCATCTGCAAAGTTCTCAAAGTATTCCTCAATCGCTCTCCGGTCATAAGTCAGGCCACTTTCCGCTGTCACTGGATCAACCATGACCTTGTTTGTCAGAGGACAGAAGAAAGAATCATATAATGGCTCGAAATATTCCGCAACTTCAGGGAGTGAACTGAACGACTGGCCACCTAACTCATGTGACTCCTGGTACATTCCCTGCAGGAAATCCACCAGCCTCGGCATGTCACTTTTGTGCAGTGTTCTTCTCCTAGGCCTGTCAATTGCCACAACCAGCGGCATGTCACCCTCCGAGTAGCTATCCAAGGAGTGCTGATCATAGTAATCTTGCCTGTTCCTGACAGCCTGAAGGTGCCCACTGACTGCTGCATCTGGAAACCTGCTGCTCACAGATGTTGATGCAGGTAATCTACTGAGCTCATTGCTTATATTCTTTATGACATTGTCCAAGTCCTCCGTTATGCCCAGGAGTTCATCGTCCATCAGCTGCTGCGCTATGGCACTGCATCTCGCGATGAGGTCCTTGGCAAGGTCGACATTCGCAGCCAGATACTCCATTGCATGCATCACGTTGGTCGGGGAACTCTGTGCTTTCTGCATGTCCATTGTGACAGGGGGCGTATGGTAGATCTTGCTTCCCACATCCATGAAGTTCTCCTGCTCTGTATAGACAGCAGTCGCCGGTGGCATGAGCTCCAAAATGGCTGCAAGAGCAGACTCAGCGAGGGACACCTTCCTGGCTTCAGCGTCACTTCTCTGAACAAAGGAAAACAATATGTTAGGCACCTAACCAGAAGCATCCAAGCAAAGCTGAATTCTTATGTGGGATGGAAAAGTATAGTTCAGACTAGGAAGTCGTAAGGAAGTAACCTTATCATCTCTGTTCGCTAGAAAACAATTCTGCAACCTTAAGCTGATAGATTGATTTTAAACAACTGGAGAATAGTTATCCAGCGCACAGCTGATGGCAAGTTAAGGAGGAGGCTCTCGCCTGGTCAGTGGCGGGTGCCAAACGCCTGGGAGCCCTCATTAGTCCAGGCTAATTAATTTCTTTTCTGCTTTAGGGTTCTTCCTGGTTTTATCAATGTCTTGTACATAGTAAATCGATTGTAATCTTCATCCCTCTTATAAATATATGCCGGACTCCTCTGAGTCTGAAACTTTCCAAAAAAAAAGTTTAATATATGACACACCACTTTCCTCCAAATTCCCAACCGTCACAGATTGGTTTTCCTCAACAACTAGCACACTATTCAAGCCAGAACTACACAGACCAAGTTGCTGTTAGAGAATAGAGGTAAACCAAAAATTGCATTGTCCTGGTACGAACATCAAGAACACCTAAACTTAAATCGGGGAGAAAGGCCTGTAAAACACCTTGTGTACACTTGGACTGTAATTTGACAGCAACAGCAGCAGCAGGCTGCATCTTCCAAACCCACCAACACAGACCTAATGTTTCCCACAATTCGACTCAGGACTAATCAATTCAAGAAATGAACACAACAACTGCAATCTTTGGGAAGCATGTCCTCACAGCGAGGTCCGCTGAAATTCATCAGCGCCCCAAGTCGCTCGGAACCACCAATTTTGTTCCGAAGACTACTGAAACCGCCGTGAATTGTACGAATCGAGCAGCAACAAGCCTGACCAAAAAATGAAGACATCTCAGCAACACTTACCTGCATCCAAGACCTCCAAGAAACTGGACTCTTCTTCTTCTCCTCCTCCTTCCTCTCCTCCTCTGACCTATGCCGACCTCCTCCTGAGTTCAGGAGGCCGGGCTAGCACTGGGGAAGCGTTCTCCTATCTTGTTCCAGCTCCCACCACCACAGCCAGGCATGGCCTCCTCGTCGCTGTCCAAGAACAGCTCGCGACAGCCGAGCGAGGAGGAGGAGAGGGATAATGGTGGGAGACCGCGCCGAGACCCAGTCCAAGCAAGGTCACCTCACCTCACCGCCCTATTTCGAGGTTGGCAAAGCAGGCCACTTTTTCCCATACAGCTCATGCACTTTTTTATTGGCAACCTCAGCCTGCAACACTCCGCTCCATTGAAATAGTACAAAGACCTTGACCTTTTGATCGCAGTTTTATTACTGACGATGACGGAGTCCAGAGATGAAGAAATGATGCTCGGCCACTGAACGATTGCAACGCATACCACGAAAACGCTTGCAACATACACCACGGCTTGTTTTAAACCGTGCGAAGCCAAAGCCTCTTCCAAGTAAAGTAGGACTCGTTAAATGTTGAGAGTTCATTTCACGGCAAGTTCAGTGATGACGACACCGTGCAAGCTGTTTTCGACGGCTCTGCATTTGGAGCTGCGTGACGTGCTCGGGGACAAGATTTTAATGGGAAATCGTTGGGAACATTCAATGGCAGGCGGGCCTAGGTGAACCGCACGCTTCGACTCCAGGCCGCTGAACGAGCAGACTGTGGTAGGGTTCACGTGCTAGGTTCTGGGTTTCCGTCGGAATCGGATGGCCCGTTTCCAGGAACGGACAGGTCGCTGGTCCCAAATTTAGGTGGAGTGGCGAGATGTGAAGGCTGGTGGTGTGTATATGACCTCAAACTTATTTCAGAGGAACTCAAATTTAAAACACAGTAAAAGGATTGCTCTGCAACTTTCTTTCCTGGAAAATCAGACTCTTGTTAGCTGCTGTATATTACTTCCTCCGTTTCGAATTATTTGCAGTTGGCTAGATCAATTTTGAACTAGTCAGCGTCAAATAATTCGTAACCGAGTGAGTATATGTCAACAACTCAGTAGAACCTTTGTTGCTCTTCGTTTTCTATATACTAGTATTTAAATTGTTATTTTTTCTCTAGAATCGACGAAGAAATAATGGGCGCTGAAGGGAGGGACAAGATTATTGCCGCTACACTCAGGCTGTTTCATCAGTCCTTGGACATTACGTTTCAAGCTTTTTCATTTGTTCTCCATTTGCTTAATCATGGCTCCTGCATTGATGGCCATACATATTAGCTGCTGCTGCTGCTGATGATGATGATAACCTGTGGGAACCGTTTGATGATAGCTCTAATGAAGAACCTCGCAACATGCGGCACCTCAAATGATGCCGAAAGGATCCTTCAACTCTCTCTCTCTCTACTCTCTCTATATATCCTTATCAAAAGGGAAAACTGTTCCTATGATAATGTCTGTATATCCTTCGGCCGATTTAATCGAGCGGGTGGCTGGTTTGGGCCTGCTGGCACAGGCGCACAGCTACAGTGCACTGATTGTGCTCATATGGTCGAAAGCGATCGCGTTCACATGCCAGTCCCCAGCCGGGGAGAGGAATGTTTGACGCTTTGGTCCTGATGGTTTCACATGTCAGCTCTGCTTTCAGATGGGCTTAACTTTTAGTGCAGTATGTGGAGGAGAGGTTCTCAACCAAGATCCAGGAGTCAAGACCATCGAGGTTCCTAATGGGTCATAATCTCATTCAGGCAAACAACCCATTATGACTTCGGTCGCTGAAGCCCATAAAAATTAGCTATGACGGTGTTTCCTCAAAATAAAAAAAAAACTACGATTGTAAAGTTATTTTCATGCCAAAGTGGCTGCATGCATGCACGGGCCCTTCAACATATGCTGAGATAGAAGTGGTATGCTGGTGCTACAAAGTAATGCCTTTACTTCTTTCAAAAAAAAAAACTAATGCCTTTACTCTTATAGCAAACCTTAAAACTATCGGCGAGTTTGTGCAAGATCTTCCCATACATTCTAGTTTTTTTTTTGCAAAATGTATTTTCTCGAACATGCACCTAAAGCTCGTAATATTTGGTGTCTGACTCCTTGTTTAAAAATGCTTGGATAGCTGCATGCTTAAAGAGATATAATGAATTCCATTCCATAAAACATCTAGAAAGAAGTTGTCTTTCAATGTACGATTGTTAATAGATGCTTACAAGGACACATATTAATCCCTGTTGCAACATGAATGCTCAAAGGGATTGGTGTTAGACAAATCTTTAACATGGTTGACATGTATAAGATTATTATAACCTCTACAAGCAAAATGAAACTGAGCATTCCTCGAGGCCCTTTTGTCTAGCTGAAGCAACACATGTTGCTATGCGATAAACTTCTCGTCATCCTTGTAGGATCCACCCTCAAATCTTCTTAACTCCAGCATTTTTGCATTCAGTATAAAGAACGTAGCAAAGTAAACATGAGACTTTGTGCCTCGATAAATCTTCAACACAACAGTCTTGAGACAAATGTAGAAGCATCTAATAAGATTACGATACTTTCGGCGCCACAAGTTCTGGTTCCCTGATATACCTGTCGTCTAAACAAGAAAAAAGGTAACAACTTTCAAAATTAATGGCTGGCATATTAGTACGTCAATAGATTAATAGCATCTGAATACTTTGAACAATTGATGCCGTGTTTTACCTTGATGTACAATTTCTCCATGTTAGGAAAAAATAGCATCAATTTGATAATTATATTGAGGTCAAAATTACAATTTTCAACAGCTAAAATCTTGACACTGCACACCACATCCTTGAGGCTAAGAACCTGTATTTCTTTTGCAAAATGTAGAACACAAAATTAGACCATTTCCAAATAATGCAGATAACACGAAATTGGTAAAAAAAACAGCAGGGAGAAAATACTATAGCAGCCTGAATTACCGTGGCACCGAATGCCAATTTGCTATGAGGAAGGGCTCCCAGGATCTCCAATTTTGGTGCTGAAACTATTGTCACACGCAGGTAATCATTACCAAATCCATCGGAGAGCAACCTTTTAAGCGAAGGGGCATCCTCAATGATGAGTTCCACTGGCTGTGATGTATTGAAACGGACGAAGATGCTTGTAAGACTAGGATAATTAATTTTGATACGATTGAAGCCATAGCAATTTTTGAGCAGCAAACACTCCAGAATACAACATCCATCAATCAAGCTCTTTAGTGCAACATCCGGAATATGGACATTTTCAAGTCCAAGATGCTTGAGCTTGGGGAAATGAAGTGATTCAAAGTTATTTCCAACAATGCATGTGCTGATACTGATGACTTGGAGGGTGGCCGAGAATCGGAATACAGGTGCAGGAAGGGATACCGATGATGATGTCAACCCAAAAAACTCGTCGTTCAACTCAAGCTCCTGGAGAGTGTCGAGAGCTGGGCTTCTGAGCCAAGATTCAGCTGTTACACGTCTGTTCTCGAGAGCTGGGCTTCTGAGCCAAGATTCAGCTGTTACACGGAAGAACAGACGGTAGAACATGGAGATGGAGAATCTTCGGGCAGGGCCCGGGTGAGCCGCAAGGATTTTGGAGATTAGGCTAGTAGAGGCCATCAGATTGGCACCATACAGGCTGTTGAAATCGAGGTTGAGCGGGGCGGAGAGCAAGAGGCGACGCCACCACAAGGCGAGGGCCTGGGCGCGCACGATTCCCATCAGCATACGAAGGCAAAAGCCGTCATATATAATCTATATAATCTATATATGACGGCAGTGGTTTATATACGACGGTTTGTGACCGTCGTATATATCTTGTCGTATATAAACTTATATATGACGGCCCGTTTCGTAGAGAAGGGTCCGTGGCCTGAGCCTTTATATACGACAGTTCTAGGCTCTGACTGTCGTATATAACCTCTTATATACAAGAGTCTAGGTCTAGCCGTCGTATATAATTTAGACTTATATACGACGACCCTGTATAAACACCGTCGTATATAATTTATACAGACATATCACAAAACAACTTCACAAAACAGATTCATATCCAAAATTACAAGGTGCAATAGTACACATCCACAATCACAAAGTCTAATGTTGTATATTGACCTCTTTCCTGTAGTGGCAGGCACCATACTTGGTAGTGAGGAGAGAGATAATCTCACCAAAGACGACATCAGGGAGGCGACTGATGTGGTTGACTCTTTCCTCTTCTCCTCCTACGATGTCAAGCAGTGGTTCTTGGCCATGTCATTTTTCTAGCTTCCTTGTAGGCTTGTTGTGGGCCGTAACCGCCGACGTTGCCGCCACCTCATGTGGTGATCGACTTATGATTTCCTTTGGATCTTTCTTCATCAATGCCTCCCTCCTCCTCTTCTTGGTATGAGACGCAACCACCTCCATTATTTCCATGCTTGCAGCTTGAAAAAAATCTAGTCGTTGAGGTGTTGATCATGGACTCTCAATCATTTCCTCTTTATCTGTTGATCATATGTATAATAGTACAATCAGAAGTTTAAAAAGTGTTAATCCTCTTCATCAAACTCATCTAAAGCACAGTCAAATAAAACAAGTCAGCATAGATCACGATTAAAAAATATCTAACAAAATGTAACCCAAGCAATTGTAAAATCTTAAGAAATTAAGCAATCATAATACCAAAATAAAATCAGTCCATCAATTGGTTCCCCAACCGTAGATGGATCAAGGGGCACCATTAACATGAAATAAACAAATGGTCAAAACTGTGCCAACTATAATGAACCATATCATATATACACCTATCCAACATTCCAAAAATAGAAGAGAGTCAAAAGAAGAAAAAAAAAGAGAAGAGTCACATGAGATACACAACAAACCGTGGTGCAAGCAAAAAGGAAAGAAAAAGAATAGATCTACACTCGGCCTAGCAACAGGATGGGGTGGGGTCGAGGGGACGGCATCCACCCTTGCCCAAAATTGCATGCCCCAAGCTGTCCTTGTCCCTGTCTTGCATATCAAGCAAAAAAAAATTCCCCATCCCTGTCCCTGATGGATTTTCGTTCCCCATCAGGGCCTCGTGGTGGCTATGGTACATGTGGTGGATCGGCGTCATAGATAGTGAAGAGCGGGAGCGATGAGAGGTGGTATCAACCTTGAAACATGGAGGGAGGGGCTGAGCTGACATGGTCGACCGTGGAAGGAGGGGACGACAGGCAGAGGCGACGCCGTGGAGACGGAGTATAGGCAGATCTAGAAGCGCAGACTAGATCAGAGAAACGGAGGCGGAGTGGAGGAGGAAAATTAGGGTTGGGTGGAGAGCGGAGTGAGTCTATATACTCTGAGAGGTGGAGAAGGCGGAAGGTGGGTTGTTGGACCTTTTAAATCTATGTTTTTGCCTCATTTAGGGTACCTATGGAGGCCCACGGATGCAAATTGTCCCTAGCCCTGACCCGCTACCATTTTGGATCCCATCTCAGCTATCCTCATGGGAAAAAATGCAGACCCGCCGCCGTGGAATCCCGTCGCTGGATCTTGGTGGGCGGCCACTGAAGCATTGAGTAATTAGCATAGTATTTTTTTAATACAAAAGCCACGAGCCACGCCATTACCACTGTCACTAATGACGCCACCTATGAAGCCAATGCATCAATCTTGTTGTAAAGGTTTGGATCAATGATGCTTTGCACATGCTAGTTTCAGATGAAAAAAATGGTGGATGCAAAAGTGCACTATTACTAACACTAAAATATCTTCAAGCTAACGTGGAAATGATATATCCAAAAATTAAATAAAAAATCAAGAATAAAAATATATCCATATTACATGTCGTTTTATTGTCTATGAAACATACTTATTCAAGCAGATTTTAAAATAAACTTGAAGTTTGAAAGAAAAAATAATTGAAATTTTGAATTCTGCTGAGGTGGTACTGAACTGTGGAGTGTGGACTAAATTGAATCTACCAACTATAGTTTAGGGACTAGATTGAACCTTTGAAAGTTGAAAGATAAAGTTAAGCTGATGAGAGATCAATTTGATTATTTCATCTTATTATTATCATGAGGCCCATTTTGACCCAGCTTGAGCCCATAAATTAGTCAATATGACGATTTGGACACCGTCGGGAGTCCAAGAGGTCGGAGACGATGGAGACGATGCGTGCTAGCTGTTATTAGGACTAAGGACATCAACGCTGACAACCGGACAGCTAGATCTCGGGGGCTAGTCAATTGCTCTCAAAATTTACGAGCGAGCTGTCAAGACATCCCGAACAATTATGCGAACCTAGTTCCAGATATCACAAATATACTACTCTTTAACTAACTATTTTATATTACGTGTTCAATTCTCTACTATGTGTATATATCATTCATTCGAGCTGCCCTGTACTCACATTTTCTGCATTTTATCACGTATTTATTTGATTTTACACACATTAGCCTCATGATTGAATCATATTGCACAGCAAAAAAATTCTTTCCTTACAGAATAAAATTCGTTTGCTTACTACTCCCTCCGATTTGAATTATTATACGTTGATTAGTTCAATTTTAAACTAACCAGAATAAAATAATTTAAAAAGAGCAAATATCAACTAGTAGGATTTTTCTGTTCCTATTTTCTAGCTACGGATATTTTGTTTATGGGCAGTTTAAAGTTAAATTTAAGTTGCAGGACGCAGAAAGAATACTTCTTGTATAACCTGATAAGTTGCACCCGTGTATTCTATACATATTTGGAGGATCTATAAAAAATGAAATGAAGATATATGACTGCTTGGGACAAAAACTTTGTTATTGTTGTTGAAGATATATGGCTGGCCATTTGTCTGCTTAGGTATCCTATCCTCGTTTTGGCGAATATGGAGAAATCCATCGGTATATACCAGAATCAGAAGTCCGCTTGTGAGTAACAGATTTGCTTCTTAACCAGTAGCAATACACGCATGGTGTCCTCAGCTGCTCTCACAAGACAGCACATTGAAGACTGAACCCCCTTGTATTTGACTCAAGCGTGACGCAGCTGTTTCGGAATTCTGACCGTCAGCCATGCATATTTGCATTTTTCTAATCAGACTGCTCCGCTAATGCCACTCAATGGGTTCTTTCTTAACGGCCTTCCCCTTTGGTCGCCCAAATTTTTTGACGTTTTTTCCACTCAGAAGCTTCAATGCATGCTTGAGCGTCATTTTCTTTGGATCCGTATCCTGTCATCAAGATATATTACCAGCCTTTGCAAGGAAAACTTCCAAATTTATGAAACACTGTAAATAGTAAATGCACAGAAGCAACTAAACTATTTATGGCTAAAATGTCAATATGCATAGTGTTAATTTGGTTTCCGGTATTAAAAAGTATAAAATCATGATGCTAGTGTACCTTTGGCACTGGAGCAAGAGTTCTCCTATGCCTGACATTAAATCCAACTTTAGAATGTGTCATAAGTACAGGATGATCATCATCAGGATGTTTTCCCTGCAGCAAACATAAAGTCACAGGACAACTCAACAAACAGCATAAGCAGCTAAAACCCAGGCAAATGCATACCAGGATTTTGGGATATTGCAATAGATCAATTGCATCTTCTATAGTGACAGAGTCTACATCTTTGACCTGAAGAAAGCATTGAACCAGAGATGTTCTAAGTTCCTAAAAAGAATTGAAATGGCAGGGGATATGCTGTCTTTTCAATTGGACATTAAAGTAATAATTACGTCAGACAGGGAAGCCCTTTTCGGAAACAGTCCTTTCCTATCCTCTCCAACTTGGACGTAGTAACCATATGGACCTTGTTTCAGAAACACCTGTACAATGAGCAGAAAAATGTTATACATGCATATTAATACAGATAAGAAAGCTGCATCCCTACCTTTTCGTTGGAATCTGGCATGGCACCAAGTAACCTGGGTGTAAAAGATCTCTGAATTTCCTCAGAGGGTTCAGTGTCATCGTCATCCTGCGACAGTGTTCGAGAAATGTACCTATAACATTAAGTAATCATCAATTATCGAGGAGTCATAAATGAACTGATCAGTCGTTGTAACACATGAAGATCATAGATAGCAGAAGTTTGAAGTCTAAGGCATTCAGTATATAAGAGGGGATCACAGAATCATACCTGCATTTTGGATGTCGATCACAGCCTATAAAGTAGCCTTCACCGTATCTACTGACTTTGAATCTAAGAGTTCCTTCAGAACAACTGTAGAAAAATAGCAAACAATTAACAAAACATGCTAAACATGAAGGAAGAAGGGAACATACATGGAAAATACTTAGCATGGTAATATAACAATATGGTTTAGGCAAGCGAAGCAATCATGAATGATATCTCGTAAGGGTGCAAAATGGTGACGAGAGATGTATTTTGTGACACTCTTTAGTTCAATCAATAACTTTAGTTTTACAATTTTCTGCTCACTTGGGACTTGGGAGTAGTGGTATTGGTTAAACTGAAGAGGTTCCGTTGCTTACCCTTAGATTCACCAATCTGCACCCCTGATCTCCCAATTAGCCAAAAAATAATCAACGCGGTTTTAACATATAAGAAAAACCTTTCAAATACATATGACATGCATTACCTAGGGCAAATCCTACTATCACTGTCGAGATCAGGAAAGAGGATAGAACCGAATTTTTCTTCAAGCATTCTCTCTACCTGCAAAAATGACTGATTCAGTTTCAACACTTTACTGGTTACAGAGCAATATAATGGCAGTGCACTTGATTGAAATATTCTATATTTAGGCCTCATTAGTGTTGTCATTCAACCTCATTACTGCTGTTCAGGCTTTTCAAGGCGTTGCCTAAGCGTCCAGTCGGTACAGCCCCGACGCCTGGAGCGGTCGCCTCACATGGAGCCGCCAGCTCGCCGCCGCAGCCGTCGCCCGCCCCCCCCCCCCCCCCCCCCCCCGACACCTTCCCCGGCCGCCACGGTTGCCCGTCGCCCCACGACACCTTCACCGGTCACCGCAGCCATCGCTCGCCGCCCCCGACACCTGCCCCGGCCGCCGCGGTCGCCGCAGCCGTCGCCCGCCCCCTCGTGGCCGCCTCTGCTCGCCTGGGCCGCCGCCAGTGGACACGAGATGGGAGAGGGTGAGAAAGGCTAGGGTTATAACCGAATGAAGTATATAGATGCTGATCTGTAAAATGAACCGTTGGATACCATCCAACAGTTTCACATCAGACAGAGCGTCGAGCGTCTTTTTCCTCCGCCCGACATATCGGCTGCCGCCCGCCACTCACCCCCGCCCTCGCGGCCTCAGCATCCACCCTTGTCCTCGACGCCGCCGCGGCCCCTCCCCTACCTTTCTCGGCTTCTCCTCGCCCTTGCCCTCCTCGCCTGCCGACCGCCTAGGCGTCACGGCGGCCGGCGGGCACCTAGGCGTCCAGGCGTGGATTCGCAACCCTGCTGCTGTTATTAGAGGTCATTAGTGATCTCATTACTGCTGTAATTACAGCCATTAGTGATGTCATTAGATGTTGTTATTAGGGGCCAGCGCCTTGGGGTGAAAGGCTGCTGCCCTATATATGTACCCCTCCTCCATCATATCAATTCATTCTATTCTTCAGCATTACACCTTCTATATTTTTTATCATGGTATTAGGGCTAGATGTCTCGAGTTCGAACCCTGGCGGACGCGATTTATTAAAATAAATTGCAGCCGACTTTTATCTCACCTTTACGGCCCATGAGAGCCTGCACATATGGAGTGTTGAAATATAAGTGAATTGTCCACCCTTCCCATTAGCTTAAGGTTTTGGGTGCAACTGCTTGATGCATGGTAGCTTAACACTAACTACTCCCTCCGTTTCAAATTGGATTGATTGGCGCAACTGCTTGGCGCAATTTTAAACTAACTAGCGGCAAATAATTTGAAGCGGAGGAAGTAATATAATATATTTACATGGATTAGATTCAGTATAATTGCCCAATTTTTTTCTTTTTCTCATATACTTTGATCCTACATTTGTGTAAAACTATGGGCTTAATCCAAGCTCGCTCAGTTGCAGAATGGAAGCTGATAGTTATGTTTTTTTATCCAATTATCCCAATGAAGCCTTTCTCCTTCATGCCTAGACTAAAGAAAGAGCTCCCTATTCTAATAGGTTTGTATCCACGGGAATGTGAAGGGCAGCTTTGGCGCGGTAAAGTTATTGCCTTTAGACCATGAGGTCATAGGCTTGAGTCCTAAAAACCTCTTGCAAAAATGCAGTGAAAGACTACGTACAAAAAACCCAATTGGGTCAAACACTTCTCCACACCCTGCGCAAACGGGGGGAACTGCATGCACATGCATCGGGTCGCGCTTTCTTTCTATGCCAATGATGGAATGTGCCAGTTCATTTATTTTTTTCATCCAATCAATCCAATGGTGGTAATGTATCTACAACAACCACCAAACCTTTATCCCAAACATTGTTGGGGTCGGCTAGACATGAAACTCAATATCAATGAAGTAAACGAGAGAAAGAGATATAAGAACAAGGAAAAAAAGAACAAAAAGAAAAAAAGAAAAAGGAAAAGAAAAAGGAAAGAAAAAGGAAAAAAAGAAAAAAGGAAAAAAAAAGAAAAAGAAAAAAAAACAAAACTACGATTCTGGCACATGAATTGCTACTTTCCATGCGGTCCTATCATGAGCTAAGGCTCTGGATACATTCCAATCTCTCAAATCTCGTTTTACCGCCTCCTCCCAGATCAACCTTGGTCGTCCTCTACCCCTCCTAATATTTTCTCTACCTCTTAAAATCCCACTGTTAACCGGTGCTTCTGGAGGTCTCCGTTGGATATGTTCAAACCACCTAAGTCGATGTTGGACTAACTTCTCTTCAATCGGCGCCACCCCTACCCTATCACGAATCGGCTCATTCCTTATTCGGTCTCTTCTCGTGTGTCCGCACATCCACCATAGCATGCGCATCTCTACGACACTCATTTGTTAGACATGTTGTCGTTTAGTTGGCCAACATTCCGCCCCATAGAGCATCGCAGGTCTGATCACCGTCCTATAGAACTTCCCTTTTAGCTTTTGTGGGACTTTCCTATCACATAGGATTCCAGAGGCTTGTCGCCATTTCATCCACCCTACCTTGATCCTATGGCAAACATCCTCATCAATATCGTCATCGCTTTGTAACATTGATCCTAAGTATCGGAAAGAGTCCCTTCTAGGTACTATTTGTCCTTGTAGACTAACATTTCCCTCTTCACGACCAACACCACTAAAGTCACACCTCATATACTCGATTTTGGTCCTACTAAGTCTAAACCCCTTGGACTCTATGGTTTGTCTCCATAACTCTAATTTCTTATCAACACCATCTCTAGTTTCATCTACCAGCACTACATCATCAGCAAAGCATGCACCAAGAGATATCCCCTTGTATATCCTTCTACACTTCATCCACCACCAAAGAAAAGATGTATGGGCTCAAAACTGATCCTTGATGTAGTCCTACCGTGATAGGAAATGCATCAGTCTCACTATCACTTACGCGCACACTTGTCCTAACATTATTGTACACATCCTTGATAAGGATAATGTACTTTGTTGGCACTTTATGTTTCTCTAGTGTCCACCACATGACTGACCTTGGTATCTTGTCATACGCCTTCTCCAAGTCGATGAACACCATATGCAAGTCCTTCTTCTGCTCACTATATCTCTTCATAAGCTGACGAAGCAAGAAAATCGCCTCCATTGTAGACCTCCCAGGCATAAAACCAAATTGGTTTTTAGTGACATTGGTCACTTTCCTCAGGCGGTGTTCAATCACTCTCTCCCAAAGCTTCATAGTATGACTCATAAGCTTAAATCCTCGATAATTAGTACAACTTTGAATATCTCATTTACTTTTAAAGATAGGTACTAATATATTTTTTCTCCATTCTTCAGGCATCTTGTAGCCAGATTGACTTTGTCCTCACTAGGAGAAAGGATAGACGGGGGTGTCTAGATTGTAAGGTGATCCCGGGAGAGTGTGTTGTGACACAACATAAGCTTGTGGTAGCTGACTTTCGCTTCCATACATGTTCTTTGCGGGACAAAGGTGTCAAAATCACAAGAACAAAGTGGTGGAAGTTGAAGGGAGAATCACAAGAATCCTTTAAAAATAGGGTGATCACAGAAGGACCCTGGGCAGAAAATGGAGATGCAGATAGTATGTGGATGAAGATGGCAACTTGCATTAGGAAGGTAGCTAGTGAGGTGTTCGTTGTGACAAAGGGAAAGAAACTTATAGATAAAGACACTTGGTGGTGGAATGAGGATGTACAAAAGGCCATTAAGGAGAAGGAGTGTTACAAGAGTTGGCATAATGATAGAAGCGCAAGCAACATGATTAAGTACAAAGAGGCTAAGAAGAATGCAAAGCGGGTTGTGAGTAAGGCAAGAGGACAAACCTATGATAAGTTATATGAGAGACTAGGGACAAAAGAAGGTGAAAAAGACATATACAAGGTAGCAAAAATCCGCGAGAGAAAGATGAGGGATCTCAATCAAGTTAAATGCATCAAAGATGAGACTGACCGCATTCTAGTGAAGGATGAAGAGATTAAGAATAGATGGCGTGATTACTTTAATGGGCTATTCAATGATGGGAATGAGAGCACTATGGTTGAGTTGGATGACTCCTTTGATGACTCCAACAGGCGGTTCGTGCGGAGGATACAAGAGTTTGAGGTTAAGGAGGCCTTAAAAGGATGAAAGGAGGAAAGGCCCTCGGCCCTGACGATGTCCCTATTGAGGTGTGGAGATGTCTTGGGGACGTCGCAATAGTATGGCTCACAAAGCTATTCAACCACATTTTTCGGTCAAACAAGATGCCTGAAAAATGGAGAAAAAATATATTAGTACCTATCTTCAAAAATAAAGGAGATATTCAAAGTTGTACTAATTATCGAGGTATTAAGCTTATGAGTCATACTATGAAGCTTTGGGAGAGAGTGATTGAACACCGCCTGAGGAAAGTGACCAATGTCACTAAAAACCAGTTTGGTTTTATGCCTGGGAGGTCTACAATGGAGGCGATTTTCTTGCTTCGTCAGCTTATGGAGAGATATAGGGAGCAGAAGAAGGACTTGCATATGGTGTTCATCGACTTGGAGAAGGCGTACGACAAGATACCAAGGTCAGTCATGTGGTGGGCACTAGAGAAACATAAAGTGCCAACAAAGTACATTACCCTTATCAAGAATATGTACAATAATGTTAGGACAAGTGTGCGCGTAAGTGATAGTGAGACTGATGCATTTCCTATCACGGTAGGATTACATCAAGGATCAGCTTTGAGCCCATACATCTTTTTCTTGGTCATGGATGAGGTGTCGAAGGATATACAAGGGGATATCCCTTGGTGCATGCTCTTTGCTGATGATGTAGTGCTGGTAGATGAAACTAGAGACGGTGTTGATAAGAAATTAGAGTTATGGAGACAAACCTTAGAGTCCAAGGGGTTTAGACTTAGTAGGACCAAAACCGAGTATATGAGGTGCGACTTTAGTGGTGTTGGTCGTGAAGAGGGAAATGTTAGTCTACAAGGACAAATAGTACCTAGAAGGGACTCTTTCCGATACTTAGGATCAATGTTACAAAGCAATGGCGATATTGATGAGGATGTTTGCCACAGGATCAAGGTAGGGTGGATGAAATGGCGACAAGCCTCTGGAATCCTATGTGATAGGAAAGTCCCACAAAAGCTAAAAGGGAAGTTCTATAGGACGGTGATCAGACCCGCGATGCTCTATGGGGCGGAATGTTGGCCAACTAAACGGCAACATGTCCAACAAATGAGTGTCGCAGAGATGCGCATGCTACGGTGGATGTGTGGGCACACGAGAAGAGACCGAATAAGGAATGAGGCGATTCGTGATAAGGTAGGGGTGGCGCCGATTGAAGAGAAGTTAGTCCAACATCGGCTTAGGTGGTTTGGACATATCCAACGGAGACCTCCAGAAGCACCGGTTAACAGTGGGATTTTAAGAGGTAGAGAAAATATTAGGAGGGGTAGAGGACGACCAAGGTTGACCTGGGAGGAGGCGGTAAAACGAGATTTGAGAGATTGGAATGTATCCAGAGACTTAGCTCATGATAGGACCGCATGGAAAGTAGCAATTCATGTGCCAGAATCGTAGTCTTGTTTTTTTCTTTTTTTCTTTTCTCTTTTTCTTTTCCTTTTTTCTTATTTCTTTTCTCTTTTCTCTTTTTCCTTTTTCTTTTTTCCTTTTTTTCTTTTTTTCCCTTTTTTTCCCTTGTTCTCATATCTCTTCCTCTGTTTTACTTCATTGATATTGGGCTTCATGTCTAGCCGACCCCAACAGGCTTGGGATAAAGGCTTGGTTGTTGTTGTTGTTGCTTCAGGCATCTTGTTTAACTAAAAAATTGCCACGTCCCCAAGGCATCTCCACACCTCAATAGAAATATCGTCAGAGCCGAGGGCCTTTCCTCCTTTCATCCTTTTTAAGGCCTTCTTAACCTCAAACTCTTGTATCCTCCACACGAACCGCCTGTTGAATGGTGGTAATGTATCTATTTAAAACAAAACATTTCAGCAGGGGAAGAAATACGCCATAGCTTAGCATTTCTCTCTTTTATTTTTTTCTTTCTCCATATTATTATTGTCGTTGTTGTTGCTATTGTTATTGCTGCCTTAGAAGCAATACAGGGTTATTGCTAAAATCGGACCAGAATAGAACCCCCGGGTCTATAAACATGTACTTCATAGGTTCAGTGTAGGAAAGATATTGATGGGATCCCATGATAAAGAAAATTTACTGAAAAACAATATCAACTCTGCGCAACAGTTCCTGGACATTAATTTTCTATGTTTAACGATAAAATAAAAATTGTTAAGTACCGAATAAATTAAATAAATATCACCTTTCTAACATCCAATTGAGTAGCGTCAACACAATATTTGCTGAACCGTTCCCAGTAATCTTTCATAAGGCCCTTCCATTCAGTTGACCCAGCTGAGACATTGTCTAACTATCAAAATGGAAGAATAGGACATCAACATGATGGGGACATATCTAGTGTAATTGTGTAAATGACCTTGCTAACATGCTAACAATTATCCGTGACCATCAGATCCATCACGAGAGGACACAATTAGGGGTGGTGGAAGACGCACATGGAATGACATTATTTAGCACCACAAAGACCATTTACACTAGATATACCCCCACCATGATTGTGCCAATAGATTATTTATCATATAACCAAAAGAATTTTCAGAAGGACAAATAATAATTTAGAAACGCCCCAAAAAGGTATAAATTCTCCAGACATAAATTTTTATCTCATTTGCTCATTGCAGGAATATTTGCTGATTTATCCAGGTAAAGGAATTTCTCTCATTTGCTACAGCAGTAACCGGCCGGCGTAATCAGATTTCTGGAATCTCTGTTAAAACTGGAACAAAGATGCACGCACAAGTGGATCATAAACTAAGAAGGTTTATACCTCTGTCTCCATGTTAGCGGTGAAGCTGTAATCAGCAACCTCGGAGAAATGATGCAAAAGAAATGCTGAGACCTAAACATCAGATGGTATTGAACAAACACCAAAATTAGACAATTCAAAATGAAATCATAATAAACAACCTCAGTTTATGTAAACGGAAAGAGTGCTGAGACATACTCCCTCTGCTTTTCATTATATGAATTTAGGACAACTTATATTTGTTCTTATCATAGCCATGCTAAAAACCCAAGGGAATATAATATAACACATGGCATTGCGCTAAGGCGATGTCATGAACAATAAAAATAAACACTATAAATTTGGA
Source organism: Neostapfia colusana (assembly GCA_030760725.1). Taxonomy (NCBI): domain Eukaryota; kingdom Viridiplantae; phylum Streptophyta; class Magnoliopsida; order Poales; family Poaceae; genus Neostapfia; species Neostapfia colusana. Next base: position 47,941,580 of record JASWHV010000020.1, read on the forward strand.
AGGTTATCTTGTACGCTCTTCTGACAATAACAATTCAAAAAAAGCATACTGCAACACACATAACCGCACTGGTAGAAGCCATAATTTAATAAAAAGTGATGCATATAACTGGAAACCTATACTCAAATCAATTTATAGAAATTTCAGATACTGTAAGAATTGATGATGTTTTGCCGAACAAAGGGGGGAGATCGATTAGAGAGCAAGAAAATACCATTCGACCACGGAATTCAGGGTACAGAACTCGATTCTTTATTGTCACATAGTTTCGGTCCTGAGCAGCACAAATAAACACTCTTAACCATGCAGTAAACAAAGATAAAACTTATAGCACATCATAAATTTCTAAATTTTGTAATAGTCAACTTGTCTGCATGTCATTGGTATCAAGCTCAATGGCATACCAATAAATGTGATTATGTGAATGAATAACATGCTTAACTAATATCACGTTTGATCCCACAACAATTAGAAATGGGTCCTGCCTCTGAATGACTTTAGGCTTTGCGACAAAAAAAAAGGAGAAAGAAATAAACGGCATGATTTCTCTGAGGCTGGATGGCCTTGAATCATATCTGTTAGACTGTACGTGTATTAGGGGCAGTTTAGTCTTTTGTATTAGGGTTACTTGGCACTTAATCTTTGTACCCCTATATATGTATCCCCCTTGACAGCCTGTTGAGTTAATGAAATCATTTTCTCTAATCTAATTTGGTATCAGATTATCCCCTCTCTCTCCTCTCCCGATGCCGGGTCCTCCAGCATCTACGAACGCCGCCGCTGCCGGCACGCTGGCCCCGCCGCCAGCGCAGCTGCCGCCGGCTCCCCTCTCCCTCCCCCCCTTCATTGCTGGCCTGGAGCCCCTCCCCGACGCCACCCCAACCGCGGCCGCCGCCGGATCCGGCGCCGCTGGCCCCGTCGCCGCCTCCCCTGCGCGCGCCGCCACCGGATCTGGCGCCGCCGACCACGCCGCCGCCTCCCCTGTGAGCGCCGCCGCCGGCCTCCCTGCTACCTCCCCTGGGTGCGTCGCCGCCGGGCTGCTCGGCCCCGGCTCGGGTGCCACCGGCCACACCGCTGTCGGGCTCTTCGGCCTCCGTTCGGGTGTCGCCAGCCACGCCGCCGCCTCCCTCGGCCTTCCCACTGCCGCCTGGCCGTCGGGCCTCGCCGCCGGCCCAACTGGACCCGCCGCTGGCTGGCTGCCATGCCCAGCCGCCGGCGCCACTGGACTCGGCGGCCCTGCTGGGCTCGCCGCCGGCCTTGCTGGCCACGTCGCCGCTGTTGTATCCGATGGACACCCCTCGTCGCACGTCTCTGACGTCGCGGCTGCCCTGGCCATCTCCCGTGAGCGGGAACGAGCGCTCGTCCTCGCCTTGGAGCAGGAACGTGTGTCTGCGGCTTCTCTCACCCGTCAGCTCGAGGAGTCTCCGCCAGTACAATGGAGTGACACCCAGGCTTCTCCAGGAGATGGTGCAGCCTATACTACCTACGCGACCTCCCTTGACGCTGCCCTACATGCCCAGGCGGCCGGCATACAGAACATCTGGACTCTTGTCCCGGTTGTTCTCAGCTCCGACTCCACTTCCTTTGCTCGTTGGCGCAGCCTGATTCTCCTGACATTGCGACGTTTTCGGCTGGACGACCACGTCCCGCGGGATGACTCCTCGCTGGATGACTCGTGGATCTACATGGACAGTCTTGTCCTTGCATGGATCCTTGGCTCGCTTTCTGAGGAGCTTCACGATATTGTCGCCCAGCAAGGTGGCGGTACAGCTCGTCAGGCCTGGCTGGTCCTTAAGCTTCGTTTCCAGGGGAACCAAGCGACCTGAGCTCCCCACATCCAGGCTCGCTTCGGTACTACTGTCTAGGGTGATCTCTCTATTACTGCATATTGTCGGGAGATGAAGGGTATGGCGGATGCCCTTCGTGACCTTGGAGAGCCCATCTCGGACAGTACCCTCGTCCTTCAGGTCCTTCAGGGCCTGAACGAGCGCTACACCCACGTTCGCTCGTGGATTCTCCGCGAGAAGCCCTTCCCGACCTTCGAGAAGGTCTGGTCGGACCTCGAGCTCGAGGAGATCACCCAGGGCGGCTCCACTGCTTCCTCCCCTGCCTCGGCCTTCTATGGCTCTGTGTCGTCTTCACGCCTTCCTCCACCTGCTGGTTCTGGGGGGCCAGCCTTCGCGTCCACCTACCACACCAGGAGTCCCTGCTACTTCCGGTGGTGGTGGGAACCGCCGTCGTGGCAGGCGTGGTGGCCGTGGTGGAGGGATTGGTGGAGGTGGTACAGCTAGTGCTGGCGGTGGCTCTGGCGGTGCCGGTGCTACTGGTGGCAGTAGTGGTGGTCGGGGTTAGAGTGGTGTGACCAGGCCCACACCCTACAACCCGTGGACTGGCCAGATCTCGATGTGGCCTGGGCCGTCCCCGGGTCTCCCTGCACTTCGCCCACTGCGCCCTCAGCCGGCCTACGTGACCACTCCAGCTTACGGCGGGTCTGTCTACGCAGCTGGTGGACAGTGGACCCTGCCCCCTGGTGGACCGGGCTACTCTGCGGCCGGGCCTTCCTCTCTGGCTAACTGGGCTTCGGGGAACCCAGTTGGTCGGCCCAAGTCATCAACGCCACACCCTGACTCTGCTCAAGCCTGGGACCACCAGTCACTCGCGTCCTCCTTCAACACAGTGAGTCTCACACCACGTGGCCCTGAGTGGGTTGTTGACTCCGGAGCTTCGTACCACACCACCCCGGACGCTGGTATACTTTCTTCTACCCACCCTTCTTTTCCTTCCTCTATTGTTGTTTGGAATAGGTCTGTTCTTCCGGTCACCTCAGTAGGTGACTCGGGTTCTTTTCGTCTTCGTGATGTTCTTGTTGCTCCGGACATCATCCAGCATCTTCTTTCTGTTCGTCGGTTTACCACTGACAACCATGTTTCTATTGAGTTTGATCCTTTTGGTTTGTCTGTGAAGGATCTTACTACCCGGCGTCTTCTTCTCCGCTGTGAGAGCTCAGAGCCCCTGTACACGATGCGACTTCCTGCTTCCGCTTCGTCCTCGCCTTTTTGCCTGGCTACGACAGCTCCTTCGACTACTTGGCATCGTCGGCTTCGCCACCCCGGTGTTGATGTTATGTCGAAGTTGTCTAGTAGTTCAGTGATTTCGTGTACTAGGGGTTCCCATGATTCTTTATGTCATGCTTGTCAGTTGGGTCGCCATGTTCGGCTTCCTTTTCCACATTCTGTCACCCATGTGGAGCGCCTTTTTGATCTGGTTCACTGTGATCTGTGGACCTCACCTGTTCTCAGTGTTTCTGGCTATAAATATTATTTGGTGATTGTTGATGATTTTTCCCACTACTCGTGGACTTTTCCCTTGCGACAGAAGTCCGATACGTTCGCTACTCTTTCTCACTTCTTCGCTTGGGTTTCCACCCAGTTTGGGTGCACGATCAGGGCTGTCCAGTGCGACAACGGGCGCGAGTTTGATAACTCCACGTTTCGTCACTTCTTGCTTTCCCATGGGGTTCAGTTGCGCATGTCTTGCCCTTACACTTCCCCCCAGAATGGCAATGCTGAGCGCATGATTCGTACCACCAACGATGTCATGCGCTCCCTGATGTTTCAGGCTTTCACTCCTGCTTACTACTGGGCAGAGGCGCTTCACACCGCTACCTTCCTCATTAATCGCCTTCCTACTAAGGCAATTAGCGCTCCCACCCCTCACTTCGCTCTCTTTGGCACCACCCCTCTTTACGACCACCTTCGAGTTTTCGGGTGCGCGTGCTACCCTAATCTTTCTGCCACCGCCCCTCATAAGCTCACGCCTCGTTCGACTCGGTGTGTCTTCCTTAGGTACTCCCCCGATCATAAGGGGTATCGGTGTCTCGACCTCACCACTCGCCGTATCTTGGTCTCCCGACACGTCGTGTTCGACGAGTCCTCCTTCCCTTTCATTGGGTCCTCCTCTGACTCGGTCTCCGAGTTGGATTTCCTTTTCTCCACTGATCCTGAGGTCGCTCCTGTCTAGCGACCTTGTTTTTGACCTTCTGCAGGTCTTCCTTTAGCTGCGCCGGACACGACCACGGTGTCTCAGACACCACCTGTCGTGCTTCCCGCGGCTCTGGCGTTCTTGCCGCCACTGGCCGTTCCTCCGACGGCCCCGACGTCGTCCGCTGCGCCACGCGCGGCCCCGGCGCCTCCGACGACGTCCGCTGCGCCACGCGTGGCCCCCACGTCCTCGACGTCGCCCGTCGTGCCACGCGCGGCCCCGGCTTCCCCGACGTCATCAGCCGCACCACGCGCGGCCCCGGCGTCCCCGACGTCGCTCGCCGTGCCACGTGCGGCCCCGGTGTCCCCGACGGCGTCCCGACGTCGTGCGTCGCGCCTCACGAGGCCCCGACGTCCACGACGGCGTCCGTCGCGCCTCGCGCGGGCCCGACGTCCACGACGGCGTCCCCGACATCGTCAGCTGCACCACCCACAGCCCCTGGACCGCGGTACGCCGATCCCGTTCTCGTCTATCAGCAACGAGCGTGGGTTGGTGTTCCGTCCTATTCCCGTCCTGAGGATCTGGTGTAGCACCCTCCGCTGCTCCACCGGGACCCTCGTCACGTTCACCCGATGGTGACTCGACGGGCCGCCGACGTCCTTCGACCTGTGGAGCGCTTCTCCGGGGTCGTTCTATCGTCCTCGACCTCCCCGCCGCCTGCCTCGTCACCCATCTCGCCTATCCCCTCTTCTGTCCGTAGCGCCCTCGCCGATCCTCATTGGCGTCGGGCTATGGAAGAAGAGTATGCGGCCCTGCTAACCAACCGGATCTGGGACCTGGTTCCCCGTCCTGGTCGTGGCAATGTTGTCACGGGCAAGTGGGTGTTCACGCATAAGAGTAAGGCGGATGGGTCTCTTGAGAGGTACAAGGCACGGTGGGTGCTTCGCGATTTCACGCAGCGTCCCGGCGTCGACTACGACGAGACTTTCAGCCCAGTGGTGAAGCCGGCGACGGTTCGCACCGTTCTGTCGCTGGCTCTATCGCGTTCTTGGCTTGTCCACCAGCTGGACGTCAAGAACGCCTTCCTCCACGGGACGTTGACGGAGACGGTGTATTGCATTCAGCCGACAGAGTTCGTTGATTCAGCCCGTCCAGACATGGCCTGCCGGCTGAACAAGTCCCTGTACGGGCTGAAGCAGGCGCCTCGGGCTTGGTACAGTCGGTTCGCCTCCTTCCTTGCCTCGCTCGGCTTTGTCGAGGCCAAGTCGGACACTTCGCTCTTTGTCTACAGGCGTGAGGATGACACTGTCTACCTCCTCCTGTACGTGGACGATATTGTCCTCACGGCGTCCAGCCCGGCTCTTCTTCAGCGCACGATCTCCGCCCTGCAGCGTGAGTTCGCGATGAAGGATCTCGGCCAGCTCCACCACTTCCTGGGCGTTGCGGTCGAGCACCACCCGGGTGCTTTGTTCCTCCACTAGCGCCAGTACTGTCTAGATATCCTCGAGTGAGCGGGCATGGCTGATTGCAAGCCGTGCTCCACTCCCGTGGACATCCAGGCGAAGGTGTCTTCGGCCGATGGCACCCCGGTCACCGACCCCACCACTTACATGAATCTTGCAGGTGCCCTGCAGTACCTCACCTTCACCAGGCCGGACATCTCCTACGCGGTTCAGCAGGTGTGTCTCCACATGCATGATCCGCGGGAGCCGCATCTCACGGCGGTGAAGCGGATCCTTCGGTACCTGCGTGGCACCCACGACTACGGCCTTCTTCTGCGGCGCGACTCTGCCTCCGAGCTGGTTGTCTACACCGACGCTGACTGGGCGGGTTGCCCGGACACCCGTCGGTCCACCTCCGACTACGCCGTCTTCCTGGGCGGCAACCTCGTCTCCTGATCCTCAAAACGGCAGCACGTGGTGTCCCGCTCGAGTGCCGAGGCGAAATACCGCGCTGTGGTCAACGGCGTGGCTGAGTCCTCCTGGCTTCAGCAGCTGCTTCAGGAGCTCCACTCCCCCCTCGCCCGGAGTACGTTGGTCTACTGCGACAACGTCAGCGCCGTCTACCTCTTCACCAACCCGGTACAGCATCAGCGCACGAAGCATGTAGAGATCGATCTTCACTTCGTTCGTGAGCGGGTGGCTCTCGGGGAGGTGCGAGTCCTACACGTTCCGACGCCGTCGCAATTCGCCGACATCTTCACGAAGGGGCTCCCTTCGACGGTGTTCACCGAGTTTCGGTCCAGTCTCAACATCTGTCGTGGCTAGATGTTGGGACTGCGGGGGGTGTTAGACTGTACGTTTATTAGGGGCAGTTTAGTCTTTTGTATTAGGGTTACTTGGCCCTTAAGCTTTGTACCCCTATATATGTATCCCCCTTGACAGCCTGTTGAGTTAATGAAATCATTTTCTCTAATCTAATTATATCCAACCCTAAATCATCCAAATGGTATTGAGATACTTCCTTGGGCTGTCCTTGCCATCATAGTCTCCCTTATTTCACTGCCTCATTGGCACACATCACCGTTACATTTGATCCAATCAGGTAACATCATAGCATAATACAAAAGTAACTAACTATTGTGAGTGTTATTCCAATTTTTGTGCTGCTATATGCACTAACACGAAAAATGTCCAGTGCAGTGGTATAAAGGAATTTGAGCAAAATTTGTCACCAGCAGCATGTCTTTTCACGAACCATTTAACAGCACCTAAGGGCTAAACAGACAGCAATGCCACATAGGGCATGGAAATTAAGGCCAGTGGCAAGTAAGGAAACCAATCTTTTTCAATGGTAGAGAGGGCATCAGGCCATTATTCAATGGAAAATAAGGAATTCCCTCTAATCAAGATTGGGATACAATCTAATTACTTTAAATTAACTATAAGGAGGCCCTAAATATATATATAGAGAGAGGCCAGAGACCACAAATGGTTAGGTTTCGCTAAAAGAGAGGGCTTTAGTGCCTCTCTGTGGCCACTGGCCAGGGAAGAAAAGTAGGCCCCCTTGGATAAAAAATACATATACATCAATGCATCTAACAGAGCCGCGCTTCCAGGCAACTAAATGAGGCACCAAGCATAAACATTCTCCTAGAAACATATTACTGTGTTAAAGATCCCTCTCTTATCAAACAATTGCACTTAGAGAATAAGATTTTTTAACAATACCATGATCAGAGATAGTAGCAAAGTTGAACATGATTGTACCTGTAACACCTTCATTATAGAGGCATACGTTGATGGCCTTCCGATGCCAAGATCTTCTAGCTTTTTAATCTGGCAAACCAATAAAGAGGAAATTATTTTTTTACTGCAGGCATGGACAATGCTTCGAATAAAGAAGCGAAAAATATGATAAAATAGGTCATTACTTACCAGTGCACCCTCAGAATAACGCCCTGGTGGCTTAGTAAAGTGCTGTGCAAGATGCACGTTAACTGGAGATACCAAGTCCTTAACCTGGGAAAAAGGAGATGTAACCAATAACATACTGGAGGCATAGGATGATAGCCAGTAATATGTAGTATCATGAAAAAGAAACAGGGTAAAGACTAAAGAGAAGGAATGGTTGGGGCAACTGGCAGCTGCTAACCTTTAATTTAGATAAGACCTCAAATTTATCCTCATAAGCAGCATCTCCTTCAGAGTCATCACTTGGACTTGCCTCAGTGTCCTGAAAGCAGCACATTTTCTTGTTACTAAAATGAGATCATAAACAGAAATGCAAGCACATAGTTCTTTATAGAGTATAGAGCCGTCCTTCCATCAAAGCTGAATTATGTCCCTACAATCTGTACTACAGAAGAAACAGATAAATATAGTAGAAACCTTGACATAACCGACTAGCGAATACCATAAATCACAAGTTCAACTTATGAATGAGGTAAGAACATTACGTGTTATGGCCCAATGTAGATGGCCCTGGACCCAAGCAGTGTGGCCTCACCTGAAGGCAGCAGCCGCACAAAGGCAGGGATAGGAGAAGGGAACTGAGATAATAGAATAATAGATTGATTCTCTTCTTATTGCATGCCCATGAATGGTACATTGCCCTACATAAATAGAACCGGCCACCTAGCTAACGCAATAGATCCCCTAATGATAAGTATCTAAACTATCCAACCTAGCAGATATATATCCAACTAGCCTAACCAATAAAGATATGCATGCATGCTGCCGAACCAGCTCTAGTTAAGGCTGCTGCACGTTGCCACACATCCTAATGGGCTTGGGCTATAGCATTGCCAAACAGGGAATGAAAATCATCACGAAATAACAAAAAAAAACAGCCAAATTCTCAGAGCCACCAAGACTGATTTTTCAAAACAATGCTGGTTCAGGACATTAAGCAAGGGCGGGCCTGGCGCAGTGGTAGAGTCTCTCCACTAGTGTCCTGGAGATCCTGGGTTCAAATCAGTATCCTTGCAAAATAAGCAAGCGGAAGGCTGCCTAGAAATTCCCTTCCCCAGATCCCACAATGTGTGAGAACTTTCAGCTGGTTCAGACCATTAAGCACAACCTATTCCCTACTTTAAGCAGAAAACAGATAACATTTCTGTTAACAAGTAACAAAAACAGGTGTTACTAAAAGAAAATGAATTTTCAAAATAAATTCCACAAATGATACCATGTGCCAGAAACAAAAATCAGGGACAGTTTCCAGCATTGGAAACCTAATAGAGATTTTCTATCTTTTGTAGAGAAAAAATAGAGATTACTGTTCCATACTTTCGAGCAAGTTTTTCACTCTTAAATCACATTTGGAGAAACAAACAAAATGGGGCAGAAGAGGGAAAAGGGGGAAAATTCCTCAAACGTCACTGGCTAAAACCTAAACTCCTGATATGGTACTGTCAGATTTTTGACTTTAGTGCGACCTAAAACAGTCTATCCATAGCAATTAATCAGATATCTATTTTGCTCCAATATGCATATCTGGAAGACTTACCAGCAAACCAGGCAGATAGTATAAATGGCGTAACCAGTGCTGAAAGCTGGGTCGGGGAAGGGAATTTCTAGGCAGCCTTCCACTTGCTTATTTTGCAAGGGGGGTGATTTGAACCCAGGACCCCCAGGACACAAGTGGAGAGACTCTACCATTGCGCCAGGCCCGCCCGTCACCAGGCAGATAGTATCTCACCTGTTATTGAGCTATTATAATCATACCCTATGTAAATAGGATCCATATCACAATTACATGCATGATATCTATATCAGATATGTGATAGCTCCGTGAGGTATTGAACAGTATCATTGATGCCATATTTCCAAAGATCAAAGATGTCATCTAGCTATTCAAGGACTGGCAGAAGTAACATGACTTAAAGTTGTAAAGCCACCTTAGGGGACAATCAATATATGTTATCAAAAAATCAAGCAGGACAAAAGAAGACCGATGCAAAGATAACTGAAATAGAAAGGATTGTCTTCTCTCTTTTTTTAGAAATTAATACAGGATGCAAGAAGCCTAGAGAAATTAAATCTTACTTCATAAACGGCCTGATATCCCTTGAAGTCAAGTCTTGATGCAGACGAATGAAAAATCATGTCTCCTTTAGGAGTACCAATATCAACTTGAATCTACAAAGCAAATATAGATGGACCATATGGTCAGCATCTAATTGGATGGATGGTTATATTGAAGTTGACACAGAAAATAAACACAATGAATTTAACATGTGCTTAAGAGCCAAACTAGAGAATGATTGTGATAAAATTACCTACTACAAGTTTGAACTTCTATAAGTATGTAATATGTTTAAGCACAAGAGGAAGATTTTGATGGAGACAACAGCAAAAATGAAGTCTCCTGGCCTGTGTTTCTAAAGTATGTGGTGAAGGTGACAGGCTTGTGAAATGGCGCCTGGACGCCTAGGCGCCCGGCAGGCACCTAGGCGGGCACAAGGTGCCCAGTTCACCTGCTGCCAGTTTAGCCTCATTTCAGCAAGGTTTTTCAGCAATTCTATACGAATTCAGTCCCATTCTAGTGACCAGATCAAAAAGTAATAAGTCTGGGTGGGTGGATGAGTGGGTGGGGAAAATATTATATTAAAACATAAACTTGACCACCAAACATGGCTTAATGCGGAAAAGGGGAAACTACGTTATAGCTATTAAGTTTCACACACTAACCGGCAAACCCAAGATCTAAAGCCTCCAGTTACTGAATAAATGTGGCCTGATATATATCCTCGATTAGACCTGTGATGTTGTCACAAAAGATGGCAACTATTTCTTTTTAAAAAAATGCCAATATAACCTTTTTGTTGATACCACGATGAATTTCAACCATTTCACCCAAAAGTTTAACGGTAATAATAATCTTTATTTAGCCAATCTAACTTTGTACAATCGTAACTCACAGGTATCTTATAAACAGTAAAATCAACCATAAGGGCGCAAGAGCAACCAACCATCTTAGTTCTGGAAGATTCCATTTGGCAAGCCATCGTTCTTTTCCATACTAGAGTGTACAATTTTAAAGAATCATCATCAAGTATTCCCACCAAAGATGCTGCAAGAGATCACGTTGCAAACAGCCAGACATATTAAAAACCAGAAACTAAACATAATATTAAGATAAAAAATACTGCAGAATATAGCCAGAGAGGGAAGTCCTTTGTGGCAGCCCGCAGCCCTCACTTCATCAACATAAATAAAAAGGTTATAGGTAACTTAGGTGTGGGCTGGCAACTTGATAATCTATACGAAAAAAGATGTGGACCAAAGAAATATATATTGTAATCATCCAGCAGTCATTTCTAAGTGCAATATGCATAACTGCATAAGTGCTACTCGAGGCTCCCTATGAAAATAATCAAGGCTCATTGAAGTGGAATCATCATGGTAAAACATATCAATCGTGGACGAATATGGATTACAAGAAGCCAAACATTTTGGTAATGAATAATACCAGATACTATAACCTCCATGAGATAATATGCAAATAACAGAGCTCATCCAAAAGAATTTACTAGGAGATTGTTAGCAGCTGTAGTTGAAGAAAGACAATAGTCAACAGAACTAAAGGCAACTCATTACATGGCAGTCGCCTTATACTGGTTGGCCTTATTGCTTCATGGGCTTCTTGAGCATTTTTCACCTTCTTTGAATACTTCCTGATGTCCTCTGAAGTATATTCCTGGCCATATCTGAAGGAAAACCAATTAACAAGAAGAATGCAGGCCACGAATCATATACAGATACACATCAGGTGCAGTCATAGAATACTGATTCTCAAACAAGCCAGTGGACAATGGATAAAACATAAAATGAATTGATCAACAACTTAAAATCCTATTACTGTGTCATCAGAACCACAAATATTTTCAGACAGGTTAAAAAGGGTTTTAAATAGCTTAGTAGTTTGATCTAATAAAGCGAACTTATGGTTCATCTAATGAATTACGGGAAATAAGATGAGAAAATCTGCAAATGCTCAGTCATAGAACAAATCTCTTTGTTGTGAGCACTTTGAAAATTAAAAGTGAAAACAACATGGGGTGAGAGATGCTCTTAAAAACTAAAAGTGAAACAATAGAAATTAGCACCAACAAATGCATAAAAATATTAAACAATCTTCACAACTAGTTCAAATGAAAAATGTTTGCGATTTCTACAGAAAGTTGTGTACCTTTCTTTGACTAAAGAACGGATATCTTCTGCGGCTCCATCAGAAATCTTTCAGGGGGGGGAAAGCAGAATAGACAAGTAAACACACTATTAAAGAAGTGCGGCATCAAGCATGCTAGATTCTGAAGAAATCTTCTTGTTAATAACTGTCTCAAAAAAATCTCACAAAGGATATCCAGAAGTGTCCATCGTTGCATCATACATTTAGGCTCTACTTATCTAGCCTTCATTAATACATTATACATCAGAGTCATGAAATGTTTCATAAATTTGAACTTTAGTTGGAATTACAACAGTTTATCACCAGACCTCCATAAACATACATGAATTTTAGTAAATTATAGCTTCAGTTGGGTTATATTTTCTTACTCCCTCTCGAGTTAGAAATATTAAACTATCCTCTGGACACATTAACTCTTCAATCATTCCGGTTTCGACTGAATCTATTCCAGTCTTCTCTGATATTGTAGCAGTCTCAACGCATGCAAAGAAGTAACACTTTCTCAATTGGCACAGGACCAGCCAATCAGTCACAAGATAGAGGGAAATTTGTGAGATAACATTGCAAAGTGCAGGGCTCTGCCATGTGACTGATTACCTACATATGGGCTGTCAGGCCTGTTTCCACTATAGGAAATGTCATTTTTGTTGGCCCCTAATCCCTCCTGAACAGATAAGTGGTGTATATTTTGTTGGCTTGGTGAATTGGTAAGTTCTCACTCACACTCTGTTTCTGCCACACAATTGTTTTCACTGATGTATGGTGTATTCTGTCTCCTCTCTGAATATATCATGCCCCTGATGAGGCTGGCACTTGTGGTTTTGAGGAATGCAGCTGAGTTGCTTGGGGAAGAACTCTTCCCTCTCTTATATAGCACAAGTCTGGAACACAGGGGTATGTTCAGGCCGCCGGAACAGTGTTCAGCTGGCATGAACAGTGCAGCCGCCCATACAGTGCTGATCCCAGCATTAACTCTCATCTACTCTCCCTCTCTCTTACTCTAGCTACTCTGCTTTGCTCAGCAAGTGATGCAGTGCAGAAAATATGCCCCTTGCGCAGAGAACTATGCCAGTTCTGATGCTGAGCCATGTCCCTACTCCCTACTTGCAGATGATGAGCTAAACTAATACATAGTTAAGTAATACAAAATATTCTGATGCTAGTGGGGAACACACTTGACCCACAATTTTGAGCAATAAGAGGCACAACAACAATAACAACAACCAAGCCTTTATCCCAAGCCTTATTTTGAGCAATAAGAGGCACGAAATGCAGAACTGAATACTAAAAATTGTAGTTTTCCAGTAACTACTCAAAAGAAGCATAGTTTTGTACATCATTTCAAGTTTATCTTATACAGATTTATACCAAGTTGTTTAATAGAAAGGCCTGCTCGTGCACTTTGATAAATTTGATTAAGGTACATACAGTTAGCTTTTTCCAACACAAAAGGGCAGCCCGGTGCATGTAGCTCTCGCTTGCGCAGGGTCCGGGGAAGGGTACAACCCACTTTGGGTTTTTTGTGCATAGCCTTTCCCTGCATTTCTGCAGGAGGCTGTTTCCAAGACTCGAACCCGTGACCTCATGGTCACAAGGCAACAGCTTTACCGCTGTGCCAGGACTTCATGGTCACAAGCCAACATGGAAGAAGACGATAAATTTGAACTTGCAGGCAGAGCAAAGAGAAAAGGAGTAATGGAAACTAGAACCTAAAAACAGGGCAAGACTACTTTGATTATCTAAGCAAACGTAGGAACTAGAGTGTACTTACATTGAAACCATCTGTTCTAGTGTACGTTATTAACCCAGTTGCTTCTTCTGAGGAAACACTGATACCCTCATAAAGCTTTTGGGCAACCTGCAGTCATATAATTGGCCATGTGAAGCCAAAGATTACTGCAATGTACATACAAATACAGTATGAAGGCAAAAGTGTGTATCTGAAAGAAATGACCTTCATGGTATGCCCTGCGGTAAATCGTAACTTGTTTGCAGCATCCTGCTGGAGGCTGGACGTAATATATGGCATTGGAGGATTTTTGTGAACTTTGCTTCTTTTAACAACTATAACTTCAAATTGAGAAGAATGAATCCTCTTTTCTATAGCTTGTGCTTCTCCTTGAGAACATATGGAAAGTTGATCCAACTTTTTTGAGTTCAGATCTTTTATCCAGGATGGAACGCAAGTGCCATTTGAATGGTCTGCATATGGGGTTTTGAAGTCTGTTTGTACTGTCCAATATTCTTGCGGCTTAAACTGTTCTATTTCAGTTTCCCGGTCACATACAAGAGCCAAAGCTGCAGATTGGACTCGTCCAGCTGACTGGCAACCAGGCAACTTCCTCCATAGAAGTGGTGATATGCCAAACCCAATCAGATAATCAAGAGACCGGCGTGCAAGATACGCATTAACTAAGTTCAAGTCAATGTATCTTGGGGAAACTAAAGCCGTTTTAATAGCATCCTCTGTTACTTCATGGAAAACAACCCTTGCAACAGTCACATCAGAGCCCAATGCACCTTGTTGTTCAAGCATTTCTTTGATGTGCCAAGCAATTGCTTCACCTTCACGGTCAGGATCTGATGCAAGAATTAAATTTTCTGCTCTGCAGAAAAGGACAAACTATTGGTATAAAGATCATCAATACTTTATTAACACAATGTAGAAGGTCCACCTTCAGGAAAAGAATTAAAATAATTACTTGTATATATCAACTCAAAGGCACAATTCAAGCTCCAGTCGAAGCCAGTTTTACCATATTCATGGAGAATATGAATAAAGGACTCGGAAAAAACACAAGAAAAATGAATCATAAATTCATAATCACTATAAATTTCCAAATATCGGCAACTGCAGGCTTAACAAAGCAGAATTTCCCTATCATATCATTTTTTCTGTATTTATTTGCAAAATGTATGACTGTTTAGAATCACCTAGGAGCTACGCGGAACCCGACCACCAGACTAGCACCTTTTTAAGATTGTATAGTACTATCTAGAATCAGTATTAGCAGACGAACCAAACAGCACTGTAGCGTTTACAGATTTTCTAACCAGTTTCCTCAAACAAACAACAAGATTATATACAGCAAATAATAGATAGATTTAGGTAAATGAACTGTCTGTCTACATATTTATGGCATTCATAACATGCAAATTTTGCGGTCACTTGAACCTGCAGATTTTGCGGAAATGCAATCAACATATCGTATTGAACACAGTAGATTCTCATGACAAACGTCTATGCGAACCAATAGAGCATATTACAGCAATTACTTTGACTACAACAATGTGATGTAACTGTGTTTCTATGTCACAATAACTGGGACAGCATGAGCTGATGAGTTGATGTGCCGGTGTTTGGAATGAATGCACATGATCAGCGACTGTATCATTCATGTAAACAGAAGTAAAAAAATAAACAATGCAATCCATACGACCAGATTTAGAAAACATACCCTTTCAATGCTACTTCAATGCTCTTAAGATGTGTCCAGGCAGCAGCAGGCACCTCCCAAACCATGCTGAAGTCATCATCAGGACGGACGGATCTTGATCTACCAGCTAAATCTCTCACGTGGCCATAGCTTGGTAACACTTCATACATGTCCCCAAGGTACTTTTGAATAACTCTTGCTTTTGTAACTGATTCCACAACAACAACTGACTTTGCTGTAGGTGGATAAAGAGGTGTGAGTGGCTTTCTATCATTACCAGAATCATCATCAGAGGCCTTCATACAAATCTCAGCTTTAGCAGGTGCAGTAGAAGCAGTAGAATCCTTTGTTTTTGACTTTGATCTGTTATTCACCATCTTTGCTTTAGAACTATCAACAGCTTTTTTTGATTTAGAAGTGCTAGCCTTCTTGTTTTCTTGGTTTGTATCTATCTCGTCGGTTGTCTTTGCTGCAGCCTTATGAGTTCTTCTAGAATATGTCTTCTTTTCCTTCGTAGGTACATCCTTCGCTTTCACTGCTGCACTAACTTCTTTTGTGCTGCCTTTACGACTCTTCCTCTTGGCAGCATCCATCTTAGCATCAACGACGACCGTGCTACTGTTGACAGCTGATGTTGAAGCCTCATCAGTCACGGTGCTACATGCAGCTAATGTGCTTTGTCGTTTCTCAGATCTGTGGAGAAAATTATGTGCAATACTTCCATATTGCCTTCTTGTATTTGGATAACCGAATGAACTCTTATTTTTAATGAGAAGCCGTAAATTTTTACTGCTTGTAGTTGAGAAGGGCCGTAAATTACCGATATCATTAGGCTTTGAAGCAATTCCCCAGCTATCTGTGGCTCCGGAATAAATGGAACTAGGCTTGCCCAAATGCCCAGTAGTAAAAAAGGCACTACTTTTGAGCTGTAAGGCAACCCGGCAACTAACTCCTGAAGAGATTTGCCTTGCTGAATTATTTCTGAATGCAACTCCACACATTTCACAAGGACGGAAAGGTGAAAAGGGGAAAGAGGTGGAAGAATATCTATGCAGCATCCCAAACTGAAGCTGCAAATATAGACAACAGGCAATAACAAACTCAAATGACCAAAGCATATTGCCGTACAGCGATGGAAAAAAATCACTCCCTCACATTCCCATGCGTGGTCGCAAGAGAAATAAATGTATGAGTGCAATAAAGTGCATAACAACGAATTGACGCAACAAAAGATGAACCGTCTTAGAACGATGCGCCAATATTCCAAACCCATGCAGTACGGTTTTGACATTTGGTTACGTCGTGATACAACAGTATCAAATTTGAAGTTGCTACCAGAAATTGCTGACAGAGGGAACTCAACTACCACGAACAGCACACAGGTGAAAAAGCTACCGCCTATCTCCGACGAGGGCAAAAGAAGAAGAATGCGTTCGCCGCCACAAGGCATTAACAGTTCGGACCACGCATTTGAAAAGAAAAAAACTCTCGGCATCGGGGCAAGGGGCGCGGAGAGAGGGAACGGGTTCCACTCACCGTAGCCGGCGCCGGCGACAGCGCGCGGGTGACGGCGCGGTGGCCGCAGCCGTTCGGGAGGAAGCGGCGGAGCTGGAGCGCCATGGGCAACGGGACGGGGCGGGCGGGCGCTCAGGCGGGGAGAAGCATGGAGGAGTGGCTAGGGTTTAGATAGGGTTTTGATTGCGCCGGCAAGGTGAGCGAGTGGACTTGGATTAGGCTATCCACACTCATATACTCCAAAAAATTACTCCAAACAAATATTCTCACCTCTTTCCAGTACACTCTAAAATATTACCTACTTTCCAGTGCGTGCTTCCCCACTCATCGTACTCTCTAAATATACTCTATACCAACTAACATCTGTTTCTTTAATATTTCTTTCCACCTTTTTCCTTTTTCATTTCCTTTTTTCCACTCTATATTTCCTTTTTCTTATTTCTTTTTCTTTTTTCCATTCTTTATTTCTTTTCTTTCCTTTTCCCTCTCTCTTTATTTCCCTTTTTCCTTTTCTCTTTTCCTTTTTTCTCTCCCTATTTTCCTCTCTCCCGAAGCTTCCCTTTTCTCCATTCATCACTGAAGTTCTCGTTTTCTCCATACATCACCGCGCGCCGCGGAGCCCCCCTCGGTTTCGCCTGCCGCTCCTTCTCTGCATGCGAGATGCAACAACCGCCCTCCCCGCGCGCTCTGTAGTACCGGGTAGATGGCGCTCCGCTGTAGCATACCGGCAATGGAGTATGGTAGCCAGTACCCCGATGCGGTGTAAATTTTCTTGCGGAACTCCATTCAACCAGTCCCATAGCCGGTGGCGTACACCAGTGCGACTGGTCTTAGACCGTTCGCACCGATGTGCGCCATATCGTGCGCCCCGTCATATATGGAGTTCCTCCCACTCATTCGGGCCGCACCGGTGTACTGGATGCCGTGCGGGAAACGAGCGCATGCTACAAGCATACGCTCGCTCGCCCGCATGAAATCCGTGCGCTCCGGGCGAGGTGGTTGCCTCCCGCGCTCGTGAGGAAGGCCGGAGTAGGAAGGAGGATCTGTGCCGCCGCCGACAATCATCTACACCTTCGCCTGCCTCTGCTGTCGCAGCCATCGATGAGCCCCGACGCGCTTCCCTCACATGCGCGCGAAGAAGGACAGAATGGGGGAGGAGCCATGTCGTCGCCCCACTGCTATACACCTTCGCATCCGCCTCTGTTGTCGCAGCCGTCAGCGAGCCCCGACGTGCCTCCGCGCGTGATCTGCTTCCCTTGCTGGAGCATCCATATCCGCGGTGCCCGATCCGTTTCCGTGGGTGGAGCACTGACCTGCCATGGCTCGAGGCCGGGGTTGGAGGCAAGCGGGAGAAGGGGAGAGGAGGCTAGGACACTAGCCGGGGGCGGAGGGGAAGATGGGGGAAGCGTGAGATTGTGGCCGGCGTGGTGGCGTCGGAGGGGAAGGAGAGAGGAGGCGAGGATGGAAATTAGAGGGCGGAGGGGACGATGTGGGTAGGATAGAATGGAAGCTTCAGGAGAGGAATAAAAGGAAACCGAACAGAGAAAAAAGGAAAAAGATAAAGAAAAGAAAGCATAGAGAGGGAATAAGGAAATAAGCAGAGGGGAAAAAGAAAACAGAAAATAGAAGGAAAGCAAGGGAGGAAAAAAGGAAAGAAATTAGAAGGGAAATAAAAGAGTAAAAAAGGAAAGTAAATAAAGAAAAGGAGAGCGAAATGGAAAGGAAAAAGAAATAAATAGAAGAAAATGAAGAGATAAAAGGGAAAGAAGATATAAGGAAAGGAAGAGAGGAATAAAGGAAATAAAAAGAAAGCAAAAGAATGAAAAAATATTAAAAAATATGTGGTAGTTGATATAGAGTACGTTTAGAGAGTACGATGAGTGCAGTAGCACGTACTGGAAAGTAGAGAATCTTTTAGAGTGTACTGAAAAGAGGTGGGAATATTCGTTTGGAGTAGATTTTTAGAGCACATGAGTGCGGATAGTCTTAGGATGGAGGAAGAGCCAGAGCAGGTGGGGGCGCCGCCAGGCCCTGCGTTGATGAGAAGGCTCGACCCAGATCAGTCAGCCATATGCCTGCCAACAAAGCAATGGTTTGCGGAGATGTGTGCTTGGGGTACAAGATGAGCCGTACGCGCCGGCAAATGGGCTTCCTGCCGCTTGGGCCGGCTTCGTCCATTTGGGTCCATTTGTTTGTTTTTTTTAAAAAAAGTACTCGTAGTTTAGTCCTATTTTTTTATTTCAGCGTGCATGCGTCCCGTGGCTGGACTGGACCGGTCGCGGACTCGCGGTGCAGCCTGACAACGCAACACGTTCATCTATTCATGGCATGCAAAGTGGTGGAAAGGAAAATAGAGAGACGTCACTTCCAAAGATAATACTATAGGCCATGCAAATGATCCTCGTCTCCTTAAAATGTCCTATTTTTTCATTTGTTGTTTACTTTCAATTTCGTTTTCACCATTGTATTTTGCCTAGCGACGATCAGAAATAGATCTCACTTGCACATGTTTTTTGAAAATAATTGTCACATAATTTACTATCATATGTCATATGAGTTGCTATCGTGTGAGATTTTCAAATTATCAAACAATTTATCATCTGGTATACATTATAAATTGATACAAAAAATTAGTGTCATAGGATGTAGATAAAAGTTCATACCATGCAATGCGTTAAGAAATTTGCTATATGGCATGCATATTAAAAAAATACACTAGTCAATGTGGTGTAGATATTTGTTATATATATGTATATATATATATATATATATATATTAGAGTTGTTACATGGTGTATACTTGAATTTGCTACCATAGTGCTATATATTAAAACTGTTATAACCCAGGCGCGCACTCGTGTCCTAGCCTAATAAAGACGTCGGGACCAGCGGGCCGACGACAGGCCGACGGTCTTAGTTGGTTTTCAAAGTAAATTTGTCGGTTTCTGTTTACCGACGTCTTTAATATCTAAGTTCGTCGGTGCCGACGGCTATAAGTCCTTAAGAACGTCGAACAAGAGTCGACGGCTATGACCGTTGGTAAACTGACGGCTTTACTCTATGGTCGTCGGTTACAGTACCTTACCGACGGCTATAGAGCCGACATTTCTTTGCAGGATTTCTGTAGTGAATGTGTGCCTGCACATATGTAATCCAATCAAGACTTTATATGTAACCACGTGGATCTTTCTTCTTTTCTCAAGAACTGTGTGAGGATGAAAATCCTAGTAGAAAGGAAAAACGTGAGGTTAATTCTTTATTAAACATGTCTGTTTAAATTTCTTTTTTTTTCGGAAGCTCGTCTCTGTTTAAATTTCATACTGCAATGCAATATGTTGCAGACAGAGTAAGATAAGAGAAGACCGTACTTCGATGCGGTAATTCATAATGCCATGAATTTTTCATATTGATTTGATACTGTATACGCTAGCGCCAAACTTATAGCTAGAGTTCACTCTGTAATCTCCCTTGCACGTTTGGACCGTGGAAGACGTGCGCAGCCCTTCGCAGCAGTCACAATATTTCTAATCATATTCATCGGTTTTGTCAGACTCCAACCTACACCAGCTTACCAGTTTACCACACATGTATAATGAGTCCTGGAAACATAAAAAAATCAACTTGCAATGAAACTTGCGACGTTTATGCCGGGTATAGTTTGGGTCAAGATGTGCAATGTTTCTATCACGACAGTAGCTTTCAGCATTCCTCATTAGAGGGTTTCAGCTCAACCAAACGTCCAGTGCGTCAAGGCATTTGCTATCAGCAATTATGCTAAGTTTCAGAGAGTTTTTCCTTCATGGGGGGGCTTCTGATCAACCGTTCATACACTGATAAACCAGCCATGTGAGACCCATTCCGTGCTCCAGGTTCACCAACCGCACCTCACGAGCCAAAAAATATTTGAATTGACAAACCAAAGAGAATGTTAGTTGTTATTTATTGGGACTAGCGACCTCATTGTAGGATGACATTTCTATTGTTGGATACGTACAAAATATTTGGTTCTGCTGTTAAGATGCTACCAATGTACAACTACAACATAACTAACTAGCCAAAAAGAAAAGAAAAAATAGTACAAGTTGGCTATGTTTCTGTTGTCGGGTATTCACAATAACATTACAGTAAAAATTCTCAGGCGAAATGCCTAAAGTCTAGGATGTTGAAACAGTTTTAGCCATCTGCATGCCTTCAAGACAACGCTAGACTGACGGCTTCTTTCACAAAATCACGCAAGCACTCTGCACAAGAATTGGCTATCACTGATGACTTCAGCAGTTGAACTTCGGAGCTGTGAGCACAGACGGGTCTTGAGAGTGTAAGATATCGCGGTGAGAATGCTCAAATCCACAGCAAGCCAAAACAGTATGTGTTGTTGTGGGGGCAACTTCATTATATTGAATCTGTCACAACCGAAAGGACATTAATGTTGCCTAGACGAGGAATGAATAAACAAATAAAACTAATTCAAAACAGGTGTGAATAAGTCCAGACTAGTATGGATAAATCAGATAGTACGGATATGTCGTGGATGTATCACTAAGCTAGTCGCAAATCGACTTTTACCATGATGCTCTAGATACGTATATCAACAAATACACCAAAGTAACCGAACCAGCAAATGACGAGGGAGCACATTGAGTTGTTTCCCGAAGTTCGGATTCTTTAAAAAAATTGTGCCTCCATTGAAGAGCTCTAAAGAGTCGGGTCTTTTTAAACCCAAATCCTCATAGAGAAATCACAAATCGAGCTTGGATTTCTTTCCTTCTTTTGATTCTTTCACTTTCAAAGGTGAACGAAACCTAGCCTTATAAACTACATCTGCATATTGCGTGCTTATCCAAACTTTTTTTGATATGTCTGCACATTTTAACGTTAGCATGGTCAAAACCCACACCAAAATAACTTTAGAAGCTTATTAGAACAAGTCGAGTGTGGATCCGGACATTATCACGAAACAAAGTTCCATAGGACTTTTGGACATGTCCGCATTACTCTACAAAAATGACCACAACTTTTGATTCCATGTCCAATTTAGATGACCTTAGACTCTATGGGAAGAAAATTTAAATGGCTATCCATCACAACTAAAAATCAAACTCTAAAAATCACCCAAAGTATATGTTAAACTTTCACATAAGGTTATTAGATCATTTTAAGCACCGAGACATAAGTAAATATATCAATGTTGCATCCCTCTTGATAGTATGATATTTTCATACTCAGAAGTAAATAAAAATCAACCAATAGGAACATCTTCATATCATCTTTCTCTTCTTGAGGTTGCCAACGTCATGAATATTTCATTAATCAAACATCCAGTTTGTTAAATATAATAAACATATGTGTGATGTGTCTAAATATTATACCTTTTCCTTGAGCAACGTCATATGAGACTTTGGATTTGATGTTCATCAACTTATGATATGAAGTTTGACAACTTCCATATCTTCAAGCCACTTGATCTTCTTTAACATTAAACATCCAACTTTTGCTCTTTTGTCAATTTGCACTCGACGTGGCATGAATATCATCTTCTTGTACTTTACCATTTCATTTTTCATTATTCACATCTTTGATGTAGATCATCCATAGCTTAACATAGTCTTGGATGGTTCATCAACTGGGTGCGTTTGGCAACAAGAAACGTTTCAGATTCTAGGTTGAATCACTTGAAACGGTACCAAACAGCAAAAAAGTGAAACATTTTAGCAGTGAATCTATAAGAAACGATTCACTTTTTTGCCTACGAATCTGAATCAGCTGAAAAGGTGTTCCACGTCCTGAATCACTTTATATTATTGTACATACCCTTCAGTTTTACAATTATTTATAGTAACTTGCCATTGTCTACCCTTATTATCAACTCGTCGCCGTTATTGCAGCGCAACAAAGATTTATCTGTGCATGCGGGTGATGATATATATTTTACAATGACACTTATAAATAATGTTTATTATAAGAATTTATTATATATTATACTATGAAAAAACAATATAGTCCATCAAGGATAAATAGGTCATTTCAATCCTGCTCCTTCCTATACTAAAACTGAAATCAGAAAACTAGACAAACGGTTTTTAAAGTGATTCTATTTCAGTTGAGAAACATTTATGCGTTAAAACTGAAACGTTTCTGATTCTCGGAGAATCTGGACTGTACCAAACGGGCCCGCCTTCACTTGCTCTTCACCATTGTCTTTGTTCCTTCGAGGTCAAACCTTTTTCTTGCGTATGGCTCATCACAACCGAGTCTTGTCTAACCTTCACCATCTTGCCATGTTACGCTATTTTCTATACAACATCATCAATAAGTTCATTTTACCATTTCATTCACCCATATGGGTATTTGCATCTAATGTCAGTTTTATTATATACCAACTCAAAATTTTTAGTAGAAACCGTACAGTTTATATACCAAACTAATGACTTCAATGCAAAAAGCCCTTATGTATTCATGTCTACTTGGTTTGGTTTCTAGGTGCATCCTGTTACGGTCTGTCTGCTGTTCAATTATGCAGAGACATGTTTTTGCTTTCGAATGATTCCCTTCTCGTCAGCCGGACCCAAGATGAAGTAACCGTTCTAATGAAGTGCTAATATTACTAATTGTAAAAAAGGGATGAATCACTCAAAAAACAAAATGGTCATAAAAAGGTACACAAAAAAGAGTCTGAGCTTCACTTCCGCGATTTGGGGTCACTTGCGAGCTCGTGCAGATCTTGCACCAGCCCCTCCACCTCCAGCCAGGAGTCGCCGCCTTCGCGCACCGCTTCGGCCGCTTCCGTGGCGAGCTCCTTGGCCCGCGCCACCACGTCGCTCCACTGGCGTCCACCGTTCCCTCCGACGTCCGCGTCCAGCACCCGCGCGACCTGGTCAACGCCCGGCGCGGTCTTTAGCCCGCCCCAGCTCACCGGCGCAGCGGCGCCCAGCTCGTCCACGAGCAACCGCGCGTTGACGAACTGGTCCGCCGTCATCGACCACGCCAGCATGGGCACCCCAGCGGCCACGGCCTCCAGCACCGAGTTCCACCCGCAGTGCGCCACGAACCACCCCACCGCGCGGTGCCGCAGCGCCGCCACCTGCGGCGCCCACCCGCGGATCACCACGCCCCTGTTAGAGTTAAGCTCTGTGTCGTTTCTGCATATTTGTTTTGTTAAATACTGCATTAGTCAGTTAGTTGCATGTTTATTTTAGGTATGCACTAGTATGGTGACCGTGCATGCGTGTGTTTGAGGGCGGCAAGAATAGCTCGACGTGGTCCGCTTCTCTCATTGTGACTGCGTGTAAAGCGCATCATAGCGCATGCATTTTTTCTTTAAAATAGTAAGCACGACAGAAAGTCAGCAGTTCGCCAGCTGCACCAAAAACCTCTCTCATGTTCGGTGTGTTCTGTGTGTGTTCGTCGGAGGTGATCGCCGGAGTATATTTTCCTCACAAGTGGTACCAGAGCCTGGACAAGTGCCTGGGAGCAGTGGAGATGGCCACAAACAAGGAAACGCGATCGCTGTCACCACGACAGCGCGGGCGGTCACCAACGCCATGGCAGGCGTGGCGGCGAAACGCTGGAGAACGCCTCATCGTCGAGCGCGTCGTTGAGAAGGTTGCGTCGGCAGGCTCGACGAACTACCCCATGTTGACGAAGACCAACTACAACGTCTGGTCGCTGATGATGAAGATTAAACTGGAGGCAAGAGGTTTGTGGAGCGTGATTGACCCTGGTGATGACGAGCTCCAGAGCGCATTCAATCTGGGTGACGTCGAGTTCTAGATGGATCGGATGGCACTGGACGCGATCTGTAACGCGGTACCCTCGGAGATGATCTCTACCCTCGCAACCAAGTCATCTGCAAGGACGACATGGGAGAGTGTCAAGACGATGCGGTTGGGCGACGATCGCATTAGGAAGGCGACGAAGCAGAAGCTGAGGCGCGAGTATGAGCTGCTTGCGTTCAAGGACGGGGAGTTAGTTGAAGATCTCGCCATGCGACTGACTGGAATTGTCAGCCAGCTTGAGGCGTTGGGAGACCCTGAACCCGAGCCACGGGTGGTGGAGAAGTACTTGCGCATTGCAAGGCCCAGGTACAAACAACTTGTCATGTCAATTGAAACCTTACTTGACGTGGAGCAGCTCACGCTTGAGGAGGTGGCTGGTCACTTGAAAGCCGCTGAAGAAGATCAATCCGAGCCACAAATGTCAGGTGGCAAGCTCTATCTGACAGAGGATGAGTGGCCGGAACGCGCCAAGAAGAAGGAAGCAGAAGCACCCAAGGGTGGCGACAAGAATGGTCGTCGAGGCCATGGTGGCAAGAGAGGTCGAGGGCGCGAGGGTCGCGATGATGGTGCAGGGTCATCAGGAGGCCGCAGTGGCAACTATCACCGTTGTGGCAAATCTGGCCACTGGGCGAGGGAGTGCAGGAGCAGCAAGTCCAAGAAGGAAGAACGTGCCTTGGTGGCACAGGAGGACGAGAAGACCCTGCTTCTTGCCATGGTAGAAGATCATGCACATGATGGTCGGTCGGAAGCTGAAAAAATGAAGGCTGTCAGTCAACCAGTCGAGAAGGTGCATCTGCTAGAGGAGAAAGTGTTTGCAGCTCTGAGTGACAAGGAGGAGAAGGATCCATACAGTTGGGTTGTGGACACCGGGGCTTCAAATCACATGACAGGGTCTCGAGATACCTTCTCAAGCATTGACAGCAAGACAATGGGGACAATCAAATTTGTTGATGGCTCTGTTGTGAAGATTGAGGGTTGTGGTACAATGCTTTTATGAGTGCAAAAATGAAGAGGATCGGGCGCTCACAAATGTATACTACATCACTCAGTTTACTGCCAATATTATAAGTATTGGACAGTTGGATGAGGATGGCTTCGAGGTGCTGATCAGAGATGGAAATATGGTCATCAGGGATGAAAAACAGAGACTGCTGACAAGAATTCCCCGCGGTCCAGGGAGATTGTACAAGCTGGAACTTCAGGTCACCATGCCAATATGTTTGGCAGCGTGTGCAGGTGAAGACGCGTGGCGTTAGCATGGCTGGTTTGGGCATGCAAACTTCACTTGTTTGAAGAATATGAGTTCACAGGGGCTGGTGCGTGGATTACCAGCACTGACACAGGTGAAGTGAAGAAGGTTTGTGAGGCTTGTTCGGCGGAAAAAAAACAAATGAGCTCCCTTCCCTCAACATGCAGTGCGACGAGCAACCAAGTCACTGGAGTTGATCCATGGGTACTTGTGTGGACCAATCAGTCCAGTTACACCAAGTGGTAACAAGTATTTTTTACTCTTGGTAGATGATTACAGTCGGTATACGTGGGTTGCACTTTTGCCCACTAAGGATGCTGCAGCAACTGCAATCAAGAGAATTCAGGCAGCGGCTGAGAGAAAAAATGGTCATTTGCTCGGTGCACTCAGAACAGACAGAGGGGGAGAGTTCACAGCTGAACATTTCAGAGAATATTGCAGTGAACTCGGGATAAGAAGAGAATTGACTGCACCATATACTCCTCAGCAAAATGGTGTTGTGGAGAGAAGAAATCAGTCAGTTGTGGCTACTGCTAGGTGCATGCTGAAGGCCAAGAAACTCCCTAGGATGTTTTGGGGGGAGGCAGTAAATTGTGCAGTTTATCTTCTTAATAGAACATCATCAAAAAGTGTAGCAGGGAAGACTCCATATGAGCTTTGGACTGGCAACACTCCAAATGTTCAGCACCTGCGTACCTTTGGCTGCATTGCACATGTGAAGGTAAATACACCTAAACTGAAGAAACTTGATGACAGAAGTAAGAGGATGACTTTTGTGGGCTATGAGCCACGATCTGCTGCTTACAGATGTTATGACCCTGTCACCAAGTGTGTGCACATCAACAGGGATGCCATTTTCGAAGAAGATGCAATATGGGACTGGGGGAGGTCTGCTGAAACAGATTCAGAGTTTAGCATTGAAAACTACCCTGAAATCTTTCCATCATCTGAAACTAAGGTAAAAATG
This sequence comes from Neostapfia colusana, assembly GCA_030760725.1. Lineage (NCBI taxonomy): Eukaryota > Viridiplantae > Streptophyta > Magnoliopsida > Poales > Poaceae > Neostapfia > Neostapfia colusana. Next base: position 47,968,138 of record JASWHV010000020.1, read on the forward strand.
CAAGATCATTCTATTATAGCACCTTATAATTCACCACTGCAGCAGGTTGCGGGAGAGTCACCTAGCCCACAACCATCTCTAGGACAGAGAACACCTTCTGCAAAGAGAGAACATCTTGTACTAGAACATGGGGTTCAGTTTGCTACACCACCATCAAACCTGGGGGAATATCTTGATGTGGACCTTGATGATGAAGTACCTTTGAGGTTCAGAAGAATGATTAATGTTCTTGGACCAGTCTCACCAACAAGACAACCATCAAGGAATATATATCAAGAATTGTTCTTTACAAGTGAAGAGGAGCCTTTAGACTTCAGTCAAGCAGGACACATACCTTCTTGGAGACAGTCAATGACTGAAGAAATCAACTCCATAGAAGAAACAACACCTGGAGGCTAGTGAATTTACCTAGTGGCCACAGACCCATTGGACTCAAGTGGGTGTATAAACTTAAGAAGGATGCCAATGGTGAAATAGTCAAGCATAAAGCAAGACTTGTTGCTAAAGGCTATATTCAGAGAGCAGGAGTTGATTTCGATGAGGTTTTTGCTCCAGTTGCTAGACTAGATTCAATGAGATTATTGCTTGCTTTGGCTGCACAAGAGGGTTGGACATCTCATCATATGGATGTCAAATCGGCATTTCTAAATGAGGAGTTGAAGGAGGAAGTGTATGTTCTGCAACCTCCTAGATTTGAGAAGAAGGGGGAGGAACACAAGGCCTACAAGCTTGACAAAGCTCTGTATGGCCTGAGGCAGGCTCCCAGGGCCTGGAACATCAAGTTAGACAACACTCTAAAGAGGTTGGGATTTATTCAGAGCTTACTGGAGCATGGGTTATATGCAAGGGGTGCTGGAAATAAAAGACTACTCGTAGGAGTGTATGTTGATGACTTGATATATGTAAGTGGGTGTGAGAAGGTGATCACTGAATTCAAGAGACGGATGAAAGCTGAATTCAAGATGAGCGACCTTGGTTTTCTGAGATTCTACTTGGGGATAGAGATTCAACAGAGAAAAGGGGAAATCACACTCATTCAGGCTGCTTATGCCACAAGAATTGTTGAAAAGGCTGGTGTGTAAGAATGTAACCCATGTGCTATACCCATGGATCCGAAGACCAAACTCAGTAAGGAAAGTACTGCAACTCAATTGGATGTAACTATAGAAGTTTGGTTGGCAGCTTGAGGTACTTAGTGAATACCAGGCCTGATCTGGCTTTTTCAGTGGGTTATGTCAGTCGGTTCATGGAAAGACCAACTGAAGAACATCTTGCAGCTGTCAAGCGCATTGTCAGATATGTGGCCGGGACAATCAATTTTGGCTGCCAGTATGGTCAAGATGTTGATTGGAAGCTACTGGAATATAGTGACAGTGACCTTAGGGGAGATGTTGATACAAGAAAGAGCACCACAGGGATAGCATTCTTTCTTAGAAAAGATCTGATGAGCTGGCAATCCCAAAAACAGAGAGTTGTGGCATTGTCAACTTGTGAAGCCGAGTATATAGAAGCTGCTTTGGTAGCATGTCAGGGGATTTGGCTTGCTCGTTTACTCGAGGATATGAAGAACACGACAGTAAAAAGTGCAGTGTTGAAAGTCGACAATCAGACAACGTTAGCACTGATCAAAAATCCTGTTTTACATGATAAGAGCAAGCATATTCAGATAAGGTTCCATTTCATCCGTTAGTCCATGGAGGATGGTGACATTCATCCGGGTTTCATCAGCGGTGAAGATCAACTAGCGAACATCCTGACGAAGGCACTTCCGAGAACAAGATTTCTGGAAATGAGGGAACCCATTCGGATGTGTTTATTGCAGCACAGGCTTAGGGGGAGATTTGTTAGAGTTAAGCTCTGTGCTGCGTCGTTTCTGCATATTTGTTTTGTTAAACACCGCATTAGTTAGTTAGTTGCATGTTTGTTTCAGGTACGTACGAGCCCATGACTTTGTATGGTGACCATGCGTGCGTGTGTTTGAGGGCGGTGAGAATAGCTCGACGTGACCCAGTTCTCTCTCCGTGAATGCCTGTAAAGCGCATCATAGCGCATGCATTTTTTCTTTAAAATAGTAAGCACAACAGAAAGTCAGCAGTTGGCTAGCTGCACCAAAAATCTCTCTAGTGTTCGGTGTGTTGGGTATGTGTTCGTCGAAAGTGATACCCGGAGTACATTTCCTGACAGCCCCTGCCACCCGCTGCCGCGCGCGGCTCGAACCCCGCCGGTAGCGGCGCCCGTCGTCCCCGCCGCCCACACGAACGCCAACCTAGTGGATTCCAGCGCGGCAGCCAGCGCTGCCGCGTGCGGCGGCTGCAGCACCGCCATGCTCCCGAAGCTGATGTACACGACAGAGCTGTCTGCGAACTTGTCGAGTCAGGCGCATACGTCGACCGCCGGCACGGCTCTCTTCCCGCCGCGGTCGCCCGCAGCGTCGGGCTCTGGTGCCACAGGCCCCAACGCTCTCACGCGCATGAGGCCGGTCGACAAGCGGCGCGCCGAGGTACCGCTCCTCGAGACGCCGGAACGTGTTCGAGACGAACCCCAAGCTCTCGAGGTTCCAGAGGAAGTTGCGCCTCACCGCCTCGGAGACCTCGTCGCCCTCCTCCTACGTCCAGTAAAGCAAGGACAGCTGCCGGTAAGGGTACGGCGGGGCGCCCAGGATATCGGGGAAGCTGATGGGGCTCTCGTCCTCGTCCTCGTGCCTTGGCACCCGACGGAACAACGAGTGGAGTACTGAGGTGCCGCACACGGCGGACGGCGAGAACGCGAGCCGCGGGACGCCAAGCTCCGCTGCGAGCGGTTGCGTCCACCCGCAGAAGAAGTCGGAGAGGACGGCGGATACGCGGTCCGCGCCCTCCGACCGGGCGCGGACCCACGCACCGAGCGGGCCGCGTAGCCCCGCGCCCGCTCAGGCGATGACGAGCGCGCTAAAGAGAGCGGGCGGCGAGTCCCTGGAGCTCTCGACCCCGGCGAGGAAGGCGGGGTGGGTAGGGAACGGGAGGACGAGCGCGCGGCCAGGAGAGGCGCCAGGAGCGGCGCGGTGGCGGGCGTCGCGACGACGGTGAGACGGAGCCCCCGCCGCGCGAGGAGGCCCGCGAGGTCGAGAAGCGGGATCATGTGTCCCTGTGCCGGGTACGGGACAACCAGGACGTGCGGCGCCGGTGCTGTGGGGTGGTCCGTGGCCGTGGCCATGGTCGCCGGCGCCGACATGGAGGCGGTGACCGCGGCGAGCGAGTCCGGTGCTCGGCGTCTGGATACTCAGGGGGTCGCGATTCCCTGAAAATGAAAAACGAGAAGACGGATGGAGCGAGTGCTTTCAATTGACCCGAATTCGATCTGCTTGGCTTTGCTGTCGCAGATCCCGATGAGACCACGCAACCGGAGTATGCCAACGAGCTTGGCAACGTGGGCGTCCAAGCAAAATCTTTTAAAAACTCAAAACAGTTTTTCTATGCGAACGCGTAGAATGGTAGAACTTCCTAATAAATTTGAAACATGTGCGTCAGTGTGACAGATATCTTGGCGCGCCTCTCACTCACCTGGGGCCACAAAGTGTTCGCGCGGTCGAGCCGATGGCGCTGGAGCCCGGCGCCCGACCAGAGCGGGGAGACAGGCGTGTCGGCGGCCGACCTGTAAGATTTAAAGAATCATATACTGATGTTTTTTTATTATACTGATGTAAGCCTAATAACTACCCGACTTATAATCTTTTGAATATTATTATTATTCTCACATACTATGTTTGATTGTGATTTTGTTTACACAATTGTATTTTATACGAGAAGCCGGATAAAACTACATCTCACTTGCACATAATTTTCAAAAAAACCAATCATATATGTTGCTATTATTTATATTATATGATTTGCTATCATATGATATTCTAAAACCCGTAACAATTTCATTATATTTTATGCTAACATATTGATATGTACTTGCTAGCAACTTTAGTAACTTTTCATAGTAATCAATTTTTGTGTTGTGTCATGTAACTATTTTATGTACATCGGTTTGGGCTCCAAACCGACGGTCATAACTGAAAGGTGTCGGCCCGCTGGTCCCGACGTCTTTATTGGGCTAGGACACTTGTGCGCGCCTGGGTTACATAGCCGTCGGTTTCGGTCCCAAACCGACGGTCATACAGCAGTTATGACCGTCAGCTTGTCCCACACCGACGGCCTTACTGGCTTTTTTTTTTAAAAAAAACCGAGCCTGCTTTTGCTGCCTCCCCGGGTGGGGAGCCTCCCGGCCATACAGGCTACAACACATTATAGCATTCATCAATAAAACACATTGCATATACAGAAGCCATAGTCATAAGCAAAACACAATAAAACAACGAGTTCACATAGTCATACAACAAGTAACTTCGATATAACAACGAGTTCACATCCAAATTACTCCAAAGGACCATTCATTGTGAAGATTAATCCGCTTCCATGTCATTGTTTGAACCTTCAACACTTGCACCTCCGGTGTTCAAATTGAGGAAATCATCGCAACCATGAGGCGTTACATGACCGGAACCCTACAAGAAACAAATAAAAGTTAACTTTGCATTAATAGTTATAATTCATATGTCTCAATCTTTCTAAAATTCAAAAATGGCCAACTCACAAATTAGGCTACGCTTTCATTAGAGCTAATGATTTAGTAATCATACCGCTGCGACACCCGGAGGTGTTGATGGTTGACTATGCCCCGAAGCGAAGGGTAACGATGGGAGAACATATGGGTAAGGCTGCAATCCAGGGGCCAACATTGACATGAATCCCTGAGATGTGGAGGATAGGCTTGACCACTCTGGCAACTCTAAGACAAATATGGTTAATATTTCGTACTATAAGTCGAGTTAATAAGAAATATGGTTATACCTGTGTAGAAGAGCCAACTTGTTGTCCGGGCTGCATCGGACGAGACATACTGAACTGCGATCCAAAACCACCTTGAGGGAAGAACTGCATAAAGTAAAAATATTCAGTTACTGACTTTCACACAAATATGGTAATAACTACACCAACTTAAGTAAAATAGTAGTTTACTTGCGACATCATCTCGAACTGAGACTTGTGGCATATTGAACTGAGTTCCAGTATTGCCTTGATCCAAGAACTACATGAAGTAAATTATTCGTGAGATCTTAAATAGAAACAATTTGTAAACGAATAAACTATTTAACTGTTAAGATTACAAGATACCTCCGCCATATACAAATACTGCATCTGCTGCTGCATCTGTTGCACCTGCGTCTGCAGATGCATTTGCTGTTGTTGTTATTCCACTTTCTCCTCGTACTGTCTTAATTTTTCTTTCAATTCCTCCGTCTCTGCAACACGGGATCGACTGGAACTTGAAGTAGAAGACCGTCGTCCCACATAAGTATCGCGCTCCACATAATCGTCGCCTAATCCAAGCCTACAAAAAACACAAATGTGATGAATTGGCAGTAATTAACCTTTAAACAATCATTATGTTTACACGTACCTCCCATGTGGTACGCCTCCGCTGGCTTCGTACGCCGCACCCACATCCAACGACGCTCTTAGATAATCTACGTCATTTCCATGCTTTTTCTTGAGACACTCAACATATTTTGTCTGCAAGAATAAATTAAGTTCACGAGTGGATGCAATAAAAGATAGATTCAGTTTATAGATAGAGAGCACTCAACACACTTACCATTTTTTGTGTTGCCACCTCGTCACACAACTGCTCCGGGCATTCTGGATCTGTGCCTCTGTGCCCCCTGAGGTAAACCTCAATAAAAGAAGGAGTGACACCGGTTTCAGCTTCCTGTAATACCAAAATACAACATCAGCTCAATTAATGCAATTTTTTGAAGCAATGTAAAAGTGATTGTAATAGTTCGTACCATTCGTTGTGCCATCCGCACTTGTCCGACCGCCCATAACGTTGTAGTCCAGGCTTGCTCTTTCGGTTGCTTCGGTTTCTCTTGGAAATATTTTTGAACTCATTCGACGCCCAGTATCCGCATAGCCATTCCTAAGCTGCCATGTCTACACAGATCTAATCCACACTACTATCCATGTACTCATGCCTCTTGAGATAAATTATAGCAGCTCGCTTGTTTGTCATGGGCTGACGCAACTTGGTCTTGTAATACACGGTCACAACATTGATCCGTGCATTAGAGAAGGAGTCCTTCGTGAGCTTTCTCGCTGACGTCTCGAAAACGGACCTCGCATATGCTTGACTCACACCTTCCTCCAATTTAAATATACTATGCATAAAACCAACAATTAGTATCAACTAAAATAAGATGCAACATAATTTAAACAATGAAAACAAACTTACCCAAAAAATATCCCAAACTCTATCCTGACAAGTATACAAAGCGCCATATGATTTCAGGGCATCATGATCCCAATTATGCGCGGCAATTAGTTCTCCGCTCGAAAGAACCATCCTCGGGTAGCAAAACCGAATAGCATTTCCCAACTCCGTGTTAACACAGCGTCGATGCCCCCTGCCATCCCAACCAACCTCGATCCAGCACCTAGTACCCGTTGGCCTTATAACCGTCTGTTCATCAGGGTTTTTACTTGCAGTACATAAAAGGTGCCTCCGCAACTTGTACAAATAACATTAGTTAGTTCACAAGAAAACCAATGTATAAGATAGCCTATCAAATAATTTGAAAAAAAGTACCTGAAGGGGCATCGATCACCCTGCCTACCTTATGCCTCTTCTAACTCTGCCAATCTTGTCAACCTTGCATCTCGATTGGATCATCTTCCTCTTCGCCTCTCTCTCCACCCGTACCATCCTGTTCATCCTCAGTAGCACCCTGTCCACTGGAAGCACCCTCACCGCCCTCAGGACCACCTCAGAATACGACCCAAAGGCATGCTGTTGAGTCTCCTCCGTCGTGCCTACTCTTGAGCCTCCTCCCTGCTCCTGAGCCTCCTCCGAGTACAACTCGTTCTGAACCTCTCTGACTTGTGAGGGACTTGATATCTGCTGTGTCATACACCCCAGAAGCTGTCTCTGTCTAACTGAAGTCAAACTCGTGCCCTGCAAATGCAAATAAACATGTAACAAATAGTAAAAAACTGATTATGACATTAAACTGTATATAGATAAACAAAGTACCTGAAAAAAGGATGTGGGATCCAAACCACTACACGGGTGAGGCGTGGAGGAAGAAGTGTCACTCCGCTTCTTCCCTTTCTTGAAATGTTTCCACATCTACACAAAGTTAAAAAAATGGTTAGTATTAGAATCTAACAATAAGAATGTAACAATAAATGGTAAAGAGTACAATAAGAATGGTAAAGAGTACAATAAATGGTAAAGAGTACAAAGATGTTTACAATAAGAGTACAATAAATCTCAAAGAATGCGTACAATAAGAATTAAAAATCATCAGCATCAGAATCTGCTTCTGTCACACGTGCATGAAGATGCTCATGTATCTTTTCTTCTTCCATCTCTTATTCTTCAAACTCTTCTTCTTCACCCTCTTCTTCAATTACTCTTTTTTGCTTTTTAATAATCCTTTGAGATTGACGAAGACGTTTTCTCGAAGGGCCGGCTTGTTCTTCAGACATTAACTCTAGAGTAGCACTAGCAATTTCTGCAAGTCCTGTCCCAAAAGATATTCTAATATCTTGTACTTCTTCGACTTCATCTTGATAAACGTCACCATCATCGTCTTTTTAATTATCTATGTACTCATCATAACGACGAGGGTGCATTTCGCGATTAACTTTGTATCCAACCCACCAATTTTTAAAACTTGGATGAGGATAACTTAAATAGTACACTTGTTCCACTTAATGCACAAGTACAACATTGTTGTTAGGTGTTGTATAGCGTGAGTTGTGGTTGACCTCCACCATTCCAAAATCATCCACTCGCGTGCCCGATGTTGGATCAAACTAGTAACAGTCGAAAAAAACCAACTTCAGTGTTTTCGGACCGCCAAATGTGTACTCAATTATTTTTTGAAGAACACCATAGTATTCCTTCACTTCTCCACTACCCTCTGCGACCGTTACACACACTCCACTCTTTGATGTGGCTGCAAGTGGGCGATTTGCTTCTAAACTTGCCGTTCGAAAATGGTATCCATTAATATCGTATCGGCTAAATTCTCTAGCTTTCAATTGACCATTCGCGATCTGTCGCAAGTCATCGGAGATGTTGACATCCTTCATAGACTACATGTACTACACTATACAAAGTTAGCATCTTATAATAAATATATGAACTATGATTGAAGAACAAAGGACGGATAGAAAATTACATGGTCACGAAACCAGTTCACGAAGTTTGAGCCGCCTTTTATGCCATGCTAACGTAGATTATCCAATTGACTTTGCGTCGGTCTTCGAGAAGATGTCCAATACAAATTGTCAAACACTTCAAAATATGGTAACACTTCTTCCATGTTAGTAAACATGTAAAGCACGGTGTAGTTCCTCTCTTGCTCTGAAATATAATGAGAAGTGGCAACCCCAACACCTTTACCATTCCAATAAAAAATCGTTAGCTCAGTAATTGGTTGCTCTTCTGCATCATGATATCGTGTCGTAGATGAATTCACATTGTTGACACGTGAGAAATATTTGCTAGAGAAGTTTGTAATCTCTTTAGCTGCAAATGCCTCTGCAATACACCCCCAACTCTTGCCTTGTTGTGCACTGTAGCTCTAAGTTTTTTCAGTTCTCTTTCTTGACTATACATCCACCTGAACTGTGCAGGTCCTGCTACTAACGCTTCATAAGGCAAATGCATCAGCAAATGTTGCATGACATTCATAAATCTAGGTGGAAAGACTTTTTTCATCTTACATATAAGCACAATGATTTCTTTCTCCCACTGTCGCATTATCTTCTTCGATACTTCCTTAGCACATATCTGCCTATAAAAGTAGCTAAGTTCAGCAAATATCTTCCACAAGTCAGGTTTGAAGTAGCCATGAAACATTACCGGTAAAAGTCTTTCCATCATAATATGGTAATCGTGACTCTTCAACCCATTCAGTTTACCAGTGCTGAGATTAATACATCGTTTTATGTTAGCTGCATAGCGGTCTGGAAACTTCAATGTTTTCAACCAACTAAGTATTTGCTTTCTTTCTTATGGCTTGACACAGTAAGGAGCTCGTGGCCTAATTTCATTTCCACTTGCATTTGTTCTAATCTCAAACTCAGGACGATGACAAAGATCAGCTAAATCTTTTCTCGCCTTCAAATTATCTTTGGTTTGACCGGTAAAATCAAAACACATGCTTATGATGCTCTCAGCGACATTACTCTCCTGGTGCATCAAATATATGTTATGCGGTAGAAGCAATGCCTATGCATATGGTAGCTCCCAAAGAAAAGAAATATGAGTCCAGTTGTGTTCTGTACCATACCCTTCAAAACCATCTTCTTCAGACTCTTTTAACTCTGCATGCCATACCATTTTTTATTCGCTTGTCAATCGACAAGGTGGTCCTTTTGTAACTCTTATGCCTTTCCGGAATGATTGTGTAGCCCTCCTGAAAGGATGTCTGAAGGAAGGAATCGTCGATGACAATCAAAGAAGCTAACTTTTTTGCCATACTTCAGCCTTATGGCATCAATGTCATTCATACATATGGGACAACACAGTTGTTCGTGGACACACCAACCAGACCAAATGCCATATGCGAACAAATCATGAATTGACCATAGATACGCAACACGTAAGTCAAATTCACATTTCATATGACTGTCATATGCCTTTACAACTTGCCACAGCTCTTTCACCTCTTCAATCAACGGTTGCATAAACACATTGATTTTCTTGCCTGGATGTTTAAGACCAGGAATGACCGCCGCAAGGAATATGTATCCTTCTTTCATGCACAGGTTGGGAGGGAGATTGTATGGCATGATAAAAACAGGCCAACAAGAGTATGGACTGTTACTGGTGCTAAAAGGAGTGAAACCATCTGTTAACAACCCTAGATGAACATTTCTTGGATCTCTTGCAAACTCTCGATCAAAACGGTCTAAAACTTCCCAAGCCGCACCATCCGAAGGATGAACCATAACATCTTTGTTATCGTTCTCACGTTTCCCTTCAGAATGCCACCTCATATGCTTCGCTGTTTCTTGGGACAAATAATCGTTTAAGCCTTGACGTGATAGGCATGTAGCGAAGTTGTTTGATCGGTACTTTTATAGTTATTCGTTCTCCATCATCACTCATGACATCCACATATCTAGATTTCTTACAATGCATACAATGAGTATCGTTCTTGTGTTCTTTTCAAAACAGTATGCAATTATTCTCGCACACATCAATCTTCTCATAATTCATGCCCAGACCAGATAAAATTTTCTTAGATTGATATAGATATCGCGGCATATGATGACCTGATGGAAGGAGATCAATTATCAACTTAATGATACTATTGTAGCAATTGTTCGCGAAATTGAACTTGGACTTCATCGCCATAAGTCGTGTGACCGCCTGCAAAACAGTCACATTGGTGCCCTCATACACTTTTCGATCTGCGACGCCAAGAAGCTCGTAAAACTCCTTCACCTCCTTCGGTTCTGACAGATCTTTGTACTCGTTACCAATGTCTGCTATCATCTCATCCATCCGATCTTCATCCTCATATCCGTCCGGCTTATCATCATGCTCTATCTCCCCATGCTCGCGCCACACCAGATAGTCAGGCATAAATCCGTGCTTGCAAAGATGCAACTCCACTTCAGACTTATCCAGATGTCGACGATTTTGACACTTCATACACGGACATTTCGCAACAAGAGCATCACCAGCAAATGCAAGGCTCAAGAAAGCATTTACGATAACACCCCATTCATTAGTGTGCGCATCATTTTTACTCCATCCATCATACATCATCTTACGTTCATCACCCATTTTAAAACTACAACAAATAAATATATTTTAATTAACATACATGGTTACTTTATAATTTGTTTAATGTCACGGCCCTACATCTATTGTGTAGGATAGGTCCTAAAATTTCGACAGCATAACGCCGCCTATTTAATACTACACCCCCTATCCGGTGCAGTTATTCAAGTAAAAAGGGTACGACTATACAATTATAGCTGTTGCGAGTCATACGTCGTTCGCACCGTTGTTGTTCACCTTCGTGCTCGTTTAGACGCGTACTTTAACTTCCAACTAAATGGTCTTGCCGGGTTCTGAATGGGTGGTTGTGTCGGTTCTATCCGACACGAAACCCGTTTATATATACATATAGTACATAAACACTAAAAAATTCAAATAAACATAATTTAACCCTAATTAACATATATATATATATATATATATGATAATGAAGTTCACATACACATATATGGATAAAACACAATGTAAATTACATAAGTAATGATATCGCAATGCATAGATTACGGGTGTGTAAAATTTAGATCGATCATCCAATCCATTTCTTGACACGACCCCACGGTCTTGTCGAGCCAGGATCACGCTGAGGGGTGCTGCGTTGCACAACACCGGATAACACACATACAAGGTACAAAGCGGAAGCAAAATTTTATTACATAAACAAGTATATGAACTTGTTTACATCAAAATAAGTCCAATCTACACTCGCGGGCGTAGACTACGCATCAAGTACACGTTCGGCCCTTGAACGTGTCCTCGCTAGCACACACGCACACTAACTCTGCGGCGTGCACGACTCCCACTCGACGGGGTTCCCCTCCTGGGGTTCCGTCTCCTCTTCGGGAGTCCCTTCCTCATAGAGCCGTGCAAAAGCTTCAAACACAAGCAGTAAGCACGAAGGCTCAGCAAGTCTGACCCGTCTCACCTAAACATGGAACTTCTATATGAGGAGTGATGGGTACATGAGATAAAATCATTTGCAAAAGACTCGCCTAATTAGTGGAACCTTACTTTCAAGTTTTAGCAGCAGGTGGTGGAGAACCTTATGCTAAGGCACATGAGAGAGCCGCAATCAAACAAGAAACGCATTTCTCTCATGTACTTTGCCCAAAGTTGAAAAGAACTTTAGTTAGCTCTGGACTACAACAAATCATTAGCAATCAAGTTCATCTTTCAATCAGCAACATTTTAACATGCAACTAGCTTGTTCTTTTTACGTCACGGTACAGTGAACAAGTGGTACTCACTGACCGCGAGGGACGGCGATTATAATCGATTTACACCTGCAGGGTTACCCGAATAACCCGTCACGTACGCCCATACTCGATGTTGCCTACAACAACCATCACGGACGCCGTACGCAGCCACCTTTCGCCCGTCAGCCAAATATTGAACCGGTCCCATCGTCCCGAGCAAGAGGTCTCTGCACGCGCATCTCCGTGCCGCCAGCCGATTTACACCTCGAGCTCTCAACCTACCCTCTGAACGACGGGCAATACCTCAATACCCAGCTACCCGAGTTACATCGGTTTCCCGGTTCCCATATATCCGGTAGGTCTTCGGTACTGTTCTAACTTGTTCAACAGGCCCGCACACGGCTCGATCCTCAATCGACTCAAGCGGAGCTACAGCACACATGCCCAAAAGTCCTACTGTCCTTACTCTCCGCTTGGTCTCATCTTTCTTGCCATGAGTAACGAAGTCTAGGACTTCGGGTTCCTCCTCGACCTTAGTGACTACATGATAGCAGAAATACATGTATCAATTTAAATGCATTTGTATTAAGTTTAAAGTTGTGAAGTCTATAACTCTCACTAGACAAAACCAATGACTATGAAACTTTTACTGTAGCTTGGTTACAACCTAAACAGAGACTTGGTCAAGTTTTAGTTGCAGCAAAGCTCATTTGAGCCCTCCATAATTAATTATGTACTTGACCTTAATTGAAGGTTTTTAGGGTGTTCTAAGGGTTTTCATGAAACAAACTATGACTTTCTGAAAACTAGATTTTCAGAGGGTTCTAATGGAGTTGGTCTCACTTAATTTGAAGGTTCCTAGCTGAAGATATGAGCTAAACCATTTCAGAGAAAATTCTGAAAATGTTTCTGAACATTTTCTATTTTCTTTGGAACAGTTCCATTAATCACACCATTAGGTGGATCAAATGAGATCAAATGGATCTGAAATTTTTATGGTAGTTCAGGGATATTTTGGCGAACATCCCAGCAAAATTTCAGGATTTTCCTCCAAAGGATTCTCCAGTTAAAATTACAAACAGTTTAAAATTTGAGGAATTAATTCTGGTGAAATAAGGATTTTCATGAAGTGAAACTTGATTTGCTGGAAAATACTCAGATAGCTGAATCCAGCAAAATTTGGTTCACTCGATTTGGAGCTTTCTAGCCAAAGTTATGAAGATTTGAAGTTTGAAGGAAATCTGAAAATCAGGGGAAAAGTTTAAACTTGCGGGTGGGCCCCGGGGACACGCGTCGCACGCCGAGGCGACAGCACACCGCGTCCCACAAGGTTTTTGCGCGCCAGCACAACCGATCCCGGCCACACCCCGATCCCGATTTAAATTTTTGAGCCGCTGAAGCGTGGGCCAGCCGACTTCGTCTACCTCCCGACGCGCCCGCGCGCTCGCGCCGCCGCCCCTCGCCGGAGCAGACCCGGAACTCGCCGGTTCGCCGCTGCCGGACCTCCCATGGCCTGAAACTCGCTGCCAGGGGGTTGTCTACGTCGAGGAACACGTCGGTTGTGTCAGTTCGGGCTGGCGGTGACCGGAAATAGCCCGGCGACGTGCCGCGGCCTCAGTTGAGGTTCGGCGCCGTCGACCGTGAGTTCTAACCCGCCAAAACCTCGAACAATTGGCCCTACAGCATCAGTGTATCTCTAGGAAGCTCGACAAAGTGTCAAAAAGGTGCAAAGATGGCGGCAAGTCGGTCGACACCGTGTGACCGATCATGCCCGCCATGACCGCCCTTGATCGAGCTCGAAATTCGTCACTCCTAGACAGTTTCACACCACGGATGCAGAAAGAAACTTGATCGCCGGCTAGTCCAACGTCTATGTGCAAGATTTGATAGCTAGGGAAGGATCTTAGAGTGAGAATTTGAAGAATCCGTACCGGAAGCTCAGTTTAAGGTCGCTGGAGCAAAAACTGAGAATTCATCGGCGAGAGTTCACGGCATGGCTTGAGCTTCTGGTGGAAGCAGTGTGGAGTCCGTGCGCTCCTTTTGCCGCCCTTGCTCGGACGTGGAAGTGGCTGTAGTGTGCTGCCCACGTGAGACCGATCGCCGTTCTTCAGCTAAACTGAAGCGGTCGTCGTTGATCACGGGAACAGGGGCCGAAACCCGGTGGTTCAGGCGTTGAGAGGGTGGTGCTCGAGCTCAGGATGTTGCCTCGCAACTCGGGGAGGCGAGGATACGATTGTTTGATGTGTTTTCCCGATCGACCGAGAACTCGGGGAGAAAAAGAATGGCGCCGCCCGGTGTTACTCGCGGGGATAAGAAGGCACCCGGTCTTCACTCTGCTGAGGCGGTGACGGTCGCGTGGGGGCGTGAGCAGGCCGCCTGGGCCCCAGCGGGAGTAGAGGGGAAGCAGCTGGTAGCGCTGGTGGCTGCTCTGTGGCACAGCCGACAGCTGCTCGGTGGAATTCCCCACCGAGGCTGTGACTTTGTGTGCAAGTTTTGCCTCCTTCTCTCTATGACATGTGGGTCCCACCCGGGGTTTTAACCTCTGAAATTTACTCCTAATCACTGTTGTAAACAGTGAGCCCTATAATACCCTGGTGATTCAAATTATCCACTCATGAGCCATTTGAATTGATTAGAATTGAAATTGGGTTTGGTTTGAATGAATTTCAGCACAAGTTCAGTTTTGAATTCAAATAAAGTTTGAATTTGTCCCACTTAGCTCATGTCAAGATCAATTCCAAATGGAGTGAGAATTGGTGTGTGAGCTCACAAAAATGTGCTGAGTAAGAATATGCCTCCCACTTTTAAATTCATGGGATAAAAACAGTTTGAATTTGAATATGGTTTCAAACTGCCCTCTTTCTAGCTATACCCAAAATGACCTCAAAAAGGTTTTGAATTTGGGTGAAACTTGGCATGGACACCCTTAGCAATGTGTAGGAGTTTTCATATGTCCAACCCTTCTATATCACATGTAGGAAATACCACTTTTGCAATATGTGAGTTTGTTCTCTAATGAGCATGTTGATGGTGGTTACTTGCTCTTCATTTGTGTTCATCAACTTACTTCAAATGAGGTGTGTGGTGTGGTGATGAACACTTCAAATAGGTGTCAAAAACTGAGGCCCTTACATTCCTCCCCCATTAAAAGAATCTCGTCCCGAGATTATAAGGTGAAAATGAGAGAGAGAACGGTAGAAAATTACCGGATATGCGATGTGAAAAAGTCGGGGTAGTTAGCGCGAAGAAATTCTTCGCTTTCCCATGTCGCTTTGTCAACGGAGTGATTACTCCATAGAACCTTGTAGAACCACAACGTAAGGTTGCGTGTGGTTCGGGCCTTTTCATCGATAATCTGCACCAGTTCCTCCCGATAGGTGAGATCCGGTTGCAGTTCTTCAATATCTTCCAGCTGAATGGTAGTTGATAGCTTGAGACACTTCCGAAGCTGGGAAATGTGAAAGACGTCGTGCACACCGGAAAGTGCTTCTGGTAATTTCAGCCGGTATGCCACTGATCCACATCTTTCGGTAATCTGGAATGGACCGATGAATCGGGGTGCCAACTTTCCTCTAACCCCGAATCTGTTTACACCCCTCATTGGAGACACACGCAGATATACGTGATCTCCGACTTCAAATTGTAGTGGGCGTCTTCTTCGGTCCACATATTGTTTCTACCGGGATTGGGCGGCTTTTAGGTTCGCTTGAATCAGTCGAACCTTTTCTTCCGTGTTGTTGACAAGGTCAATCCCGAAGGTAACCCTTTTGCCAGACTCACACCAGTTCAATGGTGTGTGGCATTTTCTTCCGTATAGCGCCTCGTATGGTGCCATCTTGATGCTGGCTTTGTACCCATTATTGTACGAAAACTCGGCTAACGGCAAGTGATCATCCTAATTCTTGCCGTGGTTGATGGTGCAAGCTCGTAGCATGTCTTCTAGGATCTGATTTACCCGCTCCGTTTGCCCATCCGTCTGCGGGTGGTATGCTGAACTACGGATCAGCTTCGTCCCCAAGGCAGCGTGCAGCTTCTCCTAAAAACAGGACACAAATAAAGTGCCCCGATCCGATATGATGGTACGGGGTACGCCGTACAAGCATAGGATCCGTGAGATGTACAGTTCAGTGTACTTCTTGGCATTGTAATTGGTGTTGACCGGGATGAAATGGGCAACTTTGGTGAGCCTATCGACGATCACCCACACAGAATCATGTTTCTGCAAAGTGGTGGGTAAACCGATGATGAAATCCATGCTCACGTCCTCCCACTTCCAAGCAGGAATGCCCAGTGGTTGTAGCAGTACCGGTTTTCGCATATGGTCTGCCTTCACCCTTCGACATGTATCACACTCGGACACGTATTTTGCAGTCTCACGCTTCATCCGTGTCCACCAAAACTTGCTTCTGAGTTCTTGATACATTTTGTTGCTGCCGGGGTGAATAGAAAACTTTGACAAGTGAGCCTCATCAAAGATCTTCTTCCGTAATTCCGGGTTACGGGGTACGACGATCCGGTCCTTGAACCATAGGACGCCGTCTCCGTCCTTCCGGAAACATTTCAGCTCCCCACTGTCTACACGTCTCCGCAAATGCGACATGCCCTTGTCATGTTTCTGAGCAGCCGCTATCTCTTCACGGATGGTGGGGATCAACGCTAGGTTGTAGAGAGCTCCATGTGGAATCACATGCAGTGGTGGTTCGCTCTCTTCCAACGGTGTGATGGTCAGATTGTTAACGTGTGACTTGTGGCTCAGCGCATCTGCCACTACGTTTGCCTTGCCCGGATGATAATGGATCTCTATTTCATAATCCTTTATCAGTTCTAACCATCTTCACTGCCTCATGTTCAGCTCCTTCTGAGTGAATATGTACTTGAGGCTTTTGTGGTCGGTATATAAGTGTACGAGGTTACCGAGTAGGTAGTGCCTCCATATTTTCAGTGCAAGTACCACGGCAGCGAGCTCCAAATCGTGGGTTGGATAATTTTGCTCATGGTTCCTAAGATGCCGTGATCCATACGCGACCACCCTTCGGTCTTGCATCAACACACATCCGAGCCCAATGCCAGATGCATTGCAGTACACATCGAACGGCTTTGTTGTGTCTGGCTGCGCCAAAACCGGTGCTGATGTCAGGTGCTTGACTAAAGCCTTGAATGCTGCTTCACATGCTGGACTCCAAACATATTTGGTAGCCTTCTTCAGCAGCTCTGTCATTGGCTTGGCAATCTTTGAGAAGTTCGGAATGAACCTCCGATAATATCCCGCGAGTCCGAGGAAACTCCGTACCTTGCGAACAGTTCTCGGGGATTTCCAATTCAGCACTTGAGTGATCTTGCTCGGGTCTACAACGATACCCTCCGGTGAAATGATATGCTCGAGAAAAGGCACTTGCGATATCCAGAACTCGCATTTGCTGAATTTCGCGTATAACTTGTGATCCCGTAGCCGTTGCATTACTATACGCAGATGCTTCTTGTGATCTTCTTCCGACTTGGAATATACCAGGATGTCGTCGATGAAGACCACGACAAACTTGTCCAGCTCCGGCATGAATACCGAGTTCATCAAGTACATGATGTGAGCCGGAGCATTGGTGAGGCCGAAGGACATGACCAAGTACTCATAAAGTCCGTACCTCGTCGAGAAAGCCGTCTTCGGAATGTCCTCAGCCCTTATCTTAATCTGATTGTACCCGGATCTTAAGTCCATCTTGGAAAAGATCTTTGCTTCGACCAACTGATCAAACAACATGTCGATCCGTGGCAACGGGTACTTGTTCTTGATGGTTACGGCATTTAATGGATGATAGTCCACGCAAAGCCGCAACGTCTCATCCTTCTTCTTGACAAATAATGCCGAACAGCCCCATGCGAGGAGCTCGTCCTAATAAAACCCTTCTTCAGAAGGTCCGTGAGCTGAGTCTTCAGTTCAGCCAACTCCTTGGGCGCCATCTTGTACGGCCTTTGGGATATCGGCATGGTTCCCGGTGCAAGTTCAATCTTGAACTCCACCTCACTATCGGGTGGCATCCCCGGCAAATCGTCCAGGAATACATCAAGGAACTCTCGGACCACTGGAATATCTTCCAATCTGATGGTTGTGGCTTGATAGACACTTGGAAGTTTTATTTCTGGACTGTCCAGAAATAATGAGTGAGACCCGTGCACTTCTGAGTTTAAGTGCACGAATCGAAGGACGGTGTCTAAAACAGCGCTGTGGCGGGTTAACCACGACATCCCTAGGATGACATCGACCTTCTGTCCCTCTAAGATAATGAGAGACGTGGGGTACACTCTACCCGCTAAGCATAATGGTGCTTTGGAAACCATTACGCTTGTTGAAATCTTCCCACCCGGTGAACAAATTAATATGGACTATCGGTGGGTAGTATTGGTAATCTGTATTTAGCAATGAAAGCTTGGCTAATAAAACCATGCGTGGCGCCTGAATCAAACAGTACTATAGAAGGATGCTTGTGGAGTTGGAACATACCCGCAAGGATTGGCTCGCCCTCCGGCACGTCCTCTATGGCAAGCTGGTGGACGGTGCCGGGCCTAGGGTTTGCCCGCCGCGCATTAGTAGGGTTCCAGGGCTGATTCCTCCCCGGGAACTGTGGTGCCACTCCGCCGCCTTGCCTCTCCGGGCAACTGCTCGCGAAGTGTCCTGGACGACCACACTTGTAACATGTGGCCGCTGCTGGTGTAGTGCTCGGGGGACGAAAGCCCGGCATGCACTGCTGAGGTGCATACGCACGTGACATCGCCCGCTGCTGCTGTTGTTGCGGAGGTGGTACTGGCAGTGTCGGCCTGAATGCCGGTGAAGAGTACGGCCGACTGCGGAAAGGCATCGACCTCTGTGGTGGCTACCAGCGTGGACCTGATGGTGGGCGATTCACCATTCGAAACTTCTGAGAAGGACCGCCTCCTTCTCCACTGCTCTGCGGCGCGCTTCGCTTTCTCTCCGCCGCCGCTAACTCCTTGTCGGAGTCCTCTTGAACAATCGCAGCATCAATGATGTCGTTGAGGCTGCCGCGATTGAATATCGCCAATTTGTCCTTCAGGAGTGGGTTAAGCCCCTGGTAAAAGTGTTCCCGCCGCTTCTCGTCAGTATCTACGTGATACGACGCGTAGAGCGCGAGATCGTTGAACGCTCTGGAGTATTCCAGCGCATTTCGGCTTCCTTGTTGCAGGTGTAAGAACTCCTGCGTCTTCCTCTTCATAAAACCTGGTGGTATATGATAGGCCCTGAAGGCCGTCCGGAACTCCGTCCAGGTCATCACTCGGTCGGTGGACTGTGAAGCACATAAGTTGGCCCACCATGCGCTCGCGGATCCTTGGAGCTGCTGGACCGCGAACTGAGTCTTGCGCTGCTCACTTATCTGGAGCAGCCCGAACTTCATCTCTATTGCACGGAGCCAGTTGTCCGCGTCAAGAGGTTCATCCGCCCTTGAGAATATAGGGGGATGGGTCGCCAGGAAGTCGGAGTAGGAGCTCCGTTGTCGCTCCTCACGGTCTTGATGTCTCTCTGGGCGAGATGTATTGGAAATAAGAGTTTGCAGCAACTCCGTGTGCTGCTGATGTGAACCCGCCATTGCCGCGACGATGTCGGCCAATGTAACCGTTGGCAGTGGCGGTGGCGGTGTTTGCCGTTGCTGTTGTTGCTGTTGCTGCTGCTGTCCCGAGGAGTCCTCGGGAGGTGGTTGGGAGGTCTCTCCCCCTTGGCTAGTACCCCCAACGTTAGGGTTGGCACGAGTACGCGTCATTCTGAAATTCAAAACAGCAGCGATTAGCACATGTCTTACTTAAAATTCCATATGTAACAGTAGGTATTAAAGTGACACATGATTAATTTGTACAACATTCACATATATTGATAAAGCATAAACTTTATACAAGATACATTATTCTCGGGTCTCCGAGAAGTTGTGCTCATGTCGTCACTACCTATCCATACGCTATTGTCTACACGACATGTCACCGATTACAAAATTTGGGCTACACTACCCTAGCTGCCCTACATGGCAACTGTAACCCCCTACTCGGAGTAGAACTCGACCTCCTGTGGGTCATCCTCCTCCGGTACCTCTGCTGGTGGCTCTGGATCTACCACCTCTTCTCCCATCCCGGGTTCTCCCATTGCTGGAAGGCCCAAGACCACCGGTATGCCCAATACCGGAGGTTTGAGGTCCTGCAAAGCATGCACCTCGTCCATAGCCTGGTTGTAGTCCTCTTCCCAGCCTTGCCCTTCCTCAATAGCGTCGTCCTGCTCTTGAGTAAGTTCCTCGTTCTGCTGGGTCAGATTCTGTCCCAGTTCTTGCAACGCCGCGATGTCGACACGACTTTTCTTCTTCGCCTTCTTCAGACGATGCAACTGATTGTGTTGTTCATTCAGTCGCTTGATCGTCGGAAGGAGCACATTGCGGAGTGCGCTGTGAGCACTCTCGAAATGGTCTCCATGGCTCGTGCTCTCCTTGAGCTTCGTGGCTAGATGCTCCGTATGAACAGCTTGGCTGTCCATTACGGCATTTCCCGCCCTCATCTGGAGGCTGAGATTTGCCTCCGCAGGGTTGTACCTTGGGCAACTCGGGTCCGTTGCCTCCAGGTACCTCTCTTCCCACACATGCTGAGCCCGTCCCTCCACCGGAACGAGCGCGTATGGAGTGCCCTCCATAGCCTGCACGTGTAGTTGGCAGAAACGTGACATGGTGTCACGGGCTGCCACTTGCCAGATCCCTTCCGGTTGTCTTCCTCTTACCGTGATGGTGAACGGCACCCAACCGGGTGGCATAGGTCCTGCAGGGACCTCGACATGGATTGTCCATGTCTTGTTCCCCTCTTCGCCTTCTTCCTTGGCGAAGTACTGTGGCATCTGATTGTACCCGAAATATTGGAGCATTTGCCACAATGCTTCCGGGTAGCCGCCGCGGTGAGAACAGTGGGATACCACCCACCCGTTCTCCAACTGTTGGTCTGTTGTCATCTGTAAAAATATATTTGAAAAATGTTAAATATTTATTTAAACAGTAAACCACCGAGTTATAACATAAGGCATGTCATTGAACCCATAAAACTTGGAAACATAGTTCAAATTTTAAACAAATTTGACTGCTGATCTGCTGTTCCCATGACAGCCCTGACCAGTTTCCATTTCAACCTTATTTAGGCCATGTTAAAGCAAAACCCATTCTGGAGCTCAACATCAAAGTTAAAGCTAACTTCAATAGCTTTCCAGAAAGTATTTGCTTGGCCTATGATCTGTCCTGGTTCAAAAGTTATGAGATGTCAAAGTTAACATAATTTCTGGAGAAAATTGGACAGCACCTCCCTTCTTTAGGTACTGATTTGATCCAAGAATTCCAGTTACTTCTGTTCCTAATCTGACAAAACTTTCTGTTACACAGTTGTAACCTATCTCAGAAGCTTTCCAGAACTACCTCATTTTCTATTTTTGGATTTTAAGCAGAAATTTATGCTTAATTTACAGAGAGTTTACAAAGAGTGTTTGCTCTGCCCTGTTTTCTGGACAGTTTCAATTCTACTGCATTTTTCGATTGGTTAAGGGATGAAACACCTCTGGACCTCAACAGAAAAGTTGTAAAGATCTTCCAAAGCTTTCTATAAATACATCATATGACCCCAACCTCGAAAGAACTCAACCTCTAACCTCTGATTAACTTCAGCCTTAATCCAGCTGAAGCAGAGTGCTCTGTCCTTACAACCTATAAGTTGAAAACTTGTTAACTTTGAATATCCTGTTCAAGGGAAGGAGTTACATCAAGTTTTACTACGCTGGATCAAAACCTTCAAGTTTTAAATGAAGTTATTCATTTAATGGGGTGTGACGTCGATGCGTCACCAGATTATGTCGGTACTACGTCCTCACAAAGAAAAACCTATACCGGACTTAGCCGGCTTCATTAATTCAGTGGCACTAAACGTCACTCGCACACGGATACTACACGTCTACCGTTTCGTGGTCAGGCTACCTGTAGGAAACTCAAGCAATCGTCAGACTCGGCTGCACACCGAGCCCGGAATCCATACAGCTCGTACACCCGGCCGTCATCACTCGCTCGGATGTTCTCAAGCCAAACACGCCTTGAGTTACGTGTTCACGTTTCAGACCACGTGACGGGGTATCCCAAGTTGCACCACGCACGCCAGGGACAAACGCTGCTCGAATACCCCAAACGACATGAAGAGCCGTAGAGGATATCAAAGCGGGTCAGGTTACCTGCCACCCGTGGGACTCCACCCTTCAGCTTGTGCGAACTGATGGACAGCGCTTACGTGTACCCCCCAAGACATAAACGTCCTGAGATACACGATTTTCTGACATAGACAGATAGGTTAGTATGCCACTTTTTATATGCTAATAACATCCTTATACGGGCTACTAACTCGTTCCTCACTGGATTTTTGAAAAAATGACCTTTGTAGTGCGTTAAACCTCAAGCGAGCTCTGATACCAGCGCTGACACGACCCCATGGTCTTGTCGAGCCAGGATCACCTTGAGGGGTGCTGCGTTGCACAGCACCAGATAACACATATACAAGGTACAAAGCGGAAGCAAAATTTTATTACATAAACAAGTCTATGAACATGTTTACATCAAAATAAGTCCAGTCTACACTCGCGGGCGTAGACTACGCATCAAGTACACGTTCGGCCCTTGAACGTGTCCTCGCTAGCACACACGCACACTAACTCCGTAGCGTGCACGACTCCCACTCGACGGGGTTTCCCTCCTGGGGTTCTGTCTCCTCTTCGGGAGTCCCTTCCTCATAGAACCCTGCAAAAGCTTCAAACACAAGCAGTGAGCACGAAGGCTCAGCAAGTCTAACCCGTC
Organism: Neostapfia colusana; assembly: GCA_030760725.1. NCBI lineage: Eukaryota > Viridiplantae > Streptophyta > Magnoliopsida > Poales > Poaceae > Neostapfia > Neostapfia colusana. The sequence goes on from JASWHV010000020.1 coordinate 47,991,071, forward strand.
TCACCTAAACATGGAATTTCTACATGAGGAGTGATGGGTACACGAGATAAAATCATTTGTAAAGGGCTCGCCTAATTAGTGGAACCTTACTTTCAAGTTTTAGCAGCAGGTGGTGGAGAACCTTACGCTAAGGCACATGAGAGAGCCGCAATCAAACAAGAAACGCATTTCTCTCATGTACTTTGCCCAAAGTTGAAAAGAGCGTTAGTTAGCTCTGGACTACAGCAAATCATTAGCAATCAAGTTCATCTTTCAATCAGCAACATTTTAACATGCAACTAGTCTGTTCTTTCTACGTCACGGTACAGCGAACAAGTGGTACTCACTGACCGCGAGGGACGGCGATTATAATCGATTTACACCTGCAGTGTTACCCGAATAACCCGTCACGTACGCCCGTACTCGATGTTGCCTACAACAACCATCACGGACGCCATACGCAACCACCTTTCGCCCGTCAGCCAAATATTGAACCGGTCCCATCGTCCCAAGCAAGAGGTCTCTGCACACGCATCTCCGTGCCGCCAGCCCGATTTACACCTCGAGCTCTCAACCTACCCTCTGAACGACGGGCAATGCCTCAATACCCAGCTACCCGAGTTACATCGGTTTCCCGGTTCCCATATATCCGGTAGGTCTTCGGTACTGTTCTAGCTTGTTCAACAGGCCCGCACACGGCTCGGTCCTCAATCGACTCAAGCAGAGCTACAGCACACAGACCCCAAAGTCCTGCTGCCCTTACTCTCCGCTCGGTCTCATCTTTCTTGCCATGTATATCATGTGCTATCTCTACCCGAGCGATGTGCCTCTAGCCTATTCTCGCGAGTAGTTCCAACTACTCGACTTGTACCGAATCCTACTCTATCTTAGCATTGCAGTAGCTAACAGGGTTGCTAAATCCTAAACCTAATCCATGATTTTCTTGGCTATGCAGTTGGGTTTCCACACAAGACTCTAATGCAAAGAATCATAATACTCAAGTAAGTGCTCAAAACAATAAAAATTTATAAAAACGGTTAATTCAAACCGGGGCTTGCCTTGCTGCTCTTGGTCGTAGGCTAGCTGTTCCTCCGTAGTAACGAAGTCTAGGACTTTGGGTTCCTCCTCGACCTTAGCGACTACATGATAGTAGAAGTACATGTATCAATTTAAATGCATTTGTATTAAGTTTGAAGTTGTGATGTCTATAACTCTCACTAGACAGACCCAATGACTGTGAAACTTTTACTGTAGCTTGGTTACAACCTAAACAGAGACTGGGTCAAGTTTTAGTTGCAGCAAAGCTCATTTGAGCCCTCCACAATTAATTATGCACTTGACCTTAATTGAAGGCTTTTAGGGTGTTCTAAGGGTTTTCATGAAACAAACTATGACTTTCTGAAAACTAGATTTTCAGAGTGTTCTAATGGAGTTGGTCTCACTTAATTTGAAGGTTCCTAGCTGAAGATATGAGCTAAACCATTTCAGAGAAAATTCTGAAAATGTTTCTGAACATTTTCTATTTTCTTTGGAACAGTTCCATTAATCACACCATTAGGTGGATCAAATGAACTCAAATGGATCTGAAATTTTTATGGTAGTTCAGGGATATTTTGGTGAACATCCCAGCAAAATTTCAGGATTTTCTTCCAAAGGATTCTCCAGTTAAAATTCCAAACAGTTTAAATTTTGAGGAATTAATTCTGGAGAAATAAAGATTTTCATGAAGTGAAACTTGATTTTCTGGAAAGTACTCAGAGACCTGAATCCAGCAAAATTTGGTTCACTGGATTTGGAGCTTTATAGCCAAAGTTATGAGGATTTTAAGTTTGAAGGAAATCTGAAAATCGGGGGAAAAGTTTAAACTTGGGGGTGGGCCCCAGGGACACACGTCGCACGCCGAGGCGACAGCACACCGTGGCCCACAAGGTTTTTGCGTGCCAGCACACCTGATCCCGGCCACACCCCGATCCCGATTTAAATTTTTGAGCCGCTGACGCGTGGGCCAGCCGGCTTCGTCTACCTCCCGACGCGCCCGCGCGCTCGCGCCGCCGCCCCTCGCCGGAGCAGACCCGGAGCTCGCCGGTTCGCCGCTGCCGGACCTCCCATGGCCTGAAACTCGCCGCCAGGGGGTTGTCGACGTCGAGGAACACGTCGGTTGTGTCAGTTCGGGCTGGCGGTGACCGGAAATAGCCCGGCGACGTGCCGCGGCCTCGGTTGAGGTTCGGCGCCGTCGACCGTGAGTTCGAACCCGCCAAAACCTCGAACAATCGGTCCTACAGCATCAGTGTATCTCTAGGAAGCTCGACAAGGTGTCAAAAAGGTGCAAAGTTGGCGACAAGTCGGTCGGCACCGTGTGACCGATCATGCCCGCCATGACCGCCCTTGATCGAGCTCGAAATTCGTCACTCCGAGACAGTTTCACACTATGGATGCAGAAAGAAACTTGATCGCCGGCTAGTCCGGCGTCTATGTGCAATATTTGATAGCTAGGGAAGGATCTTAGAGTGAGAATTTGAAGAATCCGTACCGGAAGCTCAGTTTAAGGTCGTCGGAGCAAAAACTGAGAATTCGCCGGCGAGAGTTCACGGCGTGGCTTGAGCTTCAGGTGGAAGCAGTGTGGAGTCCGTGTGCTCCTTTTGTCGCCCTTGCTCGGACGTGGAAGTGGCTGTAGTGTGCTGCCCACGTGAGACTGATCGTCGTTCTTCAGCTAAACTGCGGCGGTCGTCGTTGATCACGGGAACAGGGGCCGAAACCCGGTGGTTCAGGCGTTGAGAGGGTGGTGCTCGAGCTCAGGATGTTGCCTGGCAACTCGGGGAGGCGAGGATACGATTGTTTGATGTGTTTTCCTGATCGACCGAGAGCTCGGAGAGAAAAAGAATGGCGCCGCCCGGTGTTGCTCGCGGGGATAAGAAGGCACCCGGTCTTCACTCTGCTGAGGCGGTGACGGTCGTGTGGGGGCGCGAGCAGGCCACCTGGGCGCCAGCGCGCGTGGAGGGGAAGCAGCTGGTGGCGCCGGTGGCTGCTCAGTGGCACAGCCGACAGCTGCTCGGTGGAATTCCCCACCGAGGCTGTGACTTTGTGTGCAAGTTTTGCCTCCTTCTCTCTATGACATGTGGGTCTCATCTGGGGTTTTAACCTCTGAAATTTACTCCTAATCACTGTTGTAAACAGTGAGCCCTATAATACCCCTGGTGATTCAAATTATCTACCCATGAGCCATTTGAATTGATTAGAATTCAAATTGGGTTTGGTTTGAATGAATTTCAGCACAAGTTCAGTTTTGAATTCAAATAAAGTTTGAATTTGTCCCACTTAGCTCATGTCAAGATCAACTCCAAATGGAGTGAGAATTGGTGTGTGAGCTCACAAAAATGTGCTGAGTAAGAATATGCCTCCCACTTTTAAATTCATGGGATAAAAACAGTTTGAATTTGAATATGGTTTCAAACTGCCCTCTTTCTAGCTATACCCAAAATGACCTTAAAAAGGTTTTGAATTTGGGTGAAACTTGGCATGGACACCCTTAGCAATGTGTAGGAGTTTTCATATGTCCAGCCCTTCTATATCACATGTGGGAAATACCACTTTTGCAATATGTGAGTTTGTTCTCTAATGAGCATGTTGATGGTGGTTACTTGCTCTTCATTTGTGTTCATCGACTTACTTCAAATGAGGTGTGTGGTGTGGTGATGAACACTTCAAATAGGTGTCAAAAACTGAGGCCCTTACATTTCTCATCCAACAATAATTTAGATCATCCAATCCATTAAGCAAACATCGAATTGGATGATCCAAGACAAAAAGATATGGATCATCCATTCATCCTATCTAATCTAACATTGACGTCAAACAAAACATTCCCTAATCAATCCACAAAATTACATACTACACTAATGCATAAGTAATGATATAACAATGCGTAAAGACTAATCAATTTTATAGTATAAACACAATATATTGCAATTTAGAAGTTTAAATTTAAACCTTGTTGTCGGAAGGGGCGAGGCGCGTGGGGGAGCGTCGACGGCGCAGGTGAGCGCGGAGAGGAGGCGGAGGCACGCGGGAGCGGCGATGCTGGGCGCGGAGCGCCGCGGCGCGGGAAGCGGTGGGAGGGGCGACGCGGGGCGCGGAGCAGGCGGGAGCGGCGGCGCGGGGCGCGAAGAAGGCGGCGCAGGGCGCGGAGCAGGCGGCGCGGCGGCGCGGAGCAGCGGCACGGCGGCGCGGCGCAGCGGAGCAGCAGCGCAGGCGGCGTGGCATCTCCGCGCGGAGCAGCGGCGCGGCGGTGGAGCGGTGCAGGCGGTGCGGAGCAGACGGGAGCGGGCGGCGGCGTGGGCGAAGCGCGGGATCGATAGGATTTACGGGGAGGAGCTTAGCTTACGTGGCAAATAAAGTTATGGTCGTCGGCCTAGCCCGACGAATTTATTATACCGGGCGGGCCCCACGTTAAGGTCGTCGGCCTTGCCGACAAATTTATGTTAAGGCCGTCGGTCTGCTAACCTGGCCGACGCCTATAAGTTTTGAGCGGGAGAGTCAAATTCGGAGCCCGCCGGGCCCAGCTTATAGCCGTCGGCCACGTTGCTGAAACCGACGGCCATAACTATGAACGTCGGTGTGACGCGCCTAACCGACGCCCATAACTTCTGTCGTCGGCCGGGCGACAATTTTAATTTTATTGACGTCAGTTACAAAAGACCGACGCTTTTAGGCCACATAAAGTCGACGGCCCCGACGATTTTAATATGGCCGACATTTGTTTGCCCGATTCTTGTAGTGATTGTGATGGACTGCCGAGGGTAGATAAATTTGCTAACACTAGGTGAATATAACGGGAGAGTTTTAATTTCCAATCGACTGAAAAAAGAGAGTTCTTTCACTCAACGTTCGCAAGCTTTAGATCTAGATCTAACAACTATATTTTATACCTTTCTATAATTAATAAATCAATATTTTCTTTAATGAGTATATAATTTATAAAAACAGAAAAAATTAATGAAAAAGGTATAAATATTAAAATAGACAGACATCTCGCATATTAAGCAAAAAAAATTCAAAATTCCAGCCAATTAAAAATTAGCATTAAAAAAACAAAAGATGAACACGGCTCGCCAAATTGCAGGCGGTACCTTTAACAAAAGGGACGCCGTTCAAGGGAGGCCTAGTCAGCAGCAGTTCACTGGCAATAAGACTGACCGCACTGGCGGTCTGTAAAGATACCGGCCCGCTGATTATAGCGGGGTGCAGCTGCAAGCTCGTCCGCAGCGGGGCCTCAAAAATCGACTGCAAATTCCAGGCTGCTACAGGACAGCGCCAAAAGAAGAGGCCCCTGTAGCGCCGGTAAAAAAGGAACAAAAGAGAGAAAGAAAGAAAAAGAGGAGGAAGAAAGGAAAGAAAGAAGAGAAGGAAAAAGGGAAAAGTAAAAAAAGAAGGGAGGGAAAAGGGAGAAAAGAAAGAAAAAGGAAAAAATAAGAAGAATTGAGAGAAAAGTAAGAAAAAAATTGGTATTTTTTATAAGTTATAGATATAATATTATTAATATAAAAATAGTTATATGTAATAATATAAAATATGAGTTAGTTATATTATATAATAGAAAATTGATGATAGTTGATATAGAGGTCCGATTTAGAGGTGAACGAGTGCAGAGAAATAAACTGTAAAGGTGGGAATCTTTTAGAGTTGACTGTAAATAGATAAAAATATTCTTTTAGAGGTCCGATATAGAGGTACACGAGTGCGAATAGCCTAACACCCTACGCGACACCGGAACACATCCGAATTAACGTCATCACAATTGTGGATTTATGTGGGATCTTTAAAAGAATATTATCAGTCTTTTACAATTTTATTTTTCCTCTCATTTTTTTCTTATTTCCCCTTTTTTCCTTTTTTCTTTTTCCCTCTCTTCTTCTTTTCTTTCTTTCTTTCTTTCTTTTTCCTCCTCTTTTCTTTTCTCTCTCTTCTTTCCTTTCCTCACTTGTTTTACAGTACCTACATGCAGCCGGTATACATAACCTGTTACTGTAGCGAGCTTTTATTTACAGTCTGCTGTTCAGACCTCAATGCAGAGCCCGCTATCGGTAGGGGCTGGAAATTTGGCGGCCCAGCTGGTTTGCGAGGCGCCGCTGCTGAGTCGTCTTACCACCACCAGCGGATCACAACTTGGTGCCTTCACTACTCTTAGTGACATCTTCAGATGGAACACGTTTTGCTGGACTCGTGTTGCCTCGGCCCTCGGCATTTAAACAAAAACGAAAAGAGCACCACACCACATTAGAGAAAGGTCACGGAAGCTACAAATGCTGCACGTACCACCGAGGCAATACACAACATTGATTTGGTAACGTCTTGCTGCCACCGGACTGTCCCGCCTCTTTGAAGCGCATTGAACGGATGCGAGTACCCAATCATCTCTCGTTCTCGTACCACGTCAGTCCGTTCAGGGCTCTACTTAGGGTCCGTTATGGAGCACTGTTAAGAATCTGAATCAAAAAGTTTTCTCCAAGAAGTAGATTTTTGAAAATCTGTAATTTTTTCCAGTATAAATTGAAGTTTTCTCACACCCTCGATTTTCCAGAATACTCATCTAGTAACTATTAGAAAAAATTACTCATCTGATTACACATCCAAATCATATTCTTTTATTTTTCTTTCTTCCAGCTCACAACAGCTTTATATATCTCACAACTAAAATTAGATTTTAAAAAATCTACGGCTGAAGCACACACATGAACATACTGTTACAAGTCATTTACAAGTGGATCCTATAGAAAAATCGATACAATCAGTACGACATGAGTAATCCTTTTCTTATGCAAGGACACAGCATTACTGGCAAGGGATGTACATGTACTTCCAGTGACAGACAAGAGCATGTCGTAGGTGGTAGCAGCTTCGTCAGAAGCTAAACAAAGCCGGGAAAAGATGCACAAGACCAGGAGGAGCAGAGCGGGAGGAAGAGAATCTTCTCGATATAGTAGTGGTAGCTTTTAATCTTATTTTTATTTTGGAGGCAGGTATTGGTATTGGTAGCGTCTGAGTTGGACCGCGTCTACTCCAAAAACAGGGCTCTTTTTCCACGCGCCCGCCTGTCCTGAACTCCTCTCGCAGAGAGAGGAGGAAGCAGCGAAGGAGGGTTCCCCGTTCTCTGAATCAATCGGGGATCAGCACCGTCGGGCGGAATTGCTGTGGTTCGGCTTCGAGGTACGAGTTTGCTACACGCTCGCCGCCTAGTTTTAGATGCCATTTTCAGGCTCAATTGCGCAGTTTTACGGCCGAGTTGCAGCGCAAGATCGCTCCTTGGTCCGTGGTGCTGCGGAATGGCGGTCGATGTTTCGGTCTTGACGCGTTCTCGCGAGATGCTTCGGTGGAAGGTTGCTTCTTCACGCGTGCTGCTGCTCCATGACAGGAGGAGGAGGAGAAGGCTGGGACGGTCATCTCGCGGCGGTTCCTGCTCCCGGGCGTGACCTCGCACGGCATGTTCGTTGCCTCGCCAGGAAGGCACCGGAAGGCTCGCGGGGATGGTCGATAGGACGACGGCCGTGGTCATCGGGGTCAGCGCCGGCGTCGCTGCCGCGGTGCTCGCGGCGGCGTGCGTGCTTCTGGCCATCTGGCTGTACCGGCGGCGGGCCAGCGTCGTCGCCCGGACGCGGTCGATGGAGTCCAGCGTGTCCATCTCGGTGGTCTCTGAGAGAGCGGCCGACTGGGACCACCCCCCGCCGGAGAAGCGCGCCGCCTTCTGGGCGTGGGGAGGCGGCGGTCACAAGGACAGGGAACCGCCGCTGTCCGTCTCCGGGATCCCGAAATACCACTACAAGTATGATGGTTATTGGTAGATCATCGTAGTTACGCACTTACGCTGTTCTACTCTGTGTTGGCCACGGAACTTTTTCCACAAACTTAAGTCAATTGCTGTTTCCTGCGAAATTGTGGTGAAATCTTTACGAAATTACTGCACTCCAAATGGATTCTTAGCTGTGACTGACTGTAGTGGCCACTCATATAGTCATATATGACTAAAACAACACATGCAAACAGTATTTTGTTAGTTGTTTCATGAAGTTGTTGCTGTCAGGGATCTGCAGAAGGCTACCAGCAACTTTACCACAATTCTGGGGCAAGGATCGTTCGGTCCTGTGTACAAGGCTGTAATAGCCACAGGTGAAGTGGTAGCTGTAAAGGTGCTTGCGAGCGATTCAAGCCAAGGGGAAAGAGAGTTCCAGACTGAGGTATGGCTATCTTTTAGGCTCGTGTTATTTTGGTCTCTTTGTTCTAATCAAGTTGTACTGATTTTGGTGGGAGCGATGTATTCTCTTAGTATGCTCATAATTAGACTTGGGGGACAACTTCCTGGAACTTGTCTTGCTTGTTGGTATGCTCTGACTTTGTGAGTCATGATCTGCATATTGCTGCCACTGCACACTAGTCAGTGTGTGGAGGGAAAAGGAAGATGAGAAGTGAGCACATCCACGAATAATATGAAAGAAGCTTGCGAGTCTATATAGAAGTGCAAATGCATTGAAAAATAACAAGCTAACTGGGTTGGAGAGAACAGTAACTATAAGATTGTAGCTTAGTATTTTTTTTTCAGTTCTAGAAATAACCCTTCCTAGACCCCACAATGTGTGGGACATCCTTTTTTTTCATGCCATATAGCGCTAGTCAGAAGTATACATGCTCTTGAGTGATGTAACATGCTTTGCCTCAAAAGAAAATACAAAGAAAGAAAGACTGAAAGAGAAGAAACATGCTATCACCTATCAGTGAAGTGCTTTAGTCTATGTGATGTTATAGTTGGTTGTGAAGCATTTAACTTTAGTAATGAACTGATCAATGTCCAATCATGACTACCTCTCGTTTGCAGGTAGCATTGCTTAGTAGGCTGCATCACAGGAATCTTGTTAATTTGGTTGGGTATTGTGTGGAAAAAGGACAGCGCATTCTGATTTATGAGTTCATGAGCAATGGGAGTTTGGCAAGGCTTTTGTATGGTAAGGGGGGCAACTTCTCTATTTTTAGGAAATGAAGAATGAAAGTAGAAAAATAACGAACTGATGTTCATAGTAGCTGTAAACAGAGGATATTGTGTGCTGGTGTTCTGCAGAAGGAATAAAGGAACTGTTTTATCATTCAAAATACTTGCCCTAATTATGTTCATATCATGTCCTGTTAGGTGATAATAAATGGAGTTTGAGCTGGCAAGAAAGGTTACAGATTGCTCATGATATATCTCATGGGATCGAGTATTTGCATGAAGGGGTAAGCTAAAAATACTGTATGAGTGTGGCTTTACCATAAGTAATTAACATCTTGGCAATTGATGAGAGCTATGACTATGTAATGTGTGCAGGCTATTCCACCTGTTATTCACAGAGACCTAAAGTCTGATAATATACTATTGGACCATTCAATGAGGGCTAAGGTTAGACAATTAAAATGTACTTCAGTGATCATTGCATATGCTTTTCTGCCTCATGACATCTAAGTATTATCCTGTCAGTTGTTTAACTAAACCATTAGTGGCTCATGATGAGCCCAAAGTTCAGTGGTCAACTGAACATCGATACATGCAGTTGAATGCAAGATTTAATATCATAAGACAAATTACTTTGCTTAAACAATGCTAATATGTTTGTCTTTATTTGGTGGGTGCAGGTTGCAGACTTTGGTCTGTCGAAGGAGGAAGTATATGATGGAAGTAAGTCAGGCCTCAAGGGCACCTACGGATATATGGACCCTGACTACATGTCCACAAATAAGTTCACAAAGAAGAGTGACGTGTATAGTTTTGGCATAATTCTCTTTGAACTAATAACAGGCATAAATCCACAACAAGGTTTAATGGAGTACATTAATCTGGTAAGTCATTTTAATATTTTATTGACAGTCCGGTTGAAATTGTGTTGTTATCTTTTCAAGGTATTAATATACCCAATAGGTACCATAACCTAGAGTTACAGGTTGGTCACTTATAGTGCACGTACATTTGAATACAAGTTGGGACACCAGTTTAGCATGAGTCCTATAAAATTCAGCTAATGCCCTGTGAACTATTATATTAGGTGAACATTTTCTTTTCTTCTCTAATATTTTGAGTAAGATGGTGTAAAGTTACTCAGTTCTGTTCACTGGAATATCATTGGTACTGTTTTGGACTAGTTATATGATGCATCTACCTTTACAGGCGGCAATTGGAGCGGGAGAAGGAAGGGTTGATTGGGCTGAGATACTGGACAAGGACCTCCTTGTAGGCAACATCCCTGAAGAGGTAAGGATGCTTGCTGATGTCGCCTACCGATGCATCAATAAGAGTCCAAGGAAGCGTCCCTGGATATCAGAGGTTACGCAGGCCATATCAAGACTGAGGCAGCGGCAGCTTATGAAACGTGACATGCAAACTTTGCCAAGGAGCGAGACAAGGACGGTTCTGAAGAGGATAGAGCACCAGCACGTGGAGCTGAGCGATCTTACCGGTATGAAAGACCTGACGCCAATAAGGGCATGAGCTTGTTCTAGTATATAGGTTAGTTACCGAGTTAGTTTTTAACTTGATCAGGTATTTCAAAATGTAAAGAGGGTTGAATTTGTTTGGAGGAAGTCATAGCTGTTTTATGAAGCAATGGTCAATTTTGGTCTAGTTAACTTGAATTTTGTTAGAGTTAATCTTGTTTTTGGAATATGAGTCAGCTTAGAATATAACTTCACCTATGTTGTAATGATATAGCCGGTCCCATGGTAAAGGAGGAGGAGTTGTGATAGAGTTAGCGAGGCAACAACTACATTTAGCCATTCTCATGGAAATGAAATTGTTGGAGTGTGAGAGCTGCGACACTCCTCCTGGCCTGCTCGGAAGCAGTCCGCGAGGTTCTTTGATCGGAGAGGGCTTGGCGCCCTACGGGACCTGGGCTAGAGGGAGCGGATGAACACCGAGATTTATGTGGTTTGGGCCGTCGAAGCGTAATACCCTACGTCCATGGTGGTGTTTATTCTATTGCTTGCGTGTGTGTGCTTGTGCGCTGCGGGATCTAGAATGCGAACCCATTGTCGGGTGGTCATCCTGGTCCTTTATAGTCCAAGAACGGGGTGGTTACAATGAGGCTTGGGGCCCGACAGGTGGCCCCAAAGCTATGTGAACCCTATACATGATCTAGTGCTTCGTCCTCTGAGTATAGAGTGGTTGACAGGGGAGTTATGTCCCGCTGCCTGGCGTGCTGAGCGCCCCTGTCCGTGTGTCAGGTGATGATGAAGACGCCGTCTTGTCGCCGCGTCTTCTCGCCCAGCTCGGGCGGCATTGTGCCGTTAGACGGCACTGTACTGCTGTCACGCCTTGCCGTCCTGTCTTGTCACTGTAATGGCAAACAGGCAGAGGACGAAGGCGTGCGTAGTGCGCCATACTTCTAGGGAAGGCGCGAGACTTGAATGCGAAGCCTGACAGCGCACTTCCTTCTTGACTTCGTCGACCCACGACGGATCATGGAGCACGTGGCGGCTCTGGAGCTCTTATCGACAGGTTTGGAATCAAGGGACACGTGGCAGCTTCGGACCTCACCTCAGCGAGGAGGCTCGGACCGGAGCCCAAGGCATGTGTCAGTACCGGAGCTATCCTCAGCGGGGAGGTGGCTCTGAGCCAGGGGACACGTGGCAGCTTCGGACCTCACCTCAGCGGGGAGGCTCGGACCGGAGCCCACGACACGTGTCAGCACCGAAACTATCCTCAACGGTGAGGTGGTCCTGAGGCAGGGGACACGTGGCAGCTCCGGACCTCACCTCAGCGGGGAATCTCGGATCGGAGCCCAGGGCACGTGTCAGCACCAGAGCTATCCTCAGCAGGGAGGTGGCTCTGAGCCAGGGGACACGTGGCAGCTATGGACCTTACCTTAGCGGGGAGGCTCGGACCGAAGCCCAAGGCACTTGTCATCTCCGGAACTCAAGTGCACGTGGCAGCCCCAGGGCTGACTATGGGGATAAGGACACGTGGCTACGCTGGGCCCGCCTCAATAGGGAGGCGGGGCCCAGACTGTCTTTTACCCACTACACGGTGGTACCTGGTCTGCAGGGTACCGATAGTGGCCCCCGAGCCCATCTCGGGGGTGCAACGAGCCCGCAGGTGGGGCCCCCATCTCTCTCGTGTGGTGGTTTTGAACCTGCACTTTGGAAACCGAAGTGGTGGCGAGATTTCTGTGTAGTGGACAAGTGGTTGTACCTCGGAGACGAAAAGGCTGCATGTCCTTGGTGTAGTGGGCGTACCCGCCAGTCGAAGTGGCAGCACGTCGTTGGCGTAGTGGACACGTGCTTGCTCCCGACTGGCGGGTCGTGGCGACGTGCTTGAGGGATTGCCCTGGGGCATTTACTGCAGCAGCCCTCAGGTCGACCGCTGCAGTTCCACCGTGCACGCTTTTCTCGGGATCCGCCGGACGTCCCCGAGGAGTTACCCGCCTGGCCCCCAGTGTATGATGGGTGGACCTGGGTCCTATCCAACGTTGGGGGATGAAGTCAGTCCCCGGCGTGGTACGGTGGAAACCCAAACGCCACGCCTGTTGCCCTGCCAGAGGTTGCGAACACATCAAGGGAAGCCTTCCGGAGAAGGACGATTCCCTTCTGCCTTTTGCAATCTTCGTCTTCCTCCTGCGCGCTCGAAGCCTCCGCTTTCCAGCGCTCACAACTCTTTTCTCACCACCATATCTTCCGGCCTCCGTCCATCCAGGTTTCGCAGAAATGGCGACATCGCTCTTGTGAGGCGCCTTCTCGACTGGCAGTCAGTCATGTTTGACGGAAAGATCCGTCGCGGGAGGGTTCCGCTGGCCGACATGCAACCCGGCGAGGTGGTTCTCTTCACCTCGTACGTGCTGTCCGGGTTCGCACTCCCGGCGTCGTCCTTCCTCCTCACCCTGCTGGAGGTATATGGGCTCCACCTGCAACACCACACGCCACACGCCCTCGCACTAGTGGCCGTCTTCGTCCACTTCTGCGAGATGTTCATGTGCGTGCAGCCTTCGGTGCGACTCTTCAGGGTGTTCTTCTGCTTAAGGACCTCGGGGAAAAGCACAAGCCAGCTAGGGCTTACTACTTCTAGCACCGAGGGAGGAACTTCACGCCTTAAATTTGGCCCTTTACTCCAGGGAAGTGGGAGCATTGGAGGGAGGACTGGGTGATTGCCCAGACCGATGTCGACGATCGTCTGGAGCTGCTGGGTGGCCCGTCGATGGCCGAAGTGGCCGCTGGGGATGAGATTCCTGACCTGCAGGACGCCTACACACCTGTGCTGGAGAGGATGAGATACTTGGTGGAGGAAGGCCTAACCTCGCTGATGGTTCCAACTAACTTCCTGTCCCGCTGGATCACCCCTCTCTAGCAGCGCGTCCAGGCCGCTTGGCAGTACACCGGGGAGGGCGACATGACCTGGTTGGAGCGCGGAGCGGGGTCATCGCCGAATCGGGAGATGCTGGAGACGATGCTGCAGAAGCTCTCCTGTGACCCGATCTCCGACGACGCCATCACCCCACTGGCGAACTGCCAGCCCATCTACCTCAACCCGCAGGAGCGGCCGAGGCTGCTGAGGGAACTGCCAACGCTGGACGACATCAATGTCGCAGTGCGAAAGATCGGTGATCCCTCGCAGGGCATCGAGATCCCCGGAGCTGAAAGTGCATCTAGGTAATCCCCGTGGGTTTTGGACGATTGATGACGATATTTAAGATACTAATGAATTTTATTGAGTATGAGCACATGTCCTTATCAAAAGGAATGGATGTGGAGTCTCTCAAGAAGCAAAAAGGAAAAGAAGAGGACTTGCAAGAGTAGAAAATATAATTTTTCTATTGAGTTTCACATTTTCTAGTTGTGTACAGGGCCTCCTCTTTTAGAGTGCTTGAGAATCATTAGAGAGCTCAAACTAAAGTTAGAATCGTGAGAGGAAGTAGTCATAGGTATGGCTGAAAAAGGAAGACCGGACTTGTCTGGACTGGGGGCCGGACTAGTCCGTTCCAACGCGGACTACTCCGTTTTGGACCGGACAAGGAGTCTCTGAGTGAGTTCAGACTTGTCTGTTTTAGGCCGGACTAGTCCGTTGTCGAGTGAGTCTGAGCCTTTATGAGACTAAGTCTCAGAAGACCGGACTAGTCCTCCCATGGGGCCGAACTAGTACGCTAAGCGGACTAAGCCATTCAGGTCCGTAGAAGGAGTCTCTGAGTGACCTCGACTAGTCCGCTCCATATGCCGGACTAGTCCGATCCCTTCAGACTAGTCCGGTTTAGGACGGAACAAAGATTCCTGTGTGAGCTCGGACTAGTTCGCAGTCCTAGATTAGAGAGTTTTCGAGACTAAGTCTAGTATGACCAGACTAGTCCGCCTTTGAGGCCTGACTAGTTCGCCCCCTACCAGACTAGTCCGTTCTCATCCGGAACAAAGGTTCCTGACTGAGTTGGACTAGTCCGCTCTTCACCGGACTAGTCCGGGATTTTATGACCGGTTGAATCCAACGGTCACGAGACTTTAGTTGGTATCCTTGTGACGTGAGTGGTCCCCCAAGATGGACTAGTCCGGACTTTAGTAGGTAACGACTAGATGTCGAGATCTCTATAAAAGGAGACCCCCCGACTGAGAATCAAAATATAGAAACCCTAGCGCTGAAAACTTATTTCTAGAGCTCTTCTAAGCCTCTTTCCTCACCTTCTTGACCCCTAAGATTGGATCTTAAGGGGTTTGTGGATTTGTGAGAGGAGAGACGTGGTGATCGACGTTTGAGCTCTTGGTTTGACTCTCTTGCACTCTAATTGTTAATTTGAGTTCTTTACTGTTGTATTTTGATTCCTAGAACTGCTAGGTTGTTGTAGGAAGTCTCAAGTTGTGAGTAACCCCTAAGAGTATTGTATTCACATTTGATTGATAGTGAAAGAGCCCGGGCTTGATCTTGGTGATCGCTCGGTGAGGGAAGGGTTGGAAAAGACCCGGTCCTTTGTGGACTCCTCAAGGAGGACGTAGATTCCTGTATGGAATTGAACCTCGAGATAAATCGTGTCTCTTGTTTCCTTTGCCTTCTCGCTCGTTCACTTAAATTAGTTGTTAAGCTTTCGTCTTGTTTAACACTTGTGAATTGTTCTGCTGTCTCTCAATCTAATCATTCACAACTAATTAGTGAGATTGTTAAACCACTACATATCTTCCGCTTAAACAAACTTGAAAACAAAACCTAAAACACATTTTTATACCTAGACCGGACCAGTCTGCCCTCAGACCGGACTAGTCCGGCCTCCTTCAAGTTTAATCCGCTGTTTGCAATAGTTTTAGGTTTTATTAGCCTATTCACCCCCCTCTAGGCAACTTTCAATTGGTATCAGAGCCTAACTCTCCACAAAAGCTTAACCGTTTGGAGAGGAGATGGGGGACAAGATCGGTAGCCAAATTGATCTCATCAAGGGAAAAGGAGCAAGTACGAGCAACTTTGAAGAACAAGGTTCTAACCCGCCTCCAGCGATTACTCCTCCACAAGACGTCTCAAGGTGAGAAGAAGATGAAGAAATTCTTCGTCTCATGGCTCTCCTAAAGAAAAAGAAGGAGGAAGCTAAAAAATAAAAGAAGGAGAAATTGGAGAAGAAGCTCAAGAGTAGTCAACAAGACTACTTGCGATATCCTTTTAATTATGAACATTTAAATTCTCACTCTAGTTATTTATCAATTTCCCTAGGCAAACCACCTCACTTTGATGGAACTAACTACACAATATGGAAGCACAACATGAATTTGCATTTAATTTCCTTGAACCCAAGTCTTTGGCATGTTGTGTGTACAGGTATAAATATCCCTGAAGACGAGGATGAACTCACCCAAGAGCAAGAACAACAAATCTACCGCAATGCACAAGCGGCGGCCGTGCTCAACTCATCTTTGAGCATTGAAGAATTCAACAAGGTAGATGGGTTAGAGCTCGCGAAAGATATTTGGGACACCCTCAAGATCGCATATGAAGGAAACCGATCCGTGAGGGAAGCTAAGATCAAGATGATAGAAGGAGAGCTTGGAATGTTCGCCATGGAAAAGGCGAAACACCTCAAGAAATGTACAACCGGCTCAAAACTCTCATCAACAAGAGTCGAGCGTACGGATGCAAGAAATAGAATGATCATGAGGTGGTCAAGAGAATGATAAGAGCTTTTATGCCTCGCAATGTGACTCTATGCACTTTAATCCGGGAAAGTCCAAACTTTCACATGATGACTCCGGATGAAGTGCTAGGGAAGATCATTAACCACGAGATGATGGAGAAGGAAGCCCAACACGTCAACGACCTAGCAAAGATCACTTCATCCAAGAAGAAGGGCATTGCTCTCAAGGCCACATCCAAGCCCCACGGAAAAGAAATACAACTCATAAGATGAAGAAAGTGATGATGAGAGCACGAACATGGATGATGAAGAAATGACCTTCTTCATCAAAGATTCAAAAGGTTTATGAGGAGAAGGAGAAGCCATCACTATGAGAACAAGAGCAAAGACAAGGGCAAGTCAAGAACAAAGAAGACTTGCTACAACTTTGGCGAATATGGGCATTTCATTGTGAACTGCCCCCATAACAAGGAAGATGACAAGAGGAATAAGAAGGATGGGAAGCCTCAAGACAAGAAAATCTTCACAAAGAAGAAGACTTATGGACAAGCTCACATTGGAGAAGAGCGGCATTCAAACGAAGAATCCTCTTCCGAAGATGAAGAAAAGGTGGCAGCCGTCACCATCAAGAGGCCAACCATGAAGAAATCACTCTTCCCAAACAAGGGTGATTGGAAGAGCCCAAGACACACATGCCTCATGGCAAAGGAAGGAAAGCGCAAGGTAATGTCTAAACCTTCCAAGTTACATACTGTAGATGATAGTGACTTTGATAGTAGTAGTGAAAATGAATTCATGTTTAAACGATTAAACAAAAAGGCTATAACTAAAATGAAAATGCTATCGGACGAAATATTCGAACAAGAAGAGCTTCTCAATTAACAAGAAGAATTGCTTATCCTTGAAAAGGAAAGAATCCTTGAAATTGAGAAGCTCCTTGAACTTGAGAGAGAGAAGAGTAGAGCACTCGAAAGCAAACTTGTCATGAGCAAAGAAACTTGTGTTGAGCTTAAGAGTAAGAATGTAGTACTTCGAGATGAACTTGTGAGTTTAACCAAAACTCACAAGAATCTTGAAGCACAACTTAACTTACTTAAGTCAAGTGTCTCAACTAATTCATCCTCCAAGAACTCCCCCTCAACAAATATGGAATCCAACACTAAAACTTGCAAATGTGCTAACATTATTTTAAACTAAAAAAATGAGCTCAAAGAGGCACAAAGCAAGAATACACACAAGAGTGGGATCTTTGATAAGGAGAAGATCAAATATGCACGTAGTGCATACTCAATCACAAGATCTCCTCTCATCAAAGATGAACTTGGTTATACTAGGGGAGGAAAGCAAAACGCTAGAATCCTTAAAAACAATAGCAAATGCGTAGCTTTTGTCAAAGAAAACTCAAGTCAAGTCAAGAGTGACAACCTTGCATCTATCTCACATGAAATTGCCAAAAATGTAAAATCTATCGTATTTCATAATTTTGATGCATCTTCCGTTCTTATGAAAAGCAGTATGGTAGAGTATATGCAAAATATGTTGGGCCACTCCACAAGGGTCCAAAAACTTGTGTGTGGGTGCCCAAATGCCTTATGACTTACCTTAAAGGACCCAACGAAGTTTGGGTACCTAAGACCAAAGCTTAAATTGTTTTGCAGCCCTACTCCTCCGGTGGCACTAAATGGGTGCTAGATAGTGGGTGCACTAACCATATGACCGGAGAGAGAAAGATGTTCGTTGAGTATGAAGAAAATGATGATCCAAGTGAAGGCATCTACTTCTGCGACAACAGCTAAGGAAGGGTGCTAGGTATTGGTAAAATTGCAATCTCTTCTCAACACTCCCTTTCTCATGTTCTACATGTTGAATCACTAAATTATAACCTATTGTCCTGTTGAAGTGTGTGGTCGACACTTCCCCCGGACCTGCTCTGGGCAGCCCACGGAGGTTCTTTTTCGGAGGGGCTAGTCGCTTGCGGAGAGCTTAAGTGTAGGGACGAGTGAGGGAGGAGCTTGACACGGCGGGTTTTACGTGGTTCGGGCCGCCGGAGCGTAAAACCCTACGTCCACGGTGAGCAGAGGTGCTCGCTGTATTGCTTGTTGCTCAGAACCGGAGTCCTGAGCTTGAGGGTGAGTTATGCCTGGGGTGTGAGTTGCTGGAGTGCGAACCCTTGCGAACGTTGCCTACCCGAGCCTTTTATAGTCCAAGACTCGCGTGGCTTACAAGGGGGGGCCCGGGACCCGACAGGTGGTCCCGGGGAGATTGCCTGCCGACTATCGTATCCGCAGTTATGTCGGTAGTTGTCTCTGGCGAAGGCTTCCGAGTCTTCGTCTTGCCGCCCTGCCCATGCCGCATGCTAGTCGTAGTGGTTGATGACGGCGGAGGCAGCAGGGGATGTCTTGTCGCTGTGTTTATTGGCTGGCAGGTTCTGACACTGCGCGCCAGTCTGCGATGCGACTGGGCGCAACGACACCTGACAGAGGCGTGCTCCGCGTCTCCGCGTCTTGGGAAGGCGCGGGCCTTGAATACCTTGTACGAGCAAGGTATGGTGCGTCTTTACGCCCGCTGCCTATCGCTCGGGGGCAGGCAGCGCTGTTTTGCTGCACACGTGGCGGGCCCGGAGCTCTCCTCTGAGGAGAGCGAGGTCCGGCCCCGCAGGACACGTGGAGCCTTCGGACCTCTCCCCGCGGAATGGGGAGGTCCGGCTTCTGTCGGCCACGTAGCGGGCCCGGAGCTCTCCTCTGAGGAGGGGGAGATCCGGCCCCGCGGGACACATGGCGCCTTCGGTGCCCTCCCCACGGAGGGGAGATCTGGCTGCTGTTGGCCACGTGTCGGGCCCGGAGCTCTCCTCTGTGGAGAGGGAGGTCCGGCCCCGCTGGACACGTGGCGCCTTCGGAGCCCTCCCTGCGGAGAAGGGCGAGATCTTTAGGCATTTTCCCCTGTGCGCGGGGGTACCCCATATCGCGGGTACCGACAGTGGCCCCCGGACCCATGTCAAGGGAGATAGCGAGCCCGAGGTGGGGCCCCCGCCTCTCCTGTTCCGCGCACTTTCTCTAAGTCCCGCATTGACCGCTGCCGGAGCACGAACAGTCGCGGGATCGTGGGAGCGTGCGCCCACTTGATGGTTGGTTTTACTGCGGCGGTTCCCAAGGCTGCCACTTCTGCACGTTGCGGCGTTTTCTTCGGGAACCGCCGAAGCACCTTGCCGGCTCGTCTTCTTGGGAGACTGACTTCTTGACCCACCGCTTCAGCTGGGCGGCTTGGGCCCACCTGTCATCGGCGCTCGGTCTTGGAGCCGAAGCGGTTGCCGATGTGGCGTACTCGAAGAGTTTCGAATCATTTGGAATCGCACCTGGGAAGTTTTAAAAGGGGATCTTACCCGCATTGCGGCTTCCCTTCGCACTTCCCAGCGCTTTTCCTTGGACCCTTGTGCCTTTGTCTTCTTGTCTTTGAGCCCTCCCTCGCCATGGCTTCCAACCCGCCCCCAGAGAAGAAACGCGCTCGATCTCCTCCAGGGGTGGCATCTGTGCCAAGTCGGGGATCCAGGGTGCCTGCACCTCCTGCTTCTGGAGATGGCACTCCTTCTGGTGGCGACACAAAGAGGTCCCGGGCTGATCATTCCGACGGGACCCCTCTTAAGCGACAACAGACGGAAGGTTCCCAGACGTCGCGTCCTCCTTCCTTAAGTGGTGGAGTCTCTGGGGAACCTGCTGATGCGTCGAGGGGAGTTTCTAGAGCGTCCCCTGCTCCGTCAGTCCAGGCGACTGCGGAGCGGCTGTCAGCGATGACGGCGGGCTCTGGGGATCCTACCCCGACTCGGAAATCGGGGTTCAGGGCCCGCTGGAGTGTTCGCGCTTCTCGGCCGTCCCCGACTGGTGGGGAGTCTGCGCCGTTGCGCTCGGAAACCGGGACAGCTGCCGCGGCCCCAAGCCAGCGCGAGTCTCTCCTGTTCCGGTGTGCCCGGATTCCACGGCAGCGTCATCTCCTCCTGCCAAGACGGCTGCCACGGCTTCCAAGCCAGCGCAGGTCGACCCTATACCAGGCGGTCCGACCTCTATTTCAGCGTCGACTTCCCCCACTCGTCCCTCTCCACAGGCCGAGGAGCCAGAAGTTAGTGAGAGTTCGGCGGGTCCGGCTGTCGAAGTCTCGGCGCCGGCTTCTCCTGACCGACGTCTCATCCCGGTCCCTGGCGCATCGCCTTTTCTTGAGGATGATGTGATGGAGGAGGTCGGGGGTCCTACTCCGGCCTCTGCTGCCCCACTGCCCCTGGTGGATGCCTTCGTGCTCGCCCAAGCGAGCATCCGGCAGGTCTTGGCCGCGCTTGGTCGTGAGCGAGAGGAGCAGACGGTTGAAAGAGATCGCCTCCTCATCCGGGGGAACCTTTTGCGGGAGTGGACCGCGGAGGTCAAGGGCGAGCTCGATTCCAGGCGGGAGTTGCTTGACCTCAGGGAAGCGCTCCTCGACCGGCAGAAGCGGGCTGTCGACCGTCTGGACGTCGAAACGCGGCGGCTCCACAGGGAGGCCCTTGAGGCACATGCCCAGGCCGAGGAGAGCCTCTCTGCCGTGGAGGAGATACGACAGAGGTTGGAGCGCCGTACGCGCGCCGTTGAGGACCAGGAGCGTTCCATGGCAGCCGAGGCGGAGAGGGTCGCCGCGCGGCTGGCGGCGGGCGAGGACGACCTGCGAGCTCGGGCCAGGGAGCTAGAGGCCAGGAAGGCAGACCTGGCCACGAGGGAGGAACAGGTCTCCCGCGAACGCCAGGCGATCCTGGATCGGGAGTTGGCTGCCGACTTCCGGGCTTCTGAGTTGGAGCGGCTCGCCCAGACTCTCCACCTGCGGGAAAGCTCCCTGGCGGCCAGGGAGAAGGAATTCTCCGAGGGAAACCTCGACGCCCCGCAGGCTGCTCGCCGCGAGGTAGAGGAGCTCTTGGCCTTGCGGTCATCCGAGGCGCGTGCGGTCTCAAGCTTCGTCGATCAGGCGGGGTCCGCCTTGGCGCCCCTTGGCTTCAGCCCGGTGAAGGCAGCGGCTCCTGCACTGAAGGTGGCCGAGGTGATCCCCGTGCTGGAGTCAATCGGCGCCAAGCTGAGCAGGCTGGACTCGGTGGTCGCCAGCGAGCTTGAGGCAGAGGGACGGGGCCTGGCCTTGGAGGTTGCCACACATGTGTTGTCATGCTTCAGGAGCCGGAACCCTTCTTTCTCCCTGGAACCAGCGAGAGAGGGCCCTGCCGCGGAGCGGGAGGAGGCTGCCAGGGCCGAAGTCAGGGATGTGGCCGCCCTTTATAGCCTCTAGGTTCCGGCGTGAGCCAGGACGACCCTAGGACTTGCTTCTTTCTTTTTATCAAGTCTGTAGTCCAGCTCATGGAGCCATGAATAAATAGACTCTCTTGAATGTTTGTGCCTGTGATGCTTTTTGTCTTCTTCATGGTTTTGCCTGGCTGAGCCCTTAGCTCCGCAAGGTACTCAGAGGCCTTCACCAATCTCGAAGCTCTACACAGACACCTTCCCCGGGTCCTAACTGTATTAAGGGCCCTGGAGGTCTCCGGAGCTCGCCCCATGAGGATGGGGAGGTCCGGATCTGCCGACCACGTGGCGGGCCCGAAGCTCCCTGCTAAGGAGAAGGAGGTCCGGCCCCGCGGGACACGTGGAGCCTTCTGAGCTCCCCCCCGAAGAGGGAGGTCCGACTTCTGCTGGCCACGTGGCGGGTCCGGAGCCCCTCCTGAGGAGGCTGGGAGCTCCGACCCCGCTGGACACGTGGGGCCTTCGGAGCCCCCCCCCCCAGAGGGGGAGGTCCGGCTTCTGCCGGCCACGTGGCGGGTCCGGAGCCCCCCCCCCCCCCCCCTTGGGGAGGCGGGAGCTCCAGCTCCGCTGGACACGTGGGGCCTTCGGGCATCGCCCGTGTTGAAGGGACGGAGACCGGACCTTCCGGTCCTGTGCTGGAGTAGTCGGTAGCTCCTTGCCCCCCGCCTCATGCAGCCCCCGTTGCTATAACCTGGAGGTCCTGCACACAGATAGAGGAAATGCAATTCTCCTCGGGGGGTCCTCCCCTCCCCGTCTCTTAGTCTTATTCGGCTTATGGTCCTAGTCCGGTATACGGGGCTTGGGCAATTCTGTGCGCGAGGCATCGGGGCTCCGACTCCCTCCAAGGTCCGGGTACGACCGTCCGGTCCCTAGTACCGGACCGTGCGCCGGGGAAGCAGAGTGCACAGACTTTGGGTACGGAACCAGGCAGAGCGGCTGTACTCCCCTGGACTTCCGGAGGGCAGGGTGCGCACACTTTGGGCAGAGAGCCGGCTAAGCGGGATACGCACCCTGGACCCCCCATGCACGGCGCAGGCCTTTCCTGGAGGTGACCAACTGGCACCGCAACACCTGACTGGGGGAGGCCCGAGAGGCCCACTTGGCCATCGGCAGATGCCTCAAGTGCAACCGCCTTTGGTAGGACAGCAAATGCTGACTATGGATGAATGTGGGAGAGTGGGAGCTGAATGTATGGTGAGCATACATAGAGAGTGCGATCATAAAAATTAATGCGTAATTTAAATGAGCATACGAGAGAGAGAGAGAGAGGTAGAACAGGTTTCTGTGTAAATACCCATAGGGGGAAGTCAGGCTGTACATGGAGGCAACGACCCGCCTCGTTAAGAAGGGAAGCAAGACTCTACGAGCTTAGGGTCGGAACCAGGCCAAGCTAGACGTAGTCCTGGACCGTCCCTTGAGACTTATCTGCCCCAAGCGCTGTTCCTAGACTCTATGGGATTTATTACAGAAGGGTAGGATTTACAGTGTTGTTCCATGCCAAGGGTTTGGGAACGGATCCCAAACTTGGCTGAATGGCATGTGTACCTGGGACGGCAACTTTCGTGACTCGGAAAGGACCTTCCCGGCTGGGGGAGAGTTCACAGGTCCTTCGCGGGAAAGTGTGTGCCGCGGCACCAGGTTGCCTTCTTGCAGGTCCCTGATGCGTTTGGTCCTTCGGCGGTAGTGCTAGAGCACCTGCCGAGACCGTGCGTTGTGGGGTGTCACCTGCAGCCGGGCCTCGTCGACGAGGTCGTCATCTTCACGCTGGATCAGGTCCTGCGTGGCTTCTCCTGGGAGCCCCGGGGTACCCTCCCCTTCTGGCTAAGGCCTTCAAGAAGTTGACAGACCCTGGGCGACCCCTAGGAGGTAAGGCCGAGGCACAGAAACGTGCACTCGGGTGGAGCTGGCCCAGTTCTGCACCGTCGGGGCTGGTGCTGGGGCTGCTGCAACTACTAGGAGCTTCTCCAAGGTTGATATCGCATCAATGCAGTCTCCACTGACTTTCCGAGGCAGCCGTGGTTGGCTACTGCCCCAGCTCCTCATCACCGGAGCTGGAGTCCTCAGCGCTGTGCACCGTCTTTATGACGCGCTGAGGCTCTTGAAACCCCACCTGGTGGCCGACGCTGACTGATGTGTCGACCTTCTGCTTGCCTTCCCTCTGAGGGAGGGGCGGAGCGTCAGCTCTCAGCTGCTTCCCTTTGCGGAAGCGCTCTGCGAGCCTCTGGATGTCCCAGCACTCGACAGCATATGATTGCTGGTGCCATGCACGGGGCATAGCTCGCCTTGGTCACCATCTGGTGCTGGTGACTGTCGCTGCCTCTTGTCAGGGCGCGACCCCCGAGCTCCACTAGGTGCCGCTGCTGCGGCAACGGGAGCCGCGGCCGATGACTTCATCTTGCCACTGCTCCGGTTCTTGGCCTTCTTGCTGCCTCCATAGGAAGCGGCGCCAGATCCGGGCTGTCCTCCCGACTCGGAGGCTGGCAGTGAGTGCCACTTCCGCCCTTCTGCTACTCTGGCGCACTTGTCCGCCAGGCTGAAGAGCTCGGATACATCGCGGACCTCTCTGGTCGCGAGCTTCTCAAGCATCTTCTCGTCCCAGACCCCCTGCCGGAACGCCACCACCACAGAAGCACTTTGAATGTGCGGGATGGTGTTGCGTACCTAGGAGAACCGCTGGATGAAGGAGCGCAGTGATTCCCTAGGTTGTTGCTTGATGGCGTGGAGGTCAAGCTCCGTGCCTGGACGGGTGTAGGAATTGCCGAAGTTGGCAACAAACTGCCGGCAGAGCTCTCCCCAGGAGGTTATGGAGCCCTGGGGGAGGTTCATGAGCCAAGACCGGGCTGGGCCGGTCAAGGCGACAGGGAAGTAGTTGGCCATGACGGCCTCATCCCCTCCTGCGGCAAGTACGGCGGTGGAGTAGATCTGGAGGAACTCCGCCGGGTTGACGCTGCCGTCGTACTTCTCGGGCAGGTGCGGCCGAAACTTGCGCGGCCACCTCGCGAAGCGAAGGTGGGGCGCCAGGGCCGCACATCCTGCCCCTGTTGCTGCAGGCGTTGGTGCCGCGAACGCTTGGTTCGCTGCTGGCACAGTGTACCCCGGTATGGGCAGGGCTGCACCATAGACCGGGGGCGCCGTTCGCAGGGCATATGGCTGTGGCATATGCTGCGTGGCGTATGCCTGGGGCAGAGTTCGCGTGGCGAAAGTCTGCGCCTCAGGCAGGGTTGAGGTAGTCGTCATGCTGACACCGGCCTCTTGGCTGCGACGCCTTTCTCGTCGCCGCTTGAGGAACACTCGGGCGTCTTGGCCCAGGTGGCATTGTTCCAGCTCAGTACTCAGGTTCGTCGACAGAAGCTTGGTGGAGCTGGAATCCGCCGTCTGTCCGTCAACCGTCGGCGTGCGCGTCGGCGACACAGTCGGTTGGCCTGAGCGTCGTCCCCGCCGAAGTCAAGGGTTTGCGGCGGCGACGACGAGACGGTCTACTTCGCGAATCCACTGCTGGGTCGCTGAAAGGGGCGCGTCCCCAGCAGTTGGATTGCGCAGTAGCGCTCTTGCTGCAGCCAGCGCACCCCCGTGGGGAACGCTCAGCGCTACAGAAGATCTCACGCTAGCTGGCGCGTGCATTGCCGGAGTCGGCGTTGCCAGAGTCGGTTGCTGGCTTCCTGCTTGCGCCGACACACTCCGTCCTGAGTGTGTCGACACGTATTCCCCGCTAGTCACGGTCCGTCGTGAATGCGGGGGAGGAGAGCTTGCCGCTGAAGGAAGCTTCGTCATCTTCGTCGGCAAAAGCTCGTCGCGCAAGGGAAAAGCCCCCTACCTGGCGCGCCAAATGTCGAAGTGTGTGGTCGACACGTCCCCCCGGACCTGCTCTGGGCAGCCCACGGAGGTTCTTTTTCGGAGGGGCTAGTCGCTTGCGGAGAGCTTAAGCGTAGGGACGAGTGAGGGAGGAGCTTGACACGGCGGGTTTTACGTGGTTCGGGCCGCCGGAGCGTAAAACCCTGCGTCCACGGTGAGCAGAGGTGCTCGCTGTATTGCTTGTTGCTCAGAACCGGAGTCCTGAGCTTTAGGGTAAGTTATGCCTGGGGTGTGAGTTGCTGGAGTGCGAACCCTTGCTAACGTTGCCTACCACTACAGGATTCCTGTCAACATACGACGGCTAAAACCGTCGTATATAAAGCAGAAGCCGTCGTATATAGTTTATATACGACGGCAGTTGTTTATATACGACGGTTTGTGACCTTCGTATATATTTTGTCGTATATATAGTTATATACGATGGCGCCGTCGTATATAATAGTATATATACGACGGCCGCTTATATACAACGGCCCGTTTCGTGGACTTGGCCCAGTGGGCCAGGGCCTTTATATACGACGGCTGGGCCCTGGCTGTCGTATATAAGCCCTTATATACGACAGCCTGGCCCAACCGTCGTATATAATTTAGGCTTATATACGACGGCCCTGTATAGCAGCCGTTGTATATAAACTATACATGCCGTCGTATATAAGCTTTTCCATTTTTTTAAAAAAATAGAAAACGGCTAACCTGGCTCGATGGCCAGCTACACATACAAAGACAACAAAAAACAGTTTGATATATAAATTCACAACAAAGTGCAATAGTACACATCGACAATCACAAAGTCTGACATCCACACAAATGAAAACAAAATCACAAATCTATTGATTACTAGCCCCTCCACTACCTCCGGGAGCGAAGAAGTCATCCTGCCGCGGCGAACCTGGCGCCTTAGCTGTGGCGATGGAGTCTGAGCCTCCGTCCCTGATCCCTACGAAACAAAGTGACATATGTACAAGTTTACAATTGTTTTTCTAGTTTCATTAGGATTCTTAGCGGTTGGGGCTTCCACTTAATGTAACTTTCTTTTTATACATGTACTCCCGGAAACTGCTCCTGTGGTGGCGACGGCTCCAGCACGAACGGAGGTGGTTGCCACAACGGTATATGGATTTGCTGCCCTTGCTGTCGAGCTAGCGCCTGCCATTTCAAACATTACAATTTACAAAACTAATTGAAATGCAATGTAATTAAACTATAATTATATGTTTCTTACTTCCATTGCCGCTTGCATCTGTGCCATATAGGACGAATGGTACGCCATGGCAGCCCTGTTGTTCTCTCTCTCTCTCGCCAAGGCCTCCTCCTGCCGAGCCAAGCTCTCCCGAAGCGCCATGACTTCGAGATCTCTCTCGGTGACACGGCGGCTGGAGGAGCCTGCAGCCGAAGACTGCGAGGAGCTGCCTCTCGCAGGTCGTGCCTCCCTAGAGTTGACGACTCCAGAGAATATGGCAAGCCTAAAAATACGAATCAATTCAAGGTAAAATTAAATAATCTTGAATTGAAAACAATGAAAGTAAATGAATTCACCTTCCGTGTGCTTTTCCACCTCCGCTTGCATACGCGGCTTGAGGGTCGATGTTCGGGGAGTTTTCCCAATCGAACCCTTCGCCGTGTATCCTCACAGCCTCTTGCCCATACCTAGTCTGAAAAAACAATGAAATTGTGTAAGTTCAACAACATATATAGTGTCAAATAATTTCAGAGGTCATGAAACTTACCAGGCGCTTCGCTGCATACTGACTACACTGCTCCGGCTGAGAAGGGTCAGCGTGACCTCTCCTATAGACCGCAGTAGCACTCGGTCGCACGCCGGTCTCCTTTTCCTGTGAACATATGTTAGTACGAACAATACTACATTATGAATATAATAAAAACTACTAAGAAACTTACCATCCGTTTAGCCATTCGCACAAAACCTTGGACGCCCATACCGTGCTTCCCTGAGCTCCCTCTGGCATCTCGAGCCTTCTTGGACTTAGCGATGAACTCATCGCTAGCCCAATACCTGCAAAGGGCTCGGTAATCTTCAGTTCGTCCCTATAACCAAGGGACACTAACCTGCACACATGCGTAGTTCATTAGGTGTTACTTAGCAATATTAATATGAACAATTTAAAGATTACGCAACCTACCTCTGCGTATTGCTCCTCCGTCAAGTACGTGTCGGAGGTGTCTCTGAACGACCCAACCTCGTGGTCGTGGAGCTTTAAGTAGTCGTTAACTACTTGACTTCAAGCGTTCGAAAGCATTTGCATAACAAGCTTCCGAGCGTTCACTTCGAACACGTAGCGGGCGTGATCCATCTGCTCAGCCGGGTCCTCAAGGCGGTACCTGAGCTGTAGGAAGCCAACACAGTTCGACATATATGCACATTAATATTTGAAGGAACATAAAGAATTGAAACTTCAAATATTTATGAAAGTTACTTACCCAAAAATCTGCCCACACGACTCCCTGTAGGTTGTCGTTCTCCGGGTGAGGAACGCACGCGTAGTCGTCCCACGACGTAGCTGCACGTCCATCAATCGCACCGGGGTAGTGCAAACGCACTAAGTTCCCGATGCAACCGTTCACCGTCCTGTGGTGTTTCTGCCCGTCGTACGAGAGGTCCTCCAAGAACTAAAAAGTTGTTTGTTAAGTCATTAAGTAAGATCATAGTCTTTGAGAACAAATAGAAATGAATACTTTAGTAATGTGTTACCTGTCTCCAACCGGGCGAATAATTACCGGCTCTCTAGGAATAGGTGGAGGACTAACAAAGTTACTCCTCCTCGTGCGTCTCCTCCGCTGCGGCACCACGTCTGGTGACCCAGAAGGCTGGTCACCGGACGTGTCCTCAGGCTGGGTGCCCTCGGGCTCGCTGGGCAGACTACCCTGGGGGTGGCTGCCGGAGGGCTGGCTACCAGAGGGCTCGCTGCCCGAGGGCACGCTGCGCTGCGTACCCGTCTCCAGAGGTGCCGCTCTGGCCTCGGACTCATAGTCCGAATCAGACTACAATGGTAAAGTAAGTAAGCTAAATTGAAAAAGTGATTTTAATAATTTTGTGCAATGTAGAAAAATTTACCTCTATACGCTGCAAACTGACAACCCTGTCCTGCAACTCTAGACACACACTTAACATCTGAGTGCGTCTGCTCCCGCTGTAAGTGGAACCGTAGAAGTAGTCGTCCCTCTCCTGCGAGGGGAGGAAACCCCTCACACTCGGCGCCTTCTTCCCCTTTGAACCCTTGCTTGACGACATCCTAATCAGTTTAAAAAGTAATTACTCCTAATCAGTTTCAAAAGTAATGTAAGCGATAATTAATGTCACTTTCATTTAAAAGAACATTACTCGTAATCAGTTTCAAAATTCATCAACATCATGATCATCAACATCGCGATCTGTCGTCTTGAGCTGTTTACGTTTCCGCCTTCGCATTGTAGATGTCTCTACATCTGCAACGTCTCCTACTAAGTTATCGAGTCCTGCACCAGACTCGACGATAAAAGAGTCTGGCAACTCTTCGTCTTGGTAAACTTCTTCAATGTCTCCACTATCATGATAACCATCATCTCCAGGAGTATACAAGCGCTCACGACATTATCATGGTAAACTTCTTCAATGTCTTGATGCTTATGTTTCCAGTTTTGGTTGTGGAACTCACTGTACATACAAAACACATGCCATCGACATTAGCATACATGTATTGGTAAATACAATAATCATCATAAATGTAAGAGAAACACTTACTCAAAATATTTCTCCATGCCATCGATATTAGCATACATGTAGAGTAAAGCAGCAGTCCTTTCTCCTTCAGTAAAATCGTATGATGTGCTGCTGCCAACAGTAGTTCCCCTCGATTCAAAAATAGAGAGATCACTAACTGGTGGTTTGTCATCTACATTGTATCGCATTGCCGAAGTATTGACATTGTTTTCCTCTGCAAAGTAGAAACTAGAAAAGTATCCTACTTCCTTTAGAGTAAATGCTTCGGCAATGCACCCTTCAACCCTTGCTCTGTTGCCAACCATAGTTTTCAAATATCTCAAATCTCTTTCAATATGGTACATCCATCTATATTGCATAGAACCACCAACTTTTGCTTCGAATGGAAGATGTATAAGAAGATGCTGCATTGGATTGAAGAAACCAGGAGGAAATATTTTTTCCATCTTACATAAAAGTACAGGTATCTCCTTCTCTAACTTCTCCATCATGTCTTTCGTTATTTCTTTAGCACATAACTGCCTATAGAATAATGATAGCTCAGCTAACACCTTCCACACCGCATCATCCAGGTATCCCCGAAACATAACAGGTAAGAGACTTTCTATTATTATATGATAGTCATGACTCTTCAACCCAGTGAGCTTTCCCGTTTTAACATTCACGGCTCGTCTCAGACTAGCAGCATAACCATCTGGGAATTTCAAAGTTTTCAACCATTCCATAACTTGTTTCTTTTCATTAGGTCGAAGCACGAAAGAAGCACGTGGCTTACCACCGCTTTCAGAGAGCTCAATAGTAGGTCGATTACAAATCTCGGCCAAATCCTTTCGAGCCTTTAAGTTGTCTTTCGTTTTGCCCGTGATATCCATGCACGTGCTTATGATACATTCGGCCATGTTACGCTCCTGATGCATTACATCAATATTATGCATCAGTATCAATTACTTCACATATGGTAGCTCCCAAACTCCACATACATGAGTCCAGTTGTGAACATTTCCGTAACCTACAAAGAATCCAGGGCGAGCTTCATCAGGGACTAGTGAGTCCAACACATCGGATACTTCACACCCGCTTAAACGTTTAGGTGGTTCCTTAGTGACAACAGTATCTTTTCTGAAGACATTCCTCTGTTGCCTGAATGGGTGGTTTCGAGGAAGCCAACGCCTATGACAATCAAAGTAGCTTATCTTGCCACCGTATGTAAGTCGAAAACACTCTGTGTCAGACGCACATATGGGACACGACAAACGACCATGTGTGCTCCATCCAGAAAACATGCCGTACGCAGGGAAATCATGGACAGACCACAAATAAGCAGCTCGAAGGTTGAATTTCTGCTTCTTGTAACAGTCATACGCTTCAACACCAATCCACAACGTTTTCAATTCTTCAATCAATGGTTTCAACATCACATTGATACGTGATCCCGGATGATCTGGTCCTGGTATAATGAGGCTAAGAAACATAAACTCGTACTTCATACAAAGAGAAGGTGGTAGGTTGTACGGAATAACAAAGACGGACCAACAGGAGTATGGTGTGGCATTTGTACTGAAAGGTGAAAAACCATCCGTCGCTAACCCGATGCGAACATTTCTCGCATCACTAGCAAAAGAAGGATCAAAAGAGTCCAAAGACTTCCATGCATCACCGTCCGACGGATGAGTCAACACATCTTTGTTCTCACGCACACCTTCTTTGTGCCATCTCATGTGTCTGGCAGATCTTTTAGAATGAAACAGCCGCTTCAACCGAGGTGTCACAGGCAAGTAACGCAATTGCTTATGTGCAACTTCTGTCATTACTTTATCACCATCGTCATTGACAACTTCGACAAACCTCGATTTTCCACACTTTAAACAATTCTTCTCTTTGTCATGCTCTTTCCAAAATAGCATGCAGTTATCTGGACACACGTCAATTTTTTCATATTTCATACCCAGTCCAGATAGTAATTTCTTTGAGTGACTTAGCCAGCGCTCGGCCTCCGACACTCTGCCGCGGAACTGCCAATCCTTCGGCGCTCGGCCTCCTCCGCCGCGGGACTGTCGATCTGCCGGCACTCGTCGGCCTCCATTGACCGGCTGCCGCGGATCTGCCGGCGCTCAACCTCATACGAACGCAAGATCCTGTGCGCGGGCGCCACCGCCGCCTCCCTTGTGTGCAAGCGCCGCCGCCGTATTCACCTGCCTTACGCCGGGATCTAAGGCGATGGGACGCCTTACGATCCCCAGGCGCCTTACCGCTTAAGCGACGCTTAAGCGATGCCTTAACAACTATGGTTCTTTCCTTCTCTCTATTGTTCTTTCCTCTCTCTCTTTGAAATCACTCAAAAATGAAAGATTGACGTAAACCTTTACAATATGCGTCACCCGTTTCGAACCAGCCCGTCTCACACGTGTTACGCATGTGAGGCGTGTAGGTTCGGAATTGTCCCTTTTTGGACAGCCTAGGAGTGACCGAGAGGGCGTGCTTATAATGAGACGCGGGGTTTGGATTTGGACGTAGTTTCGACAGCGTCATCCTAATGTTCTCCGCTGCTCCATTTTTGGACGTGCAGTTGGAGAACAGCGGGGTTATGCTGCCGAAATTTCGTCTGAATCTAGACCTCGTGTCTTGTTATAAGCATGTTCGTCTCGGTCACTCTTGGGTGGGTTTAGGACCTATCCTTTCCAATAGATATAGGTTCGTAATATAAATAAATAATAAACTAACTATAAATTCTTTGACTTAAAACGGCAGAGTTAAACATGAGTGAAGACCGTAGTTGGATGTATACCGGTTGGAACAAGGCAACTGGTCACTCAGATGAGTGGTATGCCGGGACAGACGACTTTATTGATCGAGTGTTCTCGTTGTCTACGACCGATAAAGTTCGTTGTCCATGTGCGAAATGCCGGAATACTAAGTTCTTGGACAAAACGACATTGTCATTACACTTGTGCAAAAACGGTTACATGCCATATTATGAGGTCTGGAGTTTCCACGGTGAGTCTGCTCCTCGAGCCGTTCATGTAGATGATGATGATTGTCCGGGTGTTGACAGGATCGATGAGATGTTACAAGATATACAAACGGACGGGGCTGCGGCCGCTGGGGCGGCCGGGGCGGTGGCCGGGCGGCGCCTGGCGGGCGGCGGCCGGGTGGCGGACGGGGGGCGGCCAGGGGGGGGGGCGGCCGGGCGGCGCCTGGCGGGCGGCGGCCAGGCGACGGCCGAGCGCTGGCTAAGCCGCGGGGGGGGGGGGGGGGGGGGGGAGGGGGATGGTGGATCGGAGGCCGAACGCCGTGGGGGGGGGAGGGGGGGTAGGGCGAGGCGGCCTAGGTTGTTCACATCGTGCTTTTGTAGACGTATACGTTACCACTAAATGGGTCGTATCGAGCCCTAAGCCCATTTATGTACATATAGTACTTTTAAACACTCAAACAATCGAAACAATAATCAATTAAACTATTAACTCATATGCATTAATCATCTAAGCAATTAACAACTCATCTAAACAACACATAATTACCGTAGTTAACAAACTTATCAATTCTAAGCAATTAAAAAAACACCTAGCTAGCAATTCAAATAAACATGGGCAATAATTAAACCTAAGCATATCAAATCATCTAAAGCTAAGAAATTATCCACCTGTCGAGCGGGGTGGCGGCCGGGGCGCCGGCTGTCGGGGGCGGCCGGGGCGCCGGCCGGGGCTTCGGCCGCTGGGGCGCCGACTGGCGGGGGTGGCCGGGGCGGCGGCCGGGGGGGGGCGGCGCCTGGCTGGCGGTCGGGGGGCGGCCGGGGGTGGGGGGGCGGCCGGGTGGCAGGCCGGGGCGGCGGCCGGGGGGGGGGGGGGGGCGGCCGGGGCAGCTGCGGGCGGGCGGCGGCCGGGCGCGGGCGGGCGGCGGCTGGCGGCGGCGGGCGGCTCGGGCTCGGGTCGGCGCGGGCGTGAATGCCCACGCCGACCCGAGCCCCCGCGGGTATATAAGCCTTATTTACGACGGCCACAACACGGGCCGTCGTAAATAAGGCTTATTTACGACAGCCTCGGTGTGGGTGTCGTATATAACTGCTATATACGACAGCCTAGGGTTGGCTGTCGTATATAAGAACTATATACGACAGCCATATACTTATATACGACAGCTTCGGCTGACCGTCGTATGTAAGTTTATATACGACAGCTAGCCGTCGTATGTTATACTGGCTGTCGTATGTTGCCCTGTTTCCTGTAGTGTACCCGAGCCTTTTATAGTCCAAGACTCACGTGGCTTACAAGGGGGCGGGCGGGCGGGACCCGACAGGTGGTCCCGAGGAGATTGCCTGCCGACTATCGTATCCGCAGTTATGTCGGTAGTTGTCTCTGGCGAAGGCTTCCGAGTCTTCGTCTTGCCGCCCTGCCCATGCCGCATGCTAGTCGTAGTGGTTGATGACGGCGGAGGCAGCAGGGGATGTCTTGTCGCTGTGTTTATTGGCTGGCAGGTTCTGACACTGCGCGCTAGTCTGCGATGCGACTGGGCGCAACGACACCTGACAGAGGCGTGCTCCGCGTCTTGGGAAGGCGCGGGCCTTGAATACCTTGTACGGGCAAGGTATGGTGCGTCTTTACGTCCGCTGCCTACCGCTCGGGGGCAGGCAGCGCTGTTCTGCTGGACACGTGGCGGGCCCGGAGCTCTCCTCTGAGGAGAGGGAGGTCCGGCCCCGCAGGACACGTGGAGCCTTCGGACCTCTCCCCGCGGAGGGGGGAGGTCCGGCTTCTGTTGGCCACGTGGCGGGCCCGGAGCTCTCCTCTGAGGAGGGAGAGGTCCGACCCCGCGGGACACATGGCGCCTTCGGTGCCCTCCCCACGGAGGGGAGGTCTGGCTGCTGTTGGCCACGTGGCGGGCCCGGAGCTCTCCTCTGAGGAGAGGGAGGTCCGGCCCCGCTGGACACGTGGCGCCTTCGGAGCTCTCCCTGCGGGGAAGGGCGAGATCTTTAGGCATTTTCCCCTGTGCACAGGGGTACCCCATATCGCGGGTACCGACATATCCATATCTCAACTATGTGAGAAAGGTTATAATTGCTTGTTTACTAACGAGGGTGTGACCGTCTCTAGAAGAAGTGATAACTCGATTGCCTTTAAGGGTGTGTTAAAAGGAAAGATTTACTTAGTGGACTTTTCCACGGATAAAGCTCAACTTGACACATGCTTAATAGAAAAAACCAACATAGAATGGTTGTGGCATAGGAGACTAGCCCATGTTGGCATGAGGAACTTAAAAAAACTTCTAAAGGGGGATCGCATCCGTGGACTAAAAGATGTTGTTTTTGAAAAAGATAGGCCATATAGCACGTGTCAAGCAGGAAAACAAATTGGAGCAGCTCATCCCGCCAAGAATATGATGACGACAACAAGACCATTGGAGATGCTCCACATGGACCTCTTCAGCCCTGTCACCTACATAAGCATTGGCAGTAACAAATATGGCTTAGTAATTGTTGATGACTATTCTCATTTTACTAGGGTGTTTTTCTTGCATGATAAGGGAGAAACTCAAAGTGTCCTCAAGAAGTTCTTGAGGAGAGCTCAAAACGAGTTTTCCTCAAGGATCAAGAAGATAAGGAGTGACAACGACTCTGAATTCAAGAACACTCAAGTATAAGAATATTTGGATGAATAGGGCGTCAAGCATGAGTTTTTGGTCCCCTACTCTCCCGAACAAAGTGGGGTGGCCGAAAGGAAGAACCGAACACTCATAGAGATGGCAAGAACCATGCTTGATGAGTACAAGACTTCGGATCGATTTTGGGCGGAAGCGGTCAACACCGCTTGCCACGCCACAAACCGCCTCTATCTTCATCGACTTTTTAAGAAAACCCCATACGAGCTCCTAACCGGTAACAAACCCAACATCTCTTACTTTCGTGTTTTTGGAAGTAAATGCTACATTCGCAACAAGAAGCCTAGGACTTCGAAGTTCGCTTCGAAATCCGATTAAGGTTTCTTACTTGGTTATGACTCAAACACCTATGCCTATCGCATTTTCAACAAGACCTCCGATTGTGTTGAAATTGCACGTGACGTGGTGTTTGATGAAACTAATGGCTCCCAAGTGGAGCAAGTTGATCAATGTGTGCTAGATGAAGAAGAAGCACCATGTGTAGCACTAAGAAGAATGGGGCTTGGAGAAGTCCGTCCCCAAGAAGATGTAGGACAAGATGCTACAAGTTCATCACAATCGGCGTCTCTCATTCAAGATCAAACTCAAGAACCCAAAGATCAAGACGGTCAATTTCAAGAAGGAGAAAATCAAAACCATGATGATGATCAAGGGGGAGAAGAAGAAAAAGACCACTCAAGAAATCAAGTGCCTCACCCAAGGGTTCATCAAAGCATTCAACGGGATCACCCCGTTGGCAACATCCTTGGAGATATCACAAAAGGGGTAACAACACGTTCTCGAATGGCTAACTTTTGTGCACATTACTCTTTTGTGTCTTCCTTAGAACCATTTAGGGTGGAAGATGCACTCAAGGATCCGGATTGGGTGGTGGCCATGTAAGAAGAGTTAAACAACTTCACAAGAAACCAAGTATGGGAGCTGGTGAAAAGACCAAATACAAATGTGGTAGGCACCAAGTGGGTGTTCCGTAACAAGCAAGATGAACACAGAGTGGTGACAAGAAACAAGGCCCGACTTGTGGCAAAGGGATATGCTCAAGTCGAAGGTTTGGATTTCGATGAAACCCTTGCTCCCGTAGCTAGGCTTGAGTCTATTCGTATTCTATTGGCCTATGCTACTCACCATGATTTAAAACTCTATCAAATGGATGTGAAAAGCGTTTTCCTAAATGGTCCAATCAAGGAGGAGGTGTACGTGGAGCAACCACCCGGTTTTGAAGATCAAGAATATCCTAACTATGTGTTTAAATTGCATAAAGCTCTTTATAGCCTCAAACAAGCTCCTAGAGCTTGGTATGAGTGTCTTAGAGACTTTCTTATTGATAATGGCTTTAAGATAGGCAAGACAGATTATATTCTTTTCACAAAGAATGTAGATGATTATCTCTTCATGTGCCAAATATATGTCGATGACATTATATTTTGTTCAACTAACAAATCTTTTTGTAATGAGTTTAGTAAGATAATGACGGATAGGTTTGAGATGTCCATGATGGTAGAGTTGAAGTTCTTCCTAGTATTTCAAGTCAAGCAACTCAAGAAAGGCACATTCATTAGTCAACGAAGTACACATAAGACATACTCAAGAAGTTTGACATGGACAAGGCCAAACCCATTAAGACACCATGGCAACAAACGGGCACCTTGACCTCAACGAAGATGGACCAAGTGTGGATCAAAAGGTATATCGCTCTATGATTGGTTCATTGCTTTATCTTTGTGTATCTAGGTCCGATATCATGCTTAGTGTATGTTTGTGTGCAAGATTTCAAGCATCACCTAAAGAATGCCATTTAACATCCGTTAAAAGAATCCTAAGATATCTAGTTCACACACCTAACCTAGGATTATGGTATCCAAAGGGGTCTAAGTTTAATCTCATCGGATACTCCGATGCGGATTACGCCAGATGTAAAGTAGATAGAAAAAGCACCTCAGCGACTTGTCAATTCTTGGGTAGGTCCCTAGTATCATGGTCATCCAAGAAACAAAACTCCATTGCCCTCTCCATAGCCGAGGCGGAGTATGTTGCAGCCCGAAGTTGTTGTGCTCAACTTCTTTGGATGCGACAAACTCTAAGTGATTATGGTTACAATATGAACCACATTCCACTCTTATGTGACAATGAGAGTGCCATTAAGATAGCCCATAATCCCGTGAGCACTCTAGGACCAAACACATAGACATCCGACATCACTTTTTCAGAGATCATTCTATAAAGGGGGACATAGCTATCTCACACGTAAGAACTGAAAAACAATTAGCCGATATTTTCACCAAGCCACTAGATGAAAAACGATTTTGTGAACTTCGAAATGAGCTAGATATCCTAGACTCTAGGAATGTGAGTTAAAATATTATGCATCTGAATGCTAACTATTAGGAGTCTTCCAAAAATTTTCACAAATTTCAAAAATATGCACGATTGTGAAAAACCTGTTCCCTCTCTAATTCTTCTCTCATATTATTTTTGCTATATTTTGGTCATCAATTAATTGTATGTTTTGATATATATATATATATATATATATATATATATATATATATATATATATATATATATATCATAGCTATCTAATAGAAGGTGCAAGTAAATTCACCGCAATCACGGGCGAAATTCTAATATATAAGAATTTCTCAGCCCCTAAGAACCGGACTAGTTCGCCAAGGAGGTCGGACAAGTCTGGACAGCAGACTAGTCCGGACCTAGTCCGACAGATCGGACTAGTCCGGACTGAGCATCGGACTAGTTCGGCCCCTGGAGATTTCACCTCCAAGGGTCGGGCTGAACCCCCCTCCCCCTCTCATTCACTTCTACTTCACTTCTCTTCTCCAAAACTCGCCCCCATTGGCGATTTTGGAGCTCTCCCTCAAATCCCTCGAAAAAATCCTCGATTCTAGGCTTGTGGAGTGCGGGGAATCCTTCTCCGACCATCTCCGCTCCTTCGATCCGCGGATTTCATCAAATTCTTCACTCTAAGGTACTTTTTGACCTAACTTCGATTTTTCACGAATCTCTTGTTTATAGGTCATACCTTTAGTGCCTTAGGCCTTCCATGATGTTCCTACGCCATATTGTTGCAATCCCTCATAATATTGGGTCTAGTTTGCTGAATTAGTGATCAAATCACTTAAGTTAGGGTTTAAAACTGTAGAGTCCGGACTAGTACGCCCTTGGCCCGGACAAGTCCGACTGATACAGTTTTAGCCCCTAACTTTGGAAATGTAAACTATTTCAAACGCAATGCTCTCGCATCTAAGACTTTCCTTTCATCTATCACCAGATCATGTTAGGATCCGGAGACAGTCCTCTTTCAAATCCCGAGGCCGAAGCGGCTCGCCAAGCCTCTTATCGTGCGGCAGCCGAGGTAGAGGCAGAGGAAGGAGAGACTGCAGAAAGAGAGGCTAAGACAAAGAAACAGGCTGACAGGGAAGCACAAGCCTCTCAGTCCGTTGATCCTCCAAGGAGGAAGAGGCTAGTAACATTGAAGGAGAAACAACATGCTGAGTCCCAAAGAACAACCCAAGACAAAGGAAAAAGAAAAGCAGCTGATCCTCCCAGAAAAAAGGCTTTGGCCAACAGGGGACTTGTCATTCGTGACAACCCTAGACGAGGAAGGGAGAATCCCCCACAAGGACCTATTGGGCCACTTGAGAGGGCACCTCCTATGCACAATCCAAATCGCCAACCAAATTTGGCGAGTGCAACCTTCAAATGGAAAGGAGCTGACAAAGCGAGAAGGTTCAGAGAAGAGGAGGTTTACAAATATGAGAAGTCCACACCAGACCCTCGTTTCTAGTGTGACTTTCATTGTGACTACTACCGGCTCGTCTATCTCCCAATGAAGACACCGGTAGTCGATGCTCAGCGGGTGGATTGGCCCTACATGGCAAACAAGAAGCATCAAGCTTTTGATGCAGTAATTGAAGCAGCAGAACGCCATGGGATCAAGGATTTAATGGCTTTTCAGTATGATTGGAACATCGAGTTGATAGTCCAATTCTACACCACCTGCTACTTCCACACCTATGGGAACAGAAAAAGCACTTGGATGACAAATGGTGTGGTATACTTGGTGTTGTATGATGAGTTTGCTAGGATCCTTGGACTTGAGGAGCACTTGAACTATGACATCATAGTTCACAATGAGAGGAACTTGGGAAAGGATGACTTGGACTTCATGTATCCCTCATATCTCACCTATGAGCCATCCTCAACCAACAACATAAACCCTTCTTTGAAGTGCTAAACAAAATCCTGAGGATGACTCTAGCTCCAAAAGATGGGTATGCGGGGATGATACAAG
Organism: Neostapfia colusana; assembly: GCA_030760725.1. Taxonomy (NCBI): domain Eukaryota; kingdom Viridiplantae; phylum Streptophyta; class Magnoliopsida; order Poales; family Poaceae; genus Neostapfia; species Neostapfia colusana. The sequence continues at coordinate 48,029,975 of JASWHV010000020.1, forward strand.
CGTATCTCAGAAACTTATTGAAGCTACTCAATGAAGAAGAACGATTCAACATCTTCGACTACATATATAATGATATCTTCAACATCTCCTACACCCCGAACATGTCCTGTGGATATGCGCCGTACATCATGTGCATGATAGAGAAAGTCATAGGCCTGGAATTTGCAAAGGATGTGAAGCACAAGAAGCTACGTCCACAGATGCCAATTCCCCTTCCACGCCCTCCTGCGTCTTTGGGCAGGAGCTCCTATGCAGCTCTATCCTCCTCAGCTGGGCCATCTGCTCCTCCATCATTGAGTGGCTCCTCTAGTGGGCTGCTCAAAATATTCAAGGCCATTTTCTCCTCGTGCCGAAAAATGGAAGTTCGGACACAGAAAATGAAGCAACACCAAGAGAAGTCTCTCAAGGCAATGTGCGACAAAATGGAGATACCTATGTCTCCACCGTCATCGGACGATGACGAAGTGATAGAGTTTTCCACTCTCACCGAGGACGAGCTTGCCTACTTTGGCTCCTCCTCTGCTTCTCCTCTTAACTCCCATGCTCATCAAGAGGATGACGATGAAGACGAAGATGAAGATGAGGACGAGGAAACTCAGAGTGACCAAGATGCAGATCAAGATGGAGATGATAGCAATTAGGTCTTTCTCTCTTTTCTTTCCCTTTTTGGTGCTTTGATGCCAAAAGGGGGGAGAGAATAAGGGGGAGTAGTCTAGTCTAGCTCCTTAGTCTCGCTCTTTAACACTCACTTTATGTTGGTCTGTAATAACTATGCCACATTATGCCACTCACTTTATGTTGGTTTGTAATAACTATGCCACATTATGCCACATTATGTTATTTTGTAATGACTATGCCATTTTATGTCTTCATATTATGCCATATAGATATGATCTTGTTCGTAAATGTTATATCTTCCTTAATGCGTTTAACACTCACTTTATCACACTTAGCCACCCCACCATAACACGTGTATGTATGAAATCCTCAAAGAACTCACTCTTGTGCATATTTTTCCTTGACAATCTTTTGTGCACACATTTAGGGGGAGTGAACCATACACACATGTTATGAAAACAATCTATTATATCTATTTATCGAGAATCTTAATGTATTGTCATCAATCACCAAAAAGGGGGAGATTGAAAGTGCATCTAGGTAATCCCCATGGGTTTTGGACGATTGATGACGACATTTAAGATACTAATGAGTTTTACTGAGTATGAGCACAAGTCCTTATCAAAAGGAATGGATGTGGAGTCTCTCAAGAAGCAAAAATGAAAAGAAGAAGACTTGCAAGAGTAGAAAATAGAATTTTTTTTCTATTGAGTTTCACATTTTCTAGTTGTGTACAGGGTCTCCTCTTTTAGAGTGCTTGAGAATCATTAGAGAGCTCAAACTAAAGTTAGAATCATTAGAGGAAGTAGTCATAGGTATGGCTGAAAAAGGAAGACTGAACTTGTCCGGACTGGGGGCCGGACTAGTCCGGTCCCTTCAGACTAGTCCGGTTTAGGACGGAACAAAGGTTCCTGCGTGAGCTCCGACTAGTCCGCAGTCCTAGATTAGAGAGTTTTCGAGACTAAGTTTGGTATGACCGGACTAGTCCACCTTTGAGGTCGGACTAGTTCACCCCCTACCAGACTAGTCCATTCTCATCCGGAACAAAGGTTCCTGACTGAGATCGGACTAGTCCGTGATTTTATGACCGTTTCAATCCAACGGTCACGAGACTTTAGTTGGTAGCCTTGTGACATGAGTGGTCCCCCAAGACCGGACTAGTCCGGGGTTCTGACCGGACTAGTCCGGACTTTAGTAGATAATGACTAGATGCCAGGATCTCTATAAAAGGAGACCCCCCCAGCTGAGAATCAAAATATAGAAACCCTAGCGCTGAACACTTATTCCTAGAGCTCTTCTAAGCCTCTTTCCTCACCTTCTTGACCCCTAAGATTGGATCTTAAGGGGATTGTGGATTTGTGAGAGGAGAGATATGGTGATCGACGTTTGAGCTCTTGGTTTGACTCTCTTGCACTCTAATTGTTAATTTGAGTTCTTGACTGTTGTATTTTGACTCCTAGAACTGCTAGGTTTTTGTAGGGAGCTTCAAGTTGTGAGTGGCCCCTAAGAGCATTGTATTCATATTTAATTGATAGTGAAAGAGCCCGGGCTTGATCTTGGTGATCGCTCGGTGAGGGAAGGACTGGAAAAGACCCGGTCCTTTGTGAACTCCTCAACGAGGACGTAGATTCCTCTATGGAATCGAACCTCGGGATAAATCATGTCTCTTGTTTCCTTTACCTTCTCGCTCATTCACTAAAATTACTTGTTAAGCTTTCGTCTTGTTTAACACTTGTGAATTGTTCTGCTGTCTCTCAATCTAATCATTCACAACTAATTAGTGAGATTGTTAAACCACTACATATCTTCCGCCTAAACAAACTTGAAAAGAAAACCTAAAACGCAATTTTATACCTAGACCGGACCAGTCCACCCTCAGAATGGACTAGTCCGGCCTCCTTCAAGTTTAATACGTTGTTTGCAATAGTTTCAGGTTTTATTAGCCTATTCACCCCCTCTAGGCAACTTTCAGGAGCAGACGACGCCGGTGGCCAGGCAGGGCCTGCGCCGAACTCATTCCCAAACATAGGGAAGGAGTCGGTAGGGAGGCCTGCGCCTGTGGTGCGCTCTCGTTCGCCACCAAGGATGCCCTAGAGTCGAACAGGGCACCAAAGAGGAAGCTGGTCCGTCCTGACGAAAGCTTCGTCTCTGGCCCCCAGGTGGGGGGTTCCCTGGCTTCCCCCAGTCCCGCACCGGGCTCGACGACTAGCGCCGGGGATAGTTCTAGAGGTGCCGCTGCCGGAGCAGTCCCGACGGCCACGGGAAGGGCGTCTGACGTTGTTGGACCTTCAACACGGTCCCCTGACACACCCACGATGCAGAAGAAGGCCCTGTTTGGCACAGCTTCTGAACCAGCTTTTTTATAAAAATAAGCTTCAGGTGTACCAAACAGTCAGCTTCTCCAGCAACTTATTAGTTCAGCTGCTTCTCAGAATGAACTAAAAGCAGGATATAAGTTTAAGCTTCTGTTCACCAGCTTTTGAGACAAGCTACTTTTTTAACAAGTTTAAGCCGTGCCAAACAGGGCCGAAGTCTTCAGGTTCCCCGGCTCGAAAGCCATCATCGGGGAAGACTCCTGAGCCGATGTCGGCGGCGACGATGGTTCAAGCATCGTCGTCGGCTTCTCAGCCGTCAAGGGCAGCCCCAGCTCAGGGCGCATCTTCGGCCTCGAGGTCCTCGACAGGGAAAGCTTCTGCTGCGCCGTCTTCGGCGACAAAGACCCTTGAGGTTCCGCCGCTCCAAAGCTAGTGGAGGCGACCTCAACACTAGTGGGGGCGAGTGGCTCGAGCCCTCCGCGTAAGAAGCTCCGCGCGGAGTGGAGCTTCCATACCTCTAGGTACGGTTCAACCTCGTAGGGTTGTGTACTGAGCCACTGGGTGGCGTAGTTGATGCTTGGTGCTTCCCTTTGTAGGGCTCCTCAGCAGAGCACCTCTGTTCCTCCTCCGCCGCAGCATTCTGGGAGCCGGAGCCCCTTTTCTCTCGAAGCTCCAACACCAGCGGAAGTGCCTGAGCCTGTGCCTCGGGAAGCTCCAGATGTCGGCACCCGGGCCCTCGAGGCCAGCCAACCGGCGGGCGCGAACGCCACTGGTAGTTGTGCGGCTGCTACCCGTCCTCCTATCCCTTCGCAAGTTGCCATGGTGGCAACCCCACCATTGGGCGAAGAGCCGGAGGGTGTCGAGGCAGTACCTCGTCTGACAATGCCGAAGGCTGTCCCGGTCCCCAGGGCCGCAAGGGTTGTCCGCTCTAGTCTAAACCAGATGTAGGATGCGCTCGAGCAGGAGTGGGCCGAACTGAGGTTTGAGCGGGAGTGCCTCCAAGACTGGGATAACCCGCCAGTCTGCCAGGGCAAAGAATCGTGCTTGGGAGGAGTAGCTCGAGGCTCGGGAGGAGGTGCTGGAGGAGAAAGAGGTCGCTGTCGCCAACCTCCACAAGAATGCGAAGAACCTCCAGGCTGAGGCCGAGAGCTACCATGTCTCTGCCTATGCACGTCTCGCGGTCCTGACGGAGCTCCAGAAGATGCTCATTCGTCGAGACAAGGAGGTGAAGGTGAGGAAGATGGAGCTCTCTGACCGCCTGTCTGCCCATGAGGAGGAGCAGGGGCGCGTGAAGGAGCGAGTTCATGGCGTCCAAGACTGGGAGCTCGCCGTCGTCTATAGGGAGTCTGTCTAAGTGTTCACTTCTTGAGGGTACCGGCAGAGTCTAACTTGGGCGAGTGGGCCACGTGGCCAACCTCCAAGGAGCAGACCCTGGTTGCTCAGGAGCAGGAGCTGACCACTTGGGAGCAGGAGGTGGCGAGGAGTTCGGCGGGGGAGCTGGCTTCTTGCGCCAAGGAGGTCGAAGATCATCGGGCTTCTCGTGCCGCTGAGGCAGAGAAGGTCTGGGACTTCCTCGACCGCGCGGAGGCGGCTCTAGAACCCTTCGGCTTCGGCCCCTTGCGCCCCGGAGGGCCGGTCCAGGAGGTGAGCCATTTGCTCCCTGCCCTGGACTCAGTCGGGGAGAAGCTCCTGACGCTGGAGAATGTCATGGGGGAGTATCCGAAGGCCGAAGGCAAAGCTCTAGCCTAGATGGTGGCAAGGCCCATGCTCACTTGCCTTAGAAGCTGCAACCCCAGCATCTCCCCGGAACCTGTGGTGCAGGGCCACATCGTAGAGCTGTCGTGGGCGGCAAAGTCTTCCGTGAAGGAGACCGCCCGACTTGTAGATGCTAGGTTCCAGCTCGGATAGCTCCTAAGTCTCCCGCTTGCACTGTCTCCTCCTATGTATGTCGGAGCTCTGCTGTTGTTGAAGACTTTTTGTTCCAAGTCTAATGTTGTCTTGAGTTGTTGATGTAGCCAAGGGTCGCAAAGGTCTGGGATGACTTAGCCGACCTGGATAGCTCTTCGCCGATGTCCTGAGCTTGTTCCTCTGGGTCCTTACAGTGTAAGGACCCAGGGCGCTCCGGCAGTGTGGCTACCACTCCTTCCGGGTCCTCGGTGATGCAAGGACCCGAGGTAACTTTGGCCCTTGTCTTCAGCTCGTCGTGGCTGGTGCTCTGAGTCTTTCGCTCACTGCTGCAGTGGTCCGACGTCCTGCCCGCGTGGTTCACCGTGATGGCCCTTGTGTTGGGGCGCACGTACCATTGGATGAGGCTGGACGTCAGCATCTGGCCCCCTCGGGGTCTGAGACGCCAAGGACCTATGCGGACTTGCAGACACGGCAGAAAGAAGGAGTAGTCATGCTCTTTGGTCACTTTTCCTTGTTTGGTAGCTTTACTGTGGCTTATGGTCCTCAGCTGAGTTACGAGGCTTGGGTAATTCGATGTGGGTCGTCCAGGCTATGGTCAAAGCCTTGCCTAGGGGTATGAGCCGTTCGGTTCCCCTGTACCAGGCCGTAACGGTGGAGAGGCAGGGTGTGCACGCTATGAGTACGGAACCAGGCATAGCAGGCTACACACCGTGGACCTCCCGCTGGCGTAAGACTTTCAACGGAGGACCATTCGGCGCCATAAGGCCCCCAGGCAATGAAGGAACAAAGGTCCCTAAGTTATGGTTAAAATCTTGCTAAGGGGTATGAGCCGTCCGGTTCCCCGGTACTGAACTGTAGCGTTGGAGAGGCAAGGTGCGCACGCTAGGGGTACGAAACCAAGCATAGCAAGCTACAAACACTAGACCTTCCGCTGGCGTAAGCCTTTTGGGGGAGGGACCATTCGGCGCCATAGGGCCCCCGAGCAATGAGACAACCACATGACCCCAGGTACGTCACAGTTACCTCAAGCAGACCCACCTGCAGAAGGATAGCACAACCCTTGCTACGGTTGAACACAAGAACAAAGTGACTGGCCACACGCCCGGAACGGTATGGAAAGAAAGCACGGAAAGAAAGGAGGCAATATCCAGGGTCCGGATACTTTTCTTGTGCGTAGGTGTGTTCTTTCTGGTCCCCAAGTACTCAGTTGTAGCGCAGGGGAGGCAGGATGTGCACGCTAGGGGTATGGAACCATACATAGCAGGCTACACACCCTGGACCTCCCGCACGCGTTAACCTTTCAGCCAAGAGACCTTCCAGTGCCACGGGACCTAGGACAAGTATGTAGGACAGGCTCCGGATATGCCATTTACAGTTAAT